>CM070598.1:65388293-66746920 GCA_036346395.1 Hsuehochloa calcarea
TTTGATGGTTTATTTCTGGATTATCCTACACATTCGAGGGATTTTTGGGTTTTTAATGCTGAAACTAACCTTGTTCAGGAGACATGCATTTATACCACCACTGCAGCGAACTACAATGGGACATCTCTGAAAGACTGGAATATATGTTGGTTATAAGATAGCATGACTGGAGATTTGCATGCAGTCCGCTTCGCTGATAGCATAGTTGATGATGATTGTTTCCCGTCATTAGGGGGAGGAAATCAACCCCTTGATGAAAAATATTGGAAAATAACGTGGCAAGCCACGGGAATCCATGCACATGACCCGCGCACTAGTAAAGTAAATAGAGAAGTCCAGAAGATAATTGAAGTATAGAAGACAATTGAAATTCAGAAGATAATTGAAGTCCAAAGACAATTAAAGTTCAGAAGATACTTGACTTGAAAGCATTAACGAATCAACTGTCGACCACTTTAGTGATTTGAAGAGCGTGGCCAAGTCACATGTGCCTGCACGTAACGCATCTAAGAGGGTTAAAATCTCGATGAAGGTATCCCTAATCCCGTCCTAAGGCATCAGAAAAGGATGAGAACTTTGGCCCATCGAATCCAGAGTAACCGGGGACGCCTGGTGAAAAATGGTAAGAAGGACTTGATATAGCCGATCACCGAAGTTCCTCAAAACCAGAAGGAGAGCCAGTTGAGACCTGGCACCAGTATGGAACCTTCAGAAAGAGACAGCGGATTTGAACATCCTCACGAAGGGAGACATCAACATGGATGTGTGCGCACACATCAGAGCTAAAAACTGAAGGGACTTACCCTGACAATTGGAAGCAGGGCGAGTAAGTAAAAGCATTATAACAATCGACCCATGAAGAAATAGCTACAAATTATGTGATCACGGAAAATCTATGAATAGGATAATAGCCAATGTCGAGAATTATTTTACAAAGAAAATTATCACAATCATCGATCTTGATCCAGAACCTTCATCGCTCGCTGAATGTAAAAAGATCAGATTGGGAAGATTGGAAGAAGGCAATAGAAGCAGAATTATTCTCTCTGAATAAAAGAGATGTGTTTGGGCCTGTAAGCCGCACACCTCCCTATGTGCACCACGTAGGGTATAAGTGGGCATTTGTTCGAAAGAGAAATGAAAATAAGCAAGACTCATTGCATAAGGTTTCACTCAACGTACATGAATTGATTATGAAGAAACTTATTCCCCGGTCATGGGCGAATTCCCTTTATATATTTAATCTAAACTTGAATTTAAAAATAAAATTGATAGATGTGGTAACTGCACACCTTTATGAAAAGTTGGATTTGGACATTTATATAAAGATACCTGAATGTATCCCTATCCCGAACCAAGATAGAGCAAATAGAAATTTGTACAGTGTGAAACTCGAAAAGTCACTGTACGAACTTAAGCAATCAGACAGGTATGGTATAACCGCTTGAAGCGACTTTCTATGCAAAAAGACTACATGAGCCATGAGAATAATCCCTGTGTATTTATACAACGATCCTATGATAGATTTTGTATAATCCCAGTGTATATAGATGATCTGAACATCATTGGAACCCTAGAAGGTATTAAGAAAGCAATATCCTACCTGGAGTCGGAGTTTGACATGCAAGATTTGGTTAAACCCAAATATTGCCTATGCTTGCAGCTTGAGCATACCCCTGAAGGGATACTAGTGCATCAGTCAACCTACACTCAAAAGGTGTTAGAAAGATTCGATTTTGAAAAGTCAAACCGTTCGAAAGTGCCAATGGTTGAAAGATCTTTACAACAAGACAAGGACCCCTACAGACCTAGAGAGGAGGGGAGCCCGAGACTAGAATTCTCATACTTAAGTGCAATAGTAATAAAAGCACTCATGTACTTATCAAACTGTACTAGATCGGACATTGCATTTGCTGTGAACCTATTAGCAAGGTATAGTGCAGAACCTACCAAATGCATTGGTAGGAAATAAATGACATCTTCCGATACCTTCAAGAAAGCAAAGACCTTGGTCTGTTCTACAGAAAGAATCAAGACTTGTCTATGAATGGCTATGTAGATGACGGGTACCTGTCGGACCCGCGTACAACCAAGTTGTAAACATGTTATATATTCCTATATGGTGGAACTTTAATTTCATAAAAATCGTCTAAGCAAATTCTTGTAAGGGGCAAAGGATAGCATGAGGCACACCTCACCATTGCAAGCACGGAAGATCCACACCCATTAGTTGCACTTATGGATGTGGGCGACCTAATGTGACCCCATCATGCCTCCTTTTGGACATAGCGGAGTCACGTAGTAATTGCCCAAGAGGAGAAGATCGCCATGTAGCGATTAAGGCGAGTTTACGAATACTTGATTCGATCTAGTGCCGCATTGCACTTAGATCCTTCTGATCACTTGCATTTTGTGATTATGATGAAACTTTGAATAATGGTTGTAGGCTCTAGAAGAACAAAGCATTAAATTCTTATGATGAGTCTGCAAGACTTATATTTCCGTATTTATGATAGCAAGTTATGTTCTAATATACGAAGTATTTTTATTTTATGTGTTCTTGGATTTACGCTACATATTAATAAAGTACATTATATTAGATCGCATGTAGCGCTCTATGGAGGAAGTGTGCTTAGCGGTGTGCGGCACAGATGAATACCACCTTGAGAGAGATGGAATTTTCAACAATCGCATGCGATACATGTATAATAGGCTTAGGAAGGGCCACAATTATACTCCGACGGACACAACTTTGGTCATTAAAGAAGCCTTGTTGTGCCCATAATCGACTAGAACTCTCAAGGATATTCGCTAACGGTTTCCACGTAGAGGCGAAGAAGAGCATGGTAAGGAATACTGCTCATTCTGAGCGTGTGAAAAAATGGTATTAGAATGACTTCCTTCATTTGAAAATGGGCTATACTACACTAATATTAAGGCATTTTGACCTATCTTGCACTGAAGACTATATTTAGAAGCTCTAAACCTCTTCTATCTCTGGCATGATAGATTATACCACTTAGGTCTTAGGAAGATGAGAAATATAATTAACAATTCACAGGGACATAGTGTCAATGTAAAGAACTTCCCGAATCCAGAAGATTTTGTGTGCCCTGCATGTACCATCGGAAGCGATTACTAGACCCTCTACTATGAAAGTAAAGGGCGAAATCCCGCATCCTGGACCGTATCCGAGGAGACATTTCTGATCCTAACGACCTCTGTAAGGGTCATTTAGGTATTTTATGGTGCTTATCGATGCTTCCTCGAAGCGGTGCAGCGTTTGTTTAATGTCTCGAAACCCGCTACGCAAAGCTAATCTCGTAGATAATTAACATTAAGAATAATTTCCCTTATCATCATGTGAAGTCCACGGAATGGACAACGTCGGAGAATTTACTTCAAGGGCATATGATGATTATTGTGTGAAAATGAGAATTAAAATTGAGCATCTCGTACGCATGTCCACACCGAAATGGACTAGCGAGATTGTTATTTACCAACTACATGTTGGGGACACGCTGATCTGCCGCGCAAGCATCATCAATTTTAGACCACCGACATATAACATCCATTCACCTATGCAACTAGCGCAAGGGTCAACAATGAAAATTTCTCATCTTTGAAGGTTTGGTTGCAAGTTTTATGTACCTATACCACCACCCACAAAGCTGAAATGGGCACTCTCTAAAAATGGGATATCGTTGGTTATGAGACGGCATCCATAATCAGTATTTGGACCCCACGACTAGAGATTTGCATGCCAGCCGCTAATAGCATATTAGATGAGAATTATTTCGTCATTAGGGAGAAATCAACCCTTGATGTAAAATGTCGAAATAGAAAGTCGAAGACAATTGAAGTCTAGAAAGATATTTGAAATCCATGCATATGACTCGTGCACTAGTGAAGCAAATAGAAAGTTTAGAAGACAATTGAAGTCTAGAAGACAATTACGTCCATAAGATAATTGATTTGCAAGCATTAGCGAATCAACGCTAACCACTTTAGTGATTTGAAGAGCGTGACCAAGTCGCATATGCCATGCGCAATGCCGGAGAGGGTTGAAATACTGATGAAGGTATCCCTAATCCCGTCCTAAGGCCTCTGAAAGGATGAGAACTCGGCCCCTCGAATCAAAATGCCAGGGCGCTTGGTGAAAAAGGATAAGAAGGACTTGACGTAGATCACCAAAGTACCCCATAATCGGAAGGGGCAGGTTGAGACTGGCACGATATGGAACCTTGGAAAAGGCATACTAGAATTGAACATCCCCATGAAGGAGACATCGGCATGGATGTGTGCGCACACAATTTGAAAAACTAAAGGACTTGCCCCAATTGAAAGTAGCGGTAAGCAAATATAAGCATAAAATATAAGCCCCTTGAAGACATAGCTATAAACTTTATGATCTTGGGAGAATCTATGAATAAGCCAAGACCAATGTAGACATTTACTTTGCAAAGAAAATTGTCACAATCATCAATCTTGATCCGGACAGCATCGCTCGTTGAATATAAGAAAAGATCAAATTGAGAAGATTGGAAGAAGGCAATAAAGCGAATTGTTCTCTCTGAATAAAGAGAGGTGTTTGGGCACTAAGCGCACACCTCCCCATGTGCACCATGTAGGGCATAAGTGGGTATTTGTTCGAAAGAGAAATGAAAGACCAACTTGACGAACCACTAAAATCATAGCACTGTACTAGGCCTCACGATAATGTGCTTAGCTTCGGCGGATGATTCACTACATCCAGCAGACATGTGGATTGAATATCGCATAAACCCCCACTATTATCTATGAATATAATGCATCTTGTGTTGCAAAAGTGCAGATGGGTCATGTGAAAAGTCATCTCACAAAGCATATTAACGCTAAGTTCTTCTATGCTCTTGAATTGCAAAAGATTGACGAAATTAAAGTACTGTATACCAAGTTATGTAAAAATCTTATAGATTTATTCACTAAATCATTTCCAGCATCTAGTTTTAAAAGGTGCATATGTGGAATTGGAATGGTAAGATTTAAAAAAGTGCATAATTCAGGGGAGGTCTTCACAAACTCATTATTGAAACTTGATCACGGAGATCGAGTACCCAAAGAGTAAATCATAGAGATTACAACTCGGACGTGTTCAGATTGAGGACGTGCTGGTCGACTGCGCCAGCTACGTGAAATTGCAAAACCAGTTGGAAAAGCAAAAAACAAACTCACAGGCATGAGACCAGCAACGATGGGCAAACGATGTGTGCCGAAGGAACGCGTCCATCTGAGCCCAACCCAATTGGTTATCACCCAGTGGGCTTCGCTAAACGGCCAGGCCATCTCGGGCCGTCTAGCTTTATTCTGAACAGGCTCCGTAGGCTCGGACTCGGAGCCTGACCCAGCCCAACATGTTGTCAGGCTTAGATTTTACATCCTTTTGACAACATGCCCAAGGCAGATAGCACAGTGCCGACCTGTGAAGTGTGGTACGAGGCCAGGTGGCCACCTCCCAAATCTGCGAGAGCTGAGCTGTACCACATCAATCAAACTGGGGCCATCAATAGGACCAGGGAATCGACCGGACGCACAGATATAGATATAGCAGCCACACCGCCAGCTGGTTCCATCTCACACAATTCAGGCTGATACACACCAGATGCAACAGACAAGACATTTGCAGGGCCCCATGCCTTTCGGAGGCAGCCAATGGTGGTTGGTGCCTGCGGCGATCGACTCGAGACCACACTTGCACTGTGCGTGCACGTCACACACGATGGATGGCCAGCAGCTGCATAGGACCATTCGGCCTTTTCGTTTTACCGGGGGCCCCATGCATGTAGCAGCGACAAACCTTCGCAAATCCAAATCGATGCGCACATGCGCTCGCACACGAGGTCACGAGCAATCCAAGCTTTCTTTCTTTTTGTTTATGAAGGGCCCTTTTGAACAAACTGTCGTAAAATTAACGATTTTAGATAATATTTAGAAATAACGTCAGCAATAATTACGATCATAAAAGCATGACATGGAAGAATTGAATTCAATATGCAAACTTATTAAGACAATTAAACAAAATAATAAGCTTAAAAGATAGAATAAGTGGACAACTAAAATCAGCTATTGCTCATATTTATTTAGTACCTTATTGCTATGAGATGTAGTGATACGACCACAAGTGCTAATCCAAATTTGGGTTGTGTTTCCAACTCACAATTTGATGATTATTGTCTTGGTGCAATGGATGGAACAGACACAAGATTACAGTCTAATGGATCTTTCGTTCATGGGTCTACTAGTATGCGTACGATGCTTGAGCCAGCGGCGTGCGTTAACATAGAAGCAACGGCGCACGACGGGGAGGTGGCCGAGCGCGTGGTGATTGCGGGTCGCATGGACTGCGTGAGACCGAGCGCCAAGTGCGAGCTGGAAACGAGGGTGAGCCAGGGTAGAGTTGAGCCAGAAACTAGAAATCCTAGTCGGTTCAAGTTGGGTCCGAGTTTAGGTATGAATCGGAACTTTATTACTTGAGTCCGGATGTGTTTTTTTATAAGAAGCAAAGTACATGTTTAGTACATGTTTTGAGTCATTTGGTTGTGGCATTGAAGTAACTATATGACAGGAAAACCACCGCCTATGAAGATAAAGACATATGTGTGTTATTCCGCCCCTGCCGCCATAGCCTCCTCCCGAAACCGATGAAGAACTTCCCCCTTTCACCTCGCCACGCTTGTGAAGGGGGGAGAAGGACACGACAGGTGGTGGAGGGAAGGCGGCGGGGCGCGTGGGGGGAGGGAGGAGGTGGGTGGAGGGGAGGAGGGGGCTGGGTGGGGAGAGGGGGGCGTCGGGGCGCGGTGGGAGGAGGTGGTGGTGGAGGGGGAATCGGGGAATGTGATTAGGAGGGAATTTGGGAGCCAGGGCTTGGGAGAATGGATTAGGGATGGTGCAAGATCGAGGAGGCCGACTAGAGGGGGGCGACTAGACGGTTTTAAAAATCTCTTGGGTTAAAACCTATTTTTAATGCAAAAGCTAACAACAAATTAGTTTTTCACAATTAAATCCTAAAAAAATTAGTCTTTATTAAGTGCATCAACAATAATAGACTATTGAGAATAAAAGCAATCATACAAATACATATAAGCAATTTAACACAAGGAACATACAAATACATATAAGCAATTTAACACAAGGAATGTAAATAGCAATAGTAAATTGCACAAAAATGAATAAATCACAAAGACATGATGATATTTTACCATGGTGTTCGGAAACTTGCAGATCTCCCCTAATCCACGTTAAGATAAACCTAACCGCTTCCCGGGGCCCTCAATTGAGCCATCTCCGAGGTAAGTCCACTTGGACCGCCAACATAAACCAACACATCGATCCACTCGGGTTGCTCTTTCCACTCCGAGATGGCAGCACCAAACCACTCACAACCACGCGGACCCTCCCTTCGAGAAGATCACAGTGCCGCCCCACGCCATCTAGGTGTCGAAACACTAAAAGTAACAAGTCTACGACTTTCACTTGAACTAATCAAGTGTCTAAGCTCAATGGATACACAATCCACTACCTAAGGCAACACATGCATTTAGGGTTTACTCTCCAAACTCACTAGGTACAACATATGCACATAAGAGATAAGAGGGTTTGCTCTTTGCTCAAGGGAACGGGTAAAAGAACCAACAATCAGCCACTTCACCCAAGGCCAGCCAAGGTGGGTATTTATAGCCCACATACAAAAACTAGTCGTTATGAAGAGATTCTCTCGGGGTCCCGCAAGGCATATCGGTGACCCGCTCCAACGACTATAAAACTAGCCGTTGACATATCCGCGACCGCCAACCAATGGTCCGAGACCAAAGGCACCGGGCAACACATGCCGTCACCCCAACTAAATTCAGAAACACACCTCGAAAAAGCGCGTCGCGACGGGTCCGCACCGGCCTACAACTACGGTCAGACCGCTCCACAGAGGAATCAACAAATCTAGAAAACACATCTTGGAAAAGCCGCGCACAACCCAGAGACCCGGCCGGCCCAAAACACAGGGCTCTCAGAAACAAACGATTTTGCAATTACTTCAACTTAATTTACAAAACACATTTGCCAATTGATGCAATATGCAAACAAGGGTTGAATGAGAGATTCTCAACAAGTTGCAAAACATATTTGCCAACTTTTAGAACCATGCTACAAGAAATAAGGTATATAGACTTAGGCCATTTGTAAAACACATTCGCAAACTAAAGTTACAAGCTACAAGGATTAAGTATGAGTCTCAACTACTTGCAAAACACATTTGCAAATATTGACAACATGCTAACGAGAGCTAAAGCAAGCACGACGAGTTATCAACACATGACACTCTCAAGCTACTAGTCAAGACCCCTGTTAATAGTACGGCAGCCTAAACTAGTAATCTGGCCTACCAACCTAGCACCAAGACCGGTAAAAGACTAGGAACACATCTTTAGCCCTAGCTAGTCATACCTTTATCTTGAATATTTTCTTGAAGCTTGATGACCCACATCTTCACTTCAAGTCCGGGTCATTGACTTGATAATCATCAACATATGATGATCTTATTTACTTCAAACTCTTTACTTCAATATCATAAACACATAATAATCTTCTTCACTTCGGGATCTTGTCTTGAACATCATCAACACATGATGATTTCCTCCATCCCGAAAATGAAATAGGATGCATTGTACTCTTTTTCTCTTAACGAGTTTTCCTGAAGTTTCCCAGCCAATATTTTTAACGAGACAATTCGTTCAACGCAGTAAGAACGTGTATCATATACTCTTTCTCTAAATTTTTCCTACTGAGTTTTTGTGGAGTTTTGACGAGCTATGAACATGTGAGGATGGGTGCCCAAGGGAGAGTATTGAGAAACCATAGATTTGGCCCAGCAGCATGCTCATGTATGAGCGCCTTATCTAAAACTCTAGCATGGTCTATAGACTATAAATAGAGTGTGCTAGTCGTTGTAAAAGGTTGATCGCTTGATAAAGGAATAAAGAAGAAAAATACCCTCTATTCAATCTACTATTTGTTATAACATTATTTGTTATGATTTTATATTTATCTATAAAATAATCATTAAAGCTGTACTCATCAAAAAAACGGCTCCTTAATGTCAACCATTTAGAGGGATTACAGGCCGCCGTAATCGGGTGGATCGTTTTTTAAACTCCAATCGCTTTATGGCCTTTAAATAACGACAGCACGCACGGGAAGCTGCTTTGACCGAAGGCTTGTCTTTGACCGGAGAAGGGCAGGATGGTCCATTCAGATAGGGGAAAAAACAGAAAACGACGCACGGGCCAACGAATGGTGCTTATCGTCGCGATAAAACTGGGTTATCTGACATGGGCTTTTGGTATCGTGTGTGTGTGTGTGTGTGGTGCCGTTCTTAAGAACAATAATATTTTCACGACGAAAACCCGCGACACCAGTCTATGTCAATTACTACATCCGTAAGATGTGACCTCTAATCTAGTTCATTCGTCGCAGATGAGATTGATTGGCGCGCACAACTCGGACGTGTTCAGATTGAGGGACGTGCTGGTCGACTGCGCCAGCTACGTGAAATTGCAAAACCAGTTGGAAAAGCAAAAAAACAAACTCACAGGCATGACCAGCAACGATGGGCAAACGATGTGTGCCGAAGGAACGCGTCCATCTGAGCCCAACCCAATTGGTTATCACCCAGTGGGCTTCGCTAAACGGCCAGGCCATCTCGGGCCGTCTAGCTTTATTCTGAACAGGCTCCGTATGCTCGGACTCGGAGCCTGACCCAGCCCAACATGTTGTCAGGCTTAGATTTTACATCCTTTTGACAACATGCCCAAGGCAGATATCACAGTGCCGACCTGTGAAGTGTGGTACGAGGCCAGGTGGCCACCTCCCAAATCTGCGAGAGCTGAGCTGTACCACATCAATCAAACTGGGGCCAACAATAGGACCAGGGAATCGACCGGATGCACAGATATAGATATAGCAGCCACACCGCCAGCTGGTTCCATCTCACACAATTCAGGCTGATACACACCAGATGCAACAGACAAGATATTTGCAGGGCCCCATGCCTTTCGGAGGCAGCCAATGGTGGTTGGTGCCTGCGGCGATCGACTCGAGACCACACTTGCACTGTGCGTGCACGTCACACACGATGGATGGCCAGCAGCTGCATAGGACCATTCGGCCTTTTCGTTTTACCGGGGGCCCCATGCATGTTAGCAGCGACAAACCTTCGCAAATCCAAATCGATGCGCACATGCGCTCGCACACGAGGTCACGAGCAATCCAAGCTTTCTTTCTTTTTGTTTATGAAGGGCCCTTTTGAACAAACTGTCGTAAAATTAACGATTTTAGATAATATTTAGAAATAACGTCAGCAATAATTACGATCATAAAAGCATGACATGGAAGAATTGAATTCAATATGCAAACTTATTAAGACAATTAAACAAAAATAATAAAGCTTAAAAGATAGAATAAGTGGACAACTAAAATCAGCTATTGCTCATATTTATTTAGTACCTTATTGCTATGAGATGTAGTGATACGACCACAAGTGCTAATCCAAATTTGGGTTGTGTTTCCAACTCACAATTTGATGATTATTGTCTTGGTGCAATGGATGGAACAGAGACAAGATTACAGTCTAATGGATCTTTCGTTCATGGGTCTACTAGTATGCGTACGATGCTTGAGCCAGCGGCGTGCGTTAGACATAGAAGCAACGGCGCACGAGACGTGGGAGGTGGCCGAGCGCGTGGTGATTGCGGGTCGCATGGACTGCGTGAGACCGAGCGCCAAGTGCGAGCTGGAAACGAGGGTGAGCCAGGAGTAGAGTTGAGCCAGAAACTAGAAATCCTAGTCGGTTCAAGTTGGGTCCGAGTTTAGGTATGAATCGGAACTTTATTACTTGAGTCCGGATGTGTTTCCTTTCATGAGAAGCAAAGTACATGTTTAGTACATGTTTTTGAGTCAGTTTGGCTGTGTGCGCATTGTTTAAGTAACTATAGACATTTGAGAAAGACGACAGTCACCGTCGTCTAGAAAGATAAAGACATATATGTGTTATCTACGCTCACTCGCCCTCGCCATAGCCTCCTCCTCCTGGACACCAATGAAGAACTTCGCCCACCTCGACTGCGCTACGCGTTTGTGAAGGGGGTGAGAAGGACGACGACTAGGTGGCTGGAGGGAAGGCGGCGGGCGGCGACGCGTGGGGAGGGAGAGGGGGGAGGTGGCTGGAGGAGTGGAGGGAGGGGCGGCCGGAGGCGCGTGGGGTGGGAGAGGGGGGAAGGTGGCGATCGGTGGCGCGGTGGGAGGGAGGTGGCTGGAACTGGAAGGAGGGGAAGGGATTAGGGATGGTGTAAGATCGAGGGGGCCGACTAGAGGGGGGCGAATAGATGGTTTTAAAAATCTCTTGGGTTAAAACCTATTTTTAATGCAAAAGCTAATAACAAATTAGTTTTGCACAATTAAATCCTAAAAAAACTAGTCTTCATTAAGTGCATCAACAATAATAGACTATTGAGAATAAAACCAATCAAGAATAAAACCAATCATACAAATACATATAAGCAATTTAACACAAGGAATGTAAATAGCAATAGTAAATTGCACAAAAATGAATAGATCACAAAGACACGATGATATTTTATCATAGTGTTCAGAAACTTGCAGATCTCCCCTAATCCACGTTGAGATAAACCCATCCGCGTTGGACCGGCTCCTCAATTGAGCCAACATCTCCGAGGTAAGTCTAACCACTTGGACCGATTTTCACAACATAAACCAACACATCGATCCACTCGGGTTGCTCTTCCTCCACTCCGGAGATGGCGAGCACCAAACCACTCACAACCACGATGGACCTTCTCACAGCTTCTTGAGAAGATCACAGGTGCACGACACCTCCACGCCATCTAGGTGTCGCCAAACACTAAAAGTAACAAGTCTACGACTTTCACTTGAACTAATCAAGTGTCTAAACTCAATGGATACACAATCCACTACCTAATGCAACACATGCATTTAGGATTTACTCTCCAAACTCACTAAGTACAACATATGCACATAAGAGATGAGAGGGTTTGCTCTTTGCTCAAGGGAACAGGTAAAAGAACCAACAACCAGCCACTTCACCCAAGGCCGACCAAGGTGGGTATTTAGAGCCCACATACAAAAACTAGCCGTTAGGAAGAGATTCTGCTAAAAATCAGCGAAGCCCGGTCAGACCGCAGGCATATGGCTGGTCAGACCGCACTTGCTCCAAGGACTATAAAACTAGCCGTTGGACACATCCGGTCTGACCGCCAACCAATGGTCGGTCAGACTAAACCAGCCGGTCAGTCCGGCAACACATGCCGATCAGACCGCTCCAACTAAATTCAGAGAAACACACTCTCTGGAAAAAGCTGACCGAGTCGACGACCCGAAGGTCCGGTCAGTCTGGTCCTACAACTACGGCCAGACCGCTCCACAGAGGAATCAGCAATTCTAGAAAACACATCTTCTGGAAAAAGCTGACCGCACAACCTTGACCGAGACCCCGGTCAGACCGGCCAACACATGGCGGTCAGTCCGGTCCAGGAAACAAAAACTGATTTTGCAATTACTTCAACTTAATTTGCAAAACACATTTGCCAATTGATGCAATATGCAAACAAGGGTTGAAGGAGAGATTCTCAACAAGTTGCAAAACATATTTGCCAACTTTTAGAATCATACTACAATGAATAAGGTATATAAACTTAGGCCATTTGTAAAACACATTCGCAAACTAAAGTTACAAGCTACAAGGATTAAGTATGAGTCTCAACTACTTGTAAAACACATTTGCAAATATTGACAACATGCTAACGAGAGCTAGAGCAAGCACGAAGAGTTATCAACACATGACACTCTCAAACTACTAGTCAAGACCCCTGTTAATAGTACGACAACCTAAACTAGTAATCTGCTCTACCAACCTAGCACCAAGACCGGTAAAAGACTAGGAACACATCCTTAGCCCTAGCTAGTCATACCTTTACCTTGAATATTTTCTTGAAGCTTGATGACCCACATCTTCACTTCAAGTCCGGATCATTGACTTGATAATCATCAACATATGATGATCTCATTTACTTCAAACTCTTTACTTCAATATCATAAACACATGATAATCTTCTTCACTTCGGGATCTTGTCTTGAACATCATCAACACATGATGATTTCCTTCATCCCGAGTCTTAACATGATGACGATCAACTCATGATGTCATTCAAAGTCTTCATCATCCTGGAACATAACTTAATCATCCAACTCATAGAAAATGTTAGTTTCACAATATGATTATCATTAATTACCACATCATATCATTAACTCATAATGATGGGACAAGATACTTTAATCTTTCCCTTTTTGGTAATTGATGATAACCACTTCAATTACACATAAATTGAAAGAAGATAAATAAATATAGAGCAACATGAGTATACAAGAACTACACAAGTTATATATACTCCAAAGATATGTTTCAAAGTAGAGATCCCAAGTATGCGTGGAGAACAGAATATGAATCAATACTGATAAAACCATAAAATATAGAGTGAACTCCTCCTAAATGTGTGCATACACAAATGTGTAATAAGAATATATGCACATATTCAAGTTAAACTTTTGGTGGAGTTCAACCTATATTTTAGATCTGAGGAATGCAACACTATATAAGAGTATAAAGTCGAATGCATACCTCCATGGTTTTCACTTTTTATATCCAAACGAGGGTACACAAAATCACACTAGATAACAGAGTTAGTCTCACAAGTAAATTTGTCATTAATCAATAAAAAATGTTAGTCTAATATTTAGATTTATCATTAATCATCAAAATATTCCATTAACACATAATGACAGGTCTAGATTCTTCAGATGGGGTTTGGGGAGGCCGGGAGGGATGTTGAGCTAGGCCAGGTGACATAGGAGGGTGATTGGTTGGGCTAAGGTGGGGTGGGGGACTGATTGAGCCACACTGAGGGGGAAGGGATTAGACTAGAACAGGAAGATTGTGCCTATTTTATGCTGGACCGGTCCAAGCATGACCCAACTGGCCGGGCCGGGCCGTGCCGTGCCGCCTAACAGATCACATTCTCAGGTCTAGCTCATCCATTGTTTGTGTGCGTCCGAGCTAGTCCACCACGGATCGTGCTGTGCCAATCGAGTTTTAACACAGTCCTAAGTTCAACTCTATTTTTAAGCTATAAAGGCCCGGGGCCGGCGGCCATGTATGAAAAAGTCAGTTTTAGATTGAGTTAAGTTAAAACCAGAAAACGCATGTATGGCGAACATATCGTGTACCTTATCTTGGTAAGATCCGATCTTGGGTTTTATCGGTGGCACGTAGTTCCAAGCTGCGGTGCTGGGATTTGCGAGTTGGATCGACGACGTCCTGTTCCTTTCGTTAGTAGGCTGTGGTGTCTACGGGTGGAGGAAATATTAACTGGGTTGCCGTGTGACTTCCTCAAGCTGCACCGAAACCATATATTATCTTCGTTCCTTTTTGATTCAAGGATCAGAGCTGCCCAATCATTCAAGAGAAGGGCTACTATATATCCGCAGGGTGTTACTGCTGGTTTCCAAGCCGTGGGACCCTCCACCATCTTTGGTTGTTGTCGCCAGCAAGTAGTGCCTGTGGTCAATCTGGTAGTGCTGGCCAACGTTTCTAACCAAATTACTAGTCAGGTATCATGCCGGCCTGGTTAAATATTGTTACCTGTCCTCTTCGTCACTTAGATCAAATAAAATCAGCATATTACTTGTATTTATTTACTATATTATTACTTTGAGATATAGGACTGCTCAAGTATTGATAATACTTGTCCTTCTCCTCACTTAAGTCAAATTTCAAACACAAATTAAATATGATAATATCTCTGTAATAAATTAGACATTGAACTCAAATAAAATCTTGTTAAACTATTTAACAGTTCAATATTCACTGATCAACAAGCAATTGAGCCGACAAGATAATTTTTCAAGATACCAATTGACAAAGACATATAACAGTGCACGAAACTGGTAATAACAACAAGTAATAAAACAAACAAGGGATATACTACAAAAATAGTAAATAACAAGTAGTATAAAAGCTCAAGACTAATTTTATATCCAAACTGTCGTATTTAATATCAAAGTAACCTTAAATCCTCATCGAGCACCAAGCCCACGATCTTTACTATGCAAGCCCCCCGGTGCTGGAGTAAAACAAGATAAGAAAATATGAAAAATAACACTAGCATGACACACTAAGCATAGTAAAACACAGAATTCGAAAGTGTAAACTCACTGAGCGTATGACACTCAAAGTCACCAAGTCGGCTGGCAAGGCACGCCGAGGCACTGTGTCATAAAACCAGTCGTCTCGGTGCGCCGTGGTGAAGAGGCGTGGTCATCGGAGATAATATGTTGCTCTTCACAATTTGGGACACACTAAGAGTGAATTCGACGTACATAAAAAATACCGCACAAGAATCAACAGCAAGACACACCTGCCAAATGCACCAATGAGCAAATCCACCACATTGACACCTTCTTTCTCACCCAAAACAAGCACAGAGCCAGCCAGACCCACCCACAACGGTGTGCCGCCCCAACTTCTTCAACGACCTCGGCAAGTTGGTGGCACAAGGAGGTAGATAGGTAGTGCGCAAGGAGGAGGAGGCCGAACCTCATCGCGCCGGCGGTGCTGTGCTCAACCACGGTGGCGCAACAGCTCACATGGTCCAAGCCCGAGACCAAATTGGGAGAGAGGAGAGGAAAGCCAAATGTGAAAAACTTGATGTACCATGCAGGGAAAAAGAAGAAGAAGGAGCCCTTAAGAAGAGGAGGAGCACCACAACGCTGCCAACGGTCGGTGCGAAAGTCACCCCAAACCATCCACGCCCTAAGAGAGGGACCGATCCCCTCTCGGGAGCTGCTGTGGTTGGAGACATAGTCTCCCTCCTTATCCCTTACTCTCTCCCTATATCAAGCATTAAAAACGTACCTTGTCATAAGTTTTCAACCTTATCCTTTCCTCTCTCTCCGTAACAAGGATTATATCTAAAATAAACTAAATAAAGCGATTTCGGTTATTCCTCTCTCCCTTTGAGAGTGATGCCTGTTAGGAACACATGTTTTTTTCTTAAATTTTTCTAATTTTTGTGTGATTAAATTGTTTCAATTCCCGTATTACGAATAGGTCTTTCTCTCTAAAAAAACAAGGGTTAAATAAGCGGCCGATATTTATCCAATTATTCGGAGTCTGCTGCTCTATTTATTTCTCGGGGGTTTGCAGTTGTGATTTGCGAGTCACCATCTCCATATTTCTCCAAGAGAGTACCAAGTACGTACGTACTACTACTTGCCATCCTCTCCGGCCAGTCGCCATGGAGGATCAAAGCCTCAAGCCCATCTATTGCAAAGGTAATTCAGAGATACATAGTATACTAGCTAGTGCCTAACACTATCTACTAGCCTTCATGCATGAGCTAATTTTATTGATGATAAGTTGTTTTAACACTATATACTGATGACGTCGACGAACCATCATAACGAGCAGCGGCGGTGTGTAGAGTCTCCGGTGAGCCGCTCACCATCGAGGAGATCGTCGTGGATCCACCCAAAGCCTACGAGATTCGCATCAAGATCACCTGCACCTCCCTGTGCCACACCGACATCACCTTCTGGCGTGTGAAGGTACACGTTCGCGTGAAAACGTCGGAAAATTCAGTAGTACGTAGCTGCTGCTTTTATGTGCGTAGGCGCTAACTCGATTTCTTTTGATTTCGTAGGAAGACTTTGTCATACCACCAGTATTCCCAAGAATCTTAGGCCACGAGGCGTACGGGTAAGTTTCTGTTCTTCCTAGTTCTTCATTGATTATTGGACTGCCAAGTGCTGGTGACGACGAAGATATCTCTTTTTGATTGGACGGTGCTGCGTGAAGGGTGGTGGAGAGCGTGGGGGAACACGTGGAGGGCTTCGCCG
Source organism: Hsuehochloa calcarea (assembly GCA_036346395.1). Taxonomy (NCBI): domain Eukaryota; kingdom Viridiplantae; phylum Streptophyta; class Magnoliopsida; order Poales; family Poaceae; genus Hsuehochloa; species Hsuehochloa calcarea. The sequence goes on from CM070598.1 coordinate 65,405,313, forward strand.
TGGGCGATACGGTGGTGCCCACGTTCCTGGGGCAGTGCAGCACTTGCTCCAGCTGCGCGTCGGACGAGAACAACATGTGCACCACGGTGCCGTTCTCCATCGGCCCGGGGATGCGGCGCGACGGCACCACCCGGTTCAGGGACAACCAGGGCGCCCCGCTGCACGACTTCCTCGCCGTGTCCAGCTTCAGCCAGTACACCGTTGTCGACATGAACCAGGTCGTCAAGGTCGACCCCGCCGTGCCTCCCAAACTCGCCTGCCTCCTCGGCTGCGGCGGCGGCACCGGTGAGCCTAGATCGCCACGTCCCAAACGAAACAGGGCCTCGAATGCCCCGTGTCTTGCAGTGTAGAATTGCGTATATAGCTGGTCGACTAGTCCAGTTTTCCATTAATTGGTGTTTTACTGATCAATGAAAGTACACTGATATTTGTGCATCGTGCAGGGGTAGGAGCTGCATGGCGGTTGGCCAAGGTGGAACCTGGATCGTCAGTGGCTATCTTCGGACTGGGATCGATCGGATTGTCGGTGAGCCGGTGTCACTGCTTGTCCTGATACATGACCGCTGAATTTTAAGCTTTGCTCAAAAGTGATCTACATGCACATCTTGTTAACACAAAGAACTCAGCTGATTGGTACTGAACTTGCAGTGATCAACTTTTCATTTTTTCAGGTGGCACAAGGTGCAAAAATGTGTGGAGCATCGAAGATTATCGGTGTTGATTTGAACCCTGACAAACAGGAAGTTGGCAAGTCCTTTTTACTTTTTGCAGTAAACAAGCTACCAAAAAAATCCTTTTCAGCGATTTCAAAACTGAAGAAAATAATGTCCACTCTTATATATTGCAGGGAAAACTTTCGGTGTGACAGATTTCGTCAACCCATCAGAACTCGGCAATAGTTCAGTTAGCGAGGTAAGGACCAAGCCATACCCGGCCCATCCCCATCCCATGACTCCACTTCGAATTTGGTACCAGTACAGTATAAACGAAATCATATACTAGCATAGATAATAACTCACTGCTGCGTGTCCTTAATTTTGTTTATTTTAGGTGATCAATGAGATGACAGGCGGCGGCGCCGACTACAGCTTCGAGTGCATTGGTGTCGCGTCGGTGATGACTGATGCATTCAGAAGCACCAAACAGGTCCTGATCTTACCACCAACAACTTGATCACTTCAGATGAAAATGCAGTGAGAATACTGCCATTCATGTGTCCGCCGCAGGGAAAGGGCAAGACGATCATTCTAGGACTTGAGAAGGACGGCAAGCCGCTGTGCCTGCCGTCCATCGAGTTCCTGTTCGGCAAGTGCGTCATGGGATCACTCTTCGGGGGGATCAAACCCAAGACTGACATCCCAATCCTCGCCGAGAAATGCATGAACAAGGTCATACATATTCGTGGTTTCAGATGAATTTCACGGTCCTAAACGCTTTAGCATATGCGTCGACAATGCGTGCTCATGTGTTCATGTTATCATGTAAATGCAGGAGCTGGAGCTGGAGAAGCTGATCACACATGAGGTAGACCTGCAGGACATCAACACAGCGTTCGACCTGCTCGTGAAGGGGAAGAGCCTGAGATGCATTATATGGATGGACAAGTGATGGGGGATAAACGAGGGCAAAATTTGGGTTGAGAATTGGCTGATGGAGCGATCGAATAAACTTGGTGCTAATTTTGGCCGGTGTAGCCGTGTAGCCGAAATTAATGCCGTCTTAATAATTTATGTCCATCGAATAAATGACATTACTGTTGTTTAGCGGTACGGATATGACACAACTCTTTTAGCGGTATGTGATTCGGATTTGGTCGCAGCACAGAATTCGTCCGCCCTTGTTTCTGTCCGTTGCCGGCCAATGTCCAGAACATAACGACTGAACGGTGCACGATATGCTGCTGGAGCTCCACTCGAATTCGAATAATTGGTAGCAATGCACGGTCTATAGAGACACAGTGATATGTTGTGTCCTACAGTTTCTTTCTTTCTTCTGTTGTTTATACGGGAAACAACTCAAAGGCATGCGAGCGATACGCCGACACGCTTGGAAAACCGTAGGGCAGCAGCCAGTTACCCAGCAGGCTCTTGGAATTTTCAGGCAAAACATTACTGATCACTCCACTCTAATTGCAAGTGGTGCTCCACATTTTAGACATGAGCAAATCACATTTTAGACCTGACTGGGGGCTGCTGCTTTATGGGCCAAAATTGCAGATAGGCCTAAACCCGGGCTTAGTTCAGTTTTGGGACACTGTTCAAGTGTAGGACTAACATCCCCCCACCCCAAAAAAAAAATGTTAGATAATCGATACGTAGTCGGGAGACAATCAATCCAATTATATAATGAACACCGAAGAGAGACACAAAGTATAAAGAAGATCTAATATCTTTATTCATCTATCTATAACTTGTACATGGGGTCATAATATTTATAGCTCATAGGGTTGAAAGCCTTCTAGGGGCGGTTTAGTCTTTTGCCTATACAATTAGGTTTCGTCTCACTCTCCCTTGTGCAATAGACAACGATATGCTAATGTCTCATAAAAAATCCTTTCCAAAAACCCATTGAGAAAAAATAAATAAATAGAGAAAAGAGTATATTACATTCGTAAGTTGCATTACACTTATCTTACTAAAAATATTCATATTAAAAAACTTCAGAAAAACTCACCAAGGAAAAGAGTATAATGTTTAATCTTCAGAATCCAATCTTCAAGATTTTGGATAAATCTTCAGGATTTGGTAAGGGTTATGATCTAGGGATTTAGTCCCCCTGAACTCTGCATCTCTTTAAACAACCCATTCCAATGTCATGAATCCATCTTTGGAAACTAGGTGCAGGCAGAGACTTAGTGAATAAATCAACTGAATTTTTGCAAGAATTTATTTGCATGATCTTTACCCCACTATTCTTCTGGATTTCACGAGAATAAAACATTTAGGAGCAATGTACTGCGTGATGTTGCTCTTGACAAAGCCCGTTTGCATTTGTGAAATACAAGCATAATTATCTTCATAGATAATTGAAGGGGGTATTGACAGCATTAATGGCACAATACTTCTAGGTGTTGTTAATTACACGTTTTATCCGAACACATTCAAGCGCAGCTTCATATAGTGCTATAATCTCTGAGTGATTGTAGAAGTAACTATCAAGCTCTGCTTAGATGACCGCCAAGAAATGATTGCACCAGCACAAAGTAATATAAATCTATTATGGGATTTTGCACTATAGGGATTTGACATGTATCTTCAAAATTTAGTAATGATCATCAGGGTCTATTTGTAATCTTCATAATCTTTGCATTTTCGTCTATCTAGATATAAATTGTTAAGTGATAAAACATTCAAGGTGAATTTAAGCAGTAATCATCATATCAGCACCTTCTAGATTCGACTAAGATTTTTAAAATCTCAAGTATGATGATCAGTGTTTAGCATATCCTCCCCCTGAAGACAACTTCTATTGAAATATTATTGCTCTAATGCCTTTCATACATTTTTCAAAAATAAATATAGGCAATTATATTGTGATCAAATTTACTAGATTACCGCAATGCAGAGTCTTACATACAAATATCATATTACTCATCTGGAGATTTGGGGATAAACACTATTTAGAAGTAATATGTTTAACTTATCAAATACCACTATTTAATTGTGCAACATAAGTAGATTATCCTTGCAGAGGATATGGGGTAATACTAGTTGCAAAGTCGTATGCCTTTTGGATACGATTTATTGAAACCTTTCAGGGTCTTAATATTTTATAATTACCTCTAGGTGGTTAAAGTTACAACAAATAGTATGTTCTGTAGAACTATAAAGTATGGTTGTACCATTCTAGAGTAAAATATAATCGGCCCTAGTTTTGACGTTTAGGGGATTAATTGTCAATATTACCAATGTATGTCGTACCCTCATGATATTAGAGGAAACTGTCGTTCCACTAACTTTTGGTGGAAGATGCGCTTTATAAGAGCTTGTATGGTGCACATCTGATCTTTAGGTTCCTTATTTCAGTCTTTCGGGTCTTGATAGGTCATTGTCTACTTCTAGGGATCATATGATCATTGATGTGATTAAAAGATCAACTGGTAAGATATATTTTCTTCAGGGAGATGCTCTTCCGGGAGTTGCTCATACTACAGGTAAGAGACTATTGGGTATGAGTTTTATATATATTGTGATTTTGTTTCCTTTTTTACTAGGAATTTTGAGTCCTCCGAGGATTTCATCAAGCATTTTCAGACCTCATTGACTGCATATTTTATTTTTTATCCATGCTATTTGCTAGAATTATTATGTAATAGAACATTATATCATTCATGATATGAGAGTAATGGTCTCTACAAGGACCTTTGAACCATAGCTTTTACCACTTCATTATATGCATAATGACCCATCAAGTTTGAACTATCTGGTTCCAATACTTTTATTTAGTAATTATGGTTCAGCCTCATATGCTTTCATTATGTGACCCGATATGAACGCTTCAAGCGCTCGGCCATGGACTTTAGTTCCGGATCCGTGTTCTCACAAGAGAAACTTTAGTAATTATATAGGCAAAGTGATAATCGATAACTTTTCTCCTATATCCTCTGAACTGGGGATATCTCAATGTTAACCAGATCTTTGTCATTTCCCAAACAAAAGATTCTAGGTCGTTTCGCATTCCCAGCATTGTAATATGTGCACATCAAGTTGATAGGGCTTTCATCTTCCTGATTAACCTTTTCATGAGGTATTTTACCTTCAAGGTGAGTTATCTTCAAGACAGTTAAAGGAGTAATTAATATTTGTTTTGACTAGTGTCATTATATCTTAGACCCGAAGGCGTCCCCATAGATTTTAGATCAAGAACCAATAAGTCAATTTCACGGAGGTGGATATACTATTCAACCCGGGGTATTCCACTCTAAGCGACGTATTTACTGCAAGTAAACACTGGGTAACTCATCCATAATTGAAAAGTATATGACAGACTCCTCGCTTCTGTTGTACAAAAGTACAAACTAAACTTTAAGTTTAGCTTGACTAGTGTGTGTATGTTAGTACTAAATAGACATGTTCATGGGTGGCCCAACCCGGCGGCCCAGTTTGGATCAGGCTCAGGACTTAATTTCTGTCCCAAAAGTCCAGCTCGAAATCCCGCTAAAATTAATAAAAAAACCTATTTATTTTATTCTCAAAATTAATTAAATATTAATTTTTATTCCAAAACAGAATGAAAATAATGTTTTTTTAATTCAAAAATAATAATTTTCGGGTCGGGCTCGAGCCTGCCTGTTCGAGGTCGAGCTTTTTAGTCTCAACCCGAAGCCCAGCCTAGCTCGACGTTTGAACAGGTTTAGTACTAAAGATATTTTCTTTCTGGTAAATACGATGACATTCGAACTTTTGGGCATTTATCTTCCCCATAATGTCGAAATTCGATCTTTATTAATAGCATACCACAAAATTCTCCTATCATAGGCACATAATCGATTGGATTTCAGATCCAACATGATCTCCAACAACTGGTGGTGGCCCAAAGGTGTATGCTATAGTTGTGATAATATGTGGGAAATGTTTGATTCCTCCAACACGCATTTATTTCGACAAGGGGTTTGATAATTATATGCAGTGAGCTAGACTTTTATCAGTACAGTGGCAAGAAAACTTCTTGATCATAATATTTTTGTTGGATATTCCAACTTCTAGTTGGTTATTAATCTGCGACGAAGGTCCCGTACGGGGGTCTGAAAGTTGGCAGGCTTATTCCATAGACTAACTTCTTTATTATTTGCCCAAGTTTTGATCAAATTACTCATACCATATTTTAAATAATTTAGATCATTAAACTTTAAGTTTATAATTATGCAACATATTTTCTTATTATCATAAGTATTATGTTCTAACAGCATAAAACTATATGATGCTCTTCAGGAACATAAATATAATGCTAGAATATAAAATATTTAATCATAGTTAATTTGCATAGAAAAATAGATTTTCTTATGGACTTCAAATCTACTTGAATCTGTAACACCCTGACCCAAAATCGGCTCAATGCCCAGCCCACCGTGGGGCGGACCCGCCCACACATAGCACCCCACTTACACTTTCGTCCTCGCTTCGTGTAAAAGGGTTAACCCGGAGGTGCTACGTTTGGATCCAACAGGCATTATATACTACTACAACTCACTTGAGACAAGCAATGTGGGACTAATCCCACCACACAACTCCTCATGGGCCACATGGGCCACACTACGAGCGGTAGGGTATTACATTTACCCCCAAGGGTCGACGCTCGGCGACATACCGCATACGCGGCAAATGCCCGAACCACCCCTCGGTACACGTCCGTGCGTCCGGTCTGCACATATGCCATGCCATGTGTCCACTCCGGCCCACATATGCCATCGCCATATGCCCGCGCTTCGTCCCGCAGCGCGTCTGCAATAAGGTTGATGCTCTCATACCATCTGTAACACGACCCAAAATCGGCTCAATGCCCAGCCACCGTATGCGGACCCGCCACACATAGCACTCCACTTACACTTTCGTCCTCGCTTCGTGTAAAAGGGTTAACCCGGAGGTGCTACGTTTGGATCCAACAGGCATTATATACTACTACAACTCACTTGAGACAAGCAATGTGGGACTAATCCCACCACACAACTCCTCATGGGCCACATGGGCCACACTACGAGCAGACCGGGGTATTACAGAATCACCCAGATAGTATAATTATTCGACGAGAATATTTATTGTTCAACGGAAACAAAATATTTAATTAAGGGTGATAAAATCGTATATCTAATTTTATTTTGTAATGCCATAATTAACATGTCCAAATTTAGATCATTTAGGATCAACAAAGTCTAATATGTCATTATATTTTATTTCGAGAGTTATATTTGCTTCAAGCAAGTGATATGGCTTCTGGTGGTGATACAGTTCAGATGAGTATGACACACTTCGGTGAATAGCCAAATATGATATATGTGCGACTGCGTCAAGTAGCCGTCGATTTGTTGTGTGCATTCCCGCATGCTTGCGGTTAACATATTACTGAAGCCACAAATCAATTGCCCTTCTTGAGCAGCAGTGATTGTGTGATGAGGATACGACCTCTATGGATACAACCATATTTGTTATGCTTGCGGTTCCAATTACAAGAGCCCATACATCTCACTTAAATTATCATGTTAGCTCGTTTTTAGGAGTGCCTTTAGATTATATGAACTATATGATGCTACCTAATGATAAAAATATATATTTGTGCAGCACCACGTCACTTTTTGTCCAAACCAAGCAAAAGTTCGAGCTGTACACGTTTTGGAATCCAATTCGGCCTTTGGAGACAGCACCGACTTCAAACATGCATAACTTTCACATACGGAGTCAGTTGGAGGTCCACGAGTATTTGATGGAAAGCTTATCACGTCCTCTTTCTAATGGATCTAGTCCTACCTCTAAATTTCTTTTGAGCACACCGCAATCATCAAAACAGTCCAGCACACCTTCAGTTGGGCCTGTGGGCCTTGTAATTTGGATAGAAATCTTAGGCATGTACTGTTTATGTGGGTACTGTTCACACATAAATAGTACCACCACCCCTCCCTTCTCCTATTCCTGCTATACATAGTGGCCGCCACCCTTAGGGTTCGTTGGATTTTGTTTTTGTTTAGTTAGCCTTTGTTACAACTTGTATCTTCTGCATGTGTCGACTCGACCACCCGGTCAAGATCTTTATTCGGAATCCCACCATATTGAGTATTTCAATTCTATTTGTAATTTTAGATTGCTTATTATCTTGTTCTAGCTTGTTCTTCAATTGCACGCATGAATAAACATTCGTGGTTAGGTCGATCGTGTTTCTAGTAAGGTCGATAACAATCTCGGAGTTGGTTCAGCGATTGTCGGGCATATTGGTCGTGTTCGATTGGTAGCCGAATTGTGAGAGTCGTTTCCACCAAATCGAGTTATCGTTCTCATCGAAAGATCGGGACACCCATTGTCGCATCATGTGGTATCAGAGCACAAGTCGATCGGTGATAATTTTCTTTTTCCTACAGTCCACAAAAGCCAAAAAAAAAATAGGTTTAGTTGATCCTGTCCAAACCAATCTGTGCCTTGCAATTTTCTTTTCGGTAATTTGTATCATTGAATTCTTGTTTGCATCGTTATGTCAAGTGTTGATTTCTAGTCCTAGTTGTTGTCTATTGCATCTTGTGTTTCCTTTGCGTCGATTGATCGTTCTTTTAGAGTTTTTAGTTTTTGTATCTAAAACAGAAAATTCATGGGTTAGAACTCCTCTAATCCACACCAAACAGAAACATCAAAATCTGAAAATTGTGGTTTAGACTCCCAAAATCATGACCAAAACAATTCACTTACCTTGCTTGAGTTGTTGGATTTCCTCAAATCCAAATCCGTTGTGGCTATTTTTCCTATTTTTGAATTTGTTGTCATTTGTGGCTTGCGGAAAACCCAAGGGCTGGCTAAATCATAGAAGGAGAAAGAGACCGCCGCATAGAACAAAAGTCGTGGTAGGATTTGCTGAAGAAGGACAACAAAAAGAAAGAAGAAAAACAGAAGGACAAAAAAAATTAGTGTCCACCTTCCCAAAAATTGAAAAGTGCGTCAAAATTATGTCAAAACTAGTAAAAATTGGCCCACGGTTTTGAAAGATATGGCAGTTTCAAATTTGAACCTCATGTTTCGAGTCCGAGTAGGATTCCGTTTTTGAGATACATTCAGTAAAACAGACATAACATTTGCATATAGTGTTCATTTTCGACGTTCTTATTTTTGTTGAAAATGTAACGACGAGGCACATAAAAAACAACTGGCTTATGCAAGTCGCTCACCAAGGCCCCCAAAATCGTCCATCTTCGGCCCCGATTTCGGGTCGCAAGTTTTTTATTTTTATTTTTATTTTTTTTCTTTCTATCTTCCTTTCGGAATTTGGTGTTCACCTCACCTGCAAAGCTGTAGATCTCATTGAAACCTTTCAATTGAGTATCTATAAGCCATATAAAACTTTACCTTTTCATCTTTTGAGACTAGCTGTTGTTTACATTGCATATTACATTGCTTTTTTAACTCTACATCGTGTGAACAATCTTGTGCCCCAGACAGAAGTCTGAGTAGTTGACTAGCGTCTCTCCTAGCACATGGTGTGAGATTTTCCTTTGCTTACATCATGTCACATTGATCTTTGCATGTGCATTCATACACTTCTTTTCACAGGTTCTGATTAGCCAGCTTTGATTAGGCTAGGATCAACAACATTGACTAGTACTTTGGATAATTTTTTAACTTGTATTTACTAATTTGATTGTTGCTAATACTTGCTACCATATTGAAGCCTACCCTTGTTCCACCTTCTACCATTGTATAGGTATCAATTGCTTGTAATCAATTTGTTGCCTGGTCACCGCCTGTCTGCTTAGTAAGAATTGGTAAGAACGTGATATGAGCTTGAGTGTGAGCGACTTTGAGCCTCAAGATCCTTCTACTAACTATGGCAGGTTCACGGGATGAATACAAGATAGATCCACATCTTCTTCGATCCACTGAATGGGAGCACCATAAAGTCCGCGAGAAAGATGCAAGCTTCAGACAAAATTCTCCACCATGAAAGGTATATGATCGTGATAGTACATCGGGTAAAACTATACTCACTTTGTCACCCTTTGCTGGTAAATTCGATCCTGATGCCTATGTTGACTAGGACATAGCATTAGATAAAATTTTTGAATATTATGATTGGTCTGATAGGCAAAAGATTAGAGCTGTCACTAGTTGTAATACTCCGAATTATTATAAGAAAGAAAGCTCTCAAAAGAGAAATTAGACATAAGGAAAAAAAATAGGGTTTCTACAGTTTTTCGTCAACCTGGGCCTCGGGCTTTGGCCCAGGAGGCCCATGAGGGGCCAGCCACATATAAAAAGAGGGGAAAAACCCTAATAACATTGTAGCTACAGTGCACGCCGCCACTGTAGCAATCCCCCTCCATGTTGCTCTACCAAGATGAGGAGAAGAGGAGAAAGGAATGAGAGGAAGGAAGAAGAAGAAAAGAAGAGGAAGAAAGGGAGGAGGAAGAAAGAGGGGAGGGAAGAGGAGAATGATTCATCAAGGATAACCTCGATCCCCGATCGCTCGGTAGATTATTCAATTCATTTTGATTCTGTCGGTAGTAGATCAGTTCTGTCCAGTGTGTTGCACGGCCAGTTTCGACATCTTAGAGGCCGATCTGGAGGTTCTCCCCTCCTAGAGAATTATAGCCACGGTACTTAGCTTTCCATAGCCACCAAGATCACCAGATTCCGATCTGTCGTTCAAAAGTATGATAGATTCTTTATTGCTATCCTGAGAAACCTGACGAGAATTGTCAGTAAAGTTGTTTAATAAAATATGACTTGTTTAGAATCAGATTCAGATTTTTCACCCAAAACGATTTCTGTAGATAATTTTATCATCTTTCCATATTAATAAAGAACACTCAAATTGGATTTATAGATTAAAAGTTATGTCAGATTCTTCGCTGCTGTTCCGTTCGTCAGGACAGATGTCTGTCAGGCATTTTCACCTGCTGTTTAGTCAAATATTTTGGAAGAATTAGGAAATCTTGTCAACTAGAATTTTGAAGGTTTGCTCATTAAGTTTCACTAGGCATTAGACTCATGTCATTCCGAGTTCTATATCATTAGATATGAATTTTTATGTGTCGCTGTCCAGAATTGTTTTAGATGGATGAATTGTATATTTTCAGTTCAGGTCTATTCGATGTATTGGGTAGTCAGGGGCTATTGTAGATCACCGGTAGCACTGTCATATCAGGTTGTTCTTGTTTCGAATACATAATTGTGTAGGCGGCGGGGCGGCGAGTGTAGGAGCACCTTCGTTGTCTCCTAGCACGTCACATCGCGGAAGGCAAGTACAATGTGTTAAAATATATTAATTTCTATTGAATGTTTGTTGATGTGATGTTATTGTTATAATCCATGTTCATACTCCATGATATACATTTCGTTCTTAATTGATAATCCATGTGGATGAAAGTGGTGACATTCATTGCATATGTTTCATTCCATTCATACGTTGTTCAAGTTCCGTCCACGGGAGTGGAATTGTAAAGACCCATCAATTCCAGTATGGGCACGTAAGACCCACCATTCCAATGTGGGCAATTTCAGACACCCGTATGAAACGTTCTTCATACGGTGATTGGATCCCCGGACTTTGTTAAGTACGGGCTTAGGTGAATACCGACGGGTGTGTCACTCGCTATACCGGTATGAGCATGTGTGCAGTCCATTCCTTTCAATGCATCCATTCATTCCATTCATACACATCAGTTTTCAGAGATAACTTCATAGCTCGTATTGAGATTGACTTGTTCATAACCTTGTATGTTCAATTGTGTACTATGCTTGCTGAGTTTCGACACATTCTTGTTTTCTTTATTTATTTAGGTGATCGTTGATGATGGCTTTGTTGGGAGGGAGTAGACATACACTATTCATTCACTTCACCATATTCAAGTTTCGATAATATAATTTGGTTCTTGTTTTCCATTCGTTAAGTGATGAATTGTATTAAATAGAGTTTGAGGTTGGATGATATCTTTCTTTATGTTGAGGATGATTAAATAACTGCTTGTGATCCTTGGTTACTCCTTCGATATGATCATCTAAGTGGATTCATTAGACTTGAATAATTGAAGTTTGTGAACCGTCGTTGGATTCAGATTATATTCTTCTATTTCTTCCATTACATGTTGACTTCATTATGCCATTAGATGAGTTATTGTTTTAAATTCTTCCGCAATGTGGTTGTATGTTAGTCTTTTAGGTAACATCTTGGCTTTCGAATAGTCAGGGTGTTACACTAGTGTTTTTGTTGAAGATGCAATAATTTGGTGGAAGTATCTTGGTAGACATAGAAAAATACCTCAAATTTGGAATGTATTAAAGAAACTTTTGAGAGATGAATTCGTTTCTAAATATCACGATGATTATTTGCTAGCTAGATTACAACATTTAAAACAAGGTAGTATAACTGTAAGGGAATACTATCATGAATTGAAAACTCATTTGTTGCGTTGTGGCTTAGAGGAACATGCATTTGTTGCGTTGTGGCTTAGAGGAACATGCTGAAGCTACAGAGAATTGATTCTTAAGTGAGGTTAATCAAGAAATCCAGGACCTTCTTCTTCACAAATAATATAATTCTCTCTCTCATTTATTTATGATTCTTGTAAGGTTGAACGTCGGATTAAGGAGAAATTGAGAATGCTTGATGATAGGGAACATAAGAAAAAAATATGTGTTTGTGTCTTTTTCTGTGACTAACAACTTGCAAAAAAAAGTTAAGAACCGTGATGAAGAGGAGAATGAGCTGATTGAACCATTGATTCCATTGGTTGAGACAGAAGGTGAGGGGATGGATGCACCTACATCATTTGGGGCGAGCCAAAAAGGTAAAGATTGTGGCGCTATTATCACCCATGCGTGTGAAGTACTATAATTTTTCACTGTTCATGCTATTTTAGAGCAAAAATGAGTGGAAAACAATTCTGATATGCACATGTTTCACGTAGAGAATTCAGACTACATTGATTTGAGTACACCATGTAATAAACTTGTTATTTTACCTGTTGACTTGAGTGCACCATGTGATAACATAATTGAATTGTTAGCTGTTTTGAGTGATTCATGTGATGAGTAAATCACATATAATGATCATATGGAATTGGTTAGACATAAGGAAGTTTTGACAAGAATTTCTCCTATTGATTCTTTATGTTATATTATATTGGATCCACCTATGAAATTATCGCATGATATGGAGAAAGTTTATGTAATTGCATGTTCGAAATCCTTGTTTAGTGCCTACATCCCTGAATATAAGTTTCATTTGATTGGAGATTATGGTGTAGACAATCAATTTCTTGTATATCGAATATGCATAACTTGTGATCACATGGATGACTTGAAGCTTATTGTTTTGAACAACAATTCTTGTATGCTGAATTTTGTTGATCATCCAATGCCTATGTGTTCATCTCTTATTGCATCATCTAGTATTGACAATTTGCATCATGATGTTAAAGTATGGAAGAACTTACAAATCTTTTCACCCTTCTAGATGAATTTGCTATTGCTCGATTGAAATAATATTATATGGATTAACTTTGTTTGATTCCAAAAGTTGTAGCTCTGCCCATATGTGCTACCACTGTAAGTTTACAACTTCAGAGATTTGAATTACATAAATGCTTCACTTACAGTTGCAATAATTATTGTGTGATAAATTCTGTTTTGCTCATTAACATATATTATTATTCTTCAGGCAATAATACAATGAACTTGTATGATCACTACTGTTTTATAACATTAATTGTGCAACAACGAATAACCGTTAAAATGGATGACATATACATATACCATGCATACACATTGGCTTCTTTGTTACCCTATTTTTAGCTTATCAAAAGCCGAGGATGGCTTTTGTTTTCAAGAAGGGGAGGATGATGAAGACATGTGTAACACCCCAGCCCAACACTGAGCCTAGAATGCCACCACACTACTCTTTACACTAATAATTATCGACACACTATAAAATTTCAGCAAGGAAATAACGATAATCATATCAATGGACCACAAAAAGGACATGCATAATTATGGATCAAGCGACAATAAATAAGCAATGGGAATTATGACCAGATAAATAATCCAAAATAACATCAACCAATGAATCCAAATTAATAAAGCAAATAGTCTAGTCCAAACGATGTCCTAAACATTATTCAACCTCTAACATGTCCAAGTGTAATCCAACTCTGAATGAAAAGATTATTAAGATAAATGATCATATGTTGTCCATGTGCTCTAATCGCTCTCAGTTACGGCATCCTCGAAGATCACCTAAAGACAACAATAGAGCAAGGGTGAGTCCACGACTCAGCAAACACATCCATAAACAACGAACAATAATAAATCAACAGCATTCAATAACTTCATTAACATCACAGGTACTTCTATTAATATTCTCATCCCTTAATCTCATGTATCAATGCAAATCTAATCTACATGTCCACATGCACTTCTTTCGCGTATACCGGTATAGCATGAGTGAATGCTCGCGACAACATTCACTCTCAAGCCCGTTCCTCCATAAGGATCGGGGACCTCCTCCACTCCCGTGGAGTTGTGATCATAATGATCACCTTCTCTTATGCAAAGATGCTTATGAATGCAAACATGCAAACTCCATCATAAACATCAACAAAGATATAACCATGTCATTCCATTGTTTGCAATTAAACAAGATAAAAGCACAACAATAATGGTAATAGAAGATAAAGAAAACAGTGATCGATCATTGATCGCTGTCTACCATGCACTTGCCTTTACTAGTTGCGACCTTGCGATTTGGCTAGAAGATGGCAACAAGCACGACGCCTCCTATATTAAATACACAAACTTCAATACAAGCTATAGCAACAAGAATAGCAATCAATATACCTCGCTCCTACCCGACCCCAAATATACCACGTTACGCGGTGCGAATAGTTACCCGTAGCTGTCTTAGTACTAAAACGAACGTAACTTTTGACTCGAAAGTCCGATCACCACAAACCACCCCATTATGGATTCTTCATAAAATTATCCACATTTTCTTAGATTACACAGTCTTCTAATTAAATCATCTAACCCTCCGTTTCTAGCCCAGAAAGTCGGTCTGCCCGCTTCGGAACAGCAGTCTTACTAAATTCATAACTTTTGTTTTACTCAACCAAAATTCGCGTTCTCAGATTATACAGAACCATTGGACAATTATATACAACTTTCATGTAGATCAAAAACTCTAATTAAGCTATTTACTATTTTTAATCTACAGTCTACCAAAACAGCGCCGAAAGACGATAACCGCAAAAACAGCGGTCTTCCGAAAATCATAACTCGAATTCTACTTGTCCGATTGACATGATAAAATATGCTATAGAAAGATATCGAAATTATCTACAATTAACTAGTAGATGAGATTTCCAAAATTCGTCATTAAGGTACCGAATAAATCGTTCAACGAACAGCAAGTTAAACAAACTATTAATCGACCTCTCTATTAGAAAAATTATAAAACCTCTCTAATTAATCTAGATTATAATCTCTAATTAATCTAGAAAAACAGAGAGAGTACAATGTGCAGCAGAGGAAAAATACCGAGATCCGTGGCGGAAAATACAACAAAGAAGAAGACTCGGCAAAGAAGAACGCAGCTTCTGATCTCGGCGTGACAGAAATCAGCAGCATGACAGAAATCAGCAGCGGCGGCGGCGAAACAGCAGCGGCGGCAACAAGTGATCAAGCGGCGGCAGATCACGCGAGAGCAGGCGCATGCGGCGGCAGATGGCCAGCCGACAAAGACCACGCGCAAAGAAGCGACGCCTTCAAGACAAAGAAGAATCGCAGCTGTGAGGGAAAACGCAAAGAAGAAGAAGACGCCAAGCCGGCATAACGCAAAGAAACGGCAGAGGCACAAAACAAAAAAAAAAACAAGCAAGGATGGAAAGAAAAGAAAACAAAGAAAATGGCTAGGGTTTTCTAGAATTCCCACAAATCTATTTATATAGCTCTTAAAAATTACGAAATTCTATTTTTGTGTGTACTATTTTAATTTAATTACACACAGGCCCTTAAGAGGTTAATAATTATTTATTTATTATTACCATTTATTTTTCAGAATATTACATTCTACCCCCCTTAACGGAATTCGACCCCGAATTCTACTCGCCGTTCTACTCAAAGAAAAACTGCACAGCTGAAATTAAACAACAAAATAACACGCACTGACGTGAACAACTCGGGTATTGCTCGCGCATGCGAGACTCCAACTCCCAAGTCGCTTCTCTCTCGGTGATCGTCCACAAAGACCTTGACGTATACCAACGTCTTGTGCCTCAAAGACTCGCTCGACCTCTCCGAATCGCCACGGACGCGACTCAACTGTGAGGTCTTGCTCAATAGTCAACGGCTCTAATGAAATCTTATGTTCTGGGTCTCTCAAAAACTTTCTCAGCATCGAGACGTGAAACACATTATGAACTCCACGCATGGACTCAGGAAGGTCCAAGCGGTAGGCTAACTTTCCAATTCTTGCAATAATCGAGAACGGTCCAATGTACCTCGGGCTAAGCTTTCCTTTGGTACCGAATCGGACAATACCTTTAGTGGGAGACACTCTCAAGAGCACCTGGTCACCCACCGCAAACTCCAAGTCACGCCTCAAATCGGCATAACTTTTCTCGTCTACTCTAAGCCGCTAATGATTCTCCTCACCATGGCCACACGCTCAACGGTCTTCAATCGGTCGGACCCAAAATTGCCTTCTCTCCAACTGCATCCCAACAAAGTGGCGATCTGCACTTCCGCCTATAAAGAACCTCAAATGGCGCGGCTCTAATACTGGAATGGTAACTATTATTATAAGCAAACTCTGCAAGTGGCAACTGGTCCTCCCAACTACCCTTCCAAGACAAAACACAAGATCGCAACATATCCTCCAAAGTCCAATAGTACGCTCTGATCGCCCATCATGCGTGAGTGAAACAGCATACTAAGGCGGAGTTGTGTGCCCAATGCACTCTGCGGACTCTCCCGAACTTGAGACAAACTTTGCGTCCTCGCGAAACGATGGTCTTTGGCACACCATGCGCCTTACTATTTCACGCACATAAATAGGAGCTAGATCACTCATTGAATTTGTCGTGCGAATAGGGATGAAGTCTTGTGAGACTTGCTAAATCGATCCACCACTACCCAAATCGCATCCTTCCTCGCGCGAACGAGGCAACGCCACCACAAAGTCCATAGAGATATCATCCCAAGGCCACTGGGGAACCTCCAAAGGCTGCAACAACCCTGCAGGATGCTTGTGCTCAGCTTTCACTTGCTGACAAACACCACAAGAAGCCACATAATTAGCAATGTCCACCTTCATTCTTTTCCACCAAAATTTGCTTTGAGATCCCGATACATCTTAGTCTCACCAGATGAGCGATTATGCAGGAGTGCGATGTGCCTCCTCAAGATATCATCCTTGACCTCCGACTTTTGCGGACGCAAAGGCGGCCTTTAAACCTCAAAGTACCGAATCGTCCATGCTAAAATCACCCTCTTTGCCTTCATCCGGGCGCTTCCTAACCTCCTGTAATAACCGGTCACTCTGTTGTGCTTCCGCACACGGCCCGAATAGCCGACTCGAATCAAGCGTGTCTCAACATGTGATGTGCCCGCATAACAATAAGATATTCCCATGCGATCAAAATCAGCAATGAGGCAATCTAGAGTAGCGGAGTCGCCTTGCGACTAAGAGCATCAAGAACTACATTGGCCTTGCACGGTGATCTTGAATAGTAAGATCATAGTCCTTGATCAACTCCAACCACCTCCTTTGCCTCAAATTCGATCCTTCGAGTGAAGATATATTTGAGACTCTTGTGATCTGTGAAAATATCACAAGGCTCACCGTATAGATAATGCCTCCAAATCTTGAGAGCAAAGACAACCGCAGCCAACTCCAAATCATGAGTGGGATAATTCGCTCGTGCTTCTTTAGTCGCCTCGGCGCATAAGCAATTACCTTACCGTCTTGCATGAGAACACACCAAGACCCACTCGAGACGATCTGAAAAGACTGTGAACCGCTTTCCCGGCTCGGGAAGAGTGAGAATAGGAGAGGTCACCAACATGTCCTTCAAAATGCATAAACTGCGCACACTCATCACCCACTGAATCTCACACCTTTCTGAGTAAGCTGAGACATCGGTTTGGCGATGATAGAGAAATCCTGCACAAATCGCCGATAATAACCAGCCAATCCCAAGAAACTCCTCACCTCCTTCACATTAGTCGGTCTCTTCCAATCCACCACCGTGGAGACCTTGCTAGGATCAACAACAATGCCCTGAGGGTTAATCACATGACCCAGGAAACCCACTTCTGAAATCCAGAACTCACACTTCTTCAACTTAGCATAGAACTTGTGGTCTCTCAAAGTATCTAAAACCAGCCTCAAATGACGTTCATGATCCTCATTGGTCTTGGAATAGATAATAATATCATCAATGAACACCACCACGAAGTCATCTAGATACTCGTGTAACATGTTGTTCATGGTCTCCATAAAAATGGCAGGTGCATTAGTCAATCCAAAGGACATAACTTTATACTCATAATGCCCATACCTGGTGGAGAAAGCGATCTTCTCAACATCTCGCCACGCACGGATTTGATTATACCGATCGAGATCGATCTTGGAGAACACTTGAGCTCCATTCAACCGATCAAACAAGTCCTCAATGCGGGCAATGGATATTTGTTCTTGATTGTGATCGCATTAAGCGCGGTAATCAATACACATGCGCCAACTCCCATCCTTCTTCTCGATGAATAGAACAGAGCTCCCCATGGCGATACACTACGCTGATCAAACCTTTAGCCAACAAATCATCCAATTGCTTCTTCAACTCGTCCCCGAAGCGGACGTGCTAATCGATATGGAGACATCGAGATGGGACGAGTACCGGAACAAGATCAATGCGAAACTCCACGTCTCGCGCAGTGGCAAACCCTAAGCTCACCGGGAACACATCCGGTAATCACTAACCACCGGAATCTCCTCAATCTGCGGCCACGCTCGGTTTCTCGGAAGAGCTAAAAGAAGCCCGATTTTCACGCGGCGACCGGGAAGCAGTCCTACTAATATCGAAAGAGAGCGCGGGCGCACTCCTGAAAAGTCAAAGTCTCCCGCACGAGGTCTCGCACAGACCGTTCTACGAAACAAGATATCACGGCTCGATAAGAGTGCAACCAATCCATACCCAAGATAACGTCGAGCGACTCCATTTGAATAACTATCAAATTCGCCGTGAACTTCTCTCCATCAATAATAATAGAACACCGGATGCATAGAGAACTAGCAATAATACCCCGGAGAACTAACCAACACCGATCGAGAAATCCATCAGCATACTCAAGTTCGCTCTCCTAGCAAACGCCGTCGACACAAACGAAAAGGTAGCCCCTGAATCAAAAAGGACTAAAGCATCAAACGAATCCACAAGCAAAGTACCTGTCACCACGTCAGGACGACCCGCAGACTCTGCAGTAGGCATGGCGTACACTCCAGGTGGCGCCATGGCGAAAGAAGACGACGGCGGGCGGCGAGCTCGACAATCATCTGTTGTGGCGGTGCGAGTAAAGCCGGTCGTGCAACCCGGCGGTGCGGGTGGCGGCCGCCGATGGTACCCTACCGAGGCGCCCAAGCCGAAGGAAATGGCATCGCTGGAGGAGCAGTCATCATCTGGAAAGATCCTCGAGCAGGACCCACTGAAGAAGAAGATGGCACAGGCTCCCACTTGATCACACTAGCGGGGTTCTGGCGACACACCCGCTCCTTGTGACCCGGCCGGCCACACCGACGGCAATCTCCGTCCAAGAGCACTCAGCAAAGACGGTGTCCATCACCGCACTTAAAGCAAAGCATGCCCGCTCGGGACAGACGAAGAGCCGAGTACCGCAAAGGACGAGGCGCCAAGAAGAGAACGGTCTCGATCGCTAGACTGAAAGATCGCGGTCCTCCTTGAATTTCTTGAAAGTGGTCGAATGCACCCACTTCCTCACTAGAGCCCTCTTCCGGTCTCCACCGAAACTACTACCCACCACAGGCTTGTCGCCTTTGTGAGTCGCATCTCCAACTCCATGCCCCGGCTTGCTCCACCACGAGCTGTAATCACGGAGTGGAGTAGCTCCCAACACATGCCGGTACTCGAATTGAGACCCGACGGAATCTCTTGGCTTTCGAAGATCATCGCTCGCTCTGAAGGGACGGCGAACCAAGTTGTTGAACTCACCTCATACTCAAGAATAGACCTCTTCCCCGAGCAAAGGTCGTCAAGGCAACCTCCATCTTCTCAACAAAAGAGTAGGGTAGAACTTCCCTTGAACCGATCTACAAAATCCTCCCAAGTGATCGGCCCTTGAGTGGCGGTCCTCAAGACAACACACCCTCCCACCAAATATCGCTGCCCTTTCAAATGAAAGGCTACAAAACGGACCCTCCGAGGTGAAGACATCTCTAAAGCTCCAAATCGCCTCTCCATGTAGCGCAACCAGGTCCATTGCTCGACCGTGTGCCCGACCCATCAAATGGATCCAACCTCAACCCCATCCACTCGGTGACATCCGCGCCTCGAGAACGGTGGATGTGCGACAGAGCAACAACAGATGCCGCGAAGAATGTGGCTGCCGGCGCTGTTGACGAAGAGCACGGATCTCTCCCACCAACTCTCTCAAAGCAGCGGGGTCTCATCTTGGACCCCAACCGAGGCGGGTCAACAAAGAACCCCTCACCATCGACTCATCTCACACAGAGGTGGCTCCACGGAACCTCGCCGCGCGCCCCGACCTCCACGACCGCGGCCACCACGACCACGTCCTCTACCCCTCGGCATAGCTATCAACCACAATCAACAATACACAATGAGTTCAAAGGTCAAAATAAAATCATCCATCAATAAACAACATAACGGAAGCGTAAAACTATATTCGTACCTCTCTCTAACCTACTGTGCACTAGTGTGTCAAATTTTAGGTTAGTTAACCATTAGCAAATTTTAGTTGATTTACTAAACTAAAACAAGTTTTAACAATTTTAGTTTGCCTAAGTTGTTAATCTATTCACCACGGACCTAAAGCCCGCTCTGATACCAACTGTAACACCCCAGCCCAACACTGAGCCTAGAATGCCACCACACTACTCTTTACACTAATAATTATCGACACACTATAAAATTTCAGCAAGGAAATAACGATAATCATATCAATGGACCACAAAAAGGACATGCATAATTATGGATCAAGCGACAATAAATAAGCAATGGGAATTATGACCAGATAAATAATCCAAAATAACATCAACCAATGAATCCAAATTAATAAAGCAAATAGTCTAGTCCAAACGATGTCCTAAACATTATTCAACCTCTAACATGTCCAAGTGTAATCCAACTCTGAATGAAAAGATTATTAAGATAAATGATCATATGTTGTCCATGTGCTCTAATCGCTCTCAGTTACGGCATCCTCGAAGATCACCTAAAGACAACAATAGAGCAAGGGTGAGTCCACGACTCAAAGAAACACATCCATAAACAACGAACAATAATAAATCAACAGCATTCAATAACTTCATTAACATCACAGGTACTTCTATTAATATTCTCATCCCTTAATCTCATGTATCAATGCAAATCTAATCTACATGTCCACATGCACTTCTTTCACAGATATCGGTATAGCATGAGTGAATGCTCGCGACAACATTCACTCTCAAGCCCGTTCCTCCATAAGGATCGGGGACCTCCTCCACTCCCGTGGAGTTGTGATCATAATGATCACCTTCTCTTATGCAAAGATGCTTATGAATGCAAACATGCAAACTCCATCATAAACATCAACAAAGATATAACCATGTCATTCCATTGTTTGCAATTAAACAAGATAAAAGCACAACAATAATGGTAATAGAAGATAAAGAAAACAGTGATCGATCATTGATCGCTGTCTACCATGCACTTGCCTTTACTAGTTGCGACGCACGATTTGGCTAGAAGATGGCAACAAGCACGACGCCTCTCCTATATTAAATACACAAACTTCAATACAAGCTATAGCAACAAGAATAGCAATCAATATACCTCGCTCCTACCCGACCCCAAATATACCACGTTACGCCGGTACCGAATAGTTACCCGTAGCTGTCTTAGTACTAAAACGAACGTAACTTTTGACTCGAAAGTCCGATCACCACAAACCACCCCATTATGGATTCTTCATAAAATTATCCACATTTTCTTAGATTACACAGTCTTCTAATTAAATCATCTAACCCTCCGTTTCTAGCCCAGAAAGTCGGTCTGCCCGCTTCGGAACAGCAGTCTTACTAAATTCATAACTTTTGTTTTACTCAACCAAAATTCGCGTTCTCAGATTCTACAGAACCATTGGACAATTATATACAACTTTCATGTAGATCAAAAACTCTAATTAAGCTATTTACTATTTTTAATCTACAGTCTACCAAAACAGCGCCGAAAGACGATAACCGCAAAAACAGCGGTCTTCCAAAAATCATAACTCGAATTCTACTTGTCCGATTGACATGATAAAATATGCTATAGAAAGATATCGAAATTATCTACAATTAACTAGTAGATGAGATTTCCAAAATTCGTCATTAAGGTACCCGAATAAATCGTTCAACAGAACAGCAGGTTAAACAAACTATTAATCGACCTCTCTATTAGAAAAATTATAAAACCTCTCTAATTAATCTAGATTATAATCTCTAATTAATCTAGAAAAACAGAGAGAGTACAATGTGCAGCAGAGGAAAAAAATACCAGGATCCGCTGGCCGGAAAATACAAAGAAGAAGAAGACTTCGCAGCAAAGAAGAACGCGATCTCGAAGCGGCGAGAAATCAGCAGCAGCCAGGAAATCAGCGAAGAAGAATAAGACAAGAAGCGGCAATACAGTGATCAGCAGCAGCAGATCACGCGCAGGCAATGATGCGATAGCAGATGGCCGGTGGACAAAGCAGCCACGCGCAAAGACAGCGACGCCTTCAAAGAAGAATCGCAATCGCAGAGGGAAAACGCAAAGAAGAAGAAGACGCCAAGCCATTGGCGGCCAAGAACGCAAAGAAACGGCGAGGCACAAAACAAAAAAAAACTGACGGCGGCGGCGGATGGAAAGAAAAGAAAACAAAGAAAATGGCTAGGGTTTTCTAGAATTCCCACAAATCTATTTATATAGCTCTTAAAAAAATTCTGAAATTCTATTTTTGTGTGTACTATTTTAATTTAATTACACACAGGCCCTTAAGAGGTTAATAATTAATTAATTATTATTACCATTTATTTTTCAGAATATTACAACATGACCCTTATGGGTACAACTATATTTGCTATGCTTGTTGTTCCAATTACAATAGCTCGTACACTTCACTTAAATTATCAGGTCAGCTCGTTTTTAGGAGTGTCTTTATATTATATAAACTATATGATGCTACCTAATTATGAAAAATATATATTTGTGCAGCACCACATCACTTTTTGTCCAAGCCAAGCAATAGTTCGAGCTAGATATGATTTGAAATCCAATTCGGCCTCCAGAAATAACATCGACTTCAAACATGCATAACTTTCACACACGTGGTCCTTTGGATGTCCACGAGTACTTGATGGAAAACTTATCTCATCCTCTTTCTAACGGATCTAGTCCCACCTCTAAATTCTATCTGAGCGCTCCTCAATGGCCAAAACAGTCTGGCGTAACTTCACTTGGCCCCGTGGGCCTTGTAATTCGGATAGAAACCCTAGGCCCATTCTGTTCACGCAGTACCGTTCTTGCATGAACAGTACAACTGCCCATCCCTTCTCCTCTTTCTCCTATACATAGTGGCCGCCACCCTTAGGTTCGTTAGATTTTGTTTTTGTTTAGTTTGCTTCCGTTGTAAGTTGTATCTTCTGTGTTTGCCGACTAGACCACCCGATCAAGATCCTTATTCGAAATCCCACCATATTGAGTATTTCAATCATATTTGCAATTTCAATTTAATTATTATCTTTGTTCTTGATTATACTTCGATTGTATGCAGGAATAGACCTTCATGGTTAGGTCGATCGTGTTTCTAGCAAGGTCAATAACAATCTCAGAGTTGCTTCAGCGATTGCAGACATATTGCTCTTGTTCGATTGGTAGTCGAATCGTGAGAGTTGTCTCCATCAAATCGAGTTATCGTTCTCATTGAAAGATGGGGACACCTATTGTGGCATCATTGTGGTTACCAACAGCATGGGTACCGACAATGACGTAAATGTCATTTCCATACCAACTAGACAAGGAGAATAATTGTGCAATTTATTTTAATTATCTCCCAAAATAAACTAGATTAATTTATTACTTCGGGCTAATTTGCTTCTGGCTATGACCTAGGATATGCCACTGTGTCTATCATGACTCTTATTTTCAATATTTTTCTATGCCTCTTAGGTTCTAGTATCCCACACAAGCCCAATATCCCTCGTGACAAAGTCACCACGTCGTCATTCTTAATGGCAGAGTAGAAGCAATACCTCATAAACTGCTAAGCCTTTGTCTTTTCAGCAGCAGCAGGATCAGGTGTGCCAATGGCAAGCTCGGCAATTGCATGACATGGACATAAACTAAGGTTGTATAGTTGCTGCCATCCAGGGCAAGCAAATTTTTGTTTCAGGATGTCTAACATATCTCATATAATTTATGAAATTTTCTCTATGTTTACAGCTGGTAAAACATTTTAAATGCATAAAATGAGTGCAAAACAACAAATATTATTTTTATCCATTCTGTAGATGATTTTATACATTTCCCAGAATTTTCCCAGTATTTTTGGGATTTTATGATAAATTTTAAGGTCTGCGAGCAATTTTCAGAATCACTAAACCCATTAATTAATTTCCCAAAACACATAATACAATAAAATAAACCATAAAAATATGATGCTTCCAATGTGTACTAGGTCTAAGGTTTCTCAATTTATGGGAGCTCATATACCTTAGAAATTCACTTTCTAGGATTAATTTAAGGTTATTACATAAAAATAAATATTAATAAAGCAAATAACCATAAGCCGAGGGCCAAGATTATAAAATAACATTAGAACATACTAATCTGTGGCAAAAATTAGATTTTTGAAGGGTTATTCTGCAAGAATATATAAAAATCTGAAATCTATTCTAATTTCCCAAAACTCGAGGGGGTTTCGCAAAATTTTCTTACCGAAAACTTCATTCATAATTTTCAGAATTACCGAGGGGATTTTCACAACATTTCCTTCTCCACTAAATTATCTCGCATTTTTATGAAATCGGAGGGCTTTTTCACTAAATTCCAGAGCTATTTTTTGCTTGTTTTAGAGACGAAACAGATGGTTTAACCGACCCATGCGCCCCTGCCTGGTAGGAGTAGAAAGGGGGGTCTTTAGGGTACCCCCTGCTGCCATCCGGTGGGGACAGCGGCGGCGCGGCGCGAAGTCCCAACTTGGCCACAACGTAGCACCGCGCGGCGCATTGGGCGCGGAGGCGGCGGCGTGGGTGAAGAATCTAGACCCAACATTATGTGTTAATGTAACACCCTGTCTATTCGGAAGACAAGATGTCACCTAACAGGCCAACCTACTATTCAATTCCTAAGATTAACATCGCATTCAATGCTAAAGAAACGATTAATCAAGGTAACAATCTAGAGCTTAATAACAGTTCATCAATAAATTAAAACAAGAATTAACCAAAGCGAGAATAATGAACCTCCAAGTGACAATTATTACAATCCATTACATTATAATTAAACCGAATAAACGTAAATAGAATTTTAACGAATGAATGATTTATTCAAGTGCGTGGAACGTGCTGGACTACACCCTCCCGCTAGCAACAGTTTCACTGGAATTCACCTAAAACAAATAAAAGCAAGAGTGAGTCGAAACTCAGCAAGCACAACATATACATTCACAAAGAATATTGAATCGGAACAATCTACCAAGTAATTCATTTACTTCTATGAATTTGCGAAAGCATGGTATGAATGAATGCATTGAAGGAGAATGGACTTTCCACATGTTTATACCGGTATAACTAGTGACACACCCGTCGGTGTTCACTTAAGCCCGCTCTTAACCAAGAGCGGGGATCCAAGTCCGTATGAAGAACGTTTTATACGGAATGTCCGAAACTGCCTACATTGGAATGGTAGGTCTTACATGCCCATATTGGAATTAATGGGACTTAATCAAGTTTCCACTCCCGTGGACAGCAACTGAATTATGTATGCATGGAATGAAATGCATAACTTGAACTTCATCTCAATGTATCATCGAATAAGGTATTGAACTCTACCACATCAAGCTCAAATCACAGGAATATTCATAATTTACCAAGTTATCATGCATTCATCGAATTCACATAAATTAAACATTGCACTTGCCTTCCGTGTTGTGACGTATTGGGAAGCAATGAAGGTGTCCTTCCACCCACCGTCTCACCGCCTACACAAGCATTGCCACGGATTACGGATAATAGAATATGGCACAGCTACACGTGTTCTACGATGCTCTCTAATCAACCCACACACCCCAAGGGTTCAATTTGACCTCTACACAAAAAAAGTCCAGATCACCTATCTTCTGGCAGTCGTATGAGAAAATTCACCATTAATTGTCTGTAACTCTAAAAGACATGAAACCAGTGCTCACTGATTCTTAACTGATCCGGCTGCAAAACATTAGTTGACTAAATCCCCTGATTCGGCCAAAACAGAGGGCTAATTATCAGTTAAACACAACCCATCTACGTCTGTCCAGAATTCAGATCAGTAATAAAGAAAACGGCGTAACTTTTAGCCTACTGATCCAATGAGAATGATCCTTATCAACTTGGAAAGATAAATTTGAGAGCTACAATAACTTAGTTGGGTGAAGGTTCTAATTCGGCCCCTAATTTGAACAAAACCGAGGGACAAACCTACTGACCCCAGTTTTCAGGCAGACTGAACAGACCGCATTCAAAAATTTATATCTCCCAAACTACAGATCTGATTTTCCTGATCTTGGTGCCAAAAGAAAGCTAACGTTCCCAGGAATAAAACTCTAGAAGGGCAAAACCCCAGATTCGGCCTCTAAAGTACCGTAACTTGCCGCGCAACGTTCTGATCCAAGCTGTAATTTCTGGAACCCTAATCTGACGCGACTCAAATGATCTCTACCGCAACAAAAACCGATCAAACAATGAACCGAGGTGCTCGTTACACTTGAAGACCCGTAGCACGACGAAGAACCACTCCCCGCTGATCTCCCTTCTTCTTCCTTGGCCGGCCACACCACAGCGAGCACCCGGCGAGGAAACGGCCCGCCGGAGGACAGATCGGAGGAGGAGCGCCCGGGGATCTTGGAGAGCAACCTCGGGAGCACCAATGGCCGGCGACCAGGGGAGGAGGCGGCGCCCAACCAGGGGAGGAGGCGCCGGCAATGGAGGGTGGAGAGGGGAGGGGGTGGCGGCTAGGTGGGAGGGGAGGTGGCCGGTTAGGGTTGGGGGAGTGGTGCCCCCTTATATGGCGGCCCCCTCCTTGGCCCAGTTAGCGGAAAACTCCGATAACCCCTCAAGGATGGAAAATTCTGAAAAAAAACTAATTCTTTCTCTCCCTCCGACTTCCCTCTTTTACCGAATGCGATTTCGGAGAAATTTAAATCTCGTTTTCGAATAAATTCCAAACTATACGACCTAGCTGGATTTATGAGGTATTACAGTTAATGGACTATTTTGGTAATTAATGATAATCGTTATGTGGACTAACATTTTCCATGAGTTGATGAAACAAGTTGAGTCCCATTATGATATAATCATGTGTTGATGAACATCAACACTAAATCATAAAGTGAAAAAAGATCATCCTGTGTGGATGATACTAAAAGTCAAGATCTCGGATTTGAAATGAAGATGTTCGTCATCAAGTAATCACTCTAATATGGATGCCCAAGGCAAATATATGACTAGCATAGGCTAAGGATTCGTTTCTCATTCATTTTATCAGTCTCGGTGTTTGGTGTGGAGACTAGATTGCTAATATAGGTTATCGTACTATTAAGAGGAGTCTTGACTAGTAGCTTGAATATGTTTTATGTTGATAGCTCCTAGTTCTTTCTCTATTACTTCTAGGCATAATGCTATTGTTGGCGAATGTATTTTACAAATAGTTGAAGCTCGTGCATTAACTCTTTGTGGCATGATACTAAAGTTTGTAAATATGTATTGCAAATTTGTTGAGGTTCATGCATAATCCTTGTAGCATATGACTTTAGTTTACAAATGTGTTTTACGAATAGTTGATGTCCATGTACCAATCTCCTTGAGGCATCATGCTCTCATACCTTGTTTGCAACTCACATCAAATTTACAATTATGTTTTGTAAATTGATTTGAAGTGTTTCAAAAATTCAGCCTGAGTTTCTCTGGCCAGACTGACCGCCGTTTGAGAGCGCTAGACTGATCGGTCCTCCGGGTCTTCGTTGTAGTCAGCTTTTTCCAGAGAGCTCCTGATTTGAAAATCTGCTGGTCGGACTGACCGCAGTTGGAGAGCCGGACCTCCGGGTCATTGATATGGCCAACTTTCTCCAACGAAGGTTGTTTTTGCAACTTGCTACTATTTTTCGTTGTCCGGACTAACACTACACCATGACATAGTATTAAGGGCAATAATCTGCCGGGAAAGAATTAGGTGAGAGGCAAATTATATGCCGGCAATGTTGAAGATATTACGGGTCTTATTATCTGCCGGCAATAACTATTATGTAGAACAACTTATCTGCCGGGTATATTTATATTTTAGCTACAACATGTCTGCCGTAGAAAAAATAAACTAGGTCAACATAACTGCCGGGAAAAATACTAGGCGGGAGATGAAAAAATTAGCGCCAAATATTTTTGATGGGGAAAAAAGCGCCAATAAAATCTGTCTCTCTCCACCTTATCTCGTTCCTCCTCACCCCATCCTCTAACCTCGTTCCTCACCCCCATCCTGTAACCTCCCAATCCGCCGCCTCTTGATCTCTCCCGCCAGCGCCTCCCTCCCGCGCCTCCCGTCGCCACCCTCCCGCGCTGCCGTCCTCCCGGCCGCTACCCTCCCAGGGCCGCCCTTCCTCCCGCGCACCCTCCCGCGCCTCCTCCTCCCGGCCGCCACCCCCTGGGCCGCCCTTCCTCCCGGTTCCCCAACGCCGCCCTTCCTCCCGGTTCCCAGCGCCGCCTCCTTCGTCCCAGAGGCTGCCTTCCTCCCGCTTCCCAGCGCCGCCCCTTCCTCCCGGCCGCCACCCTCCCGCGCCTCCCCTCCTCGGCCGCCACCCCCAGCCACGCCCTTCCTCCCGATTCCCAACGCCGCCCTTCCTCCCGGCTTCCCAGCGCCCCTCCTTCGTCCCAGCGCCGCCCTTCCTCCCAGCCCAGCGCCGCCTCCTTCATCCCAGTCCGCCCTTCCTCCCAGTTCCCAGCAATCGCCTCTCCTTCGTCCCAGCCACGCGCCCTTCTCGCCACCCTCCCAAAGCCGCCTCCTCCCCGCCACCACCCTCCCCGCACCTCCCCTCCTCCCCGGCCGCCACCAATAATCATCAGGTATTACCTATGACTCATTACTGCTGATATGCTAATAGAAATTCCCAATGGCAACTTTGGTAAACTGTCTCGTGTCAACCGATCCACTCAGTATCATGAATCACACAAGACAATGATATCTTCAAACCAAGATCTTACTTGCTCATATCTTGCATAGCACTATATGATTTGTTATTACCGTCGATTGGTACAGACGATTTTGATCCATGCGGAGGAGGGAACCGTCTTGACCTCGCTAAAAATTTTGAAAACATGATTGTTAACCGCTTTGTTGTTTAGTGGAAGCCAAACTTGGAAAACAAATCATGGAAGTAGATGGATGCAAGAGTGCAATGTCAAAACACTATTGGAAATAAGAGAGATTGTCTGCACAATTTATCTTGCAATACCTCATGAATATTACATTATATTATATATATTATCATTTTTCGAATGCAATACATATCACATCCGATTATGTATACGTAATTAGTTACCATAATACCATGCACCATCGGTATCACGGTAACCATGACGTAAAATTGTTGAAGCTTTTCTTTGGTAATTGGTTTTATGCTATACACCAAGATAATTCTTACACGAGATTGAATTTAAATACTAGTAAAGGTGATACATGAAGATGTAATCGCATGATGTAAGAAGGCGTATGCAAAAGAATCAAAAAAGGTTCTTAATTACCTAACATTCAAGTCTCCACACCAGATTAAGGGTTTGTCTACCGTTGAACAAACTCCAACATTGTTTTATCCCACTTTCTTCTTCTTTGAAATGAATTTTCCTCCTCCTTCCACCCATTGTTTGGAGCATATGTGTTTAGTAACAGAATGATTCAAATTCCGCAATGATGACACGACCATCTGCTTCATGCCTAGAAGTCAAAAGGATGGGAAGCGGGTAAGAAAGAATAATAGTTCATGCGAAATTTAATCATGGAAAGCGGACCATAGTTCAAAATTGCCGCTTGTTAACAAACTTTTTGCCCTGCACCTTGTCATTCTTCGATTTAAGTTTTGCTACTGAATAAGCGTGCATATTTGTGTGTTGAACATATCTAGAGAAGACGAAGAGGTACAAAGTGGCACACCAATGTACTATCTTAACTCCAAATATGCCAAGTATTTTTTAACATGTTATACATACAGCTAAATGATATATTCCTGTATCCAATTGCCCTTCATTTCAAAATAACCATAATTTTTTGGACTTTGTTTGACATCGTGAAAGTGTGAATACACCCATATAATTCCTACCATAAAAAACATGAGTATTGGTTGTGGTGTTTGGAATATATATGCTTTGTCCTCGTACCACTAAAGATTTAATAAATGCCTAAATAAATCCATCAATGAGTTAAAAGGAGCAAATGCCATCATAAGACTACTAGCTTACGTGCTTATTAAATCGGATCCTATAACACAATCACAACACTAAACTATGAAATTCGAAGATCTGTCACATTAGTGTAGAGCATGGGACATTATAAAATACACTGTAACAGGGAAACGATTGCCGTGCAAGGAAAGTCTAAAGTCGCATCTCCAAAGCAATCTTACATGTTCTATCCAAATTGAATGACACCTTCTTTGGTTCGAATTTCTTCTTTATAAACACAATTTGTGCAACGTATTTGGAATCTGAAAGAGACCACGGACACGAAAGTCTTTGAAAGATGAACTCGACAAAGCACGCAAAGACTATCTGCATGACAACAAAAAATGATTGAAGAACAACTTCATTGAGCGCAACAAATGCAATTGTAGGTTGTAGCAAGGATTTTGGAAGAAAATATCGTGTCCGACTGGAAGCTTGCTCGTATTGCAAACACATAAGTTGATATTAGTTCAGACTTCAGAATACTAGTAAACGATTTATTTGTTGAAAATAGAACCCTTTTTCACTTGTATGCTTCTGTTTGGTCATATATTTGCTGTGGTTCTGCATCCTATGGTTTTTTCTTTTGTTCTGATTCCTTAAGAAATGCAGGAGGAGCTCTTCCTAGAAGACAAGTCCCTGTGTTTCGTGAGTACTATTTTGCTCGGCATCTTTGATTGTAGTTGGTTACTTAGCCATTTTTTCCTTTCTGTGGATGATAATATGATGTTGTTTGATGGCTACTTAGGTCTCAGATAGAGCTGTGCTGCCTACATGCAGTGGTACATCAAAACAATTAAGGACTGCTAATAGGCTCTGGTAGGCTTCATTCTCTCTGCTTAAGACATTATGATCTGTAAAGATTCCATTAAGCAAGTTGTTTCTTTAGGCACTTCACTAATAATTGTATTGGGGGAAATCTTTTGCGTAGATGTTTTGTACATTTGATAGTACATAGCAGGTATGGATAAGAGATGGATGGATCTACCTAGGTACAACATAAGCTTACAATATAAATTTATTTTCTAGTACTTTCTCACGTCCATTCTTATAATAAGTAATTAATTGTAGGCACACGTCTGAATATGTACAAGGGTCAAGAATTTATGCAGATGCTTTTGCCGATCGGCAAAAGCAAATACAATATTATGCCCTTGCAGGAAATGTGTGAATAGTTGCTGGAAAGAAGCTAGCGTTGTCCGTGTGCATTTAATATGTGATGGGTTTTTAGAAGGGTACAATAGATGGATTTTTCATGGAGAGGCGTCATCTTGTTCTGCACAACAAAATGTATATGCTGAGGTTCAAGTAGAGGACAATTTTGAGGAAGGTGATGAGATGTTTGATATGCTTCGCGATGTAGCGCATGGGTTAGATGGAATGGGGGATTTAGGTGAAAATAAGGATAGTCTTGAGGACGATCCATGTGAAGGTGCTGAAGATTTTTACCATTTAGTAGGTGATGCCAATCAAGAGCTTTATCCAGGGTGTAAAAGCTTCTCAAAGCTACGCTTTGTTGTCAAATTGCTCCACATCAAATTCCTTGGAGGTTGGAGCGATAGAAGTTTTGACATGCTACTAAAACTTCTTACAGAAGCTTTTCCGAAGGGCTCAACGATACCTACAAACTTTAATGAAGCTAAGAAAATGGTTAGATGCTTTGGACTCGGATATGTCAGTATTCATGCATGCAAGAACGACTGCGTACTATTTTGGAAGCAGTATGAAAAGGCAGATTTTTGTCCGAAATGTCAGACTTCTCGTTGGAAAACAGAGAAGATGAATCTTGATGGGAAACGTGTGCACAAAGTTCCCAAAAAGTTTCTTCGCTATTTTCCAATAAAGAAGAGACTTCAAAATTGTACATGTCTCCAAAGGCGACAAGTGATGCATGGTGGCACATTGAAGGCGTCTGAAGGATGGATTATTAAGGCATCCAGTGATTCTCGAGTTTGGAAAGATTTTGATTGCAAACATCCGTAATTTGGTGCGAGTCGCAATATCGGGCTCGCTTTAGCTACCGATGGCTTTAATCCATTTAGATCAATGAACTGTAGCTATAGCATTTGGCCTGTTATTCTTATTCCATTGAATCTACCACCTTGGATGTGTATGAAGCAATCAAATTTCATATTGTCCTTGTTAATTCCTGGTCGAAATTCACCTGGGAAGGATATGGATGTTTATTTAGAACCACTAGTGGATGATTTGATATCAATGTTTGAGGACGGTATTAGAACATACGATGCTTCCAGGGATGAGTACTTCCAATTGCGTCTTTGCCATCTTGTCAACCATTCTTGATTTCCCGTGCTTAGGATATGTGTGCGCATGTGTTACTTGAGCAAACTAGCTTGTCCTCACCGCAACTCACATACTTGTTCTCTACGTTTGAAGAATGGCAGCAAGTCTTGTTACATGGGTCATCGTAGGTTCTTAGATGCAAATCATAAATTTAGGTTAGATGTGACATCATTTGATGGTGCTACAGAGTTGAGGACAGCACCAAAGCCGCTAACTGGAGAAGAGGTTTTGGAACAAACACAATATCTTCCTATAGATTTTGGGAAAGACCCAAACAAGAAAAATCAAAGAGAAATCGTAAGGGTATGGGCAAGCGAAAGAAATAATTTGGAATAGGAGATCTATTTGGTTTAAATTATCATATTGGAAAGACTTGTTGCTTCCACATAATTTTGATGTGATGCACATTGAGAAGAATGTGTGTGACAACATAATTAATACACTTTTGGGTACCGATGGGAAATCGAAAGATAATTTGAATGCTCGATTGGATCTCCAACTTTAGATATACGAAGAGATCTTCATCCTATTGAAGTAGGAGATTCATTTTATTTGCCTCCTGCGCTTACTCAATGAGTTCAAGAGAAGAGATTGTTTTGTGAAGTTTTGAAACAAGTTAGATTTCGGTGGTTATGCATCTGATATACGTCACCACATACATGTTAAGGATAAAAGGATAATTGGACTAAAGAGCCATGACAACCATATCCTCTTGCAGCACTTACTTCCACTATCAGTACGAAAGACATTGCCGGATAGAGTAAGTGCAGCATTGATTCGGGTGAGCAACTTCTTCAAGCAAATTTATTCTCCTGTTATTCGTGTTAGTGATATGGAAAAGTTAGAGGCAGAAATTGCTGAGACATTAAGCCTTCTTGAGACTATATTTCTACCATCCTTTTTTGATATTATGGTTCATCTAATGGT
The DNA here is from genome assembly GCA_036346395.1 of Hsuehochloa calcarea. Taxonomy (NCBI): domain Eukaryota; kingdom Viridiplantae; phylum Streptophyta; class Magnoliopsida; order Poales; family Poaceae; genus Hsuehochloa; species Hsuehochloa calcarea. The sequence continues at coordinate 65,439,174 of CM070598.1, forward strand.
ACATCTTCATGCCCAAGCGAGGCTTGCTGGCCCAGTACATTACCGCAACATGTATCCAATAGAAAGGTGATCTTCAAAATCAAAATACTACTGTCATATTATATTTAATCTATTTGTAATCTGATTTAGCTAGTGTCAATTCTATGTAGGTTTTTAATGAGGCTAAAGGGATATGTACGCACCAAGAGTCATCCTGAGGGGTCAATCGCAGAGAGCTATGTGTTTGACGAGAGTCTTACATTTTGCTCTCGTTATTTAGAAAATTTGTGAAAGTAGATTTAATCGAAAGGTCGAAATGATGAAGCTAATCCTCAAGCTATATCTAGCACCATGCCATTCTTTTGCAACCTGGGTCAAGATTTGGCTGGCAAGTGTATTGTTACCTTAGATTACAAAACATGGCTCCAAGCACATAGATATATTTTATTTAATTATGACCATATAGAGACGTACTTGAGGTAAGTTATGCTAACTGATTTATTACTATATGCTTTTTTTGTCAATTCACACACTGAAAATTAAAGTTTAACCATTGCAGAAAACATGTGGACTACCTATCCTCACTTGGTCACAAAAATAGAAGAGAAATCAGTCGTATTCATCATGAGAAGTTCCATGAATGGTTTAGGTTGCATGTGGCACAGTTACTACAAAATGGTGAAAATGTTTCTGAAGAGATTGAAACATTAGCTAATGAGCCTTTGATGGTTGCAACAAAGTACAATAGTTATACCATAAATGGACACAATTTCCACACAAAGTCCTATGATGAGGGTAGGTCTGTCCAATGCAGTGGAGTGGCTCTAGTTGCACAAACCTCATCCTTCTTAAGTGGAAATAATAATCCAATGGTAGGAAATAAGAATTATTATGGTGTTATTACTGAAATTCTTGAATTGGACTATAGGCATAAAGGAAGTATTGTGCTATTCAAATGTGACTGGGTGGACAATCGTGCACAAGATAAGTGGGTTAAGGTTGATAAATTTGGCATCACAGATGTGAACTTGAAGCATTTATTCAATACAGGTGCAAAGCTAAATGATGAACCTTTCATTTTGGCATCTCAAGCAACCCAAGTATACTATGTTGAAGATCCTATTGACAATGATTGGTGTGCTGTTATTCAGTCAAAGTCACGAGACTTATATGATATGGATGAAATACAAAATGAAAATTTAGAGTGCGAAAATGAACATGTAGTGACATACCCTGATATAGATGGTAACATAACCATTACTGTTGATGCTGGAGAAGTGCCTCGCATTAGGCCAGACATAGATGGAATAATTGTTGATGCAAATGATCAGAAGAAGTATGCCATCTTACCTTTTCATGTGCTACTATATTGTCATTTGAATTTACACAATTGCATTGCTTCCTTTTTGAATAGTGCTAGTACTTTGCAATATATAATAAATTTGCTAATGGAAATATCCTTTTTGTGAGGTGAAAAATGCCAAGCGTGGGAGGAAGCGATAGTGACCACAATGACTATGAAGAAGAAAGGATGGCAAGGGTTATGAGAAACAATAAATTTTGCAAGCTCTCATAGATAAAAAAAGAAATTACAACTATCTGTCCCAACCATGAGTGCTAACGGAGTGGAGGGCCACCTTCGAGCTAGCTCTTCACAGCAACCTACAAGAAAAAGAAAGGTTATGTATTTCTTACTTGTGATTAAAATATGTTCATGGTAGTTTTTAATATTTCATATTCTATGTACTGTAGACAATGTGTTTACATAAGCGGTGAGCCAATAGAAGCGAAACAGATGTCCAAACTGCGGTCTAGGTCGACAAGAGTTGGTGGAACAGGTGACCTAGGAACACAAGGTGAAAATGTGGAGGAGGATGATGATAGAAATGATGACAACATGCATGATGAATGCATGCCTAATGACCAGACAGGAGAGGATGCTCACTTACAAGAGAATGAAGGTACATATAATAATAGTTAGTTTCATGCTTGACATGTTCAAATTAATACTTTGTGCTTTTTCGCTGTAATTTATTTATAATATAGATAATAATTTAAATGATGGGCAAGCAAAGAAAAGAAATGGTAGAAATTTGCACTAAAAAGCACAACATTTGGTCTAGGGGAGATACACCTCCAATCCAATTAGAGCTCAATGAGTATGGACAACCTATTGGCGAAAATGCTAAAGAATTAGCTAACTTCATAGCTACAATTGTGAAATCTAAGGATATATCACTTGCACATAAGGATTGGAGGTTGGTTGACCCAACACAGAAGTTGAAGTTGTGGAAAGATTTAAAGGTAATATCTGAATCCAATTAACATGCTTCATTTCTACAATTTTCGTTTGGGTTTAATTGTGCATCTCTTTTGCAACTAGTTATTCTACGAGTTAGATGAAAGTGTCCAGGATTGGGTTATGGGGACAGCAGCGAAGATATGGAGGGATTTCAAGGCGGATTTGAAAGCAAGACATTTTGATGAGACAAAGACCGATAAGGAACTTCTTGCTGCCTGTGATAATAGAGTTAATCAAAATGACTGGAAATGGCTAATCAAACATTGGAGAAGTCCCTTGGCCAAAGTAAGCCAAACATAAAAAACAATACTTGTTATATTGGCATTTCTCTTTTATTTACTGCTTCCATTGTTATAGGCTCGTAGTGACATAGGAAAAGCTAATCGTGCAAAGATGTCATTTTGCATACAAGCGCAAAGAAGAGTCATGCTCGTGTTGGACATGAAATGGTATATAAATGCCTTTCTAATATAATATCTCAAATATAACTTATGTTGTACACTATTTTTTATTGATGTTCTATTTTCTATCTGCTTCCATGCAAAGACATGGATAATGGTGTCGTGCCTCGTAGAGATGAGTTGTTTATTAAAACATACACTCATAAAAATGGCCTTCCTTCACAAGAAGCAGCACATAAAATTGTAAGTATATTAAATCATTACATTTGATGTCTAAGGGCTCGATGTGTCGTGGATTATGATAGTCTCATTTGGTTGGCTAATATTCCATATTTGCGAAAGCACTTGAGGACGCATCACGGATCATCCAGTGGACGAGAGAAATCCATAAAGCAAGGTGACCTCCTATCACGCGTTTTAGGTCTGATAGGAATGGGTATGTGCGTTCTATAGGTAAGGGACCAACTCCAGGAGATTTGGAGATGCATGGAAAGTTTAAGTATAGATCAACCAAGCTCCAAATGGCTGTTGAAGGGCGTCGACAAGCTGACTTGGACAAAGAATTCCTACTAGGGTGCATTGAAACAATGCAAGCAGAAAGTGATAGAAAAATTGACGCCTCGATCGACAAATGGCGGAGATGAGGGAATTGCTACTTACTAATTCTCATGTAGGAAGACATGTACAGATCGATCCACGATATGCATCAAATTCACCTATACATGAGGTAACGTACAATACAATTTTTTGTAATTAATTAGTTGGTATAGAAGAATGAAGTTTGTTTCCACTTTTATTTTTATTGCCCTATAGGATCGGCATGCCCAAAGTGACAATGTTGACGTGGAGTCTAATGCCATAGAAAACATGTTGTATGATGAGGTACATCTTGCTCATAACAAAATAGATTCTTCACCATTGTCATCTTGTAGTTCATATCTAATGTAATGATTTCTCCTTTTGCACTTGTAGACATTGAATAGGCGTGGAGTTTCTTCACAAAATGGAAATGGAGTAAGATTTCATATCTCACTATTTGTTGGTTTGCTCCTTACCATTTTGCAATTTATTTGACTAGACTTGAATCGACATATTCAATGATGACATGTTTGATCTGGAAAAGAAGTTATCTTGTACTCTGTTATTGGGCCACATGATATCCTGTTGCAAAGGCTCTTTGTTATATCAACGGATCGGAGGGCGATGAGTGGGTGGTACTCTGTTGGGTGTTGAATATTGTGAAGTTGTCGTTAATCATGTGCTAAAAAAATTTGCTCAACCGCCTCGTCCTTATGGAGATATGAGCGTCATGGCTGATGCTTGTGGGAGATCTATTGCATGGCCACATCAGCATGTAAGCATCGATCTATTGTATTCACCTATAATTTATTTTCTCAATTAATGTACTTGCATCTATTGTATTCTGCAGATAAAAGAAGATCGAAAGTCAGTGGGGCCATCACAACAAAATTTGGCGAACACGAGGTATAAACATGTTCGCATAATCACATCCTCACATTTCAATCCAAGTTTGCATGCCACAGTCTGGTTAAACCAAGATCTATGACACGATGCATGTTTGACTGTTTTCTTAGCTCAATAATTCGGTAGGGAAATCCTTCACTGTTTATATATAGTTATTTGTAGTTCACGATTTTATACCCTACTTTACACTTCAAAAACTAATTACTTGATTCCCATGTGGTTTATGCATATCATTCAACCTACCAATATTAATGGTAAGTGCTTCATTTGCATGTGTACTTTCATATGTCAGCAACCAATTAAAACTCAATGCATGTCTTCTTTGCTAGCTCGAAGGCATGGTTTATTTTTCTTTTTGCGAAATGATTTATCCTATATTTTAAACCAATTTCCCGTAGCTTTTTCATTCATGCTTGGGGCGATGCTTCGTTGTCACATGAAATATAGTTGCATGCCGTCGTCAAATGCAAGTGTGTAGAGCTTCACTTAGGTTTCGCGATGAAGTGTTCGCACTCAAGAACTGGATAAATGAATATAAATCTTATATGTGTGCAGTGCATTTTATAACCTACACCCTATTGTTGTATGCTGTTTTTTTAGCTTAGTTTTCTTTCGGTGGCATTGGCCTTGCACCCTTAAGTCCCAGTGCAGTTCCATTGAACAAATTAAGGTCGCTTTGTGCCCATTGCTCCATTTTTTGTAACCACATTCTTTCCCGGTTTTTTGGGCTTTTCTAATTAAAATGCATGATATGGTTTGTGGTTATTGACTTATCGAATTTCTTTTCAGGTACAAAACATAAAGGTTGTTGAAGTTGTTGTTTGCTGATGGAGTGATCGTCCTTATTTTGCAAATGATGATAGCGTGGTGATTTCATTATGTGGACATCTTCATTGTCGACTTCTTTTGCATAGATGTTTTGTATATGCTAAGGATAGACTAATCTTGTGGTATAAGGGGTTATAGTATTTACATGTGTTAAGGATAGAATAGTATTGTCAACTTCTTTTGTATGGATGTTTTGTAAATGACAAGAAGACTATGCCTATATTAGAATGCTCAGAATTCTGAAATTGCATGTGTATGGTGGCAGATGTACTGTTGTGCTTATCAGTAATTTCATATTTCAGGTTTATATATTTTGCATCATTTGAATTTCATCTATGTGATGTACTTTTAAATTCGGATTGAATGGTGCAAATTGTTGGGAAAATAGACAATCGAGGCGGAGTTAGCTGCCGGCAATAAAATAATCACGGAGAAACTCCAAGCTCAGGGAAAACCACTTATCTAGGGCGTATAATCGTTGGGAAAGCAGACAATTAAGGCGGGTTAGCTGCCGTAATAAGTATAGCTGGGAGAAACTCCAATCGCTAGGAAAACTAGCTTATCTAGGGCGCATAATTGTTCGGAAAGCAGACAATTAAGGCGGATTAGCTACCGCAATAAGTATAATCTGGAGAAACTCCAATCTGGGAAAACCCGGCTTATCTAGGCGCATAATCATTGGAAAAAGCAGATGTAAGGCGGGTTAGCTACGGCAATAAGTATAATCGCGTGAAACTCCAATCTGGGAAAAACGTAATCGCAGGGAATCTATAGCTGCGGCCAAAATAATTTTCTAGGCGATTAGCTGCCGTAATACAAATATCTGCCGGGAAAGTTTTTTCCGTGACATTTACTGACGAGCACCAAGTCTTAGGAAAAAGTTATTGCCGGCAGATAGGTTGCCGCACACAGCACTTTTTTGCGGCAGTTTCATTGCCCTTAATAATATGCCATGGTGCAGTGCGTTCATCGGTCAGACCGGAACCCCGGACTGACCGCGCGATCAACTTTTTCTAGTAGTATGTTTTTCTCGGTTTTGAAAATCTTTGAGCCCGGTCAGACCGGACCTTGTGTGGGCAGACTGACCATATCTGGAATAAAGGTTGGACTCTGTAGCAATGATTATTGTAGAAGTTACTGGTTATCTGAGCTTTGATCATTTGGATCTTTACTGTGATGCAGCGGGACTTCTTTGCTTTTGCATAGATTCTCCTTCAACGGCTAGTTTTGTGTGTGGGTGTATAAATACCCCTTTTGGCCGGTTGTGGGAGAAGGTGCTGGTGCCATATTCATTCCCCTTAAGCATAGGGCAAGCTCTCTCCTTCCCTTTGTGCATGTGTTGCACTTAGTGAGTTTAGAGAGTAAAATCCTATTACATGTGTTGCATTAGGTGGTGGATTGTGTATCCATTGAGTTTAGACACTTGATTTGTTCAAGTGAGCGTCCTCGACTTGTTACTCTTGGTGTTTGCTGACACCTAGACGGCTTGGAGGAGTTATACCGGTGATCTTCTCAAATAAGTTGTGAGAAGACCCGAGCGTGTTGTGAGTAGTTTGGTGCTCGTCATTTCTGGAGTGGAGGAAGAGCAACCCTGAGTGGATTCGAGGTATAGGCTTAATTTATGGAACTGGCCCAATTCGTTTGGACTTGCCTCATCATCGACTAGGGGAAACCGGCAAGTTTTCGATCACCACGGAAAAAAGTTCATGTGCTCTTGTCGTTTGCTTTCATGAGCTTTACCTTCTTGCAATTTATATTTATGGAATTAAGTTGTTTGCTTGTCCTCTTAGGATCTCTTTTGTTGTCATAATCTTATTTTGTTGGCGCACTTAGTACAAACTAGTGGTTTTAAGTTTTAATTGAGATAAACCGATTTGATTTACTATTCCGCATAAAACTTGGTTGTAGCCAAAAGATTTTTTTAATCGCCTATTCACCTCTTCTAGTCGGCCTCTTCGACCTTACGATTGGCGTCTTGTGATGGCGAAGACGATCATGATTGCAATGACTACTGGCGACGTCGTTTTTCTTCTTTTTCTTTTTCCTTTTTTCCTCCGCTATGTGAACAGTAACAATGATGATGAACAGTAATATCAGATGATGAACAGGGGAACCATATGAGATTAGCCCAATTAATCTGATCTAATCTAGGTTTCTAAAAATTTAATCCGCTAGACTAAATTATAGATCATGAGGATTGGAAAAGAGGATCCCGAACTGTTGGACCGAAACGACGACTAGAGGGGGGTGAATAGGAGTACGATCTTTTTTTCATCTTGATTGGATTCAACACATTTTTCACTCCAATAGCTATGAGAGCTATGAAGATCAATGTGCAAGTATAGCAGAAGATTTATATTGAATCCAATCGAAACCCCGAAGTAAAACAACCAAAATCACTAAAAAAAAACTCAATTCATAATGAGTTGGGCAATCAGACCTCTCAGCCTAGCGGTCTGACCTCTCCATGGAGCGGTCTGACCTCTCTAAGGAGCGGTCTCACCTCCAGCCCGATGAATAGTAAAATCAAACCGAACTCGAAATCTCAAATTTCTCTAACTTTTGATCCACAACTCCAAACTTCACGAAACTTGAAACATACATTCTCTAGGATGTCAGGAACTTATTCCAATCAAGGATCATAAAAATTATTGCCAAAGTTCTGACCTTTTTCCGTTTGAATGAAGGTTGCTTCAAAACCGAGTGAAAACGAAAATATGATACAAAAACTTGCTCGTGGGTAATAGATGATCAAGATGATCCTAGATGCATTCCCACGTGTCACAGCAACTAAGATCCAAGCCAGAAACTAAAGGAAAACCGAAGGATCAAAAAAGCCCCAAAATCACAAAAGAGAGAGAAAGAATAAGAAGCGACTCATCTTGAGGAATCTTGCTTGGATTGATTCGAAATTGATATTGGTTTACAGCCACTTCATCCTGAAGGGCAAAGGCTCAACAATTGAGCACACAATCATTCCAACTCTCTAGAACCCTAACCTCTCCACTTTCCTCTCACTAAACACAAATTAGGATTTCTTCAATACAAGGGTTGGGGGTGTACATCTAGTACCATCCCCTATTTATAGTGGAGGCTAGCTTCTAGAATGATATCCTTAATGGGCACCCGTTAAGCCCAAACACAAACGAATTTCACTCACGCACGCATTTCAAAGCGTCGTCTTCATCTTCTCTTAACCTAAACCACTTCTCCTTGCGCCGTCTTACTCCACGGCTTAGCCAAATGCCATCCAGGTGGTTTTTGGTGAAGTTACCAAAATACCCCTTCTCGGTCCTTCTCCAAAGACAGAGTCCAAACTTTATGAAGCGATTCCATACTTCGCCACGTGTAGGTTGATCAACGGCTCTCTTTAAGTCGGCAAGTCTCTCCCATCTGGCTCCCACCGAAATCACTATAACACTTGCACCGACCCCCGCGCCGCTTGATGCAACCCGTCATACCGAACTTGCCATTTAGTCATCCTTATCCATTTTGCACCATGCTTGATTCCATTGACTTCACCTGATATCCTCGATCGTTCTGAACCTCAGTTCTCCAAGCCTAGTCTCGATCATCCTCGTCGTTGACCTTTAAGCTTCCTGCACAACAATAGACCAAGAAATCGATTACGAAACAAGTTCTTCGCAACTTGACCCACGTTATTCAAAATATGCATCATGCAACACATATGCACTAAACCCTTGAACTTGACCTATCTTACAATCATCGCCGCCAAGATGGCCGGCGAACGAGTTAAAACTGGTTAGACCACCACCCCTGACCGGTTTGACCGCCCAACAAAAGAATTTAGTCAAATTTCATCCCTAGAAATCTGAAACCTCTCCGAAAATTTCAAACGAATAGAACTTTTGATTTGAGACTCCAAAAATTATGAGACCAATAGTAAGAGAATCCCCTCTCTTACCTACACCCTCTATGTTTGGCCTAGCTCCAAACTCAAAGCCACTTAATGGCATGTAAGACCGCCGCCCATGACCGGTTTGATCGCCAGCCACTACACCCGAGACTTGGCCGGTCTGACCGCCAGTGGTGGTTGGTCAGAGCGGCATACAAGCCGGTCTGACCGCCTATTGCCTGACAACATCTGAGTTTTTTTTTCGAAAATATATGTTTCCGTAAGCCCTCAACAACATTGTCAATTGTATTATCATCCTAAGATCGTGAGTATATCCCTATGGTATCCACACGAACGACACACCGATTGACCGAAAAAACGATTCGTGTTCGATAATGTGTTCGATAATCGATACCGTATTTAGAAGACAATCAGTCTAATCACACAATGAACATCAAAGAGAGATACATAATATAGAGGAGGTCAAATATCTTTATTCATATATCCGTAACATGTACATAAGGTTCTCGTATTTATAGCGCACGATGCTGAAAGCTCTTCAGCTTTTGACCGTACAATTAGATTTAGTACAAGAAAAAAACGGAGTATAGTAGGCCCTCTCATCTCTCTCCTGGCGTAAATCACGAGGAAGTTTCAATAAATTCTCGCCAAATGCCACCGCGAGGACGGCCGACCGAGAGTTTCTTCGAAGCGAAACGTCAAAACTCAAAAGCATGTAGACCATAGAAAACTACGGTTACTAGCGCAGATTTCCTTCTTGGCGCTTTCGAAGAAGAAAGGAAAACTGCAGGCTCGTATATAAAGGACGATTGGACGAAGCTCCTCCCAGCACCAGCACTCCGCTAATATATTTCCGGCTTCATTACTGAGCTCCCTTCGTACCCTCCAAGGAGGCACCACCAACTCTTTCTTTGCTCTTCGCCTCTTCGGTATCGTCTTCTCTCGCGATCGACTCTCTCCGATGGAGGACAAGAGCCCCAAGCCCATCCGGTGCAAAGGTACGCAGCTAAAAATAAAATCTTGGGCTTTGCCGCAAGAGAGAACCTGCTTTCCAAGCTTCCGATGATTTGATTCCATTCCCCCGGTGCTCGTGTGTGCGTCATGGCTAACCGATTTTCCTGGCCGCCGCCGGCGGGCGACGAGCAGCGGCCGTGTGCAGGGCCGCCGGCGAGCCGCTCGCCATCGAGGAGATCGTCGTGGACCCACCACAGGCCTACGAGGTGCGGATCAAGATCGTCTGCACGTCGCTCTGCCACAGCGACATCACGTTCTGGCGCATGAAGGTTCGCCCGTTTCCTCTACCATCCGCCGTCTGGCCTCGATCAGACGGCCCTGACTAGATGACCTGTACCGCGCCTCACACGTGTGCACACCATTGCCGTGACGTTGCAGGATTTCCCCGGAGTTTTCCCCAGGATATTTGGCCACGAGGCCTTCGGGTGAGTGCTCCATTTCAACCGTTCTTTCTAAATTTCAATCGCACTCGAAGAAAAATTTGCACATGCGGCGGGGAGTAATCGGGTATATCACTGCCTTGCGTCGGCCATCCATTTTACTAGTGTTGAGATGTACACATACGTCATGCTCTCGTCTTACCCTTTCACTCTATTTTTTGATTTGTTGGCTTGTCGAGTGCTGATAAGGTCAAACGAAAGAAAGTTGTGTACTAAACTGCCCAAATGACGTCAGAAAATGCGAGTGCTATCTGATTGTCAACAGGCCCCCCCGATAAACTAAGTAGTCGGAAAACGACATTAAACGACCGTGCACGTTTTTCGGCATTTTTTTCCATGGAGTAAGCTGCACGGTGATTTGCACGTCCCGCTTGAAAAGGCTTTACCATCAAATCGGCCGTGGAGCTTGTCTTTTTAGAGTAGCAACAGTCGATGGGCCACTGGGTGCTCTAAGATAGGAATGGGTGGATTTACTCGGCGCACTACTCGTTCAAAGCTCTTCACGACCGACGCGGCATGGTGGTGCCTGGACAACAAGTGACTCTTTTTTTCTGGGGCGACTCCAACCACGTCGACACCATCTGGAACCTCCTAGCCTTTGTTCTTGGAGTCACGGAGTATGCTGCGTAGTCCTGGGCCGGAGTTATGGCTGAAGGGCATGCCGTGCTGAGGGTGTTCTAGCAGATCGCAGGCATAGGTGCTTTGGCCAATGTCGGTGGCTCGCGCTGCTGTGTTCTTCGCCCTCAGAAACGGAACTGACCAATGTCCATGGAGGCTTTGCTATTGTGGATGCAGATGTCGTTGCTCATCTCGGGGGAGGAGGAGAGAGCGGGAAGCCTGCGCACTGGGTCGACGACGTAGACGACAGTGCCTCGATGAGGATAGGGTGGGCGGAGAAAAAGCGATAAGTTGGACGGAGGATACCAGAAAAACTAATTTCGTTAAAAACCACGTAAATGTTAAGAAACTCTGAATTAAGGGATATAGGCGTAATACTGAAATTGCTCCCGGTGGATTTTAGTCTCTAAATAGGATCTTCCTATACACATAAAGAGGTTCCTCCGTATTGTGTTTTCATCTGTTATTTCTTTGTAAATTGCCTATTGTTTGATGATTGATTGATTGTCTTCCTACTACCACTACATTATTTAACAGTATACTCGTTTTTCACAAAACACGGAATTATGGGTTTCCTATAATCGGGCTAAAAGCAGTTTTAATAAATCTTGTATCTTGTATGTCCACGCTGTTATTCCTTTGTTCACTTATTAATTAATTAATGATGAATGGTTAATATCAACCCACTGGTACGAATCATTGATCAAGCTTCCAGCTAATCAAATCTGTTTGTTTCGAACTTATGATTGACCCTGTACAAAGGCTTTTTTTTGTTGATTTTATTTACTAACAAGTGTTGATTGGTTAGCTCCTGTTGACAAGAATCTTCTAGCAGATTTAAAGTATTTTCCTCTTAATTTATCGATGCCTGTTGCCGCTGACTTGTCGTGGTATCTCTATAAAGTAGGACAAGATGTGATTAGGTCACTCGCTTAGTTTCTTTATATGTGAATTTAGGCCATTGACTTATTCCTCAGCAACTCTGGTTTACAACTCGAAGAAGGCAAGAAGCTGTTGAACGGCTCACATCAAATAGCTTGCCATACGTGAAGAAACCAACTCCTTTGGTAAATAATGGTGAGAAATTTCAATCATAAAAAATGGCGAGAAATTAAAGCCATTATGATATAAAAACAGATAATAAATTCGGCCATTGTATGAAAACGCCTGACTGAGTGTCTCAAGCACTTGAACTTGTCCTTTGGGTCTGTTTACAACGTAGAAATCGGCTGCAAAGCGCAAATGGAGTGCAACCTTTGCTGAATTCCTGTGTTTCAATTTCTTAGTCCTGTTTAGGACGTGAGAAAAATATCCTACAGAAATTGAACTGACCCAACGAAACTTTTATGAAAATCACGCGTTCCGATCAGGACCTTATGCTATTGAACCAATCGTTTTATTCGGTAGTATGCAAATTGCAAGGTGATTTCAATCTAAGGTAATTAAGCTCATGTCAGGGTGGTGGAGAGCGTCGGCGAACACGTGGATGGCTTCGCCACGGGGGACGCGGTGGTGCCCACGTTCCTGGGTCAGTGCAGCGACTGCGCGGACTGCAGGTCGGAGCGGAGCAACGTGTGCTCCAAGTACCGGTTCGCGGTGCGGCCGGGGATGCCGCGCGACGAGACCACCCGGTTCAGCGACGGCCAGGGGAGCCCGCTCCACCACTTCCTGTTCGTGTCCAGCTTCAGCGAGTACACCGTGGTGGACGTGAACCACGTCGTCAAGGTCGACCCCGCCATACCGCCGTCCACGGCGTGCCTCCTCAGCTGCTGTGCCGCCACTGGTTAGTGCTCGCTAGTAGCTACTAGTACAAGCACACACACTTCGACTGCACCGTTAAGAACAGTATATATGCAAGTACAAATTTGGGACTTGGTGGAGCATTTTAAATGTGCTGCTTGGAAGTGTTGGTAATTTTGCTCAGCATCGCCCGAATGGCAGGGGTCGGAGCCGCGTGGAAGCTGGCTAAAGTCGAGCCGGGATCTTCAGTTGCCATCTTTGGCCTCGGCGCTGTGGGATTGGCGGTAATTTGATACTACATGCAGTTCCCTTTCTTTTCATCTTCTCAAATTGCGAGTTCCAATCCCGATAGAATAAATATAACTCGCAGTATGTCTTTTGACTAGGAAAAAAACACTTCACTTCCTCCATGATTCCCGTTATCATACACGTTTAGCGCATTGCCATGCATTAACAGTGCAATATTTTGCTTTCAGGTAGCCGAAGGAGCCAGGATTTGTGGGGCGTCAAAGATCATCGGCGTGGATTTAAACCCCATGAAACATGAACTCGGCAAGGCCTTCTGTTTACGCCGTGAAACGGCTCTGATTATTAAGCCATTCTGAAGTCTAACGCATTTCATCCACTGTTTCGTGTTGCAGGAAAGAAGTTCGGTGTGACACATTTCATCAATCCACAAGAACTTGGAGAGAAATCTGTCAGCCAGGTGATCAGCCATGTTCTTACAACATGAATCTCAACATTTCGTTAACATTTATGTCGAAATCCTGCACTGACACGCCCGTGCTTCCATGGTAAACAGGTGATCATCGAGACGACTGACGGCGGCGCAGACTACTGCTTCGAGTGCATCGGGCTGGCGGAGCTGATGACCGAGGCATTTCGGAGCTCCCGAGAAGTATGTACACACACATTGATCCATCTGTCATGCAAGGATTACATTAGAGACCAATAGCTCAGGGTGCTATCAGTGGTTCATGTGTTAATGCCATTCGTGACTTTTCACTTTCTGACTTGGCTTGCCATGTCCAACCGTTCTTGATGCAGGGATGGGGCAAGACGATTATTCTTGGAGTGGAAATGCACGGTTCCCCTTTGTCCATACCTTCATTGGAGATCCTCAACGGGAAATGCATCATGGGATCGCTCTTCGGAGGGGTGAAGCCTAAGCAGGACATTCCCATTCTCGCCGAGAAGTACCTAAACAAGGTCAGCTTCAGACGCCCATCAAACTGATCAGAGTGTCACCAACTCACCGTTCAACTCTAGTCCTTTACCCAGTGGTAGATTCGTCAGATTTTGATTCAGAAAAATGCCATGTTTTTACTTCTCTGTCAACGCAGGAGCTGGAATTGGACAAGTTCATAACTCACGAGGTTGGCCTGAAGGACATCAACACGGCTTTTGACCTGCTGCTCCAGGGGAAGAGTCTCAGGTGCACCATATGGATGGACAAATGATATTGCTACATGAATTTGCAACCGAGCCAATCAGCTGCTTAGTGAAGTTTGGTGCTCACTCCAGTGCAAAATAAATGGTTTGACTGCTGCCAAAAGAAATCCTGTGTGTACTGCATGTTAACATCTTGTGCCGAAGTTCCACACTTCCCTATCAAACTTCATTGCTAATCAGCACCATCTGTTATCTGAACTCTGCCTGTCACAATTATCTATTTTTTTTAATAAATCAGTCAAATAAGTTGAGACTCGACTCTCTTCTTCAGTGCTTTCTCAGGCAACAGAGAAATCTGATATATTTGAAATGATCCTGCCATAATCCAAGGAGATGTGGAAGAAGCACATGTATGTGGCACTCAACACTCCAAATATAGCAATGTTCATGTCCAAAATGTAGCAGGAGCCACCAATTCAGATAAACCCTCGCCTTAACTTGTCAATACCGCCCAATTTTAGACTCCCATTCCCCCACCACATATTTAGCAAAACCTGCAAATGCACGCATGCGGCGCCCTTTTTTATCCTCTTCTTCCTCCACATGCATCAAAGTTTAGCGCATTTCCAATCGCCACGCCATCATGGCGTAAGAATTTTTGTTCCGATAGCCGTGCAACATTTCAAGAACCGTTTAATCCAGGCAAAGAGGATGCAGCAGATCAGGCCGGACATGGAGCAGCAGGTCGCCGAGCTCCGCGGCGAGCTGCGTAAGGCGCGGGAGGAGCGCGACCGCGCGCAACGCGTCCTGGAGGTGACCGAGTGGAAGGCGCTGGCCTCGGCCAACGATCGCACCACGATCGAGACGCTCGAGGCCGAGCTGGACGCGTCAAGGGAGTCAGAGAAGCGGATGCTCGAGTCGCTTGCGTTGCAGACGAAGCAACTCGAGCTCACCAAGATCTCGCTCGAGGAGGCCAGGCTCGAGATCACGACGATGCAAGAGACCGTCCAGAAGCTCGAGGCCAGTGTCCCCGTCGCGACGCCGAGGAGCCGGTATGACCGCGACTTGCAGAGGGTTCATGGCGAGCTGCGGGTGGCACTCGCGGCGGAGGAGAAGGGCAAGAAGGCGATGGAGGAGCTCGTGCTGGCCCTCAAGGAGGTGAACGCGGACCTGCACGCGATGCGGCAGCAGCTGGCGCGCGCCCAGCACGAGGCGGAGACGGCCCGGCTCGAGTCCGACCGGCTGCACGTGTCGCTCAAGCGCAAGGACGACAAGCTCCGCGCCCTGTCCGACGAGGTGGTCCGGCTCCGGGCCGACGCCGAGGAGTCGTTCGCCGCGTGGCGAGGCAAGGAGGCCGGGTTCACGGCATGCATGAAGTCCACGGAGGCCGAGCTCGCCGAGGCGCGGCGCGAGAACGTGCTCCTCCTCAAGTCGCAGCGCTCCGGGCGGGACGAGATCGCCAAGCTGCGGGACATCCTGAAGCAAGCCGTCAAGGACACGAAGTTCGTGAAGGAGGCGCTCGAGGAGGCGAGGAGCGAGAACGCGCTGCTCAAGGAGATGGTCGGTAACAAAGACAACGCCGTCAAGTGCACCAAGCAGGAGCTTGAGGGCCTCCGGGTCAGCGAGGCCGCGGCGCGCGACAGCGTCAAGGAGCTGCAGAGCCTGCTCGTCGCCACGTCGTCGAGCCCCACCGCGGCAGGAAAGTTGGATCTGGAGGACACCTCGTCGCCGCAATCGGCGATCGATCTGCCGGGGCTGGACAAGTATCCATCGGAGGTCAAGATGAAGCCGCCGGCCGGGCTCGCGCGGCCGCGGCGGATGTCGGAGAATTTCGAGGGGTCCGTGTACGGCATCTTTGGTTCGATGGACGACCAGAAGGGCGAGCTAGGCGTGTTCTCTACGATGCCGAGATTGCCTGGCAGGCGGCGGGTGGTCATGCGCAAGGTCGGCAGCTTGTTCCGGTGGAAGAGCTTCAGTAACAAATAGCTGATGGGAATCGCGTAGCGGCATGGCGCGTTTTCTGCGTATGTGCATGGCAGTTTTGATCGATCGATTGGTGCCATATGTTGGCCGGGTCGGGTCTGGCTGCCTGGTGATGAGTTGCTCGTATATATGCCGTTTCCTAATCGCTGCTTTTATTCGGGCCGAAGTTACGCAATGTATGTAAAGTTGACAAGAGCTTGGATGAGGCGGTGAAAGTTTGTACAGTCGAACTGATGACAACCAGGTGTATACTACTTTTTTTTTTCTATACTACTTTTAATACTCCAACAACAATGGTACAGAAATCTGGACAATACTAGCTAGCGTTTTACCAAGTAAAAAAAAAACAACTAGCTCTTTACCAAACTTGTAAGGGAATACTTCCTAGCCTCTTTTTTTTTTGGAGAGGAGAATACTTCATAACTTATCAGATTTTTTATCATTAATTAACCTTTTATTTTATTTTATTTTAAATTTAATTCCCGCAAACTTTATTTACAATTATGACTTTTTGGTCACACCACCACATGTGGTGTGACAAAACAACCATGTTACGTCAGCCCGTATCTGGGCAAACTCTTGTCACACCACCACCGGTGGCGTGACAGTATTGTTTGGTGATTATGTTGTTTTATCACGTTACGGATAATGGCATGATCAAAGAGATCAGAATTGAAAATAAAATTCGTAGGAGGTTAACTTTAAAATAAAAATTTTAAAAGGGCTTATTAACAATTAAAAAAGAAGTTCAACTTATCAGTAGCTTCAAGCTGTACGCCACTAGGCCCAAAAGGCTGCTTCTTAAGCTAAATGGACCAAACTAGGCCCCAGTTTGGGCCGTAGCATGCTGCCCACGTTTGCCTCCGGCGCCGGCTGTACGGCCCAATAGCCCGAAAGACAACTTTTCTGGACCAAATAGCGACCCGCGAGATCGGACAGTTCCAATTGCCCTCACCTCAAGGCCGCAACCCCCACAGCCCGCACGGCGACACGGTGAGGCAGCGACCTCCCTCCCCGCGCTCCCTCCTCTCCCCCCACGGCAAACCACCCCAGCCGCGCCTCTCCTCTCCTCACGCCGCGTTTTGACAACTTTTGCCATACGCGAAAAGCAGATTCGTACCGCGGAAATTTACCCCCGTGGCCGTGGGTGCGCTGCGCACTTCGGCCATAGAGATAGAGGGGATGGGCGCCCGTGCGCTGCTGGGCTCCTCTGCTTAAAAAAAATATCCACGTCAACGGAGGGAATTGTCAGGTCGCTCCCAGGTCCACATCCACCGGTCGTGGTTTCATGTCAGGGGTGCAACTTCCACAGTTGGGAGTCGGGTACACCACCCCTTGGAAAACTTCTTCCTTACAGGTCCCAACGGCTGCTGTGCTGCCATGTACGATCGTGCTGGACGGCACGATTGATAAGGATATTCTTGTTATCTGCTTCAATCAGATGTAATCATTCTAATCTGATACAAGCTACGGTCAACGGAGTTTTCTTTGATCTGTTCGTTTTTTAGATGCCTACACGAAGGATTAGTACTCGCTCTCCAAGGTAAACATTTCGTTTATTGTTCTTTGACCTTTTCTTGGTTTTGTTTCAGTCATACACGTTTTATACGCGGATTCCTTTTCTTCTTCTTGCTCGCAGATGCAGCAGGTTTGCGTATATAAACCATCGTTCACCGAGTATTGACTATGGTTATCTAAAATCCGTTACTCATTGATTTGAGCCCCACTACCTAACTTATAGCTCTTATTACCACCGTTGACGCCGGTATAAGTAAATCTGACCGTTCGGGCGGTGTAATATCAATTTTGACTCCACGGACATCTCGATGAGCGACACTTATCTTGCACTCATCGTCCAGCGCATGGTAGCCACCTCGTCCGTGGCCCTGGCCCAGACGGCCCCACGTGCGCCACGTGGCCGCCCGCACCGCGTTTTGCACACGGTCACCCCCTCGTTCGTGCCCCCTGGACCGGATGGTACCATGCTGGCCCCGTGGCCACCTGTCGTGGGTCTCGCACCCAACCGCCTGATGTTGTGCTCCCCTGGCCCGGACGGCCCTGCACCGTGTGTCTGCGCCTGGTCTCCATGTTGCCATGCCCCATGGCCAAGACGGCTCTGCGTGCGCCACATGGCGCTTTTGTTTTCTCCTCGGTTGAATTTCAGCACACCACCCTACGACATCGCACCGCCCTACGACTGGGGCACAGGCGCGTTCCGCCGAAAGCATCATCTGTCCCCTCATATTTTCTCCTGTCCCATCCATCACCTCGCTACCTCCCGCACGCATGCCTAATCACGTTGCCCCGTCTATGCGAGACGCCTTTACGTTCCTATCAAACCGGCGCCACGCTAGCTCTTGCTCTCATTATGGAATTCATTCTCGTTCTCGCGCTCATCACTGAGAATAAGGAGAATTAAACCAAAACTTTGTTCGGATTACGCTGTGAACTAAATAGTATTTAGAGCAATGGTTGCGACCGTATAAGTACCGTAAGGTTGCCATCAAGGCAAGGTAAAATTATTTTCTATGATTTAGTTGTAATTATTTCAGTCATAGTCAATTAGTGGTAATTTATTAGTCATAGTTAGTTGGTGGTAATTTACATGTAGTTTATAAGTGGTAAGTAAACTAGTTGTAATTAAGCAGTTGTAATTATACACTTGTAGTTAGTTAATTGTGATTAATTAGTCATAATTAAATAGTGGAAATGGAATATTAATTAATTAATTAGTCATAATTAATATATCGTATTGCGTGACCATAATTAATTTATTGGTAAGTAATGACTTGTAGTTAATTAATGGTAAGTAAATAAATGTAATTAATTATGAATAATTAATGATGCGTAGTTAATTAGTGGCAACTAATTAATCGTAATACATTCAGTGTGAATTACTTAGATGTAATGAATTACTCGTAAGTAATTTATTGATAAGTAATCAAATTGTTGCTCGCATTAATTAATTATTCGTATTCAATTACTCGCATTTAATTGCTTACTTGTATGTAATTTGTTGTAATTTTCTGTGTCATTGGTAATTAGTGATAAATAAATTACTCGTAATTAATTAATATTTTTGTTTAGTCCTATTTAATTAGTGGCAACTAAAGAAATAGTCCCCTGTAAATAGCGTGCACAGTTAATTAATTAGTGCAACTTACATACCATGTTTGTTATATTGCATATCGTAAATAGGGTTGTTGTGACTTTAGGTAATTTCAAACATGCAAGACTTGCTAGTGTTTTATAGCGACTGTCACGTACGGGGCGACCACATGGGTTGGACCTGTCGAGATGCCAGTACAAGGTGGTCCAGGCGGAGGGGCTCGATACGATGAATATTGATGAGCTTAGGAGCTGCATTCGGAGGGAGTTCGACACGGAGCCAACAACGAAGAAACTTGTTATCGATGTGATCACCTGCACAAGTATTGGAGGACAAGGCGTATGGGAGCTAGTTAAGGTGAATGGAAGCGTAGCATGGGGTCAGTACATGCAGATTGTTTCCCAGCCCAAGGGGGCGATATACGGGAAGCTAATGGTGTACGTGAATTTCGTACGTAGACTGCCAGGAAACCTTGATAATGTTGGTGCCACAGGAAGCGGGCAATTGTAGGCAGAGCTTGAAGATGGCAACACGAATGTGTTGTTTTGGCGGAAGTCCACGAGAGAAGAATTGCACATAATTTTGTGCAAAATAAGAGGGCAGGACTATGGTGGTCGGCCCACATTGACTGCCACGAGTATCTACTGGACCAGCCTTTCGGATAGTGGTGGTGGAGGACCTCCGAACATGAAGCTAAGTACGACCAAGCACAACACGCGATGGACAAGGGGAAGGCTCCTACTACTGGGACCGGCGGTCGTCGTAGCTTCTCTCATCGCCTGGGCGCACTCCATATCGACGATGCGAGTTATGTACAATTTACATCCTGATTATGTATTTGGCCTTTCGTACTTCTAACATCATGTAATCGTCCAGCCTGTCTTGCAGAACATGGATGACTTCGACACACGCCACTGACGTGGTAGTCCCGAGACAAGGGGAAGACTCCTGCTACTGAGACCATTGACCGCTGTAGCATTTCCAACCACCCGGCACACTCTAAATCGAATAGGTGAGTTATGTACAATTTACATCCTGGTTATATATTTGGTCGTACGATCCACTTACATCATGGAATCACATGACATGGATGACTTACTCGCCGCCACTATGGGCAGTCCCGAAACAAGGGGAAGGAGCTATTGCGTTGCGAAGACTAGTTTCGATCCGCCTTTTTCTCAATTCCAAAAAAGTTGTGCATGTATCTTAGGTGTTTTCTAGTTTGTTCGGTCGATAATGCTGTCATTAGTAATGCATGTAACCAAGCCGTGCGCAACATGTAATTCGCAAATCACAATGTGCATTTTGAAATGTCATCAATTTTATTTATCAAATCTTAGATTGCAACCCCACTTGAAATATCGACACATCGAGTTTTATGATTTCATATGAATCCACAACCGATCAACTCCGATAATACACACATAACATACAAAATATGCATACAAATATAGCGCAATAAATTCGCATAACATCTATGTAGTGCAATTACACACGAGATACAATATGGCTCACTCGTCTGAGCCACTCTCTGCTCGTTGCGTCTGCGTCTGTGTGGGCATCCTGATTTTGCGTTGAGCATGTCCCGTGGGATATGTTAACTGACCGGAGAGCGTGTATTGATTCGGAAGGGGTACGGAGACCGTTGAGTGGGTGAAGGTGCACCAGTAAGCTGACTTTGACCCAGCTGAGTTTGTCCAATGTCAATGTCATCTTGCTGAGTCATGCCGAATTGGTTTCCACCTGCAATCATGTTAGTAATGAAGGAATTAAGAAATCCACACCCGGATCGTCCACCCCTAGGTACGCTATCTGCTAATCCATTCGTGTGGAGGAGCTTCGGCCTTGATCGTGTGATGTACTAGCGACCCTGGAGGAGCGACGTACGATAGGGGTGGGTGCCACGATCCAAACCCTGGTACCATGCACTACTCCCTAGCAGTAGCTGAGATGGGCATCTCCTCGTCGATTGACGGATGATCGTCACTCCTACGCTCAACTGAAGGCTGCAAGATGGAATGATGTTAGGCCAAATAAAAATTCGGGACATAAACTAAATATCTCGTACCTCCCGGATGTGCAATGCAGACGACAGAGGAGTGAAGGATCTAGACTTGCCATTATGAGTTAATGGAATGTTTTGGTGATTAATGACAAATCTAAATATGAGACTAACTCTCTTGTCTAGTATAATTTTATGTAGTCTCTTTTGGATATAAAGGTGAAATTCAGCGAGGTATGCAATCGACATCTTAATCTTATATATTGTTGCATTCCTCGGATCCAAAATATAGGTTGAACTCAACCATAAGTTTAACTTGAATATGTGCATATGATCTTATTACACATTTGTGTATGCACACATTTAGGGGAGTTCACTCTATGTTTTGTGGTTTCATAAGTATTGATCCATATTCCATTCTCCACATATATTAGGGATCGTTACTTTGAAACATATCCTTTTAAGTATGCAAAACTTATGTAGTTCTTGTATACTCATGTTGGAGTATATATATAACTTGTGTAGTTCATATATACTCATGTTCTGTTACATTAAATCATCTACATTCAATTTATGTGTAATTGAAGTGGTTATCATTAATTACCAATGAGGGAAAGATTGAAGTATCATATCCCACCATTATGTGATAATTGTTTGTTATGGTAACTAATGGTAATCATATTGTGGAACTGTTGAGGATTAAAATATTCATATATTATCTTAATATATGATAAAGACCATACGTCTTCGTGGTCGTAACTTCTAAGACCACCGACCTAACTGGTCGAGGATATTACAGAAGTTATATAATAGATACCCTGGTCGGACAAAGTTTCATACCTAGTCCACGACCAGGTAAGTGCTCGAAAAGTTATGAACAGGCGTCTGGGTCGAGTCCCCGACCACGCCACTCACCATGTGATGAATAAACCACGTGTTTCATATTCCGCATAAAATAACACTATCACGGCTGATGATTTAACGTCTCCTAAATCATTAACCGCAGAACAGTTGACATCTTCACCAACCGCCTCTGCAGTTGGTAGAACCGTCAAACTGCCGCCTCTTTTCGACCAGACGCGTCGCTCCCCAACGGGTGTCTCCTCATGAGATAACTGCCACCACTTCATCAAGTATTTAAGGAGGGCCATAGAAGGCCGGAGGGGGGACAGACAATAGCGGGAGACGTACAGAACAACAACACAAGCAGAAGACATCACACAAGATATAGTCAAGTGTTGTGTTTTTAGACACTCTCAGTGTTTGTAATCGTGAGTTCATAGCAATAAAGAGCAAGTCAGATCCATTCCCAGGAGTCACGCACATTTTTCCTCTTTTCATCTATATATTCATAAGATCAGCGATTTGATCGTCGACAGCTGGCGTCGTCCGTGGGGAAGATAGTGCAAAATTTCTGAAGAGGTTCTTCGCTCAACTCATCCGTTTTCTTCATATTCGTAATTACAAGTATGGCAGGAACATGGGATGAGGAGAACTGGTTCGACCTGGATGACTACTCCAACCTTGACATGGAAGCCTGCATCCAGGCCATGCAACATGGGGAATCTTCATCCTCCTCCGATGGTTCGCAAGTCGCTGACGATAGCGAACTTGAGCGGATGGATGAAGATACACCGTTGCGCCAAGAGGCGCTCTCTGAGGGACAGGTCGTTCCGACCAGTTCGGAACGTTCGAATGTTTCTCCAAGCCCGGTTTTCCCAACCGGCGAAAAAGGTGACAACACCTCAGCCCCACAACCCGAGGGTCAATATACCCTTGACACAATCATGGCTGACAGGTATTCACCAACGGCCTCTGGAAATTCCAGGGACCAACCGACACCTGGTAACGGTGTCGATGAGACCCTCACCGGTAATGGGCCGAGTGGGGATGGTAAAACTCAGTATTCAATCGGCAATTCGTCGAATCAGACTGAGCCCGCCACGAAGACCTCAGGAGGTTCTCATCTCCGACCGGTCTCCATCGTGGAAGTCTCTGGTAGAAGCACTGAGAAGTTCTCCACTAGTCACAGTGGAAGCTCCTCAGAGGATCGTTGCTGGAAACATGAGGTCAACGCGATCGGAAATACTGATCGTGATGCCACTCACAGTCCTGCACACCCTGCCTCGCCACCACCTACTGATGGAGATGGCGCGGGCAATCAAGCACCACCTGCCAGAGGCAACAGAGCTGATGGACGTCCATCAGTTAATATGCGTGGTGCGGCCCGCCCAAGGATAGCGGGCCCGACGGAGTTAGGCCAAAGGTCGGAAGGAACCGTGTCTCGAACGCCAACATCTTGATGAATCCTCCGAGACCTTGGTAGCGGTTCGAGAACTTGTGTCGTATTCAAGATATTCGTAATATCGACCACTTACGGCGAAGCTTGAACTTTACCCAATTGGTGGAGCGGTATCGGAAATTCTTCAACGAGCGCGGCGCGCGCAGGCGTCTTGAGGGCAAAGGATGTCACAAAGCCTAACGGTGACTTCATCTCGGCGCTCCTCCTCGATGAGAGGCGCATGGTCATCCACCGTGCCAAGACCTCCTCGGCGATTTCGACACAGTAGGTCATGAAGGAAGAAGATTGTTTCAAACAACGACCTCTTCCCTAGCCAAGGAGAGCACCGGCTTGGCCCGGATGATCTCCGTCATCATCGAACCATGCTAATGGTCAAAGCGTCATGATAACGTCTGTGACGGATCGGAACGACAGACCTCGGCATTCAAATCGAAGACACCGATCTACTCACGATCATAATCGGCACCTTTTCCAAGAAGGCGCTATGAATCGATTCTGGGTTGTCGAGCCTTTTCTGCGGGGCTCCAAGGCATGCGTTGGCCTAATAGGTTCGACACGCCAACATGGATAAATTCGATGGATCCCAAAATCCATTAGAGTTTCTCGGATATATACCACTTGCCATCGAGTCTTTGGTGGTGATGAAAGCGTGATGGCTAATTATTTGCCCACAGTTACGGAAGGATCTGCCGGTCTTGGTTGCTTAACCAGCGGTCGGATCTATTTATACTTGGGAGCGCTCTGCAATCTCACGATTGTGAATTTCGAGTGCGTCGATCGCATCAGAAAGGAGGTTGATCTCCATCGAACTCGGCGGAACCAAATGAAACTCTCCGTCGATACATCAAAAGGTTTAGCGAGTTGAAATTCTATTCGGAGATTGCGAGTCTTACGTGATTCGGGCATTCAAAGGCGGGTCTAAGGAATCGGCGGTTTCGGAGGACATCGCTATGAATCCTCCACGAACAAGCTGCGAACTTTTGACATGGTGATAGATATCGGCCGCTAGTGAGGCGGTTGAATGGGTAAAGCCATGGATCGAAAAGATAAAATCCCTCAACTTTGGCCTTGAGAAGTCGAAAAGAATCCCAAGAAGGTTTCCAAGAAGAAGAAGCACTTGCAAAGCGGGCACCAAAGAAGTCCTAGCGGTTCGGATAAACCGTTCAAGGGTAAGAAGGATTATACTGGTCGGGGCAAAGCCAAAGTTCCGACCGATGGCCATAATAAAGGTAAGTGGTGTCCACTTCACCAACAGCAAGACATGACTTGCGCACTGTCGTGTTTGGCAAAAGAAGTTGGAGGATTACTATGCGGTAAAGGCCCGCTTCCGCAATCCGGAGTTGGAAACAAGTTCCAAAAAGGACAAGGATGGCGGCGAAGAGATGGAGTACCGGGAGCCTCAGCGCACGGTCAATATGATCTTTGGAGGATCTTCTTCATACGACTCGTAGTCATCGAAAGCCATGGGCGAGAGGTCAACCTATCGGAACCTTCGATCATCACCAAACCATCAAGATGGTGGATCACAGTAATCTCCTTGAAAGAAAGGCGCCTAGTCTCATCAACTCATTGGGTAGGTTCCTATTATCGTAGTGCCTACTATTAATAATTGCAAAGTTAATCGAGTTTTAATAGGCGGTGGTAGTTCTTTAAATATACTATTTTGGGAGCTTTAGAAGATATGCGGTTCCTAGATCAAAGGTAAAACCGGTGAAATCGCCTTTCATGGCATAGTTCACGGCTCTACCGCCAAACCGATAGGACAAGTATCCTTCTGGTTACGTTTGGAAGCCACGATAACTTCGAGCGGAAAGATTTCATTTGCGTGGTTGATTTTGAAACCGCGTACAATGAAATTCTTAGTCGTCCGGCATTAGCAAAATTCTTGATAGCCACGCACTACGGGTATCAGAGTTTGAAAATGCCTGGACCAAAAGGTGTGATCATGGTTCGTGGAGATCGCAAAATAGCATACGCATGTGATCGAAGGTCTTTAGAGCTGGTCGATGAGCTGCCGATCAGAAATTCTGACTCGTCATCTATGCAGGTCAAGCACTCCAGACCCAAGATAACACCCAAACCGTCCGACCAGACCAAAGAGGTTCCGCTCGACGAAGGCGCTCCTCCAAGAAGCGCCATGTCAGGCAATGATGGTGGATCCTTTCCAAAGGTACTGATCGGAGCAGGACTCGATCCTAAATAGGAAGAGTCGCTCGTCTCCTTCCTCCGAGCAAACAAGGATATATTCGCATGGCTAGCGTCCGACATGCCTGGAGTCCCCAGGGAGGTGATCGAGCACAGGCTAGCGCTCCAGTCTGACAAAAAATCGGTCGCAGAAGCTCAGACGTTTTGCACCCGACCGGAAGGACGCAATCCAGTCTGAAATTGACAAGCTCTTAAAGGCTGGATTCATTCGTGAAGTACATCACCCTCAGTGGCTTGCTAATCCTGTAATGGTTAGGAAAAGTAATGGGAAATGGAGGATGTGTATAGACTTCACAGATCTTAATAAAGCTTGTCCGAAGGATGATTTTCCCCTTCCTCGCATTGATCAACTTGTAGACTCTACCTCAGGTGCGAGTTAGTAAGTTTTAGATGCTTACTCGAGGTACCACAGTTAGTATGAGTAAAGAAGATGAAGAAAACTTCCTTCATCACTCCATTTGGCACTTCTTGTTATGTAAAGATTCCTTTTGGTCTCAAAAATGGGTGCAACTTTTCAAAGGTTAATCACGAAAACCTTGACCCACAAATAGGTCGAAATTTGGAAACCTCGTTGATGACTTGGTAGTAAAAGTGTCAACTCCGGTGACCATATGCTTGACCTTAAAGAGACTTTCAATAACTTGAGAAGCCATAACCTCAAGTTGAATCCGGAGAAATGTGTGTTCGGGGTTTCCGCTGGAAAATTGCTTGGTTTCCTAGTTTACTTTAGAGTATCGAAGCAAACCAGTGAAGATATCGGCCATCCATCGAATCGCCCCGACCACGAAGAAGGAAGTCGAAGCTAACCTATCAGTATGGCGGTAAAAGTCGTTTCATAGCGAGTTAGGGGAAAAAGGACTACCTTTCTTCAAACTCCTTCGGAAACATGGAAGTTTCGAGTGGACGACAGAAGCGAATGATGCCTTTGAAAAACTCAAAGAGTACCTTACAAGTGCCCCGGTCTTAGTCTCTCCAAGACCAGGGGAAACACTGTTGATTTACGTGGTTTGCAACGCCACAAGTCGTCGTGATGTCTTGGTCGTAGAACGTGAAAACGTCCAGCGACCAGTGTATTACGTAAGCAAAGTCTTACATGGGCCAAAGGAAAGATACCCACAGGTACAAAAGTTGCTTTACAGTCTCCTTATGGCTTCAAGGAAACTGAGGCATTACTTTCAGGCCCACAAAGTGGTCGTGCCTACTGGATATCCCTTAGGTCAAGTCCTTGGAAATAGGGAATCGTCAGGACGAATAGCAAAATGGGCGGTTGAACTAGGGACGTTTGACCTCCATTTCATCTCACGAACAGCCATAAAGTCTCAGGCAATAGCAGAATTCATTGCCTAGTGGACAAACCCGGAATCTAAGCGAGAACCTGAGTACGAGCACCACGACGAGTGGACAATATACTTTGACGGTTCCTTAATGCTTAAAGGATCGAAATGGTGTCGTCTTGATATCCCTACCGGCGAACACATCAAGTATGCCGTCGGTTTAACTTTCTGCTACAAACAATGTGGCGAATGCGAATGTTCTTGGCGGGACTTGACGACTCGTTAAGCTCGGGATTCGCACATTGCTAGTGAAAGGCGATTCTCAACTAGTAGCGAATCAAGTAGGAAAGAGTACCAATGCTCAGTACCAAGATGTCTTCCTATCTGGCGAAATGCGGAAATTCGAAAAGCACTTCTTGGTTTCGGATCAACATATTCCTAGAAAGGAGAACTTTCTAGCGGATCGGTTAGCGCGGATGGCCTCTACTAGGTCAGCGAGTCATTGGGAGTTTTTCTTGAACAACTCGATTCACCCTCGGTGGTCGAGCCTTAGAGAACATCGATAGTTTACATCAGTCAATCCTATTGACTCGATAACTTAGATGCTCCACGGATCGGTGACGATCAAGGTAGAGGCGGATGACATCGATCTACAATTATCTTGACATAACCTAATTCACGAAGATGATGTAGAAATCGATCATATAGCGAAAGGCCAAATCATACACTCTAATCGAGCGTACCTTGTATAAGCGGGGATCTCATGGAGTGTTGATGAGATGCATATCTCAATTGGTGGCATTAGGTTGCTAACGAAATTCATGAAGGAGTTTGTGGAGCACATCATTCCTCTGAGAACCTTGGTCGGTAAAGCCTTGAGCAAGGATACTCTTGGCAATCGCCCTTCATGATGCAAAAGAGCTCGTGACGAAGTGCGTACAATGTCGATTTCATAGCCGACAAGTACATCGGTAGCACAAGCTTTGCAAACAATCCCTCTTTCTTGGCCTTTTGCAACACAGGGACTAGACATTCAGGACCATTCCCAAGAGCACCGGGTGCTTCAATTCTGTTCGTCATGATTGACACGTTTACAAAATGGATTGAAGCCGAGCGGTTGTAAAAGTTACAACTCAAGCGCTAAGAGGTTCATAACAAAAAGCGTGATTACGATTTGGTGTACCCGATCGTATCATCACGGACAATGGTACCAGTTCTCAGCGGTAATTTTAGGAATTCGAAGAACTAGGAATCAAGATCCATTTAACCCGGTGGCTCATCCACGAGCAATGGAAGCGATCGGCGTGCCAATGGTATCCTAATATAGGGATAAAGCGCCGAGTATTCGACCGATTAGTAAAGCGGTCGAGGGCTTGGGTTCAAGAACTTCCTTACATTTTATGGGCTGTCCGGACCACGACCAGTCGTGCGACCGGTGAAACACCTTTCTTTTTGGTTTATAGGGCCGAAGCTATGCTTCCTCCAGAATTGAAAATTGGCTCTGCTCGCCCTGATTGTTTTAACTTAAGCAATCGGGAAGAACATCGACTTCGGCGACATCAATTTCCTTGAAGAGCAGCGGAACCAAGCTTTGATCGTTCGGCAATCTACCAACAAGCCATGCAAAGGTACTACAATCGTAAGGTGCAACCTCGCAACCTAGCTGTAGGTGATCTGGTTCTCAGAAAAATTCAGAGCCAAGCAGGGCGCAATAAACTTTCCCCTAAATGGGAAGGTCCTTACACTGTGGTCGAAGTTACAGGCCGAGGCTCGATCGATTAGCCATGTCGAGACAGCGGGGTTTTGTCAAATTCATGGAACATTGACCAATTGCGTAAGTTCTTTGTTTAAATTTGTTCATTTCATTTAATTCCTCTAAATTAAATAATTAAATTTGGAGTAGCGAGTGATGTTATTTATATGACGTTGCCTAATCCTGGTCGACTGCGGTTCGTATGCTCGGATTATAAAGTGTATAGTTTATGTTTCAAAATTACATTTCTACTCTTGTTTGGCTCTTGGTCGGGACACGAAAAACCTCCTAGTCGAAGTCTCTCCTTTTTCATACGTGGTTCCGCCCTTTGGAAGGAGCTTCCTAGCGACGGTCTTTTCCTCGATCCTCATTGCCCGGTCGGACTACGGGCATGAGCACGTCTTGCGAAATATATTTTATACCTTTATTTCCTAGCTAGGTTCATTCAGGCCAAGTATTGAGCATCGCATAGAAGTAAAACCACTTATGCGCTTTTAACATATGTTTTTCATGTTTTTCCCTCTTATCAAGGAGAATTCTTTATTTTTTCCGGCCATATGTTGGCTTAGTAAAGTACTTTGATCATTAAAAGCAGATTTACAACTAGCCAAACCTACAGTTCCCGACCATAAAGGTTTCCTAGTATTACCACGATCGATTTTTACCGATCAGTACATACTTACAAGTAATGGTTGAGATTTGGATTTATATTCTTGGCCTCAAGTAGTACTATTATATAGTAAGGATCTTTTACTATATAACAGTCGGGGGCTAGGTAAGACATAAATTCACAAGTCGGCCAGGATGAATAAAAGAATTTTTCCATTTTGATAAGTAAAGGTAAATCTTTACATTGTATGTATTGTTTTCTCCGCCTACATTTTTAAACTACTAGAGAATGCCTAAGCTAACTCTTGCTAGATGGAGATCAGACTTTCATCTCCTCTGCGACCTTCTCGCCTAGAGGTTTCATCTCTGCGAGGATCGATTGCCTCTGCGGGTGGCGGTTGAAATCCTCTTCGATGGCTTGAAGGTTAGTTGATGGATAGGAAGCTTTCGGTTTTGCCAAAGCAAGGCCGACTCCACACAGCAATAGACTCCTTAGCGAATGGGCATAATTCTCCTAGTAGTCTTGAGCAAGACCTTGAGCTCTTCGACAAAGAGCCTAGGTAGTTGACCTTCTCCATTGGGTCGCTCAAGGAAGGCAAGCTTGATCCGCGCCATATCAAAAGCATTTTGTTTAGCGTGGTGATCTTCTCGTCCAGACTAAGCACGAGGGCTGCCCCATTGTCTTGCTCAAATTCCAGAGCTTTCTTCACTCTGGTGTTTTTGTTCTGCATAGACAAAGCAAGTATTAAGTAAAAAGATTGGAAGACATACTGAGTCATGACTACGACCGGTTACCTTCCTCTCTCTTCTGAGTCATCCGAAGCTTTTAATTCTTTGGTCGTCAAGACTTGATCGTAGGTTCTTAGCACGAAGTTCTTCTTCAAGCTTTATTCTTACGGCCTTTTCATTAAAGCATCTTCTTTTATTTTCTCTAAATCTATCAAAAGAATTTTTTGATAAGGGAGAATAAATAAAAGGAAAGTCGTAATGAGGAAAAAAGAAGAGGAACTCTTACTCACTATCTCAGAATGTTTTTCTTCTAATATCCTAACTCGCTCGGTTAGACCTCCGTAGTAGCGAGGTTTTCGATCATGTCTGCATAAGTAGCATTTCTTCCATAACCTTATTGAAAACTTTAAGAAAGGTTATGGAGAAGATTGAAGACACTTACGAATTACGACATCGTTGTAATCGGTACAAATTTTATCGAGCCGCTGCGTTAAGCGATCAGATATTCTCCCCAATAATCATCAAGTTCCTTACTCGCGACCGTCGAGTTGAGAAAGGAAACTTGTTAGTTTTGGAGGATGACCTTGTCTTGGAACACATGGAAGATCGTGATGGTCTCTACCTCAGATTCTTGGCATAGTGACTACTACGGGATCTAACTTTCGGTTTCGAGCGAGAGATGGCTCGAGGCTCCTCCAACCATATCATCCTCAAGATGTCCTACGAGGAAGACAATGGCGGGACCACTTCCGATCGCTGACTGTTGAAGCGATTGGTCGGGCGACCGAGGATTGGCAGATCGCACGAGGAAGCGAGAAGTTCAAATTCTACGGTGGTTTTCTTAGTTTTGATCTTATAGCGCTGGTTTAAAATCCGTTCTTTGTTTTCTCTTCTTTCCAATTGTTCCCACGATTCGAATGGTAGGTTCAGTGTATTCTCTACACTCCGATCGGGAGATCGAGCGATGTTTTCGACCATCGGTGAGAACAAGGTCCCCGATTCTGGGTCGAAAAGTGTGGTTTCACGGTCTCGAGAGCAATTTGTCTCATGAACAACTATCACGAGACTCGGTGATTGCGCTGGATTAACAAACAAAGTTAATCAGGTGAAGAATATGCTTCATCTTGCAGAAGTTATTTCTTTCGATTGCTTACCTCGGCGTGATGCGCGCCCTCGGCGATCACAAGGTGGTCGGATAATCAATAGGCTCCTGCGTCTCGTAGCCTCGTTGATCTTAAGTCAGACCAACTACACATAAAGAGGATTAAAACTGATCGAAAATAACTGGAAAGATGAAAAGAAGTTAATACACATACCCTAAGTCTTTCAGTCCTCTCCTCGGCACTAGCAAGTGCTAGGATTGAAGGAAAGCTAGCCTTGTCATCAGGTTCGCCAGCACAGATCATTTTGATCCTATTTACGGCGTCCTCGAGAAGACAAGGCGCAAATGCAAATGAAAGATCTTAGTTTTGCGAAGATAATCAACTCGCAAAATAAAATTGGTCGGGATTTTTTGAAAAATTACGGACCAGAATCCTTGGTGGCATCATCGCCACCAATGAACCAGAGCATCGAACGTGCCCTGGTATTTAAAGGACTAATCCTCCTAATGGAAAAGTCCCTTACAACGTGCCAGGAAGTTAAATCCCTGACATTCAAGAGATGGATAGCCTCAATCCATCTCCCAACATTCCCTCCTTCTTGAGGAGGAGCATGCGTGAGTTCTCGACCGCCTTCTTCTGCATTTATGTCTGGTAGTCTTCTCGCGTAACCTTCATATAAAACCGACTTTTCTTCCATGGCGACCAAGAAGACTTGAGTACATACGAATGTACTCGTCGACCTTCCGTCATGAAGCCTTAAGTACATTCCCGAGGTGCTTTGGTCGTTTTCTTCGTGTTCGCCATCCGGTAGTAATACTTGAAGAGTTTCATTGTCGGTGGAATCCCCAAGTATGCTTGCAGAGGAGCGAAGATACTTAGGTTTGCAATGGCGTTGGGAGCGAGGTTGATCAATTCGACCTCGTAGAACTCGACACTTGAGAAAGAAAAGAATGTCTTTGGAAGCTTGAGCCCGCACTCAGCGTCTGCGAGGAACACGGATTTCTCCTCCTCGCCGCTTAGCGATGCTCTCCAAAGCCGATCTCAAGAGATCAAACTCTGTCGGGTAGCAACCCAACCCTCTCCAAACTCTCAATTTTTCTCACTCGGATCGGAGATCGACCGGTTCTGATGAGTCAGACATCATGCTTTCCTTTTTGGGTGAAGAACACAATGAAGATTTTCTTGGAGATAGAGCGTGAAGGTTTAAAGCACTCGGTAGGGGTCGTTTATAAGCACTCCATGTAAACCTGCGAGAAGTCCAACGGGCAAATACCTTTTCGCTGGCGGACGAAAGGCTTTTTCCTTTTCCAGCGGTTTCTCAACTTTAAAATGAATCTGAGACCGCCTCGAGTCCCACGGCATTTAATGAGAGTGCATTCGATATGATTGCATCGGAGAAGCGTGTCCGCACGACCAACATTCATTTAAAAGTTCGGGGCTAGGCATTGAGGATTAAAATATTCATATATTATCTTAATATATGATAAAGACCATCGTCTTCGTGGTCGTAACTTCTAAGACCACCGACCTAGCGGTCGAGGATATTCTGAAGTTATATAATAGATACCATGGTCGGACAAAGTTCCATACCTAGTCCACGACCAGGTAAGTGCTCGAAAAGTTATGAACAGGCGTATGGGTCGAGTCCCCGACCACACCACTCACCATGTGATGAATAAACCACGTGTTTCATATTCTGCATAAAATAACACTATCACGGCTGATGATTTAACGTCTCCTAAATCATTAACCGCAGAACAGTTAACATCTTCACCAACCGCCTCTGCAGTTGGTAGAACGAATCAAGCGCCGCCTCTTTCAGGCAGACGCGTCGCTCCCCAGCGGGTGTCTCCTCATGAGATAACTGCCACCACTTCATCAAGTATTTTAGGAGGGCCATAGAAGGCCGGAGGAGGGACGGAACAACGGCGGAGGCGTCTGAGAACAACAACACAAGCAGAAGACATCACACAAGATATAGTCAAGTGTTGTGTTTTTAGACACTCTCAGTGTTTGTAATCGTGAGTTCATAGCAATAAAGAGCAAGTCAGATCCATTCCCAGGAGTCACGCATATTTTTCCTCTTTTCATCTATATATTCATAAGATCGGCGATTTGATCGTCGACAGGAACTAACATTTTTCATGAGTTGGATCTATATGTTATGTTCCAGGGTGATGAAGACTTTGGATGTCATCATGTGTCAATGACATTAAAGTCAAGAGCTTGATGTAAAGAATACATCATGAGTTGATACTTATCAAGAAGAGGAGATGGTCATGAGTTGATCGTCAAGACAAGAGAAGACCCATCATGTGTTGATGGAGGTCAAGCAAAAGATGCATCATAGGTTGTTGCATGTCAAGTAAATGACCCGAACTTGAAGTGATGATGTGATTCATCAAGCTTCAAGAATATGCAAGGCAAAAGTATGACTAGCTAGGGCTAAGGATGTGTTTCTAGTCTTTTACTGGTCTTGGTGTTTGGTTGAAAGACCGGATTGCTAGTATAGGTTGCTGTACTATTAAGAGGAGTCTTAACTAGTAGCTTGAGTTAGTCATGTGTTGATAGCTCATTGTGTTTGCTCTAGCTCATCTAGGCATGATGCTATTATTTGTGTTTTGCAAGTAGTCGAGGCTCATGCATAACCCTTGTAGCATGTGACTTTAGTTTACAAATATGTTTTGCAAATGGTGTAAGTCCATGTACCTTATTTCTCGTGGTAAGTATTCTAAAAGTTGACAAATGTGTTTTGCAACTTGTTGAGAATATCACCTATATCCCTTGTTGGAATTGCACTCAAATGAGCAAATATGTTTTGCCATTTGAGCGAATTCAAAGTGCATAGCTTCTGTGGTCTGGTGGTCTGACCGGTGCCAAATCGGTCATTCCGCCATGTGTTGGGCAGTCGGACCGGTGGCATTTTGTGACAATTCTCTGTGCGGTAGTACCGTCGTTAAATAAACGGTACTACCGGAGAGCGAAAGTACCGAAGTTTTTATGGTACATTTTTTTCTCCAGAGAAGCACCA
Organism: Hsuehochloa calcarea; assembly: GCA_036346395.1. Taxonomy (NCBI): domain Eukaryota; kingdom Viridiplantae; phylum Streptophyta; class Magnoliopsida; order Poales; family Poaceae; genus Hsuehochloa; species Hsuehochloa calcarea. The sequence goes on from CM070598.1 coordinate 65,473,350, forward strand.
TTTTGGATGCTGCAAATTCTCCTTGGGCGGTCTGACCGCCCACTCTTTGTGGTCTGACCGATATTGCGGCGTCCGACCGGTCGGATGTTGGCGGTCCAACCGGCCGTGAGTCCAACGGCTAGTTTTATAGCCATTGGCGCATAGGCGGTCCGACCGGCCATTAGTTAGCGATCAGACCGGCCCTGCTCTGATTCAAGGGAATCTTTTCTCCAACGGCTAGTTTTTGAGTGTGGACTATAAATACCTACCTTGGCTGGTTGGAGGATGTTGCAGATGTTGTTGCTGTTGTTGCTAGTGCCCATATTCATTCTTTGAGCTAAGAGCAAGCATCTCATCTCTTTTGTGCATGTGTTGCATTTAGTGAGATTTGAGAGCAAACCCTAAGTGCATGTGTTGCCTTAGGTTGTGGATTGAGTATCCACTGAGCTTCGACACTTGATTAGTTCAAGTGAGAGTTGAGATTTGTTACTCTTGGTGTTTGCCGGCACCTAGACGGCGTGGAGGTGTCGTGTCCGGTGATCTTCTCAAGAAGCTTGTGAAAAGGCCCAGTGTGTTGTGAGTGGTTTGATGCTCGCCATCTCTGGAGTGGGGGAAGAGCAACCCTAGTGGATCGAGGTGTTGGTTCGTGTTGGAACTGGTCCAAATGGTTGGACTTACCATGGAGGTGTTGGCTTAATTTGTGGAGCCGGTCCAATTTGATTGGGCTTACCTCAACGTGGATTAGGGTAGACCGGCAAGTCTCCGAACACCACTGTAAAACATAATTGTGTCATCTTGATTTGTGCTTGTGCTTTACTTGAGCAATTTGCATTCTTGCTTTAATTGCTTATATATCTTTGTATGATTGCTCTCATTCAATTGTATTCATATTGTTGGTGCACTTAGTGGAGCCTAGTTGATTTATGTTTTAATTGTGCAAAACTAATCCGCATTATTAATTGGTTTTAGCCGAAAGAATTTTTAAAATCGCCTATTCACCCCCCCTCTAGTCGGCCTCCTCGATCTTACAAGTGGTATCAGAGCTTGGTTTCTCATTTATTAGACTTAACCATCTAGAGAGTAAAGGATGGCGACTAGTAATATAGTGCACCTAGGTGAAGCACCTATTTTTGATGGCACAAATTATACTCATTGGAAATCCGCATGTCATATTATCTTAAGGCCATGAGCCCCGGTACAGTGTTCTTTGGGCTGCGAATGACGGTCTTGGATGCACTTGCGATCTGCTGTGGCCGCTCGAACTGAAATGATATACAACACATGTTCATAAACAAATAGTACAAATACCATCAATGAAACGAGCAAATATTGCCAATGTTTTACGGCATCATCCCGCCGCGAGGCGCTGTGTAGATCGAACGAGTAACAGAGCCTATCCTAGTGCGTCACCTGCTCCGGACACTCTGGTGAAGGACGGTTTAGTCTAGTGTGTGACTGTGGTATGTACCACTCCATGTACTAGCGGTATGTTCGTACGTCGTACGGTCTCTGCTACTGTAGGACCTCGACGTGTGCTGTCTCCATCCAAGCTGTAACCCACTCATGTCGGCACTGCTTGCCAGTCCTTAGCATGTCGGCCTGCCCTCGATTGGTTGCATTTGAGAAGGATTCATGTCAAAAACAGAGAATGCGGGTATGAAATGCAAATATTACTCGAATAGAGTTTTGCTCACAAGTGGACGACTCGCTGTAGGAGCCTGCCGTCGGGAGGGGGCACAAGCTGGTACAAAATCAAACTGTCGTATTACGCGCTACGGCGTGTATGGCTCCACCATATGGGTAAGTACCAGGTGACAGGTCGTCACCCAAATCCAACGTCTTGTGTGCATTGCATGGACAGTCCGTGTGGCGCTACCGTGTTCACAAAATCTAGGCTCCATGGAGCCCATATGATGTTGTTGTCATGCAACGACTCGAACTCATTGTGGAACAACAAGTAGCATTCACCGGTTTGTCCTTGGCCGAGCGTAACTGGGATGGAGTCCACCGTTAGCCCATAGTGGGCCCGTCGATCGAGTCGTGCAACTCAGGGTACGGCTGTACTGCTCTCCCGAAGTAGGGCTACCCAACAGGGAAGTGCTCATAACTCCACAACTGCATGAGCACGTAGCATACGATAAGGACCTGTTTCACAATAGTGTCGCGTCACGAAGCGTCACATAACCCCTTGTATGTGGCGCAAAGGACGGAAGATCTCCGCGTCAGCCAAAGACTCGACGATGCGGATGAAGCTGGGGTACACCCAATCACACTGTGTAGTAGAAAATAGGGCCCAATCATATAGATGGAGAAAATAAGCGACGAGGTGCGTCCTAATAAGCTTGTTAGGTGCATCTGGTGGGCATTGACTGAAATTCTTCAGCCAGATCTGAGGGACACCACAGGCGTTGTTCGGGACAGGTATGCCAAACCGATGCCCCAACCGAGCCTTCCAGTCTGCCGACGGACGGCAAGTAACAAGTGGTTAACCCCTGATCGGGAGACCGATCAAGAATAAGACATCCTGGAGAGTGATTGTCATCTCTCCCCACCGAAAGTGGAAGGTGTGACTCTCGGGTCTCCACCTGTCAACAAGTGTCGACATCACACTATCGTATAGGGTGAAGCAATGTCCAACCGAAAGCAGTCTCGCAAAGGACAACAAGCCTGTGTCCCGAAGGATTGAGACGTAGTAAGAATCGAGCTCCCATTAATGCTTCTCGGACCGAAGCACGAGTAGTGGAGGGCAATCCGCCTCCCCGGTGATCCACAACCTGTACTAGTGATGCTCGTCGTAGAAGGGTTCCAGTAGCTCCAGTAGAGGCATAACTCGCAAGAGATCAAAGACACAGTTTATTAGTGAATAAATTAATAATGACGATGAATTACTAGAAAATAAAAATTACGACTAAATACAAACAACAAAATAATATGCACTAATTAACTATGACTAATTAAGTACGACTGAATAACTAGGACTAAATTAGTTGTGACTAAATTAATACAAGTATTTAAATACCTCTAAATTAATTAGGACTAATTAATTATTGTAAATAAATTATAAAAAGAGAATTATGACTTAATAATGAATTAAATACCACTATGTTTTGAGTAATTAATCACCACATATTAATTACAAATAAATAATAATGACTTAATAAAGCCACTAAATTAATTACAACTTAATAAGACTAATAAATTAATCACGACTCACTAACTATGATTAAATTAATTATGACTAATTAAGTACAACTAATTAGTTAAGACTTAATTAATTACAACATATTAATTGCAACTAATTTAATATGACTAATTAATTAATTGAAACTAAATAATTTTGACTTATTAATTCGTAACTAATTAACTAGGTCATGAATAAATAATAAGTAAGTAAGATTAATTTAACTAGACTAATTAATTATGACCTCATTTATTGCAACTAATTAAATAACACAAATTTGATTACGCCTAAATGATAACGACTAAATTAATTATGCTTATATAACCATAACTAATTAAATATGACTAATTAACTAACTACACAGTTAATAAAGATCATTATACGAGATAAAAATTACCTATTAATATGACCGCAAATGACGGTTCTATACAATTGCTACTTGGAATTTATAGTGAGAATGAGAGAGCGAGTGATTGGAGGGAATCAGATTCCCTCCAGCGCGCAGCATCCATGCGATTGAAGGATGTGAGACACGACTGATGGACAAGAGAAAAGGAATAAATTGATGCACGAGACACAGGGTGTGCAGCGCGTCCGAGCCAGGTTTGCGCGGCGCTGCCCGTGTGGCGCGTCCGAGCGTGGGCGGGTCTAAAGCGGAGGTTGTCCGCGTGCCAGGTGGACGGGCGAGGGGGGGAGGCCCTTCTGGTGGACGGCCAAGGCTTGTCTAGGCCATGGAGCTACGACCAACGCCAGTTGGCGCATTCGAGCCATGGTGCTACGAACAAGGTGGCATCTGGGCTAGGGTGGCGAGGACAGGGGGCGTCCGGGCTACGGTGGTGCTTACGCGGCGACGTGGCAGCACGGGAAATGTCCAAGCCAACCAGGAATGGTGCAGATCACCTCCGACAACGGCACGGGTGCGGACACATGTTGATGGCCGATATGTTCGTTGTACCATTCTTGGCATTACGACTGCGGGAGCACCGTCTTTGCTAATACTGGTCTCAATAGTGCTATTTAGGCCAAAAACTCAGCTGGACAAAGCCTCTATGCACGCCACAAAGTCGCCTAACAAAAATATAATTGGACAAACATGACAAGGAAACTCTTTGCTATCTCGCATTTTGGCAAGTTTATTCCATGCGCCCCATGATAGAGGTTATTTTTCATGCATGGAAACCATGCTTTCATCTTCTTGTTAATTACTTACGTGTACAAATTATTACACGGTCACTAAATTAATCACGCATGGTTCTATATTGGACAGCATAGGGGACTACCGGAGGGCAGTGTGGGAGGCAATCCAATAGACTGCCGACTGGTTTTGCTTTGTTGAGCTGCCCTGGCCAACCAAAGCAGGTCGGAGTTGGCGAAAATGGATACAAAGCGGGATCAGGACAGACAAACTTCACGTCAAAACGAGAGAACGCCAGCAAAAAGGTCAAAAGCAAACGAGAGAAAGGAAAGAGGATTCCAGCGGCTCAAAATATGGACGCATGCAGAAAAGCAAACGATCAAAAGCAAAAGAGAGAAGATCGACATTCTTAGAACGTAAAAATTGGAGCAGCAAATAAGCATTTAGAAAAGAAATTAGTGTTTATATATCAGTGCACAAATATGACCATTGGAGTGTGTACGGTACATACTTTCCTTTTTCTTTCCGTTGATTTTGCCTACACCATATGTTTATCTTCTTGTCTTATACGAGTGTCTATCAGTCAGAACAACAAATAATGAGTACTAATTAATATGGAGACAAAGGTGTATGTAGTACTATATAGAGGGCGCTAGGCGGAGGACAGACGCCCCTAGCAAATCACAAAAGGTACATACTACACTATTGAGCAAACTAAAGAGATGCTAGCTATCAGATCATCACTGGATTCCAAAGATCATTCGTATAATACAATATATACTCAATTCTGTACAAACACGTTGTTTTAGTTTTACATCCATATATAAATTGACCTTAATACTTAAGCTTTCTAGATTTACAGAATATATATAAGCATATGTAATTCCCCCACTTATGCTTCTCCTCATGGTTAAGTACAAAATCACCAACAGGTTCAAAATCAAGCACAAAAATACTTGAAAATAATCGAGGGAGTAAAGAACAATAAACAAGAAAACCGAGAAAACGCAGACATAGTTTGCATGCGTGGCGCGGCGCCGTCTGATCAGAAGAATACCCACTTGGACGACGTCTTGTCCTTCATGGTCTTGGAATGGAAGAGCTCGCCGCCGTCGCCGTCCCCTGTTTGCCGCCGCTTCTCCGCTCCGACTAGCCTCGACAGGAACCTCCCTATCTTCTTCTTCTTCTTGCCGCTCTTCTTCTTCTTCACCTCCTCCTTCCCCTTCCCAGCCTCCCTACCGCTCGCCTCTTCTTGCCTCCCTGGTTTCTTAACCGATGTCGGCATCAGCGGCTGCGAGAAGGCGGCAACGTTGACGAAGGAGGAGCCGCCGCCAACTACGTGGACAGCGCTGACGTCGGCCGAGAGGGCCGCGTGGTGGGGCGGAGGGGAGCTGGCGGAGGAGTACGGTGAGGTGCTGGCCGTGGAGGAGGCCCGCGTGGTGGTGGTGGCAGAGGACGTGGCGGAGAGGTGGGCGAGGCGGTCGCGGAGGCAGTACGGGCACACGCCCTTGGACAGCCGGTGCTCCGGGTGCCGCTTGCACCGGTCCTCCCAGTCCGACCGACGCATGGTCGAAGGGTCTTAGCTCTGCGTGTTGGCTGTTTAGGGTTTACGTACGTGTTTGGGCGTCACGGTGGTGGTTGCCGGTGAACGGGAACAGGGGGGAGAGAGCCAGAGATGAGATAAGAGGAGAGAGACACTTGAGGAAGGAAAGGGGAAAGGCTGGTTGGCTTGTTGCAAAAGGTGGGGTTGCATTTGTGCTAGCACTATTTTTCTTTAAGATATTGCTTTGCTGCTTTTTTTTAAAAAAAAATCTTCATCTTTTACCTCTATGCCTAAAAAGCATTTTTGGTGATTCATTTTCGGTTCCTTTGTATAATATATGTGTGTGGAGGATGATGTAATTTTGTTGTTGTAATTGTACTCTAGTAGTATTATTACCTAAGGAGAATTGTTTGATCACTGCGCCCGAACAGGACTAGCTATTTGCTAGCACCATAATGAAAGCCAACAAAACTATGATCCCTAGGAAAAAGAAGGAATGGTATTTCTTCGATTTTTTTTAAATAATATTAATTTTAAAAATACAATAAATAAATAAATAAATAAATATGTGTCTGTCGCCATTTGGAATGGCAAAAATTCCCAATCGCCGTTCCAATTGGAACAGTGCGGAGATGTTCCTATAGACAATTGAACTAACAACAGTACAATTTCGCCTATTCAATTGGCGATAGGGTCATATCGTCAATTAAATTGACGATGGGCCATATATATATATATATATATATATATATATATATATATATATATATATATATATATATATATATATATATATATATATATATATAGAAATCAACCTAAAGATGTAGTGTATTTCAAGAATTTTTTTTTTGTAATACCTTGAAGTGTCCGCGTAGTTCGAAATTCGAAATTAGGGAAGATAATGAAATGTGAAGTAGAGAATACGAGATCAGTGGCACAATTTGGAACACGAGTTCGATGACGCAATAACACAATAGCCCCCTTCGAAGAGAAATAAAAAAAAATATTTGGGTTTAGCGTTGCCATGCGCGTTGTTGTCCCGATTGTATTGTTCGTAAAATCGATTCCTCTAGGGGGAATTACGTAATATTTATTAATCAAAATATTTGGGGAAAATGACTTACATTTGAAAGACTTCATAATTTAATTGTGAAATATATAACGCGCTGGGTTTGGTTACGTACATTAGAAACGTCAACATGCACGAATCAACAAACGAAATACACCTACGATACATGTATGCCTTTTTGGAATCTGAAAAAAGGTTGACTAGAACGTAATCGATCAATCTTAGCGGGCCATCGATGATGTGCGTCAAGCTCAATCGCCACCTTATCCTCCTAGGAGAAGATGGTACTGAGGCGGCTATGGTGATGCGCTTGATGGCCGGGTCAAGCAACTCATACTACCACTGCCCAGCGTCTCCTGGGTCTGCCCTACCAGAAAATTCAGTACATACATTGTAAATACTACGAAACATATATAAAAGGTAATAACAAGAGATATATATAATTAATTCAATTATTGCACGATTAGCGACACAGAGGAAACTGATATGCACACAACTGTATCGATATATAAATTTTAGAGGTATCTTGCTGTGTACAAATGGAAAGTAAAATTAAGTTCACAATGTTTTAATTAACGTCTACATTCCCTATTTAGTTCCTCTGCAATTTTTATAGAATTTTTATATGTATCTTGCTATTTTTATTGTTTGCAAATTATTTAGCGTGCATGAATGAAAACTAAAATTAAGTTGGGATACATATCCTTTTTAGCTACTCTGCATTTTTTTATAGATTTTTTATAGATATCTTGCTACTTTTCTTGTTTAAAAAGTGTCTTCGGTATTTATGAAATATTTACTATGTGCAAATGGAAACCAAAATTAAGTTCACAATATTTTAATTTAGCTCTATATACCCTATGCACCTACTCTGAATTTTTTAGAGAATTTTAGAGCTGTCTTGCTATTTTTCTAGTTTAAAAGTATTTTCGACATTAACATAATATTTACTGTGTAAAAATAAAAACCAAAATTTAGTTAGAATTATTTTGATTAAGCTCTACATACCCTATTTAGCTACTCTGCAATTTTTACATATTTTTAACAGGTATTTTGCTACTTTTCTTGTTTAAAAAGTGTCTCCATTATATATGAAATATTTATCATATAAAATGGAAACAGAATTAAGTTCACAATATTTTAATTCAGTTCTACATATCCTATGCATCTACTCTGGATTTCTTACAGAATTTTTAGACCTGACTAGCTATGTTCCTAGTTTAAAAAGTATTTCCGGCATTAATAGAATATTTACCATGCACAAATGAAAGACAAATTTAAGTTGGCATTATTTTGATTAAGGTCTACATATCCTATTTTGTATTTTTTTTTTACATATTTTTAATAGGTATTTTGTTATTTTTACGGGGTGCCTTCCTATTTTCCTGGTTTAAAAAATATTTTCAGGATTAACAAAATATTTACCGTTTAAAAATGAAAACCTACAAAGTTATATATATATATATTGTGGATTTATTCTAAATCGTTCGAGTACAGCAACATAAATAATATTTATACGATGAACTAAACTATATACATCTAAAATTATCTAAATAATTGAATTCTATGTCGCTATTTTTATTTGATAACCTACCAGGTTTTAAATTTATGTACAAAGTTGCAAGAATATTTACCTGCAAAATAGGTGACTAAATCTACTGCTCCGTCTCTCTCTCCTACGCTTGGAACCAGCAGGGCTTCGCTACGTCTCTTCTCCCCTCTCTCTTCTCTTTTTTCCAGAATTAAAATGACTTTTCACGAATTTTAGGAGTATATATAGTTAGTTCCTATCGCTAGTTGAAATGACAGGTTCATGTCGTCATTTCAACTGGCGATTTGCGTACTCTTCAATGCAAATCGCCAATTGAAATGGTGACAGTCATACTCTTCATGTAAATAGGTGTCTGTCACCATTGAGTCTGTCGCCGTTCCAAATGGCGATATGCACATATTTTTGTAAAAAAAATTAATAATTTTTTTGTAATTAGCTTTTAAATTAATATTATTTAAAAATTGTATTTCTTCCATATGGCTATATGTTTGCATTTATCTCCGACAGTACAACATAGTATGTTTTTTTAAATTTAGTGTGGTTTTACTGTGCATCTTTAGAAATATCAAGTATGTTTTGTATCTAGCAACACATCACAAATTGATAAGAAGCCTATTTCGTCGGCAAATAACTACATAGACTAGAAACCTAACAACTAATAGTGACGGCAGTACTGAAAATAACACTGACTGTAAACTTCCAAACAACATAGTGTGAGATGAAAACTGGTCATCCATCTGAACGCTATTTCGTACCAGTTTTCATAGTCCATTCTATCGTCATCTATTTTCGTCATCACGCGCCTCTGCGAAAACAAAGATTCTAGTTCTAGCCTTGGTGGCGAAAACGAAAAGGTAAATTATAACGAGAAACTGATAAGAGCTACCCACGCGGCCACGCATCCACGATGGTCAAAAGAAGAGTAGTTTTCTTTAATTGCACGTCTCCTCCAGTGGGATTTGGTCGTGACTGCCTTCTTCTGTTCTACAACGAAGTATTTTGCACATAAAAAAAAAGTAGAAAAAGAGAAAGTTGAAAGAAAAGAGAAAAATGACAATAGGGTCGAGCTCTTGTGGGAGACGGTGGCCATGGCCCGCGAAAGCAACCACACGGCCTCGTTAATGGACTGGTCAACGTGCTTTCATTACGTTGCGATGTGCACGTTGGCGCGGCCGTGCGCGCGCGTGTTGGGCCGCGTGTGGCTCGCGTGCTGTGCGTTTTCAGGCAAGCTTCCCTTTGCTTGGAGGATAGGATACACGGCGTGACGGACGGTGTTCGTTGAGTTGGTCGTTTGCTCGAGCTCTGCATGGGTTCAGACCGTCGGTTCAGCCGTTCGCATATGTTGTACGAACTAGGTACATGTGAAGCATACGACTTTTATGATATTACAGTTTTACTACATAAGAATAAATAAAATATTTACGACTTGACTGTATGACGGATTTGACAGGCATCCAACATCGATATAACCATTCATAGACAGATTTTGATTCTTTCTGTAGAATAAATCATGGTCTTTGCTTCCTCAGAGATATCAAAAGATATCCTTTATTTTCTGTCAATGTCTTTTGGCATATTCTGTACTATTTCTTGTTAATAGGTTCACGATAAATGTAATGTCTAGTCTAGTATAGTTTGCTAAATACATTATTGCTCCTACTACACTTAAGTATGAGAATTCAGATCCTAGGACTTTCTCCCCTTCTTCTCTAAGTCTGTACGGATCATTGTCTTGCTGCAAAGATCTCACAACCATTGGCATTTTCGAAGGGAATGCATTTTCAAAGCTGAACCTTTCTAACACCTTTTGAGTGTAGGTTGATTGATACACTAATATCCCGTTAGGGGTATACTCAAGTTGAAAGCCTAGACAACATTTGGTTTTACCCAAATATTTTATTTCGAACTCTAACTCCAGGTAAGAGCTTGCTTTCTTAATACTTTCTAGTGTTCCAATGATGTTCAGATTATCTTCATACACTGAGATTATACATAATCCATCCTGTACGATCGGTGGTGAGCGCAGCTTTGGGGGCGCAAGGCGCTCGTGCGATGAGGCGAGGTCGGAGGCGACGCCGACCACGCAAGGCTGGAGGCGACTGGGCGGCCCGAGGTGCGGCGTGTTGCGTGCGACGGTGGCGGCCGTGGCGCAACAACATCGCGAACTGGCGGCTTGCTTAACGCAAGACGTCCGTAATGGCGGCGCGACCATAAGAGGCAGCGGCGGGGTGCATAGGAGGTGAATAGGCGGTTTTAAAAATTCTTTCGGCTAAAACCAATTAATAATGCGGAAGCTAATAACAAATTGGTTTTGCACAATTAAAATATAAATAAACTAGGCTCCACTAAGTGCATGTAACACCTTGACCCAAATTCGGCTCAATGCCCAGCCCACCGTGGGGCGGATCCGCACACACATAGCACCTCACTTACACTTTCGTCCTCGCTTCATGTAAAAGGGTTAACCCGGAGGTGCTATGTTTGGATCCAACAGGCATTATATACTAGTACAACTCACTTGAGACAAGCAATGTGGGACTAATCCCACCACATAACTCCTCATGGGCCACATGGGCCACGCTATGAGCAGGCCGGTGTATTACACTCACTTCTTAAGGCCGACGCCTCGGCGAGATATCGCATCTGCGCAAATGCCCAGAACAACACATCGGTACACGTCCGTGCGTCCAGTGCCGGCACATATGCCATGCCATGTGTCAACTACGGGCCCACATGCGCCATGCGCCATATGCCCGCGCCCGTGCAGCGAAGGTTGATGCTCTGATACCATTTGTATGTAACACCTTGACCAAAAATCGGCTCAATGCCCAGCCCACCGTGGGGCGGACCCGCCACACATAGCACCTCACTTACACTTTCGTCCTCGCTTCGTGTAAAAGGGTTAACCCGAAGGTGCTATGTTTGGATCCAACAGGCATTATATACTACTACAACTCTCTTGAGACAAGCAATGTGGGACTAATCCCACCACACAACTCCTCATGGGCCACATGGGCCATGCTACGAGCAGGCCGGGGTATTACATTCACCCCACTTAAGGGCGCCCTCGACGAAGATACCGCATACGGCAAATGCCTGAACCACCCCTCGGTACACGTCCGTCGTCGGTTAAAGCACATATGCCATGCCATGTGTCCACTCCAGCCCACATGTGACATGCGCCATATGCCCGGCCCTGCCCCAGCGCGCCGTCAATGAAGGTTGATGCTCGATACCATCTGTAACACCACCCAAATTGTCTCAATGCCCGACCACCGTAGGGCGGACCCGCACACACATAGCACCTCACTTACACTTTCGTCCTCGCTTCATGTAAAAGGGTTAACCCGGAGGTGTTATGTTTGGATCCAACAGGCATTATATACTAGTACAACTCACTTGAGACAAGCAATGTAGGACTAATCCCACCACATAACTCCTCATGGGCCACGCTATGAGCAGGCCGGGGTATTACAGTGCACCAACAATATGAATACAATTGAATGAGAGCAATCATACAAAGATATATAAGCAATTAAAGTAAAAATGTAAATTGATCTAGTAAAGCACAAGACAAACCAAAATAACACAATTATGTTTTACCGTGGTGTTCGGAGACTTGCCGGTCTCCCCTAATCCACGTTGAGGTAAGCCCAACCAAATTGGACCAGCTCCACTAATTAAGCCAACACCTCCGAGGTATGTTCAACCACTTGGACCGGTTCCAACACGAACCAACACCTCGCTCCACTCGGCTTGCTCTTCCTCCACTCCGGAGATGGTGAGCACCAAACCACTCACAACCACGCCGGGCCTTCTCACAAGCTTCTTTAGAAGATCACCGGTCACGACGCCTCCACGCCGTTTAGGTGTCGGCAAATACCAAGAGTAACAAATCTCAACTCTCACGTGAAGTAATCAAGTGTCTAAGCTCAAGTGGATGCACAATCCACTACCTAAGGCAACACATGCACTTAGGGTTTGCTCTCCAAGGTCACTAAGTGCAACACATGCACAAAAGAGATGAGAGGCTTGCTCTTAACTCAAAGAATGAATATGGGCAGTGCAACAACAACAACAATATCAGCAACCTCCTCCAACTAGCCAAGGTAGGTATTTATACCACACACACAAAAACTAGCCGTTGGAGGAAAGATTCCCTCGAATCTGGCAAGGGCCGGTCTACCACCAACAAATGGCCGGTCGGACCGCCCATGCGCTAACGGCTATAAAACTAGCCGTTGGATTCATGGTCGGTCGGACCGCCAACTGCCGACCGGTCACACCGCCGCAATATCGGTCACACCGCCAAGGGTGGGCGGTCCGACCGCCAAAGGAAAATTTGCAGCATCAGAATGGTGCTTCTCGGAAAAAAAACGTACCGTGAAAACTCCGGTACTTCTGCTCTCTAGTAGTACCATTTTCTCAACGGTGATACTACCTCACATTGAATCGGCTTAAGATGAAATCGGTCGGACCGGCAACTGCACAGCGGTCTGACCGATATGCCACCGGTCAGACCGCTAGACCACAGAGGCTTTGCACTTTTACTCTGCTCAAATGTCAAAACACATTTGCCCATTTGATTGCAAATTCAACAAGGGATATAGGTGATATTCTCAACAACTTGCAAAACATATTTGCCAACTTTTAGAATCAACACCATAAGGAATAAGGTACATGAACTTACGCCATTTGTAAAACACATTTGCAAACTAAAGTCACATGCTACAAGGGTTAGCATGAGTCTCGACTATTTGCAAAACACATTCACAAATAATAGCATCATGCCTAGATAAGCTAGATCAAACACAATGATCTATCAACACATGACTAACTCAAGCTACTAGTTAAGATCCCTCTTAATAGTACGGTAACCTATACTAGCAATCCGGTCTTCCAACCGAACACCAAGACTGGTAAAAGACTAGGAGCGCATCCTTAGCCCTAGCTAGTCATACCTTTACCTTGCATCTTCTTGAAGCTTGATAACACACATCATCACTTCAAGTCTAAGTCATTTACTTGATATGCATCAACTTATGATGCATCTTTTGCTTGACCTCCATCAAAACATGATGGGTCTTCTCTTGTCTTGACGATCAACTCATGATCATCTCCTCTTCTTGATAAGCATCAACTCATGATGCATCCTTTACACCAAGTTCTTGACTTTAATGTTATTGACACATGATAACATCCAAAGTCTTCATCATCCTGGAACATAACCTATTCATCAAACTCATGAAAAATGTTAGTTCCACAATGTGATTACCATTAGTTAGCATAACAAACCATTATCACATAATGGTGGGACAAGATACTTCAATCTTTCCCTCATTGGTAATTAATGATAACCACTTCAATTACACATAAATTGAATGTAGATGATTTAATGTAACACAACATGAGTATATATGAACTACATAAGTTATATATACACTCCAATATGAGTATAAAAGAACTACACAAGTTTTGTATACTCAAAAGGATATGTTTCAAAATAAAGATCCTTAATATATGTAGAGAATGGAACATGGATCAATACTAATGAAACCACAAAATATAGAATAAACTCCCTAAATGTGTGCATACACAAATGTGTAATAAGATCATATACACATATTCAATTTAAACTTATGCTTGAGTTCAACCTATATTTTGGATCCAAGGAATGCAACAATATATAAGATTAAGATGGCGATTGCATACCTCGTTGAATTTCACATTTATATAAAAATGAGACTATACAAAATAATACTAGACAAGAGAGTTAGTCTCATATTTGAATTTGTCATTAATCACTAAAATATTTTATTAACTCATAATGGCGGGTCTAGATCCTTCAGCGCCCGTGCGGGGCCGGCAAGGTGCGGTTGTGCGTGGTCGGTGGCAGCGCGTCTTCGAGCGGCCGAAGGGCAGCGTGCGGGCAGATTGCGGGGAGGCGGCGTGAGTTGGCCGACATCTTGTCGGCGGTGGCTTGCCCGTGCAAGGGCCGACACTATTTTTTTTTGTTGCTTTGGCCATTTTTTTCTTTTCTTTCTTGTTTCGGGCAGCGGTGCTTGGCCGGACGTGTTTGGGTCGGTGGCGCGCACGTGCAACTGCGTACGGGCAGCGCAACGGCGACGCACATAGGTGAGCGGCAGCTGCGTGACTTTGGGCTAACGGCGTGGGTGTGGGAGGCGCGGCGTCGTGTCTTCGAGACGACGGCGCATGTGCAACTTCAAGCGTGAGGCGGCTGCAGGCCGACAGCGTGTTGGGTGCTCGGAGTGGTGTGCGGCCATCGAGGTCGGCGAGCCTATGCAGCAGACTCACGCGCGGTGGGCACTGGCGGCTTCGGGCTGGCAAAATTCTTCTTCTTTTTCTATTCATTGTTCGTGCAATCCGATCTATAGTGTAATCAACATCCAATCTTTCATGCAATCTACAGATCGGTTTGGTCGGCGACTTTAAGTCAGCTCGCAGTAGATTAGAATGAATTTGCACTATAGGGAATAATCTAGAAAGCTAAATTTACAGAATTGAAAGCACTTTAGAAAATATGATTCGATCTACGAGCATCGTGCTACGATGGTTACCCTTCGATCCGAGGAGAGTAGGCCTAGAGGTAGGTCGGAGTCGATCGTGCTGATATCGTGTTGAGAAACTATCGCTGGTGAGACCAGTTGATCGTTCACCTCATAGACAAATGTAGAATCGCACAGATCAATACAAGAATAAAATAGTAGATTGAACACATAGAGACACAAAGATGTAGAGAGTATTATTCCTTCTTTATTCCTTCATCAAACGATCAAATTTTTACAATAACTAACACCCCCTATTTATAGTTTACAGACCGTGCTAAGATTTTGAATGGAACGCCCACCCATGGGCAGACTGATGAGCCAAGTCCATAGTTTTCCAACAAAATCTTGACAACGACGTGTGTGCTTGGAATGTGGAGTAGTACCACGCAATTGAGTGGCAACACGATTACGTGAGTTCGTTTTGGTGTGTGTCATTGTAAACGAGGTCCTCATATTTATAGTTAAAGAGTGAGCTCCTCCAATGAGCAGTTTAGTCTATTGTCCACCAAATTAGGTTTCTTAACAAGGAAAATGGTTTTTTTTTCATGAAATTTATGCTATGGGATCCTGTGAGAAATCTCACAGTTCACTTGGTCGGTGAGCCAGTTGTTTCAACATTGACGTGCATTCATGTTGTCGGCTTGAAAAGAGTCATGCAAAGCGATTGTACAGGGTTTTGGGTTTGCCATTAAGAAATGCTGAGATCGTCTGAACGCATGTGCTTGCTGGGCAGGTCGTGCCCGTATGTTTTGATTAGTTTAAGCAACATGCATCCCTCGTGGGGTAAATCGCACTGAAAAACCAGTCGTAATTGGGGTTGGCACAAAGTTTGGTCTTCTTCTTCTTGTGGGGGAATACAAAGTTTGTTTTTTGTGAGTCGAAAACCAAATGCTGTATGTCTGGACTGCAGAGTCATAATTGCTGAATGCTGCGGTCTGTCTATGTTCAACCGGCTCTCACTTCCGCGCCTGCACAACGAGAACGAAGCAAAAACGGCCCGAGAATCTGAGATGGCCGAGCCTTACAACAGAAAGACCAAAACGGGGTCACTGAAAATCTTCAGGAGGCCTGGATAGCGTAACAGGCCTAGGCCACAACCAAGTCCAACTTGACAGGCATGGAGCGCTCGAGGGGAGAAAAGGTTGTCGCCGACCAAAAAAACAAAACGTTCCGATCCAGCAGTTGCAGGGGTGAGCGACACGGTCGCCGTCAGAGCCGTGAACCGCCGCACGCGACCGCAACATTGGAGCTTAGCGGCCGGAGATAGGAGCGACTCAGCGACCGCAAGGGGAACTGCCGCGACCTTGTTACCATTAAGTCATTTCAAACGGACGTTTTCAGTAGCTGTTTTTTTTTAATAGGAAGCTGCTTTAATCGTAGCGAAATCGGCCTAAGGTAGTTTCTTACCGTTTCAGTGGGTTTGTATTGATACTTTGCCATTAAAGTTGGGATAAAATTACCCACTATTATCATTGTATATAAACTCTAAAATACTCAAACCACTACTTGTTTATCCTCTCTTCTCCGGACCGAATCAGCTCCCCACAGGTCTCCAAAAAAGGCTAAATGAGTCAAAAACTCCATTGCAATCTCTATGACACATCAATCAATGGATGGTAGCATTTGGAGATATAAGCGATAGCTACATGTACATGTTTTGTCGTGCCTGCGCTGGCTGTGCATGGCAAATCTACAACTGTGAAACTGGGAGGGTGATCACAGCACAGAGGGTAACCAAGCAATGCGAAGATTTTGAACGCGTGTGTTACATACGGGGAACTTCAATGCAGAAGATCAAAAGTGCATAACACAGAGAACGATCTCTACCGTCTAATCGAAAAATAAAGATTAAAGTTAATAGCTACAGCCATAGTATACCAGGTATTGATACAGTACCATTGCAGAGTTTACAGTGTTTTTCTAAAAATATTTTATTGATACTAAAGTATTTCTACAGTACCGATTTACGTACATTGCACCGACCCATTAGTTGTGCAGTTCAGCAAACTTGCAGTCCATGATTTGTACCCAAAAAAAAAAACAGTCCCTGGTTAGGGGCCATTCCCAGCAAAGATGCTCCTATCCTACGAACGTACCGTACCCGGTCTGATTTAAGAATAAAATAGGAGGCATATAAAACTGGCCACATGACCATGGGTGTGCGATGTGATCTGTCTCTTTCTTCTTTATTTGTTGACGTCTCACCGTATGATAATATCGCTACTGATGCTAATATGATTCTTTTTTTTTCTTATTTGCGATATGCTTGTGCCCTGCAAGCGAAAAGGACGCGTACCAAACCTTGGCATCATTTTCCTGCTCATCGTGGAGATGACTTGACACGATTGATAGCCACCTATACACTTTTTTAAATCACAACTAAACTTTTTTGTTTCTTGCAAATGACACCTGCAAAGAGGAATTTTCTCAAGTTTTCCTAAAATGGAAAGGGGACACCTATCATTTCTTCTCAGTAGCTAGCTCAGTGGTAAAAATCTGTGCAAGCTCACAGTAGATACGAACTCATCCCATCATCGCATCCGCCCATCCCGATGTCGAACAGCTCTTGATGACATTTGATCACTACTCCACTACTGTAGTCCTGTGATTATGTCCTGTTGCCAGTTGCCTTTAATATAATATATAGGGTATTTCTTCGGTGATAAACAATTTCTGAAGGAAAGTTGCCTTTTATGGCTCGCTTTTGATCCTCTATACAAAGTAGTTCTTTTGCATTTGCTACAAAGCATATATATTTTTTTTCGTTTTTTTAAGAGGATACGTTAGCTGTGTTGTGGTAGGGGAACATGCCACCATGCTAGCCAGCCAGTAGTCTCTAGGGCTCTTAGCTGCCTCAGATGCCATGAATCTTGCACAACTTTGCCATCAATAGATTAACAAAGCTAGACAATTTTCTTAGGCCGCCTTGATTTTTCTGGCAACAAAGCTGTTGATCCCTACCACAAACAATGGGGAATATGCACATTATCATGCGTTAGAATCTCTATTATTCAATGGAACGCACTGAAAGATATAAAACCCATTCTACTGCCTCTGTCTAGAAATCCAACAAATAAAAACTAGGGAGAGATTAATTGTTTAAACCTAGGACAACCCTTACCTAAGGACAGAGTTCACAAAAGTCTACCTCCTGGAGTTACGAGACAACTCTGCTGAAGATTGAATAGTGAGTGAGTCCCCATGGCCGTAAACGTCGATGCTGTCTCGTCCACCGTTGGAGAGACCGCTGTTACTCCAACGCCGGTGCCGACCCTCCTCGTCGTTTGTCTTCCTTCGCCGGGCTATAGCCGCTGCCACCCATGCAGCAGCTGCACTGCTACACTTCACACCACCAATGACGTTGCCTCACCGTCGAGCGTACCACCATGATGGGGTTGAACCGTTGAACCCAGAAGAGGCTGGGCCGCTGGGCTGCAACCAATAGCGAGTATAAGTTAAAGTTACATGCCCTTCGATCCGTTCTTAATTTTACATTTTTCTTTTCTGGGCTTCAGATACTTGTGTGGGGCTTAGTATTATTTTTGATCGATAATTATTTTATTTTATACGATGTCATGAAAATCTGGATTTGCAACTTTGCAACCTGGTTATCTTCCTCCGTTACCAGGTGACATAGCTAATTCACTGTTGGGATAGAAACACCCCCCGATGGCTAATGGCAAAAAAAACGCCACCGGCCCGTCGCTACGTTGGCACCTTCGCGCCGGTCCGACCGCTGTCGAGTGTCCGCGGTGCTCCATAGGCATCTGGATAGGCTATACATGGTTCAAAACGCACGTACGAAGAAACACCGTGCAAATCACCTCAGTATATACCCAAAACGCCCACACGGCACCTCACAGGCCACTACTACAGAAAAACTCATCACAGACGGTTCATAACAGTCATCACAGACGGTTTTTGAACCGTCTGAAAATTTATGTCTGTGATAACAAGTGGTTATCACAGACGGTTGAAAAACCGTCTGTGATAAGTCTTATCACAGACGGTTCCAATCACGAACCGTCTGTAATACTACAGAATCACAGACGGTTCGTGGTTGGAACCGTCTGTGATACTACAGAATCACAGACGGTTCTAACCACGAACCATCTAGAATCACAGACGGTTCCAACCACGAACCGTCTGTGATTCTGTAGTATCACAGACGGATCGTGGTTGAAACAGTCTGTGATAAGTCTTTAGACCTAATTAATTTTTATCGTATTTTCAGCTAGCCTCAGGAATTGCTAGATTAATTTTTATCGTATTTTCAGCTAGCCTCAGGAATTGCTAGCCATGCCCTCTAAAAACTAGCAAGCAGAAACATATCATAAATAATTGTTGACAACTCAAAGTGATCATTTAACTCAAAATCAATTACAAAAGAATGTTTCAAATATATATCGTCGCTAGAGTTACAAATTGAATTACAACCAGTCAAAGTGAATTACAATATTGAATCAATTGTTTCGAGGTCGTTCATCGGTGACGGCGTGAAACTCTCCGGTGGTGTTAACTAGTCTGCCTTGATGAAGCCGCGGAGCTCCCCTCGAACGTGCATGACATGGTCCATCTCGAGTGCATTTAACTCTATGTTCAAACCCTGTCGCTAGCAGGAGTAAAGTAATAAGCATATATATTTAAATTTATAATTAGGAAATAATTATTACGAGATTGACAAACCTGGGGATCGTGCGTCCTAGAAGCAATCAATAGCTGCATATGATGGCATACGTAGAATGCGCATAGGTGATCTCGTTTTTGCTGGCGGCACTGCAAAAATAGAATTACATATATATGTACAGTCAGTTCGAGACGCAATATTACGGAGTATGATATATAATTATTGTGTTGTAGCGCGTACCGGAAATCGCATCCTGTGAGTCAGTGTGGCGCTCGTTCCCTTATACGAACCGTCTGTGATACTACATCGCGAGCAGTGCGTGCCATCGCACACGTGCCTGGTCTGCTTCAGGGAAAGTGAACGAGGCAGAAAGTACAAATGGTCTCTCTGTACATCCGTCAGAGACTTCTAGGTTGGGGTGGTGATGGGGACCTGTTCCCTTGCAAGTACCCCGCAGACGGTCTGGAATCTCGCAGCTGCTTTCTTGGGACTCAGCGGGATCCCGATGTCACTGACCTCTGTGATCGTCATGCGGCCCGAGGGCAATTTAGAGATTCCTCTGCCTTCTCACCTGCGTACCCCCTTGATCGGAGATCCAAACGCATTTGACGACGTCGCTGACGGCGGCGAAGACGATGCCTCTGCCATCTATATAAGTTACGTACGCAATGATTACATAATCAAATAGAAGTTACCCATTGAATCTAAATATATGATACATAGTAAATAAAATATATGAAATTGCACAAAAAAACGTAAGGAGAATGAAATATTGCAAACAAACAAACACACATACAGGGATGTATGTATACACGCCATTAATATACTCTTCACTCACACGGTTCTCAATGTACATCCAGTTTCGGTCTATCTACACGTATACACACATAACAAATTAATTAGTGTTAAATTATATTAATAAACTGCAAGTACCCTTCATAATGACCAAACACATTAGTGATTAGTATAGAGCAAATATAAAGGGTTACAGATCGTTGCACATTAGTGATTAGTCTAGAGCAAAAATAAAGGGTTACAGATCGTTACCCTTCTCTCCAAGGTGGCGCAATGTGGGAGGAGGCAGCAGAGATGCCGCAATAGGGGAGGAGGAAGCAGGGGTGACAGCTCAAAACGGAATGGACAACAATGTGCATGGAAGGAAGCAGCAGCAGTAGGGTGACGTAACGGGGGAGGAGGCAGCAGCAGCAGCAAGGTGGCGGCGCCTCAAATGGAATGGGCAGGGGGGCCTGTCGGGAGCATGTCTTTTTTGTATCTTGCAAATACGATCGAATCTGACCTTAAAATTTTACAGAGATGTCAAATCTCTACTACTTAGAAGAAGAAATTGGTGGCGGTCCGTCCTCCCTTATGTGATGTGAGCCGTTAGATCTATATTTCTTCGTGAGATATGAGCCGTTAGATCTATATTTCTTCGTGAGATGTGAGCCGTTGAATCTCGTTCTTTCTCGGTGCCCCCGTGCGTACGGTTGGCCACCCATAGCCTACTCTCCGCTTCATCCACACCCCAACTGCCCAAGCTGGTGCGCAAGAAACCCAAAGATTCCATCGATTTTTCCAAGAACGGTTTACCGGTAGATCACTTGCATTGTAGGCTAAGCACGACGACGGTTGACGAGATATAATTTTTTGATCCGTAGCAACAGGAAATCCCCGCAAATGCTTTTGCCTTGTCTCTAGCTGTTGTTGTTTTAGAGTATGTTGTAGAGACTACATGTAGCAATTTGTTGAGATTTTTTCAGAACTTATAGGTTTGGTGAAAATCAAAATTTTCAAAATTTCACCGTAGTAGCATTTTCACCTAGCCCCCGTTATCATGTACATAGGCTATTCGTTGCATCGATCGAAGTGTTGCACGCCAAAAGTTTGGACTGGTAGGAGGACGCTGGGACGGTTGTTTGTAACATTTACATCCTCCATTAACTTAGGGACGGCTTTTTAAACTCTAGCATCCTCCGTTAACCTTTCTCAAATTCCTCCCTATTCTTTCCTTGGCTGGCTCCTTCCCCTTCTTGTCCCCTAGCTAGACAGTAAAAAGTTATTCGTACTCACTAGTCACTACGACTGGTTGGAACTGTAAACCCCATGCATGCATGTACAGTGCCACCTTTTACTTTTTACATTAACCGTGGAGATCAAAACCCTCGGTGCCACTCCCACACCAACCAAAGTTGAGGTTGGACGCGTGCTCCTCGGAGAAGAAGCCGGCGCCGTCGTTGCCGATCGCGCCAGAGCCGGCGAGCCATTCCTCAGTGAAGCCATAGCCACTGCTCTTGTACGAGTCGTACGAGTATGTGCCGTGACACTTGGTCTGCAGCATGGGCAGAGATGAGCAGCCCGTCGTAGCCGCCGACGAGTCCAAGAACGACGCACCGAATCCCATGAAGCCAGGCTGCTCGAGGACCGCGCTGGAGTACGGCGACGCCTCGTCGTTGAACACCACGCTCGAGTCGCTGTCCGAGGAGCCGTCCTTGTAGATCGCCGCGGCCGACGCACCCAGCGTCGCCTGGCGCTCCTCCGCGGCGTCATTGCCGGCCTCCACCTTCACCTCCGTCTCAGGCTTGGACAGCTTTTCCCTCAGCTCCCGAATCTGACCGCGTGGCACAAACACACGTAAGTAACAAGTGACGTGACGGCGCGTGACAACAGCAAACAATCAAGTACCTCTGCGGCGAGGGCGTCTTTGTCGCGGCGGAGGGCGTCGCAGTCGGCGCGGAGTGCGTCGTGGCGGGCGCGGAGCGCGGAGAAGTCGCGCTCGAGCTGCTTAGTCTTCCACCGCGCGCGGCGGTTCTGAAACCAGACGGCGACCTGGCGCGGCTGGAGGCCGAGGTCGCGCGCGATGCGGGCCTTGCGGTCCGGGTCCAGCTTGTTGTCCGTCTCGAAGCTGCGTTCCAGCGCGCGAACCTGCTCCAGCGCCAGCCGCCGCTTCTTCTCGCCCAGCCCGCACGACGACGAAGGCACTCCACGCCCGCCGGCCAGCTCCTGCTCCTCGTCGTCGTCGACCTCCAGCTCTGGCTCGTATTGCTCCATGTACGGCGCGAGTAGGCTATCTTTCTCAGCTAACGCCAGCTTCTCTCCTGCAATATGCGCACAGGCCAACATGGTTAACTTTGTACTGGTAGAAAATATTTCTTGTTTCTTTTACACATGATCTTAACAATTACTCTTGTACTCCGTAAATGCTTAGATTCCAAAATGCGAAGTGCATGCATGCTGTCAGAGTGTAGAGTGGGAAGGTTCATGCTATGTACTATTGCTCAAAGCAAATGGGGATATGGGGATACAGATGCATAGTCCTGTATGTCAAAAGGGCGCATACTTTGTACTAACATTTTTAAGCTTAAAAGCGGCCTTGACATTTTGTTACATACATCACCCATGCAACAAGTAGACAAAAAAAAAAAAACGCAGGAGATCTCCCAGCAATCGTACCTGATTCTGCGGATTCTTGGCTGCTTGTGGGCCTCTTGATTTGCCTCTTCATTTGCAATTAGCAGCTCAGGAAGAAGGACAAGGAACGGTCGAGACGGAAACTTGGAAATGGAGATGATTCTAATTACGAGGTGGGGGATAGAGTGCTGGGAGGAGTTGCAGGCACATATGGCTACTACACCTTTTCCTTTTGTTTGTCGGAGGCAATGGCCTTGCCCGGCTTCGGGAGTCGTGATCGCAAAGATGAACTGAACGGATCGAGTACCTCTTCGTCCTTAGGAGGACGGAGGTGAGAGGGAGAGGTGAGGTTATTCGCAGGGCAAACAACTGATGCAAGAGCCCATGGATCGCGCATAAATAAAAGCGGGCAGCTAGCCTGGCCGGGCACTCTGGTTGGGCAGTGCCGAGATGTCATGTGGCAGAGATTTTTGTGTGATTCATGTGTTTGGCAATTGGTGTCAGACAGTTGGGGCCGATTTCTCTGTGCTCAAAATTGGTTCTATTCCCATCATTTACAGGGCACCTTTTTTTACAAGGAATTTACGGGACACCTTATCGATGTTACTTATATTCTCACTAAAATACCCGTGTATATAAGTACTAACTTTTGCAAAATTTATCATTTCTCAGCCCAGTTTTTTTCGTACTAGTTTCCGAAGAAATAAATTTGGACCGGTGAATATGTCTGCCGGAATATATTAGACAACTTCAGGAGTGACACTGCATTATGTTACTTTTACTGACAAGGAAAATATTTGAAACAATTTCTCGTGGAACATTTGCAACGACATTGTATATATATAAGACCAGGAAATGTCTCCAATTGCTTAACCTCACAGTCTCATGCACGCCATATGACCACAAAGTATCAAGAAGGACCAAATAGTCTAACCATGGTTAAGATGGCTATGGTTTAGCTAACATGCAATTGGGTCCAAACCAAATATTTTAACATTTTCGTCAACAACTTTGTCGAATTGTTTTTTTAAAAGTTTTTTTTATAGAATTCGGAATTGTGAAACGAAGACTTAGTCCCACGTACACAAAATTGATATTTTTCTAGTCCAGGGTCGTTGCCCTTTCAAGCAAGTAATGTCGCACAAAAGCCTGTCAATTATACCAACTGGCAGGCAATTGTATAAAAAACATAGACTTACACATGTGAACACAAGCTGTAATAATAGTCTTACATAAGGTTATTTTTGCTCATCATACTAAATTTCCAAAAAAAATAAATAAATAACCAATACCGTTCTTGGTGCGTAAGCTTCCTACACAAACCTCAAAAATATAAGGTAGTTCTGAACTTCTGATACAAGCGAAAGGATGTGCTTGAGAGGTGCATGTATGGTATCTAAAACACCAGCTATAATTTGTGCGTAGTTCAACTACAATTGTATAGCCAAGATGCATGTTCTACAGGCACCATTTTCAATTTAAGCTAACAGATCAAAGGAGGGGCAAAAAAGGAGGTTTGTTGCATTGTTTTCACCTTTGCTTTGGTGGCGAAACGTGGCAGCGACTGTGTTGGCGAAAACACCACCACTAAGCCGGCACGCCTACTCACAACTCAGCTTTGCCCGGGACCCATGGACAAATTAAAGAAGGAAAACTTGGGGGTCCTAAAGTGAGGCTAGCGACGTTGCAGCTTGCCAAAAAGGCTACCAAGCTAGCTTTAAAAGTTTGGTTCAGTTCACGTATTCCGATCGTGATGCTCTGCTATCGCAACCAGCGACGGCAGAGGCACACTGTATTAGAAGGACGAGGACGATTACTACAGTATAAGCTGATTAATATTTTGTAACAATATTTTTATCTATAGTATTTTTACAGTGATTTGCTGTGGTATCTACCGTACAGGCTACATGGCTACTGTGAATCACTGTTCGGCAGAAATTACTGTTCAATGCATTAGTTCTCTGCAGTACCGAGGGTCCGGATCCCCGTATCCGTGCGTCGGCATGCATGTGTCACCCAGACGTTCTAGATCCTAGGAGCGGGCAAAATTATCACCAAGAGTTCAACAGTGGCGTGTCATCTTTAATCTTGTAGCCTTTGCCAACATTTTGTTGTCATGGCCGTGCTTTGCTTATCCTCAACAAAGCAATCTCCGTTTTGCTAGTGAGATCAACATCACAGCTCAAGCACTCTTAACTTGAGAGATCAACATCATACCGACGCTGCTTGCATTCTTTTACGTACATTTTTGTGTAGAAGAGTTAACGCAAGACTAGCTAGGAGACTAGGACGGTCAGTGGCGAATTCAGGATGAAAATAGAGGGGGAACTCTACTGTTGAGGCTATAGCACAACATAAACATATTAAAACTACATGTACTGATCGTTTACCATTGGAATATCAAATTCATACATAAATAGGAAGAGAACAAATCGAAAATGTATAATACAATAGATTTAGTACCTCGCTAATGGATATGTGCCCCCAAATGTTCATAAATATGTCAGTACTAATCTGTACATACGAAATATCAAATTCAGTGATACAATATTAAATTATGAATATTCATAAATATTAAAAATGAGATGAAAACATACCACTAAGTTACCAAATCTGATTACGACGCAATTTCACTCTACGAGTTTTCATGTCTTGAAAGCGTTGAACAATTCTTTTATTATCAAGGATTTTAAATATCTCTCGCTCAGTGTAGCAAACCATCAAGTCATTGAGCCATTCATCTGATACCTTGTTGCGCAAATCTGTTTTAATAATCTTCATTGCTGAGAAAACTCTTTCAAGCCGACGCCGCTACACCGGAAGGATCAATGTGAGCTCGATGAGGCGATACACCAATGCGAAAGTTATATTTTTTCCGGTTTCAACCATCTTTTGAGCAACCTTTGGAAGATCATGGCATTCACGAAATTCAACATTTCTTCTAACATTGAGAATGAATGTTTGAAGCTGATTTCTTAACAACAAACAGTCAGCTATGGTGAAATCTGCAGTATAAATCTCAGCAAGGCGAACTAACTTTTGCACATCAAACTTAGAGAAGGAGTTGCTTGGATCAAGACAAGACATGCATACCAATAACTCTGAAGAAACTTCATTAAAACGATGATCCATCTCTGTCATAATGGCATCAAGAGCAATATTGAAAATATCAATATGATAATAGTGAAGGAGAGTAACCTTATGCTTCCGACGTGCAGATTTACCCTTTACTCCGATGTGATCATCCATACTTGGCACATCAATCTCATTTGACTCACAAAGCTTTTCTTGTGTTGAACAATGGCTCCCACCCATTGTCCCTGATATCTTGCAAGCGCGTTTTCACATCCATAATCAAACCCATAGCTTCAATAATATCTTGATCCCTTCTTTGCAAAGAAAGTGATAACTCATGTGTAATACTCAACAAGTTTATCAAGAAATGCATAATGAACACAAATTCAAAGCTCTCCATCTTTTGTATCAAACTAGCTGCTCCACCATGACCTAAAGGATATGCTGCATCTTTACATATAATCTCCAACACCGCAAGCACTTGGCTCCTACATTTGGTATATCTGGTAATGTTTTAAGATGTGAGCCCCATCTAGTATCTCCAGGTCTAGCTAGGCTAGTTGCCTGATTCAAGCATGTTCCTGTTGAAAGCACACCATTCTCCAATTTTTCCAATAAGACTTCCTGATGCTTTTCCATCAAAGCATCCTTTCTTTTGCAAGATGCACTCACAGTGGTCACTATCAAGGGAACATAGTTAAAGAAATCAAGAATAGCACCGCTACAACTTGCAATGATGACAACCACTAATCAGAATCGGTGGGCGAAACAATGGACATAGAAAGCATACGGATTGTCATTCCGTATTAATCTTTGCAAACCATTAAATTCCCCTCTCATATTTGAAGCTCCATCATAACCCCGTCTCATGTGACCTAGAAATAGGTAGATCAACCTTAGCAAGCACACGAACCAAAGCTTCCTTCAGTGCAACAGATGTACACAAAGTGACATGCTCAATACCAATAAACCTTTCCATGATCTTCCGTTCTTTATTTACAAACCTACATAGTATGAATTTTACCAAGTTAAAACAAAACCACAATGCACAAATCATAAATGATACAACTAAAAAAATATTATATGTACAACTAACCTCACAATCACGGACATCTGCTCCTTTATTGATGAATCACGGGACTCATCAATAAGCACTGCGAAGTTCCTATCTCCAATCTCATCCTTAATCACCTGTGTGACCTCCTGTGCACAACATTTCGTGAGTTCCTTCTGTATATCCGGACAAAGCATCAAACAATTGCCACCACCCTCAAATTCAAAAGCCTCCTTCACATCTGGCTTTTTATCCATGTACCAATCCACCATCTCTCTAAAATTGCCCTTGTTCATGGAAGTAGAAGATTCATCGTGTCCACGAAAAGCTTCACCTTGTTGAATGAGATATCTTGCACAATCTAAAGAAGCAGTCAAACGAATATTGTATGTAATTTCGAACTCCTTGCTATAAGTATTTAATTTATGATCTACACATGCTCTTTGATTCTGAAAATCTTCACAATCTAGCATTGCAATGTTGTGGACACTAGTAGGTCCACCAACATGTTGATTGAAAGATTCCATAGCACTTCTCCAATTCACATACCCAACTTTTGTGAAGACATCCCTTCCAAAGTGAGTGGGGTGTGACGGTTTCTTAAAAAGAAAACAATAGAAACAAAAGGCGGCATCTTTTTCCACACTATATTCCAACCAATCAAACTTCTTATACCATGATTCTTGAAAAGATCTTAAAATTGAACCTTGCATTTTTTTTTCGAAAATCATGACCAATTGGTTGAGTTGGATCCTTCAACAAATACGCTCTCCTAACTTGATCTCTAATCTCATTAGGATAATCTTCAATTGATTTGCGATATGCTGGATCGACAATAATATCATCTGGATTAAATTCATGCTGAGTTTTTTTTGCTTCAGTTCTCCTTTCTATGGTTGGAGGGTTACTGCTCGTTGCATTATTTGAGAAATATTTGTGCAAAGTTCCCTTCTCCATTTTTGTAAATCTAAGAATAATTAAACAACAACCAGTTACCAATCAATCACTGATTAAACAAATTGGCCAATCGACTAATACATACTGTCAATTAAATAACAATTTGCATCAATACAACAAGTCAACAATCACTAATTATTATTTAATTTGCAATTTGCATCAATGCCTCACGGGCTCACGGCAGACGGCAGACGGGGCGGCCGCCGCCCCGCGACGGAACGGGCTCAGCGCCCTCACGCGGTCACGCCACACGCTGTCACCGGTCACGCCAGAGGCGCCATGACGCCATGAGACGGCCTCACCGGCCACCACCGAGTCACCGGACACCGGCGAATCGGGCGGCGCTAACGATGCCTCACGATCGGGCCTCACCTCACGATGCGGCCAGATTAAATGGGGATCAAGGCGTCCGGCGACCGGGCGAGTGGCGGCCAACGATGCGATTAAATGGGGATTAGCCACCGATCTGATTCCTCACGGCCTCACCTCACCACGGCCTCGCCTCACCTCGTTCGGCGACGGCGTTCCTCCTCTCTCTCCGTCTTGCGCCGATGCCGCCGCCGCCAGCGCCACCCGCCTGCCGTGGCCCCGCGCCACGCCTCCTCCTCAGCCAGCGCCGAGTGGCCGACCGGCGACCACCTCCCTCCCACATGGCCGCTGAGTCGATCGTGGCCAGGATTCTGTGCGCTGCGCGCGTCGGTGACGTGAGTCTCTCTCGACTCGGTCCTCTTTGCTCCGTCTATTGTGGGTATTCAAGACTTCCGTGGGGCGACGCCTTCTACTATTCTCTGTTACCTGTAGTCCCGTTGGCTGTGGCTGTTCCTCTTCCTCATTTTTAGCTCTGATTTGGGCCGGGATTCGCCACTGATTTGGGCCGGCTGGGGCGCTGGGCCTTAAGCCACCGACTGGGCCTTAAACCTTTGGTGTTTGGCACTGGCGGATCTTCTTCAACCTCGGCTCGGCGGCTCGGCGGCTCTACTTCAACCTCTGTGAGGCTCAGTCGGACTCGGTGGTGCCGTGGTGGTGGTCCTGGAGTGGACTCCTGGTGCCCTGGTGGTGGTGGAGTAGGGAGGTACGGTGGTGGAGGAGGGGGTGCTTGAGCACCCACAAGCACCTACGGTGGATTCGCCACTGAGGACGGTAGCTTTGGGCTTAAGAACTTTGAAGGCCACGAGGAAGTAATCTGATGGATCGTATCATGTACGTTGTGCGTCACAAATATCACGACAGAAACCCTTTCCAACGTGCGCTAGCGGAGCTCGGTTTTCCATTCTTCCAAGTACTTTTATTCTCTCTTTTTTAAGAATGATATCTCAGGTTTCATAGAAAGCTAATAATAAATTTTACAAATCAAAAGGCATAACCCACGTAAACTAGAGTTACCAGTTCAACCAAGCAAAAGTACAAAAGTTACAAGCCAAACATAAAACTAACAGAAGATCTGAATCTGAAACAAGAGTTCTCACACTTCCAACACGCGTCTTCTCAAGGGTAACTGTCACCCTTCCATGGTTATTTAAGGATGGAGTACGGAGGAACGAAGGCATCAGATTGGAGCACAACAATCAGTGTTAGATTCATATTTCAAGTCTAATTCAACAGCATAGGAATCATTACACTCAGTGTAATTAGGATTAGTCAACTCCCTTGTCAAGGGCACCCCCTGTAAAGGATCCCATTCATAGCAATAAAGAGCAGTCTCATCATCTCCCAAGAACTCTTTGCCATTTCCTCTGTTTTATTTCGTAAGATCGGCGACTCGATCGTCGACAGCTGGCGCCGACCTTGGGGAGCAAGGCGTTGAGTTCTTGAAATTTATTTCGCTCAAACATTCCTCATCCACTTTCTTTTCCTCATCATTGTTTATGCGAACATGGTAGGAACTTGGGATGAGAAAAACTGGTTCGATCTGGTGGACTACTCTGACCTCGACATGGGCGCATGCATCCACGACATGGAAAATAATGGGATGTCATCATCCTCCTCCTCCACCGGCTCTCCAGTCGCAGAGATTGGCCAAATTGACCGAATGGATGAGGATACACCGTCGACATTAATGGTGCTCTCAGAGGAACCGCTCGTTTCGACCATTTCGGAACGTCCGAACGCCTCTACAAGCCCGACGACCGGACCGGCAAAAACGGCAACGGAAGCCCAGCGCCACAATTAGAGAGTCAATGTACTCTCGATATTATCATGGGCGAAAAGTATTCGCCAACGGCTCCTACGTATTCCGGGGGCCAACCGACATCTGGTAAAGGTGTCGATGAAGTTATCACCGATCGTAGGCCAAGTGGGCATGGTGAAACTCAGCATACGATCGACAATCCATCGGATCAGGCTAAGTCCACCATAGAGCCCACCAGAGGCGGTAATTTCCGACCGCTCCCCATCATGGAGGTTCCTTACAGAAGCACAGGAAGGCCCTCCCTTAGTTACGATGGGAGTTTATCGGAAGATCACTGCTGGCGTCACGAAGTTAACACATTCGAATATACCAATCCAGATGACATGCACGATCCTCTACGGGTTAATTTGTCACCACTTGCTGGTGGAAATGGTAAGAGGGCTCAAGCACCAACTACCGGAGGCGACCGAGCTGATGGACGTGCATCAGTTAATTCACATGTTCCTACCCCCACCGCGAGTAAAGGGTCAGACAGGGCCCACTAGAAGGTTGAGGAAAAATTCACGTCATCAAACACCCACTGCAAGCAGGAATCCTCCACGACCTTCGGCAACAATGCAAAACCTGCAACGAGTCCGGGATATTCTGAATAATCTAGATCCTGCTTTAGCAGGAACTCCAGGTTATGCTCAGCTGGCAGGTCAGGTGTCGAAGATCCTCCAACAAACCATGCAGCGTACGAAAATGTACCGGGACCAAAGGAATTCACAAAGTCACATGATAACTTCATCCCAGCGCTCCTTTTTCAGTAGAGGACAGCATGATCGAGCGGAGGACCAATCAACACCAAGACCCCCTCGTAGGTTCCGACCAGGAAATCACGAGGGAAGACGACTTTTCACGACAGCCACTACTCCTCATCAAGAGGAACGACCGCTTAATTCAGACGATCTCATGCATCATCTGAACCAAGCAGGTGGTCAGAGACGTTATCATAGCGTCCACGACCGAATTGGGACACCGGATCCTAGGTATGCAAATATGAGGAACCGATCCCAACTGATTACAATCTGGCTCCTTTTTAGAGAAGGCGTCACGATTCTATTACGGGCTACCGAGGATTTTCAGGAGGTCTTCAAGCTGTTTGTTTGCCGGACAGATTCCGACCAACCAACATAGAAAAGTTCAATGGAACTCATAACCCATTATAATTTCTTCAAATTTATACTACCACCATCAAAGCTGCTAGTGGTAATGACAACGTGATGGCAAATTACTTGCCCATGGTCCTTGAAGGGTCTGCCCGCTTGTGGTTGCTCAACCTATCGGCCGGATCTATCTATACTTGGAGCAGCTCTGCGATACTCTAATCGCCAACTTTCAAGGGACGTATGATCGTTCTGGAAAGGAGGATGATCTTCATCGGATGAAGCAAAAACCAACAAAACTCTTCGACAATATATCAAGAGATTTAGTCAGGTTCAAATTCTATCCCAGAGATGGCAAAATCTTCTGTTATTCAGGCTTTTAAAGCACTACAGAATCGCGGTTTACAGAGGATATTGCAATAAATGGTGTGATGCTATTAATAGAAAGGATAAAAATCCACAGTCAGGCCTACAAAGACAAGAGAAGAAAAGCAAAAAGTCTGCCAAGAACAAGAAGAATCGCAAGCCTAATAACAAGGAAGTCCTAGCGATTCCTGAAAATTTAACCAAGGGCAAGAGAGACTTCGCTGGTCGATACAAGGTGAAGGCTCCAACCAGCGATTATAAAAAAAAAGAAGTAGTGTCCACTTCACTAGGCAACAGGGTATGATTTGCGCACCTGTTGGGCCTGGCAAAAGAAACTGGAAGATTACTACTCAGGTAAAGGTCCCTTCCCCTCAATATAGAACTTGGAGAACCAAGCTCTAAGAAGTAAAAGGATAGTGACGAAGAAATGGAGTACCGGAGCCGCAGCATACAGTCGATATGATTTTTGGTGGATCCTCATCGTATGAGCCAAGACGTCATCTGAAGGCCGTAGAGCTGGAGGTGAATTTTCCCGAGTCTCCGATCACTGTCTAGCCATCCAAGAGGTCGGAAACTTTAATCTCTTTCAGCAAAGAAGATGGAACCATCCCATCGTAGTTGAACCTACTATTAACGATTGTAAAGTTAATCGAGTCTTAATAGATGGAGGTAGTTCTTTGAATATTTTATTTATGGGAGCATCGGAAGAGATGCAAATTCCCAAGTCTAAGGTAAAGTACCTTGTTCTATCGCCAAACCAATAGGAGAACTATCGTGCCGGTTACGTTCGGAAGACCCGACAATTTTGAACAAAAAAGGTTCCATTTGATGTGGTAGATTTTGAAACCCCGTACAATAGAAACCTTGCTCGTCCGACTTTAGCAAAATTTTTGATAGCCACGCACTGCGGTTATCAAGGTTTGAAAATGTCAGGACCGAAGGGAGCCATCAGGGTTCGAGGAGATTAAAAAATGACTTATGCATGTGATCGAAAATCCTTAGAACTGGTCGATGAACTTCCGACTAAAGAAACTAATCCGCCCACCATACGGTCAAGTACTCAAGGCTAAAGATAGCTCCAAAGCCTTCCGACCATACCAAGGAGTATACTCGGCAAAGGTGTTCCTCTGGAAGGCACCAATGCACCATATGGCTCAAGAAACGCTGATGGGTCCGTCCAAAAGGTACTGATCGGGGCAGGACTCGACCCCAAATAGGAATAGTCGCTCATCTCCTTCCTCCGAGCAAACGAGGATGTTTTCGTCTGGCAGGCATCCGACATGCCCAGAGTCCCCAGGGAGGTGATCGAGCACAGGATATCTCTCGGCCCAATAAAAATCGATCAAGCAGAAGCTAAGATGTTTCACATCTGATCAGAAGAGGCAATCGGTCGGAGATCGATAAGCTCCTCATGGCTGGATTCATTCGTGAAGTCAACCACCCAGAGTAGCTAGCCAACCCTGTAATAGTTAGAAAAACAATGGGAAATGATGAATGTGTATTGACTTCACTAATCTTAATAAAGCTAGTTCGAATGATGACTTTTCCTTTCCACGCATTGATCAACTTATAGACTCTACTTCCGGGTGTGAGTTGTTAAGTTTTTAGATGCGTACTCAAGGTACCACCAGATTAATATGAGTAAATATGATGAAGAGAAAACTTTCTTCATTGCTCCATATGACACTTACTGCTATGTTAAAATACCATTTGGTCTCAAAAACGCTGGTGCAACTTTTGAAAGATTGATGCAAAAAAACATTCAATCCTCAGAATGGTCGAAATTTAGAAGCTTACGTTGATGACCTAGTCGTGAAAAGCATCAACACTAGCGACCATATTTTCGACCTACCCAAGACTTTTAATAAGTTAAGAAGGCATAACCTTAAGTTAAATCCAGAAAACTGTGTGTTTGGAGTTTTTTCGGAAAAGCTTTTTGGATTTCTAGTTTCGGCTAGATGTATTAAAGAAAACCCTACAAAAATATTGGCTATCGACCAGATGCGCCCTCCTACCACAATGAAGGGAGTCCAAAAACTAACCGGGTGTATGACAGCGTTAAGTCGTTTCATAGTACGATTAGGGGAGAAAGGAATATCTTTCTTCAAACTTCTTGGGAAACATGGTCGTTTCGAGTGGACTAAGGAAGCAGACGATGCCTTTGATAAACTTAAGAAGTACCTTACGAGTACCCTGATCTTAGTTTCTCCAAGATTAGGAGAAATATTGCTAATTTATGTGGTTGCAACCCCACAAACCATCAGTGGTGTACCGGTCGTAGAACGCGACAACGTCCAACGACTAGTGTATTATGTAAGTGAAGTCTTACATGGAGCAAAGGAAAGGTACCCACAGGTATAAAAGTTGCTCTCTGGTCTCCTTATGTCTTCAAGGAAACTAAGGCATTACTTTCAAGATCACAAGGTGGTTGTACCAACCGGATATCCTCTTGGTCAAGTTTTCGAAAACAGAGAATCATTAGGTCCAATAGCAAAATGGGCGGTCGAGCTTGGGGCATTCGACACCCATTTCAACTCATGAACAATAATTAAGTCTTAGGCAATAGCAGAATTCATTGCCAAGTAGACAAACCCTAAACCCACCCAAGGGCCCGAGTACGAACACCATGATGAGTGGACAATGTATTTTGATAGTTCCTTGATGCTTAAAGGCTCAGGGGCTGGAGTCGTCATAATATCCCCTAGTGGAGAACATATCAAATATGTCATTCGGCTGAACTTTCCTGCAACAAACAATGTGACGGAATACGAATTTTTACTGGCAAGACTCAAGTAGCCAAAGCGCTCGGGATTCGCAGATTACTAGTAAAAGGCGATTCTCAACTAGTAGCGAATCAAGTCGGGAAAGAGCACCAATGCTCGAGTTCCAAGAATTTCATATTTTGGAGCTAGGCCAAAAATAGAGGGTGTAGGCTAGAGAGGGGATTCTCTACACTTAGTCTCATATTTTTTGGTGCTTCAAGTGAAAAGTGATATTCATTTGAAATTTCGAGAGAGGTTTCAGATTTTTAGGAAGGAATTTCGGCTAAGTCCCCATGCTGGGCGGTCTAACTGGTTTTGCCTTGTTCGCTGGCGAGCTTGGTGGTGATGTTTGTAGGTTAGGTCAATTTCATAGTTTTCAGTGCATATGTGTTGAATGAAGTATGTTTTGACTAACATGGGTCAAGTTGTAAATTACGTATTCCCAAAATTGATTTTTGGTCTATTGTTGTGCAGAAAGCTTGGATGTCAATGACGGTCAATAGTGAGGATGATCGGTACAAGGCTTGGAGAGCTGATGTTTAGAACGATGGAGGATGTCGGGTGAAGTCAGTGGACTCAAGCAAAGCTCAAAATGAACAAGGATGATAGAACGGGATGTTGTGCGATGGGTTGCATCAAGCGGCTTAGGATTTGGTGCAAGTGTCATGGTAGTTTCGGTGGGAGCGGATGGGAGAGACTTGCCGACATGAAGAGATCTGTTGATCAAACTACATGTGTGAAGCATGAGAATGCTTTATGAAGATTGGACTCGGTATTCGAAGAAGGATCGAGATGTGGTATTTTGGTAACTTCACCAAAATACTCCCTTGATTGCTTTTGGCTAAACCTGCGCGCAAGAAAAAGTGGTTTAGGTCAAGAATAGATGAAGATGACGCTTTAAAAAATATGCGTGAGAGAAACCCGTTTGTGTGTGTGCTTAACAGGTGTCCGTTTAGGTGTCTTCCTCTAGAAGCTAGCCTCCAGTATAAAAGGGGAGGGTACTGGTTGTGCACCTCCCAACCCTTATATTAGAAAAATCCTAGTTTGTATTTAGGGAGTTGAGAGGGAAGTGGAGAGGTTAGGGTTCTAGAGAGTTGGATTGACTATGTGCTCAATTGTTGAGCTTTTATCCTCCAAGATGGAGTAGCTGTAAATCAACATCAATCTCAAATCAATCCAAGCAAGATTCCTCAAGATGATTTTAGGGCTTTCTTTGATCATTTGGTTTTCCTTTATTTTTTGGCCCGGATCTTGCTTGCTGTGACATATGGGAATGCATCTAGTATCATCTTGATCATCTTTTACCTACAAGTAAGTTTTTGGATCATATTTTGGTTTTGACTCGGTTTTGAAGCAACCATCACTCAAATGGAAAAAGGTTAGAACTCTGGCAATGATCTTCATGATTCTTGATTGGAATAGGTTCCTGACATCCTAAAGAATTTACATTTCAATTTTGGAGTATGGAGTTATGGATCAAAAGTTATACCTATTTCTGATTTTGAGTTTGGGCTTATTTTATTGTTCATCGTGCTAGAGATCGGACCGCCCCTAGTGAGAGGTATGACCGCCCAACTCATTTGGATTTGAGTTTTCTGTGATTTTGGTCTATTTTCTTTGGAGTTTTGATTGGATTCAATACAAGTCTTCTACTATACTTGTATATTAATCTTTATAGCTATCATATATATTGGAGTGAAAATCATGTTGAATCCGATCAAGGTAAAAATGATATAGTGCTCCTATTCACCCCCCTCTAGTCGCCTTTTCGGTCCAACAAGTGGTATCAAAGTCCGGTTAGTCCACTCTTAATCTTAACCGGTCACTGAACTTGGCGATGGAGAAGTACTCCACCAAGCCGCATGTCTTCGATGGGCTCGATTATGCCTATTGGAAGAATCGCATGCGTGTCTACCTTCAGAGCGAAGGTCAAGTTGTATGGGAGGATGTTCGAGCCCCGCTCATCTTGCCCGAGGTTGCTACGCCGGCTTCAGCAGCCCTCTTGGCTAACAACCATAAGGCAAAGAACCTCCTGTATGATGGGCTTGGTAGAAAGGAGTATGACATGATTTGTCACCTCGAAACTTACCATGATGGTTCATCCCAAATTAAGAAAGTACACCAAATGGTCTTCAAGCGAGAATACAATAAGTTCGAGATGTGTCCTAGAGAGAGCATCGATGATGTATTCACTTGCTTTAGCAAGGTGCATAATCAGTTGAGAGCGGTCGATATCGAGTATTCTCAGTCTGAGAATGCTACCGATCTCTTGGTTGCAATCAACACCAAAGAGTGGTAGATGAAGGCTACTGCCATTGAGGAGAATGTCAAAATCTCTGATCTCACTTTAGAGTTCCTCTATAGCAAACTCAAGACCATGAGATCAAGAGAGTTGATCATCCTAAGAAGGAGGATATGGCTTTGGTCGCAAACCCTCTCAAGCAAACATCTGATGACTCTTCTGAATCGTCCTCTTGATTTTCACTTGGTTGTTTATCTGCAATCCATGAGGAGGAACTAGAGAGTATTAATGAGCCCGAGTTAGCCCTCTTAGCCAAAAAAATTCAGATGGCCCTATAACAATGTGAGAAACAAGAAGTGAGATAGCCCTGTCACATGCTGTGAGTGTGGAGAGCTCTACCACATCCAGATGGCCCCCAAGCTAAGGGGAAGAGCAACCACAAGGAGGAGGAGACAGCTTAGAGGAAGCCTCAAGGGAACAAGTTTAAGTTTGATGCTGCCAAACTCATAAAGGCCGCTCACCGGGCTCTTGCGGCTTTTGAAGAGCAATCCATGAGCGATGTGGACTCCGGGAGTGAAGAGGACAACTAGGAGGAGCTCCCTCAAGAGAAGAAGAAAGGGAAGGCAAAAGACTTCACCGCATGTGCTTCATGGCCGACTCCATCGACATCGATGACATCGATGAGGTACCTCCATCCTATAAAGTTATCTCTGCTAGATGCGATACCATCTATGAGCAACTGCTTAGCTAAGATAAGGCGTTAGAGTTTACCATGGCTAGGAATAAGCATTTAGAATCACAAGTTGATAATCTGACGGTAGAACTTGTGAATGCTAAGAATCTTGATGCTAATGAATGTTTATCTTGCCATGCTTTACACTCTGAACTTGCCAAATTTAAAAATAATTATGATATTGCCTTGCACCAACTAGAAAATATTAGGACTGAGTTAATTGAAGTCAAATCTACTCCATGTGAAAAATGATTAAAATATAGCAAGTTTGTCGCTTCTGATAAGGCTGAGTCTAGCACTTGCACTTTTTGTTTAGAACGTGAACATGAAGTAAAAGACATATTAGAAGTAGTTAGAAGTAAGTATCTCAAGCTTAAAGACAAAATTAATTATGCTACTTATGCTTCAAGTGAAGCCCTTAAGCTTGAAGTTGCTATTCATAAGGAAAAGCATGCTAGAGCTATTGAGGCTAAAACTTGTGAATCATATGTTAACCTTGAAAAAAAATGCTTACCTTAAGGACACATTAGAAAATTTTCTAAGTATAAGAAACATTTAAATGTAATTCTTGACAAGTCCAAAACTCCTTATAAGAAGTAAGTGTTAGGATACAACTTTGCCTAAGACAAGTCCAAGCCGAGTGTCATTAAAGTCTTGGAAAATGGCTTAGTTGAGTTCAAAACCCAGCCTGCAAATACCATTTTCAAATCTGCAGGTTTTGCCCAACCAACTGTTGAGTCAAAAGGTGCTTCTCCTAGTGATACCAAGTACCATTGCACCTATTGCAAGAAGGATGTAGAGAAGGGTGATATTGTGCTAGAATTTGTGGAGTCTGAGGCTCATTTAGCTTATATCTTCACCAAGCATTTAGACCAAACTAGATTTGCCACCTTGAGGAGTGAGTTAGGGGTAAATTACCCCTATGGGTTGGTTCGAGGGGGAGTTTATTCTCTTCTGAGGTTTCCTTATTCATCTAATCTTTCCTTAATATTCTTCTGAACTTGCTGATCTTTTTTATCTTTTTAGACTTTGAGTTTTTCTCGCATCTCATTGTATTATATTGCATTCATATAAAAATCATAAAAAGTTGCATTGTAATATAAGCTTTACTGCTTGTCATTTTAATTGATGAAACTTTGCTTATTACCTTCTTGAGCTTTAATATTTCAATTCTTGCTTAAATTCATGTCTAGTTAATTAACTTGCTATAATTATCATGCTTTCACGTGTATTGCTTAGTCTTTACTTAATAAGCTAGAATTGCAAGACAACTTGAACTAAAAATTGTAATTTGTGGATCTTTTAGCTAGTTGTATAATTAGTGATCTTTTTGTGACACTGTCCATGTCAAAATTGCTTTGTTAGCTCTTGAATCTAGGATTGAACATTCTTTGAGTTTTCCATTGCTTTGTGAATCTAAAAAAACCAGCTCTTGTGTAAATTGAAAAATCAATTTTAAGGTTCTCATGTGGTTAAATTGTGACAAATTATTCTCACGACACTGCTTGTCAAAATTGACATGAACCTCAAGATCTGTCACCCGGTTGAAGTTTACAAAGATTTTGTGGATAGGTCATAGTCCAGAATCTTCTTCACTAAGATAGACCTTTAATCAATATCAATACTCATTGCGAATAAATTGTTGTAAAAAAATTGGGTGATTGAGGTACATTGGGCAAAATAATTGACTTTTGTAATTTTTGTCTCTAGAATGGTCTTTGTTAGTGTTTTGATCTCACATTGACATTTTGTCATGGCCATTATCACTTTAGAATCTCTTTTGATGAACTTGCTGATTTTGAAGCTTTACTTAAATTGTTAAAATTCATCGCTTTATCTTGAGCAATCTAGCTTAGCTTTGATATATATATCTTAACATAATTTTGCTAGCACTTTCATGCTTGATATGTATTGAGTAATAATAGAAATGCTAGCTTGTTCTTTTGGGTAATCTCCAATGCTTCTTGTGCTAAAAATTGAAGAAACAATAATGAAGTCACTCCATTGCATTTTATGCATGCTCTTTCTTATGTTTTTTTTTCTCATTTATGTAATGTCCTATCTAAATGATAGGAAGGCTTGATTCCTTTATGACTCCATTTTCAAGGGGGGGTATATTAAAAATGTTAAAAGTTGGAGATATTTGGGGGGAAAAGGGATAAAAGGAGAATTTTTAAAAATGATGATCATAGTGAAGGGGTATCTAATTTGCATTCTTATAATCTTAATTTGCATTCTTATGATCTTATTGCCATTTCTGAATTTAAATTGCAATTTTTGAAACCTCACAATGATCAAAAGTCAAATTGAACAATTGTTCTTTCATATGACTATTCTCTGGAAATTAGAGCTTTCTTGCTATCTTTTTTTCCTTATCTCACTTTCCTATGCCAATCTGAAGCCAACTTGGTTATTTTTATTGCGATCTCTTGCTTTTGGACCTAGTTATGCTTTTGCACGAAAATATTGAGTTTTTTTTCTATTTTCAAACCTTAAACTTACATTTTTGGGAAATTGCCAATGTGTTCATTAAGGGGGATATTGTGGATATCGTGGGGGATAGGCTAATGATCTTAGGATGGTGGTACAATTGGCAATGGTGTAATGGGTTTGTTGAATCACTCATTTTCGGCAAAGTTCAGACGCTGTCAAACTTTAGTCGGTCAGACCGGCCAAGGTGGCGGTCAGAGCGGCCTATGTGTGGCAGACCAGCCACCACTGCGGTCAGACAAGCCAAACCTCAGGTCTAGTGGCTGGCAGTCAGACCGATCAAGGGTGGCGGTCTGACCGGCCTTAAAAGTATTTTGAGTTTAGAGCTAGGCCAAAAATAAAGGGTGTAGACGAGAGAGGGGATTCTTCTATACTTGTGTCGACGATCAAATCACCGAACTTACAAATATATTAAAGACAGGGGAAAATTGCACGTATCTCCTGGAAAGGAAAGAGGAATGCTCTTTATTGCTATGAACCGGCTATTACAAGGAGTGCCTGTAATCTAGACTAAAGGCTAATTCTCCTAACACCGGAGCACAATGCTTGTTATGACTTTGCGATCTAATCGACTGGTTGTCTTCTAAAGTGATTCCCAATCGATCATATCTCTCTTTTCCTTCTTTTTCTTCTCCTTCCGCGGTCCTCCATATATAGTTGATGAAGCGTTGGCAGTTACCCCTTGGAGAGACGCCTGTTGAGAAGTGACACGTCTGATCAGAGAGAGGCGGCAGTTGACAATGTATTAACTGATGTGTAGTTATATGTCAGTGAGCCATTTAACCATATTCTAGTGTCTTACAGTTATGTAGCGTCGCGTGGTATGGAATATACATCACATGTTCCATTCGTCACACGGTAGAGGATATATCTGGACTCATATACAGATACCAGTTCAAAGCCTTGTGAGTATTTGACTGGTCGGAGACTAGGTTAGGAATCTTGTCCGACCAGTTTATGTATTATGTAACCTCTGGAATCCTTACTACTAGTGAGGTCGTTAGCCTTAGGGGTTAAGACCATGAAGACGTATGGTCTCTATCTATTAAATAATAAATAGAGATTTTAATCCTCGTCAACTTGGTCTCATATTTTTTAGAGCTTCGAGTCAAAAGTTCTATTTGTTTAAAATTTTCAAAGAGGTTTTGGATTTCCAGGAGGAATTTTGGCTAAGTCCCCACACTGGGTGGTCAGACCGACCAAGGGGTGGTCAACCGACCACGAGTGGCGGTCTGACCGGTTTTGCCCTATTCGCTAGACAGCTTGGCGGCGATATTTGTAGGTTAGGTCAATTTTATAGTTTTCAGTGCATATGTGTTGCATGATACATGTTTTGACTAACGTTGGTCAAGTTACGAAGAACTTGTTCCTGAAATCGATTTCTTGGTCTATTATTGTGAAGGAAGCTTGGAGGTCAATGACGGTCAACAACGAGGATGATCGGGACTAGGCTTGAAGAGTTGAGGTCCAGAACAATCGAGGATGCCGGGTGAAGTCCGTGAACTCAAGCATGATGCAAAATCGACAAGGATGACCGAATGGGAAGTTTGGTGCGATGGGTTGTATCAAGCGGCGCGGGGGCCAGTGCAAATGCCATGGTGGTTTCGGTGAGACCCGAATTGGAGAGACTTGCCGACATGAAGAGATCTGTTGATCAACCTACACGGGTGAAGTATGAGATTGCTTCATGAAGATTGTACTAAGTCTTCGGAGAAGGATCGAGAAGGGGTAATTTGCTAACTTCACCAAAATACCGCATTGATTGCTTTTGGCTAAACTGCGGCGCAAGACGTCGCAAGGAAAAGTGGTTTAGGTCAAGAGTAGATGAAGACGA
Organism: Hsuehochloa calcarea; assembly: GCA_036346395.1. Classification (NCBI taxonomy): domain Eukaryota; kingdom Viridiplantae; phylum Streptophyta; class Magnoliopsida; order Poales; family Poaceae; genus Hsuehochloa; species Hsuehochloa calcarea. The sequence continues at coordinate 65,515,205 of CM070598.1, forward strand.
CACTTAGAAAAGTGTGCGTGAGTGAAACCCGTTTGTGTGTGGGCTTAACGGAAGCCTATTTAGTTGTCTTCCTCTAGAAGCTAGCCTCCACTATAAAAGGGGAGGGTGCTGGTTGTGCACCTCGCAACCCTTGTATTAGAAAAATCTTAGTTTGTGTTTAGGGAGGAGAGGGATGTGGAGAGGTTAGTGTTCTAGAGAGTTGAATTGATTGTGTGCTCAAGTGTTAAGCTTTTGTCCCCAAGGATGGAGTGGTTGTAAACAAATATCAATCTCAAATTAATCCAAGTAAGATTCCTCAAGATGAGTCTCTTCTTACTCTTGCTATCTTTTTTGTGATTTTGGGGTTTTGTTTGATCCTTTAATTTTCCTATGGTTTTTAGCCTAGTTCTTGCTTGCTGCGACATGTGGGAATGCATCTAGGATTATCTTGATCATCTTTTACCCATGAGCAAGTTTTTAGATCATATTTTAGTTTTGACTCGATTTTGAAGCAACCTTCACTCAAAAGGAAAAATATCAGAACTTTGGCAATGATCTTCATGATCCTTGATTGTAATAGGTTCCTAACATCCAAGAGAAGGCTTGTTTCAAGTTTCATGAAGTTTGGTGTTGTGGATCAAAAGTTAGAGTAATTTATGATTTTGAGTTCGGGCTGATTTTGTTGTTCATCGTACTAGAGGTCAGACCGCCCCTGGTGAGAGGTCTGGCCGCTAGGCCAATGGTCAGACTGCCTATTTGAAAGGTCTGACCACCCAACTCATTTGGATTTGAGTTTTTGGTGATTCTACTATATTTTTGTCAGGGTTTTAATTAGATTCAATACAAGTATTCCACTATGCTTGTATATTGATCTTCATAGCAATTGGAGTGAAAATCGTGTTGAATCTGATCAAGGTAAAAAAGAGATAGTGCTCCTATTCACCCTATCACCCCCTAGTCGTCTTTTCGGTCCAATGACTCTCCATTATCAAAGCTATCTGCTACTCTCACATCTGGATTCGAGCTAATATTAAACAATATAGCAAATTTAACTTTCAAAGAACATTTGTCAAGTCAAACATCTTTCCAAAACAGAGTGTCTTCACCATTCCCAATCTGATTAGCAGACCCCCCTAAAAAGATATCGATTTTTTTTGCAAGGATTTCCAAAACTGGGAACCCCTTAGAGTCGTGTTATCTCTAACACCCTACTTAGGAAAGTATTTGGCCTTCACGATCCAAAACCATAACTCATTTTTGGTTATACTCATCCTCCAAAACCATTTGCACAAAAGGTAATCATTCATCAGCCTGGTGTCAATCACATCCAATCCCTTAAAATATTTTGGTCTTCGTACTGCCCCTCACCTTACCATGTGATATTTAAAAGAGTCACTAGCCCCTCTCCAAAAGAATTTTGATCTAATGAAGTCCATTTTCTTGTGAACTTTCTCATTTAACCTATAAAACCCCATTATATAGATGGGAATGCTACTTAAGCAGTTGTTCACCAGAATAAGCCTCCATCTCAAAGAAATGAGATTATTTTTCCAGCCAAACTTAAGGATAACCCCTCTCCTCTTAGTAATCTTCATCTCATAAAGTATCTCATGTAAAGATAACACCCCATCTAAGATATTTCTACCTTGATAAAGGTAGTTTGGCAATCATTAATAATCTTGTTTGCTATATTACCCAACCTGACAGCCAGCATTTTAGTAATTATTTTGATGCTAACATTGATAAAATAAATTGGCCTGAAATGCTTTATTGAATTAGCCTCCTTGATTTTAGGAATCAAAGTGATCACTCCGTAGTTTAATATTTTCAAGTCAAGCTTCTCCTCAGAAAAATCCTCGACCAACTTCATGAAAGAATGCTTAATCAACCCCTCCCAAAACAAGCTTTATAAAAAGAAGTAGGGAACCCATCTGGCTCAGGAGCAGAAACTGATGGTAAATCCTTAATTGCTTTCCAAAATTCCTCTTCACTGAATGCTTGAATTAGGCTCTCATTGTCAGCATATGATATTCTACATTCTTGCTTCCAAAAATCATTCTCAAGAGTAACATTTTGATTATCTTCAAAGTCAAACAAATTCTTATAAAATTTGTAAATATGCTATCTGATATCATCATCTTTTGTCAAGCAAACCCTTTCATTATCCAAATTGTAAATACAATTCTTTCTTCTTCTACCATTAGCACAACTATGAAAAAAAACTGGAATTAGAATCTCCTTGGGTCATCCACTTTTCATAACTCCTTTGATACCAATGTCTTTCCTCAATGTCATACAACTCTTCTAGTTTACTCTCTGCTCTGTACCTTTCTATCAACTCCTCAGGGCACAAACCACCATAATCATCGGCCTTCTTCTCTAGTTTTTGAAGGTGATCCAAAATAACCTTTTGTTTTCTAGTTTACTCTCTGCTCTGTACCTTTCTATCCACTCCTCAGGGCACAAACCACCAGCATCATCTACCTTCTTGTCTAGTTTCTGAAGGTGATCCAAAATAACCTTTTTGTTTTTATAGTTAACCCCATTAGCATTAGCACCCCATCCTCTAAGAAATTATCTTAGAAAAGCCACCCCCTATTCCATCTATCAACACAATAGATCAAGTCAGACATCTTACTATTAATATCACCCCATTTTTTAAACAATAAAACTCTGAAATCCTCCTAACATAACCACTTATTCTCAAAATAAAATCTCCAGGTTTCACTGTTCTTTTCCCCTAAGTCCAACACTAAAGGGCTATGATCATATCCCACCCTGATCAAAGTGTGAATAGTGCAAAGTGGAAAATTAGTTTCCCAATTAGTAGTAATTGTAACTAGGATTATGTCCAACTCCACCATGATTGGACAAGATTGTTTATTTGTCCAAGTATATCTAGAACCACCCATTTTGATCTCCATCAGCTTATTGTTATTGATAAAAGCATTAAACTGATTCATCAAGGAGTAGTTAATACAGTCAAAACTCTTATCACCTGCTTTCCTAATCAGATTAAAATCTCCCCCAAGAACCACTGGAAGCCCAAACTTGAAACACTTGTTCTGAAGTTCCTCTAGAAATTCAGAAATCCGCTGATGCTGAGCAGTACCGTAGACATTGACTAAATCCCATCTGATGTTAGTTTTCTTATGCCTCAAAGTCATACTTATAAAGAAGACTCCTTGGTCTCTCCCTTCAATTTCTAGGATCTATGTTCTCACCCTCAAAACATCCTTCCAGAATGACCCTGTGCAGAACCCAATGCCATTCATAGTCAGCTCTCCCTGACAGCGCTTTTAGGTCTCTAGTTGAGAAATCTTTCTTAATGGTCTCTTGCACCCCAACAGCTTCAAATTTTTCTCTAGCAATCAACTCCTTGAGTTGTCTAATTCTTGAAGGTTTTCCACACCTATAATATTCCAGAAGAGAAACATCATGTATTTCACTTTTTAAAAAGAAACTTATCTGTTTTCATTCTACCTTTACCTCTTTTGTTCAATCTATACCCCACAACACCCCTAACTATATTATCAATTACATTTAAATTAACATCCTCTCCCCTAACCCCCTCATCTACTATATCATTTTTATCCTGATCAGATCCGATTTTGGATTCCAAATAAGCTTTAGCTATAGCAGCCCTAGCCAGTTCCTGGGCCTGCATAGCTGATATCACATCTTTAGCACCTACTGTCTGAGCCACTAGAACAATCCCACATGCAAAAACTACTTCTTCTAAATAATGAACATGAGCATAATTAAGAATAGTAAAAGAGTTGTTAACAATATCACCTTTGGTATCCAGATTTTGAATAGACTTTAATAAAGAGGCCTTCTCCTGCATTGGTATACCTTGGTCTTGAATTCTTGAACTTTTCCTAGTTGCAATCAAAGGTTCCTTAAATTTCTTTTTCCTCGTTTTTTTAATAAGTAATCCATACATCAGAAAACCCCTCTGTCTCAGTGAGGATAAGGGATTCCCCCTCTGCTTGCTCCCTTAGTATGAGACAAAATATTTTCTGTTATCTCCTCTACACTCCCTTTGTCGACCAAATCATCAGGAAAGGAGCACTTCTTTTCCAATTCCAGATGACATTGAGTGTTTATATTGTCTTACATTTCTGTATCCTCCTAAAAATCTGCTATGTGACCCTCATGCCCCCTTGTTTTTGTCATGATAAGTAAGACATGTCCATAAAGCTGCATCTAATAATGAGGTGCCATCAGCAGTATGGACCACTATTGCATTCGAGGAATATGAGACTTGATCTGTTCAGAGTTTGATAACACCCAGTCAGCTGTACAGAAGAGTCATTTTCACTCTCACCCCTTTTATCCTCCCCTCCCCCACCATGTCCAAAAGATCCCTCTGGATCAATAGTTTCAGGGAAGCTAAAAGCTAATGGCAAGACAACCAAAGCTTGACTTTTAGAGTTGATCTCCATAATGTCAGTACACTCCTCTGTCCCCCCAGATTCTAATCCTTTATGCTACTTACCTTTGTTTTTGTTTGAATCACCCCACTTTTTTGTGCAGAAGAATTGAGTATCCCCACCAAACTTCTCAGCCATCTTCTTCCATTCAGTTTTATGATTACTCCTCCTCATCATCATCCTTTCTATGAATATGAGATTTGTTAAAGCGATCACAAACTGGAGCTCCCTTCTGAAAGATCTAGACCTGCCATTATGAGTTAATGGATTATTTTGGTGATTAATGACAAATCCAAATATGAGACTAACTCTTTTATCTAGTAATATCTTGTATAGTCTCATTTGGATATAAAGGTGAAATTCAATGAGGTATGCAATCGACATCTTAATATTATATATTGTTGCATTCCTCGGATCCAAAATATAGGATTGAACTCAACCATAAGTTAAACTTGAATATGTGCATATGATCTTATTACACATTTGTGTATGCACACATCTAGGGGGAGTTTTATTCTATATTTTGTGGTTTCATTAGTATTCATTCATATTCCATTCTCCACATACATTTGGGATATTTCCTTTGAAACAAATCCGTTTGAATATACAAAACTTGTGTAGTTCTTGTATACTCATGATTATGAGTATATAGAACTTGTGTAGTTCTTGTATACTCAAGTTAGAGTATATATATAACTTGTGTAGTTGATATATACTCAATTTGTTCTCTCATTTATCATCATTCAATTTATGAGTAATCAAGTGGTTATCATCAATTACCAAAGAGGGAAAGATTGAGGTATCTTGTTCCACCATTATGAGTTAATGGTATGGTGTGGTAATTAATGATAATCATATTGTGGAACTAACATTTTTCATGAGTTGGATATATAGGTTATGTTTCAGGAGGATGAAGACTTGGGATGATCATGAGTTGATCATCAAGTCGAGATTCAAGTGAAGGATGCATCATGTGTTGATGCACATCAAGTCAAGAGAAGACCAATCATCATGTGTTGATGGAGGTCAAGTGAAGGAATGCATCATGCGTTGATGCTTGTGAAGACTCGAAGTGAAGAAATCATCATGTGTTGATGATGTTCAAGACAAGATCCCGAAGTAAAGAAATCATCATGTGTTGATGATTGTCAAAGTCAAGGACTCGGACTTGAAGTGTTGATGTGCGTCATCAAGCTTCAAGAAGATGCAAGGCAAAGGTATGACTAGCTAGGGCTAAGGATGTGTTCCTAGTCTTTTACCGGTCTCGGTGTTTGGTTGATAGACCGGATTGCTAGTATAGGATTACCGTACTATTAAGAGGGGTCTTGACTAGTAGCATGAGTTAGTCATGTATTGATAGCTCATCGTGTTTGCTCTAGGTCATCTATGCATGGAGCTATTATTTGCGAATGTGTTTTGCAAATAGCCGAGGCTCATGCATTTAATCTTTGTAGCATGGGACTATACTTTGCAAATGTGTTTTGCAAATAGTTGAAGTCCATGCACCTTAGCCTTGTGGCATGTTGCTGTTATTTGCGAATGTGTTTTGCAAATAGTTGATGCTCATGTTTGATTTCTTGTAGCATGTGACTTAAGTTTGCAAATGTGTTTTGCAAATGGTGTAAGTCCATGTACCTTTTTACTTGTGGTATGATTCTAAGAGTTGGCAAATGTATTTTGCAACTTGCTAGGAATCTTGCTATTGATCCTTGTTGACATGGCTTGTCATTTGGCAAATGTATTTTGCAATTGAAGTTGTTGAAAAAGCCATTGTTGTGCTCTGTCAGGATAATCGGAAGTTCCGGCATTGTATGTGCGGAAGCCAAAATTTGGAAGTGCGGTAGTTCCGCTATGTGTTATGCGGAACTTCCGAAGATCGGAACTTCCGCAAATTGGTTGGCGGTAGTTCCGCACTAAAATTCTAACGGCTAGTTTCTCGTCTGAAATAGTCGTTGCTGTGCTTTTCTCTAAGGTGCGGTAGTTCCGGCCTATTCATAGCGGAACTTCCGATTTCCCTGATTTTTCAGGGGTTTGTCTCCCAACGGCTAGTTTTTGTGTGTGGGCTATATATAGCCACCTTGGCCGGTTGGGAGATGTTGCTGGTGCTATTGTTAAGTGATATACTCATTCTTTGAGCTAAGAGCAAGCCTCTATTCTCTTTTGTGCATGTGTTGCACTTGGTGAGAATTGAGAGCAAACTCTAAGTGCATGTGTTGCCTTAGGTAGTGGATTGTGTATCCGCTGAGCTTAGACACTTGATTAGTTCAAGTGAAAGTCATAGACTTGTTACTCTTGGTGTTTGCCGACACCTAGATGGCGTGGAGGCGTCGTGCGCGGTGATTTTCTCAAGAAGCTTGTGAGAAGACCCGGCGTGTTTGTGAGTGGTGTGGTGCTCGCCATCTCCGAAGTGGAGGAAGAGCAACCCTAGTGGAGCGAGGTGTTGGTTCGGTGTGGAGCCGGTCCAACGTAGTCGGCCACCTCGATCTTACACCTTCTTCCCACCTACACCCCCTTCTACTTCAAATTTAATCTCATAACCCGCAGAATTAATAAAAACTTCAACATAGCAATTGATGTTAGAAGTATCCCTGCTCAGGACTTTCACCCTAATAGGGTCAACCCTCACCAGGCTTACCTCATCCACTTCTAATGGTTCCCCTAAAGTGCTGACAATTTTCTTCACAATCTCTAATGTTTTTGCTAGTATAGGAATGCCACAGACTTTGACCCAAGATGTTGTAAAGATTGAAGAAGCTTCAGGGTCCATGTTGGATTTCTCTATCTTAGCTTTGATGGAGTGAAGTGTCAATTCAACTCCTCTTGTTTTAAACCAAGTCTACAACATTTCTTTAGAAGGAAAAACCACAGCATACTCAAAATCTGATAATTTCCTCACTTTCCAATCCCAGTTAGCTTGGATTAAATGCTTCAATTTGGCCTCAATCTTAATCACAGAGGTTGTTCCCTCTTTAACACTAAGCATCCCTGTAGCAGCTTGCTGCTTTGACATTTTTAATCCAGGCACTTGTAAGCTGTAAAAACCTTGTCCAGGGATCCCAAACCTACATAGCTTCAAACTTTTTTGATCCTTAGGACATCCAGAAGTCATGTGTCCTTTTTTTTTTTGCACTTGTAGCATACCGGAGGGTTAGAACACCTGGCTTGATGATGGCCCGTGTGTAAGCATCTAAAACAGGTTCCACGATCCTCCGTTCGAAGCACCCTAGTGTTAGGTCCAATGTCACCCCAACTTTTTTTCGCTCTTCCCCTTTTCAAAACCTATCCATTCTAGGATTACCACCTCTACCCGCAAAACCTCTCTGAAAATTCCCTCTATGAGAATCCTCCCAATGCAACCCTCCTTCTCTACCCTGCATCTTTTTGTGAGGATCTTCCTGCCACCCCCTCCCATGAGTAAAATTCCCCCTACCTGATCCCCCAAAATCTCGAGGCTCAAATCGATCTCTAGTCACTTCATGAGAGCCAAATTGTGTACCTGCTTTTTGGTAACCCCCGTGTTGATTCTCCTAATTTCTCCTCTTCTGCTCTTGATCCCGATGAAGTTTTGCTCTCAAATCATCCTCCATCAGCAAGTCATCGTCATCCATCCATTCCTCAGGAGCGGACCCCCAATACTGTGATCACCACCCCCAAAACGATGCAAGAACCGTCCTCTTCCCGATCCATCTCCTCACCCCACACCACTTCAACAAAGGAGTGCTTCAACAGCAACGGATCTCGGATCCGCTTGACCACCCTAGCTCGCCATCCCAACCGATGAACCTCACGGTTGCTAACCGAAAACCCTAGCTTCCCGAAGCACACACTCTTGGGAATCCAAAGCCACGATGAGATCGGTATGCAACCCCAGGAGTGAGCATATAGGTCAGTTATGGACGTACCGAACCAATAGGCCGGCCTAATACTACATCGTCTATGGATCTCGCCACCCTCTCCATAGAGGAGATTGCTCGGTCCATGACCCGACACACCACCACCCCGAACCAATGGACGGAGGATGGAGCATCCACGCGAGCAGTCTCGCGAAGTTTTCGCCATCGACTTCTCCGCCGGGGGCAATCCCGTCCTTTCGTCAGTCGAGCAACCTCACGACTCCGCCACCGACGCCTCCGTTGGGGGCAGTCCCATTCTTTCGCCAGGCGAGCGGCGTGATTCCGCCACCGACGTCTTCACTAGGCGAGCGGCCTCGCGGAGTTTCCATAAATGAAAACACTTTTGTTCTTTCACGCAGATGATTTTTGGTCTTTCTTGACGATGACTGCCGTGTTTGTAGTACATGGTACTTTTGACTTGGACGATCATGCTACTACGTGCTAGCGCATGATGCTAATACAGTGGTCACTTGGCGATGGTACGTTCCCGATTTAGACGACAGGCACATTTAAATAACGTAGTTGTACTTGTATCTGACGAAATTGGAGATAATATCACACTAGGGCTGATGTTGCAGAAAGTGCGGAATATCTATGTCATCTTCTTGAGCGACGTGTTGCAATGAGGTACTACGTACTTTTCATTCCATTCAAATCCTCTCTTGTTATCTCATGAAACAAACTTACGTAGTAACAAACACAGGTGATAAAATAGGAGACTGGTATCTGTCAGAGCTAAGCATTTATCCCCACACCATGAGTCTTGTAGGAGGCTAGGAACCACATAAAAGAAATGAACCAAACCATACACCCACCCGCACAAGTCGCTCAAAGCAGGCAGCAAGACCAACCAAAACCACTCCCCGTCATTTTCCAGCCCCTCAAGGTGGGGGAGCCGGGAATCTATTGCAGAGCTCTGAAAAGCAGGGCGGAGAAGCAACCTCTTTTGGCCCAGAAAGTCGCAGGCACAGGCTCTTGATTGAACAACCAGGGTGCCCACACGCACTAGCGCAGGGACCATCCGTGTTTGTGCTAGGACAGCGACTTGCTTGCGCTTGGCAATGGTTTTTCCACGTCTCTGAAGCCGACCTGCCCCCATCGGAATCCCCCTCCGGTCCAATCCCCTAAGTCCATCCACCGAGAGTAGAAAAAATGGAAAGCGAGGCGTGCATGGCAGAGCCGCGGCCGGGAAAGCTGAGGCGAGGCGACGGGTAGCGAGTGACAGAAAGTGGCGTGCCTGCCTGCCTGCCTGCCCGCCTTCACAAGGAAAGGGACGGCATTTTTGATCTCGTGCACATAAAAGCTGGTCGCGGCTTCTGTTCCCACAAAGAAAACAAGATAAAAAGGCGAGGCGACGAGATGGCCATCTTCACCCGAGCAGTATGGCCGGCCGTGGCAGGAGCAGATAATTAAATACCAACCAAGTTCTCTTGTTAGGAATATTTGTTCAATCAGTGGCTGGATGATGTGGTTCTACTTCCACGGACGGTACATATGTCTCTTGCTGCTCACTGCTCAGTTTAGTTAACACCTCCATATTGACCGTCCGGATTTCTGATAAGTGTTCGCTTGGATGGCACGAAAACCCCGTTGTAGTACTTGTCAGTTGGGGTAGGAGATAGGGTGAATTGAAGTCTATCTTCTCACAGCTTGTATTGTACATCACCTATTGTGTTCGGTGGGCGATTTAATGTTGGAAGCTAGTGTTAGTTTACCTGATCGTTGGGGTTGATGGGCTGCTGCTCACTGTAAAGGGTCAAATTTGGTCCTGACTCCATCATTATCGAACCATAAAAACTGGAAAGGACATCCCAAGTAACAACAAATAACCGACTGTTGAGTCGACAAGTCACGAGTGCCACCGGATGATCAGCAACGGCAGGCAGCTTTCACCGTGGAGCTTTGCTCGGCAGCTCTAAGGGCTTTGGGACCGCTTCGACTTCGACTATGTGTTCAAAAAAAAAATCAGAAGTCATTCTAAATAAGATAATTTTTTATTAGTTTTTTCATAAGTCGGAATCCGCATATAACGTGATAAGCCAAAAGCCGTCGCGGGGCAAATTTCTACGGCTTCCCACCACCCCCTTCCGAATTTACCTCCCAAGTTTGGTGGTATTTACCCATCTTTTGCCCCTGAACAAAACAAGCATAGGCGAAATCGTGATGAGGAGGGAGGCGACGCTGCGTCGCTCCAGAAGACAGGACAAAATTCAGGGGGATGAGGTTCTCTGTCCCCGTGGAATGGGGTGGATCGGGCTGGGAAAATCCCGTCCCTGCTAACGTCGGTCCGCACGGGCCCGTGGAATTTTCCCCCATTGTGGAAACCCACGTAGATTGTGCTGGGATCCCGGCCAGGATTTGGATTCCCAAACAAGTCTGTAGTGGGATTACTAAAGAAATTTTAGAACTAGTGCCTACTTGTCTGAAAGTTGTCAACTTTTATTCCTGGGATTATATATATATATAGATGAATTACTAATGTAATAAAAGAATTGATACTTGTCTAATCATGTGATTTGATGATTATCGTTAAGATTTACTTGTATGCAAAATTGATTAGCGTTGAAATAAAATTTTGGTAGATTTCTTAGAAATGGATATGCAAAAGTTCAAAGTAAGGATCACATATATGTAATGTTTTGTATTTCATACTTGGAAACTGAAAATATTGTACATTTAATGTTTAAATTTACATTTCTATGCGAACATGAAAAAAACAAATCAAATCCTTTTAAATGACCTCAAATAAGTTATTATTTGTCTCTTGATCATTTCAGATATTTTTCAACTCAAAAGCTCCAACCAGTCCACCTAAAAACCAAATTGTCAAATATCAAATATTTTCAACTCACCGTTCAGCCATTTGCCTCTGGCTATGCCAAAAAGCCCATGTACAACGTATCGGTGCTAGCTAGTTTCCCCTGTAGCACCAATGTGAGCATCTACATGCCCGAGTGCTAACTTTTAAGAAATTATTACAACCCCACTTGTAAGTGAAATGAGAGAGAGTGTGCGATGGGAGAAAACAAAATTATATTCTATTTAGTTGTGAATCCTATTTTGAAAAGAAAAAGAGAAGCTAAACAGTTTTTGGTCTAAATATTACTGTTGTATATAAAAATAGTTGTTTGTGTATTGTATTGCTAAAAATAATATGTTGATTTGTTTGCGATGATATTTTTAACAACACGTTGTGTGAATGAGTACTTTCGTACATAACGGAGTAGCCCATTAACGTGCCTGATGTTTGTGGGAGCCGTCGTAGAAGCACACAGGCATTGCGTTGAGGACGGCGTGCATGTATGCAGATTCTTCCATCAAACGCACTCTGTACTTCGGTTTATTTATGGCCACCGGTTGCACGATCACGGCACAATGCAACGAATTAAGCGGCAGTGGCCGTGCAGCTTCAAAGGAAGCGAGTCGGCCGAACGCGCGAGCGCTGCGCCGTGTGGCGACCCGGAAGACGTCAACACTTGGCGGCTTTCGCGACGCGGACGGGGCACGCAACTCGGCGACACGGGCGCACGGCCCACGGCCCACGGCACGGTCCCACGCCCACCAATCGAGGAGGGGGACGAGACGAGCAGAGCAGAGCAGACGCAGAGCGGCGCAGTGAATCGCTTCGCAGGCTATAGTCGTTCTGCACGCGTCGCTTTCGGCGAGACTGCACGGTGCAGCTAGCAGGCGAGGCGTGTAAGCGTCTAGGCCCGGCCGCGAAAATACTCCTTTGCGGCAGGGTCGCAGAGCTGATGGACCGGAACCGGTTTTAGCATCGTTCGCTATGCCTGAGCATTGTGGTTTTTAAAAAATATTATTATTTTAAAATATAGTTACAAAAATAATAAATATTTATCTCAAAAAATAACAAAATTAGGTCATATCGCTGTTTCAACTGACGACAGAGACATGTTGAGTCCCTGTCACCGGTCCAAGTTAGGAAGTAAACAGTGCTTTTGTCGCCAATTGAACTAGCGACAAGGACTTCCCCCTATAAAACACCACTAAAACCCAAAAATTCGGCACATGACCCACTTTTATTTAGAAATAACAGAAAGATGGAAGAGAGAGGAGTAGAGGGGAGGAGAGAAGCTAGCAAAGCGCTGCTCGTCTGGTTGCTCACCTGTCAGGCAATTTTTTTAACCGAATGGATTAAATAGTTTCAGATGTAGGGTTATGTGGTGCAGTATGTTGTACATAATACTTTTCGGTGGGTAATGTAGTTTTAGATATGTGATTAATCGTGAAAATATTTTTTATGATGCAGTGCATCAAATATGTCGGACGTCACAAGTTTCAAAATTTACTACGGTCAGTGAACTATTCTGGATGGTCTCGAGGGGATTGATTTGCGTTATTTCCAATCGGCGATTGTGTCACTGCCGATAGCAGAGAGGTGTACATGTGGCGCTGTGATGTGGTGGTTGTTTCACATATTCTAAATGGACCATGATGTGTATGATCTGAGATTGTGTTGCCTTGCCCCCCGAGCAGCACAACCCATATACTGTGAGTTAGTGCAGCTGAATGGAATAAGTTCATGACAGCTATATGTATGCATGGCGAGGGAGGGAGTGCGAGATTTGATCCTTCTAGTCTAGGCATATGCTAAGCTCACTCATGCATCCGCGGCTGGACAAAAAGGTGGTGGTGATACCGAACAAGAAGTCCGAGACTCCAGCCACAGCGCAGCACACACAATGGCTGAAGGTCCAGGAGTAGCTAGTCTTGTCGATGAAGACACTATGGAATGGGCTACTTCAGTCAGGCAAGCTAGTGGGCTTACTAACGAGGGTAAGGCGGTGAAAGCCGTGGTGCAAAAGATGGATCTCGAAGACCGGGACTACATAGGATTGCCAAAAGATGAAGAATCCGACGACGAGGATGATGTGGACTAGCAGGCGGTTCCATCCGAGTGGAACACATACCAGTTCGACAACCTCATTATCAACGAAGGCTCCCGTGTGCCGTGGGAGTATGACCAGAATAAGATCAGGCAAGGAACTATGTACAAATGCAAGGAGGTTGTGTAGGAGGCGGCCAAATCTGAGCTTTATCGGTGCGGCGTACATTCACAGTCATCAAGTCTAACACAAGATTTTATGACATGAAGTGCGACATAAAGGTATGTTATAGGCGAGTACAAGCGTTTTAGCATAAGTGGGACACCTACTAGAAGTGCTCTATAGTGCTCCCTCAGACATGCGTCGTCGCTGTGTCAGTGCAGTCTCACAGGAACGTGTCATCAGGCTTCATCGTCAACCTCATGTACGGTGAGATCGTGAATAATCTTGCTTTTGAGCCACGATACATCATTCGGGCGATTGAGGTAAGTTTTTAGTACACAGTCAGCTATGCCAAGGTGTGGAGAGCAAAACATAAGGCACTGAAGTTAAGGCTCGGTACTTTCGAGAACTCCTACCAGAACATCCCCGGGCTATTTCGAGTCATACAAGACAGGAATCCTGACACTCATATCGACATTTAAGATTCTACACATCCGAAGTGGGCCAATAAGATGTTAATGCAGCGAGCATTCTTCGTCTTTGGTCCATACATCAATGTATTCCGACACTACCATCCAATCTTGTATATGGATGACACATTCCTGACAGAAAAGTACAAAGGTCAGATGCTCACTGCAATAGTGACAAACGGGAATAATCAACTTCTTCCTATAGCATTCGCTTTCGTTGAAAGCAAGAACACGGATAGTTGGTTGTGGTTCTTAAAGAATATCAGGATTTCTGCTGTACATGGTCGCCCAAACGCATACGCCATGCATGATCGGCATGCGGGTCTACTGAGTGCAATAACTCAGCTAAAACGAGGAGAGAATGAACCATTTGCATGGGCGGATCTGCAGAGCTGGTGGTGCATGAGGCATTTGGGAGCAAATTTCTACAAGCAGTTCTGCAATAAGAACTTGATGAATCTGTTCAAACGGCTGTGCAATCAGAACTAGCAGTGTAAATTTGAAGCTCTCTGGAAGATTTTGGATGAGCGAACCCAGACACACAGAAGGGAGGCAGCGAAAAGGGTCACTCTAAGCGCTGACCAGGCACCTGAAGTATTGCCACAGCTACCCATAGATGGTTCCAGTGTCACGAGGAAGACGGGGGTGCAGGTCAAATGATTTTTGGACTAGGATCGAGCACGGGCCTAAGGAGAAGTGGTCGCTGCTACATGACAGGGGTGGTGCACGATATGGTGTCATGACAACCAATCTAGCCAAGGTGTACCACTAGGTCATGTGCGACGCAAGGTGTCTCCCTTTGGTTGTTATTATGGAGGCAATTATACCACAAACTACTTTGTTTACAGAAACAACAACGTGTCGCTTGTTGGGGCAAATGACAGAGTTCTCTACTCCGCCATGATCACCAAGTACATAGAGGAGAAGAGCAAGAAGGGTGAGATGCACTGGACATTCAAGATGGGCACAAGGGAGCTTCGCTTCAAGATAATGTGCAAAGATAAAGAACACTGTGGGACGAACCGCGAGAGAATCACCCACAAGTGCACGCTACACGCCACGCTAGTTGCGTATGCACTTGCAACAAGCCCCTTTTTTACATAGGTCTTGCTCCCATATCATGACTGCATGTTCGATGGTGGCGTAGCAACCCGACCAGTACCTATCTGACTACTTCAACAAGGAGGAGGTGATGCAAACCTGCAGTTCAAAGATGTATGTTTATGTTGTAGTTGGTCATTTCACTGGCCATACGACTTGGGAGCAACTTATATAAGGCCAAGGACATTGATAGGCTGAAGGGAAAGGTTGGATGAGCGATAGGTACGACGCTTCAGGAACGACATGGACAAAGCAAAAGCCGGGCATTGTACGAAGAAGTGCTCCATTTGTAGGGAGTCTGGGCACACCTTCAAGAAATATCCTACGAGAAATCCAAAGCACGAAGGAGACATCGACACTCTAGATATCGCCTTAGAGACCTCAGCGGACCGACCCACTCGAGACGGTCCACATTTCGAACATTGAGGTCGCGGCCACGGGAAATCTTCACTAAGTTGAAATATGTGGTGCCCAATACTTTATAATATCACTTTGTTCGTAATATGCCAAATGCTTATTATTATGTTTTTAAACATTGGTAATACGTTGAGGTGTTGATTTTTTTTGGTAATATCACTTTGTTTGTAATATGCCCGCCCCTCTGTTATGTGCTCAATGCTTCATTAACTCAGTGCATAAATCTTTTTGTATCATTCATTTTCACATCGTTACGTTTGGATCAGTAATACAACCCCATTTTGCTAACTGTGGTGACTTGGTTGGTTGGTCCGTTTGTGATTTTTATAGATTCTCAGGGGTACGAATTTGTTAGACTCGCAATAACATTTTGTGATCGTCGTATGTTGTTGTATTGCGATAAATTTCTGAAGAATTTTGTAAAGACGGTTGAGGTAACAATGACTCATAAGCACAAAGGTAAGTGATATTGTGATACACCATGGAATTCACACACGGTGGAGGACTTTTGAGAAAGGCACAACGATAACAACACGACAGTTGATCCGACAAGGAGGGTTACATATCACGCATACTAACGAACTAAGGATGGTACACGCATGCCTTTAGAAAATTAGAAATACATGGGACATATGGACAAAGAGGGTCGAGCTAATGCATGTAATGTGGCCATTTGCCCTTGCGGCCCAGCTCAGCGTTGTACTCCTCATCTTACTCCTTAGCTTTCGCCGTGATGGCTCTCTTCCACGCCTCCTTAGCTTTCGCCGTGATGGCTCTCTTCCACGCCCTCTCGGCCTCGTGTTGCTTCGCATCCTCGTGTTGCCTCTCCTGCCTCTTCTTCTCCTCTATCATAGCCTGTAGCTCTTCGATGTGGCTTTCACGACCCTCGCAGTCCTCCCTAGGCCAACACTTCTGTGCTCGCAGCATCCACATGTCGTACGAGTGGATCTTGTCGTCGATCCACTGGCTAAAATCATATAGGCGCGGTAGAGACTACGGTGGGAAGAGAGACGTGATTACAGCCTAACGGGAAATAAAATAGTGGCGTGCACTGAAATGTGATTTCATTACCAGCTGCCTGTGACTCGGCGTTTCAAACCTGCTGTCGGGGTACTTCGCGCAAGAAGTATGGGCAGCACCAATAGCACTATCCAATGGTCCACTCGTCAGTTGATTTGATGAACTTGCTGGCGTCCCGACACCAGCAAAGGAGTGGCACCACCCTCGTCGGGGGCCCTTCCGGAGGGCAGTTAGCGGGTATAGGAGGGAGCCGTGGCATGACTCAGAAACATTGGGACTAATGCGAGACAGCCTCCTTAGATCGACGAGCTCTGGAGGTGGGTGGTGAGAGTAAGACTGCTGACTAAATGCCCTGTGGTGCGCGGCGATCTGCTAGGTAGCCTCCCAATCCTTCAAAAGCTCGTGGATGTGCTCTCATTCCTTCTCCTTATCCATGTTATCTAGGTAGTGTTGCTGGTGTGGAGTTCCTGGCCGAGTAGCGCTGTATTTATAGCAGGAGCGGACGCAGCTATATCGGCTCTATTGCGATGAGGCACTAACGTGTTTCTCATTCGTACAACGCGCCCATCAAAGCAGACGCATCATGTTGCTGCATAAAGCTAACTCGTCGGATCACGCTGCTGTGCAAAGCTACATCGTCGGGCCACGTCGCTACGCAAGTTGTTACTGTACGAAGCATGTTCTCATGACAGTGTGTTGTCATATCGATCTGTGAAGGTGGCGTGGGGGAGTCAAGGCATAAAGTTCACCGATTGGCGTACCACTCCGTGGGATCGTTGAGAGCATCCTCGTAGACGACGCCGTCGAAGGCGTCGAGCCAGCCCTCCGCCCAATCATACATCCTATCCGCTTAGGAGGTAGTAGCAGCCAGGTACTCCCTCTCTAGTGTACCCGTGGACAACAAGATAATTATTTGGTCGGTACGAAACACAAATTGTACGAAAGAAGTAAAGCGTCAACTTACCCATGGATATGCGCCGACATCCGCTGCCCCCAAGGGGGTGGGATCTGCTGTCATAGACCGAACTGGCAAATGACCCACTGCACCTAGTATTCCTCCACAAAGACTTCGTGCACCAAGGCCCTCCGCTTGAATCAGTACACGTAGTCTCGCGTGCACAGCCTCGACAGTCCTTCAGGCACACGTGTGTACACCCTCTCCTGAGTATACGGTCTCCAAATGTCGCGGTCATCCATCAGCTGATCGAACATCGTCACGTAGTCCTGGTACGACCCCTACGTAGTGATCGACGTGTTGGTGATCGGTAGAATAGACCAATAGAAACTTAGCTCACGAAATTATGATTACATTACGAATAACAATAAATGTTCATGAAACTAATCCGTCGGTGGTACCACACCATGCCCATAGTTGGTCGGTCCATGTCGTCGTCCTCGGCGTACAAGCTGACCGTGTACGCTCCCAAGTTCACCTGTGGTCATCCAATCTGGAAGCGCTCGAAGGACCACAGCTACAAAAGTAGCCGGCATCCAGAGAGAATAGAGTTGTCCTGGGTTCGATGGTATGCATCGCGCAGTGTGCGGTACGTCGGGCACAACACGGACGGACCCCAAGTGTAGGGGTGGATCTCGTCCACCAGCCAGTCCGCCAGCTTACGTGCATATCACACGTAGTTCTTGTCAACGCTGTCGCCATGGGACCCGGGAACATAACCCTCCCAAACATCCACAACAGGTAGGCCTCGAAGTGCCTCCCCACCGCCTCCTCGGGTGTGTTCTCCGCCATATTCTCGGGCTACAAGAAGATATATACACGTCAGCAAGGTTCACAAATGAATTGATGAAAGAGGACAATAGTTACGAAGACTTACATAGAATCAGTAGATCCTCCTCAGCGTCGGCCCATGGGTGTTGCTGAACTCCCTATACCCGCTGCCCAGGCGGCAGCACGTCTTGAAACCTCGCTAGCAGATCTGTGCGCCACGTGGCCGGGATGTCGTACGTCGCCAAAGGGAAGCCAGTGTAGGGCAACCCAGTCAGATAGGTGACGTCTTGAAGGGTTGGCTCCATCTCCCCACACGGAAGGTGAAACATGTGCGTCTCTGGCCTCCAACAGTCAACCAACACAGTCAGTTGGGCCCGGTCGTATGGAAAACATGTGCGTCACCTCCACCATTCTCGTCAGTAGAAGTAGGTCTGTCGCCCTCAAACTGCGTCGGGTAAGGTTACAAACAAATATTAGTTCACCCGAAGTAGTCAGGCTGCAAATGAGTACACAAAGATCGCAATGTCACGTACCTCAAAACCCAGCTTGGATCCACCCTCCATGCCCTGATGGGCGTGCGCAACCGCAACGCGCCAAGCTCAATTGCCACCTTGCCCTCCTGGGGGAGGATGATACTGAGGAGGCTACGGTGATGTGCGTCAATCACCGGGTCAAGCAACTCGCATGGCTACTGCGTAGCGTGGCCTGGGTCCTCCATACATGAAAATTCAGTGCATACATTGTAAAAACTACGAAACATGTACATAAGGTCATAAGGAGCGGCATTAACAAAATAATTACCAGCAACAAATAGAAACTAAATTTAAGTTGAAATTATTTTGGTCATACGTAGCCTATGTAGCAACTCCGGATTTTCTTTACATTTTTAAATGTGTCATGCTATTTTTCTAGTTTAAAATTAATTTCTGCCATTAACAATATACTTACCGTGCACAAATGGGAGGATAAATAAAGCTGTGATTATTTTGATTACACTCTACTCGCCCTACTTGCCTACTCCATATTTATAGCATTAATAATATTTTTACTGCGCACAAATGGGAAGCTAAATAAAGCTAATATTATTTTTTTATGATCTACCTACCCTACTTAGCTACTCAAGATTTTCTTTACAATTTTAAAATGTGTCATGCTATTTTCCTATTTTAAAACTAATTTTTAGCATTAACAATATATTTATCACGCAAAAAAGGGAAGCTAAATAAAGTTGTGATTATTTTTATTACACTCTACCCACCCTACTTTCCTACTCTGGATTTTCTTTAAAATTTTAAAATGTATTTTCCTAGTTTAAAATTAATTTTTTCCATTAATAATATAATTACTGTGCAAAAATAAGAAGCTAAATAAAGTTGGGATTTTTTTTACACTCTACCTACCCTACTTAGCTGCACCGTATTTTCTTTACAATTTAAAAAATATGTCATGCTATTTTCCTAATTTAAAATTAATTTCTGGTGTTAACAATATATTTAACGCGCACAAATGAGAAGCTAAATAAAGCTGTGATTATTTTGAATACACTCTACCCACCCTACTTACCTACTCCAGATTTTCCTTATAATTTTCCAATATGTCATGCTATTTTCCTAGTTTAAAATTAATTTTTGGCATTAACAATATATTTATCGCGCACAAATAGGAAGCTAAATAAAGATGAGATTATTTTGATTATGCTCTACCTACCCTACTTGGTTAATCTATATTTTTTAGATTTGTAATAGATGTCTTCATATTTCTGCAGATTTATCCTAAATCGTTCGAGTCCTAGAACATTCATAATATGTGTACTATAAAGTAGAGTATAAACAACTCAAATGATTTACTACATAATTTGACTACATTTATCTAATCTAATTATTCTATGTCGCTATTTTTGTTTGCTAACCGATAATGTTTTGACATAATGTACAAGAATGGTAAAAAAAATATCTGAAAGATGCCCGACCGGATCTGATGCTCTGTCTTTCTCCCCCGCGATGAACTGGAAGAGGTTTACTATCTTTCTTCTCTCCCTCTCTTCCTCTCTATTGTTTTTTTCTGGAATTAAAATGAGTTTTGGACTAATTTTTCGGGTTTTTATTAATGGACACCTCTCATCGGTTCAACTAGTGACAGATCCCTGTCGTCAGTTTAAGCACTGTTAACTTCATATCGCCAGTTGAAATGGCGACAGAGACTTGGACCGGCGACAGGGAATCAACAGGTTTCGTGTCGCTAGTTGAACTGCAATAGGTGCATGTCGCCAGTTCAAACAGCGATAGAGACCTAGTTTTGTCTTTTTTGTGACTATTTATTCTTGTATTTATTTTTTAAAAAAATCCTATTTTTGTGCAGCTTTGGTTTACCCCCGGTCTGCGTCTCGGCATAGAACGCCTGGTCGCTCCTGCTTTCTTGTTTCTCTTTGATTTTTTTACTGATACCATATACGTGCTCACTTCGTGCTTCGATTACTTGTAGGAGTAGAACTGGGTAGTTGTCCTACAATGGTTTTTTTTCCTGTTTGTCTAGGGATCACTCGGATGTTTTGTCACAAAAAAACACCCAAAATTTACACCCTAGGATCAAATCAAACAGCGGTCCGATCAACAACCACCACGCGCTCCAGTTTTGCTGCTCTCGTAAAAACAGGCCCGGGATTTAACGAGGGTTTGTTAAAAAGAACAATAATGTGGCAAACATGGCCTAATGGGCCAAAACTTTCAAGTTGAGTTCGCGGGAGTTTTTACTTTTTAGGGGACAATGATGTAGCGCAACAATGGATGGATACTGGTTACATGTCATGATGGGAAGATGGAAAACAATGTTGGTGTGCCTTCAAGTGTAGATTTAAATTACGTTCATATGTTGGCTTCTTTGTGAGAGGTTGTCCTCGTGGGTAGATTGAAACCGCCACCAAGTGAGCAGAGCAGCTCTTCTACCATCGTTGGTGCCAACAATGAACCGAGGAACCGGAATCTGCAAAAAGGAAAGGAAGCAATCTATCTTGTTCTATGCAGATTCGTCACACAAGCCTTCTGGAATAATAGAAGTCCAACAACTTGCTGCACAATCAGCTAAGCCAGGAAGTGACAAATATCACAAGGACTCTTATAAATAGGCTAGTGAAGAAAATGGCCACAACTTTGAAAAATTGGTTTATCAAAAAAAAACAAGGCATACATTGGAACATAACCATGAGATGTGTGCAAACTCAGAAATAAGGTTCCCTAGATCTCATAAATTCATCATAAATTTATTGGCCGCTTCCGTTGTAATCCTAGTAATGGGTTTAACTTTAGTCCATTTTGTGAACGTATTTGTGGATATCATGGGGATATCATGATCTTATGATGATATTATGATTGGCAATGGTATTGAGGTTTGTCGAAACACGTGTTTTCGACAATGTTCAATTTCTGTCAGACCGGCCAGAGCGGCGGTTAGACTGGCCATCTCTGGGGGTTAGACCGGCCTGGATTTTGGCCAAGAGGCTGGCGGTCAGACCGACCAGAAGACGACGGTCTAACCGGTCATAAAGGTTTTATTGAATTTTGGATCAGGTTAAAAATAGAGGGTGTAGGCAAATGTGGGGTTTCTTCTACTCTTGGTCTCATAATTTTTGGAGCTTCGAGTCAAAATTTCTATTTGTTTGAAATTTCCATAGGGGTTTGGATTGCAGGGAGGAAATTTGGCTAAGTTCCTTGTTGGGCGGTCAGACCGGCCAAAGGGTGGTCAACCGGTTTTGACTTTTTCGCCGGCTAGCTTGGCGGCGATGTTTGTTGGTTAGGTCAAGTTCATGGGTTTCAGTGCATATGTGTTGTATGATGCATGTTTTGACTAACGTGGGCCAAGTTACGAAAAACTTATTCTTGGAATCGATTTCTTGGTCTATTGTTGTGCAGGAGGCTTAGAGGTCAACAACAGTCAACGGTGAGGATGATCGGGACTAGGCTTGAAGAGCTGAGATTCAGAACGATCGAGGATGCCGGGTAAACTCAAGGGACTCAAGCATGGCGCAAAATGGACAAGGATGACCGAACGAAAAGTTCGTTGCGACGGTTGCAACAAGCGGCGCGGGGGTCGATGCATGTGCCTTGGTGGTTTTAGTGGGAGCCAGATGGGACAGACTTGCCGACATGAAAAGAGTCGTTGATCTACCTACACGTAGCAAACAATGGGATTACTTCATGAAAATTGGACTCGGTCTTTAGAGAAGGATCGAGAAGGGGTATTTTGGTAACTTCACCAAAATACTATCTTGATGGGTTCTGACTAAACCGCGGCGCAAGATAGCGCAAAGAGAAGTGGTTTATGTCAAGAGAAGATGAAGACGGCGCTTTGAAATACGTGCGTGGGTGAAATCCGTTTGTGTGTGGGTTTAACGGGTGCCCATTAGGGATGTTCTTCTGGAAGCTATCCTCCACAATAAATAGGGGAGGGTGCTGGTTGTGCACCTCCCAACCCTTGTTTTGAAGAAACCCTAGTTTGTGTTTAGGGAGAGGTTAGAGTTCTAGAGAGTTGGATTGATTGTGTGCTCAAGTGTTGAGCCTTTGTCCTTCTAGATATAGTGGCTGTAAACCAACATTAATCTCAAATAAATCCAAGCAAGATTTATCAAGACGAGTCTCTTCTAGTTTTTGCACTCGTCTTTTGTGATTTTGGGGCTTTCTTTAATACTTCAGTTTTCCTTTGGTTTCAGGCTTGGATCTTGTTTGCTATGACATGTGAGAATGCATTTAGAATCATCTTGGTCATCTATTACCCATGGGCAAGTTTTTGGATAATATTTTGGTTTTAAATCAGTTTTAAAGCAACCTTCACTCAAACGAAAATATATCTAAATTTTGGCAATTATTTTCACAATACTTGATTGGAATAGGTTCCTGACATCCTAGAGAAGGTATGTTTCGAGTTTCATGAACTTTGGAGTTTTGGATCAAAAGTTAGATCAATTTGTGATTTTGAGTTCGGACTCATTTTACTGTTCATCGTGCTGGAGGTCAGACTGCTCTATGGAGAGGTCTGACCGCTAGGCTGAGAGGTCTGACCGCCCAACTCATTGTGAATTGAGTTTTTGGTGATTTTAGTTGTTTTGTTTCGGGATTTCGATTGGATTCAATACAAGTCTTCTACTATTCTTGTACATTAATCTTCATAGCTCTCATAACTATTGGAGTGAAAAACGTGTTGAATCTGATCAAAGTGAAAAAGAGATCGTGTTCCTATTCACCCCCTCTAGTTGTTGTTTCGGTCCAACAGTATCAATAGTCACAAAAAGGAATTTTGAAACCCCGGGTACTTTGGGGAACGATCATAGGATTTCTAAACCCCAGGTTGCAAAAGGCCAAAAAAGAGGTATTGTTTGTAACGCTTGAGTTGGTTGGTGTATTTGCCTGCTATGGAACTTAGATTGTACACATTTATTAACGAGCTCTTTTGCGTCATGGAGGGTTGTTGGTTAATAAAAACCTTATGTAATACCCCGGAAGCGAATCGGGTAAAGAAACGAATCGGGTAATTTGAATGGAACCCGGGAGAAAAGACAAATAAAGAACTCGAAATAGTGACTTATGATCACTTAGGCAACTTATGGACAACACGAGGATCAATAGAGTTGACCTCACGTTCGATAGCCTTAAACTGTTGTTTCGACTCGTATGCCAACGAGCCCCGTAGATGTGGTCGATCGTGTGCTCTTGGTCCTGGTGAGACATCTCCTCATCATCCTATGGTTGCCTGCGACCACTTGTTTGTCCCACCTCCTCGTTGGAAGGAAGTGGTCATTTGCGAGAATAATAATATTCAAGTTTTTGCTGGAAAACATGGTAATTTCGGATGTCGTGACCTTCTTTTTCACGAAAAGGCGACCACCTCGGCTTATCTGTCTTCCATTCGGGGCGTTAGCCATGGCCCTGGTCTCTGTACACTTCTTTTAGAGTTGCTGAGAGAGAAAAAAAGAAATATGCTAGAAATTCCCACAAAAAGATCAAAACATCTAGCGCTTAATTTGGTGGGTCCTAATTTCGAAGGCTTAGATTTCATAGTTGACCTACAGATATAAGAATCTATCTATATATTCTAATTATTCACTTAGAGAAAATATCTAGCCATTTATCTGGTGGACTGAGTTATAAGAACTCGGATTAAGAGAAAGAGTTCAAGTCAAGTACAATCCATGCTAAGAGAACCCCGGAATAAAAAAGTAAATCAAAACCAACAATTTGGCTTCTATACGACTTCCAAAGTAACATCCATAAATAGCTAAAACTCATATTAATAATTAAATAAAAATGAGGAAATTAAAAAGAAAGGGTTCATATCCAGTACAATCCAAATGGACTAAAATTTGCAATAACAATTAAATCAAAATTAGGAAATTGAAAAGAAAGAGTTCCTATCAAGTACAATCAAAATGAACTGAAATTCATAATTAAAAATAAAATAGCTATTTGATTTTCGTACGAATTCCAAAGTAAATTCTTTAAAAAATAAATTTTGGAATAATAATTAAAATAAACTAGAAACTGGTTTTTTTTACATGAATTCTACCTTAAAACCAATAATAAATTCACAGCAAGTACGATCCAAAAACATGCAAATTCAGAACAAAAATTAAAGAATGATTAGAAATTTGATCTGTAAATGGATTAGAAACCTAAATTCCAAAAAATAATAATTTTAAAAAATCTATACCAATTAGACACTCCGAGGATGCTCCCCTATTAAACAAAAATATATAGTCATCTATCTCGCGGACCAAAGTTATAACGACCCAAATCTATTAAATAGTAAAAATCAATGACGTGTGGTTTATGGCCGCTGAGAAAAAAATATCCTAGAAAGTCTCAAAAACTTAAAAATATTCAGACCTTAGTTTGGTAGACCCTAATTATGATTGCTAGCTCATAAACACAGGATGCTACAAGAAAAATAAACACATGCTAGAAGTTCTCAAAAAGGAAACCTGGTCATTAATTTGGTGAACCCAACTTATGATTAAAAATCACTACCATCAGATGTTATTAGACAACCTATTTAAACTCAAAAGATAAGAGATAATGAATGTATTCTAAGATTAAAAGATACGAAGAAAATCAAAGTAAAAAATAGAGCTTACCCAAAATAGACCACACGTTAACACAAAAAAGGAACACCTGACCCACATACATCTCACTCGGCTGTCTTTCCAAGCGCAAACAAGGAGGAGGTTTTGTTATGAAAATAAAAATAGAAATGAAGAAAATATTTTTTTTTAGAGGGAGATGGTGGAGGCACACCACATGCACATGCGTATGTGTCTCCTACACACGCAAGAAAATTAATGAAAGATAGGTGCTCTCACACGTGTGTACCCAAATTATTTTGGCAAATCTAGGCATCAAAGCCAACTGGGTGAGACGTTCCCCCCACATCTTCACCAATAAGCAATATCTCATTTGTTAAGAAGAATAGAATTTGTATGAAAAATGTTGTCCCTTTTTCTTGGTCATAACTATTTAGACAATACGAAACACATGTACATAAGGCATCTAAAGTTAAATAGAAAACAAATATATGAAATACATATACATTAATGTGATTGGAACTTAGTAATATTTTTGCACAGTAAACTACGATTTACCAATCTATAATTATAATGCTTGTGCATTACTCCATGATTTTGTCCTACTTATTACTTAATTAGTGTATGTTGCGTGTTCAATGTCCTGTAACCAGCAATAGAATTGGACAGTAAGTTTAACACGCGCCATGGATCTACAAGCTAGCGCCATAGCTTACGGTACAACAACTGCTCTTTGATATTGACTACGTCACTACGAGACATCTCAATCAACGAAAGCTTTGGGGTCTAGTGTAGACTGTAGAGGCTGACTATGGAGGTGTTCTGTTCTTGAAACGTACGTGGTCCAGATGAAACAGTGCCCCCGATAGTACAATCAGCATGGATCATCTTGTCTGTTATGGTAGAAGTTGTACGATCAGTTAATAACCAGTGTAAAGGTCATGTAGAATCTGCTGTTTTAATGACTCCAGTTTCCCCATTTTCTAAACTCACAGTGTCTGACCGCCTCTATTTTTGGTATTTAAACATCTCTCTCTCTCCATATATATATTCCTGAAACTGACACTCATATATATTAAAAGAAGATAAATATTATAGAAAAAATTAAAAGAAAAAGCATCCAAACCTTGATTAGATGGACCATAATTAAAGTTAAACCATAGCTACCATGGGATGTTATTAAAAAGGAAAAATATGCTAGAAATTCTCTTTAAAAAGCAAAACATCCGAAGCTCGATTCGATGGACCCTAATTAAGCTGAACTATATTAGCCACTATATGGTATTACTTAGAGATGTATATGACGTAGTAATTTTAAAACTAAACGGGTAGATGACCTTTAATTACAAAAACCTGCAGATGTGGCCTACTATGATGGCAAAAGAAAAGGTGCTACGGCGAAAAAAAGGAATGGCAAGTATATATATACTCACACTATTACGGAAAATATCATCACTGACGGTTCAAAATCGTCATCACTGGTAGTTTTTTGAACCGTCTGACTTTATGGGTCTGTGATGATATGAGGGCATCACATGCGATTTTTTGACCGTCTGTGAAAAAAATATCGCAGACGGTTCTAAACAATAACCGTACGTGGAAAAAAAATCATCACAAACGTAGGGGTGGATAACGAGCTGGCTCGGCTCGGCTCATTAAGGAAACGAGCTCGGCTCGTTAAGCTAACGAGCAGAATAACAAGCTCGGCTCGGCTCGTTAGGCTCATTACTAACAATTGAAGTTAAACTCGTTACTAACAAACTCGTTAACTCGGCTCGTTAAGTCTCGCTAACTCGGCACTGCGCACAATGGGCTGGGACTGGTTTTCTTAATGAGCTAAATGAGCAACTCACGAGGCAACTCGAGCTCGGCTCGTTTAGAAAACCAGCTAAATTGACAGCTTGGCTCGTTAAGGGACCGAGTTCGAGCCGACTTCTTAACAAGCTGAGCTTGCTCGCAAGTTTCGGGCTTTTTTTCACCTTTACACAGACAATTATGAACAAGAACCGTCTGTGGTAATTGATTATCATGTTGCAAATGAGTCAAAAACTAATCTTATGTTTAGGTAACATGCATGATTGCACAAATATCTAGGTATTAAAAAAGATACTATATTTATAAAATATTAGTATAAAAAATAGTTGAAGTAACATGATATTTTCTTCATAGTCAATGTAAGATTAACTAAGCCACGGGTCTAACCTTGACTTTTTTTTTCTTTCAAAAATATATTTATATAAAAAATAAGATTACAAAAATATCATTTCTAACTAATCTGTGCATATTATTTTTATTGGCCAACATGAATATTCAAAATGATATTATTTGTCAAAACAAAAGTTTTATTGTTTTGTTTTCCATAGTAAGAAGAATTCGTCACCAAAATGAGTAATAATGTCACTCACAATGTACCTATACATAATCTATTGCCACGCTAAAAAACATCTCCATTTGATTATGCAAATTCAACATAATTCGAGTGGGTATAGAAATATAAGTAGGAGCACCGTCGCGCGGGTCACTTGGCTAGTTAAAAAGAAAGAAAGGTTTTGACATGAAAAAGGAACATATTGCAAGTTATTTGCAACCTTTAGGTTTAGGACTTTCTGGTACCTTAGGAGGTAGGTAAATCAGGCGTACCATAATCCCACCAAAATACTAGAAACGATACTGAACAAACTGAAGCTGCTCTTGTCAGAATTCTGTTTCCCGTTTGTGCAGTCGACGCGCTGTTGCGAAATGCAGCAATGCCCGCCCATTTGCAGTTCTATTGCCCATCGGCCCTATCTCATCGAAAGGCCTTGATGCCGTGTTTTTTTGTTCCTTTGTGGACGTAAGAAGCACTTTGCGTGGGCTCCCGAGCCGTACGCACAAATGAAACGCGGCTGATGGGCCTCCAGGCCACGCAATGTGGTTCGAACGTTTCCGTCTCTCGACCTGGCCTTGCCACGCCACGTCCGGGATATGCTTGGAGCGGTGGTGTCTGCGCGCACACTGTAACATTTACCAATTTTGCCTTGAGATGTTTGCCGTTGAGTTGTGCAGTACGCATGTGTACGCACGGGACCGTATTGTCAGAGTGCGCCCACTCCAGCTAGATTTCTCGTTTCTCTGAGGTTAGTGTACATACACACGGACACATTAATTACCGGCCCATACGTAAGTACAAATGAAACGCGGTTGCTTCGAGACGGCTCCTTTGTATCAGCATTGTCTGTTTGTCGCTGGATCTGAGAGGTTTCATGCTTCACAGCTCATGTCAAACTCACATGCCCTACTTTCCAGGCAGGCCTTGCCAAAAGTTTGCTTTGATCCTGTTCGTCTTCCTCCCTTCGTCGTTCTAAAACCTTCCCAGCCGCACCGACCACACAGTTTTTTTTCTCCTTTGTTTTCCCCATGTTCCTTCACACTAGCACGAAAAATAGGTACACCTTCCAAAGGGGGAAAAACTAACATAGGGGGATAAATTTCTGCTGCGCAACGGTAATGCAATAGTGCAACAAAAGCAAATGCCTGCTAGGCTGCTGCTACTAGTCGTATTTGCCGGGCCAGCATGTACTTGCACAGTTTAGTAACTCGCCCAACGAACAAGTCCAAGTCCGCGTGAGCACGTACTGACGTGCTCCAGCTTTGAACGAGTTTGCTTGGATCGGAGTATTTCTACGCGGAGTTGAACGACCGATCACACACATCACATGGCAGATGAGCTACAATATTCGGGAATCGTCGCGCCTCCCGATGTTGCGGTTGCGGAGTAGCAACACTGTGCCATCTGTCAGGGCAACGCCTCTCGCCCGTCAGGTGAACAATTCGAACAGACCACAACGGCTAGTCGGCCTTTCGCCTGGCCGGCACACCAACCAAGAGTCGCATTGATCTGGAGAGCGCGGATCCATCTGCCGCGTCCGTGCGCCATCCAACGGTGAAGAGCTCACCACGTGCCCCCGGAACTAGTCGTTACACCGCGTCCTATTCGTCCCGCGACGCGGTGCCGCTGCCCAAGGGTCAACTTGGCCGGCGCCGCTCCGTGGAAAAGCCCGCCACGCGCACTGACGGCCTGGTCCCACGCGATGTTGCCCTACATGACAGCGGGCGTGCCGATGCCACGGCATCTTGTGAGGTTCGAACGTTACAGCTGTTGCTTAACCGACATGAGAAGCGATTCCCCCGCTATAAATACTGGCCCCTCCCCTCGCTTCCATTTCACAACTCGCAGTCCAAAGTCTCTCACAGCTTCTAGCTCCTCCATCTCCACAGAGCCCCAGCATTCGCCGCCGCCTCTTCTTCCCCAAAGTTTAGCCCAGTCTCCACCACCAACACCGACGTAATGGCTCGCTTCGCAGTGGTCTCCGTCATCGTCGCACTCCTCGCCGTCACCGCCGCTGCGCAGGCCCCTGGCGCGGCTCCCATCCCCGCGCCGAAGCCGGCACCCACCACCCCGCCCAAGATGGCCCCGCTGCCCCCACCCCCGGCGAGGTCCCCGGCCACCGCCCCGGTCGCCACCCCGCCCACCGCCGCGGCGCCGTCCCCGCTCGCCTCTCCCCCGACCACCGACGCTCCCACCGCCTCAACTCCCTCCGCTATGACCCCCACCGCCTCCACTCCGTCCGCGATGACCCCCTCCGCCGTCTCGGATGCCCCGAACGGCGCCCCCACCGGCACCCCCGCCGAGAAGAGCTCCGCCGGGTACACCTCCGCCGTCAGCTTCGTAGCCGTCGCGGTCGCGGTCGCCGCCGTCGTCGTGTTCTAGGTGGAGCGAGGATCATGTGATTGATCTTCGATCGCTCGTCGTGGGACTCTGTTTTACTATTGTTGTTCATACACCGAGATTCTTTCTGTGATTCTTTTTTAGAGACCGGGCGGGGAGAGAGTGATGTGCGGGACATTGTTAGCACTAGTATCTTGTTACACATGCATGAGATGATTATTAATGGAATTCTTTCATTTGTTACCTTATCTCCTCACGTCGATGTATTTATCTCAATTCTCAGCTCATTTTGATCTAGAGTACATACACAGATACACTACAACTGTGTGCCAGCAACGTCGAACTTGCTACCTATCCTGGCCCATCTCGCAGTGACACGACTCTTACGCCAGCTGTTTTGGTTGCAGTATGGGAAAAAGTTAGAACGACAACTGTAGGCAGAGAAGAGCTGCCGTTTTAAATTTGGCAGGGGGGGAAGAGTCATGTGCTGCCTGCGCGCTCTGTTCTTTTCGGCGTCCGCACAGTGCAGGCACATGGTCGCGTGATCATGATGAGATGCTGCCTACTTTTTCTGCCCATCTTTCTTTGCCTCCTAATGCCACGTGACGCGTTTTGTTGTATGCGCCAAAAAAATATACGCAGCTGGAGCATCGCCAAAACACGCTTTTGCTTCCGCCCGCCCACTTTGGTAGAATCTGCAAGGCGAAGGCCCTGAACTGGATGGACCAAAACTTGAAGGATTGATTATCTACTCCTTATTGCCATATTCTCTTACAGGTCTGCATTTACATCACTACGATACGATTAGTACAATAGTTTTATCGGAAATTATGAGTACATGCAAGGGCATGATTACCGGCTTCGATCAACCGTGGAGGCTGAACATGGTTGTTTCGTTCAAGATTATCAGCTTTTTTAGCAGACAAATTCGTTTGTCCTTAGCTAATATCGGTTGTGCCTAAAGTACCACAGTCGCTTGCCTGTGGGGAGTCGTGTTGCCTTTTGCTTTTGTATTTGTCTCTGAATTTTATGTAATGAACTTATTTGGCATGTTCATCCCCTGCTGTAAACTCGACCCGACACGGTCTATTTTAACTCTGATGATTGTAATATTATATTTGGTCGGTCAACGGTGTGTATGAAATGATTCAGTGATGTACACTGTGAGCGCTACTTACTGATCCAGGGAGTAGCGCAGGATAATCACAGAGGATTCTAGATTAAGGAAATCCGGGTCCGATATCATCCCAGCTCGAGCCCCTTTATGCTTTACAAATTTTTTTTGGTAATTTTCGTTTGATGAATTATTGGTTACATTGTCGTGTCTAGTTGCTGATTCCTAGTTTTAGTTTTTATTTAGTTTATCATTGTATAGTTTGTATCTTGATCTTTGTGTTCCTTTGCGTAGCTTTATTATTGTGATCGACTTCGCGCCAAACAATCTCCTCGCTATTATTGCCATCACAACAACAAAAACCACGCCATCATTGCCGCAACAATAATCTCTGCCGCCGCTGCCACTCCCTACCGTGGCAACCGCCACCTCCTGCTACTTGCTGCTGCGGCAACCAAAACATCCTACCATTGCTGCCGTGGTAAATAAAACTTCATGTCATCGCTGCCGCGGCAAACATAATCTCTACCGCTACTACCCGTCTCTGACAATCCCTGCCGCGACACATAAAAATTGTTTGCCGCCGCTCATCATTGTCATTGTCGCTCCTGCGCGGCACCAAAAGCGATCTACTTCGCCTATCTTTGCCGCGGTAACAAAAAACCCCTGCCATCGCTGCTGCGGCAACAATAATCTCTGCCGCTGCTGCCACTCCCTACCGTGGCAACCGCCACCTCCTGCTATTCGCTGCCGCGGCAACCAAAACATCCTACCATTGCTGCCGTGGTAAATAAAACTTCCTGTCATCGCTGCCGCGGCAAACATAATCTCTACCGCTGCTACCCGTCTCTGACAATCCCTGCCGCGACACATAAAAATTGTTTGCCGCCGCCGCCTATCGCTGTCGCTATCGCTCCCTGCCGCGGCACCAAAAATAGTCTACAACTGCTACCTATCTTTGCCGCGGCACGCATCTTGCCGCCACTCGCCGCTTTCCTGCCGCGGCACAAAAAGAGTCTTGCCGCGGCCCAAGTCTCATGAAGTTTTATCTTTTTGTGTAGGACAAATTTTCAACAGTGGCATCGAGTTTCATATAATTTCATGAGATATGTGTTTCATAAAGTTTCATCCCAAGTCTTATAAAGTTTCATCTTTTTGTATTAAGACAAGTTTTCAATCATGACATCGTGTTTCATCAAGTTTCATTTAGTTTAATCACAAGTATCATGAAGTTTTATAAAAATTTTATCTCTTTGTATAGTACAAGTTTTCAATAATAACATCGTGTTTCATCAAGTTTCATATCAAATATTATGAAGTTTCATATTTTTTTAATATAAGATATGTTTCAGCAGTGACATCAGCTCCTCTGTCCCCTCCGCCAAACCACAAGAGACCCCCCACGCCTCCTCCGACTACAATCATACCGCCGCTGGCTCCTCCCTGGCAACGAAACCGCCATCGCCACCTCCTTTGGTTGCAACTGTCACCCCACTCCTCCTCCATCAGCAAAACGTCCCCGCCGCCTCCTCCGCTTGCAAAACCTCCCCCTCCTCTTTGGCTACCTCAATTGAGAGAGAGAGAGAGAGAGAGAGAGAGAGAGAGAGAGAGGGGGGGCAAGAACGGAACCAATGGAGTTAAGAGGACGAAACGAATAGATAAAGTGGATAATAAAAGAAGATATACATTGATTCAATTTACATCCGACGGCTGTGACGCGTTTTGTTGTACGCGCCAAAAATATGCGTACCTGGAATGCTGGATGCTCGCCGCCAGGACATGCGGCTACGTGCATCGCCAAAACACGCTTTTGCTTCCGTCCGCCCACTTTGGTAAAATCTGCAAGGCGAAGGCCCTGAACTGGTTGGAGCAAAACTTGAAGGGATTGATTATCCACTCTTTATTGCTATATGCCTATATTCTCTTACAGGTCCGCATTTACATCACTACGATACGATTAGTGCACTAGCTTTATCGGAAATTATGAGAGTACATGCAGGGGCATGATTACCGGCTTCGATCAACCGTGGAGGCTGAACATGGTTGTTTCGTTCAAGATTATCATCTTTTTTAGCAGACAAATTCGTTTGTGCAAAAAGTGGTGCTTCCACAGAATTTTCATAGACTGGCAGTGTCAATTTTTGTTGAGTTAATGTTAGGCCCGATGAAGCGTTGGAAGGAAAAGCTCTCCACACCCCATGGCCTTAAACTAGCTGGGCCTTGGTCCAGTAAATACACTGTAGGGTCAAAACCAGCCCGGTTCTCTTTTCCTTTTTCTTCCGTGCTTTTTTTCCCAACATAACTACATGAACTTTCTAAAACGACAAAATCGACCAAAAAGAAAGATAGAATATTCATCCATCATATAATAATCCGGGCCTATTCCCCAGAAAAACACGCGAACTCTTTTTTTAAAAATGGTCGCACACAATTAATCGATAGTCTGATCGAGATGTTCACCTGCTGACATGCTACCACAGACATTTCTATAATTCAACGGTTTCCCCGGTGCTAAAAGCCTAGGGAACAGACAAAAAAAACGGTAAGGAACATATTTGGCCAGTGTGAACCCCAGGGAAGCACTCCACGGAAAAGAATTCCCTTGGGTTTTTCTCGGGACAACATAGCGAAAGATTCTTTCCCTTTGGTTCACAGTTGGACGACCTATCCGACGTGTAAAGAGCCCTTCCCTTGGGCCGCTTCCCTTGGCTACATCTACCCTAGGGAACCTTTCTATTCATTCATTCAGAAGTCAGTACACATTAATTTGATTCTCGATTAATTGTTGTTATGAGCTTTCCATTATTTCAGTTAGCACTCTAAACACATCCTTTTTTCTCATAGTTTGGGGTTTTTCTTTTCAACTCACGTGAACAAATTAAATACATAAACAATATTCTCCAGCATCACTAAAATGGTAAAACACAGTTGCTGCAAAAAAAATGTATTCCAAAATAAATTCCAGTAATTCGCATGATGAGTACATGAAGAGTTTAACGAGAAAATACTCAGTGGATTAAGATCACTCTCAAAAGACAAATTAAAGCACCAATGAAAACCCAAAGTGTATTGAGTACTTTCACGTCTGGTGAGGCCTCTCCAATAACTGCGTTCACTGCAAATGGTACGCAATAGCTACTCCAGTAAGAGAGGCAGAGCAAGCTGCAAAATGAGTACAAAGATAGAAATCTGCAGTTATTTGGGGCACTCCATTTCTTGAACATAGTTAGCATATGAGCCCAGATAAGAAATTAAATCGAATAAGAACATTCGGAGTTGTCAAAGTAAAGGAGCTACTAAGCAAGAGTGCCATCAAAAGTGAAAAATAACACATACAACTTTGATTTTCTAACCGCAATACACGATCCATCCATCTTGAATCTGCATAGACGCTCTTGTTCTTGGCCTCAGCCATGCCAATCTGCATCAAGAACACTGAATCAATCAAAATATGGATCTGAAACCAGGATTACCAAGAGCATTGTATTTACCAATGGCTCACTTCACGACTACAGCAGCAGTACAGCACAGTACGGAGGCGTGCGCCGCACTACCATAGGTCTACTGCTTTGCGACTGCTCCCCTGTCGCAACCACGTTGTGCAACAGATACAGCTCCTCCATCGACTGCGTAAAGGCTGGCTCCGGTGGATCGACACGGAGACATAGGGGGTGGATTTAGTGGTGGTCTAGTGCAAACTGGAGAGGGAGCAGATGGCGGCGTCGCCGCCGATCCGGCTGCTGGGAGCTCGGTAGAGACGTGCCACCGCTAGGTCCGGTCGTTAGGAGCTCGATGGAGGTACACTGCCACGGATCCGAACATCGGGAGCTCAGTGGAGGCACACCGTCGATTTTAGACGCCACCGTAAGCTTCCGTCACGAGAGAGAGGTCTGGCGTGGTGATGGAGAGGGCGGCGTGATGAGACAGTGAGGACATGTGGGAGATCGGGGAAGACGACTGGTGGCTGGATGGGGTGGGAGAGGAGAGAGGAAGGCAAGGGAAAGTGGGTCTATTAGGGTTTATTTTATCGGGTTTGCTACTTTTTAGTTGCTTGAAATTTTGTTATCTCCCACTTATCTAAAATTGTGTAGTACTAAGTCTAAAATTGTGTTAACAAGTGATGTTTAATTTTAGCATAGTTTTACTACAACTTTTAGTTCTATTTTATTTTGTACTTTTAGGGTTCATCTCGTTTTTTTCTAGGTTAGAAATTTTGTCTTTGTATTTTATAGGGGTTCAGCATTTTTTTATATTTAGGTTAGAATAATTCTTTGTTTCATTCTTTGTTCTTTGTTACGAGGGCGGTTAGATCTCAGTTGAGAAAAGTGACAGAAATTCAGTCGCTCTTATTTTATTATTTTTAACTGGAGATCACAGATGTGGGACATGGCGCACATCCAAAATTTCCCGTGGCGTGTACCTGTGCTCACTATTGCAGTTTCCCTAGGTGGCAAGCAAAACCTCTAGCGGACATTTCAGTTGCCTTGCTTTAATTATTCCCACCCAAGAGAAACTTATTGTCTCATGGGTACCAATTTTGGCAGTAGGGAAAATTTGAAGTGAGTGTAATTATTTGGAATTCTGCCGAGTCATTAATTTCATGTTTCTATACGTGCAATTTACTCAAGGACAGTAGATAATCTGCACATGGAAGACCCCTTCATTCGATCTATGGAACTGAAGTGGTGTTAGCTTTTCAAGGCATCGACGAATCAGGTGAGCACGGAAGTTCTTAGTAGACGCATGTAGGTGTCAATCGGCTGCAATGTTACGCAGAATCAGCTGGAATGAATCGATCGATGCACTACTGAATGATCCTTGCAAGAAAGGAGGAGGAGAGTAACCCAGCTCCTTGCCTCGGTGAAGTTGCTTGCACACATCTCGCGATGTACGGAGCTACAGATCTATGGGCTAAATGGTTGATGGAGTCGTGCAATATTGCATGATATCCCCTCCGCTAGCTATTTGGATTTGGATTCCAAGAGCTTACTCTGCGCGGTTGTTGCCACGTGTCCACGTTAGGAAGCATACATGGTGTGCACGGCCGCAGGCCGCAAGTTCATACGATTCCTAACTTTGAAATTTTTTGTTTGTTTATACGATTCCTTAACCATTATCCGCTCACGTGGCCTCTCCGAACCATTCTGGAATCATTGATTTCTTTGCAATTTCCTTGCAAACATTTGTGTGATTATCGAAACATTAAGATGATCAACAAGGGTGGTCACAAATCATGCACCCAAAATTTCGCTTGCTCTTTCTCTGTCTGGGAGACCATTGATACAAGTTGATGGGAGTACTTATGAAATCGATCTGCGTTTCGGGACATAGGTGTTAGATGTAAGTACACTATTATGATTAATTTAATTCCTAAATTAATGATCAGTATAAAAGCAACACACATATTTCCAACTACAAACAGTAGTATGCTTGAAATATCAAATAAAAATAAATCTATCTCATATATATATATATATATATATATAGGAAGCCTTTTTCCTACTCCCGGGAGTAGTTACTCCCTATTTCGTATCTCACAACGTAGGGAGTATTTTGTGAACCGAGTATGTATGTGTAGTATCACAGTATATAAGACCACCTAGGTGGTATTCACACCTTTTTAGGGGTGGTATGTATAATTTTTTAGACATACTCCTTTTTAGTGCAAATATGAATGTATTTACAAAATATGTTAAAAACTATGGACTCTCTTATAATTTTTTCGTGTGGTTCACATTGGATTATCTTATAATTAGTATATGAGTATACCCAAAGTGATAAAGGAGTATGTCAAGTTCTTTTAGGTGGTATATCAAAGTGGGAGTAACTACACTAGAGTAGAAAGTATTAATCCTATATATATATATATATATATATATATATATATATATATATATATATATATATATATATATGTGTGTGTGTGTGTGTGTGTGTGTGTGTGTGTGTGTGCGCGCGCGCACGCGCACGCTAATAAAACAAAGCCTATCACATGAATTCTACTAGTAACAGTAGAGAGCATCAGCATCACATGATTAAATTATAGTAAGCAAGATTTAGCAATGATAAAGCGCACTACTACAGAAAAGGTAATCACAGACGGTTTAAAATCGCCATCACATAAGGTTTTTTGAACCGTCTGACTTTATGGATTAGTGATATTATGTGGTCATTACAGACGATTTTTGAATCGTCTGTGAAAAAAGTTATCACAGACGGTTCTGAACAATAACCGTCTGTGATAGTCAATTATCACGATAGAGTCAGATGTGAAGACGACGTGAAGCTAATTATGAGGGAAATCGTGAGCAGTCGCGCAAACGTTTCCCAAAAATTTGATTCGCCCTGACCCGTACAGGATCACGAGCGATGCCGACGTGGCATGGCGAGCAAGCGCATATGTGTAGTCTTATTTTACTTGCTTCAACTAGATATGGTAAACTTCACCTTATAAGTTAATCTCCTTCCACCTAGGCTAGTAGTACGATACTGAATTTTTTATCTTTTACCATGCATGAGTGAATATTTAGAATTTACAAAGGATATTATTTAGACCAAACTCGCAAACTCCAACAATAAGTTGACAGCACGACGTTGTCCTTGGGACATCCAGAGACACACGCATGAAAGAACAAGTGCAACCAGTTAGCCCTGATGCATAACGGAAGTAACTATTTCCCGGCCAAGGGAATCTCTAATGGCCATATGCCACTCATGCTGTCTGTGTACGCTAGTGCACCCCGACCCCGAGCGCATCTCTGGGGAGCATTATTCACCTACGACCCACCCATAGAACCAAGCAAAGCACGCAGGAGAATTATCCAGGAGAATAAAAAACGAACTCATCACATCATCAGGCAATCATTCTGCCTGCCTAGCTCACTGTTCATCCTAACGTATCTCTCGACAGATGTACCACAGTGAACGCAGGGTTTCATGCATGTAAATCCGTGAATCTACAAGTACTTTACTCCAAAAGGAGGTGATCAGAGCAGAGCGCCAGTTTTGATATATATTTTCCTTTTTTTGCCCCCTCTGGCCCCGGACAAGGTTGCATATATGCAGGGTAGTAGGGTACAGTCACATTCACAATTTCACATACAAAGCTAGGATGGATTCCATTTCCAGGGCGTACGGGCAGGCACACGGCATGCAGGTGATGCGGGTGCAGTGGAGTGCAGTGCTAGCTTCACATGCACGACGGTCTCAGTGGCATCAGGGGCACCATCAACTAGCTGAGGCTGAGGCTGAGGCTGAGGCTGAGCCGAGGCCGGCCTCCTCCTGCCGCTGGATGCTGCCCAGGATCTCATGCACAGAGGTGGCAATATCTTCCACAGAGCCCAGCTTGGAATCATCCTCTACCTACCATCCAAACGAAAGCGAAAGGATGCCATCACCGGCGATGTTATATAGAAATGGAAACAAATAGTCGCAGTGCCACGGCGCTCTAATTGCTCGATTTGTCTCCATTAGCTTAAACTAAGTATATATGTTAGAAAAGAAGTTACCTTTAGGCTGAAGGAGTACAAGACCATGGCGTCGACGGTGGTCATGTTGAGGTGCAGCGGCGGGATGCGCAGCTGCTGCAGCCCGGCGACCATCTTCAGGAGCTGCTTCGGCCGCCGCCGGGAGAGCACCTTGAGGCTCGCGTAGCCTTCCACCATGGTCACCTCGATGTCGGCGACGGCCGCCTCGCTCTTGACGTTGCTCGCGTTGCCGGAGCTGGCGGCGCCGCAGCCACCGTGAGACGAGGTGGAGTACTGTGGGAAGCTGAAGAAGCCGGCGAAAGGTGAGTGGCCGGCGTCCGTGCGGCCGGTGCGGTTCTTGAGGCTCTTTTGAACTTCGAGCGATTGAAGGAGCTGCTCGAGCTCCTTCACGTAGTTGATTGCCCCGCCAACGATGGATGCTTGGTCACCCTAACAAATTAGCAAAATGACACAATACGCATCTGTCATTACATTAACAGCAAATGTATAGTTAATCAGTAATTAGTCATTTGATAAAGCTAGAACGAAACTTGGGACAAACGGGTGAACTTGAGATGCTAAAATCGATGAAAGCGTAGTAGTAGTAGTAGCAGTAGTAGTACGTACCCTCTGAGCGTAGGATGGCGGCATGAGCGAGCGGAGCACGGCGAGGTACTCGTTCATCTGGCGGCGGCGGTTGCGCTCGACGGCAATGTGGGTCATCCGCTGGCTCTCGATCTCCTCCTTGTTCTTGACGACCTTGGTGCGCCTCCGCTTCCTCCTCCCCGCGGCCGCCGCCACCGCCGGCTCGGGCGCCGCCTTGCCCTCCGTGGAAGCATCCGACTGGTCCCTTGAGACCGCCTCCCAGTCCTCCGCACTGGGCACCACGGAGGTGGCCAGCTGGTGATCCCAATCCCCAAAAAACTCACCGAAACCACCGCCGCCCACGTCGCACCACGGCGGCAGCGTGTAGGGCGAGCTCCTGCACGGCCCGTAGCCGAAATGGCCTTGCGCGAACACCACGGCCTCCAACGCCATGCACAGTGTCAGATGGCCTCTCTGCCCGTTGCGGACGACCGGAAAATGATAGGTTGCCACAAACACAAACGGCTGGA
The DNA here is from genome assembly GCA_036346395.1 of Hsuehochloa calcarea. NCBI lineage: Eukaryota > Viridiplantae > Streptophyta > Magnoliopsida > Poales > Poaceae > Hsuehochloa > Hsuehochloa calcarea. Next base: position 65,554,722 of record CM070598.1, read on the forward strand.
TGTACACACGGACACGACACAAGTATGAGATCGGACCGGCGTGTGATGAGGGAGGCGGGTGCGCGTTTTATAAGGAGGTGCCGAGGTGGGGGCGAGCGGATGAACACGTACGCGCGCGCGGAGGGGCCACCATTTTGTGCTCATGCATGGGATGGGAGGCCATTACTGGAGATGCAATGCAAACACGCAATGGTTCAAGATACAGAGACCGGGCAAACAAGAGAGGGGCCTGGTGGTTTTGTTCGTTGCAGAAACAGGGGCTCGGCGGCAAATTGGCCAACTAGTGAACGGCATACAAAACTTTAAAATATTATTATTTTTTATCATTAGAACAAAACCTCTTCTTACCGTAAGATTTTAATAATCGAAATTGATAAAAAAAAACTATCACATATTTTTTTTAAGAGAAAACAATCAATTTCCTGACCTTACAACTTTTTAAAAGATTCATGCTTTACCCGGCAACATCGTCTTCTCTAGAGATTTGTTAAATAACATTCGACTGTTTTTTTTTATTAAAATAGTCGAATTTTCATCTGTCCGATATGTTCTGAGATTTGTGCTTATTCTCATACGATGAGTTGGGTCTGAATTTATTATGATTTTTTCGAACTATAACGGGTTCACCATATTACCGTATTTTGTTAGTATAAAATTTTATTTTTTTCTTTATTTTTTCTAAATATCTCAAAATATATGTTAGATTTTGAATCATGTGATGGAAATATGAATTATTAAAACTTTCGATAATAATTACAATGATTAAGAACAAAAATTACATACATAAGTTCTTATAATTTATATATAATAAAGTTATAAATGAACTAAAATTTAACTGTTTGGATCAAAAAATAATTAAATATTGTATAATCACACCCTTTAATAATACAGCTATGATCTGTCATTGCGGCGACTATCTCTACTGTAGAAAGAGGAAAAAAAATGATCGAGAGATCACAGGCACAGCACACTGTGCCGCCTGGGTAGCACATAGGCCACGAAAACATTGGCAGTGTATTAGCTAAAGGGAATGTACGGCCGCGTTTTCTTTTTTTAGTTTTCTTGGGGGTAACGTGGGATGGTCAAAGCGTGTGCGCAGATCGAGCGATTCTGCACGTCGACCGGAGGGGCGTGGCAATAACATGCAACGCCAGGTTTGCACACGCAGGTAGCTAGCAGTCGTGTGTCGAACCTGTTAAATTTGGCAAACGCTAAGCCCCGTTTGTTTGGGCTTTAACTTCTGGTTTTTTATATATAAAAAAAAAAAAGCCAAAGAAACAAACTGTTGATTTTTGCAGTTATTTTTGCAAAAGTCGTTTCCTCCTTCAATGGGTGGAAGCCAAAAATCGAAAGTCGAATGCGAGGTGCTTCCTGTGGTTTCCCACCACCTTCATTCCCAAATTACCCCCGAAGTTCAAGAGATAATTACCCGCAAAATGTCATCGCATATAGCCCCGGCTCAACCAGTGCGCCTCCCTCCTCCTCCCACGTGCCTCCCTTCTCCTCACGTCTGATTAGCCCGTGCGCCTCCCGCGCCGGCGAGGCTGCCGCCGCCTCCTCCTCCTCCTCCACCTCCCCGGTGGCCACCTCCACGTCCCATGGCGCACCTCCTCCCTGGCGCCATCCTCCCCGCTGGCCTCACCAGGATCCAGATCCCCGCCTGCTCGCCGGCATCCTCCACCTCCCTCCTCCCCAGCGCATCTCTTCCCGCACCGACCTCCACCTCCTTCTGCGCCGCCCCTCCTCCTTTTACCGGCTCGGTGCCATCCTCCCTCCTCCAGCTAACCCCTACCGCCGGGCCTCCTTCTCCCCCACGCCGCTCAGCCTCCACCTCCTCCTACGCCGCCCCTCCTCCTTTCACTATCTTGGCGCCATCCTCCCTCCTCCGGCTACCTCCCCTACCGCCGACGGCGGCGGCGGCCAAAACCCTAGCCGTCGCCACCTCTCTTTTTCCTTTTCCTTTCTTTCTTTTTTCTATTGTAATATAAATGTGGTTAATTGTGTGTAATCATTAATCATTGTAATATTAATAATTATGTGTGATAATTATTGTAATAATTGTGTTTATTTATGTAATATTAGTTTATTGTATTGTAGTTAATTGTGCTATTTGTGCTAAATTTATGATATATTGTGTTAATTGTGATCAATTGTGTTAACCATCGTCAAATGCGATCAATTGTGCTAATTGAGGTAGTCGTTGTCAAATGCGACCAATTGCCCTAATTCTGATAGTGGTCGTTAATTATCGTTAAATGTCGGCAATTGCGGTAGTTGTCGTAAATTGTGCTAGTTGTTAATTGTCTTTAAATGTTGTTAATTGTGTTTAGCGTCGTTAATTATTGTTAACTCTCGTTAGTTCTCGTTAAATGTTGTTAATTGTGTTAAACGACATCAAACAAGCAGTTGCTGTTCTCAGGGGTATTTCAGACATTTCACATCTCGGAAGATGCAACCAGTCTATATAAAACCAGACAGCCAAACACCAAATCAGAAAAGCCTAGCCGGAAAGCCCTACAGCACAGCTGGAAGTCACTTTTCAGAAAAGCACAGTCGAAACAAACATGCCCTAAATCTCCATATTTGCTATAATGCTACTGCCTTTGCGTAAACTAGCAAGGTGGTCCGTGCATTTTCATGGCTAGATTTGTTTGAAAGTTTATAGTATCAAACGATATAATTTAGATGTTTGAGAATATATTTACGTATCTTATATGCCATTTAGATTTTTTAGTTAGAGCTATTTAGATTTTTAAGACAACATAAACATTGTAAATTACAATAAAAGCTTGTTAGAAAATACAACTTGAATGTATATATACATGGTCGTATACATTTATTTAATCTCAAAGTAATGTTTTGATTATGTGTGTGGCAAATTATCTTATTAATTTGCATGATATCAGAGTGCTTTGCTCATGCACACACCGATACACCTTGAGTGACTTATCTTGAACTTATATTCTCTCACATCCCGGCTACCCAACCGAACCGTGTATCTTACATCTCTTCTCTTCTCATTGCTATAATTTTTTTGCATCACCCTCTAACAACAAATCCAATCCAATTCTAGATCGAACCATCTCAATTGTTTCCAATGAAACACTCTACCACATAGTTATCTTCTGCTTCTCTTCAATTACTACTTAATTTTAATTGTTCCGATATTAAACACGCCTACACGTGCAAGTGTCACCGATCCCTATCGGGGACACTCGTCACAATCTCTCCGGTGACCCTGAGTCTATTCCCTATGGCTGCACCATCTCTACTCCGAGCTCTTTGCCCCTCTGCTTCTGTACGCCCATTCTTCTATTTGTACATATGCACACATGTATATACACATGCATGATGTTATAACATGTTCGATGTCCTCTTCTCCCGTGTTGGTCGTTCCTCTTCTTTGATGTTTGCCAAATCCATGTTGTGGCTTCCTCACTAACCGCGATGATCTTCTATCTTCATTGATGCTGGCAAGTTTGCTTTAGTCTCTATCTAACAATATGAAAAAAAAATTCTCACCATCGCAATGACATTGCACCTCTCACCAGCGATGGTATGCTTTTGGCCACTGACTTCTTCAACAACGTCGACGCTCACAACTCGTTGTTGTGACCCTGGCATTTCCTTCAATGGCTTTGGCGAGCATCACGACATTGTCCTTGTTGAACGGCTAAGGTGAACATCACGATATTGTACTCATCTTCACGCCACCATCTCGGCTCTTCGCTTCCTTGTGGGTTAATATATTCTTGTGGGATAGAGCAACACCATTGCACTGTTCAACCGTCTCCTCCGATGCCATTCATTCTATCCTTATTATAACTTTTATTTTTTATTCAAAATGTTCATTATAACTGGACATGCTAGAAGCGAGAGGTTTCGTGATGGAGAGATTGGATCTCTATCCTACTAGGGATGTCGAGCTCAAAAATTGCACTTAATGGCACCAATGGGAAGAAGATTTGGCACCGTAGTGGAGTAAGGCAGGGCGACTCCTTATCCCCCACCTCTTCATTCTTGCGATGGACACCCTGCAATGCATCCTTGACGGTGCAACACAACAAGGTTGGCTCACACCACTCCTTGGGAGGGCAGCGAAATCACGGATCTCTATGTATGCGGATGACGCAATGATCTTCCTAGCGCCGATCAAAGACGATGTGCAAAGCCTTAAAGAACTATTTGGGTTCTTTGGCGAGGTAACCGAACTTAGAATAAATATCCACAAGAGTGATGGCATACCCATCCGATGACAAGCACTTGATCTCGATTACATACTTCAAAATTTCCCGACTCTCAGGAAATATCTACCATGCACATACCTTGGACTACCACTTTCATTGCACAAACTTCGGAAAGTACAATTGCAACCCATGATAAACAAGATCGAATTGAGACTAGTAACCTACAAGAAAAGCATGTTATGTAGAGCTGGCAGACTGACAATTCAGAAGACGATTATGATGACCATATCTATCTACCAACTCATGGTGGAAGACTTGCCTGCATGGGCATGCAAACGAATCGACAAATGCCAAGGGCATGGTTCTGGAGTGGCGACGATTCATGCACGGGGGGGGGCAAATGCTGGTTAAATTGGAACACAGTGTGCCGCCCCAATGGAGGGCTTGGAGTCATGCAATTAGACTACTTCGGCAGAGCGCTACGACTTCGATGGCTATGGCACCAATGGAAAACATGAGAGAAGCAATGAAGCGGGATGTGACTCCCAATAAATGAAATAGACCAAGCCTTGTTTTAGAGCCTCCACGACAATCTCTCGCTAGGGGATGGAACCAAGGCGAACTTCTGGAAGGATGCTTGGTTACACCCTAAGCCTTTGAGGGAGATCGCATATTCGCATCTGGCCTCATCAGAATTGTGGCCAGAAAAACGGAACAGTCAAGGAGGCGCTACACGGTAGGAAATGGATTGTTGATCTTAGAAGAAGGATAACGAGACCCATGTGTTGGACTTCGTATACCTATTTACAGAGCTGGATAGGGTTGTTCTAACGTCGTAGATTCCATACACTATTACCTGGAAGCGGAAATCCCCGGGAGAATACTCGACGAAATCGGTATACTTGGCCCAGTTCACCCGGTTCGATCGAAAAATCTTATGAGAGTTTCATTTGGAAACTGTGGGCTCCGCAAAAATGCAAAATCTTTGCATGGCTTCTCATTCAACACCGACTACCAACGTCGGATGTCCTAGCAAGCCGACATATGCCCAATGACAACTGGTGCCCACTTTGCACCAATCAGCAGGAGACATAAATCCACATGTTCACTGATTGTACCTATTCTAAAATAATTTGGACCATAAAAACAACATTGAATCAAAGGAACAACCTAAACCCGATGTAGTGGAATACACATGAAAACCTAATTGAGTAGTGGTTGCAGATAGTGCAAGCCGAGCGATCGGACAAAAGAAAAGGGCAAACCACTTTAATTATCCTAGTTCTGTGGGAAATTTGGAAAGAATGCAACATGAATTTTGCAACACCAAAGGAACGATCCCACTGGGGCGATGGCAATAATAAAAGAAGTTCGTGCTTAGATTATAAGCGGTGCGACAAAGCTAACGTTGTACTTACTAGAGGGAAGCACGCTGAATACCTTGCAACTTGACTAACCACCAACTGGTATGTGCAGCTGTGTTAGTAGGGCAAATTGGCAGTCTGCCAGTCGCCAGCTCAAAAATCAGGCCCCCAGCGACATCAGTGGAGCACTCAGCACCACATGGAGCACACCATTATGCACCACCCAACAACACCCAGGTAAACCTCTTACTAGGATTGAGCCGCACTCTTTGAGAAGCAATCAAGAGGCCGAACAAAGGCTGTCGGAAGCGGCGCAAGAGAAGGAATCAATACTGGAACGAGTAATGACTAGGGATGGCAATCGGGCGCGGCGGGTACGGGTAGTGCTCACCTATACCCATATCTGCGATGCTGAATTCCCTCCACGGGCATACCCGCGAAGGACAACAGGCGAAAAACCTCGCCCATACCCGTCTCCCGTGGGTACCCGTCGCCACGGCATGTCCGTTTACCCACGAATAATGCATCGCCGCTTGTGGATACCCATCGCCCGCAGACATGCTTGTTACTCGCGAGCAATGCATACATCAAGTTCATCATAATTCATACATCAATGGTGCATCACACATCCAACAACTAATAAAGTTCATCACAATTCACATATCATGTTCGACAAGACAACTAATCAAGTTTGACAAATAAAATACAAATACAAATTGATATAGTTCCTTACACATGTGGGTAGATTACGGGTAATCGGGCGAAGCGGGTACGGGTGGAGCTTACCCATACCCATGCCCGTTTACTCGATGGGCAAGGAATTATGCCCGTTTTCATGCCCGTGTGCAAAGAAAGACGCTCATACCCGCCTCTATTAGGGTATTCGCCCGCGGGCACACGGATAATCGGCCACAATTGCCATCCCTAGTAATGACAGAGTGATGACAGAGATGCGCTTAATTTTCAGAGGGCCAGGAAATGGCCACGATCGTTGGTCATTGTCGTTGAAGCAGCCCCCACTGGGCATGAAGAAGAGCGAGACGGTAGCACGACATCTAGTTGCACTATGCTCTCTCCAGCTTCAGTTCTCTCTTCAGCTTTTGTTCTCTTTTTGGTGGATTGTCTGTAGACCATCAGAGCCATTGCCAATGGCGTGTTCAATCCTTTGTTTTTCTCTTTGTTTTTTTGGCCCGGCTGAGCTGGGCAAAGTGACTCTTATTTTTGGCTTTACTACTTCTTTAATGCAATAATGGCAATATTTTGCCATTTCCTAATTTTTTTGCTATTTTATTTAACTTATCCCCAATTTTAGTTATTTAGGGATTTTATTTTGGAATAGTATGGAAATCAAATTGCAAATATTCTTTTGTTTTTTATTCTGAATGTCAATTATTTTTTGTTGTAATTCGTATACGGATTATATTGCTATTTTAAATTTTTTATTTTGAATTATAGCTATTTATGAATTTTACTTTGGAACGCGTATACAAATCCAACTGCTAATTTTTAAAATTTTATTCTGAGTTATAACTATTTAGGGATTTTACTTTGGAACGCGTATACAAATCCAACTGCTAATTTTTAAAATTTTATTCTGAGTTATAACTATTTAGGGATTTTACTTTGGAATTTGTATCGAAATCAAATTGCTATTTTTTTTCTCTGGATTCCAATTATTTTGGTTGTAATTCGTATACAAATCCTATTGCTAAATTTTGTTTATTTTTTACAAATTATATTTATTTAGGTATTTTACTTTGGAATTCGTATGAAAATCAAATTGCTTTTTTTTTTCTGAATTTCAGTTATTTTTAGACTGTGCTGGACATGAACTCTTTCTTTTAATCTAGACCGTTATAAATTGAATCCACCACAATCGACAATGTAGATCTTTATGTTTTCCCATCGATTAACATTTGATATTTTAGACCTTGAGATGAATGTGGTGCTTCTTTTGACTTTGCTTTAATAAGGTAATAGATAGATTGTATTTGAGTACTTATCGACGTATTATAGCTGGAATAATTAGATGGCTCTTCCACAGAAAAGAAGAAGAAACTACAGGGTATCAGACCGGTAGAATGAAAAAGTTTCAGAAACAAATAAATCTGTGGCAACTTAGCTTGTACTATATGTAGGCTACACATGTACCATGCAATGCACCCTCCTTGTGCAGTCGTCTGAAAGTGTCGGACTAGCTAGCCAGCATGTGTGGTGATTTTTACCGTTCACCCATCTCCTTGGCCGCTTGTGCAATCGGGCAGTGCAGAACGAACTCTTTACTGGAGCTCATGTGACCTTTCACAACAAAGTTTGCATGCACGTGCCATTCATTGGCCTACTGTCTTGTAATTTTTCTTTCACTAGCCTACCCTACTATAGGCAATCTTGCTTGAGCTACTGTCTTGTAATTTTCCATTTCAATAGCCATTTCAATAGCCTACTATAGGCAATCTTGCTTGATCTAATATCTTGTGTTTTTTCCAAACCTGCCTAAGTTTATGATTACCCTCCAGTACAAGCATCTCTATCTGTTTATAATCTTCTTCTTCTTCTTTTTTCCATCCTTCGACGGAACGGCTCACTGTGCAAGGACTGGAACAATGTACAAAAACGCAAGGCATACTGTACTAGTTTCTTATCAGAATACAAAGAGGAAATACCAGTGTTATTGTTTGTTGGGAGTTCAAGGTACAAATACGTGCAATCGATCTCTGTTGGTCTTCCAACGAATGATTTGATCGAAGCCCGTGTTTGCGTCGCGCAAGTCATGTAAGCTTTTATTCCATCGCCACCTGTGTATCTCTTTTTGGCGTCGTCACAACATGATGCATTGCCACGTACGCGTCGATCTAGCGTTGTCATCACGAGATGAACAAGCTAGGATCGCAATCACTCGCCCCGATGCTCCGTATCATTACGATTGGACCGAAACAGCGATCAGAAGAAGTGGATGTAAGGATTATCTCTTTTTTTTCAACTTGATTGTATTCAAACCAATTTCACTGCAATATCAATGAAAGGTCAATATACAAGCATAGCGCAAGTCCTGTATTGAATCCAATCGAAAATCCAAAACACAGCAACTAAAATTTAAAAAAAAACTCAAAACCAAGTTAGTTGGATGGTTAAGCCTCTCAATATGGGCGGTCTGACCTCCCACACGGGCCCAGTGATCTGACGAAAAAACTCAACTTTTGATCCGGTGATCCAATTCTTTTTATATTTTAGCCATAGCTCATCATAAAGGTCAGAAACCTATTCCAATCGACGATTGAGAATATCAAGACCAAAGTTTTATGAATTTCATAGATGAGCGAAGGAGGGCACAAGAACCTTAACAATCAAACTTTGATACTAAAACTTACTCACGGGTAAGAGATGATCCTAGATGCATTCTCACATGTCACAGCAAGAAGAATAATAAAAAGAAACCAAAGGGAAAAAAAAATCAAAGAATCACCAAAAACCCAAAAGTCACCAAAGAGAGATCAAGAAAAAGAAGAGACTCATCTTGGAGAAATCTTACTTGAATTGATTTGATATAGATGTTGGTTTACAGCCAATCCACTATGGAGGGCAAAAGCCCAACACTCGAGCACACAATTAATCAATCTCTCGTAAACCCTAGCCTCAACTACTCCAAAATTCTCAAAGCACAAATTAGGGTTTTTCTCTTGTAAAGACTTGACAACTCCACATTTGAACATTCTCTTTTATAGTGGAGGCTAGGCTAAGAGGGAAATCCCTAACAGGCACCCGTTAAGCCCACACACAAACAGATCTACATTGACGCAAGCTTCTCAAAGCGGATGACGAACTAGGCTTTCTGAATCTGTTTCTTTGTGATCTTTATCTTCATTTGACCTAAATCATCTCTTTGCGTCGTTTTGAACCGCGGTTTAGCCAAAAGCCATCAATGCGATATTTTGGTGAAGTTACCAAAATACCCCTTGATCCTTCTCTAAAGACCGAGTCCAATCTTCATGAAGCAATCTCATGCTTCGTCACGTGTAGAGTGATTAACATCTTTCTTCATGTCAGCAAGTCTCTCCCATCCGGCTCCCACTGGAACCATTATGGCACTTGCACCGACCCCGTACTGCTTGATGCAACCTGTCGCACCGAATTTTTCGTTCGGTTATTTTTGTTCATCTTGCGCCATGCTTGAGTCCACTGACTTCACCCAGCATCCTCTATCATTCTGAACCTCAGCTATCCAAGTCTAGTCCTGATCATCCTCTTCGTTGATCATCATTGACGTCCAAGGCTCCTGCACAATAATAGACTAAGAAATCGATTCTGAGAACAAGTTCTTCATAACTTGACCTACATTAGTTAGAACATACATTATGCAACACATATACACTGAAATCCATGAAATTGACTTAACCTATGAACATCACCGCCAAGCCGGCCAACGAACAGGGCAAAACCAGTCAGACCATCAGACCACCACCCATGGGCGGTCTGACTGTCTAGCCGCCTAGCATAGGGACTTAGTCAAATTTTCTTCCTGGAAATCCGAAACATCTTTGGAAATCTAAAACGAATAGAACTTTTGGCCCGAAACTTCAAAAATTAAGAGAGCAAGTGTAGAAGAATCCTCTTTCTTGCCTACTCCCTCATTTTTTGTCCAACTCCAAACACAAAAGACACCTTTTTGGCCGGTCAGACCGTCAGGCTCTTAGCCAAAGCCCTGGTCGGTCTTTTCGCCACAGGTGGCCGGTCAGACCGTCACAAAGGCCGGTCTGACCGCCTACAGCCTGACAGAATACATGTTTAAAAAAAAACTCTCGACACTATTGTCAATTGTATCATTAACAAAAACAGCTGCGCACGGCTCTCAACTTGTGCCCCAACCAGCCGCAACATGAACAAAAATAGCCATGTCAGCAACAAGAGAAAGACAGCGAAAGATGCATGCATAGTCTCTCGAACTGTGATCGAATCTGGGTGTCATTTTCGTTGTAATGCTTTTCTTTTTCTTTGCCTAATGGAAATGAGAAAATTTTGCTATTGTATTTCATTACATTTCAACGAACTTGATGCCCAGGACTTGTGTGAAATTAATGCCGTCCCGTTCCTAAGTTCCATTGAAATGCCCAGGACTTGTGCGAAAACGCCAATGAGAATTTTTGGATGACCAAAATGGCAGTTTTTGGAAGGAAAAAAAATTGTCTGGGCCAAACTAAGGTTTAATACTCTAGAACTCTTTCTTTGCAAATAAAATACAAAAACGTGCACTTGTTTCAGAAAGTTAGTAGGAAGACAGCACCTAAGTTCCATTGGAATCTCCCCCAAGAAAATTGCAGAAAAGCTGACAAGGTATGTTAATCATTTAATCAGGCCATGAGCGACAACTTGAGACTGTTTCTTACATATATATGCTGGAGAATAAGAACAAACTTTCCTTGCAATCTGTAAATTATTGACCTGCACACGGTAGATCAAGTCCAAGAAGGGAACTGAAACCGCCCTCCAAAATTATTTCCCACAAGCCAGTGAAACCAGCGGCAGAACACCGGATTGTCCTGATACATTTGTTTTGTACTTCACGTATCGCACAGAAGAATTACGAACGTACGCTATTTTTTGTTTGGCTGCCATTGCAAGCATGGAATCTAACGAGATCAGAATAATTAAATACTACTTACATACTCCTCCGTTCTTTTTTTACTTACGTCCTAGAATATGACATACTCCTTTTGTCCGTTTTTACTTGACGTATTAGAATATGTACCGTCAAATATTCTAGAGTTTGACCACTAATATGTCTGTATTTATATAGATTTGCTATATAAAAATATATAATTTGATTTGTTGTTAAAAATATTTTTATAATATTATAATTTTATTACCACATTTTAATGTAAATGTATTAAAAGTAACGGTCAAAGTCATATATTGAAGACCGTCAAAAGTATAAAACGCCAGGTAAAAAATAACGTGCTCTGGAGATGATAAAAACCAACGCCTGGAGCCCTGGATGCGTTTCCCTGAGAATCTGCACAGATCGAGACTGAAATGCTTACATATTTACAGAACCGTACTATTATCCATAAATAACTCATTCTGAACTTTTTTATTGCTTCAGTTTTCCTTTGTGAAATGTTTTTCTTTCTTTTCTGACGTAATCCTTTGTGAATTGTGAATGTGATACAATAGCTCGATGTTTGTTAGAACTTCTTCCCAATGTTGATAAAGCTGAACTTGCAAGGTTTCCCATCCCACTGGTTATTTCGTAATTGGCTAGCTAGCAGTAGCCTAGTAGGATTGTAGAATTGTCAGGGTAGCAAGTAAAGATATTTAGTATTTTTCATTCACATTTCAGCGGTTAGTCTTTTCGTGTTTACTATAATAGCACAGATACTGTCTAATGTTCTGTGTAGAGATGCAAAAGAAAGAGATAATATCTGTCCGACCGATCAACTGAAGGCCCGCGAAGCGAATACAGGATGAAGAAATATGTATCGAACACTATCAATATTCAACTCTGAAAAAAATATATAATATAGTACATAATAAGCGATTTCGGACCGTATTCGCTCTAACTCAGTGCTGCCCCGAGCTGAACGTTAATTTCTATGACAAAACTGAAGCCATCACTGGGTGGCAAGACTCGCCTACGCGGAATTTACGTGGTCGGTGGTCCTCGTCTCGACGTAACATCAATGGTCTCCTTGTACGTGTGACCGGAGAAAAGATACGAAGCGAGGTTAACCAATCAGAGCATGCAAGTGGTTCTCGTACAAAATGCTCTTTGTTTCTTCAAAAGCACGGCCAAATCTCCCGTCTTGTTTCTTCTTCGTTTAATTCTCTGTGTACCATCACGAAAGGATGGCTAGACAAGCAGCGAGAAGACATGCAAACACCTTGTTGTTTGGCACATACGAAGGCTCAATTCGATCATGCAGCTCCTACAGTGTAGGTATTATTTTATCCTTAACGTAATTCTCGGCGATCTTGTTCCATTCTGCTCATGACGTACTCTGTACCAAACCATACAAAAACAAAGTTGCAATATGGTCCTGATATACCATTATTTCTTCATTCCAATGCGAATGCGCCGCAACACCGGAGGCAGTACGATGTGTGCAAACAAGATCGTTAATTAGTGCAAATCTTGGAGAGGTCTCGTGTGGGGATTAATTTGGATGCATACGTAGGTGAGTGGGGATTTGATTTGATGATGGTTTTGCAAGTGTGAAATGCAAAGTTTGGAAGCATTGCTAACCTCTGCCGTCTCCGGTCAGTGTCCTATACGGCCGCGTCCTATGCTCTTTAAACAAATGGATTTGGTGTTCTTCGTTTGGGCGGTTCCTATCCAGTTTATTGCAACCGAAAGATTCTTCCTATGGCTTTCATCAGGAGGACCCCTGGTATAGTGCTATCTATGCCAACTCCCCAGATTGACATGATTCTTGCAAAAAAATTTTAAAAAAGCATGTCCAGTTACAAAGTACATACGTATAAAGTTCTGAAACAAGAGAATGTCCTTGAGCTGGACATTATATGTGGCATAGTTGGTGCGATTAGGCTCCGTTTGAAAAATAGGAATTTCATAGGCTATGATTTATATATGAATTGTATTGTTTCTTGTAAAATAATTACTATGTTCAAACATACCCTTAACTGGAAATAACAAAGCCTTTAATGAGGCAAAATCAATCCACTACTCCTGAAACTACCTAGGACCTTTGTTCCCCGTCTACGTAACTCCGACTTAACGACAAATAGGAAACCACACTATCTTACGTAAAGTTCTGAGCTAAAAAAAAGATTTGAAATGAACTAATATCATAGATGTTTAACTGTGGTTATACCTTGGTTAGTGCTACAAGCAAAATGGACAGAGAAAATAAGCTTGGGAGCATCACAAATATGTATAAATTGAAAAATATCATCACAAGTGATACTGATAAGTGGGTCTTAGGGCCATATGTTATTGACACATCGATGATATTTTCCAATTCGAATGATTTTTGCGATGGTATGGAGCAATTCGCCTCGGATAAAGAAAACTACCTTAGTTTATGTCGGACCCGGATTTCCTTAATCCAGAATCCTCTGTGAAAAATATCGCGCTACTCCCTAGATCAGTAGATAACGCTCACAGTATACATCGCTGAATCATTTCATACACATCGTAGACTGAACCAAATATAATATTACAAACATCAGAGTTAAATAGACCGCGTTGGGTCGAGTTTACAAAAGGAGGCCGAGCAGGCCAAATGAGTTCATTACATAAAATACAGAAATAGACGCGGAAGCAAAAGAGGCAACATGACTCCCCACAGGCAAGCGACTGTGGCGTCTTGTGTACAACTGATATTAACCAAGGACTTGGATAATATTGGTTGTACGCAAGTACCAGCGGAGCTAGCTAAACTGCGGCGAGCCCTAGACTACGAAACTAAATACTCTTCACCTTGGTCTTGACCGTCGACATCTTGATCCTCGTAGTAGGCATAGTCGTCCTAATCAGCGGATTCTAAGGGTTTGGGGAAAGAGCGAGGGTGAGCACAACTTCCGTGCTCGCGAGCCAACACAACAATGCAATAATAAATATACAAGGCTAAACAAAGATGACTCGGGTTTTTTTATTTGCGCAAAGCAACATTTATAATTACATATATTAGAAAACCCTATCACTTAGCATTTTAACCAAATCATATTTTATTAAGGAGATTAAGTGTGCAATAACAATAACAGCGGGAGTTATCTCCACCTCATGCTTATTTTTTATAGCGGTTACATCCACCTATTATCAGCACTGGGTAAGACTACCCGGGAACAATCCAAAGCAAGGGCTAGATGAACCCGCCACATTTTTCAACCCACCCACAAAGGTTTTTGAAATAGAATTAACTCAAGTTAAGCTCACATATTCACCTTTGACCGTAGGCGCGGCTGTTTAAACAGTTTAGACTCTGCAGAGGTTGTACATTGTACCCATAAGAGACAATCATACTTGTTACCCCACATGATTTCATAATCATGTAGTTGAGCGATCGTCACAGTAACTTTTCAATTTACCTCGCCCCTTCCATCATTTCACCCATATGGGGGTTACGCCCATGCGTTGTGCGGGATGTTCACCACAGTTGTTAACGCAGATGGACCATGGCTTTCCACAATGTCTAGCACAGCTGGCAACTTCACCATCAGTGTCCCATTCAAGACTACGCTTGCACGACTTCGCTGCTCCACCAGTGAAATGACTTTCGAGATCCAATAAATTTACTAGGCCAAGTTGCATTTTGCAGACTTGTGGTTGTACTTGTTTTATACGGGAGGTAATAACAAGATTAAATTCTTAATTCATTCGAGCAGTTTATACCATATACCAACCATTCTCGTGCTTGACGGCACCCACCACCATCCATCCGCCCAGATGGGGTATTAGCAAGGTTTTAGGGTTTGGAGAAGTAGAAATCAAATTGTCTCAACCATTTCAGCCATTCTCCCCAATGACTGCCCAAATATTTTTTATTTTTAAAGAATGATGATTGGGGTGGTTAGTACCCTGGAACTTAAACAAGACTAGCATGACGTTTAAGTACAACCTATAATTAGTATGTTACCATATAATTACTAGGGTGACAAGGATTATGGAATTCAATTATCAAAGAAATGGTATAATAAGTATTTAATCAGCAAGTTGACATTTAACTACCTTATGACCGTTTAACATACGTTTGCATAAGAAATTAAAGCATGCAATTTTCTTTTTTAAAAGAATATAATTTGCATGAAATGTAGGTTCAACATGATCAAAATATTGACTCGCCTGGGTCAAAGGCTAGAGAATCTTGGTAGTCAAGAGCTTGGTTGAAGTAGGAATCACTGGCCTCTCCGAACTCTACTCGGACGAACGAATCGGAAAAGAAAAGACAAGCAAATAAAATAAATAAATACAAATCACAGAATAAATAAACTCCAAAATTAACAAAACTAGTACCAAAATATAGATCTTGATTTTACACATTTTTGGGCACAAGTATCATAATTTTTGGAGTTATAAAAAATATATGAATTTTTGAAGCTTTACTGATAATTTTCAGTTTAACCGAAAACCAGAAAAAAGAGGATTAATCTCCCGCTGACACGTGGCCTTTGGTGCATAGGCGCACAAGTCCACGGAACAGTACCCCCGTGGGTCCCATATATCAGCCACAGAGGCAGAAAAATAGATAATTAAACCGCGCTACTGTTCAACGGGCCCACCCGTCAGCGGCACATGAGGGAGGTTAATGCGTCATTAATGCCGGCTAATCATGGATTAACTCC
Organism: Hsuehochloa calcarea; assembly: GCA_036346395.1. Taxonomy (NCBI): domain Eukaryota; kingdom Viridiplantae; phylum Streptophyta; class Magnoliopsida; order Poales; family Poaceae; genus Hsuehochloa; species Hsuehochloa calcarea. The sequence goes on from CM070598.1 coordinate 65,570,569, forward strand.
TTAAGTGCTACAGTAATGACATGGCAAATTACGATATCCCCTCCGGCTGAAACAGAGCCGAGGGAGGGGGGCGGTGCCGCTGTGGAACACCGGCGGGGGAAGGGGCGATGACACCAGGGAAGGGCAAAAATGGGCTGCCCTCCCCGAGGCGAAGCCGGTGGCGGTGACTGTGGCGCCGGAGGTTCGCCGGAGTGGCGGCGCAACGGAGGTGAACGGCGGCAGCAAGACACGACTGAAGCTATTGGGGCGTCCCGGTGGCGCTCTGAGCCGGGGGAGGCGGCCACGAGCACCAGGGAATGCCCAGGAACTCACCGGAGGTGAGAGGAGAACCGGAGGCGGCCGGTGGCAGGCTGGCAACGGTGACCTGAGGCGGCGGCGATGTGGGCATCGGTGGCAGCTTGCTGGAGGAGGGGAAGAGGGCCGGGAAGGTGGCGGTTGGCTTCGGGGTGGCCGGGAGAAGCTCCAGGCGGCGGGAATTGGTCGGGGATGCTTCGGTGGAGGAGAATGGCGGCGGCGGCGCAATTGGGGGAGCTCGGGTTGCTCGGTAATGGAGGAGAAGAAGGGAGCTGGAGGAAGCGGAGATGAAGCGGAGGGAGGGGAGAGGCTTTATTGCTGGAGGTTAAGGAGAGAGCGAGGGGGAGAGCAGCCTCGGGAAGACGGTTCGGGCGGCGCGGGTGTCAAGGGCTGAGCGGTGTTGTAGCAGAGGTCCGGGTGGCGCGGCGACGCTGACGACCTGGCAGGCGGGCGCGGTGCCGGAGAAGCTGGGTCGAGGCACAGAGATACGGGTGGTAGGCGGCGCCGGAGATCGTGGGTGGCAGGCGGCGCGGGCGCAGAGAGGGTGACGCGAGAGAGAGAGAGAGAGAGGGAGCGAGCGACTGGAGGAAGGAGAAGGAAGGGCAGAGGCAGGCTTGGCCGGGGAGAAAAAAGGGTAGAGGGGGCGCGATGGGCCGGACTTGCCGGGAGAAAAGGGAGGTAGAGAGAGGGGGAGATTTGGAAAAAAATTTAAATTTTGATTTTTGAAATCCAGCAAAAAAATAAAATTTGAATTTTGAAGATTAATTTTTTGGGGAGTTTTTGAAATTAAATTAATTTTTGAATTACTAAAAAAGGATGCTACAGTTTAGTAAGTTACAATGCATAAGGCAGTGCTATAGGTAGAGAAAACTGCCATAGCAGGCCAGCTAATCAATCTAATCCATCTCATGAAGTCATGCAATAGACAAGCTAACCTAGTTCACTTAATTTTAATTGAGCATTACTAACAGATCAAGGCCAACTAAGCAAGACTGCTTCTTAACTTGAATCGATGTCGGCACAGGAATCCTGTTATATTCTTATTCTATAGCTCAGCCTGCACACATTCAAAAATCAAGAGAGAATTTTGTCTTGGCAAGGAGGGCTGAGTGATATATAAACATCAGGAATTAACCTGCCTACGTATTCGAGCGCCTAATGCTTCGAACCTAGTAAAGTAGTGCTAGTAGTAGCTAGCGTTCATTCATACATGTGTGCCCATATATGTCCCTACATACTCTAGGATTTGTGCGTTTTTACGGCTGAGTCTTGTACGGCTGCGAGTCCCCAAGACTTTGTTCTTGCATGGGACGGGAGCACTCGTAAGACCCATTTTGCAAAGAATCTAGCCCAGCGTGACAAACAGTGCCCCCCCAGAATTTTTCAGCCGAGTCTGCCGGTGCCGTACACGGAGCACTTGCAATTCCAAGCCACAAAACGCTCTCGATCGTAACCTGACCTGCCAGTAGTCACCGTGGTAGCCGTGGAGTCGCGTCCTGTCTGCCCCCGCGCGCGTTCGGTTCCTGCAGCCCCGGCACTATGCGCCACATGACCCCGACCGAGCTGAACAGCAGCTGATCGATGCGATTCCCACGGCCAGACGCCGTACGCGCGCCAGATTGCGATTTCGCGACACCGTGATATGCTAGCTGCGCGGTGGGGGTGGCCGAGCTCGGCGAATCGTTCCGATCGGACGGCACCGTACGTAGCACGACTCGGGTGCCCGCCCGGCATGCCACAAATACGCCATCCACCGCACCGGGCCCTGCCCTCCGCGCGTACGCCGCAAATTCCACTTTACCGCCTCCTGTTTCCTGTCCGCGGGTGGTTGTTGTACGTGCACCCTGCCAGTGCCAACGCCGAGCCATCTCGTGCACACGAGAGTCCCACCCCCACCCCCACCCCCTAAATGGCACTATTGCATTATTTTTTTAACTTACCACCCCTCGCGTTGTATTACAAAAAAAAATAACAGCACAGATGTGCCTTCGTCCATCACGTGTCCTGGGCCGCTCTCTCTTAGCCCAAACACACCAAATTCCGAGCACCCAAAGCCTTGATTCGGGTGCGTCCGACATGTGACTGCTCCGAACTCTATTCGCTCGGACAAGGCCTTGTCCTCGCCCCCCTTGCCCAGACGAGGCGCTGCCACACACCCTTGGCCCGGACAGCACGTGTCCTCACGTGTGTAGCTTAGACGTGCGCTGGCCGCAGGTGTGTCGCCCGAAGAGCGGCCTCTACCGCCCCCCTCGCACGGACATGCTTGCTGCCCTTCGTCCGCTCCTCCCTGCCCTGGACTCACCTCCACGTTAACATTTTCATGCCTAATGCTCGCGCTTTATTCCTGTCGCCTCACTGTCTTGGCTATGCATGCATGCATGCAAACCAGCGTGAGCGGGAATATGATTCCATAGGTCGCTTTGCGGTCGCTTTTATAATTTTGTGAACTTATTTTTTATATTTAGAAATTTCTCTAACAAATATACTTAAATGAAACTGCTACAGTATCCCCCGACCTGTTGTGATAGAGGGGCAGCAGGTGGTTTCCTGACCGGTGGCGCAGCAGACGGGCTAAGAGAGTCAAAAATAAAATTTCAAATGTAAGAGAGTTATATTTGAAATTACGGTGGTCTAAGTCAATAATGTCTAAAATTCAAAATTCCCTGAGCCCCGGCCCGAGAAGTGAAACGACGGCCGATGCGATTCACTCAAGCTCTGCAGCACGTATGCCGCTACAATTTCCCAGGGCAGGCAGCTGCAAGCAGGTCGCACTGGCAGCGTCAAATTATTCGGGCTATCGGATGGATGGCGCTACGGAAAAATTAACGCGGTCATATTTCGCAGCGTAGCACCGACCACCTCGCGCATTTTATAAGCAAAAATCCTTTCACGCAAGCTAGCGATGTTGTTCTTCTGGCTATGGAGATTCACCGATAGACCGACGGACCCGATCGGTCGAACACGTTGGTCCAGTCCATCTCAAAGAAAAGAAGACACATTGGGCCAGTTCAATTATACATAATGTTGTTCCTTCGTGCAAGGGCTCCGTGCCAGTCGCGTCAAACATGCACCAATCTGATATCACACCATTGGCCGAGCCTACGACAGAGCCACATCGATGATCGGTCGGCGCTTGGACCTTGAGTAATAAGCTAGGGCTTTCGTGAGTTGTGATTCCGTCATTGCGTGATCTGCATCTGTATGCAATGTAGTAGGGAAGATGGTCTTGTATGCTGCGTATATGCAGTACTTCTCGTGACGAATATATACTCTTCCAGGTCTCTGGCAGTCTGGCTATTCTGCCACAAACCGAGCGGCATTCCGTGACGTGGCGCCACTAGGTGTCTGAACCGTGCAATGCGAATGTAGGTCCGTCCGTCCTCCGGAATACGATGCTTTGGCCTATCCTCCAGTTATTAGACAAGTTGGGCGCATACATGGGGTACATGACAGTATGTTCATGCTGGGGCCCCTTTTATTTGGCCGGTGAACTTTTGCATAGGTTTATACGTTCAGTTTGATCCAAGGAAAATTATAGGATGACGACGTCCGGAGTGATTCGTTAGCATCAGATGCTACAATTCACCGTCTACGTGTAATACATCCAAATCTCTTTATGACCATTTGGATCAAGCGTCGGACCAAACGATCACTCATTCACCATTCAATAGTCCACCAGGCACTTCCAGTTTCTAACTACTTCCTTATTTCTCCTCCCAACTTCTCCACCAGGTCTCTCCCTCTGCTCTTCTCTTCTCTCCTCGCTTTCTTCCTTCCTTCATCCTCTCCAGAGCAATCTCTGGTCGACTGCTCTCTTCTCTCTTTCCTCCGGCTGAGCCGCCGCCTCTCCACCGCCGGGCTGCCATTGCGCCGCCATGCTGCCTCCCGTGGCTGTCGCCTCTACAACTGTCTGCCGAGCGGCCCGACCAACCCCTACTCCCGGGAGCTGCTTCGCCATCATCGACTGCAGAGACTAAGCAGGCTGGCTAGCAGCAATCTCATGGCAGCATGCATCCATGGCCTGATGAATGCTAGGTTCTTGCAGCTTGTAAGGTTTACTTCCCTTTTCTTCCCGGCGGTTCCTGGGGTTTACACCTGATTGAGGTTGATTAGTTGAGTTGACATGGAGCAAGTTTCTTGTAGGCGGCATGTATCGATCGTTAATTCCTGATTGCTTACTCTGTAATGAATTTTTCTCGGGCTATTATTCTGAGTTTGATGTTGCAAAAATGGTGATTGTTGTGATGTTGCGACCTGTTGAAAAAATTATTGCAACCCGTTGTAAAGAATATCGCGTACTGTTATTTGAGATGTTGTACCTTGTATAAAAAAATATTGCATCTGTATAAAAAATATTGCATCCGTAGAAAAAATGTTTCATACTGTTCACGGTGATGTTGCAAGATTTCGGTCTGTTGAAAAAATTGTTGCAACCTGTTGTAAAGAATGTTGCGTACTATTCTTCTAGATGTTGCACACCGTATAAAAAAATATTGCATCTGTAGAAAAAAAAAATATTGCATACTGTTCACAGTGATGTTGCAAGATTTTTTCAACGTATTTTTTTCTAGATGCTTTTGTTTTGATTTTATTGATTGAGTTTGTATTGTGGGAGATGTTCAGGATTGCGGGGAGATCGACCGGGAGGAATTTATGGGGGATTCATGTGAGGAGGAGATCATTGATGCTGTCCGCGCATCACGAGCTAGATGTTCGGGGAGATCGGGATTGCAATGAGCGAGTTTGAGGGCGCAGTTATGCAGGGATTATTGATGTCGTCTGCGCTGTGCGAGACGTTCAAAAGTATGTACACTTTTTGCGCTAGATGGATGGTTGAAAAGCATATTCCAAAATTCAACACTGGAACGCTACGTACGGTAACGCTCGGACTGTACGTCCGAGCGTTAGTCACGTCCGTGATCCAATGCTGCTAGCGGGGACGAGTTACCACACTTAGCACGAGTTATCTGCAAGAACAAATTAAAGGATTCACAAATTTAACTAACCACGCATGAAAACTTGTAGTAGCAGGCATGTTCAATTTTAATTGAAAAAGTTGCGGTGTGCACTGTACAATGGTCGGACATGACAACACTTGTTAGTTTGTTAGTGCTACTTAACCAAGAAAGTGGGATTTACTCTTCTCATTCTTCATCTTTGGTGAGCCATTATTGTGCTGTGCAGTGTTTTGTGTTACTATATATTACCACATTATTGACCGTATTACCCTTACCACTTAACTTTTGGAATATACACGAATAGTTTCGAAGCTTGTAATGTCACTATTTTGTATGTAGAAAAAAAAAGAATGGCTATTAGTATAGGTGTGTTTTGTGCTCGCTATAGTGTATAGCAACTGCAAAAAAGAGAGAAAAACGAAAGAAAGAAACCTACCCTTGGTAAGTTTTGGCCTCTTTCTAAAGAAAATCTCACCGGCCCATGGACAGCCGCTGAGGCGTCTGGAATCCATGCTGCCAGAGCAGGACACTCAATCCTTTCAGGCCCAGCTTTAGAGACGAAACGGCCCTATTCTGCAGATAGAAAACAGCATCGCTTCTGCATGCGTGAGCAATCTCTGATCACTCCAACCGTGGTTAGTTGTTCACATGGGCTACTCTTCTTAATCGTGTTGCAATGGTAAACATAACGTGAGAAAAGGAGAGGTCATTCTGATACAGCGTCATGTACTTGATTTATTAATCTACAGCAACCGACACCCGGAATTCATATTGAATACCGCACATTATTGATCGTTGCAACGTTGAACGACCCAAAATCCAGATTACTACGTCACACTTAAAGGAGGACCTCAACAACACCACGGTGGCAGTTGGGGAAACCGGAATTAGACGGAGTCCATACTGCCCAGGAAAGCATCCAAGATTACTCACAAAAACAACACTGCGTGTGAGTGTGACCCAGTATTCAGTGATATGCATAACCATATATATGAGCGATCGCACTCACGGAGTATCTATCACGTATAATCTCAAACCCCAAGCTGACATGTCTCTTGCTACGTTTGCTTGGGGACTTTACGTTACATATGTGCGACACAGACCATGCATGCATGATTCATGACGCGGGTGGCAGGTGGGTGATCGGACCCAAGATAAACTCAATCTGGCAACCACACCGCGCGCCGTCCAATCGTTGCTTTTGGGGAAGAAATTTGATGTGTGAAGACTTCACGTGAGGCTCTTCTCATCAACCGTCAAAAATGATCGGTTGATGAGGCTGTCAAAAACGATCTAACGGTTGATGGAAAGGGTCTTACCGTGAGACCTTCCCCATTACATTTTTTTTTGCTTTTGGTGTCTTTCGGTCGAAACTTTTCCTCGTTTTGGTGAGACGGTGAGTACTCTTAAGAAACTCGGTTTGGCTCAAAAATCGGTCTATATATGAGCAGTTCATTAAAAACCTTGAAGGGTTGAGAAGACTATAAATAGAGGGGGACTCCAACCATTGTAACACGATTATTGAAGAGCAATAAAACGAAGCCTGAATTCATCTCGTATCTCTGTGTTCAATTCATTATTGTGCTTTGTATTCTTACTTTGATTCTTATGATTCTGAATGTCGTTTACGAGGTAATCGCTCTGACTGGACTCGCTAGTGATAGTTACTCAACACGTTATCAGTACGATCGACTCTCCTCACATCGAAAGGTAACTGTCGATAACGAAACTCGTAGATTGAATCGTATTTTATAGATTACTTTCAATTCTGCAAATTTACTTTCTATATTGGTTTTCCACGATGCAAATATGTTTTAATCTACCGGGAGCCGACTTGAAGTCGCCGATATAATATCGATCGATAGATTATATGAAAGATTGGATGTCGATTGTACCATATATTGAAATCGCAAATTCGTTCTAATCTACCGCGAGCCAACTCGAAGTCGCCGATCGGTAATGGCATGAATGAAAATTTCATCGCATGAACAGTTTTTCTTTCTCGGATGAACAGTAATCGCACGTGCACAATAATCACATGTGAACAAAAAAAGAAAGAAAACGACCGACGACGGCTTGCACTGCGGCGTCTTGCCGCTATCCCCCGGCCAAAGAAAATTGACGAGATTGCCGTCGGCAAGACCGCCATATGGGCAAAACATCACAAGAGAGAAGAAAGGGATTACGGCCAAAGGCGGCAACAACCCATCGCCTCGAGCCGCGCCGCGGCGCGCAATGCATCGCCCGAACGGTGCGCGCCAAGGTGTCACCCACCACCAAAACATCACAGAAGGAAAAGGGGGTAGGCAAGCCGGCAGTCGCGTCCCCGCATGGCACCGGTCGCCGCCGCCTATAGCGGCGCCTCCAAACTCGAGCTTGGAGCTCCGGCCCCGCCACCTCCGGCCGCCTCTGCAGCGCCGCCGGCCCTACTTGGAGCCGTCACCACGAGAAGATATAGGCGGGGACCTAATCCCCCAGCGCCCCTTATCTATCGTGGGCAGATGTGCTGGGCAGAGCGGCCCAAGGAAACGGGCCGGACAGAGAGAAAAGAAAAAAAATGAAAAGGGGGTATTTTTGCAAAAAACACTTGGATTTTTCTGAAATTATGAAAAAATCTCAGAATTGGAAAATTTACAAATAAATCCTCGTAATTTTGAAAAATTACAAGATTTTTTTCGGGAATAAGGCAATTTTGCAGAAAACCCATCGACTTGTCCAAAAATTACGCAAAAATTTCCTCAGAACTGAAATTTTGCATTTTAACCCCTAGAAATTGCAGAATTCACCAAAAATCCTTTTAAGCAGAAAAGGACATCGGGAATTCGAATTTTGAATAGATTTTTGCATTTGAAGCATATTTCACCTTGTTATTATTTATATGCAATTTATATACTATATTTCTTATTTCTGATTATTTGTGATTATTTATAGTATTTTTAATCAATGAAAATAGCAGTAAAATCTGAAAAATGTGTAGAAAATACGGAAACATTCTGAGAATTTTTGCAACCATTTTATACAAATTACCAGTAGTAATCTTATACACTTTTTGTATGAATATGCAGATGACTGACCTTACGAATCAGGAGTTTAAAGAGTTAGCCCAGCATGGCCACAATTACATGATTTGGGCATCAGATGTCGAAATTGTACTTGGAGCCAAGAAGCACCATGCTGCTATTAGACTGGGGACCCGGAAGGACGCCACTCTAACTGTTGAAGAGAATGATCAAGCACTCCATTTCCTCAGACACCATCTCTGCCTAACGCTCGAGAATGAGTACATGTCAGAAAACAATGCACTAGCTTTATGGACCGCACTGAAGAAGCGGTTCGAGAAGGTGAAGTACACCATCCTTCCTCGTGCAGAGCAGGATTGGAACCGACTATGTTTTGCTGACTACAAAACCATGGGGGACTACAACTCTGCATTGCACAGAATTTATACAAGTCTTCAACTATGTAGTAAGGTAACCACAGATGAGTAGAAGATCAAAAAACTCTCTCTACCTTCCACCCAAATGTTGTGCAATCCACACGCAACTATTGTCAGGATGGCTACAAGGAGTACGCCGAACTGATTGGCATAATGCAAGTTGCGGAAGCTCAAGATGATGTTCTCCGAAAGAATTTCCCGAATCCACAAGATTTTGTGTGCCCTGCATGTGCCACCAGGAAAATGATTACTAGACCCAAAAATTCTGAAAGTAAATGATGAAATCACTGCATTCCTGAACCGTATACAGGGAGACATTTGCGGTCCTATACAACCCCTATCAGGACCATTTAGGTACTTTATGGTGCTCATCGATGCTTCCTCGAAATGGTTGCATGTATGCTTATTGTCTACGATAAATCACACTTTTGCAAAGCTGATATCACAGATAATTAAGATTAAGAATAATTTCCCTGATCATCATGTGAAGTCCATCAGGATGGACAACGCCGGAGAATTTACTTCAAAGGCATTTGATGATTGTTGTATGGCAATGAGAATTACCATTGAGCATTCTGTACCACAAGTCCACACCCAGAATGGAGTAGCAGAGGTATTAATTAAAGCATTAAATTTATTGCCCGATCGCTCTTGCAGAATTGTAATTTACCAAGTACATGTTGGGGACACGCAGTCCTACAAGTAGCAACTCTCATCAATTTCCGACCATCAGCATATAACATCTATTCACCTATGCAACTAGCGCAAGGGTCAGCACAAAAATCTCTCATCTACGAAGGTTTGGTAGCAAGGTTTATGTACCTATACCACCACCGCAGCGAACTGCAGTGGGCCCTCTATGAAAATCTAGGATATAGGTTGGTTATGAGACAACATCCATAATCAGGTATCTGGGCCCCATGACTGGAGATTTACATACAGCCCGCTTCGCTGACAGCATATTTGATGAGGATAGTTTCACGTCATTAGGGGGAGGAAATCAACTCCTTGATGAAAAATATCGAGAACTAACGTGGCATGCCACTGGAATCCATGCATATGACCCGCGCACTAGTGAAACAAATAGAGAAGTTCAGAAGATAATCGATTTGCAAGCATTAGCAAATCAACTGCCCGATCACTTTAGTGATTTGAAGAGCGTGACCAAGTCGCATGTGGCTGCACGCAATGCGCCGGAGAGGGTTGAAATACCAAAGAAAACTAAAGGTATCCTTAATCCCGTCCAGAGACCTCAAAATAAAAAGACGAGCACTCCGACCCCTCGAATCCCAAGTAACCGAGGACGCGTGGCGAAAAAGGATAAGAATGACATGACACAGCCGATCATTGAAGTTCCCCACAACCAGAAGGGGAGCCAGTTGAGACCTGACACAAGTATGGAATCTTCAGCAAAAGGCAAACCAGATTTGAATATTCCAACGGAGGGAGATATCAGTATGGATGTGTGCGCACACATTAGAGCTGAAAAACTAAAGGGAATTGCCCCCGCAATTGAAAGCAGCGGTGAGCGAGTAGAAGCATTAGAAGTACCGTCTCATGAAGAAATAGCTATAAATTAGGTGACCACGAAAGAATCTATGAATAGAACAACAGCCAATGTCGATATTTATTTTGCAAAAAAATTACCACAATCATCGATCTTAATCCAGAGCCTGCATCGCTCGCTGAATGTAAAAAAGATCAGATTGGAAAGATTGGAAGAAGGCAATAGAAACAGAATTATTATCTCTGAATAGAAAATAGTTATTTGGATCTGTAAGCCGCACGCCTCCCCATGTGCACCCAGTAGAGTATAAATGAGTATTTATTCGAAAGAGAAATGAAAACAATGAAGTTGTAAGAATTATAGCAAGGCTTATTGCACAAGGTTTAACTCAACGACCGGGGTCGATTATGAAGAAACTTATTCCCCGATCATGGCGGAACTACCTTTACATATTTAATATCAAGGGTAGTAAACTTGAATTTGAAAATGAAATTGATGGATGTGATAACCGCATACCTTTATGGGAACTTGGATTCATACATTTACATGAAGGTTCCTGAAGGTATCTCTCGCCGAACGAAGACAGATCAAATTGAAATATGTATAGTGTGCAACTCAGAAAGTCACTATATGCACTGAACCAATCAAGCAAAATGTGGTATAAACGCTTGAGCGACTTTCTCTGCAAGAAAGGTTACACGAACAATGAGGATTGTCCCTGTGTTTTTATACCACGATCCCAAGATGGATTATGTATAATCTCAGTGTATGTAGATGATCTGAATTTCATCGAGACCATGGAAGATATTAAGAAAGCAAGCTCTTACCTAGAGTTAGAATTCGAAATGAAAGACTTGGGTAAAACTAAATACTACCTAGGCTTGCAGCTTGAGCATACCACTGAAGGGATTCTAGTACATCAGTCAACCTATGCTCAGAAAGTGTTGGAATGGTTCGGCTTTGAAAAGACATATCCTTCGAAAGTGCTGATGGTCGGGAGATCCTTGCAGCAAGACAAGGACCCGTACAGACCTAAAGAAGAGGGGGAGGAAGTCCCGGGACCGGATTCCCATACCTAAGTGGAGTAGGAACACTCATGTATATAGCAAACTGTACTAAACTGGACATTGCATTTGTAGTGAAACTGCTAGCAAGGTACAGTGCAGAACCTACCAAAAGGTATTGACAGGGAATAAAGGACATCTTCCTATACCTCCAAGGAAGCAAAGATCTTGGTCTATTATACAGAAAGAACCAAGACCTAACCATGATTAGTTATACAGATGCTGGGTACCTGTCAGACCCGCATACAGTTAAGTCGCAAACATGCTATGTATTTCTATATGGTGGAACTGCAATTTCATAGAAATCGTCTAAACAAAGTCTTGTATCAACTTCGACGAACCACTTAGAAATCATAGCACTGTACGAAGCCTCACGGGAATGTTCTTGGCTTTAGCGGATGATTCATCACATCCAGCAGTCATGTGGATTGAATACCGCGCAAACCCCCACTATTATCTATGAAGATAATGCAGCTTGTTTTGCACAAGTGTAAATGGGTTATGTGATGAGTCCTCACTAAGCATATCAATCCCAAGTTTTTCTATGCTCATGAATTGCAAAAGATGGACGAAATTATAGTACTGCATACTAAGTCATGTGAAAATCTTGTAGATTTATTCACTAAGTCACTTCCAGCATCTAGCTTTGAAAGATGCATACGTGGAATTGGAATGATGAGACTTAGAGAAGTGCAGAATTCAAGGGGAATCTTCACGAACTCTTTATTAAAACTTTGATCACGAAGATCGAGTACCCAAAGAATAAATCCTGAAGATTAAATGAAATTGGGTGGATTGTACTCTTTTTCCCTTGATGAGTTTTCCTAAAGTTTCTCGGCTAAGGTTTTTAATGAGGCAATTCGTGCAACGCAGTAGAACATATGTCATGTACTCTTTCTCCAAATTTTTCCCACCGAGTTTTTATGGAGTTTTTACTATGTATGTACATGTGAGAATGGGTGCCCAAGGGGAGTGTTAAGAAACTCTTAGCCCGGCCAGAAGCCACCCCCATATATGGGCAGCCCATTGGAAACCCTAGCAGAGTCGAGAGGCTATAAATAGAGGGAGACCCTCAACCACTGTAACATGATTATTGAAGAGCAATAAAGCGAAGCCTGAAGTCCCCTCATATCTCCGTGTTCAATCCATTGTTGTGCTTGTGTTCTTACTTTGATTCTTACAATTCTGAATATCGTTTACGAGGTAATCGCTCGGACCGGACTCGCTAGCGACGGTTACTCAACAAAAACGTTTACAAATGACGGCAGTGGCATTTAATGATTTTTTAAAATAATATATTTTTTATTCAAAATTACAAAATTAAACCTGAGTTTTTTTAACAAAATTATACCTCTGTCACCGATCTATCTAGTCGCCCAACGGTCAAGCAATATTAATGCGGTCGACCAACCGTTTGGCAACATTAATGCAGTCGCCCAACATTAATGCAGTCGCCCAACATTAATGTGATAGGTGATATCGCTGAACGGTTGGGCGACTGAATGTCTTATATAAAGGGTGCGCGACTCGGCCTCCGGCCGAGTGACTAGCGGAAGAAAGAAAGAGAGGAGAGGAGAGGAAAGAAAGGGGAAGAGGGAAGAAGAAGAGGAGAGGGAGAGGGAGAAGGAGAAGAGGGAGGGAGAAGAAGAAGGGTAGGAAAGATTCGTCCGTGAGGTAATTTTTTTTATCTTGTAGTGTATTTTTTGGTAGTAAGTAAATAGTTTGTAGTGTTAAAATAGTAGTATAAATTGCACATGTATAAAATTTTAGTTAGAGAAAAAAGTAGAAAATCATAATGTTCTTAATTTATATGTAAGTAGAACCGGTAGAAAACTTTAGTTACAGAAAAAGTAGTCCGCGAGGGAGAAGTAGTGCTGTTTGTGAGAAGTATTGTAGTTGTGTCGGTGCATGTGTGACCGACTATTATTCAGTGGATAATTAGAAAGTTGGTAAGTAGTAGTGGGTACTCTGGCCGAGTGCATGAGGAGGATGCATTATTTGTATGGACTAATTAGTATATGTTAATTAGTATGGACTAATTGACTTAGGTAATTGGTATAGCTCTGTAGAAGATTGGAATGCCACTTGTAGCATTTCGGATTGCAAGTTTGCATCATAATCGAATAATGCCTAGTATGGAATAGCTCGGTTTTCAGGTTGAATCAGAATAATGTACTGCACGTTCATTGTGGCATCTGTCTTAGGGAATGAATGACGCCTTGACCATGCTGTAGTGTAGTTGTTCACGATAGGCGAAGGGTCGTACAAATGTAAATTATAGTGCAGTAGTACTTGCATATCGTGTGTTGCGATCTACTAGTTGCAATATTGGAAATATTTGCAGGCAGACATCAGTCATGCCTGTACCCACTACATTGAAAGTGCATTACGGTGATATCATTGTTCGTGACGTTCCGTACGATGTTGACTTGAGATCTTTTCCGCAGGCCACTCTGGTACATCCGGACGACGAGAATGCACAAATCGCAGATGTGATATACTAGCTCACCCGTAGCTTCTCCTTGGACCCTGAGGTGGGCATCATCGTCATACAAGGGCTTTGGAGCCGATCTCCCACGGACATTAGATGGGAGTTTAGAAGACTAATATGCACGGCTATCTGGAAGGGTTTTTATAGAAGGTTGCCGGCGCCGTGGATACAAGTGTGTGCTGCTTGTGCAAGCATACCCAAAAGAAGCTATACAGGGCCATGTTGACCGGTATCATCCGGGTGGTGGGAGAAGCTTAGGTGCCTAGCATGTTGGTGAAGAAGAGGACCTGGAGGTCGGTGTTACGAAGGGTTCGGAGGATGTTGCTCGTGACGAGGCCGACACGGTAGATGTAGGAGAGGAAGATCGGTCAACGCATGGTGAGCCTGCAGGACAGACTGATGAAGGAGAGCATAGGGAGTACGTAGTGTGTCAAATGGAGAGCGATGACTGGATGGCCTTGGCTGAAGAGGAAGCTGTACAGGAGGACGATGTTGACAGTTCCGATGAGGACTAAGCTCCCATCCCCCAGGAATAGAACAAGTTTGACGCTACGGGTGTAGCTACGCATAACGAACACGAATCACCGTGGGAGTACCATGTCATAGAGGTTGGGTTGCACTCAATGTTTGCTGATAAGATATCCTTGCAGGATGCCATTAAGTTGTGGGCTATGTCCATGCAGCAGACGTTCGGGTTGTCAAATCTAGCTAGGAGTAGTACACCATCAAGCGTGAGTCGGGCGATTGTCCTTGGCGAGTGCACGCACATAGACCGAAGTATGAGACTCATTGGATTATCTCAAAGGTGGAGCCTCACTCCTATGTGCTCAGCAGTGTTTTGCCAAGGCATCGTAACCCAACGTCGACCTTCATAGCTTATTTGATGTATGGAGAGATATGGAGAAGAAGGACGCGGAGGCCAAGCACATCATGGTGGCTATTGAGAAGAAATTCAAGTACAAGATCATTTGCAAGAAGGTGTGGCGTGCGAAGCAGAAGGCTTTGGAAAGACGGTTTGGGTCTTTTGAGGTGGCGTACGACAACCTTCCTGGTATGCTTTGGGTGTTGCAGAAGAGAAACCCGGACACGTACACTGCTGTGAAGGACAAGCCATCTAAAAAGCCACGATATTTTTGCGATATTGCATAGGGCCTTTGTAGCCTTCGGTGCCTGCATCGAAGCATTTAGGCATATGTTGCCCGTGATCTCAGTTGACGGGACCTTTTTGACCGGGAAATACAAGGGACATATCCTTACGACCATTGGTGTTTTCGGGAACAATCAAATTCTATCATTGGCCATCCCATTCGTCGAAGGTGAGAATTACGACGAGTGGTTGTGGTTCCTTCAACATGTGAGGGTGGGAGTTGTTGGAGCTCGTCCTGGCGTGTGCGTGATCCATGATCGCCATGCCGGGATGTTGAAGGCCATAAGAAAACTTCGGCAAGACCCCGAGGAGCCGTTCGCTTGGCCAGATATGAGGAGTAGATAGTGCATTCACCAATTGGGGGCCAACTTCTTCAAGAAGTTCCCAAAACAACCGTTGGTGAAACTATTCAAGAGGCTGACTATGCAGAACTAGCAGTGCAAATTTGACGCTTTATGGGCGCTGTTGGATGAGCACAGCAAGAAACACATGGACGAGAGGAACCAGGGACCAGAGTCTAAACCTGCTGGTCAGAGGAGGAGGACACCGAGGAACATCGAGTGCTTCTCCCATTGGATCGAGGCCGAGCCATTCGACAAGTGGTCCCTGCTGCATGACACAGACGAGGCAAGGTACGATATAATGACCACTAACCTTACGGAGGTGTACAACTGGGTTCTTAAGGGCCTTCGTTCTCAGCCCCTCATCACTATCGTGGAAGGTGTTCTGCAAATCACAATCGGTATTTCAGGGAGAGGCATGCAAATGCCAGCCGCCAACCCACAAACACCGCACTGCTCAAACATTACGGTATACATGTAGGCAAAGATAGAGAAGGGCTAGTTGCACACGGTGTACGTGATGGGCAATACAGAGCATCGTTTCGACGTGCTCCTCTGGGATAGAGCTGGATTTGGGACGACTCGTTCTCTTGTGACCCACAAGGTATGCCTTGGAGATCATGTGAACGAACCTAGCTGCACGTGCAACAAGCCGAAACTCTTACACAAGCCATGCTCTCATATCCTAGCCGCATGAGGGATTGTGCACATGGACCCTTCGAACTTTGTGTCCTAGTACTTCTTGAAGGAGAGGGTGGCACAGGCGTGGTGTGGCGAGCTTAGGGGGGTTTAGGGTTGTGGGTAACTTCGCTACCTTGGATATTGCAAACAGGATCTGGATTCCGGATGTTGACATGCTGAAGGGTGGCATGGGTCGTCGGCAGAGTCGTCATATTACCAATGATATGGACGAAGCGCAAGCCGGGGCGTTTGGGTAGACACTGCGGCCAGGAGGGCCACACAGCCAGACGATGCAAGGCACCAGCTGAGGATTAGGCACCGACATGGTTTGCGGTACCACTTCTTCGAGTGTGCGATGTGGGACCAAAATTGCAAATCAGAGTACATTATCATATGTACTTTGTATTGTTTATGTAACTGTTCTGCTACTACCTAATTTTTATTTCATATACGTACTATCATAGCACATGTATCGTATGTTGCATGTAATGTTTATGTAAGAGTTGTAGTACTATCCCCTTTTCATTACTTTTCAAAGTATTGTCGTGGTAGCCAAGTATTATTTTGTTTGTTTGTTTGTTTACAAGTTAAATTTACTCATGCTTTACATTCTATGTTTTATTTGCGCATATTTGCTAACTTGAAGTTGTTTTGCAGGTATGGCTCGTGACCCTCGCAGATCCGACTGGAGTTTTGGCCTCCTGGAGGAGCGCATCGATCGGCTCCATCGCGGGTCGCGTCGTGTCCCGCATCCTGCGGGTATGGGCGACGCGACTGTGTTGGGGGTGATTCGCACGCGTACACCTCGGGTGGCCTGGAGGCTAGACCCGTGCTGGACAGACAGGTTAGCATACGTCGACACTATCTTCTCCCCATACGTACCTTTCGTACTGACATTTTCTTACTTCGCAGGCTCAGCGCTGTCGGTCTACTACCTCTCGCCTGGATGGTGCAGGCCACGGACGAGGACGAGCCGACAACACCTGTGGTCGGCGATGACGGAGACATCCATGCTGGGCCGGAGCGGTCACGACACTTCCCGTTCGACCGCTCCCTGCTGACAGCTCTCGTGGACCGGTGGCGGCGGAGACTCACACTTTCCATCTCCCATTCGGGGAGATGACCCCTACTCTGCAGGACGTCTCCTTGCTACTTGGCCTCCCTATCGCGGGAGGTGCTGCCTTCCCACAAGAGGATCCAGCTGACTGGCGCGACGGCCTTCTGGCTAGGTTTCATGGAGTCCTTCCGCTTGCAGTGGGGCCGGGTACTACATCTCCCTGAAGGCACAGAGGCATGGCCCACCCTTGCGGTGGCTGTCACAGTTCTGGGTATGTGCCGAACGCTATTCCCATTGGGTACGCCACGTCTCCTTTCCGTACTACGGTCTTACTATCTTTTTCCTTGTACACAGATCGAGCGGATGGACCCTGCTGTGGACGACCATCAGGTGTCACGCCACCTTGAGGCCTACTTGTTCTGGTTGTTTGGCTGGGTGCTGTTCACTAGCAGCCATAGCGACACCATCGATGCGCGGCTCATCGCGTACACTAGGGCCATCGCCAATAGGGAGGCCCCCCAGATCAACTGGGGTTTGGCCGCACTTGCAGCCACCTATCATGGCTTGTGCGACGCGTGCTGCAGATCGAGGCCGAACTCTGTCCACGTGGGGTGTCATTTCCTACTGTAGCTGTGGTCGTTCGAGCACTTTAGACTCGGACAACCCCTGTTGGACGACAGCGCTCCTTACGGGTAGGAGATGTACAACGCGACGAGGTGGACCGACCGACAATGGGCTCTCTCTGGTGTCGATGACGAGTACATACTCTGTTGTGCGACTAATTTCTTCATATAACTGATTGTCCTATCTAACAGCTTGTGTTCCTTGCAGGTATAGTTCACACACGTGAAGGTCACACGGGCGTACGAGCCGTTCGTGGAGCAGTTCAACCAGCTCACGGGAAACGACGTGCGCTGGGAGCCATACTCCCCTCAGGAGTTAGAGACCCGCGCTCCTCACGACCTTTCCTCGCTGTGCCTGCATGACCGGGACTACTGGCTGACCCACAGGGCACTTGTGTTCGGCGTCTTCGTCGAGGACTATGGGGCACATCGTGTGATGCGCTAGTTTAGCCTACGGCAGGTGGTTCCAGTACCAGTTCGGCCGCCCGTGCCCGACAACGCATGGATGAGTAATCGGCATAGATGTCCATGTTTGTGTTGTCGTCTCGTACCCACAACTTCTAACTACATGTTACATCTTGCAGGCACAGTAGGAAGGGAGTCTACTGCATCACGGACTGGGGGAGTAGGATGGACACATGGGTAGGGCAGTGGGAGGGCGCGCTGCAGGATTGTGTGCAGGAGGACACCCCTACGACCACAGCACGTACGTCCAGTACCTTCGCTGGTACACTCCTCAGACACGTACTAGGCTCGTACTTGCTGCCGAACAACCCACACCACGCGTCCCGGCACCGACCGACACATACCCTGTGCATCTCGCGCAGGTTGTGCACCACGCGATACGTTACATCCTACTTCGAAAACTTCGCTTGTGGCATCCCCACATACAATTTTCACCATGTCGTGTTTTCGTTGCAGGTGAGCATCAATGCTGAGATTGTGAGGGACTGTGCAAAGCAGAAAGTGACAAAACTCTGCAAAGTAAGACGTCACAACACTCTGCCTCGCCAGCTTTTCAAATCAGTATGACAACACTATACCTCCTCAACTTTTCAGATAAAAAGACAGACACTGCAAAGCATAACATGACAGCTCCCTGCAATATAAGACGTGACAACACTCTACCTCGCCAGCGACTTTTCAAAATGACAAGGCAACACTCTACATCGCATGCTACTCACATGAGATTGATCACGCTATGCCAACCCTTTAGCTTGTAAAAGGAGGTGGAAGAGATCTAAGAGAGAACACTACACAACCAAATCAAACACTACATCAGAACTTACTTCACATGCCGGGATGCATTATTGTCGCTTAGCCGTTGGACGATTAGATACAGTCGCCCAACGGTTTGGCGACAGAGGTATACTTTTATAATAAAAATTGCATGCATAATTTTATAATTTTGAATAAAAATAGATTATTAAAAATAATCGGCATTTAACCTGCGTTACTTAATGGATTGAACCCATAGAATAAGTTATTGCTGGCCTTCGGCAGATAATGAAAAACCCCAAGCAGATAGTGGCATTCTTGTGCTTGGTCTGCACCAAGGAGACGTACATAGGAGGAAATATACGAAAGGAAAAGAAAGTAATAAATACACGGCAATCGTGCTTGAATTTTGGGGGCGTTCCGTTCCTACCATGATCACCGTAAACAGACACATTATCAAAGCAAGAACTAAGTACATAGTTATCTACTTATTTATATCTTGGGGCAATTAGACTTTGGTGCTATTAGACTTTGACAGAGGGTACGACCGGACGATTAGCATATATACTATATTGCTGGAGTGTTGATTCTGTAGCCAAGAGATTCGTACTTAAGAACTCTGACCAAATGCAGGCACGACAGAAAAGGGCTTGAAACCGTGATAAAAAAAAATACATCGGCATTCGTCCGCCTCAACACGATTACACATCAGACCAAGAGCAAAAACTACGTTTCTTTTCTTGTTCAGCAGTAAATGATTTCCACCGAGGCATTGCACGCACACGTCATCACCGGCAAATCAGTCATCGGCAACGCCACCTCGCGGAAATAAATTCCATGGGGCGCTGCACGTCGCACCTCGCTCGTACGCTCCCAGTCCCTGACCGGTGGCCCCGTTCTACACATTCGCCACAGGTACATCCCTATCGTTCGTACGTTACACATTGCACCCGGCGTAATTAACACCTCCAATTCCTTCGAAACCTCTCCCCAGTCCCCACACACCACGCGTGTAAATCTCTCCGGCCGCCGGCGGTTCACCCCTGGCCGGAGATGGCGATGGCTCACGGCCAGATCACACCCCTCGTCCTGCAGCTTCTGCTCTTATCCGCCACGCAGCCATCTCTGGCTCAACAGAGCAACGGCACGAGCAACCACTCCAGCACCGCCGGCGGGTTCACCCCGACCACCGTCATCGTGCTCGTCATCCTCATCTCCGCCTTCGTCCTCCTCACCCTCTTCTCCATCTACATCAACCGCTGCGCCCAGGCACGCGCTCCCCCGCGCCTGGCGTTCCGCGCCGCCCTTCAGACCGTCGACGGCGCCGCGTACTCGGACCACCGCTGCCCACGCGGCCTCGACAAGGAGCTCGTGGAGGCCTTCCCCACGGCTGTCTACGGCGACGTGAAGGCGCGCATGGCGGCCAAGTCGGGGCCGCTCGAGTGCGCTGTCTGCCTCTCCGAGTTCGCGGACAGCGACGAGCTCCGTATCCTCCCGGCGTGCTGCCACGTGTTCCACCCGGACTGCATCGACCCGTGGCTCGCCGGCGCGATAACGTGCCCGCTCTGCCGCGCCGACCTCACAGGAACCCCCGCGCTCCCGGCAGCGGACAGCTGCGACCTGACGGCGCCCGAGGAGGCGGTGCAGGAGGGGTCGGAGGAGCTCGATGTGTCTTGCCTGGTGGGTTCTTTCACGCCGGAATCCGCCATCAGCTTCGGTGCATCACGGGGGCATGACATCCTGGGTGCCGGGTACTACCACTACCGGAGGACGCAGTCGGCCATGGAAGCGCCGGACCGGTACACGCTGAGGCTGCCGGACCACGTCATGAAGGAGCTCGCTGCCGTCCGGAGACACCGGCGTGCCGCGAGCCTCGCCGGGTACCCGGACGCCGTGGAGAAGGCGCCAAGGTGGCTGTCGTCGTTTTGGCGGTCGATGTCGTGGCATCGGCAGAGTCGGGCGGACTCAGACGCCGGGGAGGAGCACGGCAGCAGCAAACGGATTTTTCCGGTGACCGGAGCTCCAGTTGAAAGGCCCAGCGGGTCCGGGTCCGGCGGGGACGAGAAGGAAAACTCCGATGTCGACGCGTTAAACTGGGTTTGACTGTTCTTCCCTGTAGTCTGTATTCTCCGTCTTAGTTGTGCAAGGTACAAATAGATCGAAGAATTTGAGAGCTGATCACCTTGTTTCATATCGGTCTGAAGCTGCATCTGGTTAATCTTATTGTAAAATAAACAATAGAACTGGACCTTACTTTCAAAGTTGTAAAGGTTTATCACCTTTTTTGTTTAACTTAGTTGCTGATTGCCTTGCAAAAATGGTCTTTAAAGCTCAAAGCAATGGCCTTGTGACTGACTGGCTTGGTGCCCCATTTGATCCAAAATGGGGTATCTATTCTGCAATATGCAGATGATACCATTTTGTTGATGGAAGATGACTTAGAAAAGGCTAGAAACATGAAACTGATTCTATACATGTATGAAGCCATTTCTGGACTAAAAATCAACTTCCAGGAAAGTGAAATTTTGATGATAGGAGGTAAAGAAGAGGAAATTACTCAATATTTTGATATGTTTAACTGTCAAATTGGTAACTGGCCCCTTAGATATTTGGGTGTCCGTGTGAGGCTGTGAGTAGTTCCAGATTGCGTGTGGCCGATTGGGGTAATTTGGAAGAGAAACTGCTTAAAAGATTAGATGGATGGCAGTGTGGGTCTCTGTCCATTGGGGGAAGGAATGTTTTAATTAATTCTAGTTTAAGTTGTGTGCCCATTTATCATATGTCAATGTATTTGTTACCCAAATCTGTTCTTGATAGGATGGATGAAACCAGAAGAAGGTTTTTCTTGGCAAGGTGGGGGAAGAAAAAGAAGTATCATTTAGTTAAATGGTCTCTGATTTGTAGGCCTAAGAAAAAAGGGGGTTTGGGTATTCAAATCCTTCACACTTTAAATGTTAGCTTGCTGTGCAAATGGTGGTGGAAATTAGAAAGTGAGGAAGGCATGTGGCAAGAAATTGTAAAGCCAAATATATGGTAGGCAAGGCTGTTACTCATGTTAGGCATAAGCAAACTAATTCTCCTTGTTGGGCTGACTTGCTTAAAACCAAGAATCACTACTTCAAAGGTAGATGCTTGATGGTGGATAATGGAAAAAACATTGACTTTTGGGAAGATTGCTGGTGTGGCTCTGCCCCTTTATGTACCAATTCAAACATCTTTATGAAATTAGCAATGATGTTGGTTGTACAGTACATGAGATGGCGTCTGGAGGACGAAAATTATCCTTCAGAAGGTGGTTGAATGAAGAGAGACAAGATGAGATGAGTCATCGTAGAGATGCTCTAGTGACTGTTGCTTTGTCCAGTGATAATGATACCCCTCGATGGAATTGGCACACTTCTGGTATGTTTTCAGTGAGATCTATGTACAATCACCTTAATAACCAGTTACCTGATCATGATCTTAATTTGTTGTGGAAAGCTAAAATACCACTCAAGTGGTTAATTGGGAATAATGCCATCCTAACTAGGGACGTGTTGCTGAATAAAAATTGGAAAGGTGATCCACATTGTAGTTTTTGTCATGATAATGAAACAATTAAGCATCTTTTCTTTGATTGTGTTGCGGCCAAGTATGTTTGGGGGTAATTTGTTCTGTGTTTGGGGCCGATCGAAGGCCCAGTTCTTTTGATCAGTACCTTCGGTGGGCAAAGTTTCACATTTCAGGCAAAACTAATTTTCATATTGTTGGCTTCTCGGCAGTGTGTTGGGCCTTGTGGAAGTTAAGAAACACAGTGAGTTTTGAAAACACGCTAAATAGATCTCCTACTGAGATCATTTGCTATATATGTGTATTTCTCAAATTTTGGACAGGTTTTTAGAAAGAAGGAGAAAAGGAGGAGCTGCTAGTTGGAGCGAATGTACGGCAAGAAGAGGCGCTAAGGTTACACGTGAGCAAAGAAGATGTGCAAGGAACTGGAAGTCAAGTGGTGGCATGAAACTTTCTGCTGGCAGGAGATAATTGTGGTTGAAATTGGACCGGCTCAAGATGATGGTGTGTTGGCGCTTTCAGAGACTGAAGTTGGGTGAAAAAGGAGTTCTTTTAATTAGTTTCTTTACTGTGCTTGTCAATCTGGTAGTCTAGTTTTTTTTTGTTGGATTCTCGCTCTTGAGTTTCCTGTTCTTCTTCAGATGACTCGATGTTCATTCTGCGAAAAACAGAAAGCAAGTTGTGTTGAGTTAGACCCTTTTATTTCTGTAAATATTGGAGTGTAATAAGACGATACCTTTAAACGCTGATTGTGTGACTTCTTCGTTATCTCTGATAATGGAATCCGGGTTTTCCCGGTTCGTAAAAAACGGCGCCTAATTAATCCTCATTTAATCCGGCCGGACACTATGGCCAGAATTGGACTGCCTCCTACGTTAGTATGCTTGGAGGGCTCTGATTGCCTCCAGTTGACATGGCCACCGACCGCCCGAGCACTTGTCAGATGGTCCAAGACATCATCTCCTTGGAGAATTTATTCCGTCAAAAACTATGTTGGTGTTTGTCGTTGTCGTACGCGAAGCTTTCGCGTTCTCACATCTTTTTTTTTTTCTCCTTTCGTGAAAGTCAACTCCATAACGACACTTATCCCAAGCGAATGAGCGATAAGATGACGGAGACCGATCGCATTGGACACTAGTTGAACACTTTAATTGGTGCGTGAATCCATGCAAATCAAAATCACGAAAATGCTCTGAGACATGTCAAAAACCATAAGGAAGAAACACGATGGATTCATTTTTAGGTTACCAGTAGGGTGTTCGTATCTTATAACAAAAATTCAAAAGAGAGTAATACATATCAGTAAATGAGATTTTAAACTGCATAATAAATACCAATTTTATTTCACACATACATAAACAGAAATATTAATCGCGTCTATTGCATCACCTACTACTATTATTACCCGAAAATTAAAATTTTGAACTTATAGATTGTTTACCTTTAGAAGCTGAAGTTGATGCCGACTTCCCTTCCCGACGTATTGTTCATTTTCAACTATTGTCAGCTGACAAGGAAGAGGGCTATGCGTTGACGGACATCTTCTTCCACACTAAACCTAAGCCGCAACTCGGTTCTCACGGCCATTACCCTTTGCTGCCCTCGATAGGCACATCACAATGAGGAGGTGGGAGACCCAGGGAAAAGGCCGTGGCGGCATTTGTGGTGATAAGTGAGGAGGCGGCGGCGGCACAGGGGAGGATTATGATGAAGAGGGCGCGATACAGTCAACTCGAGATGGTGGCTCCATCTCTACCTCTTCCTCGTGCACCGTCACTGCCTCGCCTTCCTTCCCCAGCGTAGACGCTTCTCCTCCAAGGTATCTGACTACTCCGCATATATCAATAATTTAGTCCACCATCTATCCGTTTTTGCGACGGTATCCATATACTGGGTCTCTCAAGGGGTTTGCTCTGATTTTGGTTTCACCCCATTTCGAGGAAGAGGGACGGGAGTGGGTACCTCATGCACCTTCGTTGCTTTCTCTCCCTTCCCTGATGTCTCCGCTTCTCCTCCAAGGTACCACCTCCTCCTCTTCTCCCTTCCTTCTCGGTATCTTCTCTTGTCACCAACATCGCCTTACCGCGCCGCCGCCTCCACTCCTTGCTACCCGACGAGTCGCAGTGCGAGGGGGGCAGGGTGCTAGATGGGAAGGAGTGGGACAACGATGAATTTCGGTGTGTGCATGTGAAGAACAAGTGGGGCGACAGCAGTTTTGGTGGTTGCGGAAGGACATGGACGCGCTCGAGAGTCGTGGGGAGAAAAGTGTCCGACGATTTCTCATTGCGTAGGTTAAACCTCTTCTTTTATTAGCAGTGATATCATTCTCCTGTTCTCTGAAACTTGAGCGGGAGAAGGATCTCATTGCCTGCGGTTGTCATATGATAATTAAGTTGCCATCCACGATTGAGACCAGACATCAGAAGACGACTAATAAAAAACTAGTCATGAGTGACACTACCGGCCGGGACACTTGGCCGAAGATGAAAGGCATCTCCTTGAAGCCAAACAAGGAAACTAGAAGGACTCGAGCCTTTCCACCCCGTGTCACGCGTACGATCCATCAACCAAGATGGATTTGGTGGTCTTATCCTTCTTCTTATTCTAGGTATACGCAACCTCTCTTAGGTCATCCACAGCAGCCTTGCACAAGTCAATGCAGCCGAAGTTGTCAAAGTCCTTTGTCAGCACGACGCCTTTACTGGTGATATTGATGTTGGTTGTCAGTCTGTCGGTACCCGGTGAACTTCCTCTTCTGCAACACCGCATTTTTCATGTTGGCACTTAGTGGCACCCCGAGAAGTAACTTCTGCTCACCTAGCTCGGCGGTTCCTACGGCTAGGGACACCATCGGTGCATCCCTACCACCGCACGGAGCCCGATGACACACTTCATGACATGAGCATGATTGGGATGCTCCTATCGCCGCCGACACGAAGCACCATGTTGTTAGGGTCTATCTTGTCCATTAGGAAGTACAAAAGTTCCATTCTCTTGAGACCCTCGGGGATGAACTTGAGAAGGCTATTGAAGTCGAGCCTCATAACCTGGTTTATCTGGTCTATTGAAGTCGAGCCTCATATCGAGACAACGAGGGTAGGGGCGCACTTGATGCACGTTGTGTACGGTCCACACTTCCTCTCTGCCGTAGTGAACTTAAAAAGAGAACATGCATGAAAATAACCGTGTGCTAAGAGAACCTCATTAAATCATGATTTACTGACCAATGAATAAAGAGTTACTGGAACTTGATTAGGAATGTACTGCTAATAATACATGATGATAACATGGCAGTGAATAAAACGAATTACTGTAACCCGACTAAGGATTTACTGCTATGAATGAATCATTTTACCAGGGCGATTTCACCGCAGGCTCCGGAGAGGACATCAGGGCAACGACTTTCTCTGGCTCGACCACCTTCCTCTTCTTGTCCGGTTGTTTCTCCCGAGAAATACCGACAACGATTAAAATCTCTATGTATTGCTTTAATACATAATAAAAGATCATATATCTTCATGGTCGTAACCCCTAGGGCTCACGACCTTCGTTGTCGTAAGGATTCCAGAGGTTATGTCATGGGAAACCTGGTCGGATGAGGTCCTGTGCTTAGTCCCCGACCAGATGAATGCTCGTAAAAGTAATGAACTAGCATCCGAATCTAACTCTGGGTATATTCCTTACCGTGTGATGAATGGAACACATGTTATATTTGTTCCATACTATGCGACGTTTCATAATCCTCAGACACTGACAACAACCACCCAATGGTTGTGTCTCGCAGCGGCATAACCGCCGAATGGTTGATACTTTACCAACCATTGCCTCGCTCTGATAATTCGCGTCACTTCCCAACACGCGTCTCTTCAAGAAACAACTGCCACATCTTCAACGGTTACTTAAAGATGGATCGCAGAAGATAGACGACATCGGATTGAAGCATAGCAATCGGCATTAGATCCATGTTTCAACGCTGATTCTGCAATATAGTGAACAACACGCTCAGTGTAATTAGAATTAGTCCTTTGTCTTGTCGAGGCACCCCCTGTAATAACCAGTTCATAACAATAAAAGAGTAGTCATATTCTCTCCCAAGAACTCTACCATTTTCCTCTTTTTATTTCGTAAGATCGTCGACTCGATCGTCGACAAATACCAGCGTGTGGATTCGTGTTATGCTTCGGTAGGTCCAGGTTGAGATGGGAACACGAAAATCGTCAGTGCCATCTTGTTGTCCTCTATGGTGATCTTTCTCAACTTCGAGAGGATCTCATTGATGTTGTCATTTACTGTCATAGCAAAAAAATATTAAAAAAAAGTAGGAGATTTACTGTACAAATGTTGTGGATTTACTTCAGAGCTTGTATTCATGACATGATTTAGTGCCTCTACACGCACCGGCGTTTGGAAAACAAAACAATAGTGGGAGGGTCAACAGGGATAACTCGATTGTGCGGAATTAGGGAAATTTTTGTCTGAAACCCTAATTATTTCCCCACAGCGAGAAAAATGAAACAATGCACATAATTTTTTCTCTCATACCGGGGATGAGGTGGTTGGGATGGCGGAGAGCCTAGGTTTCATCGCAGGATTTTTAGGGTTGTAGCGCCACTGGTGAGAGAAATTCTAAATTTGTTGCACTGCTAGAGAATCCACGAACGTTGCGGCCCATCCCCCGTAATATATGCAACTTCATGCACTTGCGATTTCTAAAAATAAAATAAAAATAAAACGGATGTGAGTTGCTTGGTAGTAAAACTATATATAGTATTTACTTCTGTATATATCACAAATTATTGTCAAACGTGGTTGCTTTTACTGCACTACCAATTTTACTAGACTGCTCGTTGGAGTTTATTGTCTAAGCCCTAGCCATTCTCGTGTTGCTATGTGACGTTATCGTGGGGGTCTTAGGGGTCCATGGCCCACAAAATGCTACGATTAACCTACGGAGAGAGAGTGAGGAACGCATACCCAAACGTCGCTGCAATTGTAATGCATGTAACCAAATTGTGTGCCATGTAATTCACAAGTACATTACAAAGTCTTATTGCCGCAATTGAAATATCATCTTCTAAGTTTAACTCCTAAATTATTCTCTATATAATATTTTGTTCTTTTTTCTCTCAAAATAATCGGTTGGACACACACGTAAATATATTACCAAAAATTGAGTAAAATCATGTAAAATTTGAGGCTGCATTATTCTACAAAGACTTGGCATTTGGAATGGCGACATAGAAGTAACAAATGGTTGAGCATCGCTACAAATACGATCATCGCTTGTTTCGCCATTTCCAAGCTCCTATTTTTAATTTTATTAAATAAGCATTTTTTTAATTCTAATAAAATGTACCACTAGTTTTGAAGTTTAGGTTTGAATCTTACGTAATTCCAAAGAGGGAACAATCGACTTAGTCCTTTGCTATCTCCGTGTAAATCGCTTGTTGCGCTTGACGCCATATCCAACTCTTACTCTCTAAAGGACACTTGGCAGTGGAGGAAGTAACAAATGGTTGAGCATCGCCGCATCCGCCATTTCCAAGCTCCTGCTGCTGTCACCACCGCATCCGCTATCTTCAAGCTTCGCCATATCCAACTCTTACTCAACCCGTGAGCGTCGTCATCCCCACCTCTGATCACCTACCGCTGGCCCCGCTTCTGCTGCTTGCTGTCAAGATCGTGTGGAGGACACTGGTACAGGTAAGATTGGTGTGTTCTGTATTTGGGGAAGAATCGTAGGGGAAGCTAGACTCGTACAACTGAGAATGGGAGGAGATAAGAGAAGAGAGGGATTGGGTGTTGTGTAGATGAATTAGGAATCTAATTGAATGTATCACATTCAATGCTAGGGAGCCAACCGAGGTGTAAAGGAGGGGAGCTTTTTTATTATTTAATCTATTTTTTTTAAAAAAATATTTTAAAGATAATCTCCATCTAACTTTATTTTCAAGTCTGGCCTGTTTGAGCATGTCACAACGTGTAGTGTGGCAAAAGTATATTGTTACACCATGGATCTCGGTATGACAAATGAGTGTTGTCATACCACTTCTCTTAGCGTGACAGGACTTAGCCAAAAAACGAACGCGTGTTGGTTCGGAGGGTGGCATGACAGTACAATTTAGTCATGATACGGTTGGTAGTATGATAGCACAATTTGATCATGTGATCAAAGAGATCAGAATTAGAAATAAAGTTAGATGTAGATTATCTTTAAAATATTAAAAAAAATAAAAAACTTCGGCGGAAGGAGCTTCTGGATGCACAGTTTTCATTTGTTGACACATTCGCATTCAAGTTTTACTACAGCTTCGGTGGATTGTAGTAATACGGTATGCCACTGGTGTCAGTTGGGTCTAGGTGTCGGTTGATCATCAATGTTCATGTACTGGACTAGGTTTAGGGACTGATTATGTGTAGTAGATATCGATTGTCGTTTTGCGGGATTATGTTTTATTTTCCTTGTTCCAGGGACTGTGGACATTCCTTTTTGAGGGATGTTTTTGTCGTTTTGAGGGACTCTGTATCTCTGATACGTACTCCTTTGTTTACCATTGTAGCTCCTACAATGGCATCTATATGTAATTTTTAGACTGTTCCGCTTTGTACATAGTTGGGCCGTTAGTGGGCCTGTAATCGTTTTGGATGGTTACTTATTTGTTTGGATTTTCAACACGCCCTTTTGTGGTTGAATTGTTAGTATGACAATGTGCCTTGTACTTAAACATGCCTCCAAATGGGCTAAACTCGTCAAAAAAAATGTGCGCGATGGTATTAACTGTTGGGCGGTAACGTGCCTGTGAGTATGTTTTTACGTGGCTCGTATCTTATCTAAGTTATGCTTCATTTGTGCCTAAAATATGAGTGTAGGGTATGCGCTGCAAGTATTTGACAGTTGGGCCCGTTACGAGCCGTTAAATGATCGAACTGGGCCAAAATACTGTGTCGGGCCTAAATTGGGCTGAGAGCAACGTGTTGGGCCTAAAATGGGCCTAGGATACCGTAGTGGGCTTAAGGTAGGCCGAGAATCCCATGTTGGGTCTAAAGTGGGTTGAAAATATCCAAGTTGAAGTAATCTTACCTTTACCTAAAGCCTGTGAAAATGACACTTCCAGGGCACTTTTGTACGTTGGCGCTCTCGTTCCTGCGCGCACACGCGTCCAGCTTGCATGAAAGTTCATTGTAGACATGGTCCAGCTTGGGTGTTTGCTAGTTTCCCAGTCGCGCGACTCCTTCGTCTAGTGCGTGTGCCTTGCCTCGATGCGTGTGCCCTCGCATCGATCGGAACGCGCGAGGTGCGGCCTCTTTCCGCGGACTCGTCTTTTCCCTTTCTCTTCCCGTTAGTTCCTTAGCGTGCTGTTTGGCGCTGTCCCTCGCTTTCTCTGTCCCAGGTCTTCCCGGGATTTCCGTCGCCACTGTCTGCGCGCCCCTCTCGCTTCTGCCGTCCATCGTCTTCCCTTTGGTAATTCCTTCTTCACTTGATTGGCTTGTTGCGCGCCGTATATAGCTTTCGCGGCCGCTCGATT
Organism: Hsuehochloa calcarea; assembly: GCA_036346395.1. Taxonomy (NCBI): domain Eukaryota; kingdom Viridiplantae; phylum Streptophyta; class Magnoliopsida; order Poales; family Poaceae; genus Hsuehochloa; species Hsuehochloa calcarea. Next base: position 65,600,461 of record CM070598.1, read on the forward strand.
TCCCTCGATGGTTGTCCACGATTTTTTTGTGTAATACCTTGACTATTCGAAGTCAAAATGTTACCTAAAGGATCTAACTTGTAATCAACTAGCGGAAGAATTCAAACATAACTCATAAGAGGAAATAAAGAAGTCGAACTTTCACAAAGTGATGGCAGTAATAAAGATTGAATCCAAACGATTAAAACAATGGAGTGATCAAGGACCACAAACAATACTAAACAACCATGGCATCGGGAGAATTATCAACTACATCAACATTGTTTATTGCAGTTAAACAATCTACGAATGACAGATATAATCAAATCTTATTAATAAAACTGAAGGAAGGTGAAAAGAGTGAATAGTGTGAGTGTGACTACTCCCGCCCAGCGTCAACATCAATGATCACCTAAAAAAAAAACAAAACAAGAATGAGTCGAAACTCAGCAAGTACTATACACAATTGAACATACAAGGTTATGAACCAGCCAATCTCACTACGAATTATGAACAATTCTCGGAACACATACATGAATGAATGCAATGAAAGAATGCATTAAATGAATGAACTACTCAACAGCTTATACCGGTATAACGAGTGATACACCCGTCGGTGTTCACTTAAGCCCGTACTTAACAAAGTTCGGGGACCCAAATACCGTATGAAGAACGTTTCATACGGGTGTTCAAGATTGCCCGTATTGGAGTGGTGGGACTTACATGCCCATACTAGAATTGATGGATCTTTTGATTTTCCACTCCCGTGGTCACAATGGAAACATGGCATGAATAGAATGGATGACACGAAATGAACTTAAATCACATACAAATGAAGAATAATACTCAGCATATGAATATGTCTAGCAAGCCTAGCATTATATCTACAATCAATCATCCACATTCATTAACATCAAACAAAGTACTTGCCTTCCGCGCTGTGACATGTTCGGAGGCAACGAACGTGCGCCTCCACTCACCGCCTCACCACCTACACAAACATATATTTGGAATAAGGATAACAAGGGTTGACACAGCCACAAGTGTCTTACCATAACCATCTAACCATCCAATATAATCAACGGGATCAAACCGACAATAAAACTGTTCGGCCAGCTTATAGCTTTACTAGGCAGCAGTACGAGAAAAATCATAATTAAAGATCTATAACTCGGAATGATGTAAAACTAGTGCTCAATGAAACTTAACGTGTAAAACTACGAAACTCTAGTTGATAGGGTTCTTTGATTCGGCCAAAACAGTTGGCTAAACTACAGTTGAAAACAACTGACAGACATATATTCAGAATACATAATAGCAGTAAAGAAAATGATGTAACTTTCATTCTAATGATCCAATGGAGTTTATCTTTATCAACTTAGAAATATTATTTAAAGGGCTACAATAACCTAGTTGGGTGGAAGTTATGAATCTCACGCTAACAGGGTCAAACATAAAGAACAAATCGACAGTTCCATCTCGCCAGATATAAAAAATAGTGCGCAAAGAATAAATCATATCTCCTAAACCATAAGGAGGAATCTCATGATCTTGGTGCCTATGAAAAGATAAAAACCAGGGCTACAAATCTCTAGGAGAGAGGAACCTCCAAATCGGCCTATAAAGGGTCAAAACTGGCCACGCAAGGCGCCGGACAGGTTCTGGAATTTCCATAACAGAACGCCGATTTAATCCAAATCAATAATTTTGCAATCAAATCGAACCAAACTGTGACTTGGATCATTTGTTACACTTGAATACCTGCATGGAGACGTTGATCCAACTCCCGTAGATCTCCCTATCTTCTCCTCTCTTCCCTCTCCAAAGGCCGGCCTCAAGAACGCCGACGAACAACCGGTGACTACGGCGGGAGGAGGCGACTTCGGAGGAAAGCTTGGGGAGCAATGCCGGGGATCACCGGGGATGACTCCACAGAAGCGAGAAGGCGCCAAGGAGCAGCAAGGGGCGCCGGGGAAAGGAGGGAGAAGGTGGCGGCTGTGGGGGGGAGGAGGAGGGAGTGGGGAAGGAAAGGGGAGAGGGTGGGGTGGCTAGGGTTAGGGGAGGACACCCCCCTTGGCCGGCCCCCCTCTTGGGCCTCTTGGGATGTGGCCCAAGGCCTAGGTTGCTGGGAAAAATGAAAACCCCCAGAAAAACTAAAAACTCCGACTTTCTGATTACCTCCTTCCCGCATTCTTTTCTTCTTTCCCATTAAATTTCTGGGTATTACATTTTGGCCCCATCGCTGCTAATTTATCTACCCTTCTGCAGATTATGCCTACTATTCTTCGTTTCCGTCGCTGTCGTCTGCGCATCCCCTCTCGCCTTCCCTCAGATGGTTGTCAGCCATTGCTTCTGGCCCCCGTCGCTGCTAATTTTGCTACCCTTCTGCAGATTGTGCCTGCTGCTCTTCCTCAGGTGCCCCACGCGAAGCATCGTTCTATGTGCCCTCGTACCGGTTGGAACATGCGAGGTTTGTAATCTTTGTGCAACCTCGCCTTGTGCCTTTCACTTCCCGTCGTTTCCTTGCCGTTATGTTGGATTCTGTCCCTAGGTTTCCCGTGCTACGCCGTACCTCGGGTCCGTTCTTGGCTTTTCCTTTTGTCTTCCGGGATTTTAGCTGCCGTTGTCTGCGCGGCGCTTGCCGCTTACGCCATCATTCGGCTTGCCTCAGGTGGAGCCTCGCCTTTTCCCTTTCTCTTCATGCCATTTGCAGGCAATTGTGTTCGATGTCGTCCCTCGCTTTGTCTGTAATACGCCTTTACTCGGGTTTGTTCTTGCCTTTTCCTTTCGTTTTCCCAGGATTTCTGCACCCGTCGTTTGTGTGCCACCTCTCGCTTACGCTGTCGTTCGGCTTGTCTCAGGTGATTCCATTGTAATTGATTCACTAATTAAGTAATTATTCCATCTGTGATTCCATGCTGATTTCAGATCTAAGGATTATACATTATTATTACTTGAGACCAACTAATGATATATAGAATCATAACAATCTCAACAGTATCTCAAAGTAGATCTTTTCCAACACCATATTTTGTAACACATGTCCATATTATTTGTTTGATATCTTCATATCCATGACCTGTGAAACATAGTCATCAACCAATGCATATGCTACTCTATTCATATGTGTTCTCATATGTTTCCGACTAGAAAACTTTTAAGAATAATCATCGCAGAAATATAGAGTTTCACAATCAAGTGCATACTTGATAAAAAAAATATTATTGATATTATTTTAGGAACAAGATAACATATTATCTAATGTTATGAACATAATGAAATATAATCATCTTTATGATTGCCTCTATAGCATATTTCTAACATATAACCGTCTGGGATATGCTCGCTTATCGCAGACGGTCCTGGAATAGAACCGTCTGTGATATGCTTACGATAAGGTAGTGGTCGTAGCTTTCTTATCACGCACGGTTCTTAAATATAATCGTCTGTAATATGCTCGCTTATCGCAGACGGTCCTAGAATAGAAACTTATGTGATATGCTTACGACCAAGTAGTGGTCGTAGCTTTCTTATCATACATGGTTCTTAAATATAACCGTCTATGATATGCTCGCTTATCGCAGACGGTGAAGAATCTAGACCCGCCATTATGAGTTAATAGAGTATTTTGATGATTAATGATAAATCTATATGTGAGACTAATATTTTCTTGATATACCTATTGTGTAATCTTATTTGGATAAAAATGTAAAAATTATGGAGGTATGCACTCGACGTCATATTCTTATATATTGTTGCATTCCTCGGATCCAAAATATAGGTAGAACTCCACTAAAAGCCTAACTTGAATATGTGCATATGTTTTTGTTACACATTTGTGTATGCACACATTTAGGGGAGTTCACTCTATATTTTGTAGTTTCATTAGTGTTGATCTATATTTCTTTATCCACATATATTAGGGATCTTTACTTTGAAACATATCCTTGAGTATATAAAACTTATGTAGTTCATATATACTCATATTTATCTGCATTCAATTATTTGTAATTGAAGTGGTTATCATCAATTACCAAAATTACCAAAGAGGAAAATATTGAAGTATCTTGTTTCACCATTATGAGTTAATGGTATGTTGTGGTAATGAATGATAATTATATTGTGGAACTAACATTTTTCATGAGTTGGATGAATAGGTTATGTTTCATGATGATGGAGAATTTGGATGACGTCATGAGTTGATTGTCATCAAGTCAAGACTCGGGACGAAGGAAATCATCATGTGTTGATGATGTTCAAGTCAAGATCCCGAAGTGAAGAAGATCATGTGTTGATAATATTGAAATTAAGTGCTTGGAGTAAAGGATGCATAATGTATTGATGCGTATCAAAAACTTGACGTAATGGAGATCATCATATGTTGATGATTATCAAAGTCAAGAACCCAGACTTGAAGTAAAGATATGCGTGATCAAGCTTCAAGAACATACTGTTGGACCGAAACGACGACTAGAGGGGGGTGAATAGGAGCACGATCTCTTTTTCACTAAGATCAGATTCAACACGATTTTCACTCCAATAGCTATGAGAGCTATGAAGATCAATATACAAGCATAGCGGAAGACTTGTATTGAATCCAATCAAAACTTCGAAGCAAAACAACCAAAAACCATAAAAACTCAATCTGCCATAAGATGGGCGGTATGACCTCTCAGATGGGCAGTCTGACTTCCAGCCTGATGAACAGTAAAATCAGCCTGATTCATTACTCTTGGTGCTTGCCGACACCTAGATGGTTTGGAGAAGTTGCACGGTGATCACTTCAAGAAGCTTGTGAAGTGACCCGACAATAGTTTGTAATTGGTGTTGTGATCACCAACTCCAGAGTGAAGGAAGAGTAATTCTAGTGATCGAGGTTGAGGCTTAATTCATGGAGCTGGCTTGATTCGTTCATGCTTCCTCAACGTGGACTAGTGAAGACCAACAAGTCTTCGATACCATGGGAAAACATCGTTGTCTCCATTGTGGTTTAATTTCTTATTTTTACTCTTCCGCTTTTACACTTCTAATATTTTACTTGTGTAGAATTGCTTAGCTAGAATTGTATCTAGTTTTGTCAAGTTCATAATTGTGTTAAATTTTTAATTAGTAGAAGAATTTTTTAAAACCTCCTATTCACCCCCTCCAGTCGGTTATCCTTGATCCTACAGTAGGGACCCATTTCACCCACTTGCCGACCTCTGCTCGCCAGCGCCGGTGATGTACCCGTATGCCTTCTCCCTTCCTTTGTCTCTCCCTATGTTGGCTCTCTGATGTTTTGTGCTTGAGTCAATGACAATGAGGGCCCCACTTGTCAATGGCCCTTGGCCTCTTCTCTCTCTCCTTGTCTCTTTTCTAGGTGGGCCCACAATGTCATGCTCTCAATGGCATTGTGGTAAAATACCAAAATAGTGTAATATGAAATAGTGCTTTTTTCCGATTATCATCTTTTATTGTAAAAATCTAACTTTCGGATGTTCGTTCTCCCTCATACGAACTTAGATCCCGTCGATTTTTATTTCTAAATTTGTCTAAATTCAAGGTCTTACTAATGTCAGTGGTCTTATTTAATTTGGAGTTCATTTAATATTTCTTGTGTATTTACTTGTTCTCTTTGCTTGTTTGTTTATTTTCGTCACTTTCGTCCGCGTAGAGTTCGGAGAAGCGGGAAATCTTCATTTTGATCAAGCACAAGATTATCAAGACTCTCTTACCTTTAATCTAGGCTAGTCAATACTTTGATCATATTAACCTATATTTTATGCAAATTATATTATTTCAAAATAGCAAAATTGCATACTTTAATTCTTTATGCAAATGTATGCTAAAGCTTAAGGTAGATAAATATCAATTTGATAATTAATTAATTATTATACCATCCCTTGAGAATTGAATATCAAAATCCTTGTCACCCTAGTAATTATATGATAACTATACTAGCTATAGGTTGTACTTGAGCGACATACTAATCTTGCTTAAGTATCAGAGCATTAAATACCCCAATCATCATCTTTTAATCATAAAAAAATGGATTTGGGCAGTCATTGCGAGTAAATGACTGGAATATTGGAGATGATCTATTTTATGCTTCTCAAAAGCCCTAATAACTTGATGTTACCACATCTGGACGGATGGTATGATGATGGGTGCTGATATAGCCCAAGGCATGTGGTATGTGAAATGGTGGTATGTGGTATGAATCGTCTAGATGGTCCCTAAGGTCTTAATCTTGTGATGACCTCACTATGTAAAATAGTACAACCACAAGTCTAGAGTTGCACCGGTAGATGACTCACGATGCCATAAAGCTTCGCAGCTATGGGTCGGGGTGCACGACGAATGTCGTTATGAGGGCGCAAGGAGGGGTCTGGGTAAGGGTTAACGCAGGTGTGGGAGCGTAACCCTTCTCAGGTAAAACCTTAGCGGGTGTAACAAATACTGAGTGATGTATTGTAAAGGCCTTGTGATGATCTCTCCTTGACTCACATTTCTAAGGAAACATGTGTACATATCAAGACGATTATCTTTTATGGGTAAAGTGTACAACCTCTACATAGTATAAACTATTCGAACAGCCGTGCTCACGGTCATAGGCAGACATGGGAACTTACTAGAGTTAGTTCTATTTATAAAACTTTTGGGTGGAATGAATAATGTGTCGGACTCACCTAGCCCGTGTTTTACATTTTTTCGGGTCGTCGTACCCAGTGATGTTAATAAGTGGAGGTGACTTCAATACAAAAATAAGCATAAGGTGGAGAGAACCTCTGCTGTTATAAATATAGCACAATTATTCTCTTTAATAAAATACAATTTGGTTAAAATGTTAAGTGATAGGAATTTCTAATTATGATAATTGAAAACATTGCTTTAGCAAATAAAAAGAACTTGAGCCATCCTTGTTAAAGTCTTGTATATATATTATTGCATTATGTGTGTTGGCTCACGAATAGGGTTGTTTGTGCTCATCCTCGCTCTTTCCCAAAACCTCAGAAGCAGGAAATGAAGGACACTACACCTACTACGAGGATCCAGAAGTTGACGAATAAGGATACGATGAAAAGCAGTTAGTTCTATTAGTATAGATCTCGCTTCAGTCTAGCTGACTCCGTCGGTGCTTGCGCTAATCTAATATTATTCAAGTCTTTAGTTAATATCGGACGCTACACGGGTTACCCCAGTCGCTTGCCTGTAGTGAGATGCGCTCTACCCCCTTTTTCTTCCGTTGTCGCTTCTGCTTTTATCTAATGTAAGCATTTGGCCTGTTCGGCCCTATTGTAAAACTAGACCCGATACGGTTTATGTGGCTCTAATGTTTATAATGTAATGTTTGGTTTGGTCTACGTTATGTATGAATTGATTCAGTGATGTATTCTATGAGTGCTATCTACTGATCTAGGGAATAGTGCAGTGCATTCACAGAGGATTTGAATTTTTAAAATCTGGGTCCAACATAAGTGACACAATCTCACAAGTTCAAAAATCTACAGTGCAATTTTAAAAGTGAACTACAACAGTACAATGTTCCTTATTAGACAATCTACATGGCTATAGGATTTTTTTTTCATCATATCCTATGTGTTGCCAATACTATCAACTTTGAATAAATGACAGTAAACTGACCATTTGCAGAAAAAAAAGAACACATGCCACATCGCTAGGAATCGACAATTGCTGATACATTGATCCATACATTGATCCCTATTTCATATCTTCCTCCCAATGCTGATACATTGATCCATACATTGATCCCTATTTCATATCTTCCTCCCAATGCTCACGTACATCCTCCAGTTAAACCAGCATAGCTCTGTCAATGCTGAAGTAAAGGCAGGAGATCCACAGAGAAATTCAATGATATATCTTATGAGAAAATATGGCACGTAAAAGTAAACCAATAAGAACACAAACAACAGAATACATAACATACAATATTTTGAAGAAATTAATTTTCTCAAACTACATGACTGTATTGCTCCAATGGATATAAAAGGACATGTTTCTGCAGAAAGTAGTGAACTGTGATCATAAATTTATCTAAGATGATAAAGAAAATGAAACATTTATCTAAGTGACATTTACGCAAACATACTATCTGTAATTCAAATAAACCAAATGCAAGCTTCATCAAGTTTGTAATGCCAAGACTCCTTTTCTAACTGCTACAAATAATGAACCTGAACTTGGGTGCAATTGTAGTAACCTTGAAGAATGAAGCCGAATTTTGTATCTGTTATTTCTAAATGCTTTAATTAAATTAACCGCTTCGTGCACTACATGTATTAAACCAGTGACCACAGGCTCCATTGCTCCACACACTTTGACACCAGCATAACTAAAACTTTTGACATACAAGCTGAGTTTTACGTATACATATTTGCATCCATTATTGTCCATTGAAGGCAGCTCAGCACAGGAAAAACATGGACTTCTCCACTTTACAGGTACAGCTACAAGGTTCAGTAATTGCAGTTTACTGGAAACTCTTTTACCAATATAACATGACTAATCAAATTTTCTTCATTTTTAGTTTGGTTATCTAACACTACAGAAGAAGGAAACAAAAAGGCAGGGTGCTTTATTCTACACAGGTCACAGAATACAAGAACAAATGTATCTTGCGCCAATTCTATGTTATATGCCTTTCCAATATAGTAAATATTCATAAATTTATCTTGCACCAATTGTAGGTTATATCCCTTCCAAACTCTTAGGACCGTCCAACCAAAATATATCACACAGATCTTACACATGTGATGGCCTTTTACAACACTTAGTAGATCCGTTTCATTCTCATGCAATTCTTCACCCAAAAATCTCACTAGCTAATTAATATGCTCAGATATGAATCACAACTAGGGTGAACAGACACAAAAGCTCAAATTAACCATCAAAAACGGGAGAGAGCATCAGAAAGTGTAGGAGAAAGAAAGCTCATAGCAGGATTCGATCGAAGAGCTCTGCAACCACAACCGACGCAGAATTTCTATGACTACCTAGTTTTCTACAACCACTTTATGATCGTAATCTTTACTACGATCACTTCATTGTTGTAAGTTTTACTACGACCACCCTATAGTCAACAACGCCTACAGACATATAGGCTCAATCAACTAGGGATACTTATGCACTGTGTTTAACACACACGGTAGTTAATATATGTTGTTATTCTCCGGGATAACTGTACGTATTAAGCATATGTCTCCGACGTAACTGTAAGGCGACGTGGGATGATTAGCTTCTGACAATAACCATCACAGAACTTGCGTATTTCATCAAACGGTGAGACACATATTGGTACGGGACAACTGCCACCCCTTGACGCGCTACATAAGGAGTAAAGCAGTACAGAGGATAGGAGGAACAACGACAACGATCAATAGACAGAAGTTATTAAGGCCTAGTTCTAGTAATTTCTTCCCTGTTGTAAAGCATAGTAAATACAGTAACATATGAATATGATTATTATTCTATCAGGAGAAAATCCCACTACTACAAAACAGGCCATAGAAGACACCTCATCATAGACGGTTATTTAAAACCGTCTGTGATAAAAGAATCATAGACGGTTCCAAGATAAACAGTCTGTGATATGGACCTAATATGAACCTATCACAGATTGTTTGTAAATACAATCGTCTCTGAAGTGTCACAAACGGTTCTTACCACGAACCGTCTGTGATGACTTAGAGTATCACTGACGGTTCTTATTACTACCATCGCGGCAGAGGATTGGCTACCACTGTAGTGGATTGGCTACCACGAAAGAGGATTATGTGCCACGGCAGAGGATTGTGTGCCGCGGTAAAATCCAAGCCATAGTAAAATCAAAGAGAGTAAGGAAAATTTCAAGTCATGGTAAAATCTCATCACAGACGGTTCATGATATGAATCGTCTGTAATATGTCATCACAGGCGATTTTTGTATAAAACCGTCTGTGATTAGCAGCGCGGAAGTTCAAAAAAAATTGAACTCGTGCACGGGAAGCAAAATATTTTAGCGCCGTCCTTATAAATAATAGCCGAGTCGATGTGGGATGTGCTAGGGAGGGTGTCGAACCCGCGGATCGCCGACGTGCTACTAGACTTCATCTCCGTCGACGTGCTTCGATCCAAGTTCGCCGCCTCCACGACAAGGACCTCGTCCTCCTCAGTTGTAAGCAAACAAACTTCTTCTTCCTCGATGACTTGATCGATCATGGTAGCTAACCTATGGGTGCACGTACGTAAATGGTAAATAGGTGCAGCGGCTCATATCCGCAATGGCTTCGCCGTCATCGCCTCCGACGCCGTGCTCTACAACGACAACTCAACCGTACTCGGGCCTCCTCAGCACCCTCTTCGCCGACGCCATGGTCAAGATGGGCAATATCGGGGTACTCACAGGCCGTAAGGGGGAGGTCAAGAAGGTTTTTGAATAGGAGTGATACCTTTTTCATGTATTTTCAAGAGTATCTTAAGATGAAAAAGCGCACATAAACTATGATGGTACCAACTATGAAACAATCAAAATCTATTTTTTTTTGCAATATAAAAAACTATCACAGACGGTTTTGAACAAGAATCGTCTATGATAATTACTATCACAAATTCACAGACGGTTCTTGTCTAAACAAGAACCGTCTGTGAAACCTTTTTTCATAGACGGTTTGAAAACCGTCTGTTATCACAGACACATAAATTCAAACGGTTCAAAAAATCATATATGATGATGGTTTAGAACCGTCTGTAATGAGGTTTTGTGTAGTAGTGTCCGAACCTGTATAAAATCCATATCTTTTTCTGTATGATTTAACTTAAAAAAAAGTCTACAGTATTCATTCGTAAGATTGACACTAAATCATTGACAGGAGTCAACCCCGGCGAGGCGAATCGCGTCGGCGTGGTGGGCAAGAGTCGATTTGGGGCACGCGGTGGCGGTGAGGGTCAGAGTTTGGCGTTTGCAAGGGGAAGACGCATGGAAGGGGGGAGGAGCATGGCTGCGATGCGGGAGGGAAACTGCGGATTCGGAAGCGTTCGAGCAAACGGGGAGCAGATAACTCCTTTCCTCTTTCTAATGGGCTGCGTATGAGCCTGTCATGTATTGTGCCCGATCTAAAGGCATCTTTTTTTCCCGTCGGTAGGCAAATAATAATTTCAGCAAGTCAATAGCCAAAAAGGCCAAAAGGGAGAGAAAAAAAACGATTGATTCATTTAGATTAGACCATCCATCAGTTCCCTTTTTCTTTTCTATGTTTTAGCCCATTTTTGATACTTATTGCTTGAACACGATTGAGTTACTGTAATGTTTCAGGACAGCACAAGATCAAAATTACAAAATTGCACGCAGCGAAACAAATGAAGCCACCACCAAGCAAGTCGAGGAAGGCTCTCCCATGCTCAAGCTGGCCATGGTCCATCCGTCCTGGTACTATTAATTCGTCGGAGCCATCCTGTCCTTCCATACGGCAAAATCTGGTGATGAGCCCGGATGCATGCAATTAAGGAACAAACGCACACGACCGATGCCCGTGTGTACACCAAACGGCGAGTCAATTGCTCTCCCATCACCGGACCTCCGACCACTTGTCCATTCGCGTGCTTGCGATCATGGCCTGCCAACGACATCCCAGTGATAAACATATCAGTAATATATACTATCAACGACGAGCAAAACATCAGATTTGTATTAGTTGCATGGAACGGTTTGCGAGAAATGCAGAGTAGTGGTCGTATGGAAGGCCGGCTCACCTCCTTTTCCCAGTCGCAGCGGATGGTTATGATGGCCAGAATCAGCGTCTGCACGGCGGTTCCGCCTATCATTCCCGCCCAGATTCCCTGCAAAAAAAAAAAAATGTTAGTCGCGGCGGAAAGAGAGGCAGTCGATCGACAGCAAATTAAATACAGGCAACCAGCATTAGTGGTCGTAATTAAACTTGAAGTACGCAGGTCAAGTGAGGGAGATGTGTTCTAGCAGTAGTACGTACCAAGACGCCAAGGTTGAAGAGCCATCCGAGAAGGATGCCCATGGGTATGCCGATGAGGTAGTAGCAGCCGATGTTGACGTAGGCCACCATGGATTGCCAACCAGACCCAACAGCCACACCTGCATATATTGGAGAAGACGGCCATGGTTAGCGCTAGCTGCTCATGGGCCTCCTGGGTCTCCCTTGGGAAGGCCAACAGAAGAAGGTTTGGGTACCTGAGAGCACGGGCTGGATGCTGTTGAGGAGGATGGTGAAGGCCAGCAGGACGGAGAGGTTGTCGACGGCGTCGAGCACGACGGCGCTGGAGGTGAAGATGAGCGCGAACTTGTCGTGGAGGCCCACGATGAGCACCCAGAAGAAGAGCCCGATCACCAGCGAGGTCGCCGACGACACGATCGTCGCGAACCGGGCGCCCTTCCCGTTGCCGGCGCCGAGCTCGTTCGCCACCCGCACTCTGCAAGCACACGGCCAGCATCCCAATATTAGCACGTTCTACTGTGCTAGTCAAATAGCAGCAGCACAAAGAAAATTACAAGGATCCCAACATTAGCACGTTCTACCGTGCTAGCCCAATGTTTGCCACGAGTACGTGCCATTGCTAGCTAGGCACAACAAAATGAGTCCCAACACTTGCCGCTCCGTGTAGAACGGATCCATAATTTGGCTCACGTTTTGCTATTGGATGGACCAGAAGAAGCACGTAGTTCCCAACTTGGCGTCAGGTGCACACACACACACACACAAAAAAAAGGCTCAAGGCTAGCCATCAGCGTGTTGCCAGTTGCCCCCCTTGTCCTCCCAGAGTAGGATGAATCGGCAGAGTGGCTGGCCAGGCCTACACCGTCCGCAGTATCCATTGATTTGACATGCAATGGCACATGGCAGATGGCAGATGCTTTCTCTTTTCACGTTCCACGTTGGAGGGCCCTCGTGTTGGCCTTCTGTCCAAATTTCAGTGATAGTTACGGACTAGTATTATTTAGTTCTCTTATGTACTAGTTTGTTAGTTCTTCAAAATTCTTGTTGAGATTAAAGTTTGGTGATAATAAATTAGTTACAAACTAGTACTACTAAGATATTAGCGTCCAATTTGATAGTCTTACAAAGCACTAGGAGCTCGTATTGGCACCTCTTAACAAAATTTGCTACTTATAACTCAAATACCCCAAGCCTATTAGTGTTTGAGGCCTATAAATAAACTAAATATTTTAAGATTTTATTTTAAATTGGTGATACCACCGTGAATTAACAGATAACTACGGTGTTTTGATTACTCTTGCTCCTTTAAACCATTTCCCTTTATTGTCTCATTCTGGGCAATATAGTGTCAGGTAGAAAGTTTCAGACCATGGTCGACACCTCACACCTATGCAAGAAATTACACAGTGTTTAGTTTAAGCAAATAAAATGTGTAATTTTTTTCAAATTGGCTAACATATATTTTTGTGTTTTGTTATCCATGCTACGTTTAGAGACTAATGAAATTGTTGTGTTACTTCTTCTTCTGCTGCATTGTTGTCTCCTTGCCCACGACCCCTTATGACTAAATCCTGGTTCCGCCCCGGCGGCGTATAATGATATACGTACCCCGATCCTCTTAATAGGAGTTCAACCTGCTCATGGGTTAGCCTACATATAGAGCAGCATTATTCGCTTAATTTTGACAGGGGTGTACTTTTGGGCATCGCCTTCGCTTGATTCGTGCGCTCTGAGCGATCATCTACTGTGACGTGAGGACGACGAGCTAGTATGTTCACGGCAAGTGGCAACAGTACACGCCTTTACTGTACCACAGAGTCAATAGTCAGGCTTAATCAGGCTTCCTTGACCTAGCAATTAACATGGGGAAGGCCAGCATCTGTGTCAAAAGAGATGATGTGCTGGAACTCTGAAACTAGCTAGCACAGTGGGCAAAATCATGCCTGCACTACGCGCAGTTACAAGCGCACATTGCACTACTGCATAGCTGGGGCAGAGATGACAACATCTAGATGGCGCAGGAATTGAATAAATCGGGATTCGAATTTCTGAAATAAAATGGTAACTGTCGGTGCAGTACCAGATCATTCTTTATATGTGAACTGTACCCAAAGTACGCGGAAGAGGAAGGAAGAGTGTAAGACAATAGTGCGTACCCAGTGCCCGCGAAGAATGCCAAGGGAATCATCATCTCCCATCCGTTGATTGTCATGCTGTCCACGAGAAGAAGAAAAAAGTACGTACATAGTCATAAATTGCGTTTACCAGATTGCAATTTCTCTTGATGTTATTGTAAACGACTACTTTGGTGTACTGAAAACTACACGAAGAATAGTTACCAGATGGAGAGAGCATCCACCGCAATAGCCGCGTTCTTGAGGTTTCCGGTCAGCAGGATGAGTATTCTGTAGTACCAGTTCTCCAAGCTGCGTACAGAAAAATTTAGTCAGCAGGCACAGCAGTGCAAATGAATCGTTTACCTGACAATTTCGACGCTCGACTCAGTTGCTATCTGTGAAATGCTTAAGCGTATGCGAACCTGACGCCCAATCGATCGCTTTCGCGACGGTCGGCACAGCAGTGGAATCAAGCAGAAATAACATGCAACCACCATGTGCCACTAGATGGCCTTATTGTTTCAATGTCTCTTGTCTGAGCTAAGAGTTCCCACGACTGTAACTTAATCTGTTTTGCTTTTATTTTGAACTGAGGTTGTAGCAAACTGCTCTATTTTCACAAAAAAAATGTAGCAAACTGCTGCGGTTTCTAATAAAAGAAATCGGAGGGCTAGTCCCTTCCTTGCTCCAAAAAAAAAAACACTAGATGGCCTTCACTTTACTAACACAGCTGCACTTTCATGCACACTTTTGAAAAGATTTTTGCACTCGTATTTGTGTGGTGAAAAATGAACCATATGTCGATACGGCAGAAAACGTGTAAAAGTAAAACGGAGTACGTAAAAAACATCACGTACGTACCATAGCATGACGCCTGACGCGGTGGACAGCTTGACGAACTCCCATAAGCCGGCGAACGCCTCGAGGGAGAAGCCGTGCCACGTTTGCGGGCAACCGCCGCAGGCGACGTAGGCGAAGAGCATGGCGGCGGTGGCCCACCACGAGAAGTTGAGCGTGAGCGCGATGCCGACGAGCCCGAACTGGAACCTGGAGACGAAGAGCCAGCTGACGAGGATGTGGATGCAGAGCGCGGCGGCGGAGGCGGCGGCGTTGGCGAAGTTCTTCATCTGGCACTGCAGGAACCGCTGCAGCGGGAAGAGGAAGGCGAAGGAGAAGTGCAGCGGGATGAACCAGACGGACACCTGCCCCGCCATCGCCGACAGCTCCGGCGACTGCCCCGTCAGCAACAGCACGTCCTCCGCGAAGAAGTACATCGGCAGCAGCAGCACGGCGCACGCCAGCAGCACGATCCATGACCGCTGCATGTACACCCCCATCATGTGGTACTTCTTCGCGCCGAACGCCTGCCCGCACAGCGTCTCCAGCGCGCTCGCCATGCCAAGCTGCACGCAGCCGTCACGCCCAAGCCACGAGAAATGCAGTTAGTGCAGGTTCAGATACAATGATCATCCTTAATTGCACTTGCATTTTCGGACGTGGTAATGAGCAGGTGATCATGAACTAACAAATAGTAAATGATCAGGTTCACCACGCAATTCAGGAGAGGTAATTTAGTTTTTTTTTTACTTGTCCATGTACGCAGATGCAGTGAAAAACTGAAAATAAACAGAGACCACACGTACGTCCCGGAAGGGTCTCGTGCATACTGTTCGCAGTTGATGCAAACGTCGACAAGTGGAATGGAGGCATTTATTCCAAAGTCGAAAGAAGAAGGAAAGGAATCCAGAACTCCAGCCTCCGTTCTCACTTTCCAAGAAGAAACTGAGAGCTCCTTCTGGTGTTTTCTCAGTTCTACCAGACAAAAAAAATGTATATGCTGTTTAGATTATTGAATTTTTTTTATTAGTTATATTTTTTCACTGTTGAATTAATATTTTATAGATCAAATTATCTCTTTCTAAAATAGATAAAAGTAAATATAGCCAAACCCTACAAATCCAAAAATAATAATAATTAAAATATACAAAAGTAAATCTAGATGAACTTTACAAATACAAAAATAAATAGAATTAAAAGTTACAGTAAAATTATGCTAAAATTACACATTACTTTGTATTATAATTTTGGACTTAATATTGTGTAATTGTAGCTAATTGATGGATAAAAAAAATTAGATAAAAATTATTTTTTTATCCCTATTACGTCCAAAAAAAAATCCCAGCCAAATGACGGAAATCAGCGTCCAGTTCGTGGGACCAAAAGTTCAGGAATCGAGACAAGAGGGGCAAGTCACCGGATGCTAATCAGCGACACAAGCATGGTTTTTTTAATTTAGTCTATTTTACCACCGTCTAGTCTACATTTGAACTATAAAATCATCTAAATAGCCCTTAAGCTAGATGAAATTGTCTAAATAACCATCTAAGGTTGTTTTACCACCGTGATCGATGATATGGCTGTCGATGTGACAATGTCACGGTGATTTTGCCACGTGTTAGCCAAGTCATCACCATGGTGGCAAAACCATCGTTAAAGTGGCAAAACCACCGTTAAGCCATATCAGGAGGTTATTTAGATGATTTTGCATAGTTTATGGCTATTTAGACATGCTATCTATATTGTTCTGTAATTGAAAGGGCAAATTAGAAGAAACCCCAAAGTTTAGAGGGTAAATTGAACTTTTTCCCCTGAAAGCACGGAATACCTCTTGCCATTCGAATACAGTACTTCTGCATAGAAAATTTAAAGGCATCACCCTTTCAATCATTTTTGATGAGTCCATTTCGATCTCTTGAGTCTTGACAAAAAGAAAAGGAAGAGGATGCACCACAAGTGGAAATTTCAGTAAGCGGCCGGGATACCAACCATGTCATAGTCGAAGAGGTAGACACGCATTTGATCACTCATTCTTTTCTGGCACCATGTTTCCACCAAAAATCATCAGCACGTACCTATCCGGCGTATATTTCGAGCTAGCGTGAGGTTTAAAGAATTATTACACGCGAATTCTCAGCCGTTCCACTGCAAAAACCGGCCACATTTTCATGGACCAGTATTTTCGACCAGCTGTTATATTGAGAAACCCAATGCCCTTGTCGACATGCGAATATGCGACAGAACAAAAAAAAAACACTAGCTGGTCCTACATACAACGCAGCAATACGCACATGCAACATATAAATCGAGGGGTAGCACCGTTGTTGGGTAATGTCGCGCACTTTAGCAACAGAAGGGCTGTTGCCACCGTTTTTCTTTGCTGCTCCGATGATTATTTCTGTTATTTCGTTTGTAGAAGATTAGTTTTGCTATTTTGTTTGAAAAATGTGTTATTTAAAAAATAATAAAGAGAGCCAGGCTTTGCTTTACTGATTATTATATACGGTGATGGAGCGGCAGGTCAGAAATTAAAAAGCTTTCTTTCTTGGCGAACAGTGCCAATTCACAACAACATTTTCTTGCAAATATTTAATGTTTTGCTTTTGAACCGTGGGGTAAAAATCTTAACCATATTGGGAGAGGCTGGCCCCCAAAGATAGCACGAACGCAACAGACCAACGGAACCATCTATCTAGCTAATTTCGTACACTAGTATAGGGAATAAGGATCAAATAAAGGAACGAGCTATGAACGGATGAGCGTACCATGAGGCCGAAGTTGAAGCCGACGACGACGGTGTTGGCGATGGAGATGGAGGCGAGCTCGAGGTCGCCGAGGTGGCCGGCGAAGGCCTGCGTGATGACGTTCATGCTGTAGGTGACGACGCGGCTGAAGATGGCCGGTGCCACGATGACCCACAGCTTCTTGGACTCCTCCCATACGCTCCTCCCGAGCTTAGAACTACACCCCTCCTCCTCCTCCTCGCCATGACCGCCGCCGCCGGCCACCACCTGCCAGTCCTCCTTCTTCGCGTCGCCGTTCAGTAGCCCAACGCGGCACTCCTCCTCGTCCCCTCGCCGTCCCTTCTCATCACCCATGGCCAAACAATCGAAGCTTCTCTCCTTTTCGTTCCCTCTCTGAATGTGCCGTGCTGTAGTGCCCCTTGTTACGCCTGGTTTCTGATGAGCGAGAGAGGAAGGGGCAGGCCACGGCCTTTAATAGGAAAAAGGAGCTGGGGGTTGCGTGGCTGTGTTGACGAGTCCAAGCAGGCAAATGTGCGCGTGTTGTGTAGTACTAATCACTGTGATTGGGATCGAGTCGGCACACGGCGTCGTCGCCGTTATCTGGCACGCACGCTGTTGTTTGGTGTCAGTCTCACTAACCTCCCTCCCGTGTTCCGGGAGGATGCCTACTCGCGCGCGCGCGCGCGGCGCCAGCCCACCCGTCGCCTCGCCGTCCTTCCTTCCTTACCAGGACCGTCTGGCCTAGCCGCCGGCATGCCGAATTGCCGACTCGATCACACTATAAATCCCGAGATACACAATGCCTCACGTGGAACACAGGAATCTACTCCGGATTTTAATTAGCGGCGTGTGAAGCTAATAACTGACGGAATAGCTAGGAGGAAATTGAGCTGTCTGCCTGTGCTGCATGATTGTGCTGTCATGTAAGGTGCGGACGACGGGATTGCTCTTGTTCTAGAAGCGGCGGAGAGATTCTGCCGTACGCGACCAGGGCTTGCATATATACGTTATGCATGTCGCAACTCGCAAATAGTCGTTCGGGCACCGAAAACCAGTAGACTGCATAGACACGTAAGTAGTGGTGATATATATGTATTACTTTAATATATAATTAAATATATATATATTTTTATGATCGTAACCTCTAAACCTACAACTCCTTTAGTCGTAGAGTCGTAACCACTAAGGTTAACAACCTCTGTGGTCGTAAGATTCTATAGATTACTTATAGGTACTCGGGTTGGATGAGGTCCTGTACATAGTCCCCGACCAGATAACTGCTTATACAAGCAATGAACTAGCATCTGAATTTTGCTCTAAGCATACTCCTTACCGTGTGATGAATGGAGCACATATCATATTAGCTCCATACCACGCGACGCTTCATAATCCTAAGACACTAGCAACAAACTACCGTGCGGTTTAGTGTCTCACAGACATCAACCGCCGAACGGTTGATTCTTCATCAACCGTTGCCTCGCTCCAATCAGTCGCGACACTTCCAATAGGCGTCTTCTTCAAGAGTAACTGACACCCCTTCAGTGGTTATTTAAGGATGGAGCACAGAGAAACGAAGGCATCAGATTGGAGCACAGCAATCAACGTTAGATTCATGTTTCAAATCTGATTCAACAGCATAACAAGCATTACACTTAGTGTAATTAGGATTAATCCACTGGCTTATCAAGGGCACCTCCTGTAAAGGATCCAGCTCATAGCAATAGAAGAAAATGGGATGTCATCATCTCCTCCTCCACCGGCTCGCCAATCGCGGAGATTAGCGAAATCGACCGGATGGATAAGGATACACCACCGCCATCAATGATGCTCTCAGAGGAACCGATCGTTCCGACCAGTTCGAAACGTCCGAACGCCTCTGCAAACCCGGTTGACCCGACCGGCAAAAACGGCAACAGAAGCTCAGCGCTGCAATCAGAGAGTCCATGTACTCTCGATATTGTCATGAGCAACCAGTATTCGCCAACGGCTCCTACGTATTCCGGGGGCCAATCGACATCTGGCAAGGGTATCGATGAAGTTATCACCGAACGTAGGCCAAGTGGGCATGATGAAACTCAGCATATGATCGGCAATCCAACGAATCAGGTTAAGTCCACCACAAAGCCCACCAGAGACGATAATCTCCGACCGCTCTCCATCATGGAGGCTCCTTGCAGAAGTATTGGAAGGCTCTCTTAGCTACGATGGGAGTTCGTCGGAAGATCACTGCTGGCGCCACGAAATTAACACAATCAGAGATACCAATTCGGATACCATGCACGATCCTCCATCGGTTAACTCGTCACCACTTGCGGGTAAAAAATGGTAAGGGCGCTCAAGCACCAACTACCGGAGGCAACCAAGTTGATGGACGTGCATCAGTTAATTAACATGTTCCTACCCTACCGGGAGTAAGAGGTCAGACAGGGCCAACCGGAAGGTCGAGGGAAAATTCACCTCATTGAACGCCCACTACAAGCGGGAATTCTCCACGACCTTCGGTGACAATACAAAACCTGCAACGAGTCTGGAATATTCTAAATAATCCACATCCTGCTTTAGTAGGAACTCCAGCTTATGCTCAGCTTGCAGATCAGGTGTCGGAGATCCCCCAACAAACCATGCGGCGTACAGAAATGTACCGGAAGCAAAGGAATCCGCAAAGTCACACGATGACTTCATCCCAGTACTCATCTCTCAGTAGGGGACAACATGGTCGAGCAGAGGACGGATCAACACAAAAACCCCTTCGTAGGGTTCGACCAGGAAATCACGAAAGAAGAAGGCTCTTTACAACAACCAACCCTCCTCCTCACCAAGCGGAAAGACCACTTGATTCAGACGATCTTAGGCATCATCTAAACTGAGCTGGTGGTCAAAGACGTTATCATAACGTCCATGACCGATTTGGGATACCAGATCCTAGTTATGCAAATATGAGAAATCGATCCCCAATTGATTATAATCTGGCTCCTTTTCAGAGAAGGCGTTACGATTCCATTACGGGTTGCTGAGCATTTTCGGCAGATTTCCAAGCTGTTCGTTGACCGAACAGGTTCCAACCAACCAACATAGAAAAGTTCAATGAGACCCAGAACCCATTAGAATTTCTTTAAATTTATATTACCACCATCAAAGGGCACCCACTTTAAAAGATCCAATTCATAACAATAAAGAGTAGTCTCATTATCTTTCAAGAACTTTTTATTGTTTTTTTATTTTATTTTGTAAAATCGACGACTCAATCGTCGACAAATTACGTCGCTATCTGCGTCGACGCCTGCTCCGCATTAATTTGCTTAGTACCCACGGCATTATACTCGCTTAGTACTTACGGTATTATGCTATCACTACCAACTTCTTTGCGAGTATTTTCTATGCAGCTGGACCCTCATCTAATTAAATCTATGTGATAACACTACTAACGTCCAATGGACCCCATGAAAAACAAGACTAGATGCTACGTACGAACATTAATCAAGGTTCAAGGACCAGCTGCCCGGCCGGACAAGTTGATAGAGGTTAATTTGTAAGCCTTTGAGAATTTTTACAATACATTATACTGGCAGAATGAGCTGGTGATAGAAATCGCTATTGATTTCTTAAAGGTATTTTAGACTTTTTGTAAATCTAATTATTTTTTATAAGGGTATTAACAACCTTTTTTTTTTCTAAACCTAATCTCCCACGTCACCGCTGCCGAAATTACTCTTGTGCCATGCATTCCGTTTACAATTTTACCCCTATCAGGATTCTACTGCTCATACTACTAGATATAGTATAACTAAATTTCAACTAATCTGAATCATTGGATCAAAATGAATAAACAGTTTAAATATTGAATTGAGTGTACCATAAAAAAAATCTTAGTTAAGAGTGTCACCAAGCAGGCTTGTGACTGTGTGCATGGCAATTCCATTTCTTCTCTTTCCTGTGACCTCCGGTTCGATACATTTGGAGTCAGAAATTTCTCTATAATTCCCCACCAAAAGTAGACAGGAGATGGATGCAGAGAAAAGATGCTTAATTAGGGGCTGTTTGATTTGCTTGCAATGGTTGCCGATGCATGCCTTACCAAATTTTAGTGGCGTTGACCAAATTTGACGGATATTTGGTTTGCTATCAAACTTTGGTAAGATTCTCTTATCTCTTAGCTCTCTTGTTCGTTTTCTTGCTAATCTTTGGCCAAAACAATTGTAACCAATTTGGTGACCAAATTTTGGTAAGGCTTGGTAGAGCTAACCCGTTTTGAATTTTTCTCTAAAATTCATTTAAGTATATTACTTATAGGAATTAGTAAATATATAAAATGAGGTTCAAAAATTATGAATTTTTTGTGAACTCTCCTTGCATATTGTACTTGATTATGTTAATTTTTTCATAATTTTATATGTTCTTAAATTATCTCAAAAATTCCTAATTTAAGTTTCCGATACAACGTACTTGATTGTGTAAACCCTTAATTGTTGAGACAATTTAAGAACATATAAAATACTATAAAAATTACAAAATTAATTAAACTATGTAAGGAGTGTTCACAAAATATTTTATAATTTTTGGAGCTCATTTTATATATTTACAAATTCCTACAAACAATATATTTAAATGAATTTTAGAGAAAAATTAAGAACACATAAAATTATGAAACAATTACACATGAAATAAAACTGTGTTGGAAGACTACACAAATAATTTCATAATGTTTTGAGGTCATTTTTTATATTTAAAAATTCTTAGATTCCTGTCGATACGAAACCTCCCCTACTGTTCAACTGTCGACAGAGTTTTTCGCCAGATAAACTGGCACAGAGATCTCTTCTTATAATTTTATAGGTTAATTACCTAGTTTTGTATTATATTCTCTCGCTGCGTTATTCGTTCAGCTCCACAATTTCCACACGACTAACTAGTATCACGGTTGTGCAAGCATTAATTAACGAACGAATTGGAGCGTACGTACTCGCTCAGTTGCTTAATTAATTATATCTTGAAGATTCGCATATAAGCACGTTTATGTGAGCTGTGGGCACGGTGACGAGACATGTGGTAAGCAAATGCGTAGTCATCTGGGACCGCCAAATGAGCAAAATTATAAATCAAATATCTATCACAGGTAAAGGAATTGATTCCTCTCACGTCTTGAGAAACCGACGTGCTTGATGCTATTGGGGTTGAAAGCTGGAATCAAGCACCATAAGCGAGATATTTGGAGTACTGTCACGCTCGCCTCCTCCCCCATCTCAACCCTACCGCGGGTGCTTAACGTCGATCAAGGTTCGATCAAACCTCTTCTGTTTATGCCATTTTCACTTGGATCAAATATGTTTCGGTGTGTGCCATTTCAACAGCTTCGAGGAGTTAACACTAATTGAGAAGTACACGACTTTCCCTGCAGTGAAAGGAAACAGGAAAACGGCTAGACAGGAGGGCACATCCAGAAGGGGACGGGGAAAAAGGAAAGAAACATGGTACAGTTAAGACTGACAGAGTGACACATGACTTGGAGAGTTTATGTGTGCAAGTTGTTTGACACTAGGGACTGAGATATGCTAATATACGGTGTACTTACTGCTCCTTTCAGGGAGAACGTAGGAAGGAGTACATGTTTTGGAACTGTACATAATACTCCCCTATCTGTGTTTTGTAATTGATCCTTTTTAACACAGTGATCTATTTTGTTAAAAAAATACAGTAGTTTATTCAAAACAGCGATTTCTGTCCTGATCAACGTGATGTGAACGGGATGTAGATGTAGCGCACCTCCAAGACACTCATTGACCATAGCAGTATATAGTAAGTAGTAAGTATTCGCATCCGTTGGCCGGTGAGGTCATCGTCAATCCAATAGTGTGAATACACTGTTTACCTACACGATCAATGCTGTAAGCAGGTCATACTCACAGCACTGACGCTGTTGATTGCTAACCAGTAACCACCGTGCCAACGCTTGTACAGGATTAGTTTTTCGCCCGCGTGCAATCCCCATGGGCCATGAACTATATTTTATCAGTGCATTCATCCCATGCACGGATCGTCCGTTTTCTTTTATTTGGGTCGTCCGCCACCCACCGTTTCAGTACTGAACCTCCCAGCCGGAGCTTTTGAAGAAGCAGAGCACCTTCCTTACCAGCTTCCAGTCTGCCACGCCATACTCGATGATATCTTTAGCCGTGTATGCATTCATGTTCATGGCTCATGAAGGATGCGACAGCAGTAGCAGCGAAAAGCCCCTGCAAGTGTTGGGCCGCAGGTGGGCTGTCGTGTGAATGTGATCAGGTTATCGCGTGTTAAATGATAGGGTAGGGGAGGACCGAGGTTGGCTGCGTCGCCGTCGTGTGAGCAAGCCCGCCTGGAATCGATCCCGGGGTGCCTCACCATTTAGGTGGTTTTAGGGTCATTTAGGTGGTTTAGTATATACATGTGGATACTATATATCGGTAATAATAATGAAGTTAATAGAAAAGAGCATCTCTATGTTCCACTCAATCCTGAATCTTGATAGCGGCGACAACGGGACATAACAATTTGGTATCAGAGCTGGTTGGTCTGATGGGAATTCCTCACAGTCTCTTGGCCTAGATCGGTAAAATCCCACAGAGAAGAGGGAGGGGTCGACCACCTTTAGATTCGATTGCCATAAGTCTTGATCTGGGTTCGATCGACTTGGAGGAGGAACCACCACGACGCCATCAGAGCAAGGACTGCAGGTCTGACAGATGGTGGCCGCCATGGATGGTATGGAGGCGTGTCTGGGAGAGTTGTTCAACAAGATGAAAGAAGAGATGGTGGCAGTAGACCAGAAGTGGGGTCAGCAAGGGACATAGATTAATGAGTTGCAGATGAAGGTGAATATGTCCATGGAGTCGATTGGCAAGGTCCAACAGGAGCACCTCGCGGTGGTGAAGTCACTCAAGGGTACCGCGTTGTTGGTGATATGCCCTAGAGGCAATCATAGAGATGATTGTATCACGTTTATGTTTATGATTTATAGAACATGTTCCTTGAATGAATTATCTTTATTATAGATTAATAAGTAGGTGACTTGTTAGTGAAGCTCTATAAGTTATATAATGTCATTCTAAATGTATCCCTAATCAGTTGTCACTGGTTGGAACACTAGTAACTTATCGACCAACACATATATTGATTGATGACCATGTTTCACTGGTCATAGATATGTAGATATCGTATCAATAATGTGAACACATGTTAGAGAACATGGTGTTGGATCGACCCACCTTTAGACACTATTGAAATTATTATGATTTTATATATCATCAGTTGGTCTCAAGCAATGATGATGTATAATCCTTAGACTTGAGATCAACATGGTTTCCTACACGTGTAATAGTATACTTAGGGGTTACCAAACGCTACTCCGTAATTGGGTAATTATAAAGGTAGCTTTCGGGTATAGTATGAAACATGCGGAGGAATGTGATTGGTCGTATATCATATTTGCCCCTTCTAACATAACATGAGAGATATCTCTGGACCCCTCGATATGGTTGGATAAAGAAAGTGCATGGTCATGCCACTAGTGGTAGAATAGTCAACCATATAAAGTTATCTATCACTAGATTGAAAAAAGATTGAACAGTCCATGGATGTCATTTATCTCACCTAGAGTTCAACCAGATATCGTGAGGCGAAAGGAGAATACGCAAACATGTTGTTCAGTCCGACCAGATATGAATTGGTTGTACGTGATCACACCAGCGTACATCGTTCCACCCCTAGACGTGTGGATACCATAGATGCGCTGTTGCGGTTGCTGCCGCGCTGTGAAATCATCTAAGCCCCTAAAAATAATTTTGGTAATTAATAACAACAAAGTGGTTAGGGAATAATGTGTGTGCTAAGATGTTTTCAATGTTTAGTCCCGGAGTTTGAATGACTACATAGAAATGAAAATACAAAGACAAAAAAGGATCGACATGGCTCAAGGCAAATGCATATCGACATGGCTCAAGGCAAATGTATTACGTAGCATAAGGACCATTTTATAGAAAAAAGTTTTTACCAATCTCGGTGATTGGTGAAAAGACCGGATTGTAAGCTAGATGTCATTCTATAAAGAGGAATCATGACTAGTAGCTTGAGGATCTATTTTGTGCCATCTTGATCAACTAAGAGTCATGCATTGCATTTAGAAAAATATATGAAAAATCTTCAATAAAAACGGTATGACCATAGTTGATGAGCGGTACTACCGTAGAGCAGTAGTACTGAATTCTAGTTGGTGGTACGTAAATTCCAAATAGCATGTTTTTTTTAGAGTTTTTCCTCCCCTAAAAATTGGTAGTACCGATTGAGCCGAGCGGTACTACCGCCGTGCGGTAGTACCAGACATTATGAGTGCGGTAGTATCACACCTTTCTGTAACGGCTAATTCATAAGCATTTAATCAACATCAGTCGACAGTTGAATAGTAGGTGCGGTAGTACCGGCTGATTAATGGCGGTAGTATCGTATCTAGTGAATTTTCAGGGGATCTTCTTCAAACGGTTGAATTTGTGGTTGGGGGTTATAAATACCCTCTCACCAGCACCAAGCTCCATTACCTTGGATCTTATTGAATACACTTGAGCCTTTGGTGCACTCTCCTATACTCATTTGCTCTTATTTCACATTTTACGGTAGTTGAGAGCATTCAAGTGCATATGCATCATTAGTTGATCTCTTTTGGCACTTCATAACATTCAAGCAAGCACGGTGATTTGTTACTCTTGAAGCTTGCCAGAACCTAGACGGCTTGGAGGAAGTTTGTGTGGTGATCTCTTCAAGAAGGTGTGAAGAGGCCCAACAACGGTTGTGAGTGGTTTGGTGATCACTATCTTCGGAGTGGAGAAAGAGCAACCCCGAGTGAATCGATGTGTTGGTTCGAGTTGTGAACCGGTCCAATTCGTTTGGAGTTATCTCAACGTGG
Source organism: Hsuehochloa calcarea (assembly GCA_036346395.1). Classification (NCBI taxonomy): domain Eukaryota; kingdom Viridiplantae; phylum Streptophyta; class Magnoliopsida; order Poales; family Poaceae; genus Hsuehochloa; species Hsuehochloa calcarea. The sequence continues at coordinate 65,627,012 of CM070598.1, forward strand.
ACTAGTGAAGACCGGCAAGCGTTCGATACCACGGGAAAATATCGATCATCTTCTTTGCGATTTTCTCTCTTGGCTTTACTTTTTCCGCATTTACATTTCTAGCTCTTGTGTAGAATTGCTGAGCTATAATTGTTTTTAGTATTGTTATAGTCTTGGGTTGTCTTAGTAAAAGCTTAGAATATATCCATTAAATTGTGCTGGAATTCTTTATTTAAACTATACTTGTTAAAATTGATAATTAGAGTACAAGTTTTTTAGAAACCTCATATTCACCCCCTCTAGTCGGTCATCCTTTATCCTACACACTGATCAAGGATGGTCCATGACCTACGCAAGGAATGTGATGGGTTGCTAAAGGAGACGATTAGTGCTGAGGACATTGGATTAGCCAAGACTCACAAACCTCGCCGGAGCCGCAGACCCTCGGGAAGCTTTCTACGCCATTGTCGGTTTGGGGCTTGGTGAAGTCGGTGCCGCACGGGCTTTCTTCTTCAAGTTTTCACTCCCTCTGCTCCCCTCTACTCATGAAGCTTAACCTCACTCAATTCGGTTCAATTTGTCCAGTGGACGGTGGTTGAGTTCCCAATTCACCCACCAAACCGGCCTCCTCGCCCGGGCAGCTTGACTCTCCTCGGCGCATCCGCTGCGCTCAGTAGCTCCTCTTTAGTCCCTAGTGGCTCGCACTGCTCCCTTGAACCGCACTGAGCTTATCGCGTTTCGTTTTGGTCATTTTTCGCCACTTTGTTCCTCCGCTGCCGACGCTCGCCCACCGCAGATAACGCCATTGGTACCCTTAGGTGCGCAATGAAGTTTGGGACCCATTTTGGGCACTTGCTTGCACCGCCATGCGAGCCACGGCGGCGAAGCCGTTCTTCCCGCTGCTTTTGCTCGGGTTGACGACCGTTGGATCGATCGACGGTTGACGACCATCGGGCTTGCATCGATGCGCTCAACGTTGGATCAGGCTGATCCAACTCTTCTTCCGTTGTACTACGCGTTTAGTGGTAACGATACATGATCTCTTGCTTGCATGGCTTCCTTGTTTACGTATCTGTATCCCTTCATGCGCCACCACCGCTCGTGATTCTGACAAGGGACAAAGCGGGAGTGTTGGCAGCTCACCCTGTATAAATGCATGTCCACATCAAGGACCGAGTTTGTGTCACTAAGTTATTATGCGTGCTAACCACGCGAGAGGATATGGGACCTCTCTTGACTTAGTACTTTGTAGCATCACAAAGTAGCCATCAAGCATCACTTTGACCTCATCACTAATTTGTTAAATTGCTTGGGAGCACTTTTAGTTTGGCGGAAGAAGGTGAGCTTACGGTTTTTCTATCCATACTGGACGACTAGCTTGGCGGTCGGTCGGAAGTTGCCTTGTGGGTTAAAGGCACATTGATGAAGCCAATTTCTTTATGTGCTCGACTAAAATGGGATATAAATAGAGGAGATTAAACCCAACAACAGTTAAGGTGGCCAATATAGAAGTGTTGTTGTGTGAAAGTGAGGTACCCAATTTATCGTGGTGGGTACAGGGGCATACATTTGAATATAACATGAAGGTGTTGCCCTTAGGAGGATGTGATGCAATCCTAGGTATGGACTGGCTATAGCAATGGGGTGAGATGAATTGCCACTGGGTTGTTCACAAATATATGGAGTTTGAATACAAGAACAAGTGATTAGGCTCCAAAGAGCCAAAGGGTGCAATAATACAAAATTGCAGGAAATTACTCTGGATCAGCTATACAAATGGCAAAGAGTAAATGAGATTTGGGCAACTGCAACTATTGAGCAAGTCACTAAGAATGAGAAGGACAAGGCGCCTCCATCTGTCCAAGGAATCCTAGATAAATTATCTAATGTGAGCCTAAGCAACCACCACCTCATAGGATATATGACCACTCTATTACACTCATTCCAGAAGTTGTTCCTGTCAACTCTAGATTATATAGATACTTACCCTCCCAAAAAGACGAGATCGAGAGGTAGATGAATGAGATGTTGCAATCTGGAACTATTGTGCCAAGCATGAGCCCATTTGCTTCACCTTTGTTACTAGTCAAGAAGAAAGACAGTGGTTGGAGATTTTGTGTAGATTACAGGAGATTGAATAATATGACGTCAAGAGTAAATTTCCAATGCTTGTAGTTGATGAATTATTAGATGAGCTGCCAGATACCAAATTCTTCTCCAATCTGGATTTAAAGTGGGGATATCACCAAATTAGGATGGTGGAACAAGACGAGCCCAAAACAGCATTCAAAATCCATCACGGGCAATTTCAATTAAGGGTGATGCCTTTTTGGGTTAACAAATGCTCCTACAACCTTTCAATGTATTATGAATTCTATATTTGCTTCTTATATTATAAAATTCATTTTGATTTTCATGGATGACATTCTAGTATATAGTAAATCAATGGAGGATCATTTGAAGCATTTGAATGTAGTATTTGAAATTTTATGGCAGCATCAACTATATGCAAAAAGCAGAAATGCACTTTTGCCCAAAATAAATTAGAACATTTAGGGCTCATCATACCCGATGGAGTGGAACCTGATCCTGACAAAACAAAGGTTCTGCCACAATGGCCAGTACCTGCTAATGTAACTGAATTGAGGGTTTCTTAGGCTTTACATGCTATTATAGAAAGTTTGTAAAAGGGTACAATATACTGGCTAAACCCTTAATAGTGCTACTGCAGAAGGAAAGATTCCAACGGGGTGAAGAAGCTAAAATGGCATTTGATACTATAAAAAAGGCCATGAGTCAGACACCAGTTTTGGCCTTACCCAACTTAAAGAAGTCCTTTTGTGTGGAAATGGATGCACGTGACACTGGTATAAGGGCAGTGCTGAGTCAGGAGGGCCATCCAGTGGCATATTTCAGTCTAGCTCTAGGGTGTAAACAATAAGAAGTTATCAATATATGAAAATAAATTCTTAGCCATCATGAAGGCCATTGAAAGGTGGAGAACGTACTTGCAAAGAGGGCCCTTCATAATTAAAATAGATAATAAAAGCCTTTGTAATTTAGAAGACCAAGTGTTGAATTCAGAACTGCAAAGGAAGGCCATGACAAAGCTAATTGGGTTGTAGTATAAGTTCAAGTATAAGAAGGACATTGACAATATACCGCTGATGTGTTGTCAAGAGTAGGGCATCGATGGGCAGTTGAAGCTGTATCTACAACACAACTTGTGTGGCCACATGAAGTCATTAGTTCATATGAGAGGGATGTTAAGGCACAAGAGCTATTAACACAGTTGGCAATCAATGGTCATAATGAACAAAGATATGCCTTAGTGGAAGGTCTTATAAAATATCAAGGAAAAGTATGGATTGGAGCAAATGCTGGATTGCAGACAAATCTTATTACTACATTGCATACATCTCCAGTGGGGGACATTCAGGCATATAAGCTACATATCAACGTATCAAGAAGTTATTTTATTGGGCTGATATGAAAAATGACGTGGAAAGCTTTGTCAAACAATGTATGGTATGCCAACAGGCTAAGCATGAAAATTGAAAAGTGTTTGGTCTACTCAATCCACTACCAATACATGAAGGTGCTTGGTAGGACGTGACAACGGATTTTATCGAAGGGATACTCAAATCATAAGGGTATGATATCATTCTGGTGGTAGTGGACTAATTCACAAAGTATGCTCATTTCATTCCCCTCAAACACCCTTTCAATGCACATCAAGTAGCAAAGGTATTCGTGCAGTAATAGTAAAGCTCCATGATATTCCTCGATCAATTTTGTCAGACAGAGATAAACTTTTTACTAGTAACTTTTAGAAAGAATTGTTTAGCCAGATGGGTACAAAGTTGCAAATGAGCACTGCTTACTATCCCCAAATAGGCGAACAAAGTGAGAGGGTCAATCAGTGTCTTGAAATGTGTAACATCCTCAAATTTTGCAAAGAACATTTGGATTTTGACTTCAATTTGCAAAATCAAAAAAATTGAAAACTTCAAAACTCACCTGGGTCTTGGGCCCAGATCTCGGCCCGGTTCACCCCCGCCCCCGCCCACTGCCCCTCCCGGCCGCTCAGCCCGGCCTACGACCTCTCCCCCCCTCTGCTCCACCTTGGCGCGCCGCAAGGCAGATCGGCGACCACCGCCCTCTGCGCCGGTCGACAAGAATACGCCGCCCGCGCTGCGCCGCTCGCCTCGGTCGCGCCGGGCCCCTTCTCCCTCCCTCCCTCGGCGCACCCGCCGCCACGACTTTGTCGCCGCCGCCCCCTCGCCTCCTCCCCCGCCGCTCCCGATCGCCTCCTCCCGCTTCGCGCCCGGTTCTCCCCTCCCCTCGGCTATTTAAGCCACGTGCACCCCTTTCTTCTCTCCCCATCCATGTCCGCCTCCTCCCTTCTTCTCCATTGCTGTCGCCGACGCTCAGCCGGCGCCACCCCTTCGTCTCCATCGCCGTCGTCATCACCTTCGCCTCCTCTCGTGTCTCGGTCGCAGCCGCCTTCACGTCCGGCTTCGCCTCCGCCTCGGCACTGCTCCGGCCGCGCCGCCCCTCCCTCCCTCCTTCCCACACCGACGTCGCCGTGCGCCCCCTCCCCACCTCTCCCTCTCCCTCCCCCTCTCTTCTCTGCGCTGTGGAGAAAACGAAGCGACGGGTCATGCGCGTCGCCGTTTTTAACCGCGCGCCGTGCGCCTGACAGGTGGGCCCCACACGCATTGTGTTGTGGACCCATGCGCCGGTGCATATGGACTCGGTTCACACACTATGCGGTGGACCGAGCCCTATGCACGTGCCACGTGTCGGCACATGGTAATTTTGGGTTTTCTGATTTTCTTTTCAATTAAAAATTCATTTGAAAAGCTTCAAAAATCCATATCTTTTTCGTTATAACTCCAAAAATTATGGAACTTGTTCCTAAAATTTTTAAATTCAAGATTTTGCTAATGGCACTGGTCTTGTTCAATTTGGAGTTCATTTGTTATGAGTTTTGTATTTATTTGCTCTCTGTGCTATTGTGCCTTTTTCCAGCACTTTCGTCCGATTAGAGTTCAAAGACGCAGGAGACCTCCCCTTCGACCAAGCTCAAGAGTACCAAGACCCTACTGCCTTTAACCAAGGCGAATCAATACTTTTATCATTTTGAGCCTATATTTTATGCTAATTATATTTATTTAAAATATCAAAGTTGCATGCTTTAATTCTGTTATCAAATGTATGTTAAAGCTTAAGGTAGTTAAATACTCATATGATGATGAATTAATTATTATCCATCCTTTGATAAATTGAATCCTTCATTCCATGTCACCCTAGTAAATATGTGGTAAATACTAGCATAGGTTGTACTTAAGCGACATGCTAGTCTTGCTTAAGTACCGGGACAATAAATATCCTGATCATCATCTTTTAATCATGAAAGTGGTTTTAGGCAGTCATTGGATGTAAATGACTGGCGTGTTGTGTTAATTAGTTTTCCTCACCAAAACCCTAAACAACTTGCTAGTACCACATCTGGGCAGATGGAAAGAGTGGTAGGTGTCGTCGTGCATGAGAGTGTTGGTATGTGGTATGAACCGTCCAGATGGATTAAGGACTTAATCTTGTCATGAACTCCTGTATAAAATAAGTACAACCGCAAGTCTACAAAGTGCAACTTGGTTTAGTAAAATTATTAAACACTGAATGTCATTTTTCAAATTGGTGTGTAGAAGCGTGCAAGCGGCAGGATGTGTTCCGGCTTGAAAGGGACACCGAGGTAGGGTGAAGTTGCCAGCTGCGCTAGTCGTTGTGGTGAACATCCCGCACAATTTATGGGAGTGGCCCATAGGGGTGAGATGACGGAAGGGGCGAGGTAGTTCGAAAAGTTAATGTGACGATCGCTCAACTACATGACTAAGGAATCATGTGGGGCAACGAGTATAATTATCTCTTGTGGGTATAGTATACAACCTCTGCAGAGTATAAACTGTTTAAACAGTCGTGTCTACGGTCAAAGGCAGACATAGGATATTAACTTGAGTTAGTTCTATTTCAAAAACCTTTGTGGGTGGAATACAACCAGGTTGGCTCATCTAGCCTGAGGTTGACAACCAGGTCGGTTCATCTAGCCTGAGGAGCTCAGTGGTATGGAGGAGCGGAGGTAGCTCCAATAAAATGATGCACGTGTAGAGTTTTCGATGGAGGGAACCTCTATTGTTATTTAATATTGCACTTACTCTCTTTAATAAAATGCAATTCGTTTAAAATGTTAAGTCATAGGAATTTGTAATTATGATAATTAAAAATGTTGCTTTAGTGAATAAAAGAACCCGAGCTATTCCTTGTTAAGCCATACATGTATATTATTGCATCTTGTGTGTTGGCTCGCGAGTACGAAAGTTGTGCTCATTCTCGCTCTTCCCCAAACCCTCCAGATGATGTAGATCAAGGGGACTACGCTTACTATGAAGACCCTGAAATCGACGGACAAGGGAACGACGAAGAGTAGTCTAGTCTTTAGTCTAGATCTCGCCCCAGTCTAAGTGGATTCGTTCGGTACTTGCGTACAACAGATATTTTCCAACCCCTTGGGTAATATCCGTCGTACACGGGTTACCCCAGTCACTTGCCTGTAGAGAGATGAGTTCTACTCCTCTTTTGCTTTCGCTGTAGCCACGTGCTTTTATGTAATGTAATCGATTTGGTCTGCCCGGCCCGTTTGTAAAACTTGATTCGACGTGGTCTATGTTACTCTGAAAGTTGTAATATATTGAATGTCTTAAATTACGCTTTGTATGAATTGATTCAGTAATGCGCCTGTGGGTGCTATCTACTAATCCAGGGAATAGCACGGTGTATTCATAGAGGATTCGAGATTAGACAATCCGGGTCCGACAAAATGTATCTCAGGTGTGTAGTCCATTCATAGAGGATTCGAGATTAGACAATCCGGGTCCGACAAAATGTATCTCAGGTGTGTAGTCCATTCAACACCAAAGTAATAGTATGCTTGGTTGGAATTAGCTAAATTTTGGTACAACACTAATCATCACACAACCTTAGGGTGATCACCATTTACAACGTTGTATTGTACGGAACCTAACTATGGATACTTGCCAGATTGACATATTTTTTTCTACTTCAGAGGTTCGAGATGTATTAGCAGAAAGACAAATGTACTTTGAATTCATGAAGCAACATTTAGCTAAGGCACAACTCCGAATGAAAATTTATGCTAACAAATTGTCCATATCCTAAGTTTCGTAGCAAATCGTCCATGTCCTAAGTTGTCTTATAAGTACTATGAACCTTACCAAGTTGTGGCAAAAGTGGGATCAACTGCTTACAAGCTACAGTTGCAAGAAGGAAGTCTTATTCATCAAGTGTTTCATGTCTCTCAATTGAAACCATTTACACTAGATTACTCTTCGGTGTACACTGATTGCCTAAGTCAGTAAAGATAAGTGCATAAGATACTGAACATGAAGAGATTTTGGATATTAGGAGATTGGTAAAAAAAGGAAAATGTCGTGCATGTGCAAGTACTTATTAAATGGACATCACCGCCAGCAAATCTGGCGACATGGGAAGATTATGAAGCTCTCAAGGTGCATTTTCCTGATGCCCCAGCTTGGGGACCAGCTGGTTCTTACGGGGAGGGAAATGTCGTGGACATGAAGGCAACAATGGACAAGGCATCCGAGGCAGGAGCAATCAAGAAGAGGGACATGATGAAGATGGCGCGAAGGCAACATGGAATTGGTAATTTCTAGAATATGTCAAGAAAAAAGGCCCTATAAGTGTTGGACGTGGTGTTGGGCCGAAAGTGGGTTGTGGTGTGAGTATGTTATTGTGTGTTTAATGAGAGAGTAGGGGATAAAAGCAAGAAGACTGTATAATGATATTAATAATGAAGTTAATAGAAAAGAGTTTTGTCTGTTCCTCGTCTCCTTCCTTTTTCCCCATCCCCAAATTCCTCTCTATGTTGCACTGAATCTTGAATCTTGATGGCGGCGGCGACATAACATAACAGTTCGTTGCAGCAATGCATCATGGATGTTTCACTTTACTAGCAGCTGCAAGTATCTATGTCACGGATTTCGATCGGGCCATCGGGGTATGTGCGGCGTCGTTCCTTCCATCACTGATATGTACGAGGCCGGGAGAATTTGTAGGTCGGTGAGAGGGACGATCGATCTGATTGCGGCCAGCACGATGGAGTGTCAAACGAGTCATGATTCAGATCTAACTAGTGTTGGAAAATTGCTAATTAACAAATGGTGTTGTTCAAATGGAGCTGAGCAAGCCTCGTCGTCAGGACTCAGGAGGACTCGGCAGGCACATCGTATGAATCTGACGACGAGACTGACACACGTGCGAGCATCTCGCGTCCTCATCATGGTGTAGCGATTCTGCACAAATGTAGTCTGTTTTTTTTTTTTTTAATCCTGGAAAGATGGTGTTAGTCATACTCATACCAGTTGCTCTCTGCATTCGGTTAGCACGATTAGTCCTCCAGAGGGGGACTAAAGTTGTGTGTATAGTTCAGTCGTTGATATGTTTTTGTCCTCCGGTCATTCTAGCTGAGATTAGAATTATGGGTAGCTGCGATACAAAGAGCAAGGAGAAATCCGCCTGATGTTTGCTGAAACTGATTGACAGTATCGTATCCCATCATCCCCACTCCCTGTTTAGCCACTGGGGCAATTTTTCCTCTCATCCCCATCCCCACTGGGGATTTGGCGGGGAATGGGCTCCGATAAGAACCTAGCTAAGGTAACTTCATCAATTTATCATATGATTATGTAGAAACACGTAAATTTATTAATACACAAGATGATAGAACTATATTAGGCTAGAGACAAAATACGAATATTTTAGATATCCAGATGTATCAATACACACGTATATGAGTCTTTATCGGAGAATAACAGGGAGCGAAGATGAGAGAAGCATTCCCGTCCCCATCCCAATATCGAGACTTTAAGGGTTTGTTTGAATACATTGTGATCCGATTCAATTCATTCGGATTAACTCGAAATTTGAACTAAATTCCCTTCCAATCCGAAAAGATTGGTTCTAATCACTCTCTATCCAAACAAACCCTTAAGGTCTTGAGACAAAATCTCCCCGTAACCACCCATAAAGCCGTGTTTAGGAGGGTCATTCCTGGCCAAGATCCACATTAGTGGACTACGAATATGAATAAAATCATGGCCTATCAATGGAAATAGGATTTAATAATAGAAGAATTCCTCACGGGTTACGGAGAAGCGGGGCCATGGCCATCCCTACTGAATACTGTAATCTTCGGCGGGGTGCGTCCCAGCCGAGTTGTTAGAGTCTTACGGTTGGTTAGTTGGATTCTTCGGCGGAAACCGAGTCAACCCATCCCCCAGTAGTGGTTTAGCCGCCGTTTCTATTCTCCCGCTGGGCTAACCGGTCCGCCAGGTCGGCGGGTTTCACCGCGGCCCTTATGCCGTTCAGAGTTCAGAGTTCTGGTTAGAGATTTGCCGTGTCAGACTGGCAACGACTCCGGTGAGCATTGCCACGTCGGCGTTTGCATCATGCGGTGGACGGACTTCGTTTTGAACTTTGGCCTGGTTGATCCGACTTTGAGATGTTGTTATTTTATTTACCCAATTCTGGGTTAACTTATCCGTGGAATGAATTTTTGAAGCGGGTCGCCCCCTGATTCTAGTCCAGTATGTTTACACGGCTAAAATACGATGGTTCGCTGGCAGTATGATAGGACGTATTGTAAACATTAATTCATTCTACAAGCATACACCTAACACCAATGAATCTGATCCATCCTCTAGCATTTCAAATTTAACTACTACCTACCATGTATACTACTTTGTTAATTAATTGTATCTAGCCTCTCTCTCTCTCTCTCTCTCTCTCTCTCTCTCTCCTAGAGGACTCGTAGCTTTCCTGGTCATCCTTCTTGTTAGTTACTAGTACCTAGCACAAGTTAATTTCCCAATCTCCATCTTGATTGACAACTGACCTAGTTAGCCCTTCTATGTTTGCTGTAGATATGCAGAACAGCCATGATGTCACCTGACTTGAGACCCACCGGATTGGTTTCCCTCTAAATTGACACATTAATTTGACCCTTTCTACTATCTTAAGGGCGTGATTTTGGTTCTCATATTGGTAGGTGGGATCGCTTGATTGGTATGGTCTCTCGAGCTTAATCGGAACACGCATGCAGATTGTTCAACGTGAAGGTTCCACGAGGCTTACATGGCTGCATCAGAGGCATGCTCACAAATTAATTGGATTTTAGTTTACCTTAATTTGATCGATCAGTTCTAACCATGCATAGACCGAGGGGGTACGGCCCCCTAGAAAAAGAAGAGAAAGACGACCAACGGGTGCGTACGTGTTCGTACATTTCATAAGAAATGAGTTATGTACGTGGCAATAGCTCATTTCTGCGTAAGCATGACCGACATGTAGGCAACTCAGTCAATGTTCTAGTTTATTTTTTTTAAGCCGAGTTTTCTAGTTTGTTGCTCTAAACAAATAACTAGCTAACTAGCTTATTTCAGCATAAGCCAGCATTTAGGCCTGGTTTGGCATGGCTCCTTACGAAGATTGTTGACTCGTTAAATTATCTAGATATGTCTTTATTCAAAAGTAATATGGATCTTCTACTGGACCCGAATTAGCTTGCTGGACCCAAGATTAATTATGTAGTTAGAAGGTAGCCCCAAGGAACATTCCTTCCAGGACCTCTCTCCTGGGGAGGTCCCTTCGAATCACTCCAGGACCTCTCTTCTGAAGAGGGCCTTTCGGACCACCTTAGAACCTCTCTCTTGAAGAGAATCATTCGGACCACCTCAGGATCTCTCTCCAAAAGAGGAGGTCCTCAAAGGCGGTTGCTCACATGTAGTTAATTACAACCCACGTGAAGAAGGTATCAGCCGTTATATCCGAAGACACAGTGGTCATCACGAAGGGATGCGATGATTGGCAAAAGGGACGCGACCATTGACGTGAAGAGGCACTACTACAGTCAACTGCCGACGCTTGTAGAGTTATAAAAGCCTGGTCTATGTGCCATTGTAAAGATAGATTCTGATCTAAGCCCTAATCCACGTGTATTCATAGTCATTTTTTCTATAATTCGAGCATACCCTTTACAATATACATTACCGCTTCAAATCCTTTGGCGAATAGATAGCAATCTCTATTTTCTTTTATAATTTTGTTTGTTTGTTCTATGACGAGAGTTTCAGATGTCGATAACTGGCGCCGACCGTGGGGAGCGCCGTCATCATCTTCGCCGACTCAGTTCTAGTAATGTGTCCCGTGTTTTATTCATGAATCAAAACTTGCATACGTGGAGGGAAGAAAGGATCATCGACGTTTCCGACTACAATAATGGCATGGAGCAAAACTTCGTCCTCCTATCCGGCAACACCCATGGTTCCTCCAGGGCCATTACTGAGGCACCGTAGCCCGCTGACTCCACACCGGCAGGCTCTACGCCGGCCGTGCCTCTGTCCACAAGCGTCACCATGGACGAATACTATCCCGGGCCTATCTCCCTTAGTGCAGGAGATTCGGAAGGTTCTGGAGCCCAACATACCATGATGATCTCGTTGGTGGCCTCCATACTGAAGGCCTGGAGAGAACATCTGGGGATAATCTTCTCTTCACCATACAATACAATTCATCCTCTTCCTCAGAGGACGAGGGCATGTTCACCCCTTCTGCCTATTCCGACGGTCGTCAGGTCACCGCTGTCGGTGACAATCAACCCAATCCCGGAGATAATCCCGAAGTATCAGGGCACACCAAGAATGAGAAGAATAGGAACGCCTCCAACGAGAGGAAGAGTCCCGACAAGCCGAGATACGTGCCGCCGCACAAGTGCACATCTCGTAGGTTCGCGGCCACTACTATCGAGACGCCCCTAGCTCCTCAGCAATGGCGCCACAACAGGCGATGCATACACCACCGCCATGGGCGACGATGGTAAGAGATCCAAATACCTTACCAACCCCTATGCAGGAGGATTCCCCTGTAGAGCGCATTCACTACTTAGCTAGCGCCATCGCACGTCCCCCGGGAGGATTAACTCCGGAGCAAGGAGTGCAAGTGATGCGTGCTATCGCACAAGAGCTACAGGATGCGACGGAAAATATTTCCACTCGATCGCCCACTGTGCTTTCCCAAATAGACTCACACCTAGAAAGGTCCTCGGTCGAACGCCAAAGGCAAAGCCACAATAATGGTTCTTTTGGGCGTTACGTTCAAGGACAAGGTGAGCATGATACCCATTTTTCGAGACATGATAGACGTCCCAGATCTCCTGCTGGTCGAAATAATCGTCGCAATGTACGCCAATGTGTTGGACCTTATGCAGGTTGCAATGCTTTCTCTCTCGGACTAAGAGATGTTACCTAGCCGAGAAGTTTAAGCCAGGAAATATAAAAAACTTTGATGAAACACAAAACCCGTCAGAGTTCCTCCAAGTCTATACTACCGCCATTCAGGCTGCTGGAGGTGATGATAAGGTAATGACTAATTATTTGCCTACAGTTCTAAAGGGTTCGGCTAGGACCTGGTTGTGTCAATCAGCCTGAGGGATCCATACATAATTGGGAGATGCTTTGTAATACGTTGCAAAGTAACTTCAAAAGTTGTTATTCAAAACCGGGAAAGAAGATGATTTGCATCGCCTTCGCCAAACCCCTGACAAAAAATACGACATTTTGTAAAGCATTTCATAGAAATCCATAATACTATCCCAAATATTTCTGATGATTCTGTGATTCAAGCTTTTAAACAGTGTGAGGTATCGAAGATTTACAGAGAACCTCAACATCAACCCGCCTAGGTCTATGTCGGAGCTCTACGACATGGTCGATCGGTACTCCGATGCCAACGAGGCAGTGGAGTGGAACCGAATGGTCGACAAGGGGACCACCCCTCCTCAACCAGGCCTCGAGGATATCAAGGAATAGAAATCGGAGAGGTTCAAAGGCTCCGTGAGCAACAAGGAAAAATCCAAGAAGAAGGAGAAGGGGAGGTTCAAGTAGTCCACTAGGGAGGTCGTAGTCGTTGACCAGCGACCACCATACGATAAAAAATAAAGGTCCTTGGACCAAAAGGAGGCAAGGAGGTCATTCAAACGACCGTACTGCCCCCACAATCTGCGAATACGTCTAGGAGCAATGAGCGCTGGTGCCCGTTGCATAAAGTTCCTGGTCATGACCTCCGCAACTACCGGACTTGGCAGAAGCAAATGGAGGAACATTATAATGGGAAAGGCCCAATGCCTCTCCCACCAGAAGACAGCGGACCACCAGTGGTCCAAAACAATGACAAAGACACAGAGATGTCGTTTCAAAGGACGGATCACCACGTCAATGTCATTTACAGGGGTTCAGCCGCTTACACCTCCAAGCGGCAGTACAAGGCAACATGGAGGGACATCAACAACGTTGAGATCCCACCTGTTCGTCGAGTATACCCTAAGTGGTCAGAGACCTCCCTAACCTTCACTAAAGAGGATGTCCCTAAAGGTTTGTCTACTTCCTGTAAATTACCATTAGTAGTTTCTCCTACCATAAGTAACTGTAGAGTAGGGAGAATATTAATAGATAGCGGTAGTTCTATAGACCTATTATTTATTAATACTTTACATGAGATGCAAATTACTCGTTCTAAGATTAAATTAATGACAAGTCCCTTATATGGGATAGTGTCGGGTATGTTAGTTACACCAATAGGGCAAGTAGTGTTACCAGTAACCTTCGGTATGGCTACTAATTTTTGAACTGAATTGATCACTTTCGATGTGGTTGATTTTGAGTCTGCCTATAATGCAATTTTGGAAAGACCATCTCTTACAAAGTTCATGGCAGCTACACACCATGCCTACCAGAAGATTAAGATCCTTGGGCCAAAAGGCGTAATTGTGGTGCAAGGTGACTAGGCTGTCACACTTTCACGTGATCGTAAGTTGCTAGAACTTGTCGATCAGTTATCTCTGAAAGATCTTACTTTAGAGGATAAAACAGGAAATGCCACAAAAGTCAAGATTACTCCTTAGCCCAATGAGCAGGTAAAGATAGTACCACTCAGTCCAAAGACCAATCCAAGATAGTCCAGATTGGTGTGGGATTAAGTGAGAAATAGGAAGTAGGGCTCACCTTCCTCCGGACCAACTCGGATGTCTTTGTGTGGAAGCCATCCGATATGCCCAGAGTCCCAAGGGAGGTGATTGAGCACATGCTAGCTATTCAGCCTGAGAAAAAACCAGTCAAGCAAAGACTGAGATACTTCGCCCTGTATCGTCAAGAGGCCATCAGAGCATAGCTCAATAAGCTCCTTGAAGTTGGTTTTATTCGAGAGGTGGATCACCCCGAATGGCTCGCGAATCCGGTCCTGGTCAAGAAATCTAATGGTAAGTGGCGCGTGTGCGTCGATTTTACCAGTTTAAATATTGCTTATCCAAAGGATGACTTCCCTTTACCTCGTATTGATCAGTTAGTTGATTCTACTACGGGCTGCGAATTGATGAGTTTTCTTGATGCTTATTCTGGATACCATCAGATCAGTATGGCGAAAGAGGATGAAGAAAATACTGCCTTCATCACTCCCTTCGGCGTCTACTGCTATATCAAGATGTCGTTGGGATTAAAAAAATGCTGGAGTCACGTACCATCATTTGATGTAGAAAATCTTCAGCAGCCAGCTGGGGCATAATTTAGAGGCCTATGTACATGACCTCGTTGTAAAAAGTAGTACTAAATAGGACCATTTGAAGGATCTCACAAAGACCTTAAAAAATGTAAATAAACATGGAATAAAGCTTAATCCTAAAAAGTGTATATTTGGGGTTAATTCTGGCAAGCTGCTTGGTTTCCTTATTTATTCCCGTGGGATTGAAGTTAATCCAGAAAAAATCATGCTATTGAGAAACTACGACCACCTTCCATTGTGAAGGAGGTCCAAGCCTTAACTAGTTGAATGGCGGCTCTTAGTCGTTTCATTTCTCGATCAGGAGAATGTGGTTTACCTTTCTTTAAGGTGATCCGCAAAAGTAACAAAAAGTTCCAATGGTCCAAAGAAGTTAATGAAGCCTTCGAAGGCTTAAAAGCTTATCTTTCAAATCCTCCAATATTGGTTTCTCCTTTAGAAGGTGAACCTTTATTAGTTTACTTAGCAGCAATGCCAAATGTGGTCAGTGCAGTACTTATAGCAGAAAGGGGAGGGTCTCAACGACCCATCTACTATGTAAGCGAGGTCTTACACAGACTAAAGAAAAGATATCTTGAGGTTTAAAAACTAATTTATGCTCTTCTGATGACTTACAGAAAACTGAGATATTATTTTCAATCTCATAAGATCACAGTGCTTTTATCTTTTCCCCTTGGGAATATACTTCACAACCAAGAAGTAACGGGTCGCATAACCAAATGTGCGGTAGAACTTGGAGAGTTTGATCTTCATTTCACTACCTGAACCGCAATAAAAGCCAGGTCCTGGCTGACTTTATGGCTGAATGGACGAACACTGAGAATCAACCTCAAGTAAGTCTAGGGCCAGATGACCATTGTACACTGTATTTTGATTGCTCCCGCAAGCTTAAAGGCTCGAGGGCTGGGATTTTGTTGATAACACCGCAAAGTGATCAACTTTATATGTCATACAGTTTCTGTTCCCTGCCACTAACAATATGGCAGAGTATGAAGGACTTCTAGCCGGGCTTCGAGTAGCCAAATCCCTCGGAGTCCGTCGGCTTTTAGCGAAGGGAGATTCACAATTAGTCATAAATTAGGTAGCAAAGAAATATAGATGTTCTGATGAGATAATGACTCAATACCTGGATGAAGTGAGAAAGTTGAAAAAACACTTCAAGGACTTCGAAGTCCAACATATACCGCGCAAGGAAAACTCCTTAGCGGACCAGTTATCGAAATTGGGTTCTCACGAACACCTGTTCCAACATGGGTTTTTCTTGAATACCTTACAAAACCTTCAATAGAAACGGGTTCGACCACCTTAGAGGTCCGAGTCATCGAGCAAGATGCGTAGTGGATAAAACCATTGACCACCTATCTCACATCAGGGACATTGCCCGATGATTCTCAACAGAAGGATAAGTTAATTCGAAGAGCACACATGTACAAGCTAGTTGAAGGATCATTGTATAGAAAGGGGCGCATGGCATTCTCATGCGTAGCATATCCCAAGACTACGGGATAAAATTACTAAAATAAATCCATAGGGGCTTGTGTGAAACAGATGCATCCTATAGAACTCTAGTTGGCAAAGCTTTTAGACAAGGATACTACTGGCCCACCGCTCTACAAGATGCCATGCACCTTGTGAAGACCTGTGAGCAGTGTCAAGTCCATGGTAGGCAAGTGCACCACCATCTTATCAATTACAAACTATTCCTTTGTCATGGCCTTTTTCAACTTGGAGTATTGACATAGTAGGACCACTACCACAAGCACCCAATGGGTATAAATTCTTGTTCGTGGCCATTGATACATTCACTAAGTGGATAGAAGCTGAATCAATCATTTGTATAACAGCTGCGGCAACAAAGAAATTCCTAATACGAAGCATTGTTACAAGATTTGGAGTACCTAGTCGTCTTATCACAGACAATGGGAGCCAATTTATTAATGACGTGTTGCAAGATTATTGTGATGAAATTGGCACTAAGATCTGTTTTGCTTTCGTGGCACATCCACAGATCAATGGGGCAGTAGAAAGGGCCAATAGACAGATTATGCAAGGTATAAAAAAGAGAGTTTTTAATCGCCTTAAGACATGCTCAAAGAATTGGATGGAGGAGCTCTTCTTTGTCCTATGGGCATTACGCACTACTACCAGCAGAGCAACTGGTGAAACACCATTCGCACTACTCTACGGTGCAAAAGCAATGCTACCTAGTGAGATTCAACTAGGTTCAATGCATACAGACCTCTTAGATCAAATAAATCAGGGAGAATTGCGCGAAGATGATGTCAATATGCTAGAAGAAAGACGTGATCAAGCACTATCAAAATTGGTTGTCTATCTGCAAGGGTTGAGACGCTACTATAATAGAAGAGTTCGTCCAAGAACACTTCATGTGGGTGACCTGGTCCTGAGACGAATCCAGAACCAAAACACTTGAACAAGTTATCCTCTAGATGGGAGGGTCCATATATTGTAGTCTCTGTCACCACGCTTGGGTCAGTTATATTGGCCATGGAGGATGGTCGTGTTCTATCTAACACATAAAACATTGAACATCTTCAAAAAATTATGTATAAGTATCTTCTATCTTATATTAAAATAAATACACAATTTAATTGTCTTTTAATTGTTAGTATCATACTAATTTTTTCATCATAAATTTTTTGTATCATTTTGTATACATGATCACCATCTTTTCTGATTATTTATTTAAGTGCTTATGGATGATCAATTTCGCTACTGGGTTATAGAGTCTTAACTTATCAAATGGTCATCAGTATACTTTTGGGAAATGCCAACTGTCTGGGAACCTCTTCTATAAGCCAATTCTCATTACATAAGAACCCAACAAATTGACTTCATCTTCTTAAATACACACTCATCCGAATCATTGATTTTGTAAAAGATATCTTGGTCCCAAAGCATTTGTTCGCCCAAAACACTCCGCCCATTCCCGGACAAAGTGTTCCAGGCGCGAGGCTACATATAGCAACATAAATAAGAAATTCAACATACAAAAATATTTTAAATTGCAAAAGTGAGTCAATTTCCGACAGGCAATTATCATTATCATACACCAAATCCTTTCATTATCCCATACAATTAAAAAATATGTATCATTACAATGTCATTTTTGAACATTTAAGCCAGAAGCACTTGAAGAAGTGGCAGGAGCATTAGCTTCAATGTTTTTGATCTCTGCTACCACTGGTGTGATCTTGGCTTAAGCTGTCATACATGCTTCTTTTGTTTTGAACTTAGGCGCAGGAACAAGCTTATGGAGATCAACAGAGTCTCCGTAAAGAATATCAATCTTTAATAATACCGGTTTAAAGCTTGACCCATTGCTCTTGTCAAAGATTGATATACATTAGTCTTCATAGCATGTATGTGTTATCGGAGTCCTAAGTTCATCCAAGGTCATCTTGGTTGCGAGAGGATTTACCGGAGCCTTTAGATGCTCTGCGATTTCTCGTAGAGAAGCTGAAATCCGAGAAAAGATATTTCCTGTGACTGAAGTGATTTCCTTGTCGGCCTTCATCAAGGTATCCACCTTCTTTTCAAGTTCTTGTATGGCAGTGTGACTCGTGTTTCCACTTCCTTTAAGTATTGAATCTAAAGATCCTTGTTAGAAAATATTTTCTAAAGATCATCTTTTGCCTTTTCTAGTTCTAAGAAAGAACAAAAAGATAATATTATTCACGCATTGCAAATAAAGACAAGGTCAAATTTTTGTAAAAAGAAAAAAAGAAGTTCTTTACATTTATTCTCCTTAAGAAGAACCTTATTTTGTTTTAAAAGGTTGTGGCTCTCTTCTAATTGCCTGCTTAGTATCTCTTGTAACTTTTCATTTTTCAGAGTTAAGAAGTGGATCTCTTCCGTTTTCTCTGCTATGGCCACCGCGCTTATCTCAGATCTTTTATCCACCTCAGACAATTTTAATTTGAGAGCGTGAAGTATGGACTCAATGTTTTCTTTTTTGGCTTTTGCTAGTGAACACTCCCTATAATGTAAATGAAAAACGTAAGTTAATTATTTAATGATAAATTGTGATTGAATAATAATTTTATGTACTTACATCTCTTTCTCATCTGCGAAAGTTTTGATCTCCCCAATCATGTCAATATTGACTTTCCAACACCTTTTGACACACGTCATTAAGTCTTGGAGGTCCTTCTTTTCGGTTCTAAAAGGAGAACTCTTGAGAGGAACTTTATTTTCGGATTGATCCAATTGAACCAAACGGAAAACCCCTCTGGTTGGATCAGATCCAGTATCTTGTGACTCCTAAGACATTCTATGAGTTAGGTCTATACTGGTATATTTAAAATAAAATTACTAAGATAGAAAGTTTACTAAGATATGATCATCTCTATCTTGGGTTTCCGTGGTCTCATGGACCACCTTCTCTGATCATATGGTCTCATGGACCACCTCTTCCACCTGATCTTCTTAGGAGGTCCTTTCTGTTTCGACCTCCATGCCATGTGGTATCTCCCTAGATGTCTTAGTTGTTGTAGTTGAGACATCCTGGACCATTTCCTCAGTAGTCCTAGGGGTATCTCTATTTGCAGAATCTCTTATGCCGGAGATTCTTCCATTGACGGTACAATGGGTGGTGAAGTTTGTTCTTGAGCTGTTAGTTGTCCCCTTTTCGGCTCCGACGGCAAAGAAAGACTAAAAGAAAAGAGAGGATTGGTCATTATGAGCCAAAATTATACATTTATTGTTGAAGAACTTACTCGATCTCAAAGTCACTTTCGTTAAAGAGCGCCATGTAGTCCTCATTAACAGTGAAAGTGGGTTGTTCCACTGGCTCTAACAAAGAAAGAATCGAGGCCAAGGAGATCCTTGGCCTTGGAGCTCGCTAAAGTGGAATTTCTTCTTCGGACTCCTCTGATGATCCTTCGCCATGTACCATCTCAACCACAAAAATTGATGTAGTAGGTATTGGCTGGGGACTAGAAGCATATCGAGAAACTACCTCGCGGGTAGGAGGTTCTGAAAGAATTGGAGTTGGAGTTAAGATAGGAGGCTCTTGTGGAGTTGAGATCGAAGTAGGTGCAGGTACAGGTCTCGTCTTATTTGGTGCAACATGAGGCTTGGAACTTATCCCGGTGTTCTTTGCTAAAGGAGGGGCAGAGCTTGCACCAACGTTTGATATGGGACGCTTCTTTGATATCGTATGTTCAAAGAAACATAAGTTAAGACATAAAGAAAAAATCACTTCTTATGTTTAGCAAATTCTTGTAAATACTTACCACTTTGCCATCTTTTCTAAGTGATAAGGCAGCTCCGATCAAGCTTGGGGGCTGCACTTCCAAATCGATCAGTTCCTTGTCTAGAAACCAATCCTTTAATAGGGCTGAGGTTCTAGCAAGGACCTCATCGTCCGAAAAAGCTACAATACAATGAAAAATTACTTTACTTCAACTATAAAAATGTAGTTCAAGTAAAAGGGTAAATGGATTATTACCATTCTTTGGGATGCATAGTCACAAGATAATATTTCTCTCTTTTGGAGAGGAAAGATCTTGTTCTTGAGGAACTCATGGATGACCTTTCGTCCAATTAGACCTCCCCTTACCAAGTTGTCGATCACTTGGACCACATTCTTCTCATCATCAGAGAGCATGATCTCCTTGTCAGCAGCTCGGCTTTTTAAAGATCACTCCAGAGGCGCATTCTGAGTGTAAGTAATTCTACTCTCCTTAGGAACAACAGAATGAAACCTTTATTGTTCCATGTTTGGATAGCATCTTTGGTAGCCAAAAAGGGAAACACCATCTCGTTGGCATCTTGGAATTTAAAATAAAAAGAGCCCACAGCACTGCACCTTTCTTGTTGTGAATGATTTGGTAATAAAACCTAAACAGACGCGGACTAGGGTTGTTCCTAAAAATGCCTCAAACATGTGGGCAAAGACACTAAGTACCATAATTGAATTTGGTACAAGATGAACTAATTATATTCCATAATGATTAAGAATTTCAATCAAGAAATCACTCTCGGGTAAACAGAGGTCTACCCTGAGATAGGGCACAATGAGTACCGTAAAACCGGTCGGAGGGCATGGCTCAATTTCCATCCCTAGCGCGTGTCACTTGAGAAGAACCTTCTATAATAGATGCATGTTTTGCTCCAATCCTTTGAGCTCCTCCACAGACAACATTAACGATTTCCATCCCACCATTGTCTCGGTTCAATAGTGGACTAGGAATTCTTCCTTTCGAAGGTTTGTGAAGGACGAAAGGCTCTCGGTGAATGGGGAAAGTAAAAACGGCAGGGTAAATCGTGCCCAAGGGAGGATAAAGATCCATGTGTGTGTGTGTATCTTTGGTGCATTTAAAACTCACTACCTCAAGGATATAACAACTGCACCTCGACCAATGGGGACATGACAGCTCATATCTGGTGAAGGAAGTTGTTCCACGCATCAAAGACGTGCGGGAAGATGCAGTTGAAAAGTTTTTCCCTTTTTCTAAAGTTATCTTTATCTCGTAATCATCGCGAGTAAGAAGTATAACACCTTTAAAAATGAAAACTGCTTTGACATGTGCTCTGACAAGTGTTTACCTGATCTTCAGAATTTTCCTTCTAATTTTTGAAAAACTTCATAGAATAAATTAGCTTCCTGACCACCTTGGAAGAGTCAAATCCAGATATCATAACTTCAAGGTGGTTAAATTTGTTCTACAAAGTTTGTCTTTTTTTCATGATTTCTACTATCGTAGTACATCATTTACTCAAACTGAAGGAGTTTGAAGGTGAGTATTCAAAGATAAAGTTGAGGGATTTTCTACGACCCTCTTTCCAAGTAAGTTATTTTCACCTGAAGTTGAGAGGCTAGTTGACAAAGCTTGTTGACTAGTTAAATTATCTGGATATGCCTTTATTCAAAAGTAATCTGATCCTCTACTGGGCCTGAATTAGCTTGCTAGGCCCAAGATTAATTACGTAGTCATAAGTAGGCCCAAGGAACATTCCTTCCAGGACCTCTCTCTTTGGGGAGGTCCCTTCGAATCACTCCAGGACCTCTCTTCTAAAGAGGATCCTTCGGACCACCCTAGAACCTCTCTCCTGAAGAGAATCCTTCGGACCACACCAGGATCTCTCTCCAACAGAGGAGGTCCTCAAAGGCGGTTGTTCACGTGTAGTTAATTACAACCTACGTGAAGAATGTATCATCCATTACATCCAAAGACACAGTGGTCATCATGAAGGGACACATTGATTGGCTAAAGGGACGCGACCATTGACGTGAAGAGGCACTACTACAGTCAACTGCCGATGCTTGTAGAGTTATAAAAGCCTAGCCTATGTGCCATTGTAAAGATAGATTATGATCCAAGCCCTAATCCACGTGTGTTCATAGTCACTTTCCTATAATCAAAGCATACCCTTTGCAATGTACATTACCGCTTCGAGTCCTTTGGCGAATAGATAGCAATCTCTATTTCCTTTTATAATTTTGTTTGTTCATTCTGTGATGAGAGTTCCAGACGTCGACCTCTCTACTCTAATGTTTTTGCAGCTCTAGCTCTAGCTCCACACTTGGATCTACTCCACTGAGAAGCTAGAGCTGTTAGAAGAAGTGTTTGGTTAGGAGGTTGGCTCGGGATCCTAGAATAGGAGGAATGCACATAAAAAGTCAATAGTACCCTTGTTTTTTCTATGCAGATAATGAAAGGAATCTATACAGCTTGTGATTTATTTTCCTTTCTTTTCCAATCATTCACATTTTGCAAAAAGAAGCATCTTGTTACTGCTCAAAACTCAAAATTGCAGTATTTCAAAATTTGTTACAACAGATTATTACATTGGAACAATGGAACAAAAGATTATTACCCCCACATGTTGACTTGTAATTTAAACTACACATTAACTTCAATAATTAAGATAACATTTTTTATTATCGTATCACTCATGCTTACTGAAACCGATCCTACATGTAGAAGCAGAAGGGTCCAGGCTGAAACCGGTTTTCCAAAAACTATGTTTCAAAAGCTGGCAATATACTTGTAGTTTAGAACTGAAATAAATAGCAAAGGGTTCCACACTATCCTTGTTTGAATCCAATTTTTAACTATGTCCAATCACAAATACTGCTACATGTAGTGGTAGATGGGCATCACATTTGAAAAATAGAACAAAATATGAACAATATCACTATTTTCAAATTATTGTTATATTGAATTTTACAACAGGAAAGTTACAACCAAATTTACAATTGAACTCCTGCAGCCTCAAACTTTTAGCACATGCTCAGATTCTACATGTCTAGCACATCTCAAAAAACACATGCTCAAATGCTACATGTCTAACACAAGACTGCTCTTTCTCAAGTTGCAGATCATGACGAAACACAGGAAGCAAGTTCACTCAACCAAACACCAAATTCTAAATAATCTATGAATATTTTTACAAGTTCACTAAACCAAACACCGAATTCTAAATATGAATGTTTCACAATCTCTTAATATATTTGCATGCCTTCTCATCACCTGCCTAACAGATGAGTTCATCATCAATACAACAGTACAAAGGGCATTACATCACTTAAAATTTCTAATTTACCAAGAATCAAAGTGCTACACCGTTCTCTAACTAAAAAATTCATTGCAAGCAGCAGTCATTTCTTGCGTCCAAACATTTGCTACGAACCATAAAATCCAGATCTAGACCAAAAAATGGTGCTACGGCCAGCGGCCAGGGGGGTGATGGTTAGGTAGACGAGTTAATGGAAGCGGAAGATGCCAGCCGCACATAGATTTTGGGGGCGGTGGAGGTTAGGGTTAGGGGTGGTGCGAGAAGAATGATGATGTTGCTAGTCGTCGTCGGTCGCCATCATGGTCACTGCGGGGATCGCCTTCACCGCATGGCCTCCGCCGGGGAGGATGTCGCCGCTTCCGGGGGGAGAAAGAGGGATGCGCTGCGTGGAGGTCGGGAACATCAACTCGCCAGCCATGCCGGCCATGCTCACCGAGTCTTCCATGTGTTGTCGTCTCTAGGGTTTGAGTGGAGGAGGGATGGAGTCGGGAGAGGAGAGTTGAATCGGAGCGGAACCAAAGAGGAGGGGAATCGGTTGGGGGTTTGTTGAGTCACTGACATTTGGTGGGTAATTTACCCCCAAGTGACCCTCCAGCTCCGCGTTTCTCCGCTCTATACCAGCTCCGCTCCATGAATTTTTCGGAGCAGTTGCGTTTGGCATGGCTCTGCCCTCTCTGATCTCCATTTTCTAATCACAAAGCAGATAGCAGGAGCCGTGCTAAACATGCACTAATAGGAGGTTAAAATTAATCATATCAAAAGAAATAAAAATAGTAGAATAGCACATAAGCTTGCAAACTATGCCAGAACTAGGGAAAAAAACTCCTAGTTTTGCTTTGCAGTTAATCCGCGCTGACTGCACTGAAATCGCAGTTTTGATCGATTAATCAATGAATTCTCACATTTTTCTCATAAAAGAAAGTTTTCTGTACACGCCCTCTCTTCTTTTCTTTTCTTTTCTTTTTTTGATAGAAGGTTTGCATCCTATTTCTATTTAACGGAAACAACACTACAAGAGTTCAAACGGCAACACAAAATATATACAATACTTTGAACAGAAAAGTAGTCATAAAAGGCTAAGTGTAATTAACAATTGTGAGAGAAGCCTTGACAGTCCCTTAGCACAAAACAAAGTTTCAACATCTTTCATGGGCAAGTCTGCTGGTCTACGGCATCATGCTTCTAGCTTCAAAAATTTTAGTAACAACCTTCCCAATTGCTCTAGCACCCTTGAATACACACCCTCTTAAGCAATCGAGTCCATCTTGTTAATTTATTACTCTGATGTCTGAGCTTACACATGCATGCTTCATAATTTCTAAAGAAAGGTTTGCCGCAGCCTCTCAGTTTTTCTCGTAGTAGGTGAATGCGCTTCAACGTTGATCTTTGAAAATCCATCCTTTAAATCTTGCTTAACTCTTCTATTCCTATGAAGAATGAATCAGCTGATGAGCAAACAATCATATCTGTACCCGCTTACCTTTTTATGAGAGAAATAAGCGTACCTACCCTCCCAACTCGCAAGGAAAAGAACTGTTACATGAGTTCGGACGATAAAATCTCGAGTCCTAACGACCTGGCTGCACCATCGATGACGTCTTGAGAGAATGTTCAGACAAAATTGAGTATTCCAGGGTGTTAGAGAGGATAGTGTCTTGATTTTTTATATGCATGAGATCTTCTCTTTCGAGGGATTACGTATTTATATGATAGTTATATATGTTTACATAATAATTATACATGTTCACATGATAATAATGCGTATATGTATATATATATAATGGTTTGGTACTATGTATATATATATATATATATATATATATATATATATATATATATATATATATATATATATATATATATATATATATTATCTCATATGTACTCACCTCTTATATACCACTTATTTAAGAGTATACTCCAATGATGATATAAGATACTCCAAAGTGAGTTCTATGAAAAATCATTAAAGTTCACCTTTATAGCTAAATTTGTACTATATACTTTTATGTATGAAAAAGGTATATATAGCAAAATACAAAACCATTTTCCTTTCCTATATATATAACTCATGTATATATATATATATATATATATATATATATATATATATATATATATATATATATATATATATATATATACTCGATTTTAATAATCAAAGATAGTATTACTTCCCTTGCTTACATGGTATCAGAGCGGTGCCGTTCCTGAGCTGCCGCCTCCACCGCGCCGTCCCTGGGAGATGATCTCATCTCTATGATCTCTCCCGGGGGCTACGTAACCCATAGTTTAAGTCGTATCACCGATCATCCGATCGACTACCAATTAGAGTTTTCTCCGGTCATCTTTAAATATGACTTTCTTTATTTTTTCGATTATAGATCGGTTTGCGTCGCCCTGCCGACCTGATGACGTTTCTCGGCTCCGGACTTCACCGCTTCGGCTTTGACCTCTCCGACGCCTCCTCTCTTCCGATGACGTCGTGGCGTGATGCGGCGCGCTCGTCGACACACCCCCTCCACGGCCTTCCGAGCGCCCCGTCTACCGTCGTCATCACGCTAGATCATCATCGCCGGACCGTCGTCCGCGAGACTTCCGTTTTCACAGAACTTAGGTCCAGTCTGAATGTCCGCCTTACGACGTTCTGACTGCGGGGGTGTGTTAAGCAGAATGGTGCATCGATTTCCTACATGCATGACGTCTTCTCTTCCGAGGGATCACATGTTCACATGATAGATGTATGTGTTCACAAAATAGTTGTATATATTCACATAATAATTATAATTTATATATGTATAACCCATATGCTTTGATTTTAATTAAAGATAGCGTTACATTTCTTGAGAGGTCACGATCGAACGATCGACCGAGTCGATTTCGCAGTTGGTGAATGCGTTTTCAACACTTGAGTCGTTGAGAATCCAACCAGCGCGTGCTGAAAGGTGAAAATCGCAGCACTTTTCCGCAGGACGAGAACACCAAGAGTGAATCCACACGATCGAAAGTGAACCGCTTTTCGATGGGAGAGCGCCTTCCTACTTCAACTATCATGTTCTGAACTTACTTACCGGTACCAACTTTTACTGCAACCGGTCATCAACTCACCATCGACGTCAAGGCTTGCTCAACGACGGTCGTCAGCCCTGAAACCTTGCGTGGTAAGCTCACTTGTAGCGTTGCAGTTAGTACATGTATTGCAACGTCAAACGCATGTTGAGCTGAAATTACAGAGTACATCTCTCCAAATAGTAAAGGACAATTTTGACCAGCCTATCCACAAGCTTGTACATATTGCATTTGGCTCTATATATTAAAATTATAATATTCACAGTTAGATGTTTCGTTGTCTGAATTACCGTTTACCGCAGAGGCCAGTTAGTCTTTATTTAAATCTAGGCTCGAGCTAAAAAAACAGAATGTCAGTATGAACCAAACAGTACAATGGAACTGATGAAGCGACCGATCTCTTCAATTTGAACCGAAAAACAATCCAAATTGCCAGGTTGGGGCAACGCGCGCACATGCGTTAGTTACTCGGTCTCGGCGGCCATATACACCAAACAGAAGCTGCACTTTCTCCGGAGGCGCTTCTTCTTGTTTTGTCTGGCTAAACAATGATGATCAAGAATGCAGACACATGTGTGAATTATTGGAAAAGTGTTTGTTGTAGCTAAGCCCAATGCTAGCTTAGTACTACTTTAGATTCTAATTGTAAGTCATTTTAGAATATATGCCATTTGACCACTAATGTTTGACCACTAATATATATAAAAATACCAAGATTCACAACATGGAATTGGTATTACATAATATATAATTATTTTAATTTGAAACAACACATTTTTATAAAAATTAATAGTCAAAGGGTTATCTTGGAGACCGTGTCAAAGTCTGGCTTATATTTGGAATGAGAGTATTTTACTAGTGTCGACCTGGACTAGACTGTTGACACGTCAGCTATTCCTGTGGAGCTGGTGGCTTACTACGCGGTCAAACGCAGCACAAGTCCAAGCTCATGGAACGCTCACCGTTTTGCTCACCAGTTGCTGCCTATGGTCAATGAACACTGCTTTACTCGGTCATGACATAAAAGGACATAATATGTTAAAATTATAAGGAAACATGTTATCTATTTTTATTATAGAAAATATTATTTATTTATTTATAAAACGTTATACATTACCAAAAGCAACATGAACAAAAGAGAAAGAATCGCAGATAAGTGCTTCTATATATGCCTTGATATTTACAAGTAAAAATGCATATATCCTGAAGTATAAACTAGAAGTTGAGATTTGCAACAAATGTTTGGCGACCATAGCAAGGTACTTCCACTTTGGAAATACATAATCATCACACGTATATTTCGTCAAAAAATAGGGTTGTTATATTTTTGTACCATTTTGCAGTAAAATCCAGAGTCATTGCATGCAGTGGCGGAGCCACCCTGGGGCAAGTCGGGGCAGCCGCCCCTGGTCTCCCAGGAAGACCCCCCCCCCCCCACCCGTCGGCGCCATGGAAGAGCCACCGCCGCCCGCTGGGGCAAGCCTGTGTCACTGTGTGGGCCTTGAGGCTTCAGCCTTCAGGCATGGGCCGTAGCCGTTAGTGTGCATGGGCCATGGGTTATGGCAGTCGGCAGGTCCAGGCACCAGCTCAGCCACTAACTAGCTAACCCTAATCCCCATCCGGCCTCCACAGACTACAACCACACCAAACCAATCCACCGCCGACCCTCCTCCTGGCTCCTATGACTGGTGAGGCGGCAACCCTCCTCCTGCAAGGCTGCGACCCTACCGGCTACGGCTGCCCTCCCGTCCTGTGCCTCCCTCGTCGCCTCGCCCGCTGTGAGCCTGCAACACTCCTCCTAGCTCCTGGCTCCTGTGGCCGGGCCGGCGACCCTCCTCCATGCTCTTGGCTCCTGTGGCCAGGTCGGCGACCCTCCTCCAAGCTCTTGGCTCCCACGGGCTGCAGCCGAGGGCCCTCTTGGGCTCCTGGCTCCTGCAAGCTACAACCCTGCCCGGCGTCGATTGTCGCTGCCCTCTCTCATGCGGTTGTGCCTCCCTCACCGCCCGCCGGTCGCCGTCCCAGATCTGCATCTAATAAGTAGTAATTCATATGCTTCATGCTTGTGATGTGTGAATTTTGAATTGTGAATTTGTGATTCTTTGAATTGAGCTCAGTACGCCACCACAGACCACAGTTGTAAATTGTAATGCATCTAGCATAGTATTTAAATTTTGATTTTGATGTTTGCCCCGGGTCTTCAAAATTCCCGGCTCCGCCACTAGTTGCATGCAACTAGCTAGCTATTGAAGTCTCTAGTCGTTGCATGTTACAAGTGGAGAGTACACATTAACATTGTAGGCCTCGGGACAACATCTCAAGTTCAGAACCAAACAATTAACTAGTTGCTCATTACTTAACTGTTGCGTGTATACTTCTCTTCTCCTTCCTTCGTGTTGACTCACCTACTTTGTTAAGTTAATTTCTCCTACACTGACTTTAGGAGCTTCACATCGTCCCACCTCTATATAAACCCTACAAGCTTGCCATGCAACGCACAAGCAAACTAAGCTGATCACCATCTGAAGCATCCAACAAACAGAGCTTCCAAAATCGTAAGCCAGAGTAGAAGATTATACTACAGACAGCATCAACATAGTCCATACACCTCATGGCAACCATAACTGCTAGTGCCAGTCCAGGCATGCAAGAAACCAAGGCGCCTAGCGCCTCACCACCCCGCGGTAACGCAACGTCGCCGCCTCGCTACCGGCCGTCGCCGCTGGTGATATTCAGCGCCTGTCTCGTCCTCCTTGGCGCCGGCGGGCCTCTCCTCCTCCGCGTCTACTTCGTCCACGGGGGGCGCCGACTGTGGCTGTCCGCCATGCTCCAGATCTCCGGCTGGCCCCTCCTCCTCCCGCCCCTATGCGTGTCTCTCTACCGCAACCGCAGACACGGCATCACGAACCTCCTCCTCCCGCGCCGCCTCGTCGGCGCCGCGGCTGTCCTTGGCGGGTTCTACGCCGTGTCGTGCTTCGTCTACGCTCTAGGGTCGCAGGCGCTGCCGCTCTCCACGTCGTCGCTGCTGCTGGCGACGCAGCTCGCCTTCACAGCCGTGTTCGCGTTCCTGTTCGTCGGGCTCCGGTTCACGCCGTTCTCGGCCAACGCCGTCGTGCTGCTCACCATCGGCCCGGCGGTGCTCGGTGTCGGGCCGTCGTCTGGGAAGCCGGTGGGCGAGGCCTCGAGGACGTACTGGACCGGGTTCTGCGAGGCCATCGCCGCGGCCGCGCTCGCCGGGCTCGTGCTGCCGCTCGTGGAAGTTGCCATGGCGCGTTACGGGCGCCGCACCGGACCCGCCGCGAGGGTGCCTCCCCCGTACGCCACGGTGATGCAGATGCAGGCCGTGATGGGCGCCGCCGGCACGATGGTGTGCCTGCTCGGAATGGCCATCAGGAGCGACTTCCAGGCGATGCCGAGCGAGGCGGCGGAGTTTGGGCTAGGCAAGACCAACTACTACCTGGTGCTCATCTGGGACGCCGTGTCATGGCAGCTGCTTAACCTGGGGATCATGGGACTCATCACCTGCGCCTCGTCGCTCCTCGCCGGCATCATGATCGCCGTCCTCCTGCCGCTCTCGGAGGTCCTCGCCGTCATCTTCCTCCACGAGAAGTTCGACGGGACAAAGGGCATTGCCCTCGTGCTCTCCCTCTGGGGCTTCGTCTCCTACCTCTACGGCGAGAAGGCGCAGAAGAAACTGGAGGCTCAGAAGAATGAGCAACAGCAGGTGGCAAAGAAAACCGGAGACCTGGAGTCGGCTGCGCCTTGAAGAGTGATAATCTTGTACGTCTAGTGTAATTGTGCGCATATATTACAGGTGTGGTAAACGTTTTTTTTTTTTTTGTCTTAAAGAAAGTGTTACAGTAACATACACGACATTGTTTCATTTTAAGGTAGCACAGACAAAGTGCTACGGTTGTATGGTTTGTAGCAATAAAGCCTAGTATACGAAATTCAGTTTCTCTGAAGTACCGGTTCTCCAACGAGTCTCAGTGATGCTTCTTGAAACGTGCAACTGTTACTCTGTTTTTCTCTGAAAAAAGATAGTACTAGTCCTGCAGACTCATTAAAGATGAGAAAGACAGAAGTACAACTGAACAGAATACCACACTTCCAGTGAACCTGGAGAGAACTGCTGTGCTCCTTCCAGACGTGCCAAGTACCAACCATGAC
Source organism: Hsuehochloa calcarea (assembly GCA_036346395.1). NCBI lineage: Eukaryota > Viridiplantae > Streptophyta > Magnoliopsida > Poales > Poaceae > Hsuehochloa > Hsuehochloa calcarea. The sequence goes on from CM070598.1 coordinate 65,657,480, forward strand.
CATACTATTGATGGCTTTCTCCACCGGTCACTGCAAATGTTTCAATAAGATAAGCTACTATTGAAGGATAAGACGCATTCTGTATTGTACTCTGATGTGAGATTTAGCTGACTCAAAAAAGAAACACTTACACATTAATACAACACTACTTTAGCTATTGATCACAGAAAGTTATAATATCACCCAATATTTTTTTTTGGACAGAGTATCACTCTATACTAACTAGCTCAGTTGATGAATGAGTGCAGTAATACAAGCCCATTCGAATCAAATTCAGAAGTTGACTCAAGCGATCGTAGCACAAACCAAAATTTGGCATATTCACATAAGCTCAAATTCTTGTACTATGTACAGGATACAGAAGAACAAACCTGTTGTCCGTCAACTATCAACATGTTCTGCCATAGTACTGTAACATGAACCGACAAATACCATTGCTGCAACTGCCACAGCTACACGAGGTGCTAATACTCGATTTCTTTCTCTTTTTCCTTGACACCATCAGGTCTTGCTACTTCATCTCCGGGAGAATTTTGACACGAGATACACTAGAAAGAAGCATCCAAGAGCGAAGAGGACAACATGAACAAGATGGTTCGAACCATTCCGTATGCTTTTCTTGTTTATTCTCCTCATGTTGTTCTTGACCCCTGCCTGGGCCTTTGTCAGAGTCATTTGCTGCAAAGAAACGCATTATGTACATTAGAGAGACTAGCACAGGGGCGTATCCCAAGTTTTCACACAAGAAAGCATAGCATCGCATTATTGATTATCCACATGTTCTCAACAAACATCTAAAGGAATATGTTCGACATGTGGTTTTGGCTTCTCTAGGACATTTCAAATTAATGACGAAACAAGATGAAAATGGAGAATTAATATTTACATTTAGGAATGAACATCTTGCTAAACCTGAACAAATTGTTACATTTCTACTGTACTTTAAGTACAAATGTCTTAGATTTTTTAAACAGAAAACATTCAGTTCTAAATCATCTAGTCAACTGAAATGAACTAACACTAACATCAACACCCAAAGAATTAAACAGCAGACTAAATCCAAAGCACAACTTTATCTGTTAAAAGGTAAAACACTAAAAATCCAAATAATAAGCACCACGAGGCTTGTGATTGGACATATCCACAACACTAAAAATATGCTTCTTTCACTACAACCTATACTTTTTACTTTTTAGAAACAACCATCTTGTGAAATTCTAACATAATACAACTAAGCTACATATGGACCAGGCAGTGAAAAACACAAATTATACCCAGATAGCTAACTGTCGTAGGGGCGGCTCACCGGCCCCAACGACCTAGCGAAGGCCTCCAAGGGCACCAAGCAATAGACACGCTCCGGCTCCGCCGAAGGATACCAAGTACACCTTTGGAAGCCCGAAGGGTGTAAGAAGACCACCAGGGGCATCGAGCCAGTGGTAGGCCCCGGCCTAGGAGAGGGTGATGGGCACCCCCTCTGCATAAGCCAAAGGGTACAAGAGGGCTGCCGAAGACAACGTCGTCAGAAGGATGCTACGCGTCCAGAAGCGAATGAGCCCCAAGGGTCCTCGCCCAGGCCACCTCGCATGGAACAAGGGGCCTCCGAGGGCCTTTGCTCCAAGGATGCCTCGCATGTAGCTAAGGGAGAAGACCACTAGCAAACGAGGAGCACAGTCATAATGGACCAGGTCCAAGAGGGTCCACCATGAACCAAAGCCTACACCTAGGAAGAGAAAAAAACTCCTGTAGCCCCTACGGGCATAGGACCTTTCTAGGAGTAGAATTGTAATCTCATGTACTATAGTTGTGAGGCTAAATAATCTCATGTACTATAGTTGTGAGGCTAAATAGGCTCTTCCCCCATGTAATGGAGGAGGACTTTTTTCAAGGCAATAAAGGCACTATAAATATACTTTGACACTGTTCCCCTCTATTGAGGATCCTTGGGTCTCCGGCTCTCTGTATCCACGGGATACATGGGGTCCCCCTTTTCTACTACCTAGCTCCGTAGCTACAACACTAACATAGAAGGTCCAAATCAGTTCATGGTCACTTTTAGACAAGCATAATTAAGCAACTAGCACATAAGGAATAGCCAACCTTGATCACTCAATTGACTAGAGATTGAGGATCACCGATTATGTTTGGAAAAACGTCCACATGAGGTACGATAGACATATCACAGATAGTTAATTCTAAATGTTGAAAGGCTCATCAAACAGCCTTTTGAGCTTCCTTCAGGATTGGCCCAAACTATTTTGCAGTGTTCTAAAAGGCAGCCGCCTAGCTCGCCTGGCAGGACCTGGGCGCTAGGCGACACCCTCCCGCCTAGCACACCTAGCCAGTTTATCCTGCCTAGGCGGCCGCCTAGGCCCACCTAATCGACGATTAGGCGCTGGTCTGTCGCCCGACTAGCGCCTAGCGCCTTAGCGAACATTGCTATTTTGGCTTATTAGTCACTTACCAGCTGTGATATGAAATCGTTTTCAAACTTGGCCTCTGAATGGATCTCTTGAGCAACCTGCAGTACCAAATCAATCCCTTAAATCTTAATTAAAATAGACCAAAAAAAACTCCAAAGAATTTATGAGCATTAATACATCATGGCTCAAACAGTCACATGTAGCATTGCACAATTGCACTAATAGCATGCAGCTCTAGCCGTCACACTGGCTTCATTTAAATTAAAGAGTAGAATTTGGCAAACTTCTCCGGTATAGTACGTTCGTTCATACAGATTACAGAAATTCATCCACACACTTACTCCTTTTAGCTTGTGGATTTGTCCACGAAGTCAGAGAATATGATCATCCAAGTCGGCATTAATTGGGTCGCTCTGGAGTGAAATCTCGCTGGAGCTTGATGAGGCAGCTGGCCTGGCCGTCAGCCCTTCCCTGCAAAACCGAGCATTAGAAACAGATTTACACAATAAGAACGAATGGCCAAATGATATATGGTCCAACATAGGAAGTGGGGAAAATGTGGACCACAAAGAATAGCCCAAATAATGGAAGCTCCATTGTTAGGAAGTCGACGAGGAAAAGTTTGAGCATACCATTCAATCATTACACAGAAGCAAACCGCGAGAACACAGATTCGTTATAAACAATGAACTGAACTGAGAGCAATCCGTCATGACCGTAAACAGATTTAACAAATGATAGTAGTACTTGAGGGGGAACTTTGGAAACAAAAAAGGTGAACATTTGGACAGCATTAAATCATGTTTTCCGAAGATAAAACACAACCGAACTCCAAGATTTGGGGTAAAAATGGGGGAAACGAGAAAAACCTAGAGCGAAGAAGCAAAACGGCAAAAACATATAAAAATAATAATTCTAATAGTATTGCAAGGAAACAGCGCAAGAACACAAATCGAGAGAAGACCTAGCCCAACCGGAAAACTTCGTTAACTACAAGAGACCACAAGAATCTAGCGTTCAAGAGACACCTAGGGGAGACAGCTTAGATTAAGAACCGCAAGAGACCAATTCGGGAATACTTTTGCTAGAATCTTCGGCAACAGCATGATGGTACAATTCAATTTGATCAGCTGGAGAAGAAATCAAACAATAAAGGGAGGACCTTGAACCGTAGGAGCTGTTCGCCATTCGCCATTGCGGAAACAAGAGAGCCGATCTCAAGACTGGAGCCCGAAAACTTCGAGATCGTGCTATTGCCTTGGTAAGCGAGGCAAAATAGCTTCCCCTTCCTTCCTTCTTCCCGGCCTCGCTGCGAAACGGTGGCTTAGAAGGGAAGGTGAGGAGGAAGAGAAAACGGAATGAGAAAATTGATAAACCTTTCTCGTTTGTTACTAAGGGTGCGTTTCATCGATGGCATAACGTTGAATGAGATAGGATAGTACAGGTAGGATGTGATTGTTCTGAATAAGATAATACAAGTATGATGTTTAGTTAGTGGAATGAGGTTGATATATGATTTTATTTGGTTGGTGGAATAGGATAATTATGGATGGTTCAAGATGGTATTTGGTTGGTTCAAGATGGTATTTGGTTGGTGGAATAGGATGGTCCGTATGATATTTTTTATACTAAAATATGTCTAAATTGGTCTTATTTTGTTGATTAAATGACAAGGAACACAACGGTTTATTCGGATCGCAAATCAGATACTCGGTTTAGAAATATGATCATTTGAAGCTCATAAATCAAACCGCCACGTCACCAAGCGCATTAGAATTCGAGTGAACGGTGTGATTCAGATTTTTTTTTCCCGAATGGGATGATACAACATAAACATGGAATATTCTTTTTTCTTGAACAATCTCATCCCGAATGGTTTGGTTCTATTCAACCAACCAAACACATGAACGAGCTCATTTCCCGTACCAGATGGTTCAGGACCACTCCATTCAACGAACCAAACACACCATAAGTTGGCAGTAACAGCTTAGATCCCCACCTTTGGAAGGTGACTCCTGGATACTTGATAGCTTAACTTTTAGATAATTTTATCTTTGTCTTCTCTTTTTCCTGATCTTCGTGCTTCAACAGTAGCCTCGTCCTCCTCCACCTGCAAAGACAAAGCGAAGTGGAGAAGCCAGCCTTACCCACCCAGGCCCTCCTTCCTCTCCCCACTCGCGTCGGTGGCCACGGTGGGCACCCCTCCCCCTTTCTCAAATCCGGTGGCCGACGCTCCTCCTCCTTAAGCTGCTGAGGGGGCGGGGGCGGGGCAGCGAGCGTAGGTGATGCAATAATGGGTGTCCAGATATTTCGGTGAAGAGGATAATTCGAATGGGTGGAGATGACTCTCACAATTCGGCTATCAATTGTATACGACTAATATGTCCGGCAATTGTTGAACCAACTCTGATATCGTTATCGACCTTGCTAGAAACACGATTGACCTGACCACGAAGGTCTATTCCTGCATGCAATCGAAGAACATGTAAGAGCAAGATAATAAACAATCCGAAATTGCAAATATGATTGAAATATTTGATAAAGTTGGGATTCTAAAATGGTATTATGGTTGGTCTAATCGACATAAGCTAATACACGAAGTTGCAATGAAATTAACTTTTAACTAAACAAAATCCAAAAAAACTAGAGAGGTGTGACCACCTTAAATAGAGGAGGGCAGCCGCACATAGCTAAGGGATAAGGGATGGTACTATTCATGATGTTGTTTATGTGAACAGTACGTTCGTGAATAGTACAGGGCAAGAGAGGGGCGTCTTCCCTTTGGGCTCAAGCATTACAAGGCTCAATTTGGCTCAAACAGGTGATGTAGCATATTCTTTTGGTGATTATGATGCGCGCAAATTTTTTTTGAAGGTGGAGCCAGATCCATTGGAAGAGGACAAGTTAAGCTTTCCATCAAGTACCCGTGGAGCTCCAACGGACTCCGTATGTGAAAGTTATGCACGTTGGAAGTCAGTGCTATGTCTCCGGAGGCCGAACTGGATTTCAAAATATGTTCAGCTCGAACTCTTGCTTGGTTTGGATAAAAAGTTATGTAGTGTTGCACAAATATATATTTTCATCATTAGGTAGCATCATATAGTTCATATAATATAAATGCGCTCCTAAAAACGAGTTCACCTGATAATTTAAGTGAAGCGTACGGACTCTTGTAATTGGAACAGCAAGCATAGAAAATATGATTGTATCCATAGAGGTCATGTTCTCATCAGTGGGGAGCGAGAGGTGGTGCGTGCTAAGGAGGCAAAGCGTGCAAGGAGGTGGCAGAGGTTCAACAGTGTAATATCCTAAATATATTTAAGAGAGGAAAAGTGATTTAGAAAAGAGAAGGTAATTAGATAATGGATTTCACCAGCTTTTGAGGGGGATTTTTGCTTAATTCTGAGAACCTGGGCAATGGAGCAAAAGCCCACAACATTTTTTTTAGCCCAAGGGGGCAGTCAACCCTAGTTCCCTCTTTCCCCCATGCACCCCCTCCCCCTCGTTTCTCCTAGCAGCCGCCACCCTACTTCCTCCTGCGCCTCCTCCCCTCCTTGCACCAGCCCTGCTACTATAGCATCGTGGTATTGTAGCACCCAGTAGCAAAAAAGATGGAAGAGGGAGAAGAAAGGAGGAAGATAAGAGGAGGAAAGGGAGAAGGAAGAGGAAGAGGAACTTCTCGTGAGGTTTTCAGCGTGTTCCTTTGTGTTCTTCATAGGTAACTCTTGGATTTCCTTCGCTTAGTCTTTTAGTTTTGTGATTTGGCTACATCGGGTAATAGATCGAGTGTTGGCAGTTTGTAGTGCGTTGTAGTTTTAGGGTTGTTAACAACGAAATTTGATCTGATCACCTCTTAGAAATATGTGGGTAACGTCTTTAACTTTCCATAGAATTCTGGATCACGTCGTTTGGATGAACGGATCTTAAGTTATGGATTTTACCACACCACTGTCCAGAGGTTCTGTCATGATTCTGGCAGGTTGTATTAATTGGATGATAAGAATTAGTTAACCAAATAATTAGGGGATCTCACCAACATGAATACTGTAGGTAATTTTATAAAGTTTCCAGAGAGCTAAAGAATGAATTTTTGGACAAACGTACTGAAAGTTATGAATATTTTAGTTCTGCTGTCTAGAACATCTATAGATTCTGGCAGTCATATTAAGCTGTTTAGTAACAATATTAAATGACAAAATTAGGGAATCTGACCAACTAGAGTAATGTGGGTAATTCTGTAAGATTTCCAGAAAGTCTAAGAACACTATATTTTGGTAAACATAAGAAAAGATACGATTTTTGGAAGAGAATTGCCTTGTTTTGGGACAGAACGATGTTCATGGAAAACGATGTTTTAGGTTGCGTAGATGGTTATGTAATTTTTCTATATTATGTTGTATGCTCTAAAATGTCCCCTTAGTGTGGTTATTAGTTGTTCAGGTAAGGGTATGAATCCTAGGATAGCATCCTCTTCCCGTCATCCCACTCCACACAGTTGAGGCAAGTCCAATAGTGGGTAGAATATGTTGATTGGTATTCATGGAATATTAATACTTTGCAATTGTGAATACTATTTTATAGCCTTATAGTTGATGTTACATGCATATGTTGATTAGAATTCATAGAATGATATGATTTGCGAGTGTGAATTCTTATTCATAGTCCTATAGTTGTTGTTATATGCATATACTGATTAAGTGTAGTGGCTCATGTGCATCATTACATAATTTTTTAGTCTTGGACTACGTTGTAGCCAAGTGTTGATATAGTTGAGGTCTTCGTCATGTTTTAGACGAGCATGAGGTCCCCACACTTGTGGAGTGTGGGTTTAAGGTACGTGTGCTAGAAGGTATATGCATGGGTATGCATCGAAAGATGCATAGCATTACCAGTATATGCAAAAGAGAAAAGTATGCACATTTGTGGCATTTGCATTGCATGACAATGATACTTGAATTGTTGTGATATTGTTGTGGATGATTGATTGAGATAGAAGTAAAGTTTGTTTCTGAGATTTGTTTTATTGTGAAAAAAAATAATGTATATTTATATATTCCTCTTTTTGCTGTTTTGTGTGTTTTTATTGTGTTGACAGGTTTGACAAATAGAAGACGGTAAATTTAAGGAAAAAGCTTCCGCTAAAGACTACAATCATTCACCCCTCTGATTGTCATTAATAATCCTACACATGGTGTTCTTACGCTCTACGCTACAATGTAATCTTTGTTGACAGTTCCGCGGGGCATGTTTCTTCATCTTGCAACGTATACGAAATTATTATCGAGAATGATGAACATGCTGCCTTATCTGTGATGGTTGGTGTCAAATGGTGCTCTCCAGAAGTCACAATGTATGCTCCTTGCTCTAAGCATCATGACAGATACCTATTCTATGATTTCTTATTGCAACAACCATGTTAGCACTTACTGGTTCACGATTTGTATTTTATACTGCATGTGGTTCAATGGAGCATGCCCAGAGACCACCGGTGGCCACAAAGCTCAACATGTATGAGCCAAGAAAGACCTTAACATACCAGTAATACCTCTATATTATCTCATGTTTTTCCATGTTCTTTTCGCTATGCGGTTACAATCCTTAGCAGTAACTTTTATTGGTTTCCCACATGTATGCTGCGTGAATCTACAACAAGCTGAAGGATATGAACTTCCTCATCTGGCCATATGTACACACTTCCAGAGTTGCTACTCACAACACATGTAAATTTTGTAAGGCTCCATACTGCATCATGTACTTCAGCTAAATGTCTTCCTCATGTCTGTCATCATGATGTTGTGTTGACTTTACCATGACAGCTGTGTAAATACATACTGTCTTTCTGTTCCTGTTTGTCATATATGACTATCAAGAAGTACGATTCACACTTTTAGTCAATATAGCATCTATCTGCCTCTTTATTGCTAACTATATTACAGTATTCTATCCATGGCAACTATATTACAGTATTCTATCCATAGCGATTATACGTCACTTAGTAGAGTTTATCTGCGCACTTCAGAATATTTGCACACATAGTTTATGTTATTATGTAAGCACTAGGATGCTGCCCTACAGTGCCCTTCCATACTAGCTTATGCTTATATTTTTCCTTTGCTATGCTATTATTAGACCTGAGTACCCATACACTATTTGCAGAGTGATTAACAAATATAAACAACGGCAGTTTATAGATGCTTCATCGTTTACCCCTTTATTTGGACATTGCTTAAACTCAGAGCTCCTTGCAAACAGACATTATTACAGAACGTTCACAAGACATTGTAAACTACACAAACATTCTTGCACCCAGAACACCTCATCCCATACATGGTTATAACATTCTCGACACGGGGCAGGGAAGTGTGCCAGAAGTCCTAGTATGTATGAAATAACATGTTCAAGAACGGCTGAACATCCTGGGGAAAAGATACACCGAACATTGAGTGAAAGCAAAACCAATTACAAGACATAATAGTACCGTTAAATCGAATCCGATATTCACAGGTGAATTCAGACTGTCCTTTTTGGTGGGAGTAGTACTAATTTGGTCCTGCCTGCACTCATGGAGCTGTGCATTTTCCAGGAAATCACTAGGTGCAAATGACACTAGTAAGTTGGTCGAGATCAAAGTCATATAGCACCATGGTCTCACGTAGGGCTGGAAAAATAGCTCGAGACTCGCGAGTATGCGCGAGCTCGATGTATTTTTCGATACGAGCCGAGCCTAGTTTTCGGCTCGGTGAAAAATCGAGCCGAGCTCGAGCTGCTCGTGAGCCAAATTGGCTCATGCATGTTGACTGCACAGTCACTGATTTCCCTACCTCCTCCCAAATTCCCCACCTCCTTCGGACCTTCACCGTGCCTTGCCTCCTCCACCTCCGCCCCGCCTCCTTCACCCACCACTTCCCCCTCCCCCTTGCCCAGCTCTACCTGTCGCCTCTGCCTCCCCCTTGCCCCCCTAGCCCCGCTCGCTCAACTCCACCCGCCGCCTCCCCCTCCTCTTCCCCCTCCCCCTCCCCTAGCTCCACCCGCAGCCTCCCCCTCCCCCTCCCAGCCTCCCCCTCGCCCCGCTCGCCTCGCCTCCTCCACCCGCCACCTCCCTCTCCCCCTCCCCTTAGCCCAGCTCCACCCGTCGCCTCCGCCTCCCCCTCGCCCAACTCCACTCGCCGCCTCGCCCCTCGCGATTCCTCTTCCACAGTCGGCCCGACAGGAGCTTCCTCGGCGGCCTTCATAGATGTGGTTCATGTGGATGTGGATGATGTTTTCGGGTTGCATATTGCGATTGATGTTTTGTATGCGTGGATGATGTTCTTGAGATGATTTCATGCTTTTCATGTTGGATCGGCGTTCCTTTTGCTAGTTCTTTCCTCTGTTCTAGCTCTGAGATGACCATGGAGTCATGGTCTCATGACTCTCATGGAGAGGTCAAAGGTGGTAGAGTAGGAGCTTGATTGGGGGAGGTGGAGGGGAGGAGGGCCGATCGCCTTCTCCGTGCTGGCCTGGAATGGGGAGGAGGTGCGGTGGCGTGGTGTCTGGATGTGTCGTGCGCTGCGCAGATGATCATGGAGTCCGTGTTGTGCCTCAAGCGCGCGAAGGCTCACGAGCCACTTCGAGCCCACTGCCGAGCCGAGCGGGGCTTAGCTTCTGGCTCATTCCAGAAACAAGCCGAGCCGAACAACTGTTCATTCGAGCTCGAGCAAGCCAAGCTCTCGTTTTCAGCCCTAGTCTCACACCAGGTACAGGCATTTTCCAGCTTGAAATTCAGAAACACCACACTAGCAACAACAATAACATAACTGAAGATATAATTCAGCAAGTATGTTTTGCATGAACTCTGAAACTAAAGACTATTCATTTGCAACTAATGGATCTTAGAGGCAAGAAACACGACATACCTCAAAGAAATTCTTGGTCCCAGCCGGTTCTACGACAGCAGCCTCCCACGGCTGGCTTCTTCCGTGGTGGCAACCACGTTGGCCTCAGCTCCAAGCGGCTCCACCTCCAGGTCCTCATCGACGTATTCCTCGACAAGCATCGCTGCTGCGCCATGGTGTTGCTAAAGCAGGGCTACGGTTCCAACCAGAGAGCACAAAGATGCGAAATCAAGTGAGAAACGGAAGGAGGAGAACTAGGTTAGAACGGGGACTCGTTTGGCGGTGACCGGCAGCGAGATTCGCCGTCAACGACGGTGGATTGGGTGGCGGCAGCGAGGGCAAAGCGAGAAGTAGGGAAGGGAATCTGAGAGACTGGGAAGGCGTGAGCAAGTGAGAGAGCAGTGAACCGATTCCAATGCCTGTATCGCTCGTGCATCCTCGCGTGCACCTGCATGGCAACGCGCCTGCATCGCTCGGGCCAGGCTGAGGAGCGAAGGTCGATTCGGCTGTTACTCTCGGGCCTAGCTCGGGAGGGAATATTGCTTCGCTCTGGCCAGGCCCAAACCTTTACATCCAGGCAACCAAACACCCATTCGTTGCATCCACAAATTTGAGCCAGGCTTCATGCAGCCAACTAAGCACATCAGTAGGTTCGCGTGGCAGATGAAACACTTGCACTTCGAGCAAGCAAGCAAGTTTGTTTCTGTACCAGTTTCTATAGAGAAGATCCGTTCCAACACGATGATCAGCGCATAGAACAGAAATGGGTGGCATTTTTCAATGCTGGGAGTGTCATATATGATATATCCAATTATCCCTGAGTACGGTCCTGCTCCAATAGAAAAAGTACAATCAAGAATGTTCAAATAACACTTTGTATGGATGCAGGCAGGGTGCTGCATCAATAAAGTGAGAACAGACATGACATGAGCAGAAATCATGGATGACCTATTCATTAATGTAGAAGAACGTAATTTCTTCAGATAATCACTTCCTATTCACTGGTTCAAATAGGTCCTTTGTGCGCATTTCATTGTAATTAGTCTGATTTGCACCAGCGTTGAACCTTAGAACCTTCACCCACTGCTATTGCAGGAAGCAAAATTGAATCCAAATCATAGACAGCAGGGAGCAAACATGACAGGATGCATACAATGTCGCATATCAAAAACTGGTTTAAGCCTGTACAAATGCCAATGCCTATCCAACTAAACAGGGACAACTGCCCACTTATCCAAACACAAAATATATCACAACTGTAATGTATAAGATATGCTAGTTCCAATATATAGACACATCACTGGGCTAGTAAATTCTGAGCCTCCTGAAGTGCTTCCTGCAGATTCTTAACAGCATTGTCGTAGTACACGAAGCCCATGAACCAAAACTCATGATTGTCAACAGAGACCACCTGAACGTATTTCTCAGCTGCATTTGTTCTGCTTGTCGAAGGATTAACTGACCTCAGTTGGGTGAGGGGAATGACAACCTATTGTTTCAGACAGAAAACAATAGTAAGCTACAAAATGGCTCCTATTAACTACAATTGTTAGAAATTACTAGCTAATGTCAGCAAATGGCATTGCTAAAATGTGTTTTTGTGCATTGGCGAACACAGTGCTCAGACCAAAAGGGAAAAGTAGGAACTATGACGGATTCAATGAAAGCAAAGTAGAAGGAAGAGCAGATTAAACACGTCACTCTGCATACAGTATATTGCAGCAAGATTCTTGTCTCCGAAGAAATTGGTTAGCCTGATTATCGTACCAAGATAAGCTTTAGCATCAATTGTATTTGGTAAAACAGACTTCGTACTTCCTAGACTATACCAAAATCTCAGTACATGAGAAAGAAAACACATAGAGCAAATCAAAAGGATTACCTTGTAATAGCTCCACTCAGTTTTATCTCCAACCTTGTGAGCAAGTGGATTATCGCTACAGAATGCCAGCTTTACATCGGACAGGTAGAGCACACCCACAACAGGACCAGCAGAGGTTGACAGATAACACGCATATGGCTTCTTAAGTTTTTCATCAGGGAGGACATCAAATGTTTGATGAAAAATTTTATCATATCCACCTTCTGCGATGACTTTGGTGATCTGGGAGATCCTGCCCATTGCTGCATCAGCAATACTTGGTCCAGTTTTCACTGTCACAAGACAATTAAGATTACTTCTATCATTCCATACTGTCACAACTCACAAGAAAATTAATATTACTTCTATCATATCATACCGAGAGCCTCGCACTAAGATAATCTACTCAACTAAGCAAACTCAATACATGAATACAACACAAAATCATTGAATCCCCAAAAAAAAAAGAGAGGAGAAGTGACACTTTCACTGCAACACAGCATCTTAATTGAACGACATTATAAAACATCAGGAAGGTTTAAATACCTTTTAGCTTCTTCATATTGTAAGAACTTGATAAGACATAGGCATAATTTACTTAATCAACAAAGCATCAACAATTCACATGGAATAATAATTCACTACACTTAATGCATTTAAACACCTCATAAATTTTTTCTCTCTACCCTCGTCAGCACTAACTCCACATCAATCCAATCACATAAGCTAAAAAGGCCAGATCATAATACATCCCCGACTATTCCCCGTGAGCCCAATTCAAACATGTGGCGAAGGACTTGGACTACACATTGAAGAAGATATTAGCAAATAGCACCTTAATTCAGCACTAATATAACACGCAATGCTTTCCAGTCACCACAATCCCCAATCAAGCACTAACAAAATCCAGTGGAACAAGAATCAACAAAACTGACTAAACTAGCCCCTCTATTTTTGTCTAACCTAGTAACCTTTTCAACATGAATTCTCCTCGCTAATTCCACCACCCTAGCCACCAACGTAACCCAGCCAGCTAAGTTTCATAACAAACACACTAAGCATTGATAATTTGATGCAAAACACACAGCAAAAACTGTGAAATTGAATCTCACAGTGCTGCCAGAAGTTGCCGGTGATGTTCTCCGTCTTGCGGGCGGCCTCGCCAAACCTCTTCCCCATCTTCCCCAGGACGTCCTTCACCGTGTCCATTGTATCTGGAAAAAAAAAACCATACAAGGACCAGAGATAGTAAGAAAATTGCAAAGTTTTCCTCTAATCGGCAGTAAATAGGGCCAGGTTTGGGGTGCAGGGACGCACTCTTCGAGGCGGGCGCCGCGCCGGCGGCGGGGGAGGAGACGTAGGGGTTGCCTGAGAAGGGAGGCGCGGACGAGGCGTGGTAAGGAGGAGGCGGAGGCGGGGCCGCGTCCTCTGGCGAGAGCCTCGGATAGGGCGCGTACCCCGCGGCAGCGGCGGCGGCGGGCAAGGGAGCCGCGGCGTGGTATCCCCCGGTGGAGGCGGTTGCGGAAGGCGGATTCATGTCGCCGGCGGGGGGGTGGGGCCTACTGGTCATATGATACAGGCAGTCACGGCGTTGGGCTCGACGTACGATTCCTGGACCCGGGTGCCGCTTCAGGTATAGCTTTTGTTTGCCTTTTTCTTTCGATATATAATCCGCATCCGCTGGTTCGAAATTACCTTTAAAAAATGCCCTAAACAACGCGGTGAAGTTTATATATTAAAAAAAAAACAGTGCAGTCGTTCCTAAACAGTACTTCAAAGTTCAGACTTGACTTGGCTGGCCAAAATTCTTAGCCACCAAGGTGTTTTGTTTGCCTTAACCTCGTAGCATAGTCGAAAGAATATCTGCACAGATCTGGCGTTTGCATTTTCAAACCCGAAACACTACGCCGTGTAACGCCCGGGGTCAGCGTACGCGCTAATATCTACAGGTCTCACATATCTGTCCTGTAGGTGAGTGGGGACCCAATCGAATAAAAGCACTGCTACCTACGTCTAAGGGGGTAATTTTGGACTGCATCGTCGTCCGACAAAGTTGGAAAAAACCGAAAATCGTTCTAAATAAAGGTTTTTTTCATTGGCTTTCTCAATTAAGCTGTGTTATATGTGAAAAAAAAAATCAAAAGTAGAGAGTCGCCGCGAAGCAACTTCCCACGACTTTCCACCACCTCTTCCGAATTTGCCTCCGAAGTTAGATGTTATTTACTTATTTTTACCGTTCAACAAAACCCCTGGCCTTCTCTCCCCCTGCGCCCGCAAAGCCCCGCCCACCCTACTCCCCCATAGTCTTCTAAGCGCCACCTGCTCGCTTCCGTCCTTCCTCCCGAGCGCAGCGTTGCCCCGTCCGCTCCTCCGCCCTCCTCCTCCTCCCTTGACGCCTCCGCCTGCCCGCGCCGCCGGCTCCCTCCTCCCTCACTTGAGTACGAGGGTTTCTATCTGAGTGACTCAAATGAGGTGCTGAGGATCAGCTCCTGCGCTGCAGCGCTGGACCTGAACATGGTCCAGGAGCAAGGTGCAACTCAGTTTATGGATGCCATCAGGGGCGGAGATGGGCCTCAGGTTGGTTGGGCAACGGCCCAGGCCCAGAGAAAATGCTAGTGGAATTTTTTAGTAAACATACCAAAAAACAAATGCACAATAAATAGGCCTAGGTTTACCGGCCGTCCCGAGACAGCCGGCCCAGCGGAGCGGCCCAGGCACCAGCGTCCCCTCCCTTTTCAGCCGAAATGCAAAGGCACCTGGAGCTCCTTCCCCGATCCATCTTCTCCGTTTCCCCTCCTTTCTCAAACTTCTTTCCTCCTCCTCCTCCCACTGGTGGTCTGGTGCTTTGCTCCTTCAGCGCCACCTTCCTTCCTCCGGTCGCCACCGCCTCTGGCTCCTCCTCCCCACCCCCCACCCCCGGCCGCTTGCGCCTTCGACCCGCCCCCGCTCGCCCTCAGGCCACAACTCCCATTCTAGCGCCGCGTCCGGCCGACTCGACCAGAGCCCAGATCTCTGCCCGACCGCCGGTGTCCCCTCATAGCGCCACCTCCCCTCTTGCGCTCCATCCCGTGCTCCGCCTCTCCTGGCCTGTAGGTTGGCGGCAACGCGGCTGAGGTCCTGCATCGCCGTCGACTCCTCGTGCTGGAGCTCCCTCCCCAAGGTAAACCTGCAAAGCACCATGTTATTTTTCCCTTCAATTATTCTGGTTGTTAGCATTTGCAACGACGACAATGCCATATCACCATTATCTTTGATATGTTATTGATTGGCGGATGCATGCTGTGCGAAAATTATGTGTGATTGGTTGTGCATTCTGATATTCACGTTATCTTGAATCATTTCTCTGCAGAAACAAACGTTATTGATGAAGTGAACTCCATGTATTAGACACTACCCATTGGATACATGTTGAGCTCTGAGCGAGTTAAACAGCTTCTGGTGATAATTGTTGCCAACTCTTGGTTTATTGAGGCTAAAAGACACAATGGTGTTCTTATCCTTTTGTAGCCTGTTCACCTTTATATCTGTAAGTAATATTATGACCCCATGTACTGCAAGAAGCTACAACACCTTGAGGTTGATGTTCGTTAATACCTGCAACTATTGTTCTTTTATAATGATAGTTTGTACATTAGTATCCATTGTTCTAGCACCAAGCTATCAAACTATCTTCTTGTTCTTGGTGAATTGGGGAGTGATTTTTGCATAAAAAATTGATCTGCTTTAAAATTTTGGATTGTCCGAGCTATTTGTTTATGAAAGGATTTGTCTAGTTGTGTCAAGACCTGAGTCATCCTAAACTAATTTGCTGTAGTAGTTTTTGTTTGAGGTAAATCTTATAGTACCTAGGGACCATGTGTTGGTTCTTTTGACTATTTGACTGTCAATGCCAGAGCCTACATGGCACCATGCACATTTGGTAAATTGAGAATTTCCATAGTAGTTCAATTATTTTGGAACCTTGTGTTTCTTGCAATCTTCACAACATTTGATCAATTAAGCATCGTTGTGTAGTGAGGCAGAATGAGTTTGATTGAGATGGTTTTCAGACTTGCACAAGTGTTAAGATGCTAGCAGATCATAGCAAAATAAATCCTAAAAAACGAACTAAGCCGTGTCAAGGCGCTACCTGGTCACCACGATTTTTCCATAATAGGCCGGCTAGTTAGCCTAGGAAGGTCTAAAGGCGGTAGAAGTTGTTGTGTCTGCTTGATCCCGTTCGAGAGGTTGTGGCGGTCAATTGGTAACTTACTACTATCATTTCAATCATAAAAATATTTAATCATGAAAGATGAGTGATGAATGGATGAATGATTGTATGATATGCTATATTGAGCGAGATGTATTTACAAGCATAAATGATAACAAGATTTTACAACGTGTTCAAAGTAAGAGGACGCGTAAGCAGAAACTACCTCATGCTAGTGGTATGTTACATTCTTATTTCGTAATTTGCATTAAAAATAATATTGTGGTCTTGTGTCCCTAATTTACATATGTAATTTTATCTTTGCAGGTTTATGTTCTCGTACTATTGTTGATGAAGATATGATAGGATCAAATGAACCAAATATTTATTAATTAAGCAAAAATTACCTTGTACTAGTGGTATGTTACATTTTTTTTTGCTATAATTTATCTATTTTGTCGTATCGTTAAACATCGAATTCAAATTTTATTTCGATTGTGTATTTGTGTTGTACTTTTGTTGTACCTCAATGTTGATAGTATTTGATGTTAATTATAGACTTATATCGATTTAGTTTTGGACTCGAGACTCTATCAAATCCTCGCTCCGCCACTGAATGCCATTCTGAATGCTTCCTATGGGAATGCCGAATCAGGCTGTGAGGATCTTGGGGACTCGAGCATGAATCTGCTCGGCTGCTTTGACACTTCTAACAAGAGAAAGTCTTATTTCTGCCACTCAGCCTGGCTGCCCATGGATCTTGAAAATTCGAGCACCCCCGCACAGGCCCACAGCACGTGAGCCCTGTCGGCCGAGCAGGCGAGCTCCCAGCCAGGCCGCATGCCCACAGTCGCTATCCTTAGAGCAATTGGCCCAATCCGGTTCGGCAGCTACACGCTTCGCGGCGCGACCCACGCGAAGGGAAAGGGCCTCGCTTGCACAACCACCAAGCGGAATCATGCATCGCAGGAACCGGAACGACCGCACCACGCGGGCAGCTCGCGCGCGCGGTATCGCCTTGCACTGCATCTCCGAGCCAAATCCTACCACGGCGCACGCACGATGCACGCGGCCTTTCGTTTATGAGCCGTTTCGATGGTCCGCTGCCAATCCATCCGCGGGATTGACACCGTACCCATGTATACATAGTATTAAAGCATCTTACCTATGTATACACCAATATACTATAGTGGTCTACTTTAAATTTATCTTCCCTTACGCCGGTTGCCCCATCGAACCATGTGTTCTCTCTTTTCTCTGCCATAGCTTTTCAGTTCAACCTCCAACAACAAACATAATTCTTGGTCGATATCTCTCAACTGCTACCCCTTTCAATGCAATATTCACCGTATAGTTATCTTCTACTTCTTTTTAATTATTGTTTAATGCTGGCCGTTGTGACATCAACACACATACACGTGCAAATATCGTCGATTCTTGCCGGGGGTACCTGCCGCGCTCTCATGTGGCCCCGAGCCTATTCCTTACCATTGCGTCGTCTCTACTCCGAGCTCTTTGCTCCTCTATTTCTGTACGTCTGTCCTTCTATTTGTACAGATGCATGCATCTATATACACATGCACGGTGTTATACGTGCTCGGTGTCTTCTTCTTCCGTGTCGGTCGTTCCTCTTTGTAAGATCGAGGAGGCCGACTAGAGGGGGTGAATAGATGATTTTTTTAATAAAAAAAGGCTAAAACTGAGTTTTATACATAAATATAAATCAATTCGGTTTTGCACAATTTAAAACATAAATCAACTAGTTTTGACTAAGTGCACCAACAAACTAAGACTAAGAGAAGAATTACAATTCTAAGAAGATAAGTAAACAATTTAAATATATAAATGTAAATTACAAAAAACTAAAACTCAAGAAAGCAAATCACATGAACACTTGAACTTTTTCCCGATGATCGGAAATTTATCGGTTTTCCATAGTCCATGTTGAGGTAAGCTCAAACGAACTGGATTAGCTCCACAAATTAAGTCTACACCTTAAATCCACTCGGGGTTGTTTTTCCTCCACTCCGGAGATGACGAGCACCAAGCCACTCACAAACGT
Source organism: Hsuehochloa calcarea (assembly GCA_036346395.1). Taxonomy (NCBI): domain Eukaryota; kingdom Viridiplantae; phylum Streptophyta; class Magnoliopsida; order Poales; family Poaceae; genus Hsuehochloa; species Hsuehochloa calcarea. The sequence continues at coordinate 65,675,889 of CM070598.1, forward strand.
CCGGGTCTTATCACAACCTTATTTGAGAAGATCACCAACACACCTCCACCAAGCCGTCTAGGTATTGGCAAACACCAAGAGTAACAAGTCTGAGATGCTCACTTGAACGAATCAAATGTCTAAGCTCAATGGATACTAAATCCAACAAGTAATACAACACATGCACTAGGATTTTGCTCTCTAAACTCACTAAGTGCAACACATGCATAAAATAGAGGAGAGAGCTTGCTCTTTGCTCAAGGGAAACGAAAATAGCACCAGCCCTCTCCCACAACTATCCACAAGGGGTATTTATACACCTACATAAGAAAACTAGTCGTTGAAGGAGAATCTACAGAAAAACAGGGAATCCCGGTTAGACCGCCAACCAATGGCCGGTCAGACCGCCCTAGCTCCAACGACTATAAACACTAGCCGTTGGATACACAACCGAATTAACCTCCCTCACAGGGGTTGGTCAGATCGCTAGGGGGGCGGTCAGACCGCTCCATAGAGGAGACAAGCTAGGAGGAGAAACACCTCTCTCCAGAAAAAGCTAACCGAGGCACATTGACTGTGGGGCCGATCAGACCGGCCAACATATGGTGGTCAAACTGGTTGCCCACCGGTCAGATCGGTTAGTATGGGCGGTCAGACCGCCAGGAGGGTTGGACCGACACTCAGCCTAATCAAACCCCTCAAGGGTTGGTCAGATCGCCAGGGTGTTGCGGTTAGACCACTAGAGACTGGGAAAACAGATTTTCTGAATCGCTTCAACTCAATTTTGTAAAACACATTTGCTAATTGATGCATGATGCAAACAAGGGATGAAAGTAAGATTCTCGATAAGTTGTAAAATACATTTGTCGACTTTTAGAATCATGCCAAAAGTAATTAAGTATATTGATTTAGACTATTTGCAAAATACATTCGCAAACTAAAGTCACATGCCACAAGGATTATGCATGAGCCTTAACTATTTGCAAAACACATTCGTAAAATATCGGCAACATACTAAATAGAGCTAGAGTAAGCACTAAGAGCTATTAACACATGATTGCTCAAGCTACTTGTTAACACCCCTCTTAATAGTACGATATCCTATACTAGTAATCCGGTCTCCACACCAAACACCTGACCGGTAAAACGACTAAGAAATAAATCCTTAGCATATGCTAGTCATACCTTTGCCTTGAGCATCCATCTTGGTGTGATCACTTGATGACAAATATCTCCACTCCAAGTTCGGGATCTTGACTTGAATATCTTCAACACATGATAATGTTTTACACTTCATGATCTTGTCTTGATGCTTATCAACACATGATGACATCCTAAGTCTTCACCATCATGAGACTCAACCTGTTTCACCAAATAATAGAAAATATTAGTCTACATGATGATCATTAACAACCAAAATACTCTATTAACACATAATGACGGTTCTAGATTCTTCACTCTTCTTTGACATTGTCCAACTCAATGATGTGACTTTCTTACTAACCACGGCGACCTCCCATCTTCATTAATGCCAGTATGTACACTTTAGTCACTGTTTAACAATATGGAGAATCTTCTTGCCATTGCCGGTGATGTCGTGTCACTCACCAATGATGGCATGCTCCTACCTACGTGATGACCTCGTATCGTCGATAGCTCGTCTTCAATGCAAATATTAATCTCCTCTCTACTAGGGCTTCCCTCATCACTGAGCTTCTTTGGCCACTGATTTTTCCAACAACGCCGACGCTCACAACTCATCGTCACAACACTTCGCTCCTTCGACTCTGGTATTTCTCTTCAACGGCTCCAGCGAGCAGCACGACATTGTCCTCATTGAACGACTAAGGTGAGCAATTTGGAATTGTCCTCATCTTCGCTGCCGCCTCGGCTCTTCGCTTCCTTGTGAATCAATGTCATTTTGTAGGGCAAATCGACGCTATTGCACTCTTTCGTTGTCTCCTCTGACACCATTCGTGATATCCTCATTGTAACTTACATATAATTTATTCAAAATTTTATTTATTCCGAGATTTACTTTGCAATTCGTATGGAAATCAAATTGCAAATCTTCTTTCATTTTTTTGTACAAATTTAAATACTTTTTTGTTTGAATTCATATAATAATCCAATTGTTTATTTTATTTAAAATTTATGTTGAGCTAAAACTATTTATGAAATTTACTTTGGAATTCATTTCGAAAGCAAATTGCTAATTTTACTTTATTTTTATTCAAAATCCAGCTATTTTTCCCTAAAGTTTGTAAAATATTCCAATTGTTATTTTATGTTTAATTTTAATCCGATTTATATTTATTTAGGATTTTACTTACGAATTCGTATGGAATTCAAATTGATAATGTTATTTTTTCCGAATGTTAGTTATTTAAGTATTTTACTTGGGAATTCGTATGGAAGTCAAATTGCAATTTTTCTAAAATTTTATCCCAAATTTCAATTATTTTTTTTGTTGGAATTCGTATGCTAATCCTATCGCTATTTGTTTTTAGAAAAATTATTCCAAACTACAGTTAGTACTGATTTTACTTTGGAATTATTATTTAAATCAAATTTCTTATTTAAATTTATTTTATTTTTAATTCTGAACTCCATGTATTTTTGATAGAATTCGTATACTAATACAATTTTTGTTTAATTTTATTTTGAATTAAATTTATTTGTGGATTTCACTTATGAGTTCGCATCAAATTTAATTTGCTAATTTTATTATATTTTCTAATCGATGTTTCAGTTATCTCAGAATTTCACTTTGAAATTTGTATTGAAATCAAATTGCTATATTTATTTTTATTCAGAAATCTAGTTATTTTTGTTGTTGGAATTTGTATACTAATCTAATTTCTACTTTTTAATTGTTATTCTTAATTATAATTATTTATAAAATTGTTTATTTTATTTTATTTCCAAATAATTTTATTTTATTTCCCAATTTTAGTTATTTATGGATTTTAATTTGGAATTTATATGGAATCAAATAAAAAAAATTCTTTTATTTTTAATGCCAAATTTAAATTATTTTTTATTGGAATCAGTATAATAATGCAATTGTTAATTTTTTAATACAATTACTCAGAATTAAGGCTACTAGTTATTTTACTTTGGAATTCCTACCGAAATTAGTTTGCTAATTTAATTTAATGTTTTATTCTGAATTCCGATTTTTTTGTTGGAATTCGTATACTAATCCAATTACTAACTTTGTTAATTTTTTACTCTGAATTATGTTAATCTAGGGATTTTACTTAGGAATTTATATCAAAATCAAATTGCTAATTTTATATTCTAAATTTTAGTTATTTTTCATTGTACTTGAGATGGACTCTTGTTTGTAGATTGTACTTGACGTTGACTCTTTTGTTTTAGTGTAGATCATTATAATATGGACGCACCATAATCAACAATGTAGATATTTTCTTTGTCCACCGATTAGCGTGGAAATTTCTACCTCGTGAGAGCTAATGTGGTGACTTTTTTTTCTATCACTTTAATAATATAACTAGCAGGGTGGCCTGCGCATTTGCGCGGTTATATTTGTTTGAAAGTTTGTATTAATGCTTGAGAATATATTTACATATATGGTAGGCTATTTAGACTTTTAAGATATTATAAACACTGGAAATGATAAGAGATGTTTGAAGGAAATTACAACATGAGGAACATAATTGATGTATGTGCTTTGATGGGAAAAAATCATTGAGCATAATAAGTTGTTACGGTTCTTAGAAACTAACTACTCTCCATCATGCATAGATTATGTCGCTGCATACCCATAGTCTTACTCTATTTCTTCTTTTTCCCAAACTATATGCATGCACATGTACCTATATTTAATATCAAGCAATACATTGATTATTTGTGTAGAAAATTATCTTATTAGTTTACATAAATATACAATGATGTATCATGGGTGACCTACCTTCAACTTATCTTCCTTTACACGTCGGCTGCCCCACCAAACCATATGGCTTCTATCTCTTCTTGCCATCACAACTTTTTTTTTTTGCTTCAACCTCCAACAATAAGCCCAAATCTTGATGGATCCCTCTCAGCTGCTACTCCTTCCAATGCAATACTTTACCACATAGTTATCTTATACTTGTCCCCAATTATTGCTTAATGCTAACCATTGCGACATCAACACACATAGACATGCAACCGTCGTTGATCCCAGCTGGGGACAAGTGTCTCGCTCTCTTCGGTGACCCTGAGCATATTTCCTACGGCTGCACCATCTCTAAGATTTTTGCTCTTCTGCCTCTGTACGCCCGTACTTCTATTCCTACAGATGAATGCATGAACATATGTATGCATGATGTTATACATGCTTGACGTCCTCTTCTTTCTTGTCGGTCGCTCCTATTATTCGATGTTTGCCAACTCAACGTTGTGGTTTCCTCACTAACTATGATGACCTCTCATCTTTACTAATATTGGCATGTCTGCTTTAGTCGTTGTCTACCAATATGGAAAATATCTTCACCATCGCCGCCGCTTTACTCCTAGCTACCCAATGTCCCCATTTCGCCCATAGCTCGTCTTCAATGCAAAACTTCATCTCCTCTTTAATAGAGCTTTCCCATCATCGAACTTTTTTGTTCACTTACTTCTTCAATAACGCCAACGCTCACTACTTGTTATCGCATCCCGTGCTCCGACTCTCCAGGCCGGCACTATTTTCTGGGTGTTGAAGTTCAGAGGAGCCCTGATGGCTTGATTTTGTCTCAAAGGAAGTACGTAAGTGACCTGCTTGATCGGGCTAATATGAAAAATTGCAAACCAGTGAACACTCCCATGTCATCAGCAGAGAAGCTGTCTAAAGCCGAGTGAAAGTCTTTGACAACACAAGAAGCTACAACATATCGGAGTACTGTGGGAGCGCTTCAGTATTTTGACACTACAACGACCTGACATTGCCTTTTCAGTAAACAAGATATGTTAGTTCCTTAGTGCACCCACAAGTCAACACTGATCAGCTATCAAACGTACCCTAAGATTTCTGAAGTATTCATCATCAGTTGGAGTGACAATCAACAAGTCTTCCTCCACATTGGTGAGTGCATTCTCGAATGCAGATTGAGCAGGTTGTCCAGACGATTGTCGCTCAACTGGTGGCTGTGGAGTTTATTTTGGAGCAAATTTGATCTCCCGGAGCTCCCGCAAGCAAGCCACGGTATCACGATCGAGCACTGAGTCTGAATATAAAGCTTTAGCCAACAATCTTTGTTAGGTGAACTCAGTGTGTATCAGTCATGAGCTCCAATTCTGTGGTATGATAATCTGGGTGCTACTTATCTCTCGGCAAATCCTATTTTACACGCCAGAACAAAGAACATTGAGGTGGATTATCACTTTGTTAGAGAACGAGTTGCGCTAAAAGCTCTGGAGATACGGTTTATTCTTTACAAAGCGGCTGCCTGTGAGTCAATTCTCCGAGCTCAGTCGCAATCTCAACCTGGGAGTGTTAAAGATAGAACTCTCTGTTTATATTCGGTTTTATCTGTAACTAGAGATAGCGTCTGTTGTAATCTCTCTCGATCTCTGTTTTCTGTTTCGCCTGTTTGTTGTTGTGATACTGCAGCCCATCCGGCACAACGTTACAAATACCGAAAGCACAGCAGAGACCCGATTGAGGTCTTCTCTCCCAAAACCAATCTATTCTTCTAAACTTCTTTACATAAACTATCACTTCCGTTTTTAGTTTGAACAAAACAACGATCAGTTCATGAATCCTAGATATGGAGTAGACTTTACACTCTCAAAAGAAGCGTGTACTTTAAAGAAGACTATCCTTAGTTTTTGTGCTCGGCCCCTGATATCAAATCAAACGTCGTTGTAGCTCCTCCCTGTGTGTCGAATAATATAGATGGGCCTGAATGGGAGGAGATGAACCATATGTATGACCTTACCTTTTTGCGCCCCCTCTGAATATATTTCCACCTTTTTGCGTATTCCTTATCTCCATCTCCCTGTTTATTATGGGGGATACAATGAATGTAAAAACATGGCCAGCAAAAGGAAATACCTTTCCATGGCATTCATATTATACACTTAATCATGAACGCATTAGGTTTAAGCCAGATTGTGCAGGCATGAACACAGTACATGAAGTGCTGTCATGCATTAAGAAGCTTATAATTTGGGGCAACATGAGAAAATAGATGCCATGGCAACACAACTAAAAGAGCATTATGCCTAATTAGTTAGCATGGATCTCTAGACACTGTAGTAGCTGGTTTGATTCCACTTTGTAAACAAATCATAAAAAGTACAGCATTATAAATAACAATTAACATGGGACAGATCAAAATGTATTCCCGCCATGAAATAAAATAGTTTATCATCAGGAAGGACTCAAGAAATTATATGCTTTGATTAACAGAAGTTGATATGGAGTCACATGGCACAGTACAGTGTGATTTTTTTCTATTAAAAAAAAATGTTTGAACAGGCTGTGTAAGTTTATTGGATAAATCAACCAACTACTAGCACACGAAGCAGAAAATATATTGGACAAATTTAGGATTCGACATCAACAATATAATTTGGGGGGGATGATTGTAATGTCTTCTTTTCGAATTATCGAAGAGAATCTGCATTGCATTTAACCGACAACTAAATACACCGTACTCATACGAGATGCCTCCTCGTACTACTCTGATCTACTCTGCCAGTCGATGTTATTTTCGACAATCGGGTGAACAACACAACACGTGATCGAAGAAGGTGAAGTCGACCTGATCGAAGGACTTTCGATCACCTATGTCGGACCCGAATTTTCGAAACCCCGAATCCTCTGTGAAAGCACGGTGCTATTCCTTGGATCAATAGATAGCACTCACAGACACATTGCTGAATCATTTCATACAGGTCGTAAGACCAAATCATTCATTAATTTAACACATTAGAGTTTACATGGACCGCACGAGCCGAGTTTACAATAAGGGCCGAGCAGGCCAAAATATTACATCACAAAATAGCAGAAAGAAACCGGTTTCGACCACCTGGTCGAAAGGAGGAACTACTGTGGAAGCAACAGGGGAGGTAGAGCACGTCTCCCCACAGGCAAGCGACTAGGATACTCGTGTACAAATGGTATTAACCAAGGACTTGGAAAATACTAGTCGTACACAAGTACCGATGAGCCAGCTAGACTACTCTTCATTGCCGCCTTGGCCATCGACTTCAAGGTACTGGTAGACTTAGTCGTAGTCTCCAAGATCCGCGAGGTCTGAAGGTTGGAGAAAAGAGCGAGGATGAGCACAACTTCCGTACTCGCGAGCCAACACACAAGATGCAATAATATACATGTAAGGCTTGACAAGAGTGGATCGGGTTCTTTTATTTGTTAAATCAATATTTTCAAATATCAATATTAGTAAAGTCCTATCACTTAGCATTTTAACAAAAATGCATTTTGTAAATGAAGTAATTGTGCAATAATAGAATACATCAGAGGCTACCTCCACCTATGCTTATTTTTTTTATCATGGCTACCTCCACCACTTACCAACACTGGGTACGACTACCCAGGAACAACACGAGGTCAAGGTTACCTCCACCCGACCAGTTTTTCAACCCATCCACAAAGGTTGTTGAAATAGAGCTAACTCTAGTAAGTTCTCATATCCGCCTTTGATCGTAGGCACGGCTGTTTAAATAGTTTTACACTCTGCAGAGGTTTGTACATTGTACCCACAAGAGATAATCAACTCGTAGCCCCACACGATTCCTTAGTCATGTGGTCGAGAGACCATCACAGTAACTTTTCAAATCACCTCGCCCCTTCCGTCATCTCACCCATATGGGGTTATGTCCATATGTTGTGCGGGATGTTCACCACAACGACTAGTACAGCTGGCCCCGGCCACAACGACTAGTGCAGCTGGCAACTTCACTTTACCACGGTGTCCATTTCAATCCGAAATACATCCACCGCTTGTACTGCCCCGATCCTCTCCAGCGAGATGACTTTCAGGTTAGATAATTTTACTAAGTTAAGTTGCACTTTGCAGACTTGTGGTTGCACATGTTTTACGATGGGAGGTCATCATTGGATTAAGTCCTTAAAGTCATCTGGACGGTTCATGCCACATTCCACACATTCTCGTGCTACATCCGCACCCATCATCATACCATCCGCCCAGACGTAGGATAACAGTTTGGGGTTTTGAGGAGAAAAAACTAATTTATCTCAAATACTTCAGCCATGTACCTTCCATGACTGCCCAAAACCATTTTATGATTTAAGAGATGATGGTTGGGACATTTTAATGCCCTGATACTTAAGCAAGACTAGCATATCGCTTAAGTACAACCTACAGCTAATAAATTATCACATAGTTACTAGGAGAACACAGAATAATGGATTCATTTGCCAAAGGATGGGGTAGTAATTAATTAACCAACAAGTGGGCATTTAACTATCTTAAGAGTTAACATACGTTGCTAATAAAATAAAGTATGAAGTTTTGATAATTTAAAGGAATATAATTTGCATACAAAAAACTAGGCTCATAATGATCAAAGTATTGACTCGCCTGAGCTATGGGCAAGAGAGTCCTGGTGGTCTTGAGCCTGATCAAACTGGAGATCTCCTGCTTCCCCGAACTCTACTCGGACGAACGTACCGGAAAAGATCAACAAGCACAGAGGACAAATAAATACACAAGATATAATAAATAAACTCTAAATTAAATAAGACTAGTGCCAAAAGTAAGATCTTGAATTTAGACGAATTTAGAAACAAAGAACATTGTAATCGGAGTTATAAAGGAGGAGAGCGGAGTCCTCAAAGCTTTGCTTTCGAGTACTAATCATCCGATTTCATGAGGTCGGAGGGAGGGGTTTCGACTACACCACGTGGTAGGAATAATTCAACTACTCAACGTGGTCAAAAGAAGAAAGGATCGACTACTCAACATGGTAGAAAGAAGGAAGGATTCGACTGCTCGACACGGTCGAAAGAAAAGAAAGACTCGAAAGGAGGGCTCGACTGCTCAATGCAGTCAAAAGAAAGGAAGGACACTGCTCAACGTAGTCAAAAGAAAAGAAGGGTTCGACTGCTCGAAGCGGTTGAAAGAAAAGAACACGATAGAGTATAGGGCACGGAAAACTCACCAAGACCAAGAGAGGGGCCAGAGGGAGGGGGTTGGCGGACAGCGAACAGCGATGAGGAACCTCGCAGTCGAAGGCGAAGGAGGACGGCAGTGAAGGGGTCAGCCGGGACTGAAAGAGAAGAGGAAGGCGACGGCTCCTGTGAAACAAAACTAGAGTGAGTGAGGGGATTGCTTCAAGGAGTTATGGGGCATGAAACGACACGGGTAGAGAAGGGGGTGGCACTGGTACGGCGAGGACCGAGAGAAGGTGTGTGGTGGCCTGATTTTGGAGCTCGGGTTCCATGCAACCACAACAATAAAAGTGAGAGATGGAGAAAGAAAGGGAGAGTTGAGGGGGAATCAAGAGGGGGCAAAATGGCTCCCTGGTGCTCCATTTATAGAGGAGGGAGGGGGTTGGGCGTCAAGATGGAGGGACAGGATTTGCGTCGACGCGGTAAAGACAATGACAATTAACGCGTAGACAACACTACATCGATAATGGCATTTGACACGTAGACGGCACGACAGTGACAATGGCATTTAATGTGCATGGCGCTATGGAAAAAGAGAAGAGGCTGGCCTAAACCGAAGGGCTAGTTGAGACCGAAAGGCTGGTCGACAATGAGGAGGTGGTCGCAACTGCGACCGGGAGGGGACAAGGTGCACAGGGGTGCGGCAGAGCAAGCACATGGTCGAAAGAAGCTTTCGACCACCTGGTTGAAAAGAAGGAAAAAGGGGAAGGGGGAGGAGAGGGGCCAGATGGGCCGGGCTCAATAGAGAGGATTCAAAAGGAAACCAAGATTCAAGCTGAAACTCGAAATCCAAATTTTTGAAATAAGGTAGAAACCAGATAATTTTTGCAAATACACTATAACTTGAAATAGGTTTTGGAAACCAAGAAGACAAATGAGAAGATACTAAATGACATCCGAAAACGAGATGTTACAAACCTACCCACCTTAAACGAAGTCTCGACCCTGAGATTCAAGCCACTCCGAGAATAGGGACGTAACTCTGACTTCAGCTGGTCTTCGCGCTCCCAGGTGGCTTCTCTTGCCGAGTGGTTGTTCCATTGAACTTTACAGAGGCGAATGATCTGATGTCGCATTTGCTTCTCTATGATGTCGAAGATCTTGATTGGGTGCTCTGGATAAGTAAGATCTTTCTGCAAGGCGATGGCTTTGACTGGAGTATGCTCTTCAGGTACTTGAAGACACTTCTTGAGCTGAGAGACGTGGAACACGTTGTGGACGTCTGACAAATCTTCATGTAACTCGAGTTGATAAGCGACTTCCCCACACTTGGCAGTGACCGGGAATGGGTCGATGTATCTTGGTGGAAGCTTGCATTTCACTTTGAATCTTCGACTTCTACGAAGCGGTGATACTTTGAGATACACCTTATCTCCAACTTCAAAGGTTAATCCCCTTTGATAGTTGTCAGCATAACTCTTTTGTCTGGACTGAGCTGTTTGAAGTTGATCTCTGATCAGTCAAACATTCTCTTCGACTTGCTTGAGGGTATCTGATCTAGGGACATAACCTTCTCCTAATTCTGACCAATGCATATGAGTTCCGCATTTTCTCCCATAGAATGCTTTAAATGGGGACATTTTCAGACTCGACTGAAAGGTATTGTTGTATGCGAACTCAACATACGGTAGGCATTTCTCCCAGTCTATGGTAAATTCCCAAGCATGTCTTCTAGAATCTGATTTGTTCTCTATGTCTGGCCATCAGTCTGAGGATGATACGCTGTGCTGAAATCCAGGTAGGTTCCAAGTGCGTCATGCAGACTAGCCCAGAAATACGAGGTGAACTAGGAACCTCGATCTGAAACTATCCTTTTGGGTACTCCATGTAAGCACACAATACGAGCCATATATAGGTCGGCTAATCTGTCTCCCTTGTAGGTGGTCTTCACTGGGATAAAGTGGGCGACTTTTGTCAATCTGTCGACTATGACCCATACCGAATCACATCCGGACTTGGTTCAAGGCAGGCCAGTAATGAAATCCATCCTAATTTCTTCCCACTTCCACTGAGGGATCTGCAATGGTTGAAGCAATCCCGCTGGTCATTGATGCTCGGCTTTGATTCGCTGACACACATCGCAACAAGCTACAAACTCGGCGATGCCTCTCTTCATTCTCGGCCACCAATACATAATCTTCATGTCTTGATACATCTTGGTGCTGACTGGATGTAGTGTGTAGGCTGAGTTGTGCTCTTCTTTTAGTATCAATTCATTGAGTTCCTTCTGGTAGGGAACAAAGAGACGTTTCCCATACCATAGGACTCCTCGCTGATCTTGGTTCATCTTAGGGGCCTTTCATTTAGCCATGAGATGCTTGAATCTCTGGACTCTAGGGTGTCCTTCTTGAAGGGTCTTGATCTGCTCTTCAAGAGTTGGGCGCACTTGCATGACGGCTAGGGTGCCTTGCTATACTAACTCAAGGTTGAGTGCTTCAACTCCTTGTAGAGCTCAGGTTGGTGTTCTCAAATCATGATATTACCGCATTAGGACTTACGACTTAATGCATCTACGACAACATTAGCCTTACCAGGATGATAATGAACATCCAAATTGTAATCCTTAATCAACTCTAACCATCTTCTTTGTCGAAGGTTGAGGTCTGACTAGGTGAAAATATACTTGAGACTCTTGTAGTCTGTGTAGATATCACAATGATTTATGATGATGTAATACCATCATATCTTTAAGGCATGCACCACTGCTGCTAACTCCAGATCATGAGTTGGATAGTTGCCTTTGTGAGGACGGAGCTGTAGGGATGCATAAGCTATGACTTGTCCACCTTGCATGAGCACGCAACCAAGACCTTGGTGCGAAGCATCAGAATAGACTTCAAAGTCCCTATGTATGTCTGGCAGGGTCAACACTGGTGCAGAGGTTAACCTTTTCTTCAATTCCTGGAAACTCTTTTCACAGGCTGATGTCCATTCATACTTCTTTTCCTTTTTAAGCAGATAGGTCATCGGTTTGGAGAGTTTCGAGAACCCTTCGATGAAGCGTCTGTAGTACTTGGCTAAACCAAGGAAACTACGCACTTCGGTTACTGAGGTAGGCTACTTCCATTCCACGATAGCTTCTACTTTAGTTGGATCAACTGCTACTCCTTCAGTAGATACAACGTGCTCGAGGAAACTGATCTTTTGAGCTAAAATTCACATTTGCTATACTTGGCATAAAGCTGATGCTCTTTGAGATTTTCTAGGACTAAATGCAGATGTCCAACATGCTCTTCATGAGTTTTCGAGTAGATCGAGATGTTGTCTATGAATACGGCTACAAACTTGTCCAAGTATTCCATAAATACTTTGTTCATGAGGTTCATGAAGTAGGCTAGTGCATTGGGCAAGACAAACAATATGGCCGTGAACTCAAATAGGCCATACCGAGTGGTAAAAGCCATCTTAGGAATGTCCTCCTCTCTGATTGTGAGCTGATGGTATCCTGATCTTAGGTCTACTTTGGAGAAGACTGTTGCTCCTGACAACTAGTCGAATAGGTCATCGATGCGGGGTAATGGATATTTATTCCTGATGGTCACTTCATTGAGTACTCGATAATCTACACACAGTCTGGCAGCGCCATCCTTTTTCCTTACTAAAAGCACTGGCGAACCCTAGGGAGATGACCTAGGTCGAATGAATCCCTTGTCTTGCAAGTCTTCAATCTGTGTCTTAAGCTCTTCGAGTTCATCGACTGCCATGCAATATGGTCTCTTAGCCATTCGGGTTGTCCCTGGCTTCAAGTGGATCACAAACTCAACATCTCTATCTGGTGGCATACCAGGCAATTCCCTTGGGAAGACTTCGGGGTAAGCTTCGACTACAGGCATCGCCTCTAGGTACAACTCTTCAAGGTGGTGGATTGCTCGATTTAAGGGAGAGGAACAATCCACACTAACCCTTATCATAGTCTCTGGGTCTTTGACGAGTATGACCACTCTGTTGGTACAATCTATTAATCCTAGTATTCGGCCAACCAATTCATCCCTAGAATGTTGTCCAGAGTTTGGGATTCTAGCACTAGGAGGTTTGCTAGGAATCCAAACTTTCATAAAGAAATCTCCACTCGGGGACTTACTGAGGTAGCATATAAAGATCCCCCAGGTGAACTAAGCACCACATATTTTTTTAGCTTATAGGTCGGCAACTTATGCCTTTCAACAAACTTTCTCGAAACAAAAGAGTGCGAAGTTCCAGAATCAAACAAAACTTATGTGGATACTGAATTAATAGAGAACGTACCAATTAGTACTCCTGGTGCTTCCTAGGCCTCCTTGGCTGTGACATGGTTCACACAACCACGCTTCGGTGTCGGGGCAGACCTCGGGGCTTGCGAAGTCTGAAGACTCTTGTTTTGATTTGATGCCTGGCTTTGAGCTGGTGTGGCTCCTGAGTTGAACTTCGTGGTGGTGTTCTGGCGTTGAGGGCACATGTTGGCAAAGTGTCCTTTCTCTCCGCGGTTGAAGCAGTGAAGGTGAGCTACTGGGTTGACTACTGCAGGTTGTCTGGCGGGACAAAGGGTGCAGAACCCATTCCCATTGGGGCATGGGGCTAGAGCTGGAGTCCTCTAAGGCGACGCTACTGGTGGTCGAAAATACGAGCTACCATGGAACACTGACTTCTAGGGGTAGCTACTTTGAGGCTTCTAGAATGCCATCTTTCGCCCGCGGCTGACTTCCGCGTCTTTTTCTCATTTTCGAGCACAAGGGTTTTTTTGACCAGGTGATGGAAGCTGGAGAAGTCGTGGAGGATAAGCTGGACTCTCATGTCTTCACGCATTCCTTCCACAAAGCGATCGATCTTCTCCTCTTCATCAGTTACGTCAATGGGAGCGTAGAGGGCAAGCTGGTTGAACTTTGTCAGGTACTCGTTGACTGACATGTGCCCCCGCTTTAGAGCTCTGAACTCTTTCTTCTTCAATCTCATTGTACCAGCTGGCACAAAGTTGGTCTTGAAAGCATCCTTGAATTCAGCCCAGGGAATCGATTGCCATGCAGGTGCCATCTCATCTAGCTGCACTTCAGCAATTGTGTCGGCAGTGGCGGGGTCTTATTGATCCCCAACCTCAGGTGCTACTGCTACTGCTTCCTCTGCCTCTTCCTCTTCTGCGACTAGGCTCTCACCACCTCGGGTAGCGAGGCAGTTCCCCCACCAAGCAATTGCGGCTCCCTTTAACTGATGGGTGGCAAAATCCACCTTGTCTTGCTCTGAGCAGCGAGCTAGACGAAGCTTCTTCTCGGTATCTCCGAGCCAGTCTCCGGCTTCCAGTGGCTCATTGGCCGCAGCGAAGGTGAGGGGTCTCGTCTTGAGGAAGTTTGCCAACTTTGAGTGGTGGCCAGCCGGTCCTAACTGCTGACTGGCAAGAAAGGCTTGAAGAATCTACGTCTGCTGGAACATGGCCTGCGCCATAGTCGGGTTTACTGGTGGTGAGGGGGGTAGATCTTGTCCACGACTACGGCCATGGCCACGACCACGACCACGACCATGGTCTACTGCAAAGGCACCTCAGGTTGGGACGGCGGCTCTCCTTAGCGGCATTTGAAGAAGCGAAAAGACTCAGGACTAGAGGGGGTATATGAGGGTTTACTAGCCCTCTAAAGCACAACAGAAGAACTTGAACCAAACGAGGGAAACGATCACACAATACAAATCCTAGAATGTATACATTATATTAGGGGGGGGGGTTAGGTGTTACATGGCTTCAGAAACATAGCCTATTGGCCATGCCACGCTATGACACAAGATACAACCCACAACGTCTACAGAAGGGTAAAACACTAACAACCCAAAAGATTGCCTACCACACACTGCTAGCTAACCCATACTAGTCCTAACCACTCCACACGATGACGAAGATCTCGTGGTTGAAGTCCCCTTCGAGAGAGCAAAGGTCCCACGGCCACCGAACGACGGTACGACCATCTAAAATTTTGAACATGAGAGAGTCACAAAACTCAACGAAGGTAGGGGTGAGTTCGGAACTAAGAGTGATGAGAAAGAGCAGTAGGTACGCTATATTTTGACCAAACTTTTCTTAGTTGATAAAAAATAAGACTCAAGTCTAAGGCTATGACCAGTCTAACTAAGGCTCCTACAGTCGTACGCTCTGATACTAGCTCTATCGGACCTGGATTTTTGAAATCCTCAATCCTCTGGGAAAGCACTGTGCTATTCCCTGGATCAATATATAGCACTCACAAACACGTTGTTGAATCATTTCATACAAGTCATAAGACCAAACCATTCATTAATTTAACACATCAGAGTTTACATAAACCGTATCGGGTCGAGTTTACAATAAGGGCCGAGCAAGCCAAAAGATTACATCACAAAACAGCGGAAAGAAGCCTGTTTCGACCACATGGTCGAAAGGAGGTTTCGACCACCTGGTCGAAAGGAGCGACTACTGCAGAAGCAACAGGGGAGGCAGAGCACATCTCCCGACAGGCAAGCGAATGGGATGCTCGTGTACGATTGGTATTAACTAAGTACTTGTAAAATACTACTCATCCACAAGTACCGACGAGCCAACTAGACTACTCTTCATCGTCGCCTTGGCCATCGATTTCAGGGTCCTGGTAGACGTAGTCGTAGTCTCCAAGATCTGAAGGTTGGGGAAAAGAGCGAGGATGAGCACTACTTCCGTGCTCACGAGCCAACACATAAGATGCAATAATATACATGTAAGGCTTGACAAGAGTGGATCGGGTTTTTTATTTGATAAAGTAATATTTTCAAATATCAATATTACAGCATAGGCTATCTCCACCTATGCTTATTTTTTATCGTGACTACCTCCACCACTTAACCAACACTGGGTACGACCACCCAGGAACAACACAAGGTCAAGGTTACATCCACCCGAGCAGTTTTTCAACCCATCCACAAAGGTTTTTGCAATAGAGCTAACTCTAGTAAGTTGCCATGTCCGTATTTTACCATAGGCACGACTGTTTAAATAGTTTTACACGCTACAGAGGTTTGTACACTGTACCCACAAGAGATAATCAACTCGTAGCCCCACACGATTCCTTAGTCATGTGGTCGAGAGACCATCACATTAACTCTTCAAATCACCTCGCCCCTTCTGTCATCTCACCCATATGGGGTTACGCCCATACGTTGTGCAGGATGTTCACCACAACGACTAGCACCACAACGACTAGCACAGCTGGCAACTTCACTTTATCACAGTATCCCTTTCAAGCCAGAATGCATCCACTTCTTGTACTGCCCCGATCCTCTCCAGCGAGATGACTTTCAGGGTTCGAAAACTTTACTAAGCCAAGTTGCACTTTATCACAGTATCCCTTTCAAGCCATGTTTTATGATGGGAGGTCATCACTGAATTAAGTCCTTCAAGTCATCTGGGTAGTTTATGCCACATTCCACACATTCTCGTTCTACATCCGCACCCACCATCATACCAGCCGCCCAGACGTAGGATAGCAGTTTGGGATTTTGTGGAGGAAAAACTAATTTATCTCAAATACTTCGGCCATGTACCTCCCATGACTGCCCAAAACCATTTTATGATTTAAGAGATGATGGTTGGGATATTTTAATGCCCCTGTACTTAAGTAAAACTAGCATGTCGCTTAAGTACAACCTATAACTTGTAAGTTACCACATAGTTATTAGTGGGACACGAAATAATGGATTCAATTGCCAAAAGATGGGGTAGTAATTAATTAACTAACAAGTAGGCATTTAACTACCTTAAGAGTTAACATACGTTGCTTAAAAAAATTAAAGCATGAAGTTTTGGTAATTTAAAGGAATATAATTTGCATAAAACAAACTAGGCTCACAATGATCAAAGTATTGACTTGCCTGAGCTATGGGTAAGAGAGTCCTATTGGTCTTGAACCTGATCAAACTGGAGATCTCCTGCTTCCCCGAACTCTACTCGGACGAACGTACCGGACGAACGTACTGGAAAAGATCAACAAGCAGAGAGGACAAATAAATACACAAGAAATAATAAATGAACTCCAAATTAAAGAAGACCAGTGTCAAAAGCAAGATCTTGAATTTACACAAATTTAGAAACAAAGAACATTGTAATCGGTGCTATAACAGGGGAGAACGGAGTCCTCAAAACTTTGCTTTTGAGTACTGATCATTCGATTCCACGAGGCCGGAGGGAGGGGGTTCGACAACACCAAGGATTCGACTACTCAACGTGGTCAAAAGAATGAATGATTCGACTACTTAACATGGTCGAAAGAATGAAGGATTCGATTGCTCGGCGCAGTCGAAAGAAAAGAAAGACTCGAAAGGAGGGCTCAAGTGCTCAACGCGGTCGAAAGAAAGGAAGGGCACGACTGCTCAACGTAGTCGAAAGAAAAGAAGGATTTGACTGCTCGAAGCGGTTGAAAGAAAAGAACGAGTAGTCGAAAAACTCACCAAGAAAGAGAGGTCGGAGGATTTGATGACAATCAAACATCGAACAATGATGAAAGGCCGCAAAGAACACAAGGATAACCGACTAGAGGGGGTGAATAGGAGGTTTTTTTTTAAAAAAATATTCTTATAATTTACAAGGTATCACAGTTAAGAACTAGTCTAAACTAGATACAATTCTAGCTAATCAATTTTACACAAGTAAAGTAATATAATTGTAAATGCGAAAGAGTAAGGACAAGAATTGAACCACAATGGAGACAATGGAGTTTTTCCCGTGGTATCGAAGACTTGCCAGTCTTTACTAGTCCACGTTGAGGAAGCTTAAACGAATCAAGCCGGCTCCACGAATTGAGCCTCAACCTCGATCACTATAGTTGCTCTTTCTTCCATCCGGAGTTGGTGAGCACCGCACCAATCACAATCCTCACCGGGTCACTTCACAAGCTTTTTGAAGTGATCATCGTGCAGCTTCTCCAAGACTTCTAGGTGCTGGCAAGCACCAAGAGTATTAAATCACAGCTCTTGCTTAGAGACTCTCAAGTGACAAGGATCAACTAATGATTAAATGCACTTGTCTAACTCTCAACTACCTCAAAGAATGAATTGAATGTACAACATTTATCCTATAAATCCAATCTTTTCTCCAAGCACCGAGATCAGTAAAAAACTACAAAATGGCCCTCAAGTTATATAATACATTTTGTCTTGATTCATGCTGATCTTTCACCATATTCGTCTTGCCAATGACCTTATCATTCAAATAATCATCGGACTTGAACCTATAACACAACTTGGCACACATGTTAGTCCTTTAACATAATGTTGCCTTTAATTACCAAAACCCAATATGAGGGCCTAGATACTTTCAAAGGGTCAGCCGGGACTGAAGGAGAAGAGGAAGGTGGTGGCTCCTATGAAACAAAACTTAAGTGAGTGAGGGGATTGCTTCAAGGAGCTCTGGGGTATGAAACGACGCAGGTAGAGGAGGGGGCGGCACCGGTGCGGCGAGGACTGAGAGAAGGTGTGTGGCGGCTTGATTATGGAGCTCGGGGCTTCGGGCAACCACAACAACAAAAGTGAGAGATAGATGAAGAAAGGGAGAGTTGAGGGGGAAACAAGAGGAGGCAAAATGGCTCCTCGGTGCTCCATTTATAGATGAAAGAAGGGGGGGTTGGGCGTCAAGATGGAGCGACAGTATTTGCGTCGGCGTGGTGGAGATGGAAATTAACGTGCAGACGACACTTAATGCGTGGACGACACTACAGCGACAACAACATTTAATGCGTAGGCAACACGACAGTGACAACGACATTTAATGAGCACGACGCGGTGGAAAAAAAAAGAGGTTGGCCTAAACCGAAGGGCTGGTCGACAACGAGGAGGTGGTCAACTACGAGGAGGTGGTCGCAACTGGGACCAGGCGGGGACAAGATGAACGGGGGCGCGGCATAGCGGGCACATGGTCGAAAGAAGCTTTCGACCACCTGGTCGAAAAGAAGGAAAAAGGTGCAAGGGGAGGAGAGGGGCCAGGCTCAACAGAGAGGATTCAAAAGGAAACCAAGATTCAAGCTGAAACTTGAAATACAAATTTTTGAATTGAGGCAGAAACCAGAGAATTTTTGCAAATACACTATAACTTGAAATAGGTTTTGGAAACCAAGAAGACAAACGAGAAGGTACTAAACGACATCCGAAAATGGGATGTTACAACCTAGTCGAAAGGATTCAACTATCATATTTCTTTCATCCCCTGACTTGGGAGTGTCGCACACTGCAAGGAACAAGAACAAATCGAAGACGATAAACGAGAACAAGTCGAACAGAATGCCCAGAAGCACACGCTGGCAGTGACAACTAATCTTTCTTGGAATAGATCTAATCTTTTATTTCTAAATCATGTTCTGTGGCTACAAAGTGCCCTAACAACACCCCTAAAACCCTACCATGAAAACATCAAAAGCTTTCTACCCAATCCCGTCACCGACCTCTTCTTCACGTAACTCTTAACCTCTTCCGACTTTTATATACTAGAGCCCTAAACTGTGTCCTTATCAACACAGACACACAATCCTATCTGTTTCAAAAATTAAGGGACCCGAAACCCCTTAAATCACGGGTTTTCCAAAATCTCTCAACCTTCCAGTTATGAGCACCTTCCATAATTCATCATGTGTCGAAGCCTTTAGGATGGCACCTCCCGTAGCTTCTCCACGCATCATGCATTCACCTTTGACCTCCATGTGTCCCAGCGTAAGCCCGACCACCGCGTGACATCCACGACCACCTGAACCTTAAATTTCTCCATCCTAGTTCCGATCCTCCTCATCATCGACCATGACCGTTGCCACTGTAATACCCTGACTATAAGGAAGTCAAGATGTCACCTACAACCACTACTCTTTAGAAGAATAACATCAAAACACATGACCAGGTTAATCAAGTAGAAAGATTATACGGAAACAAGAATTCATCATCAGGTTTAATCAATGGAATAGAAATAAACAATTATGAGAGATAAGGTAGTTATGACCAAACTGGCTTATTACAATTCAACACAAGTCATAATTAACGACAGTAAAAGTCCTCAAAATGTTTGGTTTATGGTAGTGAGTGCATCGTGATGAACTACCCTCCACAAGATCATTCTTCCTTGTCATTTACCTAAATAAAACAACAAAGCAAGAATGAGCCAAAGACTCAACAAGTAACTGTATGTAACACTCAAACATTCCATGAGCAATATATCACAATCATCATTTGAACATTTACTGGAAACGAATTTATGAATGGATGAAGTGGAATGATGCATTGAAGGAATTGGACATATTGCAAATATATATGCAGATAGCGAGTGAATCACCCGTCGGTGTTCACTTAAAGTAATCGTATGAAGAACGTTTCATACGACCGTCCAACGTGGCCCACATTGGAATGGTGGACTCACGTAACGTGGCCCACATTGGAATGGTGGACTCACGTAACCATCTTGGAATTGATGGGATTTCAAGTGCCCATACTGGAATTGATGGGTCTTACAAAAGTAATGTATGCATGTCATGATGTGATCCCATGCCAATATTGAATAGTACTCATAAATGAAAAGAACACATGGCATTCATTTACAAATACGAACAAATGTAATCATTCAATCACACATCATACATGGCATCAATCATAGAATACAAATTACTTGCCTGCCGCGCTGCAACGGGTTGGGAGGTAAATGAGATACCCCTCCACTCACCGCTTCACCGCCTACAATATAAAATAATCGAAATAAGGGCAAACGAATATGACAATGCTACACGTGTCCTCTCTCAATCTCTAGCCAAACTAACCAAATAAAAGTTCAATTTGATCAATTTACCCAAACATTTCAATTATCCCTAATCTGGCAGTTTTACTAGATAATTCACCAATAAAAAACCGTAAGTCCAAAAGACCTGAAACCAGTGCTCAAAGTTTCTTAACTTAACTGGCTACAAAACTCTAGTTGAGGGTAAATTCTAATTCGGCCAATACAGAGGTCTAACCATCCAATGAAAAACTTTAACTGCAGTCTGTCCAGAATTCAGAACAGCCCTAAAGAAAAGGCTCTAACTTTTAAACCACTGATCCAAATAAAGTGATTTTTATCATCCTGGAAAGATGGTGAAATTATCTTCATAAACCTAGTTGGGTGGCCGACCTGATTCTGACTCTAACTAGATCAAAACCTAGGTGCAACCGACTATACCAAACATTTCTGACAGACAGACCAGTACATAGTAAAACAGTCATAACTTTTAATCTACTGGGTGAAAATTCGTGATCCAGGTGCCAAAAGAAAGCTAATGAGACCAGGATAATATCTCCAGAAGACATCAACCTGAGATTCTGCCTCTAAAGGCCTTCAATCTGCCGTGAAACCTACTGCTCTATTCTGGACAGATCTGGATTCGCAGACTAAACCAATTCAAACGAACAAAAGAGCAACAAAACTAATACAAACAGCGAATCGGAACCTTCGTTACCCTTGAGGACCCGTAGAATGATGAAGATCAACATCCCGAAGGTTCTTCTCTTCCTCCATTGGCCGGCCACCACTGCAGCGAGCACGCGGAGGAAAACAATGGCCGTGAAGAGAGAATCGAGGAGATTGCTTGGGGATCTTGGAGTGCGACTTCGGGGAAACACCAAGGGCTATTCCCAGGGGAGGAGGCGGTGCCAGGGCTGAAGGGGGGCGTGGATTTGGTGGAGGGGAAAGGGGAGGTGGCGGTTGCCTAGGGGGAGAAGTGGGAGGGAGAGGGAAGAGGGGGAGTGGGCCGGCTGGCCTAGGGTTAAGAGGGGAGGGGCGCATGGGCCTTGGCCTGGTGCAGTCTTCCCCTCCTTGGCCCACTATGAGGCCGGCCAAGGCCATCCCAGAAGGTCACTAGCCTAGGCCGGAGGCCCGGGCCAAAGAATCTCCCGACAAACTCTGAAATTTTGAAATAAAACTCTCTCCCGAATACAAATCCTCCCTAACGAAATTTGGAATATTACAGCCACACCCAACCTGCACATGCAAGGATCAAACAAGGTTTTTCCGGGACAAGTTCTCCAACTTGATCAATATCAGTTCACACACGTATATCACACTCTCATCTATCAATAAACACGAACCAGATCATCAACAATCTTAATATTCAAGCTTTCAGAAAAAACAACATGAGACTACTTTGAAAAAACCGGTCTGACCACTATGTACAAGCCAGTCAGACCGCTAGCCGACCAGATATGAGTACTCGAGTTACTCAAAGAATACAAGAAATGAAGCACTCGAAGCCTACGACTACCGATTAGAAGCCTACGGCCACCGATTAGAAGCCTACGATCACTGATCGCAAAGCCTACGACTACCGATTAGAAGCCTACGACCACTGATGGCAAAGCCTACGACCACCAACTACCGACCATCGACCAGTCACTGTAGCTTCCGACCATCGACCAGTCATTGTAGCTTCTGACCATGCGACTCCGACTGTCCTTCGTACTCGGTACACACCTCGACTCACGACTGAGTACATTACTCTTTACTTGGAGCTACAGTACTTAGAGCTACAATACTCTGAACTCTATCACTCGGCACTCTGAGTTTCAGTACTCTGAGTCTAGTCGAAAAGGATCATCAAGTATCACCGTTTGGACCACCCGATACAAGGCATGATCAGACCTCCCAAACTGAATATTCTAACAACCGAAACTTTCACAAACGTAAATTTCAATGTAACCCAAAAGTTAATTATTTATCATCACAAAATTTATGGCCAGTCTATATGGTCTAATATATTTTATTTTGGTGAGGAGGGGGTTGGGTTTGGTTTGGTTTGATCCCTTGCAATATTGTGAGGCCAGGGTGCAGTAATTTCCTGAGTGGACTAATTGACTTTGCTTGTATAGACAGAACAAATTAAATCAGAACCGAATATCGCATCACGTACCTCGTCAGAAGATCAGCAAATCAGAGTACCTTGAATGCATGCAACCCGGCCTTACAGCGAATTAAGAGAACTTGTACTTATGATCTAGCATGGAGACACTGAGATAGCAATGCCATGGATCAGACAATGTACTTATGTAGATGCACAGTTCTATGTATGGTCCACTAGTACTTTGGGAGGTTTGAGTTGTAAATGATCAGTTCAACCAAAAAAGGAGAATCAAGATATGCAGGAAGTCCACTGAGAAAGGTGACCACTTTTGCCTCTAGTTTTTATTTCTCCGTGCGGGTAAATGCGTTATGTTATTGACAGGTCAAATAATAGTGCATGGCTTTTGGTGTTAGGAGATGGACAGCTCATCTGCAATTTTAACAAAAAAGAAACCGCAGTGCTCATAACAACACAATCAACGATCCGGTCTTTTGAATCTCGATGCTAATAAACAAGGAGCAACGCGTAAAGTAAAACTGCGCCAATCCTTAAAAAAATATCAGAAGTAACTAATCCGACACCCACCGGCCAATGTGATGTGGCTAAGCATGATGTGATGAATGTTTCTTTATAAATCCAACTTCTACATCACATTGCAAAAGATTACCAAATACCAATCAAACACTGCAAAAGATTATGTTATGTGCGTGGTTGTTGCTTTTTCTGAAAGGATGCTGAAGATTTATGTACTTCAGTGGTGTGGTGAACAACTTGTGACTGAATTTGCCTGGCATCTGAAGTCCTGAGCAGCAGCCACTCGCAAGACAGAAAGAAAGGGCCTCGCGAGATTCTGAGATGAATGCAAGCACCGAATGCTCATTCTGCGCACTGCTCAAGTGCTGCTAGCTAGGAGGGGCATGCGTTGTACACATACTGAGTTTCTGGAGCATCAAGCATGTTCTTTCAGCATGCATGATTTAGGGTTGTACAGCAAAGCTTGATTTGGAGCTGATAAAAGTGTTGCTGATCGATCAGGTGCAGGAACACAGACAATGGCTGAACGGTTAGTTTCAGTGATGTCCTGAATTTAGGTTTAGGGTTCTCTCCAAAGTCTTGACATATAAACCGGCCTTTTTAATATATACAAGGTGCCGCACAGGCACAGCACAGCGGTGGCCCTATAGATCAATCATATTTGGAGAATAGACAAATTCGGGCCAATATGAGCTGTGTTTCTTGTTTTCTAAAAAGAACTGTGTAAAATAACAAGGGTGCTTAAACTATTGGTTGCACTAAGAATCCCAATGCCTTGACCGACAGTAATCCCTGCCTGAAAGGCCGACCAAGCACAATAAAAGATGTGGGAAGAAACAAAAACAAAGAACCTTTCCTTGGCCTATCTCTTGCTCTTTACTGTTGTGTTCTAAACAAAGTCCTGGGTGCATGTGGACTGGGCAAGAGTGGGAATTTGTTTTGGATTTGAACTGCTTTTTCGGATGGGCAAGCTCATCTGTATGTCAAGTTCAAAGATTAGCAATGACCGCCATGCTCTTACACCACCTGAAAGAACCGAACAAGAAGAGGGACATTAAGCTAATGAGATTTAGGAGCTGTACATGTCATGTTCATGGAGGTCAGTATCCATGGCTACTCGCAAGGGTTTCTTCACCACTAGCATGGCTAGCCGGACGGTCTTTACAACTTTAGAAATTAGCGATCACTTTAGAATCAATTATGGGCGGATCCAAGTGAGGCTTGAGGTTGCACATGACATTAGGTTTGATTTTATTTACCTTATCAAACTACCGGATCTAGAAAAAAAACCAACATACCATCACATGTGTATCGGGTTACTGAGCTTATGTTGTGAGGTGCACACATATATATACAGATTTTTTCATAAAGTGAAATAAAATCGAACCCAGTGTCCTGTGCATCTCTGATCCTCACTTAGATCTGCCCATGTTTACAATGGCGAATAGTCAATATCCCAGCAAGAGCAAGTTTGCTTCCCAATCCTAACCTCCTACTTCTCTCAAATCAGCAGATCCTAGCTCTACCCTATCCCCTTTAGTCATCCCTCGGACTCTCATAGGACAAATCCTTGATCTCAACTCAAGTCATTCCCCCTTGTTTTGAGGGGAACCTCATGTGGCATCCTTCAGCCGTTTGTAATTTGTCATGCTCAATATGTACCTCTCGTTTGCTTTTTTTTTTTCTTCTTGTTTTGTTTAAATGTATAGTTGAGTAAAAATATTCTCAATCCTTCCAGAAAAAAAACCCTCACTTACCTCGGTGCACCTCTTCAACATAGCGATGGCTTTGCAGCTTACAACAGAGTTTCTTCAAGCATGGCGTAAGGCGGTAAAACGCCATCAAATGCATGGATTTTTAAGGTGTGATAAGTATCTATTAGCATTGGCATGTCACCAAAATATAAAGTAAGTTTAATTGGTTTTTGTTGGACCGAAACAACGAGTAGGGGGTTGAATAGGAGTGCTATCTCTATTTCATTTTGATCGGATTCAACCAAATCTTCACTCCAATAGCTATGAAGATCAATGTATGAGCACAACGAAATCTTGTATTGAATCCAATTGAAACCCTGAAGCACAACAACCAAAATCACCGAAAACTCAAAACAAGATGAGTTGGGCGGTCAGACCTCTCAGGCTGGGCGGTCTGACCGATGGCCTGGCGGTTTGACATCTCACGAGGGGTGGTCTGACCTCCAGCACAAGGAACAGTTAAATCAATCGACTCAACTTATGATCTGGTGATCTAAATCATCTCAAATTTCAACCATAACTCATCAAGAAGGCCAAAAACCTATTCCAATCGACTATCGCGAAGATCAAGGCCAAAGTTCTATGAATTTCATAGATGAGGGAAGGAGAGCACAAGAACTTAGGAAACTCAAATTTTGATCCTAAAACTTACTCGTGGATAAAAAATGATCAAGATAATCCAAGATATATTTCCACATGTCACGGCAAACAAAATCACAGCAAGAAATCAAAGTAGAACCAAATGATCACCAAAATACAAAAAGTCACCAAATAGATAGTAAGAACAAGAAGTGATTCATCTTGAAGGAATCTTGCTTGGATTGATTTGAGATAGATGTTGGTTTACAACCACTCCACTATGGAGGACAAAAGCTCAATACTTGAGCACACAATCAATTCATCTTTCACAAACTCTAGCATCAACTACTCCAAAATTCTCAAATAACAAATTAGTGTTTTTCTCTTGAAATGGCTTAGCCAGATTTCCTCCCTAAAAAATCTAAAACCTCTCTGAAATTTAAAATGAATATAACTTTTGACTCGAAACTCCAAAAATTATGAAACCAAGTGCAGATATCCTCTCTATTGCCTACACCCTCTATTTTTAGTCCAACCTAAAATTTGAAAAAACACATTTATGGCCGATTAGACCGCCGCCCACGGCCAGTCTGACCGCTAGTCACTAGGCCTGCCCAACGGCCGGTCTGACCGCTAGAGATGGCCGATCAAACTGCCACCAAGGCCGGTCCGCCGCCCTGGCCGGTCTCGCCGCCCTGGCCGGTCTGACCGCCTATTGCCTAACAGCATCTGAAATTTACCGAAAACGAGTATTTCGACAAACCCTTTCTAACATTGCCAATTGTATCATCATCCTAATATCGTGAGCATATCCCCATGATATCCACAATCTCCCCCTTGATGAACTTATTGATAATTTTTCAAAAATGTAAGTTTTAGGTTTGAGGACGAAAAAACTCAATGTTTTCGCGCAAATGAACAACTTGGTCCAAAATCAAGGTAAAAATAATGAAAATGACCAAGTTGGCTTTAGATTAGCGGAGGCAAGTGAGATAAGGCAAAAGAGAGCAAGGAAGCTTTAATTTTCAGAGAAGAGTAAAAAATATCACTTTAGGTCCATATGAAAGAACAATTGTTCAAGTTGGCATTTCGTCATTGTGAGGTTCCAAGAATTGTAATTCAAGTTCAGAAAAGGCAATAAGATCACAAAAATACAAATCATATCCTTCCCCTCACTATGATCATCATTTTTCAAACAAAAATTATTTTCTCCCTTTTCCTCCAAATAGCTCCCCCTTTTAACATTTTTAATTATATCTTCTCCCCCTTTGACAATGGAGTAATGAAGGAATCACGTCTTCCTCTCATCCAGAGATGATAAATTCAGAATTGAGGAAGAAGCACAGAAAAGAGCATGCATGAAATGCAATGGGGTGGCTTTATTTTTGATATTTTTCAATTTTTAGTACAAGAAGCTTTGGAGATTACTCAAAAGAATAAGCTAGCATTTCTATTATTACTCAAAATAGATCAAGCATGAAGGTGCTATCAAGATCATGTTAAGATATATATATATCAAAGATAAGATAGAAAACTCAAAATGAAGCGATGAATTTTTCACAAGTTAAGCAAAGCTTCATCAATTTAAACGACAAACAATAAAACTTATATTACAATGCATATTTTTGTAATTTTAATATGAATGTAATATGATACAATGAGATGCAAGAAAAGCTCAAAAGCCTAAAAAGATCAAAAAATTTAGAAGAAGGTTAAGGAAAGATCAGATGAACAAGGAAAACTCAAAGGAGAACCAACTCCCCTTCAAACCAACTCATAGGGGTAAATTACTTCTAACTCGATCCTCAAGGAGGCAAACCTAGTTGGGTCTAAAGGCTTGATGAGGATATCAGCTAGCTTAGTTTCGAACTCTATAAACTCCAGCACAATATCACTCTTGATGAGGACATCCCTCCTTCGGATACACGCACAACACTAGACCCTCCAGATCTGGGTGCTGACACTACTACAAAAGAGGCAATAGCAGACGGCCCATCACAGACGGTTCCAAAGGAACCGTCTGTGTTGGGTCTGCTCTGCTTGTCGACCTATCACGAGCGGTTCTTATTTTGAACCGTCGTGATAGTAATTATTACGAGCGGTTCTTATTAAGAACCGTCAGTGATATTACATGACGGTTCTATTTAAGAACCGCTGCAGCGATAATTCAGAAATCACGACGGTTTTTAATAAGAACCGCCTCGTAATATCACGACGGTTATTAGTAAGAACCGTGCTCGTGATTTCTGATTATCGCGCATTTAACCGCTCGATACTATCACGCACGGTTCTTATTGGGAACCGTCTGTGATATTTATTATCACGCACGCCTGAACTAGAACCGTCTGTGATTTCGGCTTCATATAAATTGAGCGACACATCCTCACCCGACCGCCGCTAGCCAGTGTCCATCGCCGCCTCGCCATCGCCGCATCTGCCGCTTCTTCCACTGTCTCTACCGCTCCAGCGCCACTTCCTGCCTCTAGCTCCTCCAACTCGCGACTCCTCCTCTAATACTGGTATGAGCTTGGAGATGCTTGTGGACTTGGCATTTTATTGTGTGTTAATGCATTGACTAAAAGAAAGGAGAAAAGATAGTGTAGATGCTAACTGTGAATATTGAGAATGGTGTTGTTACTATTGATTTATTACATACTTGCTTTGAGTCACCGCGTGTGGTACATAACTAGTGAAGGGTATGAGATGATGCCTATATTTGGGTTGCATGATTGTTCAATTGAGATAGATATCGTGTCGAGAGGTAGGGATCATGGTTGTGGCCGTAGGCATGGCTACGCTATGCCACCGCGTGTGGTACATAACTAGTGAAGAGTTTTCTTTCAATAACCTTAGATGCAAATGTTGGAGAATGAGTTTAATTATATTGCACATTTTCGTTCTATTAGGGAGTTATTGTTTCTCCTTGTACATAACTATTTAGGTATGTTTGGTAAATAGGAAGCCCATTGTGCCCCCGACAGAGAGGGAAGGGAGGAGAAGGTGAGGATTATCGAGAGATATTAGATATTTTCTTCGTGAGCTCCGAGGGTAACGATCTATAACCCTTTATGTTTGCTATAAATTAATCGCTAATCAATTTGACACTAATTTGTTACATGCGTAGTGTAGATGGATCGAAACTGGATGTACGCTGTGAACCGTGTGAGTCAAGAGTACATTAATGGCGTGGTTGATTTTAGAAGAGCCACGAAAGGTGATATGTTGAAGAAGGGATAAATTTTATGTACTGTCCGTGCATTGATTGCGGTAATCTGAAGATGTTTAACAACGCGGCGCAGATCGAAGCGCACTTGATTCGAAGGGGTTTCAAAAAAGGGTATACATGTTGGACCAATACGGTTAAGAGCGATTATACGAAGTTAATAATGACGACATCGCCGAGGAAGTCAACGATTTGCCGGATGTGGACTGTGCTTTTGATGAGGATAGGGGGCACGATGA
Organism: Hsuehochloa calcarea; assembly: GCA_036346395.1. Taxonomy (NCBI): domain Eukaryota; kingdom Viridiplantae; phylum Streptophyta; class Magnoliopsida; order Poales; family Poaceae; genus Hsuehochloa; species Hsuehochloa calcarea. Next base: position 65,705,147 of record CM070598.1, read on the forward strand.
CAATCTGGATCAGATGCTACGCGATGCAGAAGAGAACTACAGAGGGAGAGAGTTTTGTAAATTCGAGGGCTTAAGGGAGGACTCGGTGAGACCTTTGTTCCTCGGCCGCAAGCCGATACACAAGGTTATCAACCGTGCTTGAACTGCTGAAATTGAAGGCAAGCAATAGTTGGTCCGATAAGAGTTTCACGGCGTTGTTAGGTCTCCTAGCGGACATCCTTCCGGAGGGAAACGTGTTGCCCAAAGACCACCTATCAAGCAAAGAAGGTTATTTGCCCATTGGGAATGGAAGTAGAAAGAATACATGCATGTCCGAACGATTGTATCCTCTACCGTAAAGAGTATGCGACATGCATGTATGTCCTGTGCAAAGCATCCCGATACAAGCGCCAAAATATCGCTAAGGTGAAGCAAGGACCTCCGCTAAGATGTTGTGGTATCTGCCTGTAATCCCCACGTTTGAAGCGTTTATTTGCGAACCCAAAGGAGGCAAGATTGCTGCGTTGGCACTCAGAGGAGCGTAAGAGAGATGGAAAGCTAAGACACCCTGCTGATTCTGCCCAGTGGAGAAACTTCGATCGGAGCTTCGAAGAGTTCGGTGCGGAACCGAGGAACATAAGGTTAGGGTTGAGTACGGATGGAATGAATCCTTTCGTAACATGAGCACCGACATAGCACTGCCCGTGAATCTATGTATGTACAACCTTCCTCCTTGGCTGTGTATGAAGCGGAAGTACATTTTGATGTCACTACTTATCCAAGGGCCGAAGCAACCTGGGAACGATATTGATGTGTACCTAGCACCATTGCTGGAAGATCTTGTGACACTTTGGACCGAAGGGGTACAAGTATGGGATGCGTACAAACGAGAGAACTTCACTTTACGCGCCATATTATTCTGCACCATCAATGATTTTTCTGCCCTTGGTAACTGTCGGGTTCGAGACAAAGGAGCCAAAGCCTCATCACTTTGCTTAGATGGTACCGAGAGTGTATGGTCAACAACTCGCAAGAAAATCGTATATATGCGTCACCGTAGGTTCCTTCCCAGGAGTCACCCATACCGCAAGATGAAGAAACAATTCGATGGAAATAAGGAGAACGGTTCAGCTCCAAGGGCTTTTAGAGGGAAAGAGGTCTATGATATGGTTAAGGATATTGATGTTGTGTTTGGAAAGGGATCTAAATTAAGAACCCCTCAGAAAAACATCTGGAAGAAGCGGTCAATTTTTTGGGACTTGCCTTATTGGGAGCACTTAGAAGTTCGCCACTGCATCGACGTCATGCACGTGGAGAAGAATGTATGTGATAGCTTGATTGGTCTCTTACTGAACATCAGTGGCAAAACAAAAGACGGCGTTAACGCACGACGTGACTTGGTTGATATGAACATAAGAACCGAGTTAGCACCGAAAGAGACCGATAAAGGACGAACGTACCTTCCCCCCGCTTGCTACACTTTGTCCAAGGCCGAGAGAAATGAACTGTGTCAAAGCTTGCATGGTGTGAAAGTTCCGTCCGGTTACTCCGCCAATATTAAGAAACTTGTTTCCATGATAGATTTGAAACTAATTGGTATGAAGTCTCATGATTGTCATGTCTTGATGACACAAATGCTTCTCGCTGCGCTTAGGAGTATCTTGCCAACAAGGTCCGAGTGGTAATCTTTAGGCTGTGTTATTTCTTTAATTCAATTGCTCAGAAGGTCATCGATCCCGAAGGACTCGACGCTCTGCAGGCCGAGGTGGTGACGACTCTATGTCATCTTGAGATGTATTTCCCTCCGTCATTTTTCGATATCATGGTCCATCTCATTGTTCACCTTGTGAAAGAGATAAAGATATGCGGCCCTGTGTTCCTACGTCATATGTACCCATTTGAGAGATACATGGGAATTTTCCAAGTCCTACTGACGGAATCGATCTCGTGGAGGGCGATATCGAAGGTTATGCAACCAAGAGGTCATTGAGTTCTGCGTCGACTACATGGCTCGTGGAACCGATAGGTGTGCCTCTATCTCGCCATGAGGGGAGACCGGAGGGTATCGGGTCCATCGGAAGGAAAGAAATCACTCCCGATCTAAATACGTACGCGCAAGCCCATTTCACGGTCTTGCAACACATGACCCAAGTGTCCCCGTACATCGACGAGCACAAAGACATGTTACGACAATGTAATCCGCACTCCGGTCGGAGGTTTGGATCACGAGAGCACAACCGCTTCGGTTCAACGAATGGTTAAAGATGCGATTCACTGGGAGGACATCAAGTGATGAAACGCTGCTATGGTTGGCCAAAGGACCAAAATTTACAATTGTGACATGGCAAGGATACGACATAAATGGGTACACGTTTTATATGGCACCGTGATATGAAGAGCACGATCCGTAATAGCGGTGTCCGTGATAGATGCATTTCACGAGGGTTCAATACCGCGGGGCACGCGGTTGAACTCGTACTATGGGTTCGTAGAGGAGATTTGGGAGCTTGACTATGTACTTTTCAAGATCCCCTGCTTCGATGTCACTTTGGGTTAAACTTCCGCAGGCGTGAAGGTCGACAAGCACGGTGTCACTCTGTGGACCTCAAACGTGTCGGATACAAGGACGAACCATTCATACTCGCTAAGCAAGTTGTTCAAGTTTTTATGTAATGGACCCGAAGAAATAAGAACCGCCACGTAGTTCTTCATGGGAAAAGAAGGATTGTCGGAGTTGAGAATGTCGTGGATGAGGAAGAGTACAATCAATTTGACGAGTTGCCTCCTTTCGAGACGGCATCGATCGGTGGAAGAACCCGGTGAGGAAGCTAGCTATATCGCGTCGATCATCATGAAGGATCGTATTTCAATTAAGAATGTATATATTCCATCGTTATTAATTTGATGTTAACATGGAAACGCGCCACGTGTTATGGGCGATGCTAAATCGGTCAATTTGCCTCGGTTGGTCGTGTGAGACCCCGGTTTATCAGACTTGTAATGCAAAAGATATATATGAGAAAATTAAACACCTCATTTGGAGCTATGGTACAGTGAATCAAGCACCTCATGAGATGAACAACCCAATTGGATTCATCTCATTTGGAGCTATGATGCACTTTCTACGATTTTTCAAAGCCTTGAAATGAGCAAAAGTAAAATGCATAAGTAACTTTTCTGGAAATAGTAACATGTTCCAAACTAATTTTCACAGTAAGCTCATTAATAGAGGAATCCAAAAAAATTGGATTCACTCAAAAATAGTTTACAGAGAAAAAGTTATGCATTTTTGAATTAAATTGTATTTTTCAGATGACAAATAAGCCTTCTCGGGAAAATCCAAAATTAAATCGACGTGGATGAACTTGGATCGTTGATCTAGCGATGGACGGTTCACTGGGAGATATCACAGACAGTTCTATAACAGAACCGTCTGTGATACTTAATATCACAGACGGTTCTATTAATGAACCGTCTGTGGTATCAACATATCACAGACGGTTCAGTTATGGAACCGTCTGTGATATTAAAATTAGGGTTTCCCTTTCTAAGTTATCACAGACGGTTCCATAATAGAACCGTCTGTGATAGTTAACATCACAGACGGTTCTATTATGGAACCGTCTGTGATGCATTATCACAGACGGTTCTATCATAGAACCGTCTGTGATATCCATGTATATAAGTCTGTTCTATCATCGAACGGTTGTGCACACTCTGCTTTTTTCACACTTCTCTGCCGTGAGGGTTTACCAGGGCCGCCTCCCTTCGTCCCCGCCTCAGGCCAGCGCCGCCTCCTTCATCCCGCCCAGACCGGGCCGCCTCCCTTCGTCCCTACCTCCGACCAGCGCCGCCTCCCTTCGTCCCTCTCCCAGACCAGCCTCCTTCGCCCCCTCGTCCACCTTCCGTCGGTTACCGCCCCGCTTGACACCGGTGAGTAAGGATGAAAACCAAAGGTTGCATTTGGGTTAGTCTAGGTATCTTGATCCTGATCCTCCCATAGGCACATAGCACTAGGAGATATATATATATATTACAAAGTGACTTTTGTGCAATCTTGAATTAAACCATAGAGTCGATATATGTTTCATAGCATTGTAGTTAGATTCCATTATATTTGCATGCCTTATGTTGAACTATGGAGCAAACCCTTGGGCTTTTGTGTGGAATGACTTTTAATGATGGTTCCCTATCTTTAGTTTCATGTGGAGAATCAACACATCATTCAAGAAAGTAAAATATGTTTTGCCAAATGTGCTTGGCAAGATCTACTAGTTATACACCCATATTAGCATCCCGAGCCTTGATATAATGGCCTTAGTTTTTAGGGTCTTGTATTTCAAATTATCTTTGCAAATATGTTGTTTGAGATATATTTTGTATCCACATTCTCTCGTAAGGAACATGATAGCGTAATAAATCATATGGTTGATGTTAGATCCGCATAAGGAAAATGAAATCAATGAGAAGGCACGATTAGTTGCCTTGGAATGTTGGAGATTTAGGGCTTGTTTGGTTGATGTCTAATTTTCCATAACTAACCTTAGTCGGTGTGGTGTGCCACACTTTTTTGGCAACAAAATTCTGCGCCACAAGTGTGGCAAACTTAGGCAAAAAAATGAGTCTATAACATGCGGGTCATGGCCTCATGGGGCTAAGAAAGTGTGACAAGTCACAGTTGTGACAACGAACCAAACACACGCATAAATAGCTTTAGCGCACCTAAGGTTAGGCGGGACAACCTTATGTCAGCAAACCAATCGAGCCCTTAGATGCACATAAAGGGCGTTGAATGACTATGATAGTCATAAGAAATGTATCAAGTACAGCACTCCCTTTTAAAATTGCCTTCTGTTTTAGGAGAATGAGATCAGCTATGCCTTGGTGGAGATATATGCTAGGTTAGAACAATGTTGCTATCATCAGAGTAATCAATTTTTATTTCAGATATATGGGAGGGATATTATGCTATTGGAACTTCTAGGTTGTATTTGGACTTGTTCTCGGTGCTTTTGATTTTTGAAAGATTCAACAACGTATGCATTGCTACACCTTGATATTTTGCACACTGCTATTCTGTGGGGGTATTTCAATTATCTTCAGCCTATGGGCTTATTGATCTTGATTTGAAGGTTATCATGTCTCCCCAAACATGTGCTATGTGCTTCCCCTGATCCCTGATTTGAAGGGTATCTTTGTATTCAATTATTGAGTATCACTTTGAGTATATATATGTTGTACTAAGTCAAGTCTGAAATTGATTTGTTAGTACTAGGAGATATATATATTGCAAAGTGACTTTTGTGGGCTCTGTTGGAATTGCTCTGTGATAATAATTGTCATATATTCAAATTGATGTGATAGCATATTCAGATTTGAGCTCTACATGTGATAGCATATTTCTTCTTGATTTGGCAATACTATAATCAGGAGATTTATGTACACCTCCAAGTATACACATGTATATGCTTATGAACGTAAACAAGTATATACTATACACATAGAAGTTCCATTACTTTTGTTGCAGTGAATTGCATGCCTCCACACCATACTTCATTTATTCATGCATCCGTGATGAAGCATCCAGATAACATGTTTTGTACTAGTGTATCGACAAATATTTCTATGTAGATCTTCTTTGCATACCATTTTACCTTATTTATGTTAGGACCCTTCAATGTTATGTGCCTCCTATGTTGCCACTCCACATGCCACTTTATTATGTGCCCCCATGACACTCATGTCTGTGACACGTGGATTGCCATATATATATATGAAAAATCTTTGATAGAATAGATGGGTTGTAATACCATAAAATTACCTAAAGAAGTAACATAAGTGTTTTTTTGTGAGGTATCAAACATTAATTTATTAACAAAAATATCATTTAAGGAAAAAGCTGTTTAGAAATTAGATGAAATCTAATATTATTTGTAAGATCATGGCCAACAATCAAAGGGGGGACGGGAGGGGGGATGAGAGCCTAAAAATATCATTTAAGGAAAAAACTGTTTTAGAAATTGCATGCCTCCACACCATACTTCAGATTATTCATGCACTGTGAGATATATGAAAGTGCACTGTGAGTAATCATTGCGTACGTAACTTATATAGATAGCAAGTTAGCGAGATGACAGAGGCACCGTCTTCGCGCCGTCGAGGGCGCCGCCAAATGCGCCTGGATCTCCGATCAAGGTGGTACGGAAGCGAGATGGCAGAGGAATCTCTAAATTGCCGTCGGGCCGCATGACGATCACGGAGGTCAGTGATGTCGGGATCCCGCTGAGTCCCAAGAACGCAGCTGCAAGATTCCGGACCGTCTGCGGGGTACTTGTAAGGGAACGGGTCCCCATAACCACCCCAACCTGGAAGTGTCTGACGGATGTACAGAGAGACCAGTTGTGGACTGAGCTTTCTGCCTCGTTCACTTTCCCCGGCGTACTGGACATGTGTGCGATGGCACGCGCGCCGCGATGTGCCACGCGTGGAGGACCTTCAAGAGCACGCTTGTCACGCGAAGACGTGAACACGGGTCGGACGCCCTTCACGGCATCCTTTCTTGTCGCGGGATACATGGGATGCCTTCGTGCAGATGAAGACGACGGCCGAATTTCAGGAGCAAAGTGCGGCGCACAGAGCTCTCCAGGCCCAAAACACTCACCCCCACAAACTCGGCACCGCTGGGTACGCGGGTAAAGCCACGAAGTGGGCGGCGGAGGACGAGACCGCCGCCTGACCGCTTGTTTGGGATCTCGACGAAGCGCTCGAGCACGTTAAGAGCGAGGGCATCAGCCACGTCTTCAGGCAGCATCTCTTTCGCAAACCAGGCAGACGAGGCAGTGTCCCAACGCCTGGTAAATATGTCGAACCACTTAGTTGTTAATAAGTCCATAACTTCATAGTGTCTATAATAACATGATGTCCTCTTGCAGAAGCATTGACTTCCGTGATCTTCCCAAGGTTCCTCGAAGTGGGCAGGAGAAGGATGTACTATCTACGGCCCTGGGAAACAAGGAGCACCCGGGTCGCACGCGAGGCGTTGGGGTTTACGTACCTTGGAGGGATGGATTCCCACGACTCCGCCACATATAGGAGTAGGAAGAGATCCAAGGACCAGCACGACGCTCACCGGAACATGTCATTATTGAAAATTTCAAGGACAAATAACAAGTTTACAGAACCAAGTAAATGAACTCATGAGGGCGCAAGCCGCCCCTGTTAATTTGGGAGCAAGTCCTCCTCAACATCGGAGTAGCGTCGCGTCCACACATAATTCTGGACATGACGACGTGCAATTACCGATCGACGACATCGAGGTAATGTACATCTCTGGAATGCTCCAAATATAGACATATAGGACGCCTTAGCTAATTGTGTACCGCTTTGTAGGAGCCGACGCCCGCAAGCTCAAGTGAGGATGGTTGGGTCGATTGCTATTGAGGTCAAGGGGGTATGGTGTATCCATACCAGAAGAGGCGATCAAAGACGGTGCCCACCGGCGCAGGTTACGCCAGGGTGCAGGTGGACATGGTACATGACAATTTCATGGCCATCCTACCGAAATTCCCGAACGAAGAAATCACAACACTAGGGATGCCGTGCACACTTTTAGCCGGGCCCAAGAAGGACATCGCTCGACCTGCAGTGGACGCGATATCGCCACGACCCGCCGCCTCTCCAATAGGACCTCGATGAGTCCGCCCCCTTCGCTTGAAGCCCGCCTCATCGGTTCCGCCGAGAAGACGCCAAGGACAAGACAAGCGTGTCACCATATCGGTCCCGAGTCATCTCCAAAGAAGACGTCGCAGCGCCTCGTTACGAACAAATCGATATCGAAGAAGATTCAAGCGCCGCCAAGCCCGCAATACTCCCTTGATATCCGCTGGTCTCGACAAAGAACTAACCTCGGGACTAGCTTGTCAATCTTTGCATGAGTGGTACATGCGCAAGACCCAAGAGGAGGAGCCATACCGAATCGTCGAGATCGAGCGAGCATTTTCATCACGAGGCGGGCCACTTTGTCGTGGGCTTCGAGGACTTATTCGACCTATACAACCTAACCGCCTCGACGCCACTTCTACGATGTTGGACATCGTAAGTGTGTACAATCAATTTCTACACTCACGTGATAGCGATAAATATCACAACTCATTCCTTACGTCAGATACATTATGAAATGTGCCCGTCGAATCAACGAACCGGTGGGTTTCCTCGACCGCACGTGATCTCAGAGCAAACAATAAACCAAGACGCATCCTACGTCGAGAATTACATAAAAATGGGATTGCTTGCTCAGAACGACAAGGAGTACATAATGGTGCCGTACAACCAGAAGTAAGTGCTTCACTACTTGCTACACAAAAGTCGCTTGAACATATATAGGTTTATGACTATAGCGACATACATGAGTAGGTTCCATCGATTCTTGTGATTATTGTGCCAAAGAGGAACATGGTATTGTACCTTGATTCTCTACTCAACAAAACCATGACTTCACCCTTCTTAAAGGAATACTCGAAAGGTACGATCATTTCCTCCGCACATAATTGTATTGTAGTCCTCCTTCATTTGAAATGGACGAGGATAACTTTTGGAATCATGTAGGCGTTCATCGGCTATGTTGCCGAGGAGGTTTATACAAGGAACGAGCGCCACACTAACCCACAAGATGCGATTTCCTATGCAGCGATACAACACAATAATAATATATCATACTCAGTAAATATTGCGTCTCGAATCGATCGTACCTATATATGTATATCCATTTTTGCGAAGGCCAAAGAAAAACAAGATCACCTATGCGCATTCTACGTATGCCATCATATGCGGCTATTGATTAATTCTACGACACACGATCCCCGGTAGGTCAATCTCGCTATAGTTATTTTCTAATTATAAATTTAAATATATATTCTTACTACTTTACTCTTGCTAGCGGCGGACTTGAACCTAGAGTTAAAAGCACTCCGTAAGAACGAGGTCACACATGTTCGAGGGTTGCTCTGCAGCTTCATCAAGTCGGAAATCGTTAACCCCGACGGAGAGTTTCACGTCGTCGACTAGTTGTAATTGATTCAATATTGTAACTCACTTTGACTAGTTGTAATTCAATTTGTAACTCTAGCGACAATACTTCAAACATTCTTTTTTAATTGATTTTGAGTTAAATGAACACTTTGAGTTGTCAACAATAATACGTGATGTAGCCGTTTCTACTTATTCGCTTGTAATTGATTTTGAGTTAAATGATCACTTTGAGTTGTCAACAATAATCTGTGATGTCATTGTTTCGGTTGTTTGTTTTCGAGGGTATGGCTAGCAATTCACGAGGCTAGTGAAAATACGAAAAAATTAGTTAGTGGAAGGACATACCACGCAGACGGTTTTGTTCAAAATCGTGTGTGATACTAGGTAATCACAGACGGTTTAAACCAAGAACCGCCTGTGATATGCAAGCCTCACAGACGGTTCTTAGCTCAAACCGTCTGTGATTATGTAGTATCACAGACGGTTTTTTATTAGAGCCGTCTCTGATTATGAAGTATCACAGACGGTTTGGTAATAGAACCGTCTCAGGATACTTCAGATATCGAGCAGTTCTATTAAAAACCGTCATGTTAAACTTATCACGAGACGGTTGAAAAACCGTCTATGATAACCGCTTTGTTATCACAGACATAAAAATTCGAGCGGTTCAAAAACCGTGCGTGATGACGGTTCGGCAACCGCTCGCGATAAGGTTTTCTCAGAGTAGTGTGAGCTACACTGGTCCTATGACAAGAGCTAGAGCACGCCACTTAATCGATCGTAAAGTCGCTTTCTAGGGTGAGTGTATTATTTGAGAACTCTATGATGCTGCCTAATGGAGATGATTTACTTGTACTCAGGAATCTAGGACTACGACCAGTTCAAGAAGGTCTACGACCACTGCAAGAAGATCTACGACCACTACAAAAAGACCTACGACTAGTTGATTCGATTGGAGCAATCTACGACCGTAAAAGCGAGCACAAGACTCGCTGGATACAATCTACGACCAAAGATAGCATGGACTCCTCAAGACCACCCTAGGACCAGTCCTACGACCCGATCTTCGACCAGAAATACGCAACACAAGGTGCTGCGTCACCGTTTTGGAAACTAATAAGACTTTATAAACGTAACGAGGTCGGAGTCCGTGTTGTGTACGCTTCATCCCACTACCGCACAACCCTAGGTCGACCTCCTCACGCTCCCTATATATATACAGAGTCGCCATAGTTTAGAGGTAGGTTTTCTTAGATTATTCTCGCTAATTGCGGTTTACGATTATCGGTTTGAGGAACCCCACTTGTAAACTTCATCCATATCCGCAATACAATTGATTGCATCTACCTTGTTCTTGTGAGTTGCTTCGATTGCTTGCGGGAACAATAACCTTCGTGGTAAGGTCGATCGCGTGCAAGCGTGGTCGATAACGACAGCGCGCGGTGTAGCGAATTGCGAGGTGACGATCCGCTGGTCGGAAGCCTCAAAGCGCCAACGCCCTCACGATTTAACCAAATCGAACCTATCGGAAGATCGGGCGCGTGACTCATCAAGTGGTATCGAGCAAAGGTTGCCCGTTAGGTAATTTCGTTTATCCCTTTGTTAGTTGTGTTCCTCACCTAGAGTCCGTAAAACCGCCCTACAAAAGTTTTAGATCGTAATTATTCCATTGTCCAAACCACTTTGTGCCTTTCGCAATTTTGTTTTCGCCGCATTGTTGAGTTCGAGTCCATCGTCGGTGTCTTTGTTGCTGGTTTAGAGTAGCATTCTTGGTCTATAGTCAGTACCGTCGCCCGTAGTGCCACCATCCATCCTGAACGCACGACCTCCTTTTTCGAGCGACACCCATTCGACTACCCGCTCGGGATTTACCATCTGGTCAGAATCGAACATCTACTCGGATCCGACCACCTCTTCGAGCAACACCCATTCTACCATCCACTCAGGAACTACCACCTGGTCGGACTCGATCCCCTGGTCGGATTCCGTAGCCGCAACAGAACTAGCCCAAGTTCGAGAGAGAGAGAGAGAGAGTATCTTTTAATTACCTATTTACCTCTGCTCTCCGAAAAAGTTTGTGACCCAATCACCTCATCGGATCCAGAAAAGGTAACAGAAGAATTTTGGGCTTGGGTCACGTTTGCAAAAAAAAGAGAGGAAGCAAAAAGTGCAAAAGAAAAGAAAAGAAGCAAAAAGTGCAAAAGAAAAGAAAAGAAGCAAAAAGTGCAAAAGAAAAGAAGAAGAAGCAATTCGACCACCCCTAGTTGGTCTACGACCGCCCGTCCTTGCATCCTTTGGACTCCTTTGTATCGAGTCCTTGTTTCGATCGAGATTGTGCTAGGGCTAGGGGCACTTTTAGACCAAAGAATCGTGATTTAGCATGTGGGCTTTGGTTCACTTTGCTAATCTGATTTCATTATTGCTATTCCTTGCTACTAAACATTGCCTGTCCGAACTCCACATACTTTCGACCCTCAGATTGGATCCTCGCATTCGCCTCCGCCATGATCGTACATCCCACCTTCGCCGATTAGACCACCTGCTGCAATTTGGTAAGAAACTCCTAAGAGCTTGGTAAGACGCTTGAGAGTGTGTGATTCCACCCTCCGACCACCTAATAGTGATAGGGATAATACCTTTGTGTTGTCTTTTGTCTCCTACTAACCATGTCAGGTGAAGGATTGGATGCGCAAGAGTGTGTTTTGAGGGAAGAGCTCATGACGCTATTGGATGAACAACGCACTACTGTTAATGAGGACATCGACAGGAAGCTTCAAGCTACCACGATCACATTACAACACTCAATCAACGATAGTATTGCGGCGCTCACTACACGCCTCGAAAGAATAGTGAACCGACCACCAAACGTTGGTCGTGTGGAACCTCATGGTGCAGCCCATGACCATGAGTTTGATAATGATAATGAGATGCACGACCACGACGCCTTTGATGCACGACAACGGATCCGACCGAACTTCAACCGTCAAGGTATGAGAGGTAATAATGTTCAGCAACATAATGCACATGTTAATGATGATCCATATGCTAAAGTTAAGTTCTCTATACCATCTTTTATGGGTGCTTATGATGCTGAAATATATCTAGATTGGGAGATGACGGTAGAACAGAAATTGAATGCTCACTTAGTTCCCGAAGTGCATAGTGTTAGGCAAGCCACAAGTGAATTTAAAAACTTTGCCATCATTTGGTGGAATAGGGTATGCACCGAAGGATTAGCGCCTACTACGTGGGATGGTTTAAAGGTTGCTATGCGTAACAGATTTGTCCCACATTCTTTTAAACGTGATTTGCGTAATAAATTACAGCGCTTAAACCAAGGTAATAGATCTGTAGAAGAATATTATCAGGAGCTACAAATTAGCATGTTGCGTTGTGATATTATTGAGGATGAAGAAGCTGCAATGGCACGTTTTATGGAGGATTAAGACGTGAAATTCGTGACATAGTGGATTACAAAGAATACGATAGCGCCCCTAGATTGTTCCAACTTGCATGTTTGGCGTAAAAGGAATTGCAGGGACGACAACAGAGGCCAAGGAACAACTTTGGGAGCATGTCTACACCACGACCAGTGCCGGGGCAAGCCAAAACAGCCCCACCTTCACTACACGGTCTGCTGCCCCCTCCACGAGTAGGGCGCGTTCAGCGAAGACTCAGACCACATCACATGCACCCGAGGTAAGTAAAATTACTAGTGTGCGTGCACCACCAAGAGTTCTTCGTCGGTTGCTTCCACTGGTCGTACCACTGGGATTGTGTGCCACCGTTGCAAGGGAATGGGGCACGTCATGAGGGACTGCCCGAGTCAGCGAGCATACCTTGCCACCAAAGACGGTGGTTATGTAAGTACTAGTGATATTGAGGACGAATATGTACTTGCCACTAACATTGCAGTGGAGGAGATGAGATAGACAAAGTGATGCCGATGATGTAGAGGAACAAGTAGTCTTTGTTGACACCAAGTATCATGTGAGCCTTGTTATGCAACGAGTCTTTGAGCGCACAAGTGGAGAGAGCGGAGCAAAATCAACGGACAACTTGTTTCGCACTGATTTCGTGAAGGACAGAGCCTGCAGAGTCATCATTGATGGAGGGAGCTGCAACAACCTTGCAAGCTCCGAGATGGTCGAGAAGCTTGGCTTGGCCACACAACCACACCCACGTCCCTACTACATCCAATGGTTCAATTTGTGTGGTAAATTAAAGGTACACAAAGTTGTGAAAGTGCAATTTTTAGCAGGTAATTACAAAGATAGTTCTGACTTTGATATCGTGCCTATGCAAGCATGCTCTTTGTTGCTCGGTAGACCTTGGATATATGACAATGATGTTTTGCACCATGGTAGAGCTAATACCTACTCATTTTCACATAAGGGTAAGAAGATTAAGTTGTTACCTTTGACACCAGCTGAGATTCTGAAAGATGAAGAAGAGCGCGCTAAAAATGAAAGAAACACCGATAAGCATGATTATGAAAATCAGCAAGTAGCAAAACGTGTTTTCCCACCCAAAAGGGAGAAAGTGGCGTCTAGTCCTAAGTCCGAGGGAATTAAATTGAAGGGATGTGTTATGATTGCCACTAAATCAACTTATCAAATTTGTAATAATGAGTCGCCATGCTATGCTTTGATATTCAAAAATGCCTTATATTCGCTTGAGGACATAGCTAGCTCTTTGCCTCCTGCATTGCTAACCTTTGCGGGAGTATGTGGATGTATTTCCAACTGAGGTACCCCCGGGATTACCACCTATTCGAGGAATTGAGCATCAAATTGATTTGATCCCAGAGCGACTTTGCCAAACCGTCTTTGCGTATAGGACCAATCCAGAGGAGACTAAGGAGATTCAGCGACAAGTCCAAGATCTTTTGGACCGTGGGTACGTAAGAGAAAGCCTTAGCCCTTGTGCTGCTCCAGCTTCTTTTGGTTCCTAAGAAAGACGGTAGTTGGCGTATGTGTGTTGATTGCAGAGCCATTAATAACATTACTATAAGGTATCGTCATCCTATCCCAAGGCTAGACGACATGCTAGATGAATTGAGTGGCTCTATTATTTTCACAAAGATTGACTTGCGGAATGGTTACCACCAGATTAGAATGAAATTAGGAGATGAATGGAAAACTCCTTTTAAAACTAAGTTCGGATTATACGAGTGGTTAGTGATGCCTTTCGGTCTAACTAATGCACCTAGTACTTTTATGCGTTTGATGAACGAGGTTTTACGTCCTTTCATTGGAAAATTTGTGGTGGTTTACTTTGATGATATCTTGATTTATAGCAAGTCATATGAGCAACACTTAAATCATATACGTGCTGTTTTTAATGCTTTGAGAGACGCACGTTTGTTTGGTAACCTCGAGAAGTGCACCTTTTGCACCGATCGAGTTGCATTTCTTGGCTATGTTGTGACACCACAGGGCATTGAGGTGGATGAGATAAAGATTGTAGCCATCCAAAGCTGGCCGACGCCTACTACTGTGTCGCAAGTGCGGAGCTTCCATGGCCTTGCTGGATTCTATCGGCGCTTTGTGCGGGATTTCAGCACCATTGCCGCACCATTAAATGAATTGACAAAGAAAGGAGTGTCTTTCCAATGGGGACCTGCACAAGAGAAGGCATTCAACTTGTTGAAAGAGAAGCTCACCCAAGCACCCCTACTCCAACTCCCTGATTTTGGTAAGACTTTTGAAATTGAATGTGATGCTAGTGGAATTGGGATAGGTGGTGTATTGATTCAAGAAGGTAAACCAGTTGCATATTTCAAATAAAAACTAAATGGGCCTAGTTTGAATTATTCCACCTATGATAAGGAATTGTATGCTTTAGTTCGAGTGCTTCAAACTTGGCAAGATTATCTATGGCCCAAAGAATTTGTTATACATTTGGATCATGAATCGCTAAAACATATTAGAAGTCAAGCTAAACCAATAAACGACATGCTAATCGGGTAGAATTTATTGAGTCATTTCCATATGTTATAAAGCATAAGAAAGGTAAGGATAATGTGATTGCTGATGCGCTCTCTAGACGTTATACTATGTTATCTCAACTTGATCATAAGATTTTTGGTTTGGAGGCCATCAAGAGTTTATATGTCACTGATTTGGACTTTAAGGAAGTGCTTGAACATTGTAAAGGAGGGAAGACATGGAATAACTATGTGTCAATGATGGTTTGGTCTATCGTGCTAACAAGCTATGCGTTCAAATAGCTCTGTTTGTCTTTTGTTGTTACAGGAGGCACATGGAGGAGGTTTGATGGCGCATTTTGGAGCAAAGAAGACAGAAGATGTGCTGGCCACCCACTTCTTTTGGCCAAAGATGAGGCGTGATGTCGAGCGCTACGTAGCTCGCTGCACTACATGCAACAAAGCTAAGTCCCGTCTCCTTCCACATGGACTTTATATGCCTCTTCCTATTCCTAGCGCCCTTGGGAGGATATTTCTATGGATTTTGTTTTAGGATTGCCTAGGACAAAGAGGGGAGAGATAGATATTTGTAGTAGTGGATCGATTTTCTAAAATGGCACATTTTATATCTTGTCACAAAGCGATGATGCTACAAACATAGCTGATTTGTTTTTCAGGAAATCATTCGCTACATGGAGTGCCCAATACTATTGTCTCGGATCGTGATGCGAAGTTTTTGAGCCATTTTTGGAGATCACTTTGGAATAAATTGGGGACAAAGTCGCTGTTCTCACTACATGCCATCCCCAAACCGATGGACAAACGGAGGTTGTCAACCGCACGTTATCCACCATGTTGCGGGCTGTTTTAAAGAAAAACTTGAAGATGTGGGAAGAGTGTTTACCGCATGTTGAGTTTGCTTACAATAGGTCAAGACACTCCACCACCAAGGTAAGTCCATTTCGTAGTGTATGGTTTTAACCCCGTGCTCCTATTGATTTACTACCTTACCGACCTCTGAAAAAATTAATCTAGATGCTAAGAAGCGTCTTGCATTTATTCTCAAGTTGCATGAAACCACTAAAGAGAATATAGAGCATATGACCAAAGGTATAAGGTTGCTTTGGAAGTAAAGGTAGGAAAGTTGTAAAATTTGAACCAGTGATTTAGTTTGGGTTCATTTGAGAAAGGATAGGTTTCCTAATTAAGAAAATCAAAGTTGATGCCTAGAGTCAAGGACCGCTTAAGATAATTAAGAAGATAAATGATAATGCATATCAATTAGAATTACTGCAGATTTTGGGGTTAGCCCCACATTTAACATTTCATTTGAAACCATACGTGGGAGAAGAAGATGAGCTTGAGTCGAGGACGACTCCAATTCAAGAGGGGGAGTATGATGAGGAATCCCTCCTTCGGATACACGCACGACACTAGACCCTCCAGATCTGGGTGCTGAGCTACACGGTCCTATGACAAGAGCTAGAGCACGTCACTTAATCGATCAGGTAAAGTCGTTTCTAGGGCTGAGTGTATTATTTGAGAACTCTATGATGCTGCCTAATGGAGATGATTTACTTGTACTCAGGAATCTAGGACTACGACCAGTTCAAGAAGGTCTACGACCACTGCAAGAAGATCTACAACCACTACAAAAAGACCTACGACTAGTTAATTCGATTGGAGCAATCTACGACCAGAAAAGCGAGCACAGTACTCGTTGGACACAATCTACGACCAAAGATAGCATGGACTCCTCAAGATCACCCTAGGACCACCCCACGACCGGATCTTCGACGTAAATACGCAACACAAGGTGTCACGTCACCGCTTTGGAAACTAATAAGACTTTGTAAACGTAACGAGGTCGGAGTCCGTGTTGTGTACGCTTCATCCCACTACCGCACAACCCTAGGTCGACCTCCTCACGCTCCCTATATATATACAAGAGTCGCCATAGTTTAGAGGTGGGTTTTCTTAGATTATTCGCCAATTGCGCTTTCACGATTATCGGTTTGAGGAACCCCACTTGTAAACTTCATCCATATCCGCAATACAATTGATTGCATCTACCTTGTTCTTGTGAGTTGCTTGATTGCTTGCGGGAACAATAACCTTCGTGGTAAGGTCGATCGCGTGCAAGCGTGGTCGATAACGACAGGCGTGCGGGTGTAGCGAATTGCGAGGTGACGATCTGTTGGTCGGAAGCCTCAAAGCGTCAACGTCCTCACGACGAACCAAATCGAACCTATCGGAAGATCGGGCCGCCGTGACTCATCAACTCTTCTCTACATGGCCTCTAAGAAAGTGATAGTGAATGTCAATGTGCTTGGTCCTAGAATGTTGCATATGATTCTTAGCAATATTAATAGCAGAAGTGTTATCATAGAAAATAGTAACCCATAGTCCTCAAGGGTGGACACCATCCACTGGATATGACTACAGCAACAAGCGGCAGCTACATATTCAGCTTCTCAGCTGGATTGTGCAACAGAGGACTGCTTCCTAAATGACCAAGAGACAAGAGAGGTGCCTAGAAAGTGACAAGTGTTTGAGGTACTCTTCCTGAGAGGTGCCTAGAAGGTGACAAGTGTTTGAGGTACTCTTCCGATCTAGCCAACAGTCTGCAAAATTAGAATCAGAAAACCCTCGAATGGACAAGGAAAATGAGCAGGAATACCAAATGCCATACTGGAGGGTAGAGTGGAGGTACCTGAAGATGCGCTTGACGGCTTGACGATGTGAAGTCATCGGAGACGCATGAAATCTCGCACAGAGGCAAATTGCAAAGTGGATGTTCGGTCTTGAGGCCGTCAGGTAGAGGAGGAAGCCGATCATAATGCGATACTCGTGTTGATCCACGACTTCTCCTCCATCGTTTGGATCCAAAGCATTCGAAGTCTCCATGGGAGCGGCGATCGGCTTGCAGTCACCCATCTCTAAGCACTTGAGCAGATCCTTGGTGTACTTTATCAGATGGATGAAGATCTCTTCTTTACATTGCTTGATTTGAAGCCCAAAAAGTAGTTGAGCTCTCCCATCATACTCATCTCAAATTCCTTGGACATGGCCTCAGAAAAATTTAAAACAAGTGCATGAGAGGAAACACCGAAGATAATACCATCTACATAAATATGAGCAAGCAGGAAGTCATTACTATGCCTAAGAATGAAATGGACCTTGTCTACCTTACCCACCTCAATGTTATTCTTAAGAAATAAGGTCTATAGGGGTTTACTTAAGACAATACAAGATTTTGGATAACTGGAAGACATGGTGTGGATGCTTGGGATCTTCAAAGCCTGGTGGTTGCCTAACATACACTTTCTGTAATACCCCGGAAATGGATCGGTAATTAGAGATTCAGTCGGAGGAGTAAAATGCAAAGAAAGGAATAAAAATTCTGAGAAATAAAGGGGGATTTTTTGCATTTTTACGACAACCTAGGCCGCAGGCCACGGCCCAGGCGGCCCAAGAGGGGGGAGGCCGGCCCAAGGGGGGCCGGCCAAGGGAAGGGGGAGGCGCCCCAACCCTAGCCGCCTCCCACTCCCTCCTCTCCCACCTAGAGCCGCCACCCCATTCCCCTCCTCCCGATGTTTCTTGCTGCTCTTGACGGCGTCTTCTCTGCTGTGGAGATCCCGTGTCGCCCTGTTCCCCCCCCCGGGCCGCCTCCTTCCAACGGCGCCGCCGACCGTTCGCCGGCGATCTTGTGGCCGGTCTTGGAGAGGGAAGGGAGGAGAAGGGAGGGAGGTTCTTGGGAGGTGGATCCACGTCTCCCTACAGATCTTCAAGGGTAACGAATGTTTTTAGTGGTAGTTTGATTCGGTTTTATTGATTAATGGTGGATTAGATCTAAATCGGGTTCTGTTCTGGAGATTCCAGAACGCATACGTCTCCTTGCGCGGCCAGTTTCGACCCTTTAGAGGCCGAATCTCGGGTTGACCTCTCCTAGAGATATGTTTCTGGTTTCGTTAGGTTTCTTTTGGCACCCATATCACGAGATTCCACCCAGTGGTTTAGGAGTTATGAATTTTTAACCGAACACTGCTCTGTCTGTCAGAAATTTTGGAGACTGTTGGTTTCTCTTCAGTTTTGGTCTAGATAGAGACAGATTCAGGGAGGCCACCCAAATAGGTTTTTGAAGATAATTTCTCTATGATTCCATATTGATAAATATCATCTCCATAGTATTTATAGACTGAAAGTTACAGACTTTTCTTTACGACTGTTCTGTAATCTGGACAGATTTCTGTCAGTGTTTTCAGTGACTGTTTAGTCCTCTGTTTTGGCCGAATCAGAGAACCCCGCCAACTAGAGATTCGTAGTGTCGTGCGTTAAGATTCATTGGGCACTGGTTTTGGGTCATTTTGAATTCCAGATAATTAAATATGCTTTTTCTCGTACCGCTGATCAGAAGGGCTGAAATCTGGCTGTATAGTTTATTTTCAATTCGGGTCTGTGCGGTATATTGGGTAGTCAGGAGATAGTGCTTTTACCTTACTTTCAGCTTATTTTATCAATTCTGGTCCGAAGAATTGGTGTTCTCCTACTTGATCCCAAAGGAGAGGGGTTCTACACTTTCTACCATACAATGCTTCAAATGGCGACATCTCAGAGGCTAGCTTGAAAGTCGTTGTTGTAGGAAAATTCTGCATAGGGCAAATTCTTATCCCAGCCTTCTTCCATAATCTATAGCACAAGCTCAAGCATGTCTTCTAGGACCTTATTTACACGCTCACCGGCCATCTGCTTGGGGATGATATCTTTGTCTTTGAAGTTGAGTCCAGTTCCTAAAGCTTCATGTAGACTCTGCGAGAGCGGCGGTGTGGTTGGCCACATGGCGAAGGAGCTCCGCGACGTTCGAGGGTGCGGAGGTGCGCACTGTGTTCGATCTTGGCCGAGGCGGCCGGTGCGGTCGAGGCGGCGGAGGTTCACCGGTGGCGGCGCTAGAGGCAATGCGAGCACACTGCTCGGCCGAGAGAGAAGAGCCAATTCGCGCGATCGGGAGCGAGGAGGTGTGCAGAGTTGGGGCAAAAGCTTGAGGGAGTAGAGGCGCACTGGTGCTCCCTTTATAGGGCGAGGCGAGGCCGAGATGAAGATCGTGGGCGAGGTGGCAACGTTCGCGGAGATGAGGGCGGCGCATAAATGAGTTAAGGAGGGGTAATGCCGGGAACGAACGCGGAGGAACGGCCGCTTTCATGCTGCGCGTGATGGCGAGTGAAGAGAGGAGGAATCGCGGGAGTGACGAGCTCCAGTGAGGCTTTAATGGCGCAGAGGCGACGATCGCTGGGAGAAGAAGGGGCGGGAAGAAGCACACTGTCATCGAGGGCCCACCACCACGAGACAGAACGGGAGAGAGGGCGCAAGCGGATTAGTGTTGGCCGTCCGATTTTGATCGGACGGTCCGCGTTCTTCGCTGCAGGAGAGTTGGGCGAGATGCGACAAATCTTTGGGCTTCGCCCGATCTTTATGTGAAGATTTTAAATTCTTTTCAATTGATTTAATTCCGAAAATTCAAATAAGCTTTAGAAAATAGTAAATGAAGTCCAAAATTTTGAGAAAATTCACGAAATTCTATGAGGCATTACGGACTTAAATAAAATAATTCCAACTTTTAGTTGGTAATAGATTTTGCACATAAATTCTTTTAGCCTTAATATACTTTATTGAAAAGTTTTTAAAAATTCGGAAAATCCACAAAAATTAATAAAGTCTTATTTTTAATCGAAATTGAAATTTTGGGTCATTACAAACCTACCCCTTTAAAGGGAATCTCGTCCCGAGATTCGACTTTGTCGACAAAAGGTAGGGATACTCGGCTCTCAAAACTTCTTCTCGCCCCCGGTAGCTTCTTCTTCTCAATGATTGCTCCATCGAACCTTACAAGAACGAATGACTTTGCTTCGTGACGCGTTACGCCACATCGAGAATCTTGATTGGTTGTTCCACATAGGTGAGATCTTCACGAAGATTGATGCTCTCGAGTGTTTCTTCCGTTGGTACTCTGAGACATTTCTTTAAGCTGGGATACATGGAAGACATTGTGAACCGTGATGAGAGATGTTTGGTAGTTCCAATCGATAAGCAACTTCACCTCTTTTTGCCAAAATCTTATAGGGTCCGACAAATGCAGGTGCGAGTTTTCCTTTAGTCTGAAATCTCTTCACTCCTCGAGTGGAGTTACCTGAGATAGACAAAATCTCCCATCTCGAAGGATAGTTCTCTCCGACGATTATCGGCATAACTCTTTTGTCGGGTTTGAGCTACTTTGAGACGCTCTCTTATTGCTTTTACCTTACTTTCACTTCTTTTATCAATTCAGTCCAAGAATTGGTGTTCTCCTACTTGATCCCAAAGGAGAGGGTTCTACACTTTCTACCATACAATGCTTCAAATGGCGACATCTGTAGGCTAGCTTGAAAGTTTGTTGTTGTAGGAAAATTCGCATAGGGCAAATTCTTATCCCAGCTTCTTCCATAATCTATAGCACAAGCTCGAAGCATGTCTTCTAGGACCTGATTTACACGCTTCATCCGCCATCTGTTTGGGGATGATATCTTTGTCTTTGAAGTTGAGTCTGGTTCCTAAAGCTTCATGTAGACTCGCCAAAATTTTGAAGTGAACTGCGAACCTCTGTCAGACACAATTTTCTTGGGTATACCATGTAAACAGACGATCCTGGCCATGTACAATTCTGCTAACTTATTGCTTCTGTAAGTGGTCTTGACTGGAATAAAATGAGCCACTTTTGTTAATCGGTCAATTATCACCCAAATGGAATCACAACTTTGATTGGGTCCTAGGTAGTCCGTGATAAAATCCATACCAATCTCCTCCCATTTCCACTCGGAATTGGTAATGGTTGTAATAATCCGCAGTCTCTCGATGTTACGCCTTAACACGACATACATCACAACGTGCAACAAACTCAGCGATCTCTCGCTTCATACTCACCCACCAATACTTTTCCTTCAGATCCTGGTACATCTTGGTACTCCCGGGATGGATAGAGTAAGGTGATTCATGAGCTTCTTTCGTAATCGGTTATGCGGTTTCATGATGTTTAGGTACACGATGCGGTTGCCAAACCAAATCGTGCCTGCTTGCCTTGAAAAATCACGGGCTTTGCCTCTTCTCATGTTCTTCATGATTTCTTTGATGTCTTCGTCTTCTAGCCGTTTTCTCTCGATCCGACTTTGTATGGTTGGTTGGATTTCCACCGTGTTGATACACCTTGACCGACAATTTCAGATTCGGATGCTTTAGTTCTTCATACAACTCGGTTGATTTTCTTGAACTAACACCGTGTTGCGAGATGCTTTCCTACTCGAGCATCTGCTACCACGTTGGCTTTACCCGGTGATAATGAATTCGAGGTCATAATCCTTTATCGGCTCTAACCATCTTCTTTGCACGAGATTAAGATCATTGGGTGAAGATATATTTCAAACTCTTATGATCTGTGAAAATCTCACAAATGTTACCAATGAGATAATGCCGCTTGATTTTCAAAGCATGCACAATTGCCGCTAACTCTAAATCATGAGTTGGATAATTTCCTTCATGTGGCCTTAATCGACGAGATGCATAAGCCACAACCTTTCCTTCTGCATCGGTACACATCCTAGCCCTCGCGGGATCGTCACGTAAAACTTCAAAATCCTTACGTATATCCGTAAAACTAGCATCGTGCAGAGACTAGTCTTTTCTTGACTCTTGAAAACTATGTTCACAAGCACTTGTCCATTCAAATTTCTTTTCCTTCTTGAAGTTGAGTCATGGGTTTGGCGATCTTGGAGAAACTTTCAATGAATCTGCGATAGTACCCGGCTAATCAGAAAACCTCTCATACGTGTGATGACTTGGGTTGCTTCCAATCCATTACGACTTCAACCTTTGAGGGTCTCTCGCAACTCCTCCTGCGACACAATGTGTCCAAGAAATGCCACTTGATCGAGCCAAAATTCACTTTTGCTAAGTTTGGCATAAAGTTGGTGTTCTCGAAGTTTGCCCAAAATAATTACGAGATGTTTTCATGCTCTTCCATATCTCTTGAATAGATGAGAATATCATCTATGAATACCACCACAAACTTATCCAAGAATTCCATGAACACTTTGTTCATCATATTCATGAAATAAGCGAGGGCATTTGTTAGTCCAAATGACATCACTTTGTGAACTCGCATGATCCATATCCGTGGTGAAGGTCGTCTTGAATATCTTACAGTCTGATTTTTAGCGATGGTAGCGACCTCAAATCAATCTTGGAGAAAACATCGCTCCTTTAAGTTGATCAAGCAGATCATCTATCCTAGGTAACTGTACTTGTTTTTGATTGTTACCTCGTTGAGTGATCTATAGTCCACACACATTCTCATACTATTGTCTTTCTTTTTGACAAATAGTACTGGAGCTCCCCAAGGCGATGAACTTGGTTGAATGTAACCTTTACTCTGTAGTTCTTCGATCTGCTTCTTCAACTCTGCTAGATCATTTGCCAGATTCTACGTAGGGTCGCTTGAAATTGGAGCGATCCACAGACTAAGTCAATTAAGAACATTATGTCGGTCGGTGGCATACTGTAAGTCCTCGGAAAAACATCTGGATATTCTTGTACCACGGGTATATCTTCCGCCACTTCCTTTAAATGGTCAAGATAGGACTTCTTTAGTAGAAGTCTTGGGTTGAACTCTCTGAAATCCCTTGTTCATTGGTGAGGTTGATAGATCTACTAGCACAATCTATCACCTCGCCTCGATTTTTGGCAAGCCACTCCATTCCAAGAATTACGTCCAATCCTTGCGAACGCAAGACTATTAAGTTGGCCGAGAAAGTTACTCCAGAGATTTCAAAGGTAAGATTTGGACAGAATAAACTAGCTCTCATTTCTGAGCCCGGGGAATGGATTAACATGGGCTTAACTAAGGGGAGGTAGATAACCCATATTTTTCCACAAACTTATTTGACACAAAAGAATGCGAAGCTCCGGAATCAAATAAAGCGATCTTTGTAATCGAGTTGACAAGGAACATACCAAGAACAACATCCGGTCTTTGCATAGGCTTCCTCTGCGGTGGCGTGATTCACACGCCCTTCATGAATCGACCACCGGTCTTGAGGGACCGCCGAGGCCAAGCTCGGGAGTTGGCTTGACGGGGTGGCGATCTGCGCTTCTTGGGACACTTATTGGCATAGTGACCCAACTCGTTGCAGTGAAAGCAAGTGATTCTCGCCGTGGAAATAGCCAGCCTGCTGGGCCGACCTCGGATGAACTACTACGAATCCGGAAGTATTTGGGCGCGAATCGAGCCGGAACTCTCGGTGTAGTAGATCGAATCTTCCACGCCGAGGTGGTGAGATTGAGTGAAACGAGGCTTGGGCGATCCTCCCGAGTTAAACTTCGAGCCGCCATCCTCCGCTTGCGATTCTCCATTTCGATGTTTGCCTTCCGGCGTATGGCCTTATTTACCAAGCTGCAAAGTCGGTAAAATCTCGAAAATCAAGCGAGCAGAGAGTTCGTCGTTCAACCCTTCCAGAAACCGCTCTTGCCTGTCTTCGTCTCTGGCTACATCCTCGGGGGCATAGCGAGCAAGTTGGTTAAACTTATGCGAATACTCGCCGATCGAGCGGTTTCCTTGGCGAAGCGGCGAAACTCCTTCTTTTCAAAGTAATCATGCGAGATGGAATGTGAGATCGGCGGAAAGCCTGCATGAACTCATCCCAAGTGATTTCTTGGGCATTAGCATGGGACATGCTGAAATTATCCCACCATTCTGATGCGGGACCCATCAATTGATGAGAGGCAAACAAAACTCTCTCACGATCTGTGCATTGAGCAATATCTAGCTTCTTTCCAATGACCCTGAGCCAATCATCTGCGTCCATAGGTTCCGTGCTACTAGAAAACGTTGGCGGACCCATCCTCATGAACTCTGACAAAGTTACTCTTGCGGGAGGTGGAGGAGCATGATAGGTCACGACGCTTGGGTATTACGATTCTTTGTGAAGGGATGGGCTAGCAACTCAATTAGATGAGTCGATTGGCCATCATTTGGCGCCATCAGAGCTTGATTGGAGGAGGTGGTGGTCATTGAACTGGGTTTTCTTGATATTCGCATTCTCATTTCCTTGCCCTCTAGCACCGACACTTCCTGCGGGTGGTCACCATCGATGAACTCTTCATAGATTAGACAAGAGAGACAGAATTATAAGAGTATAGATTTAAAATAGCCCAAATTCAACAAACACAAGACAAGAACATTTTAGCAAAATAATTTATTTTATTTTATTAATTCATTATGGCTACTACAAAGGTTTGGTAGCTCATAATTCGCAACTAAAGGAAAAATTTAAGGTCAAATCTATGGTGTTATTGGGGTATAATCGGCTCACTAGAACTAGCCTCGCCTTCCTTGTAGGATGCCGTTCTTTTCTCTGATCTTCAACTTTTCTTACGCATCTTGTAATTTCACTTGCGGGAGAGACGGCTCATCTAGTGTATTCCGTAGGCATAATCCATGGCTCGCTAGATCCACGATGAGTGAGATCGGAACGATCTTCATCTCTAGTTGAGCGGAAAGCACCGCATGCCGGGTTGGAATGTGCATTGGGTAATAGTGGAACCCAAAGGCCGTTGAGGCGGTGATCGAGATGTAGCGAAGTCTGCGGGTTGCTTCCTGGTGCATCTGGATGCCTTGGCGAAGGTGTCTCGTCGCATTGGGGCATCGAAGACGTGGAAGTCTGTGTTTGGCGATAGATTGGAGTAGAGGATCACCTCTACTCTCCACCGTTCCTGATTTCCCACTTTATACTTGTATCCTTGATACGTCGGTCTTTCTTCAAAGTCCAAGTGATGCATCATCTTCCAGAGAATGGCGGCCCAATGACCAAAGAAGACTCCATGGGAAATGGCATTCTAACTTGACCATCTACAATTTTTGAAAAGGAGATGAGTTAGTAAATAATTTTTCAAGAGAAAAGTTGAGAAATGACTCCAGAAGACAAGTTATTTTTAATTTTCAAAATAAATCCTTAAGGGTCTGATTTCCTTCTAGGTCACGACCTACAGTCGATATGGCTCTGATACCACTTTTGTCGAACCCGGGAACGAAGGATCCCAAATTCTCTGTGTTCATACACTAGTCCAGGATTTCCAGTGTACACAAATACAAAATGTTATCACAAACATATCCAAAGTATATTTAATAATCATAGAGTTTATTACAAGCTGGGGCGGAGGCCAAATAAAACATTAAGCGGAAGCAAAATATAATGGTAAGCCACACGATCGCCACGAGGCAGTAATCGCGGAGGTCATTGCCTAATCGTCCCGCTCCTCACCTTCGGATAGCAGTCTTCTCTGAATAATAATATTCAAAGAAGAGTGAGCACTACAACCGTGCTCGCAAATTACACCAATACAAAATTTAGAATGCATGCATAAGTTATTCAAAGGAAGGTTGTAGGGTTTATTTGCATAAATCACCTTTTGGTTTAAATAGTTATACTAAGTTTCAAGGCACATTTTCATTACATAACTAAAATCAGATTTAAAATTGATCATTTTATAGTGGATAACCTCCATATGAAACATGGTGAAGGATACCCTCCTATCACAAGGCTACCCGCCCAAATTTACCACAAGGATTAACCATCCTCAAATCATGTCCAAAGTTATTTTAAAACCAAAACAAATCTAACTTAGAGTGGCTTTGCTCAGCATGTCCATAACCGTGGACACGGCTATTCAATAGATTTACACTCTGCAGAGGTGGTACAACTTTACCCACACGAGATAATTTGCAGTTATGTCGGCCAATACACGCTTCCTTAGGCGTGTGACTAGGCAATTATCACAAGGCGTTTCAATGCATTACCTCAATACCAATATGCCCGCTAAGGTTTCACTTCCATTAGGCTAACCACCTGCCGGAAACCCCCTCTTGCGCCAAGTGGGAATAAAGTCTAACCGACACCCACACAACAAAAATGGCATAAACAATACTGAGGTAATACAAATTATTAAGCCTGGTTACGCCCATACGTAACATGTGGTAGTACGGTGGAGCTTTTGCAAGATGCGGCTCAAAGGCCGGTCCTTAATCTACTTGGGCAACTTTCAATAAAAACCACAGGTCTCGATCCTAACTGCACAAGCCTGCATAAACTGCACCCACTAACGGTCCATGTTTGCCCAAGTACAAACCATTTTCTTTTATTTTAATTTTCAAAGACATTTGCAAAAGTCCACCATGACAAAGCAATGTCATAGGCTTTTATCAATTTATGAAATTTTGGCTAAATTCTCCCAAAGTCAAATATTTCATGGTCTAAGCATTTGCTATGCATATATTTATTTTTAAATTCATTTGACTAAGGTTACAAGGAATTGATAATACAACAATCAAATTTGGCTATACAAAGGAATTGGAATAATTAAATATTTAAAATAGAATTTAAAATAATTAAATACAATTATGCATGCAATAATAATTTAAAACAGAATTAAATAATTTTAAATATTGGGGCAAAATGGTCAATGGTGTAACTTGCCTTGCTCAAATTCCAGGTATTCTACTTCTTCAATAGGGTCAAGCTCTCCTGAGTCGTCAAAATCTATCTGTGAAAATATTCCAAATTCAAGCGAATTCAAATGAACACAAATAAATTCAAATGAAAATTCAAATTAACTCCAAATTAAATAATTTTGGTTTAGTTAGCTAGATCTTGATTTTATACAAATTTAGAAATTTGAATCACCTAAATCGGAGTTTGTATGAAGAAATACGAGCTCCTGGAAGTTTAAATCTAAATTTAATTCCAAAATCAGGATTTTCCAATTTTCCCGAATTAAATTTCTAAAGGAAATTCCATTTATTGCGCAAGCATGCGTCAGCGGCACTGTTCACAGAGACTGACATGTGGGCCCAAACAGTATGGACTGAGTCCACGGCGTCACCCGAATCCACGGTGGACTCGGCGCAGACGCAATCTGAAGACGGTATTTGTCTTTGGCCTTGCATTCACATGCTAGCGGCACACGTGTGGCGCTGACTTGGATGCCACGCATGCGAAAGCGATGAGGTGGCGCTGAGGTGGCAGAGCCACGTCGGCACCGGAGAGGGGAGGCGCTCGGGAACCAAGGTGCAGCGCCGGCGGCGGGCGAGCTCGGTGGTGCGCAAAACATTCGTGAGACGATCTCGAGTGCGATCGCTACCGGCGACGCGCGTGGCGGAAGATGGTCGGCGACGGCGAGAGGCGGTGTGGTTCGATCGTTGGCGGCGAAGGAGCTCGGCGACGTTAAGGGCGCGGAGGTGCGCACGAGTTCGCGATCTTGGCGGCCGGTGGTGCGGCCGAGGCGGCCGGAGGTTCACCGGTGGCGGCGCTAGAGGCGTGGAGCACGGCTCGGCCGCGAGAGAGAAGAGCCAATTGCGGCGGCGGGGGCGAGGGAGGTGTGGAGTTGGGGCAAAAGCTTGAGGGAGTAGAGGCGCACTGGTGCTCCCTTTATAGGGCGAGGGCGAGGCCGGAGATGGAGATCGTGGCGAGGTGGCAACGGCCGTTTATGGAGATGAGGGCGGCGTTACGAGTTAAGGAGGGGTAATGCCGGGACGAGCGCGGAGGGAACGGCCGCTTTCATGCGCGTGATGGCGAGTGAAGAGAGGGAGGGAATCGCGGAGTGACGAGCTCGGTGAGGCTTTAATGGCGGCAGAGGCGACGATCGCGGGGAGAAGAAGGGGCGGGAAGAAGCAAGGTCAGAGGCCCACCAACGTGAGACAGAGACGGAGAGAGGGCGCGGCGGATTAGTGTTGGCCGTCCGATTTTGATCGGACGGTCAAGCGTTCAGCGCGGGAGAGTTGGGCGAGATGCGCAAAGGATCTTTGGCTTCGCCCGATCTTTATGTGTAAGATTTTAAATTCTTTTTCAATTGATTTAATTCGAGAAATTCAAATAAGCTTTAGAAAATAGTAAATGAAGTCCAAAATTTTGAGAAAATTCACGTAAATTCTATGAGGCATTACGGACTTAAATAAAATAATTCCAACTTTTAGTTGGTAATAGATTTTGCACATAAATTCTTTTAGCCTTAATATACTTTATTGAAAAGTTTTTAAAAATTCGGAAAATCCACAAAAATTAATAAAGTCTTATTTTTAATGAAATTGAAATTTTGGGTCATTACAAACCTACCCCTTAAAGGGAATCTCGACCCGAGATTCGGACTTTGTCGACAAAAGGTAGGGATACTCGGCTCTCAAAACTTCTTCTCGCTCCCGGTAGCTTCTTCTTACGAATGATTGCTCCATTGAACCTTACAAGAGCGAATGACTTTGCTTCGGTGACGCGTTACGCCACATCGAGAATCTTGATTGGTTGTTCCACATAGGTGAGATCTTCACAAGATCGATGCTCTCGAGCGGTGTTTCTTCTGTTGGTACTCGAGACATTTCTTTAATCGGGATACATGGAAGACATTGTGAACAGTGATGAGATCTTTGGTAGTTCCAAGCGATAAGCAACTTCACCTCTTTTGCCAAAATCTTATAGGTCCGACAAATCAGGTGCGAGTTTTCCTTTAGTCTCGAATCTCTTCACTCCTCGAGTGGAGTTACCCCGAGATAGACAAAATCTCCCATCTCGAAGGATAGTTCTCTCAACGATTATCGGCATAACTCTTTTGTCGGGTTTGAGCTACTTTCAGACGTTCTCTTATTGCTTTTACCTTACTTTCACTTCTTTTATCAATTCAGTCCAAGAATTGGTGTTCTCCTACTTGATCCCAAAGGAGAGGGTTCTACACTTTCTACCATACAATGCTTCAAATGGCGACATCTGTAGGCTAGCTTGAAAGTCGTTGTTGTAGGAAAATTCGCATAGGGCAAATTCTTATCGACTTCTTCCATAATCTATAGCACAAGCTCGAAGCATGTCTTCTAGGACTGATTTACACGTTCGATCGGCCATCTGCTTTGGGGATGATATGTTGTCTTTGAAGTTGAGTCCGGTTCCTAAAGCTTCATGTAGACTCGCCAAAATTTTGAAGTGAGCTGCGAACCTCATCGGACACAATTTTCTTGGGTATACCATGTAAGCAGACGATCTGGCCATGTACAATTCTCGCTAACTTATTGCTTCGTAAGTGGTCTTGATGGAATAAAATGAGCCACTTTTGTTAATCGGTCAATTATCACCCAAATGGAATCACAACTTTGATTGGGTCCTAGGTAGTCCGGTGATAAAATCCATACCAATCTCCTCCCATTTCCACTCGGGAATTGGTAATGGTTGTAACAATCCGCGAGTCTCGATGTTACGCTTAACACGACATACATCACAACGTGCAACAAACTCAGCGATCTCTCGCTTCATACTAACCCACCAATACTTTTCCTTCGATCCCGGTACATCTTGGTACTCCGGGATGGATAGAGTAAGGTGATTCATGAGCTTCTTTCGAATCGGTTATGCGGTTTCATGATGTTTAGGTACACGATGCGGTTGCCAAACCATACGTGCCTGCTAAATCTTCGAGAAAATCACGGGCTTTGCCTCTTCTCATGTTCTTCATGATTTCTTTGATGTCTTCGCCTTCTAGCCGTTTTTCTCTCGATCGACTTTGTATGGTTGGTTGGACTTCCACCGTGTTGATCTGACCTTGATGACAATTTCAGATTCGGATGCTTTAGTTCTTCATACAACTCGGTTGATTTTCTTGAACTAACACCGTGTTGCAAGATGCTTTCCTACTCGAGCATCCGCTACCACGTTGGCTTTACCCGTGATAATGAATTCCAAGGTCATAATCCTTTATCGGCTCTAACCATCTTCTTTGCACGAGATTAAGATCATTGGGTGAAGATATATTTCAAACTCTTATGATCTGTGAAAATCTCACGGTGTTACCAATGAGATAATGCCGCCGATTTTCAAAGCATGCACAATTGCCGCTAACTCTAAATCATGAGTTGGATAATTTCCTTCATGTGGCCTTAATCGACGAGATGCATAAGCCACAACCTTTCCTTCTGCATCAAGACACATCCTAGCCTGGCAAGGGATCGTCACGAAAACTTCAAAATCCTTACGTATATCCGTAAAACTAGCATCGTGCAGAGACTAGTCTTTTCTTGACTCTTGAAAACTATGTTCACAAGCACTTGTCCATTCAAATTTCTTTTCCTTCTTGAAGTTGAGTCATGGGTTTGGCGATCTTGGAGAAACTTTCAATGAATCTGCGGTAGTACCCGCTAATCAGAAAACTTCTCACTTCGTGATGACTTGGGTTGCTTCAATCCATTCTGACTTCAACCTTTGAGGGTCTCTGCAACTCCTCCTGCTGACACAATGTGTCCAAGAAATGCCACTTGACTGAGCCAAAATTCACTTTTGCTAAGTTTGGCATAAAGTTGGTGTTCTCGAAGTTTGCCCAAAATAATTCTGAGATGTTTTTCATGCTCTTCCATATCTCTTGAATAGATGAGAATATCATCTATGAATACCACCACAAACTTATCCAAGAATTCCATGAACACTTTGTTCATCATATTCATGAAATAAGCGAGGCATTTGTTAGTCCAAATGACATCACCGTGAACTCGCATATCCATATCCGTGGTGAAGGTCGTCTTGAATATCTTCTCGTCCGATTTTTAATCGATGGTAGCGACCTCAAATCAATCTTGGAGAAAACACTGCTCCTTTAAGTTGATCAAGCAGATCATCTATCCTAGGTAACGGTACTTGTTTTTGATTGTTACCTCGTTGAGTGATCTATAGTCCACACACATTCTCATACTATTGTCTTTCTTTTTGACAAATAGTACTGGAGCTCCCCAAGGCGATGAACTTGGTTGAATGTAACCTTTACTCTGTAGTTCTTGATCCGCTTCTTCAACTCTGCTAGATCATTTGTTGGCATTCAGTAGGGTCGCTTGAAATTGGGCGATCCACAGGACTAAGTCAATTAAGAACATTATGTCCCTCCGTGGCATACTGTAAGTCCTCGGAAAAACATCCGGATATTCTTGTACCACGGGTATATCTTCCGCCACTTCCTTTAAATCGGTCAAGATAGGACTTCTTTCCGTAGAAGTCTTGGGTTGGAACTCTCTGAAATCCCTTGTTCATTGGTGAGGTTGATAGATCTACTAGCACAATCTATCACCGCCGATTTTTGGCAAGCCACCCATTCCAAGAATTACGTCCAATCCTTGCGAGCGCAAGACTATTAAGTTGGCCGAGAAAGTTACTCCGAGATTTCAAAGGTAAGATTTGGACAGAATAAACTAGCCTCATTTACGAGCAGGGAATGGATTAACATGGGCTTAACTAAGGGGAGGTAGATAACCCATATTTTTCCACAAACTTATTTGACACAAAAGAATGCGAAGCTCGGAATCAAATAAAGCGATCTTTGATCTTGAGTTGACAAGGAACATACCAAGAACAACATCCGTCTTTGCATAGGCTTCCTCTGCGGTGACGTGATTCACACGCCCCTTCATGAACTGACCACCGGTCTTGAGGGACCGCCGAGACCAAAACTCCGGAGTTGGCTTGACGGGGTGGCGATCTGCGCTTCTTGGGACACTTATTGGCATAGTGACCCAACTCGTTGCGGTGAAAGCAAGTGATTCTGCCAGGAAATAGCCGTGCACTGAACCGACCTCCGATGAACTACTACGAATCCGGAAGTATTTGGGCGCGAATCGAGCCGGAACTCTCGTGTAGTAGATCGAATCTTCCACGCCGAGGTGGTGAGATTGAGTGAAACGAGGCTTGGGCGATCCTCCCGAGTTAAACTTCGAGCCGCCATCCTCCGCTTGCGATTCTCCATTTCGATGTTTGCCTTCCGGCGTATGGCCTTATTTACCAAGCTGCAAAGTCGGTAAAATCACGAGAAATCAAACGAGCAGAGAGTTCGTCGTTCAACCCTTCCAAATCGCTCTTGCTGTCTTCGTCTCGGCTACATCCTCGGGGCATAGCGAGCAAGTTGGTTAAACTTATGCGATACTCACGCCGTGAGCGGTTTCCTTGGCGAAGCGGCGAAACTCCTTCTTTTCAAAGTAATCATGCCGATGGAATGTGAGATCGTGGAAAGCTTGCATGAACTCATCCCAAGTGATTTCTTGGGCATTAGCATGGGACATGCTGAAATTATCCCACCATTCTCGATGCGGGACCCATCAATTGATGAGAGGCAAACAAAACTCTCTCACGATCCGCATTGAGCAATATCTAGCTTCTTTCCAATGACCTCGAGCCAATCATCTGCGTCCATGGGTTCCGTGCTACTAGAAAACGTTGGCGGACGCATCCTCATGAACTCTGACAAAGTTACTCTTGCGGGAGGTGGAGGAGCATGATAGGTCACGACGCTTGGGTATTCGATTCTTTGTGAAGGGATGGGCTAGCAACTCAATTAGATGAGTCGATTGGCCATCATTTGGCGCCATCGGAGCTTGATTGGAGGAGGTGGTGGTACATTGAACTGGGTTTTCTTGATATTCGCATTCTCATTTCCTTGCCCTCTAGCACCGACACTTCCTAAGTGCGGGTGGTCACCATCGATGAACTCTTCATAGATTAGACAAGAGAGACAGGAATTATAAGAGTATAGATCTAAAATAGCCCAAATTCAACAAACACAAGACAAGAACATTTCAACAAAATAATTTATTTTTATTTTATTAATTCATTATGGCTACTACAAAGGTTTGGTAGCTCATAATTATAACTAAAGGAAAAATTTAAGGTCAAATCTATGGTGTTATTGGGGTATAATCGGCTCACTAGAACTAGCCTCGCCTTCCTTGTAGGAGGCCGTTCTTTTCTCGATCTTCAACTTTTCTTCTCGCATCTTGTAATTTCACTTGCGGGAGAGACGGCTCATCTAGTGTATTCCGTAGGCATAATCCATGGCTCGGCAGATCCACGATGAGTGAGATCGGGACGATCTTCATCTCTAGTTGAGCGAAAGCACCGTCATGCCGGTTGGAATGTGCATTGGGTAATAGTGGAACCCAAAGGCCGTTGAGGCGATGATCGAGATGTAGCGAAGTCTGCGGGTTGCTTCCTGGTCAGATCTGGATGCCTTGGCGAAGGTGTCTCGTCGCATTGGGGCATCGAAGACGTGGAAGTCGTGTTTGGCGATAGATTGGAGTAGAGGATCACCTCTACTCTCCACCGTTCTGATTTCCCACTTTATACTTGTATCCTTGATCGTCGGTCTTTCTTCAAAGTCCAAGTGATGCATCATCTTCCGAGAATGGCGCCCAATGACCAAAGAAGACTCCATGGGAAATGGCATTCTAACTTGACCATCTACAATTTTTGAAAAGGAGATGAGTTAGTAAATAATTTTCAAGAGAAAAGTTGAGAAATGACTCCGAAGACAAGTTATTTTTAATTTTCAAAATAAATCCTTAAGGGTTTGATTTCCTTCTAGGTCACGACCTACAATCGATATGGCTCGATACCACTTTTGTCGAACCCGAACGAAGGATCCCAAATTCTCGTGTTCATACACTAGTCCAGATTTCCGGTGTACACAAATCACAAAAATGTTATCACAAACATATCCAAATGTATATTTAATAATCATAGAGTTTATTACAAGCGGGGGCGAGGCCAAATAAAACATTAGCGGAAGCAAAATATAATGGTAAGCCACACGATCGCCACAGTAATCGTGCGAGGTCGCCGCCTAATCGTCCCGCTCCTCACCTTCGGATAGCAGTCTTCTCTGAATAATAATATTCACAAGAGTGAGCACTACAAGCGTGCTCGCAAATTACACCCAATACAAAATTTAGAATGCATGCATAAGTTATTCAAAGGAAGGTTGTAGGGTTTATTTGCATAAATCACCTTTTGGTTTAAATAGTTATACTAAGTTTCAAGGCACATTTTCATTACATAACTAAAATCAGATTTAAAATTGATCATTTTATAGTGGATAACCTCCATATGAAACATGGTGAAGGATACCCTCCTATCACAAGGCTACCCGCCCAAATTTACCACAAGGATTAACCATCCTCAAATCATGTCCAAAGTTATTTTAAAACCAAAACAAATCTAACTTAGAGTGGCTTTGCTCAAGATGTCCATAGCCGTGGACACGGCTATTCAATAGATTTACACTCTGCAGAGGTGGTACAACTTTACCCACACGAGATAATTTGCAGTTATGTCGGCCAATACACTTCCTTAGGCGTGTGACTAGGCAATTATCACAAGGCGTTTCCAATGCATTACCTCAATACCAATATGCCCGCTAAGGTTTCACTTCCATTAGGCTAACCACCTGCCGGAAACCCCCTCTTGCGCCAAGTGGGAATAAAGTCTAACCGACACCCACACAACAAAAATGGCATAAACAATACTGAGGTAATACAAATTATTAAGCCCGGTTACGCCCATCTGAGAACATGTGGTAGTACGGTGGAGCTTTTGCAAGATGCGGCTCAAAGGCCGGTCCTTAATCTACTTAGGCAACTTTCAATAAAAACCACAGGTCTCGGTCCTAACTGATAAGCCGTGCATAAACCTGCACCCACCAACGGTCCATGTTTGCCCAAGTACAAACCATTTTCTTTTATTTTTAATTTTCAAAGACATTTGCAAAAGTCCACCATGACAAAGCAATGTCATAGGCTTTTTATCAATTTATGAAATTTTGGCTAAATTCTCCCAAAGTCAAATATTTCATGGTCTAAGCATTTGCTATGCATATATTTATTTTTAAATTCATTTGACTAAGGTTACAAGGAATTGATAATACAACAATCAAATTTGGCTATACAAAGGAATTGGAATAATTAAATATTTAAAACAGAATTTAAAATAATTAAATACAATTATGCATGCAATAATAATTTAAAACAGAATTAAATAATTTTAAATATTGGGGCAAAATGGTCAATGGTGTAACTTGCCTTGCTCAAATTCACAGTATTCTACTTCTTCAATAGGGTCAAGCTCTCCTGAGTCGTCAAAATCTATCTGTGAAAATATTCCAAATTCAAGCGAATTCAAATGAACACAAATAAATTCAAATGAAAATTCAAATTAACTCCAAATTAAATAATTTTGGTTTAGTTAGCTAGATCTTGATTTTATACAAATTTAGAAATTTGAATCACCTAAATCGGAGTTTGTATGAAGAAATACGAGCTCTGGAAGTTTAAATCTAAATTTAATTCCAAAATCAGATTTTCCAATTTTCCAATTAAATTTCTAAAGGAAATTCCATTTATTGCATGCAAGCATGCGTCAATGCACTGCTCACGAGACCGACATGTGGCCCAAACAGTATGGATCGAGTCCACGCCACCCGAATCCACGGTGGACTCGGCGGACGCAATGCGATCTGAAGGGGTAGTGTCTTTGGCGCTGGCAGGCTTATTGGCGACCAGCGTGGCGCCGACTTGGATGCCACGCATGCGAAGCGATGAGGTGGCGCCGAGGTGGCAGAGCACGTCGGCCTGCACCGAGAGGAGGCGCTCGGAACCAAGGTACAGCGCACGCGGCGCGGGCGAGCTCGGTGAGTCGCAAAACATTCAGAGACGACATCGAGTACGATCGCTACCCGCGACGCGAGGGCGTGGCCGGAAGATGGTCGGCGACGGCGAGGCGGCGGTGTGGTTCGGTCGTTGGCGGCGAAGGAGCTCGGCGACGTTCGAGGGCGCGAGGTGCGCACTGAGTTCGCGATCTTGGCGAGGCGGTTTGTGCGGTCGAGCGGCCGGAGGTTCACCGTGGCGGCGCTAGAGCGCAAACCTGAGCACGGCCGGCGAGAGAGAAGAGCCAATTGCGGGCGATCGGGAGCGAGGGAGGTGTGGAGTTGGGGCAAAAGCTTGAGGGAGTAGAGGCGCACTGGTGCTCCCTTTATAGGGCGAGGCGAGGCCGGAGATGAAGATCGTGGGCGGTGGCAACGGCCGTTTATGGAGATGAGGGCGGCGGCGTTACGAGTTAAGGAGGGGTAATGCCGGAACGAACGCGAGGGAACGGCCGCTTTCATTGCGCGCGTGATGGCGAGTGAAGAGAGGAGGAATCGCGGGAGTGACGAGCTCGGTGAGGCTTTAATGGCGGCAGAGGCGACGATCGCGCTGGGGAGAAGAAGGAGGCGGGAAGAAGCACAGTCGAGGCCCACCACCAATGAGACAGAACGGAGAGAGGCGCGGGCGGATTATGTTGGCCGTCCGATTTTGATCGGACGGTCCGCGTTTCGCAGCGAGGAGAGTTGGGTCGAGATGCGCCTGATCTTTCGGGCTTGGCCCGATCAGAAAGTGTAAGATTTTAAATTCTTTTTCAATTGATTTAATTCCAGAAATTCAAATAAGCTTTAGAAAATAGTAAATGAAGTCCAAAAATTTTGAGAAAATTCACAGAAATTCTATGAGGCATTCTGGACTTAAATAAAATAATTCCAACTTTTAGTTGGTAATAGATTTTGCACATAAATTCTTTTAGCCTTAATATACTTTATTGAAAAGTTTTTAAAAATTCCAGAAAATCCACAAAAATTAATAAAGTCTTATTTTTAACTGAAATTGAAATTTTGGGCTGTTACAAAATGCAGAATGGGAGTAGAGTCTCCCTCATGATACCTAGAGCGAGTGACTCGCTCATGAAGATGACCAATCATCTGATCCGGATGATGACGGCTCTGAATGTGACACCTCTAAATGAAGTGGAGCGCCTGAGGAAGATAGCACCTCTTTGACCTCCGCAGGTACTGCTGATGATGAAGATGCAGCAGGTGCCTCAACTGAAAGTGAAGTAATCAAAGCGGGTTCTTGAGCTGGAACAGGAGCGTCAGCAACATGCGGGAGACCATCACCGACTCCATCATCATCTTCCTCCACAAAGATGCTCTTCGTCGCCTATATGTGATCTGAAATGTCTAATCTAGCTCCAGGGCTAGTCTCATCAAAGGTGACATTGCATGTCTCTTGGATAACGTTAGTCTCAACACTAAGAACCCGAAACCCCCTCAAATGTGAAGGATAAACCAGAAATAAATCATCAGAAGTCCTTGACTTAAATTTATCTAGGTTTCGTGTCTTGAAAATCAAAAACTTGGCTCTAAAAACTTGAAAATGAGAAATAGAGGTTTTTGTGCCAAACCGAAGCTCATATGATGTCTTGCCCAAAGACGGTCTCAGGAAGACACGATTGGCATTATGGCAAGCTGTAGCAATAGCTTCAGCCCAGAACCTCTTCGGAGTGCTATACTCATCTAGCATCGTCTTGGCCATCTCGACCAAGGTCCTGTTCTTCCTTTCCATCACGCTATATTGTTAAGAGACGTGCAGAGAGGAGAATTGATGCTCAACATCACGCTCAACATAGAAAGAGGTAAATGAGACATTATTAAACTTCGTGCCATTGTCACTTCAGATCTCTCTCAAGGCACAGGGGAGTTCATAATCCAAGTAAAAAACAAGATCATAAAATTGATCACCGACAGTATCCATGTAAAGTAATTGTCCCGGTCCGTCAGTCATGAGGCGGCAACTTGCTTGCCATGCTTGCAGGCACACATACACCATCCTTAACGGCTTTGAGTTTGGGCAAACCTCTCATGAGATCAAGGCTGCTAACTCATGTTAGATGATCAAAACCAATGTGCCCCAAGCGACGGTGCTAAAGTTAGAAATCACAAGAAGGTGTAATCAAATACTTGAGGGACTCGATAAAAGATTCAGAAAAGTCAGCTCCAAAGATCCTACCAACTCTAGAAATTCCAAAGACAAGCTCACCAATTGAATCAAGTACACAACAAGCATTTTTCTCAAATCTAGGCTCACAACCATCATCAAGAAACTGTGAGACAAAAAACGAGTTGTACCTTAACTTGTTCATAGGGGTGATGTCCTTCAGGATGAACTTATCGTTCACCCTGATCGACCACGTTCCTTCGATTCGTCCTTGTGTATCATCTCCAAAGGTGATGAACTCATCACTCGTCGATCGCGTAAAGGAGGTGAACCATCTTGAGTCTCCGGTCATGTGGCGTGAACAGCCGGAGTCGACGAACCACATGTTCTTCCCCTTTTCACGGCAATCCTAAAAATTAAGGCACAAGAGATCGATGTGTCTCGATACTAGGATTAGTTAAACATAACTTGAGAACCCAGTACTTAAACACACGTATGTGAGAAGTATGTAAAGCAAAATTGCTGCTCTTGTTCCTACTAGAAGTCCTATCATGGGCAACAGTCACAAGAACATGAGATGCATCATGTCCAGGAACATGATGATGATAAACATCTTGTTTAGCATGTGAATGAAATCCTATACCAGATTTCTTCTTCTTAGTGTAACTATTCCTCATAAAAGCCTTAGGTTGACTCGAAGCAAATCTAAAAAGGTTCTTCCTAGCATTTTTTAACCTACACTAATAGAACTCAAGCAAATATCCATCCTTCTTGCAATAGGTGCAATGGTACTTGATACCACTAGGAGATGCACTTTTTGACTCAAAAGGTGATTGGTCAAGACCTGCAGATTTGAAAAGATTTTTACAGGTTGGGTTTTGAACTCGACTAAGCTATCTTCCGAGACTTGAATGCCACTTGGCTTGGACTAGGCAAAGTTGTATTCTAACCCTTACTTCCTATAAGGAGTTTTGGACTTATCAAGTGTTGGTGATATTCCCTAGAGGCAATTATAGAGATGATTATATCATATCTATGTTTATGTGTTATTGAATAAGTGTTATTTTATTCCTTGAATGAATCATCAGTTATAAAGATTAACGAGTATGTGACTTATTGGTGAAGCTCTTTTAACTTATGATGATGTCATTCTAAATGTATCCCCGGTCGGATGTCACTGGTCGAAACACTAGTGACTCTATCGACCAACACATATATTGATTGATGATCATGTTTCACCGATCATGGATATAGGGATATCGAATCAATAATGTGAACACATGTTAGAGAACATGGTGTTGGATTGACCCACCTTGAGACACTGCTGAGATTGTTATGACTCACCCTTAGACCTGAGATCAGCATGGTTTTCTACATGTGTAAGAGTACACTTTGGGGTTGCCAAACGCTACTCCGTAACTAGGTAGTCATAAAGGTAGCTTTCAAGTATGCTATGAAACATACGGAGGAATGTGACTGGTCCGATATGTGATTTGTCCCTCCTAACAT
Organism: Hsuehochloa calcarea; assembly: GCA_036346395.1. Lineage (NCBI taxonomy): Eukaryota > Viridiplantae > Streptophyta > Magnoliopsida > Poales > Poaceae > Hsuehochloa > Hsuehochloa calcarea. The sequence goes on from CM070598.1 coordinate 65,745,253, forward strand.
AAAAGGAGAGATGTCTCCGGGCCCCTCGATGTGGTCGGATAAAGAAAGTGCATGACCATGCCACTGGTGGTCGAAGAGTTCGACCACATGAAGTTATCTATCACTCTATCGAGAAAGTATTGAATAGTCCATGGATGGCATAACATCTCACCTGGAGTTCAACCAGATATCGTGAGACAAAACGAGAATACACGAGCTGGTCATTCAGTTTGATCAGATACGGACTAGTCGTATGTAGATACAAGCTAGTCGTAGGCTGGTTGAACATAATCACTAAGTGGTCGAAACCTGGTCGTGAGGAGTTACGAACTGGTCGAGACCAAATATGAGCTGGTCGTAGGCTGGTCGAAACCTGGTCGTAAGGAGTTGCGAACTGGTCGAGACTAAATAGGACCTAGTCGTATATCATATTGCATTAAGATTCGTCCGATATAATTTGTGTGTATTCGGGAATCGTTATGTCCTGCTAAGTGCCGCCGACGACTCGTGATCAGAAAGAAGTTTTCGAGTCACAACCGATTATGCATGAACCTACAGAGTTACACACTTAACGGATTGGAACAAACTAGCACGATACGATTCGTCAAACGTGTTCAAATAGGATCCGTCATGGGCACTATTTAAGGAGATGATTGAGGCTGTTGGGAAGAGACATAGGTAACAGAGAAGACATACGGCAAGAGTTGACAGGAGTTGCTCCAAACCCTAGCCGCCATCTTCTTGAGAGAGCCTTCTCATGCGACTTGGTGCTAGCACACCGGCGTACGATGTTCCTGCTCTGGACGTGTGGATACCTTAGAGGCGTTACTGCGGTTGTTGTCGCGCTCGAGAACGATTCACGATATTGCAAGGAAAGCGATCAGTTGCTGGAGGAGATGATCAGCGATGACTATGTTGGACGATCAACTACGTTAAACGATCAATTACGTCGGACGATCGACTACGACCACTACATCAACACGCTCTTCGTTGGACCAGGTTGATCCAACTCTTCTTCCGCTGCATTGCGCGTCTGGTGGTAACGATCTGTGATCTCTTGCTTGCCTGGCATCCTGTTTACGTGGTAGAATTTTTGAATTACCAACTAGCGTAGCCTACACATACACTTCATCAAGAATCATGTTCAATTGTTTCTTATCCTTAGAATTTTTTCTAATGTGTCCTTGAGATAAGCATTTTCTTTTTCAACGACGTGATTCACAAGTTTTAGCCTTAATGACTCTAGCATACTTCTCCCTATGAATATTAACTTCAAGCTTAAGGGCTTCACATAAAGCATAAGAAGTAGAATTAATTTTGTCCTTGAGCTTGGCACACTTAACTCCAACTGCTTCTAACTTGTCATTCATTTCACCTTCACATTCTGAGCAGAAAGAGCAAGTGCTAGACTCAACCTTATCAGAAGCTATCAACTTGCTAGATTCTAAGCATTTTTCACATGGAATAGCTTTAAACTTAATCAACTCAGTCTTAACATTGTCTAGTTGGTGCATGGCAACATCATGAGCATTTTGTAATTTAGCAAGTTTATAATGTAAAATATGGTAGAATAAACATTCATCAACATTAAGATTCTTAGCATTCATAAGTTCTAGCATCATATTATCAACTTGTGATTCTAAGTACTTATTCCTAGCCAAGGTGAAGTCTAACATCTTATCCTAGCTAAGCAATTGCTCATCGATGATATCACATCTAGCTGAGAGAACTTCATAGGATGGAGGTATCTCATCGATGTCGTTGACGTCGACGGAGCCGGCCATGAAGCACATGCGGTGAAGTCCTTCGCCTTCCCTTTCTTCTTCTCTTGAGGGAGCTCCTCCTCCTTGTCCTCCTCGCTCCCGGAGTCCACATCGCTCGTGGATTGCTCTTCAAAAGCGGCAAGGACACGGCAAGCGGTGTTCATGAGCTTGGCAGTATCAAACTTGGACTTGATCCCCTGAGACTTCCTCCAAGATGTCTTCTCCTCTGTCAACGATCAAATCACCGAACTTACAAATATAAAAAGATATAGGAAAATGGCACGTATCTCCTGGCAAAGAATGGGGCTGCTCTTTATTGAGATGAACTTGCTATTACAGAATATGTCTACAATCTGAACCAAAGGCTAACTCTCCTAACACTGGAGCACAATGCTTGCTATGACTTTACAATCTAATCGACTGGTTATCTTCTGAGTGATTCCAATCGATGTATCCTTCAGTCCCCCCCCCCCCACTCTCCTTCCACGGTCCTCCTTATGTGGTTGATGAAGCGTTGGCAGTTGGAGAAGTGGCACGTCTGGACGGAGAGAGGCGTTAGTTGACAAAGTATCAACTGCTGTGCGGTTATATGTCAGTGAGCCATTTAACCGCATTCCAGTGTCTTAGAGTCGCATAACGTCGCGTGGTATGGAGTTATATAGCACATGTTCTATTCGTCACACGGTAAAGCATATACCTGGACTCATATCCAGATACTAGTTCAAAGCTTTATGAGCATTTTGACTGGTCGGAGGCTTGGTTAGGAACCTTGTCCGACCAGGTTATGTATTATGTAACCTCTAGAATACTTACGACCAGTGAGGTTGTTAGCCTTAGGGGTTACGACCATGAAGACGTATGGTCTTCTATATTCTAAATAGTAAATAGAGGTTTTAATCATCGTCAGCTAGCCCCCGAACTTTAAATGAATTGGTCGTATAGACGCTTTCTTCCGATGAAGTCATATCGGGCATACCCCTCATTAAATATCGTGGTACTCGAGGTGGTCTGTATTCATTTTTAAAGTTGAGGAATTGCTTTGGAGAGTTGAAAAAAACTTCTTTGTCTTCTAGTAAAAAAAGATTTTTGTCCATCGAATTTCTTCCGGAAGCGGTTACAGTATTGTTGCTTTAAAAACCCCTTAGCACTGGGTGTTAGGGTTTCTACGCCTTTTGCTTTCCTCTTCATCTTTCAAGAAACCATCTCCGATCACCTTTGAATTCTTCACCCGAAGGAAAACATTATGTCAGATCTCATCACCAACTGGTCGATATCCGATCTGAATGAGAAGAAATTGGAGAGTTTGGAGAAGGTTGGGCTGCTACCCGACAGAAGTCTGATCCCATGGTGATCAGCATTTGAGGAACATTCTCCAAGCGGTGAGTATGGAGAAATTCCGGTATTCCTTGCATACATTGAATGCGGCTTCAGACTCCCAGTTCACTTCTTTCTTTCCCAAGTTCTGGAGTACTATGGAGTAGAACTGATTAATCTGGCCCCCAACGCCATAGCCAACCTCGGCATCTTTGTTTACCTTTATGAAGCGTACTTGGGGATTCCAGCAACTCTGGATCTCTTCAAGTACTATTACAGACTAGCAAATGCAAAGAAAACGACCAGTACACCCTGAGAGTGTACCTTGCGTCTCCATGACGGGAAGGCTGATGAGTACATTTTTATGTACTCCAAATCTTCGTGGTCGTCATGGAAGAAGAGTTGGTTTTATATGAAAATAATGCAGGGCGATGGCCTTTACTATAGCGGTAAAAAGGCTGTTGAGAACCTACGATGGCGTTCCTCTTCAAAGAAGGAGGGGAAAATTGAGAGATGGGTTGATGCTATCCATCTCCTGAGTGTCAGGAGTTTAACCTCCTCGCACGTGGTAAGGGACTTTTCCATGCGGAGGATCAGTCCTTTGAAGGCCAGAACTCATTCGATGCTCTGGTACATTGGTCGTGATGATGCGACCAAAGACTCCAAGGAAGGTAAATCCCAAGGGAATACGACTAGTTTGATTAAATTGATTGATTTACTTTTATAATCCTAAAATCCCTCTTTTGCTGCAGCCTTATCTCCTGATGAAATCAGAAGTAGGATCAAAATGATATGCGTTGGAGAGCCTAGCGACAAGGCTAGCTTCCCTTTGATCTTAGTGGTTGTTACCGCAGAAGAAAGAGCTAAGAGACTTCGGGTAAGTATATCAATTTCGTTTCATCTTTCTAACATTTTCTGATCGGTTTTTACCTGAAATCCTCTTTGATATACAGTCGGTTGGGCTTAGAATCGATGAGGCTATCGAAACATGTGAGCCAACTGATGATCCGACCAGTCATACAATCACTACAAAAAGTGACCGCGTAGAGGTAGGTAACCGAGCGGAAATTTTTAGTGTCAGATGAAGCACGTTCATCACCTAACTAATCTAGCTTGTTAATCCAGGCGGTAATCGTTGAGTCTCATGCCGTCGCTCGAGACTTGCCAATTGCGATTGAAGCAACTGTTTTGAAAACAAACAAATCTACACCTTCCGACCCATTGATCAGGGATATTGTTCTCGACCAACTGGTCGAGAATATCACTTCTGGACCTTTGCTGGAGGGTGTAACCAACCCTACCAGTCCAGAACTGGTAAAATCGGTTGAAAAGAAAAGAAAGGCGAGCGCTACGGACTTCAAGCCGGCGCGCTTCAAAATCAAGACCAAGAAAGTAACCAGGTATGTATAAAGGAACTAACCATATAAATACATACCTGAGTTCTGTCTTTGGTAGACTTGAGTTCTTGAACTTCTTTTCTTTCTTTTGTGTAGATCTTCTGGAATTCCGATCATTTCCGACCAGTCTATTCCGGAAGATCGGGTGATTGAGGGCACCTCCGACCAAGGCTTCTCTCAGTTTAGAACCCATGAGGAAGTAGCTAGGTCAGCCCCCGAGCAAGCTTCAGTGTCGGAACCTGAGTTGGATCCCCTGGTGATCATTACCCCATCAGCGGAGGTAGGAATTCCTGCAAATATCCAACAGGCTCCGGCTTCTGCAAGCAATCCTTCCCAAATTAATAAGTTTCCTTTTTCTCCTCGATTTATCGAGGATAAGGAGCTTGATGAAGTTTGGGGGGGGGGGATATCGGATCATCAAGCCGAGACGAGTCCTGATAAAATTTTTGCAGATTATAATGACGTGGCAATTCAGGTAAATGTCTACAACCATTTCTATAGCTCCTTTTGAAGTTTTATAGGAGACTGAAAGAAAAATGCTATCTATGTAGCATATGGTCGAGAACTTTGCTGTGGTCGGAGGACTAACCCAGCGAATAAAGATCTTAGAGCAAAAACACTCTGAATTAGAAAGTAAGAACTTCCTTCTTAACACTTTCTTCCTCATGACTCTGTTTTTCCTCTTGAATTATTCTCCTTTATCATGTTTGATAGATTTAGATAAAATAAAAGAAGAAGCTATGGCCGATAAGGCCAAAATAAGCAGGCTTGAGGAAGATAACCAAGCTAAGTCGATCGAATACTTGACGACCAGGAATAAAGAAATTCTTGAAACTTCTAGAAAGAAAATTGAAGGTAACTAGTCGTAAACTTGACTTAGTATCTCTTCTAATTACTCTTGCCTAATACTTGTTTATGTTTATGCATAACAAAACCAAGAATTAATCAGAGCCAAGAAAGCTCTGGAATTTGAGCAAGACAAGGAGGCAGCTATCACGCTTAATCTTGATGAAAAGATCATTGTACTCAACAAAATGATCTTTGATATGGGATCAGGATCGGCACTGCCATCTTTGTGTGATCCAACGGAGAAGGTGAATTACATGGGCCATCTCTTGGAGGATCTCAAGGGCTTGCTCAAGACTACAAAGAGAGAATTACACCCGATTCGTAAAAAAATCATTGCTAGTGGAGTTAGTCTTGCTTTGGCAAAACTGAAGGCATCCAACCCCTTTACTAATCTTCAAGCTATTGAAAAAGATTTCAACTGCTTGAGTGAGGAGGCGACCAAGTTTCTCAAGGAAGTTAAACCTCTTGGAGACAAGGTTGCAGAAGAAATGGAGGTCGGATCTCCATCAAACAGTCATTAGATGGTCAATCTCTAATAGTAAAAAAAACCTGCAAAAAGAGAGTATGCAAAAAAATATGTAAAAAACTTACCTCTCTCCTGTCAATGAAATCTTTTATTCATCCGGTCGACTTATGGATATTCATATATTACCTAGCCCCCGATTGTTTTATAGTAGAAGAACTTTACTATAGAAGCAGTAGGCTAAGAAAATAAACTTAACTCTTAACCATTGTTTGAAAGTTTGTACTGATTGTTGAAAAAACTGATCGTGATAATACTAGAAAACCTTTTTTGGTCGGAACTAGTGCTAGATTTCGACTAGTTGTAAATCTATTTTTCGTAATCAAAGTACTTACTAAGACAATATATGGTCGGAAGAAAAAAGAAGATTTTCCATGATAAGAGAAAAATGATAAGTGGTTTTATTTCTATGTGGTACTCAACACTGGTCGGAATGAACCGCTAAGATATGAAGATATAATGTATATCTCGCAATACGTGCTCATACTCTAGTCCGACTGGCAGCGAGGATCGTAAGAAAAAGACCGTCGCTAGGAAGCTCCTTCCAGTGGGCGGAACCACGTGCGAAAAAGGATAGACTTCGACTAGGAGGTTTTCTGTGTCCCGACCAGTAGCCAAACAAGAGTAGAACAGAACTTTGAAAATAAAAAATATGATCTTCACAATCTTGAGCATATGAACCATGTCGACCAGATTTGGGTGCCATCATATAAGTAACATCACTTACTTCTTTGAATTTGATTAAAATTTATTAAATTTAAAGGAAATGAAATGAATTAAACGAAAAACTTACGCAATTGATCAATATTCCAGGAATTGGACAAAACTCTGCCGTCGGGCATAGTTAATCGTACCAAGCCTGGTCGGGTGACTTCGACCACAGTGTGAGAACCTTCCTACTTGGGAGAAAGTTTATTGCGATTTACTTGGCTCTGAATTTTTCTGAGAACCAGATCACCTGCAGCTAGGCTGCGAGGCTGCACCTTACGATTGTTGTACCTTCGCATGGCTTGTTGATAGATTGCCGAACGTATTATGCCTTGGTTTCGTCGTTCTTCAAGGAAATTGACGTCGTCGAGCCGCCGTTTCTCCTGATCGTTTACACTAAAACAATCAGTACGAGCATAGCCAATTTTCAATTCTGGAGGAAGCATGGCTTCGGTCCCATAAACTTAAAAGAATGGTGTTTCGCCGGTCATAAACTAAAAAGAATGGTGTTTCGCCGGTCGCACGACTGGTCATGGTTCGAACTGCCCACATGACAGAAGGAAGTTCTTGAACCCAAGCTCCTGACCGCTTTTTAAGCTGTTCGAATACTCGATGTTTGACCCCCTGCATTATGATACCATTGGCACGCTCAACTGCTCAATTACTCTGTGGATGAGCAACGGAGGCCAAATGAACTTTTATTCCAAGCTCTTCGCAGAATTCCTAGAAACTGCCGCTCAAAAATTGAGTACAATTGTCCGTGATTATACGACTGGGTACACCAAATCGTGTTATCAAATTTTTTTTATCAAGAATCTTTTCGCAGCCTCAGTTGTAGTTTTTAACAACTGGCTCGGCTTCAATCCATTTTGTGAATGTGTCAATCATGACGAAAAGGAATTCAAAGCCCCCAGGTGCTCTTGGGAATGGTCCCAGAATGTCTAGTCCTCATGTTGCAAAAGGCCAGGAAAGAGGAATTGTTTCCAAAGCTTGTGCCGGCTGATGTACTTGTCGGCAATGAAACTGACATTGTATGCACTTCGTCACAGGCAATTTTGCATCGTGAAGGGAAGTTGGCCAATAGTATCCTTGCCTAAAGGCTTTACCGACCAACGTTCTGCAGGAATGATGTGCTCCACAGACTCCTCCATGAATTTCGGTTAGCAACTTGATGCCATCCGAGCGAGATATGCATCTCATCAACACTCCATGAGATCCTCGTTTGTACAAGGTACGTGCGATTAGAGTGTATGATTTGGCTTTTCATGCTATACGATCGGCATCTACATCATCTTCTGGAATTAGGTTATGCTGAAGATAATTGTAGATCGATGTCATCCAATCTCTACCCTGATCGTCGCCGATCTGTGGAGCATCTATGTTATCAGAATCAATAGGCATGACCTGAAGTTTATCATTGATGTTCTCGGAATGCTCGACCACCGAGGGTGAATCGAGTTGCTCGAGAAAAACTCTGGGCGGGACGATCGACCTCGTGGAGGCCATCCGTGCCAACTGATCTGCTAGAAAGTTTTCTTTTCTAGGAATGTGTTGGATATGGAAACCGAAGAAATACTTTTCGAGTTTCCGTACTTGCACCAGATAAGACTACATATTGGTACTCGAGCATTGATACTCTTTTTCTACTTGATTCGCTACTAGTTGATAATCGTCTTTCACTAGTAATTTACGAATCCCGAGCGAATGAGCTGCCGAAGTCCTGCCAGTAAACCTTCATATTTTGCCACATTGTTTGTAGCGGAAAAGTTAAACTGGATGGCGTACTTAATGTGTTCGCCAGTAGGGGATATCAAGACGACTCCAGCCCCCGATCCTTTAAGCATCAAAGAACCGTCAAAGTACATTGTCCATTCATCACGGCGCTCGTACACTGGTTCCTGCTTAGATTCAGGGTTTGTCCATTCGGCAATGAATTCTACTATTGCATGAGACTTTATTGCTGTTCGTGAGATGAAATGGAGATCGAATGTCCCTAGTTCAACCGCCTATTTTGCTGTTCGTCCTAATGATTCCCTATTTCTAAGGACTTGTCCGAGGGGATACCCGGTAGGTACGGCCACTTTGTGGGCTTGAAAGTAATGCATTAGTTTCCTTGAAGCCATAAGGAGACCATAAAGTAATTTTTATACATGTGGTTATCTTTCTTTCGGACCATGTAAGACATCGCTTACGTAATATACTGGTCGTTGGACGTTCTCACGTTCCACGACAAGCACACCGCTGACAGTTTGCGGCGTTGCAGCCACATAAATCAGCAATGTTTCTTTCAGTTTTGGAGAGACTAAGACCGGGGCACTCGTAAGGTACTCTTTAAGCTTTTCAAAGGCATTATTGGCTTCCTTTGTCCACTCGAAACTTCTGTTTTTCTGAAGAAGCTTAAAGAAAAGCAACCCTTTGTCACCTAACCTGGCTATGAAACGGCTTAGCGCTGCCATACAACCAGTTAGCTTTTGGACTTCTTTCTTTGTGGTCGGAGGGCGCATTTGGTTGATGGCCGATATCTTCGCAGGATTTGCTTCGATACCTCTAGCCGAAACTAGGAAACCGAGAAGCTTTCCAGCGGAAACTCCGACCACACATTTCTCCGGATTTAACTTGAGGTTATGCTTTCTCAAATTGTTAAAAGTCTCTTGTAAGTCAAGAATATGATCGCATGCGTTGATACTTTTCAAAACTAAATCATCAACGTAGGCTTCGAGGTTTCGACCTATCTGTGGGCTAAAGGTTTTCCGCATCAATTTTTGAAAAGTTGCACAATATTTTTGAGACAAAAAGGCATCTTAACATAACCGTAAGTGCCATATGGAGTGATGAAGGAAGTTTTCTCTTCATCTTCTTTACTCATGTTAATCTGGTGGTACCCAGAATATGCATCCAAAAAACTTAATAATTCACACCTGGAGGTGGAATCTACAACTTGATCAATGCGGGGAAGAGGAAAGTCATCCTTCGGACAAGCTTTATTTAGATCTGTGAAGTCTATACACATTCGTCATTTTCTATTATTTTTTCTAACCATTACAGGGTTGGCGAGCCACTGAAGGTGATGGACTTTACTGAATAAATCCAGCCTTGAGTAGTTTTTTAACTTCCGATTGGATTGCCTCTTTCCGATCAGGCGCAAAGCATCTTAACTTCTGTTTGACTGGTTTCTTATCAGGATAGAGAGCTAGCCTGTGCTCAATCACCTCCCTGGGGACTCCGGGTATGTTAGACGCCTGCCAAGCGAATACGTTCGGGTTTGCTCAGAGGAAGGAGATGAGTGACTCTTCCTATTTTGGGTTGAGTCCTTCTCCGACCAACACCTTCGAGATGGACCCGTCAATGTCTCCTGACCTGACGCTTCCCGGAGGAACGCCCTTGTCGAGGAATACTTATTTTGTCTGGTCGGACGGCTTGGGCGTTACCCTGGGTCTGAAGCGTTTGACCTGCATTACATTTGGGTCAGTGTTTCTGATCGGAAGTTCATCGGTCAGTTCTAAAGACCTCCGATCACATGCATAAGCCATCTTCTGATCTCCTCGAACCGGTTTCTTAGATTAGAAAGCCGGGGCCCCAGTGTTCCGATCTGATTGTGAGCATTACAATGACGCCCTTGATCACCTGCTTGGCCTAGACGATGTCGTAGATCATCGGGGCCTAGTGAATAATCCTCTCGACAAGGGGAAGGAGTGGTGGTGTCGAATAACCTCCTTCCTTCTTGGCTCGTTGGTTGAAACCGTCGAGGAGGTCTTGGTACCGATTGATTTCCAACATACCTATGCTGCCCTCTACCGAGGGAGGAACGTTGGGATGAAATCATAGTCTGACTTTGTGCTGTCCTGTGTTCCCGGTACGCTTCCGTACGTTGCACGGTTTGTTGAAGAATTTCTGATACCTGTCCCATCAATTGGACAAAGCTTGGAGCTCCTGCCAGAGCAGAGTCAGTATTATTTAGAATATTCTGAACACGCTGCAGGTTTTGTACCGTAACTTAAGGTCTTGGAGTATTCATTGAGGTTGCTGGCGTTTGTAGATCCGAACTTTCTCTTGACCTCGCTCCTGGTCCCCTCCGATCCATCATCATTGGTGGGGCAGAAACAGGTGTGTTAACTGATGGACGTCCATCAGTTCTGTTGCCTTTGGTAATTGGTGCTAGATTGCCCGTACCATCTCCATTAGTACATTGTGGCGAGGCAGTGTGTGCAGGACCGTACACGGCATTGCGATCAATATTTCCGATCGCATTGACTTCGTGCTTCTAGCGGCGGTCCTCCGGAGAACTTCCACTGTAACCAGTGGAGAGCTGCTCAGTGTTTCTACCAGAGACTTCCACGACGGAGACCGGTCGGAGATGAGCACCTCCTGAGGTCTTCGTGGTGAACTCAGCCTGATCCTGTGGGTTGCTAATCGTATGCTGAGCCTTATCGTTCCCACTCGGCCTATAACCGGTGAGAGTTTCATCGACACTGTTACGAGATGCCGATTGGCTCCTGGAATTTCCAGGAGCCGTCGGTGAGTACCTGTCAGCCATGATTGTGTCAAGTCAAGAATGTATGGATTCTCGGATTGTAGGGCTGCGAATTCATCACCTTTTTCACCGGTCGGATGGACCGGGTTTGGAGAGATTTTCGGACGCTTCGAGCTGGTCGGAGAGTCTTGTCCCTCGGGAAGTACCACTTGTCGCAGTGGTGCATCCTCATCCATCCACTCGACTCCGCTGTTGTCAGCGACCCGCGAACCAGTGGATGAGGGAGATGATGACGCCTAATCCTCTTGCATGGCCTAAATGCAGGCTTCCATGTCGAGGTTGGAGTAGTCATCCAAATCGAACCAGTTCTCCTCGTCCCAAGTTCCTGCCATAGTCGCATGAACGATTATGAAGGGTGGGCGAGGATTTAATGAGCGAAGAACTTCTTCAGGAGAATTGCGCCTTCTTCCCTACGGACGGCGCCAACTGTCGACGATCAAATCACCGAACTTACAAATATAAAAAGGCAGAGGAAAATGGCACGTATCTCCTGGCAAAGAATGGGGCTGCTCTTTATTGAGATGAACTGTCTATTACATAATATATCTACAATCTGAACCAAAGGCTAACTCTCCTAACACTGGAGCACAATGCTTGCTATGACTTTACAATCTAATCGACTAGTTATCTTCTAGAGAGTGATTCCAATCGATGTAGCCTTCGGTCCCCCCTCTCCTCCTTCCACGGTCCTCCTTATGTAGTTGATAAAGCGTTGGCAGTTGTCCCTAGGAGAGACACTTGTTGAGGAGTGGCGCGTCTGGTCGGAGAGAGGCGTCAGATGACAATGTATCAACTGCTGTGCGGTTATATGTCAGTGAGCCATTTAACCGTATTCCAGTGTCTTAGAGTCGCGTAACGTCGCGTGGTATGGAGTTATACAGCACATGTTCCATTCGTCACACGGTAAAGCATATACCTGGACTCAGATCCAGATACCAGTTCAAAGCTTTATGAGCATTTTGACTGGTCGGAGGCTTGGTTAGGAACCTTGTCCGACCAGGTTATGTATTATGTAACCTTTGGAATCCTTACGACCAGTGAGGTCGTTAGCCTTAGGGGTTACGACTATGAAGACGTATGGTCTTCTATATTCTAAATAGTAAATAGAGGTTTAAATCCTCGTCATCCTCCTTGTGGTTGCTCTTCTCTTTCACCTTGGGACAGTTCGCCCGGATGTCGTAGAACTCTCCACACTCATAGCATGTCATAGGGCTGCCTATCTTCTTGCTCCTCATAGTGTGATAGGCCAGTGTAAACTTTTTGGCTAGCAGGGCTAACTCAGGCTCAGGGATAGTCTCAAGTTCTTCTTCATGGATTGTAGATAAATAAGCAAGTGAAAATCCAGAAGAAGTTTCAGAAGAGTCATCAGAAGTTCTCTTGAGATGGTCAGCTACTAAATCCATGTTCTCCTTCTTTGGATGATCAACCATCTTGAACTCATGGGTCTTAAGCTTGCTATAGAGCAACTCCAAGGTGAGATCAGAGAGATTGACATTCTTCTCAATAGCAGTAGCCTTCATCTCCCACTCCTTAGTATTGATTGCAGCCAAAAGGTGGGTAGCATTCTCAGACTGTGAATACTCGATGTCGACCGATCTCAACTGATGGAGCACCTTGTTGAAGTGAGTGAATACATCATCGATGCTCTCTCCAGGACGCATCTCGAACTTGTTGTATTCTCGCTTGAAGACCGTTTGACATACTTGCTTGATTTGGGACGAACCCTCATGGTAGGTCTCGAGGGTCTGCCAAATCTTGTATGCGATCTCAAGGTGACAGATCATGTCATACTCCTGTCTACCAAGTCCAACATATAAGAGGTTATTTGCCTTGTGGTTATTAGCCAAGTGGGCTGCAGAAGCCGGTGTAGCAACCTCGAGCAAGACGAGCAGGGCTCAGACAACCTCCTATATGGTTTGATCTTTGCTCTAAAGGTAGACACGCATACGATTCTTTCAATAGGCATAGTCGAGCCCATCGAAGACATGCGGCTTAGTGGAGTACTTTTCCATCGCTAAGTTCAATGACCAGTTAAGATAAAGAATGAATTAACTAGGCTCTGATGCCACTTGTTGGACCTAAACGGTGACTAGAGGCGGTGAATAGGAGCACTACCTCTATTTCACCTTGATCAAATTCAACTAAATTTTCAATCCAATAGCTATGAAAGTTATAAAGGTCAACGTACAAGCACAGCAGAAGTCTTGTATTGAATCCAATCGAAACCCCAAAGCATAACAACCAAAAACACAAAACAAGATGGGTTGGGCGGTCAGACCTCTCAGGTTGGGTGGCCTGACCAATGTCTTGGCGGTCTAACACCTCACCAGGAGCGGTTTGACCTCCAGCACGAGGAACAGTGAAATCAGTACGAAATCAAAATCACAAATCGACTCAACTTTTGACCCGATGATCCAAATCCTCTCAAATTTCAACCATAACTCATCAAGGTCAGAAACCTATCCCAATCGACTATCCAGAAGATCAAGGCCAAAGTTCCATAAATTTCATAGATGAGGGAAGTATGGCACAGGAACATAGGAAAATCAAACTTTGATTCTAAAACTTGCTCGTGGGTAAAAGAGGATCCTAGATACATTTCCACATATCACAGCAAGCAAAATCATAGTAAGAAATCAAAGGAGAACTAAAGGATCACCAAAATCCCAAAAGTCACTAAAAAGAGAACAAGAACAAGAAGATAATCATCTTGAAGGAATATTACTTGGATTGATTTGAGATAGATGTTGGTTTACAACCACTTCCCCATGGAGAACAAAAGCTCAGCACTTGAGCACACAATCAATCCATCTTTCACAAATCCCAGCCCCAACTATTCCAAAATCCCCAAATAACATATTAGGGTTTTTTCTCTTAGAAGGACTTAGGTAAATTTCTTCCTAAAAAATCGAAACCTCTCTGGAAATTTAAAATGAATAGAACTTTTGGCTCGAAGCTCCAAAAATTATAACACCAAGTGCAGAAGGATCATCTCTATTGCCTACTCCCTCTATTTTTGACCCAGTCTAAAATTTGAACAACACATTTATGGCCGATCAGGCCGTCGCCCATTGTCAGTCTGACCGCTAGTCACTTGGCCTTCCCAATGGTTGGTCTAACTGCCAGAGGTGGTCGATCAAATCGCCACCAAGGCCAGTCTGACCGCCGCCCTGGCCGGTCTGACTGCCTACTACCTGAGAGCATATGAAATTTGTTGAAAACGTGTGTTTTGACAAACCCTATCTACCATTGCCAATTGTATCATCACCCTAAGATCGTGAGTATATCCCCATAATATCCCCATCAAATTAATAACTCGATAAATAAGTACATAAGTATATAACTTTTACATTGAAGATTGTAGATGAACAACATGTCACTATCAACATTGAGTCCTTGGATCGATGAACATGCTAGACTTGTTTATCTTTCTCTCCCTTGACTCCGTATCTTACGATGGTGTTTTGATTTCTGATGATACGATAGACCGTAGGTAACAACAACTTTCCTATTAAATCCATACATTTACCTGTTAAATCAATTTTATTCAATTACTACTCTTAAAACCTGAGAGAAAGGGAGCCCTCCCATGCCCTCTACGTCACCTGGAAAAGGGACACCGTCGGATCACTTTTGGCCGGTCTCGGCCCGTCCGATTGCCTGCACGTTGCGCCTGCACGAGGCCTAAAAGCGCACTCATTGGGGTGGCCATCCGTGCCCTCAGATCACCATCGGATGACTGCGATCGCGTGTGATAGCCCCGGTGCTGAGCCCCATTCGTCATTTTCCTCCCGTGTCGGTGGAGCCTTCTCGATTGCGCCTCTTCCTCTCCTCCTGCTGCTGCCTTTCTCCAGCATCGTTCCTTCCTCTGGGGCTACCATGCCTTCCCTCTCCCCCCTCTCATCCCCGATACATCCAGCTCCTCCTCGCGCTCGCTCGAGCCCAACGCCGCATGGGCCCGCCGCTCCCTCTTTCCACCTCCCGTTCCCATTCCCCTCACGTCCTTTCTCCGTCCCCTCCCTCTCTATCTGCTGCCCTGGCTCTCCCTTTTCCACCACGTTGCCCTTCTCCTCATCGCTCCTTCCCCTCTCTGACTCCCGTCTCCTCCCTCTCCGTCTGCCTCCCCTCTCAGCTCCCCTGAGCGATCATTGTTGATCTGGTGCCACGTCTCTCCTCCCATCATACCCGCGCTTCTCATGCCCGAGTTCATTTCGTCGTGCGCCGGGTCGCCCTTCTCCTCTTCGCTCCTTCCCCTCCACCTCCCGTCTCCTCCCACTCCGTGCGCCACTGGTCTGCTCCTAAGGATCTCCTCCCGTCGCGGCCATCCTCCCCTTTTGGTTCCCCTGAACAGCCGCTGCCGATCCGCTTATCTATTTTTTAACACATGGTGATGTTCGTTCTCTCAGTACGTTCGTACCTTATCAGTGTGTTTCCTGTCAGCGAGTTAATTCGCGTTCTTGGTTGTTCTAGGCAGCAGGCGTTGACGTCTTTGCAGCAGCCGATGATGACAGACTGCGAGGCCTTGCAGATGCATTAGGACGCCATGGGTTTGCACGCCGCGGGGTAGTGGAGGACGTCCATGCCGCGTCGCCCGGTAGCAGCAGCGTCAGGTCATCGAAGCGTGCCGCGGGGTAGTGGAGGACGTCCATGCCGCGCCGCCCGGTAGCTGGTGGAGGGCATCCACGGCCGCGTCGCCCGGTAGCAGCAGCGTTAGGTGATTGAAACTCTTCAGCGCTGTACACATGGAACATCTAAATATTTATTGGTCATATGACTCATGGCTGCATGTTTTGATCGAAGTTCTTCCAAGCTCCTAGACTGATTCAATTACCACGACCTTACCGTATCCAGTCATGTGTAGTTGTTAGATGTAAGGCCACAACTGTGGTGGGTATTGGTAATGCTTATTGATGATTCAATTCGAAAAGTTCCGATGTTGTTCTTCCGAGGTTGAATAGTTTGTGAACACCCTATTAGAATATTACGTTTACCATATAGTTTTCCGAACTTAGTTTCATCTACTAAATTGGTTTAGATGTTACCTTATTCTATAAAATAGTTGGAAAGTTTCTATAAACATGGACTACTCCTGTTGGCAGTACTTCAATTCATCCAATTATTGCGCCATTTAGTACTCCATCTTTCTCGATGTTCACCTATACAAAAGGTTACTTTCGTGGTTGATTTCAGTTGTACAGTTAAGCATTGTCGATGAGTAGGGTTGCAGCTAGAGCCTATTGGTTTTGTAGATATCCTCTGCTATGGTTATTGCCGAGTTACCTAATTTCTTGCGATGCCATGATTTCTAATTCACACATGCGCTTTGTATTTTGACATACTCTATGATTTACTGTGGTCGAAAGTCTCTAATGGATTATCGTCCTTATTTATATTGCTATGCTTCCATAGTTCCAAATGTAAATCCCTGCTACAGAATACCAGAACCTATGGAACATTGTCTTTTACTAAATAATTCCGGTTGGTAAATTTACAATTAGCATATATTGTTTAGAACGAAAGTGTGCATGGGTTCTAATTTACTAGGAGAGGTGCGCAAAGATGTTACCGTTTGTGCCCATAGCATGCCCACTAGGATTTTAGTGATGTCATAGCAAACTCACATGCTATTTCTCCTTACTTTGTTATCTGTGTATGCCAAATGGTGAATGTTGCAGAGGTCCTTCGATGCAGTTCTGTCGTTTAGTGATTGAATGTTATTTACTATTTGCCTTCTCCACCTTGCAAAACATTTTGTTCCTATGTGTACGCGTATACATGTTTAGTTGCTCGCTGTAGTAGCCATTTGGTAGTCGTGTCTCTAAATGGCCTCATGACGTGCTACCTGCAGAGTAAGTCCAGATATCTATTCAGTTATTTCATGCTTTAATGTGTCGTATGAAACATATGAAGCAGAGCATTATATTCTGATAATTTTTATATAATTATATGGGTGCTTAGGTACATGTGCTTTCGGACAAAAAATCCAACCTGATTTTAAGTTTACGGTAATAATTAGCTTGAGCCGTTTCCTGCACCGCATTGTTCTTACAGATATGTAAATGTTGCAAAGGTCCTTCAATGCAGTTCTGTCATTTACTGATTGAATCTTATTTACTATTTGCATTCTCCATCTTGCAAGAATCCGAAATTGATTGAGGGGAATTGTTTGTGACGTTGTGGAATGCGACGTGATGCGTAAGGGTGGGGATAATGTTCACGGGATTTGTCGAAATGTCCAGGCGACGCATCGTCCCCGAAATACTGTGCGACTTCTCTTTTTCTTAAACATCTTCTTCTCTGCCAGTGCAGTTCTGTCGTTTAGTGATTGAATCTTATTTTACTATTTACCTTCTCCACCTTGCAAAACATTATGTTCCTATGTATACTCGTATACATGCTTAATTGCTCGAATTTTTTGCCGATACGATCGATTTTCACACCGTATTAGCAGTTTTAACCACCGCGCGCACGTATTTGCAAAAGTGAACGGATCGACGCAGTCGGGCGTAGGCCATGCAGACGCTGGGCGACATCGTCGCCGCGCGCGGCGCGCACACTACGCATGCCAGCCCACATCAGCGCTTGCATGCATGCAGCAGGCAGGCTACGCACCACCGCCTCTTGGCCTCATTGAATTTTTATAATTTTTATTTTTTTAGAATTTTAAATTATAAAAAAATAAAAATTTTGTGTAGCATTCGACAAAGTGTATTTGATTATGTAATTTTTGTATTATTTTATTTGTTAAGAATCTTTTATATAACTTTGATTCGCATGATCAATTAATGTACTTATATGCACGCTACACGCTTACGCCCGCCCCGCCCCGCCAACACTCAAGACGCTCTCGCCTACCGCCTGCACGCGCGCCACCAATTAGGCCGGTTGTTAGTTTAGGGTTAGGTTAGGATTAGTTTAGGGTTAGGTTAGAATATAGTATAAATTTGAAAAAATTAAAATATATAGCATATTACATCAAAAAATTACAAAATTTTTTGTGGGGGTTTCTCACATGTTGTATTTGTTTGTGTAATTTTTTTATTAATTTATTTGTTAAGAATTGTTTGATATAAATGCGTGTTTATACAAAGCAATAAATGTGTGTCGAATGTGCATTGTGTTATCCGTGACATGTGTTCATTTGCTAAACATTGTAATGTGTCCTTTCTATTTGCGCCATATGTTGATTGTCCAACGATTTAAACCAAAGCTATCTCATCCATAATTGAGTCATTCCTCTATTTGCGTCATATGTAGATTATCTAACGATTTAAACCAGGCCCTCTCTCCATAATGGAGCCATGTGTTGATTGTAGAAAGAATTGAAGCAGGCCCTCCTCATTTTTCAAAACTTTCCACCGAAAGAATAGAAGCAGGCCCTCTCTCTCACCCGCTACACCCGCCACGCATCCGAATGCTGTACGGAGAATTAAAAACGCTGGGTGGCCATCTTTCCCACCATCCATCCTCCTCCTCCGCACATCTGTCGCCCCATCCAGAATTCCGCGCCAATGCTTACGGAATTCCGGTGCCAAGGCCGCGACTCTCCTCCACTCGGCTATAAATACCGGACTCGCACTCGCTTCTTCGGTCATATCAATTGCGTTTGATTCTCGTTTTGCGCTCGTCACGAGAACTCGAGAACGTAACATAATTAATTTTATTGGGAGGTAATCGCTTTCTCGCTTCGTCACTCTACCTTGATTTATGACTTCCTCCAAGGGTGATTTATTACTTCCTCGGAGGGTGATTAATTACTTCCTCGTAAGGCGGGTAATTTGTGTTATGCTTTTGCCGTTATTACCGTAGTCGTAATTAGTTAGTCTTTGTTAGCTAGTCGTAATTAGATAGTTTAGGGGTAATTAATTAGTAGTAATTAGTTAGTCGACTAGTAATGAATTAGTTTAGTGCTAATTAATTAGTTTAGTAGTCATCGTTACAGCATATGAAGTAAGTGGAAATAAAGTACTGGTATTTTTTAGTGGTAATTAATGAACCGTAATTAGTTAGTTTAGAGATAGCTAATTAGTCGTAATTAGTTAGTTCACTAGTAATAAATTAGTTTAGTGCTAATTAATTAGTCGTAATTAGTTTAGTACTCATCGTTACAGCATATCAAGTAAGTGGAAATAAAGTACTGGTATTTTGTAGTGGTAATTAATCAACCGTAATTAGTTAGTTTAGAGATAGTTAATTAGTCATAATTAGTTAGTTCAGTAGTAATGAATTAGTTTAGTGCTAATTAATTAGTCGTAATTATTTAGTGGTTGTTGTGGGTTTAGGTATTTTCGAACATGCAAGACTTGATTGTGTTTTACGGCGATGGGCTTGTACGAGCCGGACACGATGGGTTGGACTGCCGAGATGCCGCAGACAAGGTGGTCCGGCGGAGGGCTCCACGCGATGAATATTCACGAGTCGCGGTCGCATCCGGAGGAGTTCTCACGAGCCAAGGACGAAGAAAGTTATGATTGAGGCGATCACCGCACCAATTATGTGTGGAGCTCGTAAGGTGGATGGAAGCATAGCATGGAGGCAAGACATGGAGATTGTCTCCACCGAGGCGGCCATTCACGGAAGCCTATGGTGTACGCCAATTTCGTACATAGGGCGTCTGAAACCCCGATGATGCCGAGGCTCGCATAAGCGGCAAGCGCACTCGAAGCTCAAGATGGCAAAGACGGAATGTGCCTCGGAGGAAGTCCTGTGCCTAATTTTGAGCCAAATGAGGGGCGAAACATGGTGGTCGGCCCGCATCGACCGCCACGAGTATCTACCGGACGAGACTCTCGGGTTGAGTCCGACGAGGACACCGACCCAAGCTCGGATGGTACCGACGAGGACGCACACGGCCGGTGGTCCTTACGTGGCATCGAGACTTGATGATATCGCGGTGCGCTCGCCGCATCGCCGCAAGAAGAAGGCTCCCAGTGGGGTTTGAAGCCGACACCCTCTTAGTTGGGCGCGCTTCGAACAAGGTGGCGTGCAACAAGCTATAGCACGGCACGCTTTGTCCATCACCGCGTGTACCGAGTGCACCGGTCCAACCTGTGGAAGTACGCAGCGAAGTGCATAGTAGAAGGCCGCCTGCAAGGTCGGCCTCCGAGCAAAGATCTTTGGCTCGGTCTTCACGGCCAAGGAGCCGATCGACCACACCGCGAGCTCACGAGCCTGCAAAGATCGGGCGTGACTTCCGTGATATGTTGCAAACCTCATAACGCACCTAGTTGAGGCGACGTGTCTATCTCCCCAAGCCGATGATGTCGGAAGTCGCCAATCGTTTGGCTATCCATTAGCTACAAAGAAGGTTTGACGAGCCAAGCGTAAAGTCATCGAGACTATGTACGGACATACGAAGAGGCGTACAACCTTGTGCCGAGATTGCTTCACCAGATTGCCGGATCAAACCCCGGCACGTACATAAACAAGCTGGACCGTGAAGATGCTGAAAAAGGGCCCAACCACTTCATACTGGATAGGGTGTTCTGGGCTTTCGCCAGCCATCAGGGGCTTCAAGTTCTGCCGTCCCGTGCTAACGATGGATGGCACTTTTCTCACTGGGAAGTACAAGGGCACCATCCTCACCGCGGTGGCGGCCGATGCGAATGACCAACTTCTCCCGGTTGCATTTGCCATTGTCGAGAGCGAGAACACATCCAGCTGGCTGTGGTTCTTGGAGAACGTGAAGAGGGCCGTGGTGGGAGACCGGGCCAACGTCTGCCTAGTCACGCATCGCAATGTCGGGTTGTTGGCGCCATCAACAAAGATGCGCGTGGGATGGATCCATCTCACCGGTGGAACGACGTGCAATCCGTGGTGCATGAGGCATCTTGCATCTAACTTGTTCACGCGGTTCCGCATCAGAACTCATGAAGACGCTCAAGACATTGTGTATGCGTAACCAAATGACGGAAGTTTGAGTCTATTTGGAGAGACCTTGAACACCGGACTACGAGACATACAAGGGAGTCCACTCCGGAGAGGGAGCAACCTAGTAGCGCCATAACCTTCTCCCAGTGGATTAACGACCACGCTCCTGAATTGGAGAAATGGTCCCTCCTCTATGACACAGACGGTGCGAGGTACGGCGTTATGACGACCAACATGTCCGAGGTCTACAATAGCGCCCCGAAGGTGTGCGCGGGCTCCCTATCACCGCGGTTGTCCAGAGACATGGACTCGCACCGCTGGGTATTTCAGAATAGAGCCACCGCAGCCAAGCGGCAGATGGACGAAGGCAAGCGGTGGTCCGAGAACATGCGAGACACATGGATCTAAGATGGAGAAGGCCCGAATGCACGACATTCGGTGATCGACGGCCTCAGCGTAAAGTACGAGATCAAGCTTCGGCGTAAATACGCCAATAGTCATGCTAGGGGAAAGAAAACAGCATGCACCACGGGTGATGTGGCGACATGCACCGCAACAAGCCAAAGCTCTTCCACAAACCATGCTCGCACGTGTACAAGGCATGTGCGCAATGCGCAGATGGCTACACCATACATCTCTCGAGTACTACGACATGCAAGACCTATTCGGTACATGGAGCGAGAGTTTCACTCGTATGGTTTGAAAATGAACTACAAGGATCTTTGGCCCGACATGGTGCAATCGGGTCCCAACAGGACTTGAAGAGAATAGGAAGGGGCGACGGCAGACGCGCACTTCCGAATGACATGGATGCTAGTCAACGTATCAAGATTAGCCGCACGCTGAAGTGCGTGATATGCAAGACCGGCACTCAATGAAGGATTGTCCCAACACACCTAGTTCGTCCGGCCATCATTCAAAGGTCGTAATTTAAAGTTTTTCTGCCTTGCTTGTTATGTACAACAGAAAATTATACGAGACCCGCTATGGACTCTTGGCAAACTTCTACAAGAGGATGTTGCAGAAGCACAACTGGCTTGCGCAGAAGAGGAAACAGCTAAAATACCCGGATTTTTCAATGAAAGATGCTCCAGTGCCACCACGTTTGCCGGTCCCGAAGTGTGTGTGTGGTGAACCGGCAGAGATCATTCACCACATACCTGCACACGGCCGCCGGCGCATTACATGTGCGGCCACTACATGGTAAGCGCTTTTTCGCGCGCATCGATTTTCCTCCCAACGTTGAATTCTTTCAATTTTAACTTCATCCCCACGTAATGCAAACCCGAGATGCGCCGCCACTTCTTCCAAAGGATTGACGGCCCGAGATGTACGACAGGGCATTCATCCAAACAGAGTACATGCTAAACTACTCGGTGCGGGCCGAGAACTTCTCACGGTGGAAACCTTACGTACCAGATGAGGAGGCACCGAAGGACCCCAGTAAACTCCCGAGCGTAATCCATATCGACGACAAGGAAAGGCTCATGCAAACGCCGCTTATGAAGAAATTACATCCTTCTTATGATTTCCACTATACGGTGTACTTACATCATGCAAACGCAGGACATGGACGACTTCGACACACCACCGACGTGGATATTCCCGTAACAAGGGCAAGGAAAGGCTCATGAGGTCGAGCCCGCCGCACAACAGATCCGGCCGCCGGCGGCCATCCGTATCCACGACGCCGCTTATGAAGAAATTACATCCTTCTTATGATTTTCACTATACGGCACTTACATCATGCAAACGCAGGACATGGACGACTTCGAGACACCACCGACGTGGGCGATCCGTGACAAGGGCAAGGAAAGGCTCATGCGGTGAGCCCTGCCGCCACAACAGATCCGGCCGTCCGGAGCAATCTACATGGACGATGTGAGTTATGAAGAATTGACATTCTTGTTACGCTTTGTATCGACGATGTACTTACATCATACAATCGCAGATGTACGGACGACTTGACATACCACCCGACGTGGAGAGTCCGCGATAAGGGAAGGCTCCTTCGACTGAGACCCACCGACGTCGAGACAAGGCTCCCTTGCTATGGCGCCGCGGAGACAAGTAGCACACATCGTTAAATAGTAGCTACCCACATGTTGTATTATTTTATTTGTTAAGAATCTTTTGATATAACTTTGCTTTCGTACAGATCAATTAATGTACTTCATACAAAGGAGGTCTCAGGAGGCCACGAGAGGTCTCGAAGGTTTAATGGAGTAGAATCATTATACAAAAAGTTTGTACGTTTATTGATTAATACGAACAAGACACTCATACGAAATAGCGATAACAAACATGTAGTACAATGAAAATCGCATAACACGTGATACTATACGGCTCACTCGTCTGAGCCACTACTCTCTCCTCGTCTGCTGCGTCAAGTCGCGCGCGCCTTGTTTTGCGCCGAGCATGACCTGTGGAATACGCCCACCGCTCCGAGAACGCGTGTCGGTTCGGAGGGGGTACGGAGACCGTTGAGGCGGAGGTGGACCAAGAGATCGAGTCCGAGCGAGTCCGGTAGGCGACATGTCGCCGTGATGAGACGTGCGACTGGGGACACTTCAAGAATTCATCCACGACGGAGTCTAGAAACCACTGGGGTACGATTCTCGCAACTCCGGTTGCGCGGATGAACTCGCGCCGAGTATACCGTGGGGCACCGAACCCGGAGGACATCGCTCTTGAACGTGCGGGGCAATAACCCGAGGAGCTCGCCGCGTGACGCTAAAAACCCCGCCGCCATTGTCCTTGCCTCGGCGCGTATCGCTCCCCGGTAGGAGCTGGGAGGCCCGTGATCGCCGCTATCGGCCGATGTGAATCGCCGTCACCCCGTGGGTCAAGGTCGCAAGACGAAACGATGTTAGTACAAATGAACACTCGATGTAAACTAAGAACCTCGTACCTCCGGATGTGCGGTCGATAACCGAGGGGGCGCGGTATGGTACGGTCCGGACGACAAGTGATTCATCCCGACGGACCTACGGCGAGAGAACGGCATGATGTTAGCGAACGTAAGGCATAATTACAAAACTTAATGTAAATTTGTACATAGCGACTTACCCGGCGGCGACCGCCCGCAGATGACCGACGGAACGCTACGACGTCACGGACTCGCTAGGTCGTGGTGACCTAGCGGGTGAGCACGCCCCCACTTCGTGCCGATGCGCAAGACGCCGTCCCTCGAACGACCACACTCAAGTTCTTTATTATCTTCTTCATCTCCGCCGAGATGTGCTTCAAAACTTTTTATATACCGCGGGTTCTATCTGGCCGAGTTGGGCCTCGTCCACGCGCTCGACGCGCACCGCCCGCCGAATCAGAGTGACATATGTAATGTGTTCATTAACAAAAATACGAATATCGTCAACAAAATCGCGAACCGTAGGTTGTAAGTGTCGTGACGGTGTCGTCATGTCTTGAAGCGCCGTGGACGGCCGTGACGCGTCGCGGAGGCTCTCTTGGTGCGTCGAAATGTCACCTCCTCCGGGCGCCCGGAGGAGGAATGGTGAGTCTTGCGCGCGTTCGTGGCATGTACCACTCCATGTACGCAGCTGCACGACTCGTGGTCATATGGACGCGCTCATGCCATACATCCACGTGCATCCTGTTAATCCATGTCGCAATCCACTGGTGCTGGTGCATTTGCCACTCCAAAATATGCCCACCCGACCTCGATTGCCTGCATTTTCGGAAAGATTAATGTTACAAAAGAAGACGTAAGGACTGCAAAAATTACTTGGATGAAATTTGACTCACAGTGTACACCGCCTGTGGGCTGCTGTTCATGGGGGCACGAGCCGGTATCCGACAAAATCGTCGCATTACAGCGGCGCGGTGCGTAAGGCTCCACCATATGTGAGAACACCAGGTGGCAGGTCGTCGTCCACAATAATCGATCCTCGACGCATTGCGCAGACAGCCCTTGCGGCGCAACCGCGAGCAGAAAATCAGCATGCCATGGACACCAGATGATGTCGCCGTGCAATAACTCGAACTCGTTGTGGTACAACGAGTAGCACCTCGCCGGTCTTCTGTTGGCCCAGCAGCAGACGACGGCGGCGCCCCACCGTAAGCCCATGGTGGGCGCGTCTATGTGGTCATGTGGGAGAGGGTACGGTGCGCCATTGTCTCAATGGTCGCCGCCAACAGGAAGTGCTCCCAACTCCACACCGCAGGATCACGTAGCACACGGCCAGTTGCTACCAGCGCCACGCCACGCGGCGCCACACAACCCTCGATATGTAGCGCAAGGACTACCGATCCCCACCATCATGCGGATCGGCTCGATTTCGCGTCAACCAAAGACTCGGCGACGCGGATGAAGATGGGGTTCAAAAATCGCCTTTGTGGTTGGAAACAGACCCAACTAAAGAGCCGAGAAGGTAAGCAACGAGATGCGCCCTAACGACGCCTCGTGTGCACCTCGCGGCATTCACGAATCGCTTCACCAAGCCCGAGGGACGCCACGCACCCTCCGGCAGAGGTTGGCCAAACCGCGCTCCACTGACCTTCCATCCGCTCCTGAGGGCCCGAACAAGCGGCACACCGGACGGGAGACCACCAAGAACGAGGCGTCCCGTAGGGTGATCGCCATCTCACCCCACCGAAAATGGAAGGTGTGCGCCTCGGCCTCCACCGGTCCACAAGTGCGACAACAGTGCCGCCTAGGGTGAACCCACGTTGGAAGGACACCATCCTCGCAAAGGGCAACAAGCCCGCCTCCGGAGGATCGGACGTAACGATCGCTCACCGCCCACCGCCCCTCCCGCCCGGCGCCAGGGCGAGGGCCATCCACGCCACCGGTGAGCCACACTTGCACGGTGGTCCTCATCGTAGAATTGTTCTAGTAGCTCCTGTAGAGACATGACTAGCAAAACATACATAGCGAACATTACGACAATGTGGCTAATTAAACATAGAAGAATGTAGCTAAATTAAAAATTACGATAAACCTACTGCGAACGATTTACGACGGTTAATAACGTTGAAATATAATCGAGAGAGCAAGCGCATGAAAAGAAAAGAATGGGCAGATGAGCGAGCGAGTGACTGCGATATAAACTTAGCAGAAGAACGAGCGAGCGAGCGACTGCGAAATGAAATCGCGCGGTCGCTCTCTCCAATATATATGCACTGCAATCATCAAAGTGAATCATTTCATATCCACTGCAATCATCAAAGAGAGTCACGAGATAACATTTCATCCAAACTTTCGGTGCAAAGTTAAACCACATGCATGAACCAAGCATTACAATCAACACTTGGCGTTAAGTACTGCAAGGGCCACATTACAATCTCCAGCAAATGAGCATATGTCACAGATATCATAATGACCATATGACCTAGCGGGCGCGTGCATATGAAGTACATTAATTGATCTGTACGAAAGCAAAGTTATATCAAAAGATTCTTAACAAATAAAATAATACAAAAATTACATAATCAAATACACTTTGTCAGAATGCTACACAAAAATTTCATTTTTTTGACCTCATTTGCTATAATTTAAAATTCTCAAAAAAATAAAAATCCTAACTAACCCTAAACTAATTCTAACCATAAACTAACTAATTGGTCATGCGCTGCATGGCATGCGCCAAATGCGAAGACATGCTCCACCTCACGCATGTGCCAGGGGCCACCAAGGCCAACATGTGGTCGTGGCGGCGCGGGCGGCGATGGCGGCCGCAGGCGCTCGGCCTCATGGTACAAGGCGTGGCGGCGGCCGGCCGCGCAATGCGCGACGACGTGTCGCCACAGCGTCGCGAAGACGCCTGGCTCAAGGCCAAATGACACTTTTGCAAATACGTGGGCACGGTGATTAAAACTGCTAATACGTTATGAAAATCGACCGTATCGGTAAAAAATTCTAATTGCTCGCTGTAGTAGCCATTTTGTAGTCGTGTCTCTAAATGGCCTCGTGATGTGCTACAGGCAGAGTAAATCCAGATGTTTACTCAGTTGTTTCATGCTTTAATGCGTCGTATGAAGTACATGAAGCAAAGCATTATATTCTGATAATTTCTATATAGTTACATGGGTATTCAGGTACATGTACTTTCGAACAAAAAAATCCAACCTGATTCTAAGTTTACGGTAACAATTAGCTTAAACCGTTTTCTACCCCACATTGTTCTTACAAATATGTAAATACCGCAGAGGTCCTTCAATGCAGCCTGTCATTTACTGATTGCATCTTATTTACTTTTTGCCTTCTCCACCTTGTAAGAATCCGAAATTGATTGAGGCGAATTGCTTATGATGTTGTAGCAGTAATTTTTACTGCATTACACACCTGAAAAGGTACAAATAATGAGTTGAGGTCCACACTAGCCCCCTCTATCCAGTGAGGCAGTGAGCCCTCCTGTCCACTGTAGCAGAGCACTGCGGGCGACGGAACACAAGTACACCACCCACCCGCACCGGCACCCGCACCCGCACCCGAACACCCCCACCACCCAGCCGCAGCCTGCCCCGCCGCGGCAGCAGAGCAACCACCTCTCTCCGCTCCATCCCTTCTCCTCCTCTTCGCCACCCGCACCAATCATCATGCGCGCGCGCGCCATGTCCGAGGAGGACGACGACCAGCCCCACGCGCCCAAGCGGTCGCGCGCGTCGCCGCCGCCCGACCAGGTCCTAGACAACGTCCTCGAGACGGTGCTCCAGTTCCTCGACGCCGCGCGCGACCGCGGCGCCGCCTCCCTCGTCTGCCGCTCCTGGCACCGCGCCGAGTCCGCCACCCACGCCTCCGTCGCCGTCCGCAACATCCTCGCCGCATCCCCCGCCCGCGCCGCGCGCCGCTTCCCCAACGCGCGCCACATCCTCCTCAAGGGCCGCCCCCGCTTCGACGACTTCAACCTCCTGCCCCCGGGATGGGCCGCCTCCGCCTTTCGCCCCTGGGCCGCCGCCCTCGCCTCCGCCGCCTTCCCCGCCCTCCGCTCCCTCTCCCTCAAGCGCATCACCGTCACCGACGCCGACCTCGACCTGCTCGCCCGCTCCCTCCCCGCATCCTTCCGCGACCTCTCGCTCCTCCTCTGCGACGGCTTCTCATCCCCCGGCCTCGCCTCCCTCGCCTCCCATTGCAGGTAATGCATCCCCTCACCCCCACCCTCTCTATGCCATTCCATTCGAACTCACTCTTACGTGGTAATGGCGTATTTGATGCGAGAGATGTATTATTATTGCTCTCTTGTTTGTTGCCACAGGGGGCTGCGAGTGCTCGACGTGGTGGAGTGCCAGATGAACGAGGAGGAGGACAACGAGGTGGTGGACTGGGTGGCGGCGTTCCCGCCGGGGCCCACCGACCTGGAGTCGCTCTCCTTCGAGTGCTTCGCGCCGCCGGTGGCCTTCGCCGCGCTTGAGGCGCTCGTGGCTCGCTCGCCGCGCCTCAGCCGCCTGGGCGTCAATCAGCATGTGTCGCTCGGGCAGCTGCGCCGGCTCATGGCGCTCACGCCTCGCCTGACGCACCTTGGCACGGGCTCGTTCCGGCCGGGGGAAGGCGGCGTGGACGAGGGGCTCGACTTTGGGCAGATGGCGACCGCGTTCGCGTCCGCCGGGCGGGCGCACACGCTCGTTTCGTTGTCCGGCTTCCGTGATCTCGCGCCGGAGTACCTGCCCACCATTGGCGCGGTGTCCGCCAACTTAACGAGCCTCGACTTGAGCTACGCCCCGGTCACCCCTGATCAAATCCTGATCTTCATCGGGCAATGCTACAGTCTTGAGACGCTATGGGTACTAACTGGATTGCTTCATCGGCTTGGTTTCACCTGGGCTCTGTGGTTCTGGTTTTCTGATGATGAGTTGTTTGCTAGGTGCTCGACTCGGTGCGAGACGAGGGGCTCCAGGCTGTGGCGATGTGCTGCAAGAAGCTCCAATTTCTCCGTGTGCTCCCATTGGACGTGCACGAGGACGCCGATGAGTTGGTGTCAGAGATTGGGCTTACTGCCATCTCCGAGGGCTGCCGTGGGCTCCGCTCGATACTGTACTTCTGCCAGAGAATGACCAACGATGCTGTCATCACCATGTCAAAAAATTGCCAGGAGCTTAACGTATTCCGGTTATGCATAATGGGGCGGCACCAGCCCGACCATAGGACCGGGGAGCCTATGGATGAAGGGTTCGGCGCCATTGTTCGGAACTGCAGCAAGCTTACTAGGCTCTCCACATCTGGACGCCTGACTGACCGAGCATTTGAGTACATTGGCAAGTATGGCAAGTCCTTGCGGACGCTTTCTGTGGCGTTCGCTGGAAACAGTGATCTGGCGCTGCAACACATCCTCCAGGGGTGCTGGAAGCTAGAGAAACTCGAGATAAGGGACTGTCCGTTTGGTGATGCCGGCCTCCTCTCCGGGATGCACCATTTCTATAACATGCGGTTCGTCTGGATGTCGGGCTGCAGCCTGACGCTGCAAGGTTGCAACGAGGTGGCACACCGGCTGCCGCGGATGGTGGTGGAGTTGATAAATAGCCAGCCTGAGAACGAGAAGACCGACGATGTGGACATCTTATACATGTATCGGTCACTTGAGGGACCAAGGGAGGATGTACCATCATTTGTGAAGATCTTATAAGCTTCCTGTGCAGGGGCACTTGATATGCTCAGTGCAGATCAAAAGCAGCCTATGTAACAATGGACGGTAAGACGCCGGAGTTGCTGGTATGGTTACATTTTTCTATGCTTGATGTCTGGAGGAGTTCCAAGCCATCTACGGGCGGGAGCAGCGGAGCGTTCAATTGTTGCTGCACTAGTAGGGCTCATCGGTATATGCAAAATTTTCTACCACAAGATCTTAAGTGCAGCGGAGCAGGCTTCTTCGAGTGGGCTTCATCATCGCCTCAGTTTTGTTTGCTGCTCTGAGTGATTTCCGTTTAGAGGACAATCCATATATGCCGGCACAAGTACAACCACCATGGTTTCTCTAATTTTTTTTGAAGTGAAGCTTGTCATCAGATTAAATTCATTAACACTTTCCTGTTCTTGTCGCATAATTTCCCTTCCATTTTCATGTTCGAGTTGGAACTCTGAAACAAAACCCCCCTGAATTGAGCTATGTTAAATTTCAATGTCCCCTGTCTCAAGTTCTGTGATCTCCGGTGGAAGTTTGAAAAGTCTTGAACTTGTCTTTTCGTTATCTCCTCTGAATCCTGAAATTTGGCTGTTGGTATCATTACTAGAGGTCCTACGGTCACAACTTGAAAGCTCTATCCATGGGTTCCTTACCTGGACGGTCAGCAAAGGTTAGGCCCTGGTCCATCAAGTGATTATTGCCTGGCGTCGATTTGTCTCGACAGCCCTAGTTTCTAGCCCACGTGTTCGCCTCCCACGGCCGGCGAAAACGACAGCGGTTTAGCCTCCAATCCGACTCTGCGGGTTTGAAATTATATGACGACTTGATGAAGTTTTCCAGTGCAAATCCCATGCTGGTACTCGTCAGTCGTTATACATGCTCACTGTTGCGTAATAGCCACCGCAGCCTTTTCTTTTTCTTTCTTTCGGTTGCTGTTTCTCTGATGGCTCTGCTGGTCACAGTTTCGGCGAAAAAGCTTGGATACTGACCAATCCTACAAGGAAGCCTGGGTGCATCCAAACCAAAGGAGCCTAAAAGATGTGATAGTGAGATGGCAAATGATGAGGGAGTGATGACTGGTCGATCTTGATGGAGATTGATCGATCGTTTGACTGATCCCCACGAGTCACTGACTGCCTGAGCGAGCGAGCGAGAACTCTGAAGGGGTAGATGCCAAGTGAGGAACAAGGGACAGTAAAATCTGCAGGAGGTGAAGGCTTCCTCAGCAAACTCATTGGCTTCCTTGACCATTTCATCAAGGAGATATCGGAAATTGCAAGTGAATCGTTTGTCGTCATCCATTGATGATCGAACACGGTCGAAAATACGAACTAGACAGGAGAAATGAACGAGACGTTGGCCCAACAAATGTCCGAACATATTGCGAAGATTTTCCGCTTAAAACAGGAGATCTCTATTGATTTTGATCATCCTTGGCCTAACTGAGCTTTTGGATGAAGGTACACGTGAGGTCTAGAGGTTGGGATTGATTGCCCTTCTCATCTTGCAACATCTTGTCAAATAATTGGCTACTATTCCAACTCCGGCTGTAGAAAAAAAAAACACTGCAGATCTAGTGGATCTCATACCTTAACAGGACACGAACCGGAGTGCAGAGAAATGCAGTAGTAATGGGCAAGCTAATGACCATCTGACAAGGGGACTGTGATTGATTCACCTCGCAGAAAGCTGCAAGGGCTATACGCCATATGGTACAGCATTTCATGTGTCAACTTTATTACTACTCGACTACATGGACAGAAAGAGCCATTACTACTGCATGGTAATTTGGAAGATTTCTGCTTGTCCAATTTTATGTGTGAACAATTCAGGTTCAGACAAGCGTGTGAGAGTTACAACCAGAAGATGATTCATGTCAAGATCACAGATAAGATAGATGTCCTCTGGGACGTTTGATGAGACTGGTGTGCACTGTGCAGTGCCTTGACACTAGCCGCTCCTCTGCTGTACGTATAGCAGATCAAGGATCTGTTTCTAATACTATCCTTTCTCAAATTCATTTCGATTGCATTTTCTTGCACATTGATTGATTGTGTTATACCTGTATTTGTGATCTGTTTTCATGGCCCACACTTCTTCTCTTGCAATCCAGTTGCAGGTATCATGATGGCTGTGTCTTTGCTCTTCTCAACACGATGTAAAATAAATTACACCTTTTCAGACGCATTATGTTTGGTAAAGGAGAGAAATGATAGCATAAAGTTGATTTATTTACTGCCGCAGCTCACCTATTTCTACCAGCTCAGTGGCTCCAAAATTAGCGAAAGGTAAAGCGACTCCTTTTCTCTGGCCATGAGTACTGCATTCATGGAAACATAGATGATTTGGTGTGGCCATCTGGTAATCTCTTCTGAAAGTTAGGCACCATACAGGCAGGCATGCGTTTCCATATCTGCAAAAACACTAGCAGTTTTTAATCAGATCTTGTCAGTCATGGTACAGCTGCATGAACTGGGAAGCCCTTTTATCACTAGTTTGGTCAGGAACTTTTGCTTCTGATGATTATTAAACGATCAAGCACAAGTTTAACTGCTAACTACTTCCTCCAATGTGGGCCTAGGGAAATAGGGCTTGCAATCATATGAATATGCGAACAGCGATAGGATTGGATTTATAGGCTTACTTTATAGTGTGTCAACACCTTGTTTTTTTTTGTCACATCACCTTTTCTGACCCTTTGTTGATTGAAGTAATATGTCATGTTCCTCAATATCCAAGATTATATGAACAGCGTGTCCACATGTCTACGAAGCCCTAGAAAAGTGAGGTGCTCCACTAAATCCCAGAAAGCTATTCATTCACCTCATGGCCTTCTCTCTACCTGATGTTTTGTACTGGGAATCATCTACTGAAAATGTCAAAGTTCTTGATGAAACACCGTAAGCGCATCTTTTGTCGAAACATCAGCAAAGTATATTGCTTTATAGGAAAAAGGAAAAGCAAAGTGGCTTTGTATTTGTGAAAGCTGGATTGCGAGAACATATTCTGTAATCTGAACCATGAGTAATACTTTGGGGGAAAATATCGGATTTACTGTGGCAATACATTAGTCAACGATTTCTGGTAGATGAAATGGTTCTGGATGAAGTGATTTCTTTGACACTGTCCATAGCTTTCGCTGATTACTTCGAATATAGTGGTGAGGACTTGGTTTGAAGTTTCAACTCCTGTGGTACAAGCTGCAGAGCACATGGCAGCTGCAAGCCCATCAGCCCATGTATCTTTCAAAAATTGAGATGATTTAACATGAAAGGACAACGAATTACCGACAATGCTTGGACGACAGTTTATGAGTGATCATAAACATCAGGTTTCTGGTTGGAACAGGAAAGGGGTTTTTTCTATTGGACACGCAAAAGACATTTATTCATCTTCTAGCATTAGCTTTCCTTGGCATGAACAGCATGTATGATGGCAAGATCTAATCTGAACCAAGAGCTTGCATCGAAATGTCTGCATATCTGTTTAGAAAGCTCCCCCTAACAGAATACTATTTGAGAACTCTTCCCTGAAACACTGCCAAATATTCTCATTAACCAACAAACGCCAAACCGATGACCCAAAGAAAATTTGTTGTGAACTGTTGGATGCAGACACCAAGTATTCAGTATGTGGCATCATGCGTTCTTAGGTAAAGAGTTGCTAAAAGAAATTAAGGAGTACTCAGCATTGCAAAAGATCTTTGGACCAGTTGGCTCAATCAAACACTTTGCTGTTCAGCAAGTGATGCCTGTTTCTCTACCCCTTTTTCATGTGGGGTTTGCAGTGGGTTAAGTGTGTAACCTGTGGATTCGCACTGTTGCCGGGACAAGACAATGTACAAGTTGCTGCTCCAGTGACCAACCAAAAGAGAGGACAACTCAAATGGGGGCATCTTTGGATCTGGAACGCTCCAACCAATCCAGCCCTCACGAGGTCCCTTGATGATGAACATGGTAAAGCCACTGCTGCTCTAGCAAAGTGGAACGTTTGGTTGTGTTAAACAACGGGCCATGCCGTTTAATGCCTTGCAAACCCTGCAAAAACAATGTGGTTGTTCAGAGGTCAGTTGCATGCTTGCATGCATGCATGCTGGGACTGGACAAGCACATGATTGGGCTCCTAGCTCAGAAAGATTTGTAGAGGCATCAGTGTATGCACTGATCTGATCTACAGCACAGCAGGAGCTAGCTGCTGCATGCATCCCTCTTATGCATGCAGATGACAGTCACCATACAACCCACACAAAAGGTGATGAGGAGAAGCAAACAAGGAGTCTAGTACTCTAGTTATATAGTAGCACAACAGGACAAGATTGAATCAATTCTTGCTCCCTTCTCTTGTCTTTGTTTCATTTCGAACGCTCTGGCCTCTTATTGTTTGTAGGATTAATTCATTATATGTTACTAGAATTTAGTGAAATCTATGAATGTTACTGATATGTGAGGTCAGAGCTCATAATTAGTGAAACAATTAGTTATATATAAAGGAGATAAACTTTCAGTGGCCTATAAAAAATTCACCCTTGTATTATCTTTGCCTCATCGACAACCAAACATTTGATATTATGGGAAGTACTCTATTTTAAATCCCATCTACACGCTGATCCCAAGGTTGAAGCAGTGCTTAAGCCTTTTTTGTTCTCTCTGAAAGTAAGCAAGGGAATAATTGTGACAACCAAATATCACACGGCTATATGTGAGATGCTCAGTAACACTAACACACACCCAGCCAGGTAGAGAGAGAAAAAACTGCCTTATACACCAAAGTAGCAACCTGCAATGCATTTTGCCTTTCATCCCTACCCACCACTCACCAGTACTTGTCAAAATTGTTCAGCTATTCGGACCCAGCACCAATTTTAACGAGTTATATATATATATATATATATATATATATATATATATATATATATATATATATATAGAGAGAGAGAGAGAGAGAAAGGATTAATATATTCTACTCCCGGGTGTGTAGTTACTCCCACCTCTGATATACCACTTAAAATAACTTGATATACTCATTTATCACTTTGTGTATACTCACATACTAATTATAAGATACTCCAATACGAACCACACAAAAAAATTGCAAGAGAGTCCATAGTTTTTAGCATATTTTATAAATACATTCATATTCGCATATAGAAAAGGAATATGTCTAAAAAATTATACATACTGTAATACCCCGAAATTTATTCGGGCGAATAGGAGAATATTTGAGAGAAAGAGTTAAACAGTGATTACAATTTTCAGTGATCTCAAGGGGGTTTCCGCGAATTCCCAACAACCTAGGCATTGAGCCACGGCCCATGTGGCCCAAGAGGGGGCTGGCCAAAGGGGGGATGATCTTCCCCAAAAAACCCTAAACCCCTTTCCCCCTTTCCCCCACTTGGAGCCGCCACTCTCCTCCCTGCCGTGCGCCACCTTCTCCTTCCCCCAATGCCAGATTTGTTCGTCAGATTTGGGTAAGTTTCGTACGTTTTCTGATATGTCCACCTCTTACAAAGTTGTATCCCTTGGTCTTAGATTTCTTTAGGCACCAAGATCATCTGATTTGGAGTTACGGTTTAGGAGATATGGCCATTTTCGTGCGACTGTTCAGGAGAGCTGACGGGATTTGGCAGTTTGCTTGTCTGGCCATTATGAATTATTTAGAGGACGAATCAGAAAGGCTACCCAAAATAAATGTTGTAGATAATTCAGTAAGATTTCCAAGTTGATAAAGAACATAATTTTTAGAGTTGGCAATCAAAAGTTATGGAATTTTAACCGCGCACTGTTCTGTCTGTCTGAGATCTAGAGACTGTCGGTTTGTTCCTCGATTTTGATCTAGTTAGAGTCAGATTCAGAAATTCCACCCAACTAGATTATTGTATCCCTTTAAATAATATTTCTAAGTTGATAAAGATCACCTCCATTGGATCAGTATAATGAAAGTTACATCATTTTCTTTACTGCTGTTCTGAATTCTGGACAGATGTCTGTCAGTTGTTTTCAACTGCGGTTTAGCCAACTGTTTTGGCCGAATCAAAGAACACCGTAAACTAGAGTTTTGTAGAGTTATGAGTTAATTTTCATTGGGCACTGGTTCCAGGTCGTTTCGAGTCCCAGATAATTATTTATGATTTTATTTGTACTGCTGTCCAGTTGGTTGGGCAGATGGCTGAAATGAGTATTGTCCGTTTATATTCGTGGGTTGTGTTGGTTAGTGGGAGGGATAGTGTTGGTCTCCCGTACCTAAGCCATGCCATGTTATTCTTATTTCGGGATCATACTTATGTAGGCGGCGAGGCATCGCGTGTGGGAACACCTTCATTGCTTGCTAACGCGTAGCAACGCGTAAGGCAAGTACATTGAAATTCTTTACATTGATGAATGATGTGTGTCTGTGTTCATGCTAATATTTCTATGATCCATGTTTTCAATCAAAGATGTTAATCAATATTCATATTCCATTACATGCAATTCCAATGTGTTAAGATATATGGATTTCTGTGGAACGCTCGCTGTTGGTTGTTGTGCCGATGAGTTGATGATCCATGTTCATATTCCATGATGTACATTCCGTTCCTATTTGATAATCCATGAGGAAGAAAGTGATAAAATTCATTGCATATGTTCATTCAATTCATGTGTTGTTCATATGCATTCCACGGGAGTGGATTTGTAAAGACCCATCAACTCCAGTATGGGCATGTAAGACCCACCATTCCAATATGGGCAGTTTCGGACACCCGTATGAAACGTTCTTCATACGGTAATTTGGTCCCCAGACTTTGTTAAGTACGGGCTTAAGTGAACACCAACGGGTGTCTCACTCGCTATACCGGTATGAGCATGTGTTAGTCCATTCCTTTCAATGCATCCATTCATTCCATTTATATACATAAGTTTTTAGAGATTAATTCTTAGTTCGTAATGTGACTGACTTGTTCATAACCTGGTATGTTCAATTGTTTATTGTACTTACTGAGTTTCGACTCACCTTTGTTTTTCTGTGTTTATTTAGGTGAACCTTGTTGATGATAATGTTAATGGGAGGGAGTAGACCAGGACGTTCCACACAGTTTATTACATTATATTTTCATTAATGGATTCAACTATGTTAATCTTTGATGAGAGATGAACTGTAATAAGTAATGTTTATACTTCATGTCATGTCGTTCCATGACTAGTTCTTTGATTATTCACCATTGATGAATTGGTTATTTTCACCTCGTTACCATGGTATTGTTGTCTGATTAGAGGCATATTGAACCTTATTCCGTAATTTGATGGTATGTTGTATCTTTAGGTAGCATCTTGGCTTTCGAATAGCCAGGGTGTTACACATACCATCCCTAAAAAGGTGTAAATACCACACACACATGGTACTTCTGGAAGTACGTACTCCCACTTCTCATATACCACTTAGATCGTATGATGATACCTCTTTATCAATTTGAGTATACTCTAATAATAATTCTAAGATACTCTAAAGTGAGTGCTATGAAAAATTTCATTAAAATCCACTTTATAGCAAAATTTGTGTATATACTTCTTTTATATATAAAAAAGGGTATATATATATATATATATATATATATATATATAGCCTTTTGAGTTTAGAATGTAATATTCTAAAAAATAACCTTTGAGGGTCTATGCGTAATTAGATGAAAGGAGTTACGTGAAAACGGGAAGTTGTTTTGGGCCATGGTAAAAGGGGACATGGGGAGAGGAGGAAACCAAGATCAAAAACCCTAGCCACTTTTTTTTTCCGTGCGCCGTCGCCTACGCCCCGCACAGCTCCTGTCGCGTCGCCTATGCGTCGTCGCGATGTGCCCCTCACTGCTCCTGCCGCGTCACCAGTGGCGCCATCCCACCTGTGCGTTGCTCGGCCATGGGCGTGGACGCCCGAGGCAGCAACGCAGTCAACGCGTGGGTGCTTCACTCCGATCGTCGCATGGTTGGTTAGTTGCCCTGGTGGGTTACATGTATTAACTCTTACATGATTGGATTTGGATGCGCGCGTGGAGATTGGTTTGTCGTGCTGCTTGACTAGTTACGTGATGCATCTTTTCCATGGAAGCATGAAGGGTGAACTGTAGAGAGTAAGGAAGCGCCTCGGCAGTGGAAATTAGAAAGAAGAAAGGATTTATCGTCGTAGGTAACGATCTATTTTTTTCTCTCTCTTGGTTTTGTATATTTAATCAGATATTAGAATCGAGATTAGAGAGGGTTTTAGAATTTTCTAGTAGAGGGGCCGATTAATAGATCTATTTAGTCTACTGTTCTGTTGTACAATTATTTCGGGTACCTTAATGACGGATTTTGATAATGTCATCTACTAATTAATTGTAGAGAATTTCAGTAGATTTTCATAGAATATTTATTCATGTCGAGCGGGCGAGCAATTTTTGAGTTATAATTTTTGTAAAACTGCTACCTAGGGAGTTGTCGTCTTTTGGCATCGTCTTGGTAGACTGTAGATTAAAAATATTAAATAGACTAATTAAAAATTTTAATCTAGACGGAAGATGTAGATAATTGTCTAAGGGTTCTGGAGAATCCAAGAAGTCGAATTTTTGTCATGTAAAACAAAAGTTATGAATTTAGTAAGACCCGCTGTCCAAAAGATGACCGATCGGTCTTCTGGGATAAAAACAGGGGGTTATATGATTTAATTAGGAGTCATGGTCAACTAATAAAATGTAGGGAATTTTGTGTAGAATCCAGAAATAAGTGGTTTGTCATGATCGGACTTATGAGTCAAAAGTTACACCTTTTTTTAGTACCAGGACAGCAAGGGGTGATTGTTCAGTATCAGGGAAGCATTGCGGATTTGGAGAACGTGTAGGAGTGATGTCAATTGATTGTTGTTCTTGCGATGCTGTAGCTTATATTAAAATTTGAGTGTTTAATGTAGAAAAGGCGTTGTGCTTGTTGCCATCCTCTAGCCAAACAGTTTGAGACCAAGAGATTTCTTTCATCCAATTTTGATATGAAGGATCTCGGCGATGCCTCTTACGTTCTTGGCATTGAAATTCACCGAGACAGGTCCAAAAAGTATTAGGTTTATCTCAAAAGGCATACGTTGACATAGTACTAAAAAGATACAATATGCATAAGTGCTCTGACTCGCCTGCTCCTATCGTCCTATCGTTAAGGGCGATAAGTTTGGGACATTTCAATGTCCAAGGAACCAATATGAAACTGATCAGATGAAGTCGGTTCCTTATGCTTCAGCTGTCGAAGCATTATGTATGCTCAAGTAAGCACACACCCTGATTTAGCTTTTGTAACCGGAATGCTTGGCAGATATCAGTCAAATCCAGGACCGGACTACTGGAAGGCCGTTAAGAAAGTCTTGTGTTATATGCAAGCTACTAAGCATCTCATGCTCACATATAAGCATACTGATAACCTTGAAGTTATTGGTTATTCAGATTCAGATTTTGCAGGATGTGTTGATACTAAGAAATCCACGTCAGGTTATATCTTCACACTCGCTGGAGGAGCTATCTCGTGGAAAAGCTCCAAACAAACCCTTACGGCATCTTCAACGATGCAAGCTGAGTTTGTGGCATGTTATGAGGCTACCGGGCAGACTGTATGGCTTAAGAACTTTATTCCGGTTCTTAGAGTGGTAGACAGCATCTCTAAACCGCTCACCCTATACTGCGATAATGAACTCGCAGTCTTTTATACGAGTAACAACAAGTCAAGTGGTGCTGCCAAACACATTGACATTAAGTATCATGCTATGAAAGATAGAATCCAGGATCAAACCATTAGTATCAAGCATATTAGTACTAAGTCAATGCTTGCGGATCCACTTACTAAAAGTTTACCACCCAATATCTTTCGTGATCATGTTGCCTGCATGGGTTTATTGGAAAGCCTCTGATTCTGGATAAAAGGACCTTAAAATAAACCAACTCCCATTAAGAATAATGAATATCCATTTCGAAGATGAGATAGTACATTATAGGTACTGGAGTAGTATGGCACTTCATTGGTCATGCAACATATTATCTTGGTATGCTATTTTATTGAGATGGGCTTATGATGTTAGCCTTTCGATCAAAGGGGAGAATATTGGATTGATCTCGGCCAACTGGCGACCGAGAAATTAGGGGCGTAACAACCCACTTAGCGCCCTGATCGGGGGCGTAACCAACCATTGGTTATTGGTCCCGTTCACCCAGCGCGATATAAATAATGAGTTGGACTCGGGCAAGCCTTGTGCGTGTGTGTTCTAGGCTACGAGTTTTCAACACAAGATCCGATCTATTCATCGTGCTGTGGTGAGCGAAGACCGAAGCCGTCGTCACCACCGAAACGCCGCCATCCGCTCTCACATCTCGTCTGTGACTCAAACCGAACATCGTCGGTATCATCATCACATCACCGATCAGATCTTCAAGGCGAGATGGCGTCTTCAGGGTCAGGTATACTCAATAACGCTTCCGCACTAATGTTTTGCTAGGTGTTCATTTATGTGCTAGAATTAATCATGTTTAGATCAAGGTTTTCTCTTGGTTATGTATACAAGGAACACCTGCCAGTTGCAAGAAGCCAGCTGAGTTCCTCGCAGCGACTGTGCAAATGTTCGTCAGATTCTGCGTCTGGAACCTTCTGAATGGATTCCTCACCTCTTACCTGCGTAGTAGTACAGTATTACTGACAGCTCAGGCGTTAACCGAACTAATGGAGAGTTGAAAAGCCATTCAAGTACAGGTGGATGGATAACTGATCAATTTGCTGAGCTGAAACAAGCATGACAAACAAAGTGGGTCAGGGGCACCCGGCTTTAAAAAACCTTCATCAGTGGATTCGTGGAAGGAACCATGTACAAATATTCAGCAGAACTCTGTTGCAAGGAAAAGCTTATATCACAATTGAAGTTGTTCTAATTGATGGGCACCTGATTGATCAAATGGAACAGCTAGACATCAACCTAAACAAGTTCAGAGGAATTCAGTACGCTTCCCTCAAGAGGTCAGAGCTGAAATATCGACTGATGGAGCTCTGACAATACTGCCATTGATGCACAACGGCAGGGCAGAGGGGGCTGCACTACACAGCTGATAAAACGATGAGGAAAAATCAACTCTGAAAAAGCACACAGAGCGTCTGAATACGATGATCATAACCGGAATTTACATATGTCAGGTTCATTACCTCCTACACTAATCTCCGGACCATCCCTTGTACGTACATTAACTAATGCCCACTGCTCCAATACGAACAGCAAAGTTACAATATCATGGATACATCCATAGTTTTTTTTTATTCACTTGCATAAAAAATTTGGTCAGGCTAGCTGTCGAATTTGAGGAAGGTTTTCTTTCCGACTTATCCTGGTCAACTCACCAACAGTTGATCGATGTCTCGTCAGTTCAATTTGCATAACGATCGAGGAGAGCTGCTTTCCTTTGTTTTATGGTGGCAGATAGCCCATTCTGGTCAACTCGCTCCCCTTCGTCGTCCTGGTATGGAAAATGATGGTAGTACAACTGTACTAGCTAGCTCTCAAAGCCGCCTATCAAATTAAGTAATTACAACCAAACTAGGACTAGTCATTATACGTAAGCTTAATTAGTTACAATAAATCATCTCAGCTTGCTTCTTTGACAAGATTAAGAATTTTTTATGACATCATTGATAAGAGTAAGAACAAAAGTTTGAGCTCATAGCACCTTTATTATTTGGGAATCAAGAGTATGATAGTTGTATAGATCATAAATAACAACATAATCAAAATTAAGACTATTGTTATAAGTTAACAGACCGACCGACCGAAGTCTTTTGGAGTGAATACAAAAGACAAATGGATATATAACATTATCCATGTCCAACTCTGACTCTGAGAAGAAGAAAAATAGAATAGAATACGGGATGAGCGATATTCATGCTTATCTATTCTCATTACACCCTACTGCTAGGGATGAAAACGGATCAGATAGTTTCCGACTAATCCGGACGGAAACGGATTCAGATTGTCTCGAATCGGGTTTTTTCGGATAATTTTCGGATCGAAAACGGATTCGGATTTTTTTTTGTTGAAAACAGAAACGAATACGGTAGGCATGCTATTCGGCGGATACGGATACGGATACGGATTATCCGGATAAGACCAAGTCCGGATATCCAGATTTTGGCCCAAAAGAAGAAGATTTCAGTCCAAAAGAGATAATAAGATTTTAATTGATTTTTAAATTTCAGAAAATGCAACAAATCAAATAGTCTTTTAGAAAATAGCAAATCGAGTTAAAAAATTCTAGAAAAAATCATAAAAATTCCTTGAATTATTCTGAGCTTAATAAAATTAATTTCAAGTTAAAGTGTTTTTATTTTTGCACATAAATTATTTTAAATTCTTAAAAAAATAGGAAACACCTTTTTAAAATCCAGAAAATTCAAGAAATTAAAATTTTCATTTTCACTTTAAATCCAACAAAATCCCAAAAATCTCAATAAATTTTATTTTTGACATTGAAAACTAGGAAATTAAATAATTATCTTTATTTTTTTATTTTTTCTTTTTAACCAAGAAACTCTTTTTTCTTAGAAAATCTAATAAAATAATAACTTTAGTAATTTTATTTTTGGTAACATACTTTGGGATGTTACAGTCATTTGTGTATATATTAACCATCTAGCCTGATTAATGTTAGTGTGAACTAAGTTTTATGTTTGTAATGAACTAAGTGTGAATGTATGATGACTTTATGACTTTGTGAGTTATGACTTATGAGCTAAATATAGTAAACTAAGTGTTATGTTTGTGATGAACTAGTTAATACAACTTGCTAGTGCCAATGTTATGTGTGGTTGCTGAAAATATAAACAATTCATGAATGTTTGCATCAAATAAACTAGTTATATATTTTCGTTAATTTCTGGCATACAATTTAAAAGGTTTTCATGTTTCAAAAATATTCGCGATCGTATTCGTTTCAATTCATATTCGCTTCGTATTCGATATTATTCGTATATGTATTATCCGGATCCAGAAAAAATATAAAAACAAATATGACAGAGACATTATTCGTTCGTATTCGATCCGTTTTCACCCCCCTACTGCCAAATGTTATGTGTAGGGATGCAAATGGAGTGGATAATTTTCGTCTCATCGGATATTTTGGAGTAAATACAGAAAGGACAAATGGATATCCGATATTTTCCGTGTCTGGCTCTGACTCCAAGAAAAGATACGGTAGAATACAGGATAAGCGATATCCGTCCGTATCCGAACCGATTGCACCCCAAATGAACAACAATCCAAGGGGAACATAAGGTCATCATTTACACATGAAATATGGAAGCCTTGATTAAGATCAAGATTACAAGTGCTCATTATAAAAACGGTTTATCTGCATTCCCGCAACGCATACTGAAAACAGATATAAACAGAGTTCTCTCTATAAAGTATAAACTGTTTAATTAGCCGGCGATCAAGTGAAGCTGTTCACAGGATCGAACTGTCCGTTACTCCATTAGCAACTCGTCATGTACGGTATACGCACAGGATTTACAACTCATCATTACACAGCTAGATCTGCATGATCGCAGCACTCGCTGCTGTCTACACGTAAATCCACGAAACCAAAACTATTTTACATACTAGTGATCACCTCTTCCAAGAGCTTGTACCTCCGAATCCTCGGCCTGCCCCGCCCGGCACCGGGCGACGGCGGCGCGTTGTGGTCGGCGAGAACGCGGCTTCCCAGGTCCGACGCCGACCGCCGCAGCAGGAGCCGCTGCTGCTTCTTGATAGGCTTACCCAGGTTCGCAGCGAAGTCGCGACGAGCGGCGACCTTCGCCGCTGTCGACCTGCCGCCGGCACTGCCGATCGGGTCGCTGTGAGCGTCCGGCCTCCCGGCCGCTTTGACGGTGGATCTCGGCGAGCTAGAGGTGGCGCCGCATCCCTGATCTGCCCTCAGGCACCAGTTGCACGTGCCGTACGAATCCGCCTTCGGGTACCGATCCGTGCAGTATCTGATATATAACCATAGAGTAAAAAGCTTTCCTATAGTATTGTTAAATAGGATGGTGCATCGACTTCCTAACGTATTCTCTTTCGAGAAATCAAGCGTTCACATAATAATTATACGCGTTTACATGATAGCTGTAATCTATATATGTGTAACTCATGTACTCTGATTTCAACAATCAAAGATAGCGTTACTTTCCTGGCTTACATGGTATCAGAGCGATGCCGCTCCTAAGCCGCCGCCTCCACAGCTTCCGCCGCGTCGCTCCTAGGAGATGGTCTTATCTCCATGATCTCTCCTGGGGGCTGCAGAACTCATAGTTTAAGCCGTGTCACCGATCATCCGATCGGCTACCAATTAGAGTTTTCCCTGGTCATCTTCAAATTGGGTTCTCTTTTTTTCAATCATAGATCGGTTTGCGTCTTCCTGCCAACCTATCGACGTTCTTCGACTCCAGAATTCGCCGCCTCGTCTTCGACCTCTCCGGTGTCTCCTCTCTTCCGATGACGTCGTGGCGTGACGCGGCGTGCTCGTCGACATGGCCCTCCCTCCACGGACTTCCAAGCGCCCCGTCTACTGTCGTTATCACGTCGGATCATCATCGTCGGACCGTCGTCCGCGAGACTTCCGTCTTCACCGAATTTAAATCCAGTCTAAATGTCCGCCTTGGCGA
This sequence comes from Hsuehochloa calcarea, assembly GCA_036346395.1. NCBI lineage: Eukaryota > Viridiplantae > Streptophyta > Magnoliopsida > Poales > Poaceae > Hsuehochloa > Hsuehochloa calcarea. The sequence goes on from CM070598.1 coordinate 65,789,420, forward strand.
CGTTCCAACTGCGGGGGCGTGTTAGACAGGATGGTGCCTCGACTTCCTACATGCATGACGCCTTCTCTTTTGATGGATCACGTGTTCACGTGATAGTTGTACGCGTTCACATAATAACTGTACGCATTCACATGCATTGAATTACTTGAACATGCATGTACATGTCATCGACGAATAAGGTTGCGACTAACAAGAGTAGAATGACTAACAAGGGTACAATAAACTAAACAAAGTATCAACTAAAGAAATTACATATCAAATATGCAAATTACCAAGAATGACTAACAAGAGTAGAATGACTAACAAAGGTACAAATCAACTAAACAAAGTATTAACTAAAGAAAGTACATATCAAGTATGCAGATTACCAAGATTGGCTGACAAGGGTAGAATCAATCGAAGAAAGTACAGATCTAGGCATACAAGCATACAAATATTTGTTTCTGTTATCATTTCAACAAATCACCATGCAAGAACTGAAATAAGAGTGTGGATCTAAGTCAACGTAGAAAAAACAACAACTACGCCTCAGAACTGGAACTAACAAGGGTGGATTCAACTAAAACAAAGACTCTGCCTCACATCCGGAACTAACAAGGGTGGAATTAACTAATAATAATAATAGATAAAGTCATTCCAACACACAATAAGTATAGATCTAGCAAGTTCAAGGTCCAATACATAAGATTCCATACCCAACAAATAGATCAAACAAATAGAAATATCTTACCCCCCGAGGAAGAAAATCAAAGTACCAGCAAACTGAAACAAAGCGCACAACATAGGAGAGAGGGGAATAGGAGAACATAGGAGAGTGGGGAATAGGAGGATGGGGGCATCGGGTCTGGCAGCGGCGGGTACCCTGCCGAAGCACCGTCCGCCAATCTTATCTCCGGGGGAGGAGTGCGGTCTTGCGCCTGAACCCGAGGGGAGGCAGCTGCGGAGCCAGACACGAGAGCAACTGCAGACGGCTGGAGGTAACCTAGCACTCGGCAGCTAAGGAGTCTGCACGCGCTTATGCAGCAGAGGGGTGGCAGCATGCATCGCACGGCCTAGCCCGTGCGTTTGCGTCGAGTCAGGCTCGGAGCCGCTTTTGCACACGCGTGGCCTGGCCCATCGCGTGCGAAAAGTGGGAATAAATAAGCTGGACTCGCGGGCCGGTCGGCCAGCCGGGTGGCGATCGAAAAAAGATCGGAGATATGCATGTGTCAAACGTGTCATCAAATGTACCAATCGAAAGGGTCCGATCGATTAATTCAGGGAATAGTATTGAACAGTGATCTGGTTCAGATGAAGTCATGAAACAATTCGACTGCTGGCATTGTGTGGTGGACATGCATGCATGTCTGGATTCAAAGCTAGCTAGATGCTGATGGAGAACTGAAAAATAGCCATTAGCAAGTTGTATATACAGATGTTTTGTGTGTTAATACTTATGCCATATGTCATCGATCAGAATATTTACACAAATTAATGTGCGATAGCTAATCTATTCCCATCCAAGAATATCCATGCAGATCATCGTATTCCAAAATTAATACTTACAATCCTATTTATGCGTGCCAACTTTGCCAAGAAATTAACCTGCAAACGAGTCCGGCCCATCCAATTGGATTGTGCTGGTAACAGATATTCCATAAAAACAACATGTAATCTCCCGTGCATAAACACGCTCGATCACCGAAAAGAAGAGCCGGGACTTTAAGTGCGTGGTAATCCTATCTTGCAAGCGTACGTAGGAGGTATCATCACATACATGAGCGATAGATGTGCGTAGAGAGACAAGGTATGTGGTACATACGTGTGCTGGGAGCGGACGGAGCAGGCGGCGCAGCGGAACAGCTCGGGCAGGAGGCCGTGGTCGCCGCACATGCAGCAGACGGCGGCCGGCGGCTGCGGCGGGCCGCCTGCGCCGGCGGCGGAGGCCGGCTTGCTGCTTCCCATGGATCGATGGACGCCTGGCGATCTCAGATGGATGGGTAAAGTTGCCGCATGAAATCGATCGATAGGATCAGAAGGGAGAAAAGGTTTTATTCTGGCTGATGTTGTTTTCGGCAAACTTCTAGCTGATTAGGGAAGACAGGAAGGAACTGGAGCGGGGTGGTTGTGGCGGTAATGCTAGCTGATGCGGTGTCTGCAGTCTTCACACATGTCAAGATCTTGCGGAAGCTGCCCTCTTTTGTGTTCGTCCTCTTCCTGACATGGCCTGTAAAGATTTGTTGTTTTCTCGTGTAAGATTTTTTTTTAAAAAAACGTCGAAACTTCTGAAAATATCTTTGCTTGGGCACTCATTTACCAAAAAATACTTATGCGCTGAAATTTTACGAGGAGATCGATATATTGTTCACTCCGTAAGAAAACATTGTAGTAATCTTCGGTTTGTAAGGTAACCCATAAAAGATGGGGTTTCCTTTGTATCAATTGAGAATTGAAAGTTACTCCCCCGTCCTGCAATATAATTCCATTTTCTTGTAGAGCGTCCGTCGTTCTACAATATAAGCTTATTGAGAAAAATAATCGAATTTGTAGTTATCGTAATATTTATATTCTATACTTTTATGGGGTCAGTACAAAAACAATTCAGAGTAAAAATGTCCTTTTCAGCTGGCAAAGCTACGATGAATAATTATAGTTGGGTGGATGGACTTCGTTGAACGGTTGGGTGAACGTGGGCCTACCCTAACGACCCACGCACCTACGATCCGACTAGGACCCGACCCGCACGATATACAACCCATCAATCAGTCACCCGCGGGGCTCACTACCCTGTAGTCACCCACGGAGCTCACTACCCTGTGGGCCTAAGGAATCCGGTGATGGCACCCGGCGTAAATTAATAGCGGCTCTACCAAAGGGAGTGACAAAAATATAAATAAAAGTTGGGATCCGATAGTAACGAAAAAAGGAAACAGTTTCACGATAGCATTTCAGGAATCCGATCGACTTTAAGTGACAAATAATAAATTAATCCAAAGCATAATTATATAGTCCAAGTGCTATTTTTTAAAAACACTCTACTGTATACCGGTTATCAAATAGCCCTCAAGAGAACCCATGTGAAAAACCTAGCTACTTCAATTCTACTTGCAGCCAGGTGCAACTAGGGAAAACATAACGTGCAGAACATGGCTCCGACTTCCGACCATGTACAGCCTCTCGAAACTGGAACACACTTTCAGCAAAGGACGCTTCGTTCTTTTGTCTTTTAAATGCTTCTGGGCCCGCCTTAATTAGCAAGGACCACCTTAATAACCCGCATTAGTATTAGTCCACGATGCTAGTCGTCATAGATTCGTCGCTCTGGCTGCTTCCAGAATGTAGAGTCGCTCGAATCCGGATTCTAGCAAACGGTGTGAATAGTATTTAGCAAAATATTTTAGAAACAGAGTATATTTGCTATAGCGATTTTACTATACTCTTTAGTGTTGTAGTACTAAATCTAGACTGTTCATTTTATATCGTCTGATGGAGACAATACCCTGATGTATATACCTGTACTCCTTGCATTATAATACAAAAGATCCATTTCCGAGTGCTCCCTATGTCTCAAATACATGGGTCACCGTGGCATCATACGGTCAACTTTTAAAGGTTTAATCAGTAATATATATAAAAGTATATAGGTTGACTACATAAAAAATATCATAATATATAATTTACCTTATTTTTCTAACATATTTTGACAGAATCAAAGTAAAAAATCTTACACAGGAGACCATAAAAGCTAAAAACAACTCTGTTTATAGAGGAGTACTACCAAGGAAGCGTTATAAATGCATCTCCCTCAAGTTGAAACAAATTTGATCACCACGACTAACGCACTGTTTGGAGCAAGGGATTTTTTCCCCCGATTTTTACAGGAGTTGAAATATTTCCTGCTAAATTCATGTATTCCAACGTCCAAAAATAGCCTAAACTTCTAATACATCACTGCTTCCCATTGCAAATACAAGTTGTAGCCTGAAGTACAAAAGGCGTCTTCCGTTCAGTTCCAGACCTACCAGCTTCTCTCTTAAATGTGTACGAGGAAAATTTAGAAGGAAACCACATTTGTTGATGAGAATGAACATCATTCAACAGGAATATAATAGAAAGAAAGTGATAAATATACTTCAAAATTATTTAACCACTTATTAGCGATAAGTTCACAGGGCAAGAACGACTTAACATTTGCAATCATAGGGAGTAGTGTTTAGATCACATTTTCGAGCAATAGCTATTTTTAAAGGACAACAAGCTAAAAGGTTCACCTAATTTCTGAACTGGATGGAACTGCAGTTTATTGACTTCATTCATGTACCAATAACCTATGCAGATTGTCGGAGCAGGAGCCCCCTAACAACCCGGTTGAGTCGGGATCTAAAATTAAACCGATAGATACAGAATAAATCATAACCACATCAGAAATTCACAAGGTATTATACAGCATTACAGGTATATTTATATGCATAACCCAACGTCCCAACCTCGAAATAGCATTGCATTGCCCATTTGCCCTACGGGCAAATAAGAACAAAACATTGTGGCAGAGTTACGGCAGCATATGCATATACGAACGGTTCACGTATTACAGGACTTCGCGCCTCTACAATCTGCACAAGGGAATGGATCCACATCGCATAGCAGGTATGAATCATTATATCCAACAGCCAACATAATCTATCAATCCATGTCTACAATTGCAACAAGGCCTTGCAGTTTCACTCCTACCGAAACATTGACTGCTTGTATCTTGGATGAAATCTCCATGTATTACCCTACTTTCTGGAAATCTGAAAGAAAAAGCAAATCAAAAGGCAAAAATCAGATTTCCACTAATTGAAACATGGGTATTTAGCCAGAGAGCAAAAGTTTAGTTTCATATAATTTGTTCCACAAGTCCTAACTGTATCCAGCAATCCAGTTCAACATATTTTTATTGAACTCGTGCTGAGCCCTTCGATTGTAACTTGCTAGGGATGTTGGATGACCTAAAATCTCCAGTAAACAGCAGTACCTCAGCAACTCAAGCAATAGTAGATCAGGTCTGAGCACACTCTAAAGGATGTAAACTTCCTTCGGCAAACTCATGCATCCGAAATCGTTCCAAAAAATCGAAAGGCCTGCAGATAGATATGTAACCCTTTATGCATGAGAACGGAAAGATAATACAACTAAATTGTGCAAACTAATAGCCTAATACCATGCATGTTAGATGCAAATCGTGGTTGACAAATAGGAACAGCTGAACAGATTGCATTTCTTTCTTTTAACTTGGCTTATCTCTTCTTACTACAATAGAATAGAATAGTTTCAAGATTCACTAAGCTACTATACTTAAGTAAACCGGAAACAATTTACTAACTGTATATGGTAATGCTAACATTGTCACGATATCGACGGTCGCGAAGCAGCGCGCATGAAGCTCTTGAAGAAGCCGACGGCCAAGGCAAGATCGAACGAGACACGTCGTCTGGCGCTTGGAGGACCAAGAGACCGAGTTGTCGCCAGGAAGACGCGATGGCCGGACGTGGCGCTGGAGTGCGGACATCGGCCCAATCCGCGTCGGAGTATCGCGGTGAGAGTCAACCGGCCACGGGTGAGGTGGAGGCCGGTGGACAAGGTACCCTTCACGTGGCGTGGGATGCGCTTGATCGTGCGAGATGAGGCTCGCGTGGATCATGCATGAAGAGGCACACCTGGCGAGCAGCGTAAGGCGAGCTCGGGGCGGGTGGCGTCAAGTATTGCGGCGCGGCAATACCGATCTTGTGAAGAAGGTCGGCGATCGGAGAGCCGTCGGTGGCGGAGAGCTTAGCACGGCGTCAATCGGTGTTGTTGTAGGGTGACACTCGACCATGCCCGCCCATGTAGGAGATCCACAGCGTCTTGTGACGCCGGGAGAGGAATAGTCCTCCGTGGCGTGTGGCGGAGATGCAGAAGTGGTGTAGATCGCCGAGGTCCGTCATGGCGAACTTCGGAGTGAAGCGCGCCGAGATGTCTTTGCGAAGGGTAGTCGAGGACGCGTAAGGATGATGTCGTCGACGTCTGAGAGCGAGTAAGCGATGGCGTCCCCTCGTGAAGTACAAAGAGGATGTGTCGGAGGCGGAGGCGACGGCCGCCGCCGGTAGGTGGCGAACGCCGTACCAGGCAGGAGCTGTTTTCGACCCATAGAAGGCGTTGCGAAGGCGGACATCGTCGAGGCGAAAGGGGTCGGCGAAGCCTAGAGGTTCTTTGGCGGTGCTGTCGTCTCCTCAAGATTTCCATGAAGAAAAGCATTTTGTACGTCAAGCTGGTGAATCGGCCAAGAGCGCGAAGTAGCGATGCTGAGGACGACTTCGTATCGTGGCGGAGCTTGACGACGGGTGAATGTTTAAATCGTAGTCGATCCGTGGCGTTAGGAGAACAGCGAACCACCCATCGCGCTTTGTGGCGGGCAAGGAACCGTCAGTGGAATTTATGTTTAAAATCCACTTGCCCGTCACAATGTTGGCGCCGGAGGAGCGAGCGAGGCGCCATGTCTGTTGTCGACAAGCGCCTTGTATTAAATCGATCATGGCGACCACGCCATCGAGATCGGCCAAGGCACTCTGGTAATTCGTCGGTACCGGCGAGATGACGGAGTGGGTGGCGGAGAAGCCGTAAGAAAGTGCCGACGAAGAGTCGATGCTCAGACCGAGTGACCATCCGGGGCCGGCACCACAGTCTTCTTCTTCTTTGTAGTAAGTGCTCCGTATTTATGCAGTCTTACGCGCCGTATTATGTAGCAGTCGCTTTGGCCGCCGTGTCGAACCCCTGGGGCCGCCGTGTCGTCAGTGGAAGTCCGGGCTGCTTAATAAAGTGGTGTAGGCGCCGGAGAGGCGGCGGCGGCCGCCACAGGCCGAAACAGGCGGCCGCCACGGAGAGGACCGTGATGTATGATTGCGCGATTGTCCTGCGGCTCGTCAGGACCGCTTTGTGTAGAGGCGCGGTTGCTCAACGTCGGCATCGGACGGACGGCGACCGCGATGTAAGCGTAATGGTCACGGTAGATCCTGCAAGCAAAAAATCCAGGTCGCTGGGCGAGGACCCAGAAGTGTAAAGCTTGAAGGGAAAACAAGTCTCGTCAAAAACAACGTGGCGCGAGATGATGATGCGCCGGGTTGATAGATCAAGACAGCGGTACCCTTATGCGAGGAGGGATAGCCGAGAAAGACACAAGCCGTCGAACGAGGAGCGAGCTTGTGGCGAGTCGTGGCGGTCGAGTTAAGTAGCGAGACACCCAAAAACACGAAGATGAGTGTAATCAGGTGTTTTGTTGTAGAGTAGAGTATATGGAGTTTTATTGTGAATGGCGGAGCACGGGCGCCGGTTTAGCAGGTATGTTCTTTGTGGCGGCGCCTCGACCAAGAGATCGAGGATGTGCGCATGGATGAGCATTGTGCGGCTGATATTGTTTAATGTGCGAAGAATGCGTTCGGCCTTGCCATTTTGTGGGGAAGTGTAGGGACACGAGGCGTAAATGAATACCACGAGAGGCAAAAAGAGTATGGAGGGCATTGTTTACGAACTCGGTCTTGTTATCGGCTGGATGGCTTTATGGTGAGGTTTGAATTGCGTGGAAGCATAGTTGCGAGAAAGTAGTGATGTGGGTCGCAACCTCAGTTTGCGAACAAGGGAAAAGTCCAACAAAATGAGTAAAATCATCAAGTAAAACAAGATAATATTGATAACCGAGATACTAGCAGCAGGATGTCCACACGTCGCAATGAGCGAGTTCAAAAGGCATAGAGCTAAGCGAACTAGATTTTGAAAAAGGAAGCGCACATGTTTGCCAAGTTGACACGAATGACATAGAGTATGCTCTATTTTATTACAGCTTATAGATGCACTATGGCGAAGGATGTCGATGGTGGCGGGACTGGGATGACCGAGACGATGATGCCATAGGTTGGTGGAGGTGGCGATGTTAGCGTGTGGAGTGGGAGGTGCCATCACGCGCCGGGTCGGGATATCCTTGACAGAGAAACCAAGAGCATCAAATTCGATAGAAGCGATTGTTGTCTCTAGTGAGCGACGAACAGAGAGCAAGTTGTGCACTAGAGATGGAACAACTAAAACATTATGAAGTGGAAAATTTGACACAGGTGTGTGAAGGATAGACTCGCGATGACATGAAATAGGAAGAGTTTGACCATTGCCAACGGTAATGTAAGAATGAGAGGAAGGATGGCGAGAAAGGAGTATACCATCCGAGGAGCTCATGTGAGGAAGCGGAGTCCAAGACCGAGGATTGATCTGGGCGCGGTGGTTGAGGCGGCGACGAGGCGGCAGTTCCACATGGGGCCGGTGGGAGAGCGCGCGAAGGTCGTGGTGGGGGTTGCCTGAGCACGAATGCGTGTGAGCTGAGGCGGCGCGCAGGATACTGGGCGCCCGACCATCTGGAACTCTTTGGGTCGGAGGTGCGGCTGTGGAGCCACGGGTTATAGCAGATCCAGGACCCATGGGCTCATCTTGGCGGACTTTCTTGGCGCCTGCCATGGCGTCGCTCTGTCCGCGCCCGAGCCGCTTGCCCCTGCCCTTGCCTTTCCATTTGTTCTGCCGCTTTGTTGCGGCCGTGTAGTGCCGTGATGAGGGGTTGTAGGAGCTGCCGGAATTGGTCCCGGCGGTGGTGGAGCGGCATCCGCCCTGACTGGTGCAGCCAGAGCCAGCCGTAGTGAGTAGGGCGGTGTTGACGACGGTCTTCTCGTCGTTGGCCAAGCGGAGTTCTTTGAGAACTAGCATATCGTGGGCTCTGGCGAACGTGGGAAGAACAACGGAGTTAGCGATGTCGTCGGCGGTGTTGGAGAAGCGAGGTTGAGGCAGCGGTAGGCGAAGGACAGTGCGAGTCCTCAGCAGGATGGCCGACGTCGCGAAGAAGCGCGCCTTGGTCTTGAAAATATGAACAATTCACCACTAGTCTCATTTCCTATATAACTTGGTAGCCAGATGAAAAAAACAGCATGATGTCAAATGCTAATTATAGTAATTTAATTCCAAGATAGCATAGTATGGTATGATGTCTAACTCTTAGTAAAGTTTTGACAGCTTACAGCAAAATTTCACGATTGCGGGATAACTTCCGCTGATTATTCTCTATGGCACTTAATACATCAATTTCTGGTCCAGCAACCATAGATGTAGCTTTTGCATCTGGTGTCCATAACTAACAAAGAAACAAAGACAAGAGAAGACTGAGAACCAAGTATTTAAGTACTTCAACAAAACAAATAATATTATATACCTTCACTGTATTATCAATTCCACTTGTTGCAACAGCACAATCGTAGGGATGAGACTGTATACAGTTCACAACTAAAGAAAATATAAGGCACATGAGAAGCAGTACTGGAGGGATAGCTGCAGTAAAAAATAAAAAATACATAATTACCAGCACCATCCCCTGCAAGCATTTTAATAAGCCTTCCTGTTCTTTTCTCCCATATGAACCATCTACCATCATCACTTCCGCTGGCAACAAACTCCCCTGTTGCAAAAGGAACGCACCATTAGACACATTTAGTATATTTACATTAACTTGAGCTATCTTACATAAATTCAAGGGAATTCAAATCAACGCAAGTGATTCTACATAAGTTAATTTTATGCCACATCTAGAATTTAGGATCCATTGTAAAGTCCAGATAACAAAAACTCCACAAGGAAATTTAAACTTTGTACTCTATTGGTTCAAGACTTGATTTCTATACATCAAATGGTATTCGATAATATAGTGGCAAAGCTGCTAACTATGGTGCACAGCTGTATGTCTTACATGAAAGGTCAGTGTATTTCTGTTACCACGAAATTCGTAAATGAAAATGCAAGTTGCCGATGGGAGGACTACTAATTCAAATATATCTAAACACGAATGCAAGAAGGAAGAACCTAACCTTGTTCACCAAGAAAGCTAGCTTGCTTTATATCTGTCCCCACGTTGCAGTGCGCAACATATCTTTGTTCCATATCAATGGCAACTTCCGGCTGCATTATGTTAAATCCATGCAATATCAGTAACATACAGATATAAACAGCATAAAAAAGTATCTCATATTGAGAATTTCAGATGGAAGAGAAAGCGAGATAGAAAGAACCTGATAAGAAGAATCACCATCACGAGTGGCCTCAACCGATCCATTGTCACCAGATTGTTCATTAGTTTGATCATCTCTTCGGTGGAATCTTAGACTTAAACTACCCCGAACAACACCTGGATCACTATCACGGCTTTCGTCACCCGATACTGATGTCTCAAAGTCTAACTCCATTTCTTCATCATAATCTGAATCTTCTCGACCCTCCTGTGATGATGACCCACTAACATCTGATCTAAACAGTACATCACTCAATGAGCGTAACCTTCCATACCGTGCATCGGTGTTGGTAATTTCTACTTTATCCTTTTTATTTTTCTCAATTTCAGCTGTTTGAACAAAACAAAACCATCAGATATTTCAAAAGTTTACAATCAATTAGTCCAACATATAACATCTTCTGCATCAATGCAACGACTAAACCTTAGTCGGCATCTTAAAATTCTCAATTCAATAAACCCTCGACTTCAAGACCCAAATCTACAAAGTAATGTAATGGATCAATATGAACAGCAACAACGCCAGAAATTACAAACAAAAGCAAATGAACATGATATGCTCACACAAAAATTATAGGTTCCCTTGTTTACATTTTTTCTTGTGAGCAGCTAACCTATCTTCATGGCAACAACTACCAAAATGGAAGATTAATAGGTCACCGAGCTCAGTGCACTGGAGGACAACCAACTACACGATCTTTAGTATGTGAAGTTGCGATCACATAATCTCCAAAAATTCAATTCATGCGCCATAGTTAGGTGCAACAAAATAATTGTTTATGTCAAATGTACTCACCTGCAGCAAGTCGCTCCTTTATATTTTCCACTTGCTTTGCAGATTCAGAATATGGTGGAACAAGACTATTTGCTGCTTCCGCATATTCAGATGCCTCCTTGAGTCTTCCTAACTACACAAGGCACAATACATCTTTGTAAGAGATGGAGGACAGTCATCCAATTTCAGCACTTCATTTAAAGGGGAAGTACCCGCCCCGTTCTTTTATAAATGATGTTCTACGTTTCCGAGGCGAAACGTAGCCATATCTTCCTAAATTTCTCATAACTTATTTTATGCATGCTACATGCAAGAGGTTATATCTCTTTGTACATCAGTCATAGTAGGAGACAAATGTAATAGGCATATGGTGGTGATCTTAAGTCCAAGGTAATTAACTCGGCAAGTCGACACTACCCTTCTAGTGATCGACTTGCTGACTAGTCGACTAGTTGGCCGACTAGTTGCTGACTAGTCGACTGGTACTGTTCATATGACATGCATCATGAACAACATAACAAGCACGACATAATCAACGTAAGTACTGGCCGGGCGGCATAAGCGATTCAGGGCGAGTCGAGTGTAATCTTGAGCGCCCACCGAGCTCCTATACTCGGAGGCGTCCTTCTCGGACAGGAGGTCTCCGTTATGTGCGGAGAGCTTGGCGTGAGTGGCAACAGGTGTCGCCGTAGGATGACACTCAGCCATGCCCGCACGCCGGAGGAGATCGACGGCGTACTGTCGCTGAGACAGGAATAGGCCGTCGGAGGAGCGTGGCGATCTGGAAGTGATGGAGCTTTCAAGGTCCGTCATGGCGAACTCGAGCTCACCGGGCCATGAGGCGAAGGAGAGCCGTGGATGAGGCGGTGAAAGCGATGTCGTCGGCGTACAGCGAGTAGGCAAGATCGTCCCTCTTGTAGAATAAAGAGGGCGTGTCGGGCGAGGAGGCGCACGGCCGAGCCGGGACGAAGGTGGAGAAGCGCCAGTGCGGGCTCAGAGCCTGCTTCGGTCCGTCTAAGGACCTGCGCAGGAGGCGACGCTGCTTTGGAAGCGCCGAGTCGTCGACGCAGGTGGCTGGCTGGCGATGATGCGATCTCTCGAGATGGCCGTGGAGGAAAGCATTCTTCACGTCCAACTGGTGAATCGGCCAGGCGCGAGATGCGGCGATACTGAGGACGGTCCGGATGGTGGCCGGCTTGACCACCGGGCTGAAGGTCTCGTCATAGTCGATGCCCTCGCGCTGAGAGAAGCCGCGGACCACCCAGCGAGCCTTGTGGCGGGCAAGAGATCCATCGGCATGGAACTTGTCTTGGAAGAGCCATTTTCCGTCACAATGTTGGCGTCGGGGGCGCGGGACGAGCCGCCAGTGTTGTTGGCGACAAGAGCTTGGTACTCATCTCGTCATCGCGGCGCCGGTTGGCATCGGCCAGCAGCTGCGATAGTTCGTCGGGAGAGGCGAGGTCGAGGATGATGTGGCCGTCAGCCCTTCATAGTTGACGCGAGGGATGACACCAGTCATGGTGCGAGTGACCCGCGGCGGAGGTGGCGGTGGTGTAGGAGGCGCTGTTAGAGCGGGCCGTGGCGCCGGCAGCCGGAGGCACCGGGCGGCCCGATGACAGGCGGCGCGACACCATGCGAGCGTCGGTTGTGAGACCGTGGAAAGGAACCACTGCGCGCCGCCGTCTTTGGAGGAGCCGATCCATTCTTTGGTGGTGTGGAGTGCGGCGGTGTCTTGGTGCTCTTCATCCGAGGAGGATGGAGCGACCATCGGCGTCGAGGAGGAGTTCCACTGCAATATGATGGGACAGGGCACCAAATCCATATCGTCGTCTAAGAGGAAATCTAGGGAGGTGGGGGATGGGGCGTCTGGAGTAGCTGTAAAGGGAAACGTGGACTCGTCGAAGATGACATGACGGGAGATGATTATGCGACGGTCGATAGGTTGAGACAATGGTACCCTTTTCGAGAGGGTGGATATCCAAGAAGGACGCATGCCGCGGAGCGAGTGCGAGTTGTGCTTGGAGGTGGCTGCAGATTTGGGTATGAGAGGCATCCAAAGACACGCAGATGGTTGTAGGTGGGTGGCTGTTTATGCAGGCGAGTGAAGGGAACTTCATGCTGGATGGAAGAGGATGGACGTCGGTTAAGCAGGTAGCAGGCTGTCAGGAGGGCCTCAGCCCAGTATGTGGGTGGTAGGGAGGCATGGAGGAGCATGGTGCGAATGGAATTATTAAGGGTGCGAAGTATTAGCTTACGCTTACCGTTTTGGGGGGATGTGTAGGGACAGGAGAGGCGGAGGTGGGTGCCGCGAGCAGCAAGGAAGTGAGTGGTGGTGGTGTTCAGGAATTCAGTGCCATTATCAGCCTGAACACATTTGATGGGCAGGCTGAACTGAGTTTGGGCGAGAGCAGCGAGCTCAACTAAATGTTGGTGAACGTCGGACTTTTTGCGGAGAGGAAAAACCCAACAAAAATGACTATAATCATCCAGACACACCAAATAGTAGGAAAAACCGGACAGACTGTTGATAGGTGACGTCCATACATCACAGTGAATAAGTTCAAAGGGCGCATGAGTTGTAGAATGTGAAGAACTGAAAGGTAGACGTGTGTGCTTGCCTAACTGACATGAATGGCAGAGGGAGCGATCTACTGTTTGACAGGCAACAGCATGAATTTTATTAAGATGCGCTAAAGCAGCAGGGGCTGGATGGCCGAGGCGTTGATGCCATAGGGTCGACGGAGCAGCCAAGAGGGCGACAGGTGTGGATGCGGGCATGGTGTAGAGGTCCCGTTCTTTATTACGTGAGATAGTCACAGCGTCCGTTCGGAGATCCTTGATAGAAAAACCATGAGCATCAAATTCAAAGGAACAGCTATTATCGCGAGTGAATTGACGAACAGAGAGCAGGTTACGAACTATAGATGGTGCGACAAGGATATTGTTAAGATGAAAGTTAGACGTGGAAGTGGATAGGACTGAGTGGCCTCTAGACGTGGCTCGAATGGTAGTGCCATTACCTCACATTATTGAGGAGATGGAAGGGGTAGGCGGTGGGTGAGCATACCATCAGGGACGTCATATGGGTTGAGGCGCCGAGTCGGCGACCGAGGAGAGTTGCCTCGCATGTTCATGTTACGTAGGGCGGCGATGGTACCTTTGCATCCCAGTGGAGCTGTTGGAGGAGGCCGAGGCGAAGAAGGTGTGTGCACGGGGCGAGCAGGAGGAGGCTCTGGGCGCCAGGCCGGGCGTTGTAGCCACCAACCAGCCAAAGCCACCGTGGCGGCGTTGTCGGGAGGGTGACCCGCTCGCCAAGAAACACGCGTTCACGGTCCAGGTTGAAGCCCGGGTGGGCGCTGTTGGAGTTGTGGCCGCCAGAGGTGAAGGCACGCTGGCGCCCTTCTTGTTGTTGGCGCGCCAGTAGTCCTGCTGCTGCGTCTTTGCCGCCCAGCAGGAAGGAGGCAAGATGAAGAGCGCCGAGCGGCCACGGGCCTTCGTCATTCTGCGCACCGCATTCCTTGAGGAGAAGCGATGGCGGCGGAGGAGGAAGGTGTCAAATTGTTGCGGCGATGTTGTCGGCGGCCGTAGAGTAGACCTCGTTGGCGCCGCGAAGGTTGAGGACGAGGTTGCCTCGAGGACGGCCCGCCAACGTCCGCGATTAAATCGGCGCCGTCTTCATGCGCGACGCAGATGATCGTCGATGGAGAATCCTTGAATCATCGAGTGGAACTCGTGATTGAGAAGATAGCACGAGGCGCTTTGTTCGCTCGAACACGTCGTCGATGGCCTTCCAGCGTGCATGCCGTCTGCTGATCGTCGGTCATGGCGAGGTTGAGGACGGAGTCGGAGGCGGTGCTGTACATCCATCCGCGGACGCGAAGTCAGCCTGCTGCCAGGCTTCGTCGGTGAGGCGCGCGGGGGAGGCGGTGGCGAGGTGGCTCAGCAGGCCAAACTTCCCGCACATGGCGCGGAAAGCCGTCGACCACTTGGTGAAGTTGGAGGGCTTCAACTCGAGGACCATGGGGACGTGCAGCTTGACATTGGTAGTGGCGAAGGCGGATGATCGGGCGGGAGCAGCCAGGGCGCCACCCACGGCAATAAAATAAGTCCACATTCCACAAGCTTAGAGTCTAATGACGTAACATAAATCCACAACAATAACAAGTCCCAACTCTCTCATCTCTCAAAAGTTATCCATCTCGAACTCATCTAAATTAGTAGTAGCATCCATGTTCTCTCTATCACCATCTTCGATTGTTCTCTACAAGAATGTAGTTAACACAGATCTATTCAAATACCGAGAGAATGGATTAAAAAGGAACATGTCCATCAAAGTTTTGGCTCCAATGTACACTAGTACATCGACCTATCTATATATTCACGCCTCTTCCCCACTCCCCCCTACTCCCCACTTCCCCCTCCCTTTCCCGATCTATATAGTCACACCTCTTCCCGACTCCCCCCTACTCCCCACTTCCTCTCCCTTTCCCGATCTCTGGTGATGGCGACAGGCTCGGCGGCCCGATCTCCCTCCCGTGGCGACCGAGATCCCCTCCCGGCTCTCCTTCTCCTCCCGGCTCCCTCCTCCACTCCCGACGGCTCCCTTCTCCTCCTCGGCCCCTCCCTCCACCTCCGGTGCTCTCCTTCTCCTCCCCGGCTCCCTTCCTCCCGGGAGGGAGGGGGGGAGACTGGTGGAACGTGGGAGAGGGGGAGGTGGGGAGGCTGGGTCGGGAACGTGGGGAGAGGGGAGGAAGGTGGAGGCCGAGAGGGAGGGGGCCAGGGATGGAGGTGGAGGCCGGGAGGGGAACCGAGATGGGGGCGGAGGGGCATACTTGGATCCGGAGTGCCACGGCCGCGACGGGGATGGAGGCGGGACGGTGGCCGAGGGCGACGGAGCTGCGACAACTGGATCTGCCTCCGAGGGGAGAGGACGAAGACCGACGGCGCGGTGGGAGCTGCCTCCGAGGGCGGCGGCGGCGGGAGCTGGAGCTCTGCTTGCTCTAGAGTCACGCGTGAGTGTTCCCTCCCTCCTGCCCTCCCTCCCTCCTGCCCTTTGCCACTACCTCTGACAGCCAGCGCAAGTCGAGTCGCCACCTCCAGTCGGCACTTCTCCGGCGACTTGTCAACTAGTCGACGACTTGATAAGCAAGTCTTTTCTTAATATGTGTGCACAAATCTAAAATGTCATTTATAAAAGAACAGAGGGAGTAAATTTTATCAGCACGTGCAACAAGTGAAAAAATGGAACATTTTGAAACTAAATATATCCAAGATACAACTAATACAATTGAAAGCAGTCACAATTAAACAAAAAGGACAGATCAAATTGGTATGATCTAAGCACCCATCTAATCAGATTAGCTCTAAAATTATGCTCACTTTTTCTGACAAAGAATAGGCAGCACAAAAACACATTCCAAATCTGCTTGAACACTTCATGCTAGTGTGGAATTTAGCATCTTCTAACAGATGCAAAGCAACTCAAGGTAATAAGGTTCGACCAATTTTGGTTTTCGTATGATACAGAGCTACAATACTATTTGACAGTACATGCACACACTCTTCTCACTGAATTACACATGTTTACCTGTAATAGTGCCTCTGCCATGTACAAGTGTGCTTGAAATGATGTAAAATCAATATGCCTCGCTCTGTTGCAATCCCGAATAGCCATGTAAACATCATTTTTCCACATCCTCTGTAGATCAAAATTTCATGATCCATACTTTTTACGCAGAACATAGTTTCGACAACAGATAAACAGAAGAAGGCAAACCTTCAGGTACAATCCTGCTCGAGTACACAAGCAATCATGCCTCACGTTGTCATCAATATCAGGTTCCACAGCCTCAAGTACTTCACAGCATTCTTCAATCCCATGCATTAAGTTAGTGCCCGTCTTCAAAGATTTTCTCGCATCTTGCATAAGTTTCTTGCACATATCTACCTGAAACAGGTGCCATGAAAGGCAGAGGGATTCAACATATCTAGCAGACCAAGCAACAGATGTGATATAAACAGTGAGGTCATGTTTACAAAAGTCAAAAGCGCAAGTGTGTGTGTGTGTGTGTGTGTAGAGAGAGAGAGCACTGCTCACCCTGCACAAATTTCTTGAAGTTGTGTTTACTGAAAACTTATTTCGTTTTGATTTTTTTTTTGCTGGCTCTGTGTGAAAAGGGGGTAAACATAATTGCTCCTGTACATCATTCGCTGTGTATCTCACTGAACTCATATTCTCTGAACCCATAAACAAATAAGTTTGATCAGTATAATATTAAAGATATATCAACAGTGCAGATAGACTAAAAGATAGCAAAGGTGTGATAACTGATAACAAGAAAGAGGATACAAAAAGGGAGCCGAGTGATCATACCTGGGTCAACATCAAATAGATATACATGTTCGCCACTGTAACTCAAAAGAACCTCCTTCCCATTTGGGCTGAATGCAACATGTGTAAGGTGCAAATTTGACTTCCTCTGATTACAAAGCAGAGGCCCAAAGTCAATGGATATAAAGGAATAAGTATTTTGAAAGCTTCAGATAAAAAAATCTGAAACTTAACTAAACAAAGTTGCCTATTCTAGTTCAGATGCTCTAGCCCAATTTCTGGGAAAAATCTAAATGCTCCAGAAGTTGTACTTTCTATGAAAATGATCAGACAGTTAAAACTCACCAACAACTCTAGAATAAAAGGGCTATCCCTATGTAACAGATCATAGAGCTAGCCAAGTAGCCAGAATAACAGAACTATTTACACTGATGTGACAATTATATGAATGAGCGCTCTAGGGCTAAAGAGAGGCAACCAAAAAAGCTTCATGTATTTCTATCCTTTTTTTCAGGGGAGTACTTCTGTCGTTCTCCAACCTCATATTGAAATGAATTATAGTTTAAATTCAAGGTTCACCGTTCATCTGGGCAAGACCAGGCAGTGTTCACAATATTGGGTCTAGTCGGCGATTAATCGGAGCCTAGTCACTCAGCGGCGGGTGGCAGCCGCGATTTCATGGAAATCGGTGGCCTAGGTGGGGAGGCCACCTAGACGATCAAAGCTAGGCATAGGCGGAGCTAGTCGCGGCGGAATAAGGCGGCCCGGAGCAGCCTGGGTGGGAATTAGGCGACCGATTTGGTGTTGATGAAGGCGCGGACGGGAGGAGGGATAAGGGGAGGAGGAGGAGCCGAGGAGGAGCCAAGGAGGCGCCGTGGTGGTGGTGGTGGTGAAGGTGACGACAGCATCAGAAGGAAGGGATGGCGGCAGCTCGTTCTGGTGTAGGGCAAGGCACGAGAAAGGCAAAGGCAAGGGTAGCAAATGGGCTGGCCTTGCTTGGGAAGCCTGGCCCAACAAAAGCCCATCTAATTGCCTCAAAAGACCCTTTCTTAGGGTTTCATCTATCTCCCCCACACAGCCGTTGCATGGAGAAGCAAGAGAGCAGGGAGGTTGCCTCGTTGGGAAGCTACTGCCGCTCCACCTGTGTCGGTGCCGCCACCACCGGTAGTTAGGACTCCACCTCCTCGCCGTCCATTCTGGCTCCTCCGTCGTTGATTCTCATCCCTTGCCGTCGAATACGCCTCCACGCCACCGGATTCCATCTCCCCACCACCAGACTCCGCTACTCCGCTGCCCCGCTGCCCAAATCGACCTCCATCCTACAGGTACTGCCGCTGCTGCCCCCCTCCCCTCACCTTGCCCTCCCGTCAGCTCCATCAAACATGCCAATTTCCAAGGTCCCCTCTCCCCTGTTTGCTAATCGGCCACGTAGGCGCTAGGTGCCACCCCGCCGCCCGATTAGCGCCTAGAGCCTTAGTGAACATTGAGACCAAGTCAGCATATCAAATATATATAGCTACTACTGTTAATTTAACATATATGGTACCAGCTAGCAACAATCATTGCCAGCTTTACCATACATGATTGAACCAACACAACAAGCTACTCAAGAACAAGAGATACTTACATTATCAGCAAGGTGCAATGGACAGAACATTTTAATACAAGGTGGTGGCTTCCTTTTTGTTTGACATGAGCTCAATGGCGGAAGCATTCTCCTATCGTACAGCCGGGCAAATGCATCGCTACATAAACATCAAGTCATAGAGTGTTGTTATTCAGGTTGAAAACAGGAAGGCTTGTTATGCACTGACTAATGGAAGACAACAAGTTGGATTACCTCCCACCAACAAGGAGCTGATGGGGACGAACAGAGCTAATATCACAAGACTTCAGCAACAGTGGCTGTCTGGGGCGATCAGCCAAAGACTTCTTTGCTCCACATCGTAGATCTAGCTGCCACAAACACACGTAATGCAGAAAATGGAATCAAAACCAAGACCACACCCAGATCAGCTAATTTTACAGCCAGCATTTATCCTACGGCTGTAATTAGTCTTGCTGTTAATGGTACAATACAATTACCAAGCCTAGCAGCAGGAGAATGAAAGCCACAATATGCAGATCACAAAGTTAAACTGATTATATGATCATAGTCCAACAAAATGCAGCATTACAGATCCATCCAACTGCTAAATACGTAAGTGACACACAGATCAACCCCAAAACAACATAAGCTCACTTAGTTCCATTCTAGTCCAAGTGTTCATGAAGCACAGAAGAGCACTACAGCTAAACTTAAACAGAAGAACATTTAAAATCAAACAACAAAATACTCCTTTAGTAAAATTTGCCACCACATTTGGCTTTCAAGGACCTAAAACAAAACAAAAAATGACCTAAACTAAATTGCAAAAGCTGAACATATAAACATGTTCCACAAGAAGACTGCACCAAATAACCACAATAGAAACAAGGAACCCAACAAGAAAAATAAAAGAGAGGATAGAATACTCACAAGCACATTACGACATTCCTGATTAGCAGATCCTGCACGAGGACAGGAACTGCACTCCCGAAAATCATGTTGTCTTAGAGTTCCATCCTCACTTGCGCTCCACACCAAATTAGGGTTGCCAATTTCAACCTACATGTAGCAAACAAACAAAATTATGAATGATTGAACCAAGCAGAGGTTTATTAAAGAGTGAAAAATCTTAATGTGTGGGAAAGTAGAACACATCTCAAGTGGTGCAAAGACTTAAATATAGGACATCAATTTTCTCCTTTTATGGATGATTAAATCTAAATCAGTTCATTCAGGAACTATCTCAGACCAATGTCAAAAATAAATGCAATGCAAAGGCAATTTTCCTTCATGCTCTGGAATATCAAATTCCAAATCATGGCCTATCAGCATAAGATCTTACAGCTAATTTCTTGACCCTCCTTGAGTGACATTGGTAAACTGCAGCTGGCTCCATAGAAATTTCTCTAGGCCTTCTGCCACTTATACGAGACAAATTGAAAACACGGACCTGGAAAAGAATCAGTAACCCTCTCCTGAAAAAAGCCTCAAAATAACCGGGATACAGGAAATGAAAATAATTCTATAATATGGGTGTACCTCTGCATCTCCTGCACCCGAGACTACTACTTCATCAGATGTTTCCGGGACAAATTTTGTGCAAAATACATTCGCTGAATGTCCAGTATCGATTTCATGAAGCAGCTCTTGATTAGCATAACTCCAGATGTTGATCTGCAGAACAAATATTGATACAAACTACACCGGATCAACCAGCTAAATCTCACACTTTTCATAGTCCAAGGTTATATCATTGAAAATAAAGCCAGCCACAAAGAATATTCGAAGATTAATTACAACTTATGTCACCACTGAGCAACATCTCTTTTGCAAGACAATGGCCTTGTATCATTCAGATCAGTTTCTTCTTTTTTTCTTTCTTCAGTCTCTAACCTTAACAGAAAGTCAAATTCGACGGACAAAGAGAAAATCCTAGAAAACTTCTTATGTTTGCTAGACAAGTAAAGCATTCATGCACTACCATATTTTCGAAGACAAAAAGGACCACTATATGATTAACCATAGTGATCTAGTCCTACAAAACTAGCACAATAGAACATTCAGAGGCAAAGGATAAAAACAGCAAGTGTGCAAATACCTCTCAAACTAAAGTTCTAGGACAATATAATAATGTCAGACAAATGAGGGTCCTAGTCAGGGATTAAAAAAACCGGCCGGTAACCGGTTTACCGGTCGGAACCGGTAAAAAAAAATACCGGTCGAAATTTTTAAAATTTGAATTTGAATTTGAATTTTTAACTCCATAATGTCCTTCCCTAGTTGGTTTAGGCATTCTTATGCTAGATTATGTATTGAAACATTAGTTTTTAGTATATTTAGCACTATTAAAACATAAAGGAGGACTTTTTATGTACAACTTGAAACACTTTCTCATTAATTGGATTGCATGCAACCATGAGAGAATTGGATTGCATCATTATTTGCTCAGGATTGGATTGATTATTTAATCATATACTTTCAAATCATTTAGTGACGCGATATGATTAATAAGAGATACGAAAAAGTATTTGCTAATAGTTTGTTCAGCGACACGGGTTTCATATGTATGATTACTAGTATCAATATACTGGCATTTGTTTGGCCAGGACTGGCCGACCAAGTCCAACTTTCATATTTCTGCTAAAAATACTAGCTCCTAAGGGTAGCTCATGTAACTAGAAAGCTATCCTTTTAGGAAGTGGAGTCATGAAAGAAGCAAGAAAACAATAATATACGGCCTTTGGAAAATATAAGATAGTTAAGAATTCAAATGGACCTAATATTTACAATTAGAGTAAATTGCATTGGAGCTCCCTAAACTTGTGCAATTATCTCACTCAACACCCTGAACTTTCATTGTACTTTGCCGCCCCCCTAAACTTGATCATGTTTGCACCATTGATCAATCAAACATTTAGGTAATTTCACAACCATTGCACCAATGCAATTTACTCTTTCAATTGTGTCCGTGCAAGAGCATAGTACTCATCCTTTTGAAAAATCATGTATGCCTATGTATTTAGAATATATGCAGCATTTTATTTGGTCTATTGTCATTCCATTAGGCAGCCTTTCAATTCATCAGGGACAGACAATAGTTGCTTTGGGAACGTTTGGATCTGTACTTAATTTTTCCATCCTAGGAGAAGGCAAACTAGCCTAGTTAAGCTCTTGCTTGGAAAATCAAGCTTTGTATGTAGTTAGGCGATCGGGAATGAGAAGACCAAAGTCGATAGTGCCACGAAGGTAGCGAAGAATCCGCTTAGCGACAACAAGATGAACTTCCGCGGATTATGCATGTGCGAGCGGACTTGTTGAGCAGCGACGCGATGTCGGGCGGGTGAAAGTGAGTCTTGGAGCACCCGCAAGGCTGCGATATCTTTGTAGGATCGACAATGAAGGGCGACATCGTGAAACTTTGGCACAAGTGTCAGCAGAGTGGAACAAGGCTTGCGATCGCTCATGCCATGGCGAGCAAGAATATCGAGTGTCTTGTGTGTGAGAGAAATAAAGTGTCCTCATTGTCATTGAATCGCTATGCCAAGAAAATGGTGTAGGGAACCAAGATCCTTCATGGCAAATTCCTTCTTCAGTGCATCAATCACTCGGTATAGGAGCGGCTGAGAGGAAGCTGTAACAACAATGTCATCCACATATAGGAGCAAATAGACTGTCTCAGTGCCGCGGTGATAGATGAAGAGGGAGGTGTCGGACTTAGCTTCAGTGAAACCAGAGATAGCGCAGATAAGAAGCAAACCAATTGTGTACCATGCTCGCGGTGCCTACTTCAAACCGTAGAGGACTTGTTGAGCTGCGCAGACGTGGTCGGAAGAGCATGATCGGCAAAACCAGCTGGCCGAGAGCGATACTGCTTTACGACAAAGTCCGTGAAGGAAGGCGTTCTTCACATCAAGTTGATGGATCGGCCATTCCCGGGAGTGAGCTAGAGTGAGGACGGTGCGAACGGTAGCGGGCTTGACGACGGGACTAAAAGTCTCATCGTAATCAATTCCGGGGCGTTGTGTGTACCCACGGAGCACCCAACGAGCCTTGTATCTGTCCAAGGAGCCATCAGCATGAAACTTGTGTTTGAAGATCCATTTTCCGGTGACCACATTTGCCTTGGCAGGCCGAGCAACGAGATCCCAAGTGTGGTTGTCCAAGAGGGCAGCGAATTCTTCTTCCATGGCTCGGCGCCAATCTTGGATTGGCAAGAGCGCCACGGCAGGACCGCGGAAGTGGGGACAGAGCCTCGGTGTGTAGAGCAAGACGAGGCTGCTTGTATCCGGACTTCCCGCGGGTCGCCATGCCATGAGAGTTGGCGAGTGGCGGGATGGAGACTGCTCCTGTTGGCAGAGAAGGACCACTCTTGACGTAGCGTGGTGGAGAGGGAATCATGCCAGAGCGTCGAGGAGGAGCCCCAGCGAGGGACCTAGGTGGCGAGCTGGGTGCGGGGGCACGCCGGGTGTAGACATGGATGACGGGTGGCTTGTTGAAGGAAGGAGCCAAGGGCGCCTGCACAGGAGGCGCCGTGGGCACCGGTGCAGGGGGCACCGTGGGCGCTGTCACGTGGCGCGCTGTGTAGGGATGCGGGCGCGGTGAAACCGGGTGGAGGAGACCATGGCAAGTGTGCTGATCCGGCGCCGAGGTGCTGAAGATCTGGTGGGAGGTAGCCGCAGAGGCGCAGTCTTTGGCGGGATGGCGGCGCGAGGTGTTCTGCGGTAGAAAAGGAACTAACGGAGGGTCGTCATTAGTTAGGAAATCCATTCGTGTGTAGGCGGTGAGGCGTGCGAAGTGAAAAGGAACATTGTTTCGTCGAAAACAACGTGGCGAGAGATGATGACACGGTTTGTGGCGAGTCGAGGCACTGTAACCTTTGTGGTCGGGAGAGTAGCCGATAAAAACACATAAGGAAGAGCGGGGCAAGTTTGTGAGGAGTGGTAGCGGTGAGATTAGGGTAGCAGTGCACCAAGGCCGGAGATCATGATAGGAAGGGTGAGTGCCATAAAGAGGCGAAGAAGGAGTGCTCATGTGCGGCGTTTTGGTGGGAGGCGATTTATGAGATGAGTGGCGATGCAAGAGCATCGGCCCGAGAGGAGGGCATGGATGCTTGGAAGAAGCGGTCGCGGGTGACATTGTTGGTGGTCGCGAAGCATGCGTTCGGCTTTGCCATTTCTTTGCGAGTGTAGGGGCATGACATGCGAAGAGAAACACCTTTGGCAAGAAAGAAAGCGCGAGACGCAGAGTTGTCAAACTCACGGCCGTTGTCACATTGCACGGATTTGATGGTACAACCAAACCGAGTGTGCACATAGGCGAAGAAATTAGAGAGGACAGTAAAAGTCTCGGACTTTAATCGAAGAGGAAAAGTCCAAAGAAAATGAGAGCAATCATCGAGAATAACGAGATAATATTTAAAACCGGATACACTGATAATGGGGGAAGTCCATAGGTCACAATGTATCAGGTCAAAAATTTAGGTGCTCTAGGCAGGGGAACTAGCAAAAGGCAGCGAATATGGCGCCCAAGTCGACAAGCATGGCGGATGGAGTCATCTGTAGACTTGCTGCGAGAAAATGGAAGATGACTGGGCGAGACTCTGAAGAAGCGACCTTGCCGGGGTGGCCGAGACGACGATGCCAGGTAGTTGGAGAAGGAGTGGCCACAAGAGCACAAGTATCAGAAGGTGACGACGGGAGCTGCAAGGTGTAGAGCGGCCCTGAGCTGTTACATCGAAGGAGGGTGTTCCTGGTACGGAGATCCTTCACAGAGACACCAAGAGGGTCAAATTCCACAGAAACAAAATTGTCAGTAGTGAACTGACGAACGGAAAGAAGATTTTTAATGATGTCAGGAGCTAGAAGGACATTGTTGAGACAGAAAGGGCCAGGAAGGGTGGAGTTTCCGGTGCCAACAACCGGGAGAGTGGCGCCATTTCCCACAACAATGGAGGAAGGAAAAGAGGAGGAAGGAGATATGGTAACCATACCAGGGTTGGAGGCAATGTGAGACGAAGCACCCGAGTCGATCACCCAGTCCGAGGAGTTCGGTGGCGGGGTGAGGTGTCGGTCTTTGGCGTTAGCGAGGACCGTGGTCCCATGGTGACCACGCAGGGGCGACGGAGGTGGTCGCCGCATCCAGGCGGGATGAGGCGCTGGGTGGGCGCTGGTGGTATGTCCCGGAGCCGAGGGTAGTAGGTTGAGGCACGCGCCACCAAAGCGTCTTCTTGCATCGTGGTGAAGCGAGACGGGCGGTCGGGGGAGGTGGACCGCGAGCCGCCGGAGTTGACCCGGCCACATGTGGATGGACCACGCCCACGGATTGAGGAGGAGGGCCACCGGAACCACAGGAAGCCGCCGCTCGAGCCGCCTTAGCCCGGGCCACACGGCGGCGCCGCCACGGCCATCGCCATGACCGACGAGCCCACGGCGTTCGATGAAGACGCGGGTGCAGGACCAGTACCGGTGGGATGCGGGAGGCTTGCCGACGAAAAGGCGACGAGGGCCGATGGAGGCGCCGAGGAGGTGCCATGTTGAGCTCGGCCAGCGCAGTCGTACGCGGACGTCCGCAAGGGAAGGAACGGCCACGCGCGTGATGAATCGTGACATGAATCGGCGCTTCGTTGGTCGCGCAGATGTTTAGCACCGAGTACGGTCATGGATGGGCTCGCCCGGATCGGCAAGGGCATCGACCATGCCCTTCATCTTGCGGCGATGGTTGTCGATGGAGGGCACCACGGGAGAAGGTGCGGAACTCGGCGATCGAGGAGCATGGCGCGGACTCGCGGGCATGAAACACTTTCTCATTAATATTTGCATTATTCCAAATTTAAATTTGCTAATTACCATTTTCACCATTTTCCTGTTTTAATGATGAGTTCGGTTTTTAAGCTAGTTTTTCCGAGGGAGAGTCGAGCATTCGATCGGTAACGGTCACAATAAATGATAGAAAATCTCTAACACATTCAAATTTTGAAATTTTGCAATTCCAAATTTAAATTTGGACCGTTTTTTTTTTTTTTCCGAATTTACGGTTACAAATTTTGAAATTCGTTCGGACCGAGATTTCAATCCCTGGTCCTAGTACTAAAGAGAACATGAGAAAAAAGATAGAAATTAGTAACGTTAGCGAACCAAATTATGTTCAGAAACATACCCTAGTGTCATCTGATCCTGATATCAGAAGTGAGCCATTTGAATTCCACGCAATAGCATTCACACAACCTACGTGACCCTGTAATATAGCACAGGAAAAAAAAAGGAATCACAGTAAAGTCAACAAAATAGTAAGGAACTTCAGCTTTCTTCTCAACGGTAAATACAAATTCCAACACAGGAAATAAATATATTTCTCTGTTCTTGTGAGAAAACTAGTACATATGATAAGATGAACAAAAGCAAAAAAAATCACATACCACCATCTCCTTTTCCAAAGCAAGCCTTTGTACTAGAGAAGAATGGAACTGCACTCTCTTATTAATGTCCTGGAAAGGAAGAAACTATTAGTTGTATCTCCGCATTTATGCTTCCACTGGTACCATGATCAAAACATGCATAATTACAGCATGCAAGACCAAAGAAGAACATTATCATAAAAGAGTAAGAACAAAGCATCTCAGTAATTCATGATTTAATGTCCAACCAAACAATGCTGCCAGAAAGAAAGAAAAAAAATTGCTGCACTTCACAAAATCCAAATCCAAAAATAATGGCCCATACAATGTTTCCAACAAAGAATTCCTAGTTCACATGAATTCACCTCACAGCCAATGTCCATTCAAGGTCCCATATACATATAAGTTGAGGGGAACCGAAAGTCCAAAGTGATAAACAGCTGGCTCGAAGAGTATGACACCCCGAAAAAAAAACCTCGACAATAGATCATGACCTCCCATCACAGTTTTAAGTTGTAAGAAAGGATCAGCATACAAAAAAGACACCTGCTTAGTTATGCAGCCAAAACATCAACAAGCAACTGTATCACTCCCAGATTCCAAAATTCCAAGCTATTGGCAGCAACTACACCAAACCTGGAAAGAATTCATCTAGCACTACCGGATTCCCACAACTCGTCGCGCACATGGAAAGCACTCGAACAGCAACTGATCCCCCCACGTCCATAAACCCTTCTAAATGTCAAACGGGTCGAGGAACACCGCTCGAAAAATGCAACACCAACCCCAGTCCTCGCGAGCTATCCGAAACCGCCTCACCCCAGCGATTGATCTACACAAACCCCTCCACCCCTACCCCTCCACCCCTAAGAACTCCGTCGAATCGAGCAATTCGCCACCCGAAAGCTCGCCCCAAAGCTAAGCACAAATGAAACGACGCCTAGAACGCGAAGAGAAGAGAAGGGCTCGGTCATTAACAGGGGTATTACGGGGAAGCCGTGGAGGCTGCGGGCGTCGAGGAGGTTGGCGACGCTGCCGTCCGAGAAGCGCCACAGCACCTTCTCCGTCGCGTCCATCTCCGACGCCTGGCGAGTGAGACCCCAGCAGGGGCGGTAGCGGCCAGCCCTCGCCCCCTCCCGCTTGCCCCCCGATCGCCGCGGGCGGTTTGGGGATGCTTCTGGGAGCTTTTGCGCCTTTCAGGGGGTCGGAATGGGTGGTGCGGCCGTGCGGGGGTTTGGGTTCCGAAGAGGGCTCGCTGCTTTGCCTCGCCTTGCCGCCGGGTTGGAGTGGGAGAGTGGGACGCGTGGAGCGAGCGACAGTTTTTTTCCCCCTTTTTTTTGTTGATAGGAGGCGCACTTGTGGCCGTCTGATAGCTGGCGTATTCCGAGAACTGAACTTGAGAACATTTCCCCATCATTTTTCTTATATTCTCTGGGTTTGGACATGATGACCAGAATCGATTGGTCAGCTTCTACCACTGGTTATACTGTAGAGGCCAATCTCACAGAAGTTTCAATGTTCTCTTAGAAAAGGCCACAGGTACATCGTGGTACTAGGAGACGTAGCGACAGCAGCAAAACAGCTGAAAGTGAACCGACGATAAACAGCTTCATTGCTCCTCATGCCATGCAGCTGCACATGGCAGGCGAGAGGATCACTGTACAAACGGTCATTTTCAGTTTGCATGAACAGTGATCTGCAGTAGCCCGTAGCACTTCACAGTAGATTAATGTAGCCAAACCATTGTACAAAACACACACAGCTAGAATACTGTAGCTAAATCTCGTCAGTCCGTTTGTTCCATCTAACGGCTGAGTGTTAGTGCAAAGAACACTGTACGCCTCCCGATCCCATGCCAAACTTATTTCAACAGCTGCACTGCGCCCACAGAATAAAGAATTAATAATTGCGTGAGGAACACTACCCACCTTCAAAACTTCTATGTTTGGCCTCCAGATATGTATGTACAAAGTTAAATTAAAGTTTCACGCTGATCACATCAATACAAAGATGTACAAAGCGAAACGCCAGGAGGGGAGAGATCTCGCCGGAATAAACAAACATCTACAAAAGGAACCGCCCCGCCACAGTGCCCATCTACCTGCAAAATTGCTGTCGTAAAGCCGCCTCGAATATTATTAACTCTGTTCCATAAGTTAAGCTTCGCCTGTTCACGCTGTCACGGTCTGTGGAGGTGCTGGCCTTCATCTTTGCATTGCATCGCCCTCCACCGCCGCTGTGATCACCATATGAAACTCAGAAGAACAATCCACAAAACCGTGAGCTTCCTCAGCTTTCCTGTCACTGCTGAGTGCCTTTGGCTGAATGTTCAAGCCACGGATGTGCTTCTACAAAGGCAAAGCATAATGCCGAGGTTCCCGACATTTTCAGAGTAGATGCTGAGTGACAGCCTCTGAAATACATTTGCAAATGCCCTGCACGATCATCACCAATCGATACTGCAGTTGGTTATCAGTTGTCGACGTTTCAATGTACTTTAGGGAAAAGATTTCTTAGAACACCACTTACATGTTATGAGCGCACATCAATTACTCATTTGAACAGGCCTCTGCAAAATCTTTAACTCTTTGCTTGATACTCTGGGGGGGATAACCAAAAGAATCAGAATGCATATGTTACAACTTACAAGCCCACGTGAAACAAAACTGACACATGAAGGTTAACTAAAATGGTAGCGGAAGTAACTGGAATCGATTGCCTAGTAAACTAGGGAAAGCCTCTCAAAGGTCATATCACGCACCTGCAACTCTTCATGAAGCAATATGAAGACCTTCTTCATCGATTTATGCCTCTGCAGCATATATGTCCACAATCAGAATCAGGATGAGCTTTAGATTAACAAGCATGAATTGTCAAATCAAATAAAATTTCAGAGAATGCTAAGTTCTTGATTAATAGTCTCCCTTGTCTAACCGAAAGTTAAATTCTGAGCAAAAGTAACTGTTAGATTAGGATGCTGGCAGAAATTTCAAGACAGAAAATAAGAAATTAGGAAAACTTGGCCCACTTTCAGGTTATAGAAAAACTGAAGATAGTCATGTACTCATATTTAAGCAATAAGTATATGGAAAGGCAGTCAGAAAGCATACTGTGCCCGATTCATGATACATGTCTCTGAGTCTTGCCACGATGTTATAATACTGATCCTTATCTCTTTCTTTAGCAACATTGAGATCTTCCTGAATCTTTAGGAATTCAGAACTGTACCAAAAAAAGCGTCAGTTACAGGAGATAATTACAACATGGACTATGAAGAAGAAAAATGGAGTACAAAGGAAATAAAAAAAGAACAGTTACAGTGTAACACATACCGAGTTTTCTCCATCTGACTGTTCAAGTAAGTGTAAACCTTGTATTTCTCATTGTACTCCTGCACATAATCTTTGTATCTGACAAAGAATATAATCAATTAGTTGTCTGAAGTCTGAACAAAAAACAAGCAAACTTAAGACTACATATATGACAGATACCAGCAGTCAAGGATACAAATCTCGAACCGGAGGAAAACCCGCCCGACGGCCAGTAACCGGAAAAATCGGGAAAAAAAAGGTTGAAATTTGAATACTGAAAATTGAATTGGAGATGTTTTAAACCCGTTACCGCCAAAATCGGAAAAACCGCTTCAAAAAAGGGGAAAACCGTTACCAAAACCGAGAAAAAAAACAGATTTAGCTCATACAATAATGTTGGGACTTGGGAGTACAATAATTCTAGCATATTTAGCTCATACAACAGGTAATCTAGCACAAAAAAGGCCTAATCCAACCTAGAAAGTGCATTATGCAGTTATAAATTTAAATTTAAATTTTGGAAAATTCCGCCGGTTTTTTCCTCCTGGTTCCCACCGGTTTTCCGGTAACCGCCGTTTCTTTTTCCTTGTCAGCAGTATCTATAAACAGTATGCAAAGTGTGATTTTGGACAAAATCAATCAAACTAATATGCCATGAACTATCATTAAAAAAGCATATCAGATTTACAAAATCATATCACTTAAGTGTGAGATTGGTCGTACAACCTATAATATTCCAGACAACACAGACATTGGGACACTGGTCCAAGCCTAAACAATCCAAAAGAGCATGTAGAATCCAGCGGCGAGGAGGTGTCGGGCGGCGCGTTGGCTTCGGGCGGCACGAAACAGAGGAGTCACGCATGGGAGGCGGCACACGGGCGGCGCAGATCCGGCGGCGGGAAGGCTTCGGATGGCACGAAAAGGTGGAGGCGCGCGGGGAAAAGGCATAGGGCAGAGGAGGCCGTCCGGGCGCGGTGACAGCGGCGGCGGCGGTCAGGTGGAGTGTTTGACAAGAGCTAAGGTTTCCATGGCTCTAATACCATGTTAGAATGAACCCTTGTCTATTCCAATGAGCCTAAAGGCCAACATATACAAGTTACATGTGTATGTAAATATGCAAATAACACCCTATACAAGCTATATCTAACAACCTCATAAACAAGTCTAAACATTTCTACGGCTCTAAGAGGAAGGGTGACACCTTTCTGAAATTTATGGAAGGAACCTGCTGATATTTTGCATAAAAGGCTAAAACAGAACCTGGCTAGTAAAACTATAGGCCAGGCCTGCTGATATGATTTGATTAAACCCCCTAAGGTGAACTGGACAAAAGGCAAAAAAGAAAGAAAGAAGCGCATTCTAGTCCAATATATAATATATGTTACTAGCTGAAAAAACTCTAGGAATATCCCATATTTGATCAAATAATTTCATGAGAAGACAAGCCAGTGTAAAGCTTAGCAACAAGAGTGAGAGAACAAATCAAAATGCACTAGCAAAAAATACTTCAAAGGGGCATAAAAGAACTGTATCAAGGATGTCACTTACTGTGAGAAATCTTTTATTGGACCTTTCAGTTCTGGCTCATCTTTATCATACTTTGAGAAAAATAAATTATCTTCGTCCGAAGAACTGTCCCTTCTCTTCCTACCTGTCTCAGCCTCAATCAAAGAGTTATTCCTACTTCTTTCCTCGTTTTCTGCAGGGGAAATTGATTTCCGTGTTCTAGACTCTATGACATTCTTACTACCATTCTGAGGAAGCTTGGGAGTAGTTTTCTTCTTCGGATCTACCTGATCTAGCATTCCACCCTGTGCCATCTTTGTTTCCCTTTTGCCTGTTTTTTCTCCCAACCTATCTGGATATAATATGTTCTCTGAATCTGGATTATCAGTCCTTGGCAATTGCTGACTCTGTGGAACATTTACTCTTTGTTGAGACCTATTATTATCAAAACCATATCCTGGTGTCTTCCTGGGAAATCCTTCCTGATTTATATTACCTCCAATACCAAATTCTTGAGGTGATGGTTTCCTCTGATCATTAAAAGCAGATAGAGCGGCCTTCCTGTTATTCATACTGGGGTAGGAGTTATCTACATTAGTTAATTTAGCATCAAGCGACTTGGAAGAACTATTTCTCTCAAATTGCTTCCTTGTCATCCCAATATCATTTTCCAAAGAAGCCTCACGAAATTCACCCAATTCAAGATCTGAAAGCTCTCTCTGGAGCACCTTTTTCCCATGAGGTGATCTCTCAGCATTATTTCTTTGCAAATTTGATAGCTCGCCGTTACTTTCATTGCATTCAGGAAAAGTCATGATCTCGTCATGGTTAATATTTCCTCTGACACTTTTGGTTAAATCCATGGAATTTACACCAATAATAGCATCCTTTGAACGCTTGTGCATTTTCTCATCAACAAAAGGTTCCCCGTGCCTACCCCTTTTTCTTGTGGTAGAATCATCGGAGTCATCAAAATTGGCATGGTAGCCTTCAGCATGTACATAACCTCTTCCAGAGTTAACGTCCATACTATTCAAAGGTTTCTGTATCTTATCTGACTTTTTCTTGGAATTTGATTTTTCAATCTTTTCTTGTGTTCTCTCAGAGTGCATTGTTGTGATAGGTACATTTGGGCTCTGATTTATCTTTTGTAAATTTCCAGAACCCAACGGTCTTCCTTTCATAGCAGGGCTACTATCTTGTGCATGCAGATCGTTATGAGCATCCCAGCCAACATTCCCTGTCTCCTTGCTCAACCTCTCATTGATATGTTTGTCAGGAGGTAAGTTTTGTCTGTGCTCTGAGAAAGAACCTGTAGCTCCTGAATATGCCATGTCAACCTTGGCCTTTTTGGCACTTTCTGGCTTTGCGGTAGAGTTCTCATTACCAGAGCACTTTTTCAACTTGGGTTTGGCACCTTTCTCAGTTATCCTTGCCGAGCCATGGTTTGATCCATCCTTTGATGTTGATTTTCTTCTGCTACCATGCTGCTTCATGAATTGACTGCCTTCTTCCTTGGGTAAGTTCTGACTACCAGGTGGTAAGGAGTCATCAAAAAGGTTGTCCTCCTGGTAAGACATTTCGTTTGCAGGATACTTGCCATCAACTATACTAGGATTTATTCTGGTACTCGCCATGTTTTTGCTTCCTGGAATTTCTGATGGCTTGTCTAAGTTGCTTGCACCAAAGCTCTCTATTGCTGCAGCTGTATATGCTGCATCATCATTGTCGGTATTAAAATTATTCAGATCGATGTGTGATGATGTACTCTTATACTCCAGATTTGTTCCAATGTCAATTTGCTCATCATCACCATCTAGTGTTGGCAAATCTCTTGGTGAGGAGGACAACTTCAGTTCATCCGCTACTTTTCTTTGAGATGTATCTGCTTTGTCGTCATCATTTGTGATGTCCACAAATGCATCAGATCCTTCATTGCTGCTCGATGAAGCATCACTATCACTGTCGCTGCTGCTCCCACTGCCACTTGCCACACTTCTGCTTTGACTCCCACTATCACTTCCACTACTGCTGTCACTGTCACTGTCACTATCACTTCCACTGTCACTAGACGTGTCCGCTTTACCATCACTGTCATTATTGACCTTTTTGTCTCCTGCAGCAGAAACTGGGGAGGCCCCAATGTCAATCTGCTCAAATATATCAGAATCATCTATCTTTAAGCTTGGAGCAGCTTCCTCGATGTTCTCATAAATAGCCCTGTTAGATATATCAATAGATGGCTGTTGAGGTGCTTGTGGGAGAGAGTAGCAAACATGCAGAAAAATAATTGTATACGAAACTACAGAAGGAACTTCATGAAAACTGACAAGAAATCAAGGGATTGAACTTGTAGGAGAAAAACATTGTACCTTCCACTGCCAGATGCATGCCTTTTAGAGCTTTCCACCTCCAATCCAGGTTTGAGCAAATACCTCCCTGGTGCTTGGAAATTTGCAATCTGGAAGAATATTCATATTTCAAGTGTGTATCACAATATATTGCTAATGTTTCCATATAGAAAAAAGAGGTGGTGCATAATGTTTGTTACTCACATTCTTGATGATACTCTCTATTTTCTTTGACGCCTTTGGAATTGCATCTGCAACAGCTTTCTCCAAGGCCTGAATATGTTTCAGAACATGTCATGAACAGAACGTCAGACAATTGCTTGTGAAGTAAACCTAACCGATTTAGGTAACTAAACAAATTACAAAAACAAATGCATGTATGATCATAAACCAAAGCATCTGTAGTATATGATCCAAGCCAACTATGGATATTAGTATATTACAACACATTATGCACAAAACTGACATCATGAAACCATAAAGTTCAAAAGGTACAGAACAGTCATCAGACCACAAAATCAACCATGAATTAAAATACCAATTGATGCAAGCAGCAATATACTAAAGGATCAATAAAAAAAACTTATTGTCATAGTGTGAACTATTATGGAACAACGGTCACCATATAAGTTTCTACACCTGTAACTCAGTCTTGCCTTTTACAAAGGAGTACAGAAAAAAATAAACATTTATACATTATCAATTTAGCGTGAAGCATTTTGTGTCCATTTAGCATTTTCCCACTACTCAGGAATATACTCCCTGTTAATTCATCTTAGAAGTTTTGGATTCCTTTTCATTTGCACATGCTACATGAGAGAGAGAGAGAGAGTACCTTTAAGTTCATCCCTTTTGGATTTTCTGAGAGTATAGATATCAAGAGGCTTCGTAGTTCAGTTCTATCATCAACACTTGCAGAAACAGCACTTGCTCGGCGATTTATTCCTTGAGACATCCTATTTGGTGTTGCTTTCTCAACTTTAGTATTTTCCTCTTTATTCAAAACAAAAGGTATTATGACTTCATTATTTGCATCTGATCCAACAGGAAATGAAGGAATATTTGGTCCAGGTTGCTCAGGAGAAGGCGCAAGCGAAGTTGAGAAATTTCCTTTGGGAATATTGTTAGACAGCTTCACTTTGGAAACTGATTTGGTTGGCGCAATAACAGCAGCTGGCATAGACCCATAAAAAAACATATGGAGTTAATTGTGTGCTAATGCAGGATTCTTTTAGTGGTGGGACATATATATACATAAAAATAAATAAAGCAATATAAAATAAAAGATCGAACAGGATTAAAACCTGGATTCTTTCTGTAAAATTCCTTCTTCTGCTTCCAGTTCATCCTCCGCATATTACCTGGAAGAGATAACAGCACTAAATTATACAGTTAATAAACTTTAGCCATTATACAGTATCTAACAAACTTTAGCCGGAGATCAAATTCAGAACTAGTATTACTATTTGTCTATAAAAAAACTAGTATTACTATTGTACATAGAAAAACTGAGCACATTTACACACTAATTATCCTATGCAAGTAATTAAATCATATACGGATTTGTGGAAAACAATTACACAGTATCGCATTCACACATTTCTACTATGAATGTAAAATCCAGGTAGAAATAATGAACGCATAACTCATCATGAAAAAAGAAACATGGTAACATAATTCAAAGTACAAACCTTCTACAGCTGCAGCAGCCATTGACTTAGCCTGACTCTTGACAGATGGATTTGCAGGGTCCAGCACAATTGATCTATAACAGACAATTTTACAAGGAGGCATAAGTAAAATATGAAAATAAATCTGCAATATCATAAAACAGCTAACTTAAGGATAAATAGATGCATCAGGATGACAATTAACCAATGGAAACTAAGAGAATTATGGAACAGGGAAAGCAGACAAACTTTCGAGATTTTGAGAGACGTTCAGCCTCCTCTGAGCGCATTTTCACAAGGTTCTTTGCTGATTCATCCAAAATACGTTGCACATTAACCTTGCGCCAAGCAGAGCCACATTCCAGAAGCAATCCATTTCCATCCTCTCCACTCTGATGTTCTTCATAAATATCACATAATTCACCACATTCGGATGCCCATGTAAATTTGAATTCTTTACCACCAACATCTATAACCTGGTGCAAGAGAAGAGCTTTCAGTACTCAATTCAACCAATTATGTGCACAAGAGTATTTGCCATGTTGAACAGATTTTACTTGATATAGAAATTTTAGTTGGACTGACCTAGTAGAGTAACTAAGAAGCGCATACCACTTCCAAACATTTTAAACATTCTCCACAACAGGGTTCCAAAACCGCTGGGAACCAGAGAGTTCCCACCGGTTTCCAGAAATCCCGTTGGAGACTGGAAGTGCAATACCAGCTGGAATAGGCCAATTTTCTGTTATTACCAGAAAATTGGGCACCTGTGATGATTGCGTAGATAGGAAACATAGAAACTTCAAAAGGTAAAAGACAATTCAAATCCAAAAATACCGGCTGGGAAAATTCCGAAAACCAGCCTGTTTAACCTACTCGGAGGGGGAGAACTATTTCTTAAAGGGATAATTGGATAAATGCCACTTCAATCGTCCCATCTTTAAAACATGCCATTGCAATTGTGTGTCATTGAAAAATGCCACTGCAAACATGAAGTACCTATAGAAATGCCATTATGGTCAATACAAGCCTATTTTACAGGAATACACGCCTTGTATTTCAGATCTTATTTTATTATGCCCCAAACTGGCCCTCGAGGCAGCCTAACCTAATCGTTTGAACCTAACCTTGTCCATAGCCAGACCCATTCGATTCCTTCCAAAATCTGAGCAGCCATGGAGAAGAGCCAGCAGGCAGCACCCATGGCGAGCTGAGCCACCACGCCAGCCTCCCTCCACAGCGTCTCACCCCTCCCCACCCCCAAACCCTACACGACACCCCTGCTAGGTGAAGGCAAGCAGCAGTAGCATAGCAAGGCATCCCAGGCCCTCTGCTTAGCGTACCAGGCCCTCTGCTTAACATCCCCAGACGTGTAGAAGAAGGGTGAGAAGGACGCCCCTTCTTCCTTGGCCTTCAATCAGTTCAGAGCTTTGAATAAATTCTTGAGACTGCAGCACCATTTCAGAGCTTCAAATAACCACAATTCAGCAATTCGCAAGTAAGGGCCCTAGCTCGCAAACTGATCAGCTCTAGAAAACCCAGCATAAGAAGATAAAGTTTTATGAAATAACAACTGAACTATGTTCTACAAAACAACTCAAGTTACATATGCCCGTGGTCGACGACGATGGCCACGGAGCACAGAGCGTACTGTAGAATGGAGCGGTTGATGGGGCGTAGACGGGGCTGGCCGCGGACGGCGATGCGGTTTGCAGGGCGGGGACAATCGGAGCGCACGATGGTAGGTGATGTGGTCTTGCACCTCTGCGAGGCCACGGCGGCCACCGCCTGGAAAGCAGCCATGGTTGGGGATGGAGACTGGATCGAAGTAGCGAGCGAGTCTGAGGACTAGTTGGGTCAGACCATGAGAGTCCTTAGGCTTGCTTGGAAGGGTATTACAATCCGTACGAAAATACGTAAGCAAATATGGAATGTGTATTATGTAAATTGGAGGGGTATTGACCACAATGGCATTTCCATGAGCACTTCATGTTCGCAGTGGCATTTTTCAAAGACACGATTGCAGTGGAATTTTTCAAACATGAGAAAATTAGAGTGGCGTTTATCCAATTATCCCTTTCTTAAAAACCGAGATTTCAAACCCTGGTCCACAGCACTAAGCTAATTACTAATTGGGATGCACCACTAATAACACTAGTAGATAGATGCTGCTCCAGTGCACAAGTGCCATGGCACTGGTGTTACTGAGAGTACAGAGAAAAAAAAACATCAAAACATACTTGGATGCCATCATCAATACTATTAGATATGTCTCTTGTATAGGGTGTTCTTTTTATATTTACCTACACTTGTAATATGTATATTTTGGCCTTTGGCTCATTAAAATAGATCATGAGTTCATTCCAACATGGTATCAGAGCTAGCTCTCTCTCTCTCTCTTCAACACTAACCCTAACCCTAGCTTCTTCCCTGCCACTATTCACCGCCGCCGCTCTCAGGCCGCCGCCACCGTCCTCCGGCCATCGCCGCAGCCCGCTGCCTCCTCTCTCTGAAAGGCGCCGCCCCTGCTCTGCTTCGTGGGCCACCACCGCCTCGGTCTTCTTGCTGTGTCACTGCCTCTACTTCAAGGAGCGACGCGCCGCCCCGAGGTGTTGTCGCCTCCCCCATCGAGAGCTCGGAGCAGAGGAGACATCGTCACCACCTCCTCCCCGTAGGCTCGTCGCCCCGTGCTGTCGGCCCCGAGCTCTGCTCGGGGCCCCTCCTCACAGCACAGCTGAACCCATCCCACGCCCAGCGGTTCCCCAGCTCCGGATCCAACTGCCGCCCGGATCTCACGCTCGGTGCCTCCCCTGCTCCCTGCGTCAGATATGTCTCTTGTATAGGGTGTTCTTTGCATATTTACCTACACTTGTAATGTGTATATTTTGGCCTTTGGCCTATTGGAATAGATCATGAGTTCATTCCAACAAATACGAGCCTTACTTTTCCCTTCATATGTACATAAACATGTATCCATTTCATGAAATATGAATCACATTATGCTGTGCAGAATCAGTCAGCAAATTATTGATCTTCCAGCAGCCTTCAAAGCCTAAAATGATCGAAGTACTTTGAAACTAAAAAAAGTTGGCTACGTACATGATAAAGTAGGGACAGTACAAAAATATAACCACTAAGTTTATCACTTGTCAAAACAGGCATATTACAGTAGATAACAACTGAAAAATTGTGTTGTTTAAGAAACATGTTATTGAAGTGACTTTTACAAACAAAACAAAATAGTAGAACCAGGATTCATAAACATCACCAACCAGACATACAAATAGGGGTTCACATCACTAGACTGACATGTCATATAAGCTACAAAAATAAAAAATCCAAACAGACTTTGACCAGAAGACCAAACACACCAGCTACCTGTTATTTCCCTTTCTTTAAAACCAGTTCGTGTTGTGCAAAAGTAATTTTAAGATTTGTGCAGTTCATCAGAAAACTAGTTCACATTTTCGATTTTGTGTGTCTTGTTTGCAATTAGTGAACCCTAGTGGAACTCGCTACCCATCATTTGTCTGATTCTTTAACAAAAACCAAGTGGATGATTTTTAAGAAAAAATACATATATACCTCCTCAGTCCTCACTAGTCCAAAACACCACTGAGTTACAATAAGGGGGTGGGGGGTCCAAATGAAAGACCCAAATGAGAAATGCATGAGCATGTTATGCACTAACAATTACAAAAGTGGTGTTAAACTAAATCATGCAAAAAGACAACAAGAACTTGGAACGTAAGTGCTAAAATGTAAAGTGTGATCTTATTGAGCTGAATTTTGGATTATCATTGGGGA
The DNA here is from genome assembly GCA_036346395.1 of Hsuehochloa calcarea. Lineage (NCBI taxonomy): Eukaryota > Viridiplantae > Streptophyta > Magnoliopsida > Poales > Poaceae > Hsuehochloa > Hsuehochloa calcarea. The sequence continues at coordinate 65,828,242 of CM070598.1, forward strand.
AAACTTTGGCCAATCCTAAACAGCATAAAAATCTAAACTCATCCTAACCTAACAACAAAGTATTAAATAACCAATGCAAGAACTAATTGCACCACCAAAAATAATAAAATTACGTGTAGATATCATGAAGCTAAAGTGAAATTTCAACAACTTCAAATCAAATTGTATGCCACATAGACTATCCAAAAGAATCATCAAACAAGCAATGCACTTGCTCCCATTCTACCTAAAGGATAAAGCAAATCAAATTAGGCAGGACAACAAATGCATGTAAAAAGTTAAAGATTCATGCACAAAATCACCAAATCCTTCCCCAACCAAACAACAGAAGCTTCCAACGAGAAGTAATAGATCATTGTGCTCCAACATATCAAACTAATGCGAACTACACAAGTAAAATCCTTGAAATTTGATAATTCCAATACCAGAGAAAACCACATGATCAATTTCCAAGCAACAAAAGAGATAGCAATGAATGAACAGTCGCTATGCCCTAACAAAACCAAACTACAACATGAACTGTCACTCAATAATAAGCAGGAAGCATTTGAACAATTCCTAAGCCAAATTCGCTACTGAAAGGACCAAACAAGAAATGAAGAGATCACTGTCCTCTAAGAACCAAAGTACCAAGGCTATCGCACTACAAGAAAGTGAAAATTGGCAATCCTAACATGACTTAGGCTAACAGATCATTATATCCTAACAGTTCAAACCATATCGTAAGTACCACGTAGTAAATTTGAGCAATATGAATGCAAATTACACAATGAAGTAACCCAAACTCAGGAACAGTGCCACAGAAAAACCAGAAACTGGTGCTTCCAAGGCTTCCGAGCAAATTAAACTCTAGTTAGGCTATGCCGTAATGGGCAAAATATCGAATTTGGTTAGGTTATAACTTGGAAGGGACTCAAGGGAACGGAACTACACGACGGAGGAAGAGAGAGCTCACGTTCTCCGAGGAGCTGTACATGTTGGAGTCGAACTTGATGCGGGCGCCGCCACCGGCCTCCTCCGCCCGCCGGATCTCGTCAACGAGGTCGGGGGTCAGCCTTATGATTGCCGCGAAGGAAGGCGGTCCGCTGGACTCCAGGCGGAACGCCTCGTCGCGCCCCGCCGTATGCGCCGCCGCCGCTGCGGCTGCGGCTGCGGCTGCGGCGCTGCGACCGCGGGGAGGCGCAGCCATGCCGCCGATGGAGGAGGAGGCGACCCGACCGCGGCCGTGGGGGGGCGGCGGGCGCTTCGCGACGCTGCCGCCGCCGCGCCCGCCGCCACGGCCTCCGAGCTTGTACATCGCCCGCGGCGAGCGGCGGCGCCGGCGGGAGGGTTGGTCGTATTGGGGCTCGCTGGGGGAGAGTAGCAAAGACGCCGAAGAGGAGGCCGCAGAAATCGCATAAGTTTTCTATCTGTTTTTCCTTGTTTTGGTTTGATTTTTTATTTTGTATTCGTTGTTCGGGTGGTTTTCCTTCGGCACAACTGAGAATTTGTCGTTCCGTAGACCGTCTTTCTTCGATTTGCTATTATAGATAATATAATTCGAGATTTACTATTTTAAAGAAAAATACAATCAATAATTTATTATTTTCGCTATTTCTCTCGATTTACCTCTTTCGACCACGCAAAACAACTATGCTACCGTCGTCTCTCTTCCTCTTTTCCGCTCTTCTTCCTCGGTCTCTCCTTCGTCTTATCACTCTTTTCCGCTCTCCTTCCTCCGAATGTTCCTCCCTTTCACTTCTCTTCTCTCCGGGCCAAACCGGTCCAGATCCAGCTAGGGGCTGTTGAATCTAGGCGTCACCACGCCGTCGGCGTTCAGCCCTCGCCGCCTCCAACGCCGACTGGGCCACGCAACTCGTTGTTGCCTCCACACTGCCAGTCTTCCTCACCTCAGCGTCGCTCCAACTGCCGCTGCGCCTCGGTCGGCGTCACTCGGACCTCCCTCGGTCGCCGCGTCGCTCCACCGCCTTAATGTCGCCACCCTCGTCCGTCGCATCCCGCGCCTCAGTCGCCGCTAAGCCACTGCCGCTCCACCACCTCGACGAAAGACTGGAGGAGGTTCTAGACGAAGAAAGAAAAGAGGAAGAGAAAATAGTGGTAGTATGGTCATTTTTGTGTGGCCGAAAAAGGGGGAAATTGGGAGAACTAGCGAAAATGGCAAATCATTGATTGTATTTTCTATAAAATGGTAAACCGTGAATTGCATTCTCTATAATGGCAAAATGTAGAAGACCACTCTATGGAATGGCAAATTCTTAAGTGTTCATTTTCCTTTTCCTTTTCCTTTTCGGTTTCTAAGTTGCAAGTTGTTGTAAGTTGCAAAACGCTGCAAAACGCAAACTCTCACTTACTATAAACATGTGGATTGCCTTATGAGAAGTTCAATTTATGTGTAGGAACATGAGTTTTTGTTCTAAATGACACTATTTGAAACGGTATTAGCAAAAATGACGCTCTTGCAACCGCAATTGCAAAAATAGCACTCTCGTCGCATGGCCACGGGACGGACAAGCCGCGGGCCAACACATGATGCCTCGTCCGGCCAGCCACGGGATAGACAAGCCGCGGGCCGACGCGTGGCGCCTCATCTGCACGGCCACCGGATGGACAAGCCGCGGCCGACACGTGGCACCTCGTCCGTCCGGCCACCGGACGGACAAGGCGCCATGTGTCGGCTTGTGCCTTGTTCGTCCCGTGGCTGGACAAATGAGGGGTCACGTGTCGGCTCGCGGCTTGTTCGTCCCGTGGCCGGATGGATGAGGCGCCACGTGTCGGCCCGCAGCTTGTCCGTACCGTGGCCGGACGGATGAGGCGCCACATGTCGACCTGCAGCTTATTTGTTCCATGGTGTTGCGACGAGGTGTCATTTGCAATTGCGGCTGCGAGGGCGCCATTTTTACTAATTTTGCTTTAAGTAGTATCATTTAGGCCAAAAATTCGTAAGAGCGTTATACAAAAAAAAGGATGCGAAATCAAGTGTAGATCTTCTGCTATTACATGTAGAGATTGCTTCGTGAAAACTTTAGTGCACGTGAAGGAGCAATGTAGAGAGATGAAATCGGGTGTGAATCCTTTCTTGCCCTGAACACGCAGATTGCCTCTTGAGAAGTTTAGTCCACATGGAGGATGGTTATCATCGTCATTCAAGATAAACACACCACGAGGGCTGGAAACAAGTCGAGCCGTCGGCTCACTTAAGTTCGGATGAAATAACGGCTCGGCTCGTTTCGAGAACGAGCCAAAAACTTAGCTTTGCTCGGCTCGGTAGCAGGCTCGAGCTTACTCGCGAGCCAAGCTGCTTCTTGTCACATTGCAACAGCCTTGGCCCAAGGGGCAGGCTGCACGCAGGTCTCCGATGTATGCTTGTGCCTTCTGAAGAAGCGATTGGCATTGCAAGCAACCATTATCCACTACCATCGAGCCTTCCTTTCTTACCTTTCTTGGATTTGTATTTCACAAATCAAGAAACCATCAACTACCCTCAATACTACACTAGGGAGCCTGAAGAAACTATCGAAATCACATATAAGCAATTAATCACGCAAATCACCCCACCCATCCCTACACAGCGTTCTTGCCCAATTAATTACACGGCCAAGAAAAGAAAGAACATAATGCAATTAAAGAAGAACGGAAAAAGGATAGGAACAGAAGCGGAAGCGAGCAAGGTCACTTGAGGAAGGAGCTGGGTTCGCCGGCCTCCACCCCCATCTGTCTCCTCTCGCGCTTTCGACAAGCCGATTGCTCCACACTTACATTTAGTATGTTATTATACCACACTAGTCTTAAAAGAACCAATCCATAATACGAGGTTGCCCTCGATTTATAACATACTTAATGTAGGTGTTGGTTCGAGCACTAACCGTGACATTGGAACACAGCGCACTGCGATCAAATTAGAAGGTAATGCGTGTGTATATGATCTTTGGTATTTTTTTCATCGGATTTACTAATTTTCAGTTGTCTAAAAATTTTTATCCAATTCGAACACAGCGTACTGCGATCAAATTAGAATGTAATGCACCTACAATTATACGAATTTTTATCCATCATTAAGTATAAAATTATAGTACCAAGTTATGTGCAATTTTAGCACAACTTTACTATAATTTTTAATTCTATTTGTTTTTGTATTGTTTTGTTTTGTATTTGTAGGGTTCACCTAGATTTACTTTTCTCTATTTTAGATTTTTTTCTTCTGTTTGTAGGGTTCATCTACATTTACTTTTATCTATTTTAGAAAGAGACAATCTAGCATATAGAATGTTGATCCAACGGTGAAAAAGATAACTGATGGATAAAGAAATTTCAATCATGTAAAGCATGAACACTCCCTTTTTTTCACATCGGACCATTGTGCTTGACGGGAGCTCCAATTCCCACGTTGAACTTGTCGCATGGGGTTCATGTATAATTAGGTACTCTAGCCCATTCGAGTGAATGAAACCTAAATATTTGGTTTCTATTCTCCATGTTGTGGGTTGTGGACATGGTCTAGAACATTTATGTAGGCATCTAGCCAACCTATGTGAGTTCATACTTGTTTTCATTTAACGGTCTCGCTTGAAACCTATAATCAAACTCTCACATACTATATATAACACTTGCTACCTATTATGAATCCAGACTCTTAATCCAAAGTGTCGTCCAGAAAACAAAACTGTGTGCACAACCAGCCAGAGATGTCACCCGCAAATGCAACTCGCTTCCACCAAGCCTTTGTTTCCAATGATCTAACGTCATGATTGAGGCCGATTATTGCATTGCAGTGGTCCATTTTCCTTAGAAGATTTAATTTGTAGAGGTAGAACAATATCCATTGCTAACTATGTTTCGATTTAGTCACACTTGAGCGTTGAATAGATATTGGTGTGAATGAATCAATGAATAGACTTGGGCGTACGGACCGGGGTTTTGTTCACCTGAGATGGCCTTTCGGTAAAACATTAGTAATAATTATTTCGTACGTATACCATTTTCCCTTCTTAAATTAGTGCATGTTAACAAAGCATTGCTCCTGCTTCTTCGATAATTTGATGAAGGAAATTTGCCGAGGAGGTGACGCCCTTTTTCATCCGTCGTTGATTCTTCTTTTACCAACAAAATTAAAAATCGATAGGGACAGAGCCTCCGTCAATTTTTTTTCCCATAGTTCGACCCTGCCACATCTTTATTCTCATGTGATCCTTTTCATTCAACCATCGAATGGTCAAATGCAATAATATTATGGACTTATAGTGCTCGTTCTCCAACTTTATATACAATTCCTGCCACGTATGCTTCCATACATGCTAAGAACAAAGATGAAGCACGGAGATTTAGGAAGCGAGCAATCTTTGTCGCCATGCGTCCAAAAGCAAGTAGGCAGGTGAATCTTATCTACACGTACGTACCCATCGTTTGTGCGCGTCCTAGCTAGCAGACCCAGCTACCACGTGTCTGCTTCAAGTACGTGGGCATATTGATTCTTACTTAGGGCTCGTATCCTTATGTGATCCACTTCTAAAAGCAGTTGACTAGGGCATTCTTAGTTCATATTGTCTACTAGGACGTTAGACGCGCTTCGCTCTGTGTGCACAACCAGCCAGAGATGTCACCCGCAAATGCAACTCGCTTCCACCAAGCCTTTGTTTCCAATGATCTAACGTCATGATTGAGGCCGATTATTGCATTGCAGTGGTCCATTTTCCTTAGAAGATTTAATTTGTAGAGGTAGAACAATATCCATTGCTAACTATGTTTCGATTTAGTCACACTTGAGCGTTGAATAGATATTGGTGTGAATGAATCAATGAATAGACTTGGGCGTACGGACCGGGGTTTTGTTCACCTGAGATGGCCTTTCGGTAAAACATTAGTAATAATTATTTCGTACGTATACCATTTTCCCTTCTTAAATTAGTGCATGTTAACAAAGCATTGCTCCTGCTTCTTCGATAATTTGATGAAGGAAATTTGCCGAGGAGGTGACGCCCTTTTTCATCCGTCGTTGATTCTTCTTTTACCAACAAAATTAAAAATCGATAGGGACAGAGCCTCCGTCAATTTTTTTTTCCATAGTTCGACCCTGCCACATCTTTATTCTCATGTGATCCTTTTCATTCAACCATCGAATGGTCAAATGCAATAATATTATGGACTTATAGTGCTCGTTCTCCAACTTTATATACAATTCCTGCCACGTATGCTTCCATACATGCTAAGAACAAAGATGAAGCACGGAGATTTAGGAAGCGAGCAATCTTTGTCGCCATGCGTCCAAAAGCAAGTAGGCAGGTGAATCTTATCCACACGTACGTACCCATCGTTTGTGCGCGTCCTAGCTAGCTAGCAGACCCAGCTACCACGTGTCTGCTTCAAGTACGTGGGCATATTGATTCTTACTTAGGGCTCGTATCCTGATGTGATCCACTTCTAAAAGCAGTTGACTAGGGCATTCTTAGTTCACATTGTCTACTAGGACGTTAGACGCGCTTCGCTAATGGTATTGGAAGGCACCAGAGTATCTAGAGAAAGACCAATTCAAAAGTCACGCTTAAGCCTAAGTAGCGTGAAGATACAATGTAGAACTGAAATAACGACCATACCCATCAGTTTGGCTGAGAACATTATGAACATAAAATTGCTAAAACCCAACGGTAAAAATTTCCAACTTTGTTCAAGATGGTCAATACTAAAAAAATATCAATTAGTTATCACTCACACAAGCATGCACTAAAAATCTTGCAACCATTTTCTGGCCACTTCTATGTAGCACTACTATTAAGCTTGGCATAATAAAACAGGCAAGATCGAAAATCTGGCCACAAAATTCCCAGCTTAATTTCCAACTCCTCCCTAACAACAACTTTCATAAACTCCAGCATATATTAAGATCTCGCGGCAAGCTAAAAACCTAACAATATCTACGACAAATATTGAAACCTACAATCCCAATATGCTCACATCTAGCCTCTGACCTGTGTATTGTACAATTAATTAAGGTCTTGTCTAAACCAAAATCGATGGCCCAATTCCCTCGTCTCCAGAAACTATGCACATCCCATTACTAACAGCTAGGAAGGTTTTGCACGTGCATAGACGCCATTGGGGAAAAATAGCAAAACCAGGATGCGGATGGCTTGGGAGGCCGGCGATCTCACGTGCTATAAAGAGATCAATGAGAACCACACTTGTCTTCCTAAGTAACTTCATTTATCAATAACTAATTCATTCAAGAAACCCAGTACGAGAAGTCAGTATCTAGCATAAAAAATGGAATACTAACATGATACAAGAAATATTAGCACCTCAATCACAAATGGGCGGGTTTTTTACCAATGCTTTGATTAAGCCATTTAAGCTGTATAAATAAAAGAGAATAAAGCATCAGTACAAACAATGTTGGACAACACCAAGGTCAAAGTATAAGCAAACATTAAGGGGGAAACTCAACTTTTGCTTTTTGTGTGAAAGAAACCCATGATGGATAGAACTCGGGAAGGATAAGCTCCCTCAAATCTTGTACAGTCAACTATGAGAAAGATGAAATTGTACCAGCCTGCAGACATAAGTTAAGTTATGGATAAGAAACATAAAAGAAATCACAAAACATAATTGGTACGAACTGAAATACTCCATCCGTCCCAAAATCATTGTTGTTCTAGGAAGATATTCTTGTGTTGAACTGAAAAGACGACTAGAGGGATGGTGAATAGGAGCACGCTCACTTTTTCATAAATAATAGATTCAACATAAATTTCACTCTAGTAGCTATAGAAGCTATGAAGATCAATATACCAGTACAGCGGAAGACTAGTATTGAATCCCACCTAACCCCCGAAGCAAAACAACCAAAGATCAACACAAGCTAAAACAAATCTCAATGCACTGGCGGTCGGACCGATGGGTCAACGGCGATCTGACCGATTGCCTGCCGGTCTGACCGGTTGCCTTGAGCGGTCTGACCGCTGGCCTGAAGAACAGAACATGCACAGCCCGATGACGAAGTTGTAAATAGATGAAACTTTTGATCTACAACTCCAAACATGATGAAACTTGGAACACACCTTCTCTACGATGTCAGGAACCTATTCCAATCGAAGATTGTGATAATTCTTGGAAGAATAACGATATTTTACCGTTTGATTGAAGAAGCGTTCAAAACCGGGTCAAAACGAAAATTAGATCTAAAATCTTGCTCGTGGGTGATTGATGATCAAGATGATCCTAGATAGGTTCCCACATGTCACAGCAAGCTAGATCACGTGGAGAATTCAAGCAAAAACTCGCGGATCAAAGAAAGACTCAAAATCATCAAATATAGAGAAAGAACGCAAAGAGACAAGACATGATCAAACTTTCTCTAAATTGATTTGATATGATAAGGGCTTACAGCCACTCCATCAATGGAGGACAATACTCAATCCAAGAGCACGAAAATCACATCAAACTCTCTAAAACTCTAGCCTCCACAAAAGCTCTCCCTAAACAAATTAGGGTTTCAAAATAGCAAAAGAGACGAAGAGGAGGTGCAGCCACCTCCCTCTCCTATTTATAGTGGAGGCTTAGACCTTCTAGAAGTTTGACTCAATTGGGCTCCCGTTAAGGCCCAAAACAAACGGGTCACACACGCACGCATTTTTATGCGCCGTCTTTAACACCTCTTGACCTAATTAGCTACACCTTGCGCCATCTTGCGCCGCGGATTAGCCAATAGGTCACCATTATCCATCTTGTACCACGCTTGAGTTCATTGACCTCACCAGGCACCGTCGATCGTTCTGGACCTCAGCTCTCCAAGCCTAGTCCCGATCATCCTCGCCGTTGACCGTCGTTGACCACCAAGCAACTTGCACAATAATAGACAAGTAAACCGAATTTGGGAATAATTTCTTCACAACTTGACCCATGTTAGTCAAAACATGCATCATGCAACACATATGCCCTGAAACTCATGACTTTGACCTAACAACCGAACAACGCCGCCACGAAGGCTGACGATCAAAGTGAAAACCGGTCAGACAGCCCCTAGGGCCGGTCTGACCGCCCACCCTAGTCGGTCTGACCGCCACCTATTGGCCGGTCAGACCGCCAGTTAGTACTTAGACGCATTTCCTCTCTGGAAAACCGAAACCTACTGGAATTTTCAATCGAATATAACTTTTGACTGGAGACTCCAAAAATTATGAGACCAAGTGCAATAGAATCTCCTCTCTTGCCTATACACTCTATTTTTAGCCCAGCTCAATCCACACTTACTGAAGTTGGCCGGTCCGACCGCCGCTATGGCCGGTCGGACCGCCCTTGGACCGGTCTGACCGCCGCCCTGGCCGATCAGACTGGTTATGGCCTGACAGCGCATCCACTTTGGCGAAAATACGTGAAACGATAAACCGTTAATGCTATTGCCAATTGTCACATCATCCTAAGATCAGGAGCATATCCCCATGATATCCACAATCTCCCCCTTGATGAACACATTGGCAATAATCCAAAAAATGCAATTTGGAGGTTTGCAAAGTAAAATACTTTCATTTCCGCACAAAGGCATAACATGGTCCATAAGCAAGAGAAAGCAATGGAAATGACCAAGCTGACATCAGAATAGCATATGCATGTGAGATAAGGAAAAAGAAAGCATAAAAACTTTAAATTCCAGAAAAGAGTCAAAAACATCACTTAAGGTCCATTTGAAAGAACAATTGTTCAATTGACCTATGATCATTGTGAGGATTAAGTAAAGCAATTCAAGTTCAGAAAAGCAATAAGACGATAAGAATGCAATTCAAAAGCTCTACCTCACTATGTTCCTCAGATTTCAGAAAATTTTAAATTCTCCTATTTTCTCCCCCTTTTTATCATTTTTATATATCTTCTCTCCCTTTGTACAACAATGAGATATCTTCTCCCCCAATATTGAAATATCTTCTCCCCCTTTGACAATGGATTCATCAAGGAATCACGCCTTCCTCTCGTCCAGAGATAACAAATGCAGAATGAAGAAAGAAGCAAAAGGAGTATGCATGAAGTGCAATGGAGTGGATTCATTTTTGTATTTTTCAGATTTTGATTACAAGAAGCTTTGGAGATTACCCAAAAGAACACGCTAGCATTTCTAATATTGCATAAACAACATATCAAGCCTAACAACGCTAGCAAGATCATGATAAGACATATATATATCAAAGCTAAGCACGACAACTCAAAATAAAGCAATAGATTTGATCAATTTAAGCAAAGCTTTAAATTTAACAAGTTCATCGATAGAGATCCTAGAAAGAAATTGGCCATGTTAAAATGTCAAAGTAAGATCAAAAAGCTAACAAATACCACATTAAGAGACAATCAGGTCCCGTACTGAATCATTTTGCTCAAAATTCTCAAACGCTCATTTTTCAATAATTTTTCATTTGCACTGAATATTGAAGTTGACTAATGATCTAACTTAGTGACAAGATCCTGACTAGGAGCCATCCACAAACTCATCCTAAGCTTCGACCAAAAGTTGATTAAAGGTATATCTTAGTGAGGAAGATCCTGGACTAGGAGCCATCCACAAACTCTTCCTAAGCTTCTACCAGGGCGACAAATCTTGAGGTTCATGTCAGTTCTGACAAGCAGTCCCCATGAGATCGTCTGGATCATCAAACTATCTCTAAGTTTATGTCTTTGACAAGCAGTCTCGTAAGAGTAGTTTGACACAATTTAAGCATAAGATAATTTTGAAATTTGATTTTTCATGTTTCATAAGAGCAGTTTTAGATTCTCAAGAACACAAGAAGCTCAAGTAATGGTCAATTTTAGATTCAAGAGCTAACAAAACAATTCTGACAGGGCCAATGTCACAAAAGGAGCACTAATTGCGCAACTAGCTAAAACATCCACAAATTGCTGTTTTTAGTTCGAGTTGTTTTAAAGTTCTAGCTCATACAGCAAAGACTTATCTGTATATGTGAAAGCATGATAATTCTAGCAAGTCAAAGAACTAGACATGACATTGAGCAAGAATTGAAGTACTAAAGCTCCAAAGGGTAATAGGCAAAGCTTCATCAATTTTAAAAGATAAGTAGAAAATCTTATATTACAATGCATCTTTTTGGATTTGTCATAAAATGCAATATGATACAATGAGATGCAATAAAGCCTAAAAACCTAAACAGTTCAAAAAGATCAATAAGTTCAGAAAAGAACAAGAAAAGATCAAAAAAAGGTAAGATCAGAAAAGATCGAACTCCCCCTCAAACCAACCCATAGGGTTAAATTACCCCTAACTCGCTCTTCAAGGTGGCAAACCTAGTTGGGTCTAAAGGCTTGGTGAGGATATCAGCCAGTTAAGCCTCGGACTCCACGAAGTGCATCACAATATCACATGTTTCAACATGGTCTCTAAGAAAGTGATAGTGAATGTCTATGTGCTTGGTTCTAGAGTGTTGCACAGGGTTCTTAGCAATATTAATAGCAGAAGTGTTATCACAAAAAAGATGCAAAATCTGACTACAGCAACTAGCAGCAGCTACATATTCAACCTCAGCAGTGGATTGTGTAATAGAAGACTGCTTTCTAGAAGACCAAGAAATAAGAGAAGTGCCTAGGAAGTGACAAGTGCCTGAGGTACTCTTCCTATCTAGCCGACAGCCCGTAAAATCAGAATCAGAAAACCCCCGAATGGACAAAGATGAAGAATATGAATACCAAATGCCATACAACAGGGTAGAGTGTAAATACCTGAATATACGTTTAACGGCTTGGCGATGGGAAGTTCTCGGAGACGCCTGAAACCTCGCACAAAGGCAGACCGTGAAGTGGATGTCCGGTCTTGATCTGCGTCAGTGCAGGAGGAGCCGATCATCTTTGCGGTACTCGCGTTGATCCACGGTTTCTCCTTCCTCATCTGGATCCAAAACAGTCGAAGTCGCCATTGGAGTGGAGATCGGCCTGCAGTCACCCATGTCGAAGCGTTTGAGCAAGTTCTTAGTGTACTTCGTCTGATGGATGAAGATCCATTACTTGCATTGCATGATTTGAAGCCCCAAAATGTAATTGAGCTCTCCCATCATACTCATCTCAAATTCTCTGGACATAGTCTCAGAAAAGCTGGAAACAAGAGCATTAGAAGAACCACAAAAGATAATATCATCAACGTAAATTTGAGCAATCAGGAAGTCATTACCACGCCTAAGAATGAACAACGTCTTGTCTACCTTACCCATCTCAAAATCATTCTTAAGCAAGAAGGTTTTAAGTCTATCATACTAGGCTCTAGGGGCTTGTTTAAGACCATACAAGGCTTTGGATAGCTTGAACACATGATTTGGATACTTGGAATTCTCAAAACCTGTGAGTTGTCTAACATACACTTCCTTCTCAATGAAACCATTTAAAAAGGCACTTTTAACATCCATCTAAAGCCCTTAGATGCAGCAAATGCAAGTAGAATGTGAATGGCTTCTAGTCTAGCAGCAAGAGCAAAGGTCTCATCAAAATCTAACCCCTGAACTTGGCTAAATCCGTGAGCTACCAACCTAACCTTGTTTCTAATTACAGAACCATCCTTATTTTATTTGTTTTTGAAGACCCAGCGGGTTCCTATAACATTATGGCCACTAGGAGGTTTTACTAGGTTCCAAACCTTATTCCTCTCAAAATTCTCTAACTCCTCATGCATTGTATTGACTCATCTAGAATCCGATAAAACATGTGATATATCGCGGGGTTCAAAAGAAGCAACAAAAGCAGAATGAGAGTAGATGTTGGGATCATGATACTTGGAGCTAGTGACTCGCTCATGGAGATTACCTATCATCTGATCCGGAGGGTGCTGCCTTTGAATGTGAAGTGGTGCACCCGGAGAGGAAAGTATCTCTTCGACCCCCACAGGTACTGCTGATGATGAAGATGCAGCAGGATCCTCATCTGAAGGCGAAATAGTCACAACAGGTTCTTGTGCTGGAATAGGAGCGTCAACAGCAGCAGGTGGAAGAACATCATCGAGTTCTTCATCATCTTCCTCTGTAAATATGCTCTCTGTCACCTGAAATATCTGATCTAGCTCCAGGGCAAGTCTCATCAAAAGTGACATCGCATGTCTCCTGAATAAGGTTAGTTCCAGTATTAAAAACTCAAAAACTCCTCGAATGTGCAGGATAACCCAGAAATAAACCATCAAAAGTTCTTTACTCAAATTTATCCAGATTTCCTGTCTTGAGAATAAAACACTTGGATCCAAAGACTCGAAAGTGCGAGACAGAGAGTTTTCTACAAAATTGAAGCTCATAAGCAGTCTTACCCAAACAAGGTCTCAAAAAGACACGATTAGCAATATGGCAAGCAACAACAATAGCTTCGGCCCAAAACCTCATCGGAGTGCTATACTCATCTAGCATCATCCTAGCCATCTCGACTAGGGTCATGTTCTTTTTTCCACAATGCCATTTTGTTGAGGGACGTGTGGAGAAGAGAACTGATGCTCAATTCCACGCTCAGCACAAAAAGAAGCAAAAGAGGCATTTTTAAACTACGTGCCATTGTCACTGCGGAACGCTCTCAAGGCATCCAGAAGTTCAGAAGCCAAACGAAGAACAAGATCATGATAATGATCAAAAGCTTCATCCTTCGAAGCAAGAAAGAACACCCAAGTGTATCTAGAAAAATTATCGACTATGATAAGAATATACCAATTTCCACCAACTGACCGAACCCTAGCAGGACCAACAGTATCCATATGAAGCAACTGTCCCGGTCCGTCAGTCATGACCATAGTCACTGAAGGGTGTGAGGCGGCAACTTGCTTGCCATGCCTACAGGGCGCACATACAGCATCCTTGACGGCTTTGAGTTTGGACAAGCCTCTCATAAGCTCAAGGTTGCTAACTCGCGTCAGATGATCAAAACCAATGTGCCCCAAACGACGGTGCCAAAGCCAGAACTCAGAAGAAGATGATGAAATCAAGCATTTGAGAGAACCAGCAAGAGATTCAGAAAAATCAGCTCCAAAGATCCTAGCAACTCTAGTAATCCCAAAAACAAGCTCACTAGTTGAATCAAGCACCCGACAAGTATTTTTTTAAAATATAGTCTCATATCCATCATCAAGAAGTTGAGAGACAGAAAGTAAATTAAACCTTAGCATGTCCACAAGGGCGACGTTCTTGAGGATGAAATTGTCGTTCGCCCTGATCGATCCGTTCCTTTAATCCGCACTTGTTTATCATCTCCAAAGGTGATAAAATCATCACTCGTCGACCGCGTCAAGGAGGTGAACCATCTTGAGTCTCTGGTCATGTGGCATGAACAGCCAGAGTCGACGAACCACGTGTCCTTCCTCTTTCCGCGGTAATCCTAAAAATCAAGGCAAAGAAGAACGATGTGTCTCAATACTGGAGTTAGTTACACAAGACTTGGGAACCTAGTACCGAGACACACGTCTGCGAGTAGTATGCAAAGCAGAAGTGCTATCCTTGATTTTATTTGAAATTCTGTTATGAGCAATGGTTACGCTAACATGAGAGTTATCCTGTCTAGGAGCATGATGATGAGCATGTGAAACAAATCCTAAACCAGATTTCTTCTTTTTTAGGTTACCATGTCTCATAAAAGCTATAGGTTGATTGAATGAAATTTTAGCAAAATGTTTCTTATCATTTTTCAACCTACGCCAACAGAACTCAACCAAATATCCATCCTTTTTGCAATAGGTGCAATGGTACTTAATATCACTGGGAGAAGCACCCTTTGATTTAACAGATGGTTGGGCAAAACCAGCAGATTTAAAAATAGTTTTTGCGGGTTGAGTTTTGAATTCAACTAATCTATTTTTCAAGACTTGAGTAACTTTTGGCTTAGAATTATCTTGGACATAATTGTATCCTAATCCTTACTTCTTATAAGGAGTTTTAGACTTGTTCAGAATCATGTTTAATTGTTTCTTACCTTTAGAGAATTTTTCTAAGGTATCCTTAAGATAAGCTTTTTTCTTCTTCAAAATTAACATATGATTCACATGTTTTACCTTTAATGGCTCTAGCGTATTTCTCCTTATATAAAGTAGTTTCAAGTTTAAGAGCTGGACAAGATGCACATGTAGCAGACTCAATACTGACCTTAAGTTTGACATATTTAGCTCTAGCTGCTTCTAAGATATCTTTAACTTCATGTTCGTGTTCTAAGCAGAAAGTGCAAAGGCTAGAATCAACCACACTAGAAACAATTAACTTGCTAGACTCTAAGCATTTTTCACATTGAGCAGATTTAACCTCAACAAGCTCAGTCCTAGCATTTTCAAGTTGTTGTAAAAAATATCATGAGCAGATTGCGGTTTAGCAAATTCTGAGTGCATAGCATGGCAAGATAAACATTCATCAGATTCAAGAGTCTTAGTATTAGTCAGTTCTAATGTCAAATTATCTACTTGTGACTCTAAGTCCTTGTCCTTGGCCATGATAAACTCTAAAGCCTTTTCCTTACTCATGAGTTGCTCAAACATAGATTCACATCTATCAGAAAAATTATCATAGGAAGGAGGTACCTCATCATTGTCGTCGTCAACGGAGTCAGCCATGAAGCACAAGCCGGTGAAGTTCTTGGCCTTCCCTTCTTGTTTTGAGGGATCTCCTCCTCCTCTCTCCCGGAGTCCACTTCGCTTAAGGATTGATCCTCAAAAGCGGCAAGCACCCGGTGAGCGGCCTTTGTCAGCCTGGCAGCATTATACATTGATTTGTTTCATTGAAGCTTCTTCCATGCTGACTTTCCCTCCTTATGGTTGCTCTTACCTTTCAGCTTGGGGCAATTTACCCAGATATGATTAAGCTCACCACACTCATAGCAAGTCATAGGACCTGCTCTATTTATGTTTCTCATATTGTTATAGGCCCGTGTGACCTTTTTGACTATGAGGGTCAACTCAACTTCAGGGAGACTCTCAAACTTCTCTTCATGGATTGCAAATAAATCAGCAAGCGAAAATCCAGAAGAAGACTCAGAAGACCCATCAGAAGCTCTCTTGAGCGGGTCTGCTACCAAAGCCATGTTTTCCTTCTTGGGATGATAAATCCTCTTGATCTCATGAATCTTGAGCTTGCTATAGAGTAGCTCCAAAGTCAGATCAGAAAGATTGACATTCTCCTCAATGGCTGTAGCCTTTATCTCCCACTCCATGTTGTTGATTGCAGCCAAGAGGTGGGTGACATTTTTAGATTGAGAATATTCGATACCAACATCTTTCATATGATTAATCAGTTTATTAAAGCGACTGAAAATGTCATCGATGCTATCTCCAGGACGTATCTCGAATTTGTTGTATTCACGCTTATAGACTGTTTGGCGTACTTTCTTTATTTGAGACAAACCCTCATGGTAGGTTTCAAGAGTGTTCCAAATCTCGTGCGTAGTCTCAAGATTACAAATCCAATCATACTCATGTCTACCAAGCCCACCATATAAAATATTTTTTGCCTTATTTTTGTTAGCCAAAATGACTGCTGAAGCCGGCGTAGCAACTTCGGGAATAACGAGCGGGGCTCGAACAACATCCTATATAGCTTGTCCTTCGCTCTGAAGAAAGACTCGCATACGATTCTTGCAATAGGTATAGTCGTGCAAATCAAAGATATGCGGCTTGGTGGAGTATTTATCCATCGGCAAGTTCAGTGATCGGTTAAGATCAAGATTGAACTAACCGGGCTCTGATACCACTTGTTGGACCGAAAAGGCGACTAGAGGGGGGTGAATAGGAGCACGCTTACTTTTTCACAAATAATAGATTCAACACAAATTTCACTCCAGTAGCTATGGAAGCTATGAAGATCAATATACCAGTACAGCGGAAGACTAGTATTGAATCCAACCTAACCCCCCAAGCAAAACAACCAAAGATCAATACAAGCTAAAACAAATCTCAATGCACTGGCGATCGGACCACTGGGTCAATGGCGGTCTGACCGATTGTCTTGGGCGGTCTGACCGCTAGCCTGAAGAACAGAACAGACACAGCCCGATGATGAAGTTGCAAATAGACGAAACTTTTGATCTACAACTCCAAATTTGATGAAACTTGGAACACACCTTCTCTATGATGTCAGGAACCTATTCCAATCGAAGATTGTGATAATTCTTAGAATAATAACGATCATTTACCATTTGATTGAAGAAGAGTTCAAAACCGGATCAAAACGAAAACTAGATCCAAAATCTTGCTCGTGGGTGATTGATGATCAAGATGATCCTAGATAGGTTCACACGTGTTACAGCAAGCTAAATCACGTGGAGAATTCAAGTAAAAACTCACATATCAAAGAAAGACTCAAAATCATCAAATATAGAGAAAGAACGCAAAGAGACAAGACATGATCAAACTTTCTCTAGACTGGTTTGATATGATAAGGGCTTACAGCCACTCCATCAATGGAGGACAATGCTCAATCCAAGAGCACGAAAATCACATCAAACTCTCTAAAACTCTAGCCTCCACAAAAGCTCTCCCTAAATAAATTAGGGTTTCAAAATAGCAAAACAGACGAAAAGAAGGTGCAGCCACCTCCCTCTCCTATTTATAGTGGAGGCTTAGACCTTCTAGAAGTTTGACTCAATTGGGCTACCGTTAAGGCTCAAAACAAACGGGTCACACACGCACGTATTTTAATACGCTGTCTTTTACATCTCTTGACCTAATTAGCTACACCTTGCTCCATCTTGCGTCGCGGATTAGCCAATACGCCACCATTGTCCATCTTGTACCACGCTTGAGTTCATTGACCTCACCAGGCACCGTCGATCGTTCTGGACCTCAGCTCTCCAAGCCTAGTCCCGATCATCCTCGCCGTTGACCGTCGTTGACCACCAAGCAACACGCACAACAATAGACAAGTAAACCAAATTTGGGAATAAGTTCTTCACAACTTGACCCATGTTAGTCAAAACATTCATCATGCGACATATATGCCCTGAAACTCATGACTTTGACCTAACAACCGAACAACGCCGCCACGAAGGCCGACGATCAAAGTGAAATCTGATCAGACCGCCCCTAGGGCCAGTCTGACCGCCCACCATGTCCGTTCTGACCGCCACCTTTGGCCGGTCAGACCGCCAGTTAGTACTTAGACGCATTTCCTCTCTGGAAAATCGAAACCTACTGGAATTTTCAATCGAATATAACTTTTGACTGGAGACTCCAAAAATTATGAGACCAAGTGCAATAGAATCCCCTCTCCTGCCTACACACTCTATTTTTGGCCCAGCTCAATCCACACTTACTGAAGTTGGCCGGTCTGACCGCCGCCCTGGTCGGTCAGACCGGTTATGGCCTGACAGCACAGCCACTTTGCCGAAAACACGTGAAATGACAAACCGTTAACGCCATTGCAATTGTCACATCATCCTAAGATCAGGAGCATATCCCCATGATATCCACATCTTGCCAAACAAATCACTGTTATTATAGGATTTTAAGATAAAATTTACTAATTAACCGTAATTAAATTAAGTAGAAGGAATGGAACTAAGAGTTGCACAAGGTAATCAATCAACAAGAACATTATTTGATCCAAACAAATATGTAAAGGTGCAACCTTATTTGCAAACGAAACATTCTGTTTTACCTTAGCAAGCTAGACGAAGCAAAGACCAACTAAACAATGGAAATCTCTTCTGCAGACCAACCCAGAGGCTTGGCATCTCCCAGTGAAGCCTCAACCTGACCTTCATGTGGAAACCAAAGGCACGAAAAGGAACCAAACCATCAAAGTAAGAACCAATCGCTGAGTTCGGAAAGGAAAGGAGCGAACGAAACACAAAAATCATCTAGAAAGGAAATTAACAGTGAGGTCATCACAACATGCAACACGGTATACTGCTTGATCTGTACAAATTCAAAAACTATGTGTATTAATCAATGTGTAACTGCTAATTTACACCATGACTGGAGACCGGAGGGGAGGAAGGAGGAGGGCAAGTCATTGTCTACCCTCGGCGCCATCAACTCTTTGGAGCAGAGGAGGCAAGTGCGAGCAAGTGGAGGAGGCGAGGAAGCGGCGATGAGGGGGAGGGGCGCAGGGGAAGGGGAGGAGGCGGGCGGTGCGGGCGAAGGGGGGTAGACGGGTGGCACGTGCGAAAGGGGTGGGGGAGGGAGCAATGCGAGTGAATAGGAGGAAGGGGCGGCGAGGGGGAGTGGTGTGGACGAAGAGCGAAGAAGGCGGCGGGATGGAGCGTCCAGAAGGGAGGCCTTGAGAAAGGGGCGGCCAGAAGCGGGTAGAGCCCTCTGGCGGCATCACCGGGAGGGACGGAGAAATCGAGAGGGAAAGGGGCACAGACAGCCCCCCCCCCCCAAGCTGTGTTGTGCTGTGATTTTTATGTGAAAAAATGGAATGAAAATTTTGGTACATGTTATAATACATTTTTTGAATGAAATTATGTGATTTTATGTGAAAAAATGTTTAAATGATTTTATGTGACAATAGAGTGCATAATTTCATGTGATAATACACCTTTTGTAGATGTAATGATACGTTTTTGGTACATATGATAATACATTTTTATACATGTTATAATACATAGAAAGTCAGGCATACAAGGAAAGGCGTGATTTATTTCATGTGACAATAGAGTGCATGATTTCATGTGATAATACATCTTTTGTAGATGTGGTGATACATTTTTTGTATATGTGATAATACATTTTTTTTGTACATGTTATAATACATAGAAAGTCAGGCATACAAGGAAAGAACGTGATTTCACGTGTGCTATTTGAAATGCGAGTTTGGCAAGGTGTGGTTAATTCGGTATGAAAAGGTGATGTGAAAAGGTGTAATGGCATTGTCATGTTAATTTTGGTATTGTAATGTTATGCAAAATATGTATACAAATCTGGTACAACATAAGCGCACAACATTCTGAATACATACACACATAACGTATACAATGTAACTACACACGGGCTACAATATGGCTCACTCGTCTAAGCCACTCTTTGCTCGCTGCGCCTGCGTCTACGTGCATGTCCTGGTCTTGTGTTGAGCATATTTTGTGGGGTACGTGAACCGGTCCGAAGTACGTGTCTCTATTTGGAGAACGTAGGGAGGTCGTTGAGTCGGTTAAGGTACTTCAGCAAGCTAACTCTGGCCAAGATGAGTCTGTCCAACATCAATGTCGTCCAGCTGAGTTATGTCAAACTAGCTACCACCAACAAGCATATTTGTAATGAATGAATAAATGAATCCGCCCCTGGAGCCACGACCCCCCAAGTACGATGTATGAATGACCCTTGGTATGGAGGAGCTCTGGCCTTTACTGTACGATGTACCAATGGCCCCGGGTGTGGCAAAACTCTGGCCTTAATACGGCACTCCGTACTGGTCACAGTTCTGCTGAACGTAGACTAGGGGCACCCTGGGTGGTATGCTCCTAATCTTGGCACCATGTAGTCCTCCCTAGCACTAGCTGGGATGATCACATCTTCATCGGTTGATTCATCGTGACCCCATGCCCAACGAAAGGCTGCAAGATGGAATGACGTTAGCACAACGTATGACAAAATCAATAAAAAAAAACCTAAGGTGAATATAACTTACCTCCTCGATCTGCAGTGCGGATGACCTACGGAGAGCGCTAGAACGGTCACCAATCTGACTAGGTTGTGCGGACGTTGAGCGTAACAATAATGCATCCCGGCGGACAAGCGGCTGGAAAATGTCTTGATGTTAGCACAACCAAAAGCAAAGTAAATAATCAGGCCATAAATTGAACATAACTTACCTCCTCAATCCACAGTGCGGATGATCGATAGGGAGCGCTAGGATGGTCACTGGTCTCACTAGGTCATGCCAACCTAGAAGGTGAGCTAGGTGGGTCCACTTGGTGAGCAGCCTAAAGCGCGTCGTCCCTCGTCCAACTGCAACTCATGTTCTTGATGATATGCTTGGTATACTCGTAGATGGACTTGAGAATCCTGATAAGCCCCCAGAACTAGGGATGGTAATTGTGCCTATTACCCACGTGCCAGCGGGCGAATACCCTAATGGAGGCGGGTATGGGCGTCTTTCTTTGCCCACGGGCATGAAAACGGGCACAATTCTTTGCCCATCGGGTAAACGGGCGTGGGCGTGGGCAGAATGGTGTGATCACAGCTGCGGATGGTGGACCCAGATGCGCATGAGATCTGCTGGACTAGGTTGAACTGAAGTGATAGAGAAGAGTTGTTCAGTAACAAACAGTAAAAATACCATCCTTTAAGTGTCGTCACACTGCGAAGCTCCGTGTCGATCGAACGAGTGCTGAAGCCTGTCCTGGTGCGTAACATGCTCCGGATGCTCTGGCGGAGGACGAGTGAGTCCGGTGCACGTCCGTGGTACGTACCACTTAATGTAGTCACCGTAAGTCCCAACGTCGTACAACCACTACTCCTGTAGAACCTCAATGTGCTCCATCTCCGCTCAAGCTGGAGTCCATTGTTGTTGTATTGCCTAGCAGTTCTCAGAATGTTGGCCCAGCCTCGATTTCCTACATTCGAGAAGGATTTATACGAGAATAACGGATGTATGTGGCAATTGTAAATATTATTCGGATGGAGTTGTACTTACAAGTGGACAACTCGCTCGAGCATCCTCCCATTGGAGGGTGCACGACCTGGTAAAGATCGAACTGTCGCATTACACAGTGCGGTACGTAAGGCTACACCATATGGGAGAAAACAAGGTGACAGGTAATTGCCTATAACCTAACGTCCTGTGTGTATTGCACGGACAGTCTGTGCGGCACTATCGTACTCACGAACTATGGGCTCCATGGAGACCATATGATGTTGTCATCGTGCAACGCCTCGAACACGTTGTGGAACACGGGGTAGCACCTTGCTGATCTATCTCTGGCCCAACATAACTTTCCAGCAGTCCACCGGGTGCCCATAGTGGGTCTATCTATTGGGTCGTGAAACTCGGCGTACGGGTGCACTATAATCTTGAAGGTGAGCCGCCCAACATGGAAGTGCTCTCAACTCCATAACTGCAGCAACACATAGTAGATGGCAAGGATCGGTTTCTCATCGGTACCACACTGTGAAGCGTCAGACGACCCCCTGTACGTGGCGCAAAGGACAGTTGATCCGAAGCTGTAACATGAATCTCCCAGGGCTCGGCGGCAACCAAATATTCATCTATGTGCACGAAGCTAGGGTACACCTAATCACCCTATGTGGTGGGAAACAATAACCAACTAAAAAGAAACAACAGGTACGTGACGAGGTGCGTCCTAACAACCTCGTCTGGTGCATTTTCGGGCATCGACTGAAATGCCTAAGGTACGTCTGAGGGACACCACGGGCCCTGTCTGGGACAACTAGATCAAATCGATGTGCCAAGCGGGCATTCCAACCTGCCGACAGACGGGGCTAAACAAGTGCGCTCCCATGATCGACAGACCGGTCAAGGACACTCCTGGAGAGTGGTTATCATCTCTCCCCACTGAAAGTGGAAGGTGTGTGTCTCGGGTCTCCATCTATCAACAAGTGTCGACATAACACTCCCGTCCAGTGTAAAGTAGCGGCCGATGTGGAGTATCCTCGTAAAGGGCAACAAGCCCATGTCCCAAAGGTGTAGGACATAGCGAGGGCTGAGCTCCCAGTAATGCCTCTTTGACCTAAGCATAAGGGATGGAGGACCATCCCTATCCCCGGTGATCCACAACTTGCTACGGTGATATTCATCGTAAAATGATTTGAGTAGCTTCGGTAGAGGAGGCTCGGCCCCGGTCCCTCCCACCATGGCTTGCAAGAGATTAAATACCAAGTCAGTTCGGAACAAATAGAATGCCAAAATAAATGGAAATGAAGCATTAAAATGAAATGAAGTACATAAAGATACAAATATTACAACACTACTCGTTAACATAAAATGACGACAAACTAATTAGGGCTAATTAATTGTGCCTAATTTATTATGACAAATTAATCATGACTAATGAATTTAGATTAATTAATTATGATAAATTTAATTACGCCTAAATTACTTACGATTGACTAATTATGACTACTTAATTAAGACTAATTTTTTTACAACTAATTAATTACAACTAACAAAATTAATTCTGACTAATTATTTTTCACTAAATTAATTACGAGTAACAAAATCAATTAAAACTAATTAATTACCACTACTTAGGCCTAATTAATTACAAATAATTTATTAAGACTAAATAATTATGACTAACTAACTACGACTAATTAATTACGATGGATTAATTTGGACCAAGTAATTACGACTGAATAAAAAATGACTAAATAATTTAATACTAATTACACAGTTAATAAACATAATGTATACGAGAAAATTACCTCCTCTAGAAGATCTTTGCTTGATGTCGAACTTTCTTTACTAATACGATCGCTAATAACTACTCTAAACATTAATTTCAGCTGATTGTGCTAGCTCGCTCGACCCTCTCTGTCTCTCTACACTGAACGCTCGGGTTTGGGCTGGAGAATGAGAGCGACGTGCCGGGTTTTATAGCCGTGCGAAGGAAGGATTTTCGCCAACCGCGAAGCGACGGGAGGGGAGGGCCAGTGTCAGATTTTTTTGCTCATGCGGGACAACCAGTGACCGATGTGACGCGATGGGACGAGGGAATCGATTCCCTCCCACAAATGCACGAACACAGCGATGCCATTCCCCTGGCGCGTGGACACGATGTACGTTCCCGGGGCACACAGACACGAAGCGGCACCACTTCTGGGGTGGACGGACGCGATGAGATCGGCCGAGGGGTGCACGGACGTGGTGAGACTATTCCCTAGCGCATGGAATCGGCTGCGTCGTGCCCCTGGCGTATGAACTCGACGACGTGTCACCCACCGATGGCTCCATGGTGTCATTTTTGCTTTTGACGTCCAGAGGGAGCTACAATTGCAATTGAGCACATCAATAATTGCAATTGAGCGTGTCAACAACGTTGTATTAGCCAAACTCCCCAATTCCCATCTTGTAACTTCCTTGGGTTTCTCAATGGGTTGTGTCTCGCATTAGGGGCGAAGATGGGCCTCAAGCCGGTTGGGCAACGGCTCGAGGCCCAGGAAAGATGCTAGTGGATATTTTTAGTAAGCATACCCAAAAAAAACAAGTGTACAATAGATAGGCCCTAGGTTTTCCTGGCCAACCTGAGGAACCCGGCCCAGCGCTGAGCGGCCCAAGCGCTAGTGCCCCTCCCTTTCGGCCGAAATGCAACTGGAGCTCCTTGACTCCTTCCCTAATCCATCTCTCCATTTCTCCTCTTTCTCATACATCTTTCTTCCAATCTTCCTCCTCCTCCCACTGGTGGCTGGTGCCTTGCTCCAATGCCGCCTTCCTTCCTCTGGCTCCCCCCCGGCGCCTCCGGCCGCTCGCGCCTCGCGCCTTCGGCCCGCCCCCGCTCTTTCGCAGGCCACAGCTCCCCTTTAGGCTTCAGTACCGCCTTCCTTCCTCTGTTGCCGCCACCTGCAGTCCCCGGCACCTCCGGCCCGCCCGCTCGCCGCCAGCCGCAGCTCCCCTTTAGCGTCGCGGCCGCGAGCCAGATCTGCGCTGGCCCGCCAATGTCCCCTCCGGCAGTGGGACCCCCCGCCTCTAGCTCGGCGGCCTCGGCCCAGTCCGGGTCCAGCTCCATGCCGATGGCTCCGGCTAACCGGCTCCCTCGCCGCTCCCCTGTGGTTGCGCCCGGTTTGGCCTCTGGCAGCCGCGCTGTCATCTTTGGCCCAGGTGGCCGCTGGCCGGGTTCTAGTGGCAAGGAAGCCAGGAAGGTGAGGTGAGGCTGGTGAGCTGAAATCTTAAATCTTTGATGTGTATCATGTGTTAGTCACTTAGTCAGTTAGTGTATAATGTGTTACAGACTTAAGTACTTAACACTTTGGCATAAGACATTGGCTTGTATGAGTAAATGAATTAATTAGTTATGACTTATCACTTATGATTTATGAAATTATGACTTATGAGTATGACTCACTGTATGACATATGACAGTATGAGACTGAGTGTCAGTGTATGTTTATTAACTTTCTATTTGAATATTTGATGTAGTAGAATTTAAAATACATGATGAAGAGGACCAAGACACTGGCATCTTATTTTCCATCGCAATCCAATAAAACTCTGAAAACAATAGGAACGGAGGTAGTAACACCCCACAAAACAATCCTCATGTTGTGCTTAATCTGGATGACATTGTTGCCGATCCTGGGCTTCAAAAATTAATTGAGGAGCTGGATGTGGACATTAGGGATGCTGCTAGAAGGTAGTATTTGCTATTGGGACCATGCCAGCCAAGTGGTCATACATTTCCACGGAAAATGATAGACGGTAAAATTATTGTTGGGTTAAACAGTCGATTTGCTGAAAGATCTACTTAGTTATTGAGATGTATTGCTTGTCTTGATCCAAAGAATTCATTTTCCAACTTTAATTAAGATAAACTAGTTGAACTTGCTAAGATTTATGCCGACGAGTTCTCCCAATATGATTGTGTACTCCTTAAGGACTAACTTGAGACATTTATTGTTGATGTGAGAGCTGATCTGGATTTCTTAAGCTGTAATGACCCATGTAATCTTGCTGTGAAGATGGTTCAGACCGATAAACACACAATTTTTCCATTGGTATATCGACTCATTGAATTGGCCTTGATTTTGCCTGTTGCAACCGCAGCGATGAAAAACTTTCTCAGCTATGAACATTATCAAGACTGAGTTGCGGAATAAGATGAGTGATGAATGGATGAATGATTGCATGATATGCTATATTGAGCGAGATGTATTTGCAAACATTAATGATAACAAGATTTTACAACGTTTTCAAAGTATGAGGACGCGTAAGCAGAAACTACCTCGTGTTAGTGGTATGTTACATTCTTATTTCGTAATTTGCATTAAAAATAACATTGTGATATTGTGTCCTGATTTACATATGCAATTTTATATTTGCAGGTTCAGGTTCTCGTACTATTGTTAATGAAGATATGATAGGATCAAATGAACCAAATCTTTGTTAATTAAGCAAAAATCACCTCGTGCAGTGGTATATTACATTCTTTTTTGGCTATATTTTCTCTATTTTGTCGTATCGTTAAACATCAAATTTGAATTTTATTTCGATTGTGCATTTGTATTGTACTTTTGTTATACCTCAATGTTAATAGTGTTAATAGTATTTGATGTTAGTTATAAATTTATAGCATTTTAGATTTGGATCCAAGGTTCTACCAAATCCTGACTTCGCCACTACCTCGCATGAGATTAGCCCTACTCTCTTCTTCCTCCGGTCTCCTTCCTTATCACTTTTATCCTGCTTGTCAGTCTATGAAAACTGCCTACATCATTTCATTGTGAGTTAACTGTGTTTGTCTATTAATTAAGATAAAAGTCATTTTGCTCTATCATCAGTCAAGACCTTGCTGATGGTCTCTGCTCAGAAAAAGGCCATTGTTTAATAGCCATGTAAAGCTACACCTAGAATACAGCAACAACAATGCTGATCATTTGCCAAACTATAGCCTAGCACAAGTGACGAAAAAGCATCTGTTCTTTTTACTTCTTCCCAGAGAAGGTGGTCACTAGTCTCGCTATTGATGATCAGTCAAAAGCAGCATTATATAATAACAGCATCGTCATCACCACCATAAAGATCAGCAGCGACCAGATGGGACGGAGAATATTCTGCTGTAGAGTCTAGAGTTCCAAGCATTCATGGAAGGACACAACAAGTTTTGGTTCACAGGTCAAAGCACTAGCATGCCGCATGCCGCATGCCGCTTGCCAGTAACAAGGCCCGTACCAAGGAGATCGAAAGCGCCTTCCGAATCGCATGAACACAACGAGCTCGTTCTCGTTCTAGCCATAGTGCTCACAGCCAAGCCATGATTTTGTTAGGAGTCTGTGTTAAACTGGCATATTTTTTTTATTTATAACAGCAAAACTAGTTTCCCTTAGTATAAAATTACAAAAATAGCATTAGTATAAAATTACAAAAATAGCATTAGGACCTGTGGTCTACCGTACTTTTAGTCCGCAGCATACCATACTCTTTGTTACTCGCCACTTACAATTGGACCAATACGTGTGTCTGACGGTTTGAGCAGCGCACTCGTAGCATGTTCGGTTTATAACTAGTGCGAAGTGCGAACTCCGGCAGTATATTCCGGTGGTCCGACCATGCCATTCCGGCAGTCGGGCAACGACTGACCCTCCATCTGACTGCCCTCCACGCGAAACACCTGGATTGGTAGGGCGGCACGGAGATACAACAGCAAAATTGCAACGAAATAACAGAAACAAGCTAAACAGAATGCCATGAAGTCAATAACAACATGATGATCGTATCTCAGTGGCACAGTGCATCACAGGTGGAGCATCGGTCTCCAGGACAGGCAAACAAACACGCAAAGATTATGATAGATGCCTCGTTTTGAAGGATTGGCATTAGTCAGGCAAAATTGTGGGACTTATTATTGAGTTCCTAGTTGCCCCTGATACCCCGGCCACGCCGGCCACCACCTCTTCCTCCTCTACCCCAAGCGCCCTTATAGTGGCCGCCAGCCTTCTTGCCATCCGACGATTTATTGCTAATCTTCATGTCCTCAGGGAGGGGAAGTATGCTGTCAACACACTTGCGGAAGCTGAAATCATCGGCGGATCCATCAACTCTACGAACAAAGAAACAACGGCTTTGCCACACCGGGTGGTTGCGGATCTCAAACGCTTCAATGCCAGATCCGATCTTCTTATTGGGCTCAGCATGGCCTTTCTTCAGCAAGTCCTCCAACACCATATGCTCATACTGCAAAAGGTAAGATGCAATTTAGCAAACCATGTGTCGCAGTGCAGACGCTAATGTCGATAATGAACTGACATCTGGATAAGAACTAGAGTTTGGGGAAGATCCCATACATCACAGAGGCATCTCAAAGGTAAGAACCATAAGGTCAATTAATCTTCCTCTGTGAAACATAAGGTCATTAATCTTCCACAGAAACATAGGGCCAGGCAATCTAGTGACTAGTATAGAACTAACCATTTTCAAACTAAAACAGCCCACTGGCAAATATTTCAGTCAACCAAACGTCTTCAGAGTCAAAGACAAAGGCTTCATGAGTTGGATGCTAATCCTCATCAATTAGCATAATCCCAAACTATGGTCAAATACATTAATGTGGTAAATGCATACATGCAGGGTAAATGTTTATGTTAGATCAGGCAGAACTTAGAAAATTTAAATTGCCTGTTTAATTGTTTGATCAAAAGTAAATGCTCAAACATGAGATCATCATGGGGAATTATGGATGAAGCATAATGTCTTTGTAACTTGTATCTAAGTCAGCCACTTCAATTCTTAGAGCAAATAAACCATAATTTCAGTCTTACAGAACTCCACTTTAAGCTCTACAAATACAAACATTGCAAATCCTCTGTCATCATCATACATATAATGAAAGAAGTACCAGATGCAGTAAATGCAGTAAAAACCACAAGTCCACAACTCAAATACGAATTAAAATATACTCCAAAATAAACTCGGGCCAATTATAAGTTTCTAAATCAAATTTCATCAAGATTATGCCAATATCAGGCCGAAGCTATAAGAGTTTAAATAGCAAAGTTTCCTGGAGTTTTCACCAAGTTTAGCAATGTCTGACAAAACAAAGGGCTAGTTTTTTTCCTTTCCAGTGTTGCATAGGCACTAAAAACTAGAAGGAATAAGTTAACAATGTTGCTTATTTGGGGGCAAAATTTATTAACAGCAAACTCTTCTTACCCAAACACCACGAAACCACTTGGAAGTCTCAAAGTAACCAGATCAAAACTGAAAACCTTACAAGCCACTTCAAGCAAACGGAGTGACAAGCAAATAAGGCTTAAAGTCTCAACTAGAGCTCCTTGTGACTGATAACAACGCTACCCATGAACGAAGACACATTATTTACATATACTTGGAGCAGAACACCATGAAATTTTTTCAACATATGCACCAAATACAACGACAAAACCACCCAAATAGACCACGTATTTAATTCAACACTGGATATGACAAATCATACTAATAATATGAAACTCAAAGCAAAGCTAAGTAAAACCAACCTTGCTTAATCCAAGCATGCTAAATCACTGAAACTAATAAAATCAAATCAACATGTCGGAACTCCCCTAGTAAAACTAAAATTCAGAAGATCAAATTGAATTACGGCATACATAAATAAATCCTTAAAACTTCAATATTTTCTAGCAGAATAGCATCCACAGCTGTAATGGATCAAATCAAAGAAGCTGGCAGGCCTAAGCATGCCATAAGATTATTTCAACATACAACCTTTTTTGTCCAAACTTAGCTAATTACAGATTTAAAACATTAACAATGGATTTATCGAGTCGAATTAGTTAGATTAGTTGGAGCAAATCGATGTGAAAAGAAGTATTGCCTCATCCAGGATTCCATGTCCAGGCTACAAATGCGTAGCAAATCACCGTAATTGAAGCAACCTTTCGTAACCATAACAGCGCGAGACCGCAATAGACAACCAAATCCTAACCCTCACGAACTCACCTTATTGATCTCAAGGTGCGGCGCCCACGAGCGGAGCAGGGCGAAGAAAAAGTCGAACATCTCAACGGCCGAGGCGAACTCCTTCGGCCCCAATTTCACCGGCTTCCCCTCCCCCTCCCCCTCATCCTTCGCCTCTCCCCCCACCTTCTGCTTCTTAGCCGCCGCTTCCTCCGCCGCCTCGCCGGCAGCACCGGCAGCGGAGTCGTCCCCCTCCTCCCGCTCCCTCTTCAGGCTAGGGTTCACCGCAGCAGCCTCCGACGCCTCGGTTTCCATCACTGTGGCTGTGGCGGCCGCTGCCTAGGGCTCAGCCAAGGCCGGAGAAGCGCGTGGAAGGCTAGCCGGAGCTCGAAGAAGCCTTGGAGGTGGAGGCTGCTGCCGTGCTGCGCTTATTCGTAGTAGGGTTTTGGGGGTTTCCACGCCGAGGGGGGTAAGTAGATGCGACGATGCGAGCTGCAGCGTTCGCGAAGGAGGAATAAGAGTAGCTTGCGGCTAGCCCAGGTGGCCTACGAGAGAGAAAGAGAGCCCTGGTGGCCCAAGAGCAAAGCCGAGAGGAATCGGGTTGGCAAGAGGGAGTTCACTCCAAACAAGGTTCGATGATTGAACTGACGACAGAAAATTAAATAATATAATCTATCGTTAGTTTAACTAGTGATAGACGATAGAAATTAAGCTATAAAACCCTAAAGATTCACTCTAAACCTCATTTTAATTCCAGAAAATAAAAATAGAAAGAGGAGGAGAGGAAGAGAAAAAGGTAGCGAAACTTTGCCAGTTCGTCGCGGAAGAGAGATAAACGGAGCATCGGATCCGATCGGCCATCTTGCAGTACATTTTTTGGAACTTTATACATTATCTCAAAACACTGTCGATTAGCAAACAAAAATAGCGATATAGAATTTAGTAGATTAGATAAATATAGTCCAATTATATATGTCGTAGGGGTGGCCCCACCGGCCCCAACGACCCGGCGAAGCCCGCATGATAGACCCTGCAACCCACGAGCACAAAGGTCTCCCTCCCTGGGGGCGTCAGGCGTTCCTTCAGGGATGCTCCGGAGACAATCCGGAGCCTCCTTGAAGGGTCTCCGGAGTCCCGCGAAGCCCGAAGTAGTGGGTCCTCTAGGGCCACGTCGGGAAAGACCCGAAGCCACTCCGAAGGATCTCCGGAGCCCCGTGAGGCCTGAAGCAGTGGGCCCTCTAGGGCCACCTCGGGGAAGACCCGGAGCCCCTCCAAAGGGTCTCCGGAGTCCCACGAGACCCGAAGCAGCAGGTTCTCCGAGACCACACCAGGAGAAGCTCGAAGGTGGGGCACTTCGGGAGCAGGTGGACCAGGTGCACAAGCCAGATGGACCAGGCCCAAGAAGACCCACTGTGAGCCAAAGCCTACGCGTAGATGGGGAAAAGTCTCTGCAACCCCTACGCGTACAATACTTTTCTAGGGTTAGGATGGTAATGTAAGTGCTCTGTTTTAGGAGGCTATAAATGGGCATCTGCCCCCCATGTAAAGGGCGGATTCAACTTTTTTTAACAATCAATACATACATTTCCCTGACAACTGATCCCTTCTCCTGATGACTCCTTGGTCCATCCAAGTGTAGCGGGGGTCCCCTTCTCTTATTGCCTAGCCTTTTTGCTATAACAATATAGTACATCATTTGAGTTGTGTACAAGGTAGGTGGAGCGTAATCTAAATAATACCAGTTTTATTTAGCTCAAAATTTGTGCGCGGTAATTATATTGTTAATACCAAAAATTAATTTTTAAATAGGAAAATAGCATAACACGTTTTAAAATTGAAAGGAAAATCTGTAGCAACTAGTTAGGGTAGGTAGAGCCTAATCGAAATAATCGTAGCTTTATTTAACTCCCTATTTGTGCGCGGTAATTATACTGTTAATGTCGGGAATTAATTTATAACCAGAAAAATAGCATGGCAGGTTTTAAAATTGTAAAGAAAATCTGGAGCCGCTAATTAGGGTAGGTAGAGCCTAATCGAAATAACCTCAGCTTTATTTAGCTCCGTAGGGTAGGTAGATCATAATCGTAGCTTTATGACTTGTCGTATAAATTTGATTTCTATTTGTGATTGGTAATTATTTTGCTAACGTCGCTTCCTATTACCTTATTACATATTTCGTGGACTTTGCAATATATGCACTGGATTTTCAGGTATGGCGGACCCAGACCATGCAGTCGAGTGGTCGTATGAATTGCCTGATCCGATGATTGACCTACATCACCGTAGTCGCCTCAGTACCCCCCCAAGAGGACGAGGCGTTGATTGAGTTTGGCGCGTTGCGGTTGCACATGCCCATCAGGGCATGGAGGTTGCACCCAAACTAGGTGCCGAGGTACGTGACATCGCGATATTTGTGTACTCATTTGTGGCATGACTATTACGTGTGGACTAACGTTCATTCGTAACATGACCCGACGCAGGTTGAGGGCGGCAGGCCTCCTTTCGCTGGCACAGATGGTAGAGGCGACGTGGGAGGATGACTAGATGTTTTCCATACGACCAGGCCCTACTGACGACATTGGTCGACCGATGGAGGTCGGAGGCGCACATGTTTCACCTTCCGTGCAGGGAGATGGCGCCGATGCTGCAGGACGTGAGCTTCCTGACCGGATCTCCCTGCACAGGCTTCCCTGTGGTGGCGTATGAGATCTTGCTCACATGGCGCACGGAGTTCCTGGCAAGGTTCCATGATGTGCTGCCGCGGGACAGCGATTACCATGAGTTCAGCAGACCACACGGGCTGACGCTGAGGTGGATCTACCAGTTCTACATAAGTCTTCGTAACTATTGTCCTCTCGCATCAATTCATTTGTGAACCTTGTCGACGTGTATATGTCTTCTTGCAGCCCGAGCGTATGGCGGAGGACGCACCCGAGGAGACGGTGAGGAGGTACTTCGAGGCCTACCTGCTGTGGCTATTTGGGTGGGTCATGTTCCTGGGGTCCCACGGCTACAGCGTCAACAAGCACTACATCCGCTACGCACGTGAGCTCACAGACTGATCGGTGGAGGAGATCTAGCTGCAAGGAGAGTGAGACTCGCGAGAGGGAGCGCGAGAAAAAGAGGAAAATGGTGGCCAAGGCTAGGGATGCTGGCGAGGAGTACAATGCCGATCTTGCAAGGGTAAATGATCCGGTCCACGTAGTAGGTTGGGCCATTCGGTAGTAGTACCCCGTCCTATCCGCCATATTTTTTTACTATCTCCTAAAGGCATGTATACTTACATGGTCCGGATGCTTGTGTCCTGGTTTACCGTAGTAGTAGGGAGGATGGTTAAAGCAATTAGCTAAACCATCATGCCATGTGTAACGTTCTTCTGTTTGTGGACTCTAATGTATTTATGGTTCCTTGCTTTGTACTTTACCTTCGGTCCATGGAGTAAATTTTCTAGTAGCAAAACGTCAAGATTGTGTAAATGTGAACAGAAGACCGGGACAAGCACAACCCCAACTCCTCCCACAAGTTGGTAAGGAAGATAAAATCATAAGAATTTGCCATTACTCAAAACTACGACATATCACATAGATATTACATAATATTGAGAAAAATGTCATAACGCCTAGTTTTTTTACAAATGAAAGTAATATTCCAGAACATTGTCAATCGCATATTACAACTGTATGTGCTTTCCCGTGGCAGTGGCCTCAACGTCCCCCATATGTACTGCCTCGAGTTGAGCGGCCGGATAAGGTCCCCACGGCGACGTCCGGAGTGTCGGTGTCTCCTTCGTCCTGATGGTTTCTCGTCGAGCATCTCTTGAACGTGTGCTCACACTCCTTGCAAATTGATCACTTTTTCGTACGACGTCCGGCTTCTGCTTCGTCTATGTCGTTCTTGATGCGTCGTACCTGTTGCCGACCGACCTTTCCCTTCAACCTTTCAATGTCTACGGCCCATATTAGTTGCTCCTAGGTCGGATGGCCAGTGAAATAGTCAACAACGGCGTAACCATACATCTCTGCACTCCATGTTTGCATTATCTCCTCCTTGTTGAGGTAATAAGAGAGGTACTACTCAGGATATTTGTGCCACCGTGTAACATGCGGCCATGACATGGGAGCGGGGCCTATGCAGAAAAAGAGGCTTGTTGCAAGTGCATACGGAACTAGCGCGGCGTAGCGTGCACTCGTGGGTAATCCTCTCGCAGTTCGTCTAGCGACGTTCTTTATTCCTGTACATTACCTCGAAGCGAAGCTCCTTTGTGCCCATCTTGAATGCGCGGTGCATCTCACCCTTCTTGCTCTTCACCTCTATGTACTTGGTGATCATGCCGGAGTAGAGTACTCTGTCATTTGCCATGGCGAGCGACGTGTTGTTGCTTCTGTCAATAAAGTAGTTTGTCCTACCGTGGAGAGTTGCCTCCATAATACCAACCAAAAGTAGGCACCTTGCGCTGCGCATGGTCCAGTTGTAAACCTTGGCTAGATTGGTTGTCATGATACCATATCAAGCATCACCCCTGTTATGCAACAGTGACCACTTCTCTTTAGACTCGTGCTCAATCCAGTCCGAGAAGCATTTCACCTGCGCCCCGTCCTCCTCGTCAGACTGGGACCATCTGTGGGTAGTCGTGGCAATGCTTGAAGTGCAGTCGGCTAGCTTGGCGCGACCTTATCGCCGCCTCCCTTACAGGCGTCCGGTCCGCTTATCCATAATCTTCCAGATTGCTTCAAACTTCCGCTGTTAGTTCTGGTTGCACAGCCGCTTGAACAGGTTCATCAGATTCTTGTTGCTGAACTGCTTATAAAAGTTTGCCCTCCAAGTGCCTCATGCACCACCTGTTCTGCAGATCCGCCCATACAAATGATTTGTTATCTCCTTATTGTAGCTGGGTTATTGCACTAAGCAGGCCGGCATACCGATCATGAATGATGCATATGTTTGGACTACCTTGTACAACGTAAATCCTCATTATTCAGGAACCACAACCAGCTGTCCGTTTATCGCTTTCAACGAAAGCGAATGCCACGAAAGAACTTGATTATTATCGTCCGTCGCTATTGCGGTCAGTGTATGGGCCTTGTACTTTTCAGTCAGGAATGTGCTATCTACATAAGATTGGATGGCAGAGTTGGAATGCATTGATGCATGAACCAAAGACAAATAATGCTTGTTGCAATACCCTCTTATTGGTCCGCTTCGGATGTGTGGCATCTTGAATGTTAACATGAGTGCCGAGATTCTGTCTTGTATGACTCGGAGTAGCCCTAGGAGGTTGTAGTAGGAATCCTCGAACGTGACGAACCTTGATTTTGCTGCCTTCTGTTTTGCCTTCTAAGCCTGGACATAGTTGATTGTGTACTGGAACCTTGTCTCAATCGCACGAATGATGGATCATGGCTCAAAATCAAGATTATCCACGATCTCTCTGTATAGGAGGTTGGCGATGAAGCCTGATGATAGGTTCCTATCGGACTGCACTGACTCAGCGACGACGCATACGTGCGGAACCACTATATAGCACTTCTAGTAGGTATCCCACTTAGGCTGAAATGCGTACACTCGCCAAGGACATCTCTCTATTTCGCACTTCACGTCGTAGCATCTTAGATTACACGTGACGACTGTGAATTTGCGTCGCACCGACAAGGCCCAGAATTTGACCGCCTCCTGCACGACCTCTTTACATTTGTACACAGCTCCTTGCTTGACCTCGCTTTGGTTGTACTTGCACGACACACAGGAGCCTTCGTCGACGATGTGGTTGTTGAGCTGGTATGTGTTCTACTCGGATAGAACCGCCAGTTAGTCCACATCATCCTCGTCGTCGGATCCTTCATCTTCTGACAATGCATTGTAGTTTCGGGATTCCTGATCCATCATTTGCACTATAGCTTCCAGCTCCTCACCCTCGTCAGCTAGTCCACTGGCCTGCCTGATTGGAGGAGCTACTTCTCCAGGGTCTTCGTCGACAGCATCAACAACTCTGGGAGCTTCGGGCATTGTGTGTGTCGTGCTATGGCTGGAGTCACTGACTTCTTCTTCAGCATCACCACCCTTTCTTGTTCAACTGCGAATGCAGGAGTGGTCTTGGCATATGTCTAGGCCAGAAAGACAAAATCCCACCCTCCCCCCTCGCCACGCGTAGATATGATTGCCATGACTTTGTTCCATTCAACTGCACTAACTCCTAATATGTGGGCTATATTGCTCGGGGGGTAAGGCAGCTCAATCTCATATCATACACATCATAGTCCACTTGGAATGTGTAAAACAACCACCACATCACAGCGCTTCATGTACGCCCCTTTGCTCTTGGCAGAGGCATGATCGCCGATTGAAAATAATGCAGATCATTCCCCTCGGGACCTTCCGAATAGTCCTCGGACCGTAGTAAATTTTAAAATTGGTGACGTCCGACATAATTGACGCACTGCACCATGAAGAACATTTTCACGATTAACTACATATATAAAACAAGACTACCAATTGAAAAGAATTATGTATAACATACTATACTACGCAACCGTATATCCAAAATTGTGTAATCCATTCGGTTCAAAAAATTACCTCATAGGTGGGCAACCGGACGGGCAGCGCTCCATTAACTTCTCTCTTTCCCTCTACTCCTTTCCCTTCTTCTCTTTTTTCTAAATACAAATGAGTCATGTGCTACATTTTAGTATTTCATGGAGCTTTCATAGGGGAAAGAGTCCCTGTCGTCACTGATGATAGAAAGTTGGATCGACGACAGAGTGGACAGGGTACCTGTCGCCGGTTGAACTGGCGACAGGCTCGACACCGGTGACAAGAACCCATTTTTGTATTGTTATTTTTTAGGTTGATTATTTATTTTTGTATTTTTTTTTAAAAAAATAGTCTACCATGCTCAAACTAGGAAGAAAACGTGGTCGCATCTCAACCAACGACAACGGCCTGGCGTGGTCTGGCCACCTTTAGTCAGTGGCAGGTCACTGCCGGGGACTACATGTATCGTAGGCCGTGTACTGCTGATTAGATGCACAACAGGTCAGTCCGTAGCAGCTCATCTGTCGGAGACTAAATGCATCGCAGACCATCTACTGCTGACCGGGTGTATAACACAACAGATGTTTTCATAGAGTAAAATACTATTTTTGACATTTCATTTTAGAAAAAGACTTTTTTCTTGTTATTTCACTAAAAAAAGACACCGAACGAGGCAAAAACTCGATAAACTGCTCCCGGAAAATGCCGCTCCTCCCCGCGCCGTTCCGAGCCCTCTTGCCGCCCTCCTCCTCCGCCGCCCCTCGCTGCGCCGCCGCCGCCGCCGGACCGCTGCTCTGCGGGCGCCGCTCGCCTATCGCCGGGGCGATTCTGTTCCTCGGCATCGGCGCCGTCGCCTGCAGGACGGGGTGCGCCTTCTCCCACCGCCGCCTCCCCTTCCTTGGGTAGCCCCTCTTTCCTCCCTCTCTTAGTTTGTGATGCATATTGTTTTTTGCTTGATGCGAGGAAGGTGCTCGCATTCGGATGGGGTTCCGCGAAACGTCGCGCTGCCGCGGTTTGGATTGGTCACTGGTGTGCGCTTTGTGGGATCACTGACTAGTGGCTAGGTGCCCATTTGTGAGTAATCTGCAAAATTGATCTGCCATTGTACGCTTTTGTTGAGGTCTTTGGCTGTTCCCAACGTACATACACTGCTAAAATTGGATTCGTGAACTATGGCAATTGGCATCAGTGTGGCAAATTGGAAGGTATTAATGTGTTATTCATTTAGCAACATAGAGACGCGAACTTTGCAGGGTAACAGTGTTAGGCCAGCTTATTTTAATATCCTGTTCATGTAGTGACATCTAGGTGCGAATTTTGCAGGGCAAGGGGTCTCAGCTCTGCTCGGATGGAGTCCGGTTCCACCACTGTGCCCTCCATTGTTGTGTATGTGACTGTTCCAAATAGGGAAGCAGGTAGTTTATGCCTGTTTTTTCTCCTATTCTATTGTTGCTGCATTCCCCTGTTGGAATTTGCTAATAAATATATTAACTTTCTCCAAAAGTCAGATTTGTGTCTCAAATGCTCTTCTATCTTGCGAGCACCCTTGTCCACTTAATTGATTTTGTCTTTGCCTCTTTTGTTCCGTGTTATTACTATTGCATCTATTTCTGGGTTTTGCCTTCGTAGTCTTAAAAGGATATCTACTGCAGGGAAGAAGCTTTCACAGAGCATCATCAGCGAGAAGCTTGCTGCTTGTGTCAATATAGTGCCTGGTTTGTCAACTCGTCACCTCGCTTCCTTTTCATTTTCAATGGATGACATTATGAACAGAAAATCATATGCCAGTTTCATTGGCTATTTAGATTACAAACTGCTTTATTTAATAGAAAAGATCGTTATGAGCTTCAAAAGTCAAGAGATAATGACAGCACTGAAAAGGTCTACTAGAGATGGCGCTATTAACAAGCTGAGCTTGATAAAACTGCACTCTGCTCAGCTCTGGGAACAGACTCTGCTAGAACTTGCTTAAGTTCAGCATATGTAGAGCTGAACAAAATGGCTCAGATGAATCCATGCAATAAATATTTCTTTACACATCTTGGCTTGGGACAACCAAAACACACATAAACTGGAAACATCGAATGTGCAATTTAAAGAAATAGCAACGTGTAATGCCCTCAGAGAAGAGTTAGTGATTAAATGATTGCATTTATCCATGCTGTTCATACCTTACTCTGTGATCTTAGAACATTCTTGGGAACTGCTCCTGTCATATTTTTTACTTACTGTTTCATGTATTCTCTAGTGGTGAAATATACTAAAGTCCTGAATCCTTTTTTTTTCCAGGCATTGAATCTGTTTATTGGTGGGAGGGAAAGGTACCGTGCTAATATTTGTTTCAGATACAAAATAAAATATTAATTCTACTTATCTGTTTATTTTTGTTGAAATCCTTTTGATGAAGTACTTTTCCTTGCTTATCAAAGTTCTATAGTGATCAATAGTATATGCTTTTTCAGGTGCAAACTGATGCTGAAGAGTTACTCATCATCAAGACTAGGGAATCTCTTCTAGATGCTTTGACCGAACATGTCAAAGCCAACCATGAATATGAGTAAGCTTCACTCGGTTTATTGATCTTGTTGTGTTTATCTGTTGAACTATATATGATTAAGCAACATTGGTCTTGTTGTGGGATTTATTGGTTAGTTGTTCATGCAGTGTTCCTGAAGTTATTGCTTTGCCCATAAGTGGTGGTAACACCAAGTATCTGGAATGGATCAGGAACAGCACTAAGGAAAACTGATCTGGTTTACACACTAGTATGCGTACTGCAGTTTCAAATGCCCAACAAACAATATGAAGTGAATGATCAATTCCAGAGGTTGTGCAGAAGGATGTTTTCACCGTGGGTCTGTCACCTGTGTATCTCAATGGCATTGCTGTATGGAATACTGGAGTTGTCTTTACCATCTCCTAGCGACGAGTTACTTGGTGTCTTGTGTGATTGTGCACATTCAGAAATTGATTTATGGAACAATTGACCCATGTACATGAAACCTTATTATTCGTACTTGTGTATTGTTACCCCTGATCGGTGTTTGGTATGGAGTTTTCTGGCAATGTGGCTAATACTTGCAGTGCAGCCGCCAGCTGTAGAACTACCCTCCGATGATCTCTCATGCGCTATCATCATCAGATCTTACCCGATCATTCCATTCCTTGGCAAGCTCAGGTACGGGACAACCGGACGGGTGCATCATATGAAAATGAGACATGATAATAAAAAAAAGTAGTAGCTCTAGCCTCTAGTCTGCACTTTATAGTTTCTTCAGAAGAGAGAATTTCACTGCATAAATCATCACTTCCATGAAAAAGTTCAAGCCACAAATACACACTAGTCTGGTTCCTCGCTCATTTGCTGCAGAAACTCCAGGGGGGCAAATGGGCAGCAGCTCTAGGCAGAGAACGGGTCGGCAAGGGCAATGTTTGAGGCGGACCTGTCGAAGTCGAGGGTGCTACGCTCGTCCCTGACGAACACAATCCGGGCATCCTTGGAAGCTCGGCTCTCCGGGCACAGCGCAGACAGAAGCCTCTCGGCCTGCCTCCTGCCGGACCTGCTCGTCCTGATGGTCATCGTCTCCAGCACCGTCGCCCTCGCAAGGAGGAACTTGGCGAACGCAAGCTTCTGAGAGACCAAGCTCCTCTCCGAGGAGTGCCCCTGATGGGCAAAGCTCAGCGCCCTTAGGACGATCGCCTTAAGGCGGTTTTCGAGGCACGGGATGCAGCCTGCCAAATCTGCCATGTCGTCCAAGCTGAAGTACTCACAGTTGTCCTGATCGTTCGTGAGCTGAGGAAGGGAACACAGGGAACATGTACGGTACGTTAGTCACGATGATGTAGAAATCTTTATTTAATTATTTATTTATAATTTTTTTATGAATAATAACATAGAAGCTAGAATCGTAAGATCTTTTTACGACTACCTCGTGATTGTAAATTTTTCTACGATTACCTCATGGTCGTAAATCCTTCTACGATCAGGTCAGCCACGACCACCCTATAATCGTAAGTTCTTCTACGACTAGCACATGGTTGTAAGTTCTTCTACAATCACCTCATGGTTGTAAGTTTCTCTACAATCAGGTCAGTTACGACCACCCTATAATCGATCGAGCTTACAGACAAATATGACTAATTGATTAGGGCATCTAAACAGTCAGTATATGTTATTATTCTCCGGAATAACTGCACGATTAATCTCTCCGTCCTGGTGATAACTGCCCGGTGACGTGAAAACGTTACTTCTCCAACGGTAATCTCCGGTAACCGTGTCATCATTTGAAGCATTGATACGCCATTTGGGCTGGAGAAATTGTCGCTCACTTCGAGCACACTATAAAAAGAGGAATCACCAGACGACGGAGAGGGGAGAGGAAGAAGACACAATCAGGAGCACAAGACACTGCATTTCAGTCTTTCTCTTGATCTGTAACCAGCATACTCAATATAGCCACACAGGAGTAGGGTTATTATTCTCTTCGGAGAAGGCTCGAACCTGTATAAAAATCCATGTGTCATTTTCTTTACGTGATTTGAGTCTTAGAGATCCCCCGAATCAAACAATCATTACGTAAATTCGATTCTAACACACCGACAATTAGTTTCCTTTACCATAATTGGATTGGTCTATGCCTGTTTGAAGTGATTGGGTCAAAAATTTCTGATCCGACCTCGAGGTGAAGAGTTTCCAAGCAGAGGTGGTGGATTAGCAGCTCCAATGCTTGCTTTACCTTGTCGTAGTTGTACACGTTGATGCTCAGGGCGATCGCCTTCACGCCATTGTTTTGACCGGCGGGGAGCTGTACGCACTGCAACAGCAGAAGGTGCAATCGATTGTTAAGAAGCAAGAAGACGTTGAAGTATGAGTATCTCAAGAGGATGGATTCCATTGCCACGCTCCAATGCTAGTGTTCTTCTGTTGTTCATCACCTTGCTGACGACGTTCACCTGGTCGTGCTGCATGGCTGGGCTGCACGGGGCGCGACCATTCTGTACATGTCGGACATATGTAGCTTCGGCAGGTGGCTGGAGGCCACCAGCTTGCCGGCTTCCGCCCGGCACGCCGGCCACCACAGCATCCGCTCCAGGTTGGGCGCGTGCTTGACGCAGACCCATAGGTACAGCGCCGCGGTCAACGTCAGGCTCCAGAGGCTGCTGCTGCAGATGCGCGCTACCCTGTTCACCACCCAGAAGGGTTCGAGCGAGAGGCTCTCCAGGGCGGGGCACCGCGATAGCGGCGCCTCGACCTGCTCCGCCGTCATGAGCATGTGGTCCAGCGTGATCTGCGTGACGTGCGGAAGCGACAGTGCCGGTGAGAGAGCGTCGTCCATGGGCCACTGGCCGTAGGCGAGGTTCAACAATCGGAGCTCCCAGCAGTAGTACATGATGGACGGGGGGAGCTCGCCTTATCTTCTGATCGCGTGCTAGGGATCCACGGCGAATTGGACGATTAGTTCTTGGACGCCACGTGTAGCCATCTCCGGCATCGCGAGGGCGGTTAGGTGGTCTCCCGGCCGCGTCCGACGGAGGCAGAACCGTTGGATTGGGCCGCCGTATGCGAGTAGTGAGGATGCGATCGTCTTGGTGCGCTACTCTGCCTGATCCAGCCACTGCTCGTCGGAACGATGGCGGCGCTCCCCGTGCTAGAGGTTTTCGTCGTCGACGGTGTTGGGGAGGCAGTCCGGCGAGGAGAAGAGGTAGCTCCACCTCGACGAGAGCACGGTCGTCCGCGCGGCGTCACGAATGGTCAAGAGGGAGAGGATATCACAGAGGATGTCATCGGAGAGCTCGCTGATCATGTCTGTGTGTGCTGATCCCTTTCTCTTCTTAGCAAAGGCGTCGACCGGCACCATTAGAACGAAGATCAAGGCGATTCAGAGTTGTGTATGGTAACTGCGCTTGGAGGAGTGTCGAAGATGAGTTTTTACGTCTCCAATCACAAAAGTGTCTTCGTGCCGAAGAGCTAGATACTTTTTAACATCGGATTTGCCAAATATGAGTTATCTGAAAAATCGCTAAATCTTAGTTGATCTTCTAACCTTTGGATCTCCTCTTCTCCGGCGTCGTCGGGTTAGAGCTCGGGTTCACCGATTCACCAATTAGGGTTCAGATTCACAAGAGCCTGAATTATAAAGGGGGGGAAGAGGGCGACAAAAGCACGACAGTGGTGCGGCGAGGCGGCGTTGGCACCACCTCAACCGCGGGATGGAAGACTACGACGGGTTGGTCGACGAGCTCGAACGAGGAGGGACGTTGGACTCAAACGAGGAGGGGAAGGTAGACAAGCTTGAACAAAGAAGGGAGTCAATGGTGGCGGGGCGACGGAGTAGGAGGTGGGGTTAGAGTTCGAAGGTGAGATGTTGGGTTTTATATAGTAGGTGAAGGGGATGATTGTGGGAGGAGGGTGCGCGGCGCGGCAGACTAGGAGGTGGGTTTAGGGTTTGGGGGAGATATGTTGGGTTTTATATAGTAGGTTAAGGGTATGATCAAGGTGGTTTGATCTAGATCCAAGGGTTAGAGATTTTCCCTTCAATAAGGAATACATAGACCCATAGGAGATTACACAGATTGCCCCATTAGGCCATGTCTAGTGTGGCAAAAAATCAATGCTGACAAGAGAGAGAGAGAGAGAGAGAGAGAGAGACTAGAATCATTGCAAATACACTAGAGTAGGTGATGCCAAAGAAAAGTTCCTGAAACTGACACATCTATTTGCATCGCAACCTAGGCAATAAAAAATAGATTTTAGCCATATAGGTGAAAGAGGAGGAGGTGGGAGAAGAACAAGGAGATGGGGTGGGTTTTCTTGTTTTGTTTTGTTGTGGGAACCACTTCGGCACTAGCACCGACGTCGACATCCTCCCATGCCCTTGTCGTCATCCCTCCCATGCCCTTTCTCCACCTCCCATTCCTACTAGTGCCACACCGCCCGAAGACTCATCACCGATGTCCCCACCACCCACCGTTGTTGGGTCCAGGCCATCCATGTCCCATCATCACTGGATCCGCCCACCAACGTCTACTCCCGAGCCAACGTCACCAAATCCACGACCCAGTGACGCCAGATCAGGGCCACAACTGCCATCCCCATTCCGTCGTCGTCTGAGGCCACCCCACTACTCGTCTTCACCTCTGAGAAGTCACCGCCGTTGTCTCCGGTCCTCCTCCATAGTCGCTTGCACATGTCGTTGGGGGCTCGCCGGCTCCTCTGTCTCCGCTATTTGGGATCAACTCGCCCGTTCCTGAGGCCACCCCCTCTACTCGTCGTCGCCTCTAAGAGGCCGTCTCTGTCGCCTTCATCTCAGTCCCATTCCTATTTTTCGTGGCAGCCACCGCCACCGCCAATGACCTGCAACTCTGATCTTCAACGAGAGCTTCTGCCGATAGTTTCGATTATTTTCTTGCCAAGTGTTTGGTTCGTCTTTAGTTTGGGCCAACAATTGGTATCAGATCCTGAGTTCTTGACCCGTGTATGCCTAAGATCATGCCGCGTTCTCCGGGAAGTTGTGTTACCGGTGACGAGGCAATATCGGATGTGATGGCGAAGGATAGTTCAGCTGTCTCACTGCATTATCCGATGCTCACGAAGAGTAATTATGCAGTATAGGCAATCAAGATGAAGGTGTACATGCGTGCTCAGGGAGTGTGGGACGCGATTGAGGACGACAACATCGATGTGCGCAAGGATCAGATGGCCTTGGCGGTGATCTATGGAGGCATATATGAGGAAACGCTCTTCCTACTGGCCGAAAAGGAGACAGTCAAAGCTGCGTGGAAGACGTAGAAGGCGATGCATCTTGGCGACGATCGTGTCAAGGAAGCACGAGTACAGACTCTCAAGAGCGAGTTCGAGGGGATGCACATGAAAGAGACGGAGTCGATCGATGACTTTGC
Source organism: Hsuehochloa calcarea (assembly GCA_036346395.1). Classification (NCBI taxonomy): domain Eukaryota; kingdom Viridiplantae; phylum Streptophyta; class Magnoliopsida; order Poales; family Poaceae; genus Hsuehochloa; species Hsuehochloa calcarea. The sequence goes on from CM070598.1 coordinate 65,872,152, forward strand.
CACGAGGTTGACAACGATTGTCAATCAGATCTGAGTTTTGGGGGACAAGATGGAAGAGAGCTATATTGTGAGAAAATTCCTTCGGGCAGTTTCTGGAAAGTTTTTACAAAACGTCTCCGCCATTGAGCAATTTGGCGACCTCAATGTGACGGTTGAGGAGGTGATCGGCCGCTTGAAGGTGCACGAGGAACGAATCCGAGGATTTGGCAGCAGCGAAGATGAACACTTGCTGTTAACTCGCGCCGAGTGGGAGGCCCGATCGTCGAAAGGCAAAAGCGAGGGCTTTTCTGGCGGCTCTAACGGTGGTGGTAGCCGAGGCCGCAAGAATTAGAAATTTGACAAGTCAAAAGTGAGATGTTATAATTGTCAGGATTTTGGACACTTTACTTCAGAATGCCGCAATCCGAAGAAAGAGAAAATGCTTCTTGCTGAAGCTCTCAGCGATGATGAACCAACACTGCTATGATGCTGAGTCGAGTCTGTATGTTATTCAAGTTGAAGTTGTGACCAACTTGATGTACCGAGTACGAGTTGGGCAAGTGTAGTTGAGACCGACTGTCCTTAGTTGAGTACGAGTTGGAGCACAAGTCGTAGTTGAGACCGACTGCCTCAATGAGTAAGAGTCCAAGATGTGTTCGAGTTGTATCATCATCTTCGGACAAGTAAGTATGAGCTAAGTTGAAGACGAGTCCAACTGGTAGAGACCAAGATATGTTTGAGTTGTGCCATCGTCTTCGGCCGAGTGTGTGGGAGCAATGTTGAAGTTGAGTCCAACTGGCAGCACACAAAATATAATAAGTACAACAAAGATTAGGGAGTGATTGGTAGATAATCTTTTTTAGTTTAGTTTTTGAGTTCATATAGTCGTATCTGAGCCGGCTTCATGTTGAGGTCGAGTCCGGCATTGAGTCAAATTAATAGCCTTTATAAGCATGTAATAGAGAAGCAAAGCAATGTAAGAAAAGTAGAGAAGCAATAGAAAGAAAAGAATTCACTTGTTTCGTTGCGTACGTGACTCACCAGCGCATGTGTGTGCTTTTTCATTCATGACTTCCAGAGAGCCATCGAGTACGTGCGTGTGCTTCACCTTGGATCAGCCTCCAGCGCATGTGCATGTGGAAAGTTCCAACGAGAGCTTCTGCCGATAGTTTCGATCATTTTCCTGCCAAGTGTCTGGTTCGTCTTTGGTTTGGGCCAACAGGCAGGTAGTAGGAGAAGACACCATTGTACACGCTCCCGGCCTGGGACAGCAAGGCCATAGGCCCCCGACCCTGTTGCTTGTAATCCTGACTTGGTCAGGTCTGTTATCTGCACCAGGTCTTCAGCTAGTGCGTGTCTGTCATCAGTTAGTGGGTGAGTGTAATTTCTGTTACTGCTCAGTGTGCGTAATCGTCGAAGGTCGTGTGACCGACAAAACTGGATCATGGTAAGATTCGTTTTTCATACCTACGGTCTAGAAAATTGCAAAAAGAAAAAAATTCGCATCTATCATCCATACCGAGCCCTTTGAGCCCTTGCAATTTTTTCTTTTTAGTTTGCTTGTTGAATCTTTAGTTGAATTATTGTGTCTAGTTGCTGATCTTTAGTTCTTGTTATTGTCTAGTTGGTCGTTGTCTAGATTGCTTATCGTGTTTTTCCTTTGCGTCGGTTAATCGTTCTTTATGGTTCTTAGTTTTTGCATCTAAAACAAAAATTAATGGATTAGAACTCCTCTAATCTGCACAAAAAAGAGAACACTTTGCTGTTATTTGCGACTTGTGGAAAACCCTAAGGCCGGCAAATAATAGAAAGAGAAAGAGGCCGCCACACAGAACAAAAGCCGTGGTAGAAAAAAAGAAGAAAAACAATCTTACGCCAAAACCAGTGAAAATTTGTAGAGTCCTTCTACATATGGCCATAAGCTTGCAAAAAAAAATTTCAGCAAGTTTGGCTCACGGAATCAAAAGATATAGTAGTTTCAAGATTGAACGAGAGTCGGTTTCGAGTTCGAGTACGATTCCGTTTCTGAGACACCTTCAATAAAACGGGCATAACTTTTGCATACAGTGTTCGTTTTGGACGTTCGGTACTCATTGGAAAGCTAACAACGAGGCGCATCCTTTCCACATAATCCACTTGTCACCCTCTAGGGTCCCCACAATCGGCCATCTACAGCCCCGAATTCACGTCACAAGTTTTCGGTTTCAGTTTTTGCCGTTTCTTTCGGTCTTCCATTCGGAATTCGGAATTTGGGGTTCGCCTCAACTTCAAAGTTGTAGATCTCGTCGAAACCTTTCAAACGAATATATATAAGCCATATAAAACTTTGATCTTTCATCTTTTGAGACTAGCTTTTGTTTACTGCTTCAACTAGAGGACTGTTTACATTGCACGTTATTCTGGTTTTGTGCTCTACATCGTGTAACAATCTTGTGCCCCAACAAACAAGTTAGAGTAGTTGTCTAGCGTCTCTCCTAGCACTTGGTGTGAGAATTTTCTTTGCTTACATCAAGTCACATTGATCTTTACGTGTGCATTCATACACTTCTCTTGGTAGGTTTTGATTAGCTAGCTCTTTCTAGGCTAGGATCAGCAACTTTGACTAGTACGTTGAACAATATTTCAACATGTATTAACTGATTTGATTATTGCTGATCCTTGATACTATATTTAAGCCTTCCGAGCTCCACTTCCTACTAACTCAGCAGGTGCCGTCCCTCGCAATCGTTGGGCTGATCGCAAGTGAGAGTATCACGAACCAGCCATCAGTTGTACCATTTCCTTGCTGCATTAATAAGAACTTGTAAGAACTGAGTATAAGCTTGAGTGTGAGTGACTTAGTTGAGTCTCTAGAACCTAGCAGTTGATAGGGACATATACTTGTGATTTGTTTCCTTATTTTCTACTAACTATGTCATGTTCAAGGGATGATTGCAAGATATATCCACATCTTCTTCGAACCGTTGGATGGGAGTGCAAGAAAGTGAACGAGGAAGATGCACGCTTGAGACAATTTTCTCCACCACGGGAGGTATATGATTGTGATAGTACGTGTTGTAAAATTAAACTTACCGTGCCTTCTTTTGCTGGGAATTATGATCCCGATGGTTATCTCACAAGGGAATTAGTTGTACAATAATTATTTGCATGCCAGGAATATCCTAATCATCTAAAAGTTAGGGCTGTTACCTGCGCGTTTTATGATTTTGCATCTATTTGGTGGAGTGAATACAGTCGTACTATACCTAGAACTTGGGATGCTATGAAGAGAGCTATGAGAGCTAGATTTGTGCTTTCATATTATTCTCATGATTTGCTGAATAAATTACAACGTTTACGCCAAGATAGTAACACTGTAGAAGAGTGCTATCAAGAATTGCAAACTGCCTGGTCTCGTTGTGGCTTAGAAGAAATTGAAGATGCTAAAATGATTAAATTTTTAGGAGGATTAAACCATCACATTCAGAATAAACTTGTTTATAAACCTCCAACTGTCACTCGCTTGTTTCGTCTTGCTTGCACTGTTAAAAGGAAGTACAGGGACGACAATCTAAAACTAGTCATGCACTTTCATCGACTTTCACTACACCTTCATGTGTACATGACACAAACAAGCGTATGATACACATCTCGGCTTTTAGATCATCTTAGGTTGCTCCTTCTACTGCTGCTCCTACTATGATTGCCGCCCGTGATGCTGTGAGCGTCACTCTATCTCATAGCCTTACTTATTGGCTCGCTCATTGGTAATTGAAGCTCGCTCATTGGTAATTGAGCTAGAGCAAGAAAAAGAAGGGGAAGCTTGTGACAATTCACCGCCTCTAGTACCAACATCATCTGAGTCGAGCCTACAACGTAATACCAAAGGAACCGATTTGAACACTCAATCTGAGATCAGTATCCATTATTTTATTCTTAGTATCATTGAACAAAGAGAAAATCAGATTGTAGTAGAAACCATTGAATCACATGAGGTGAAGGAACCTAGTGTTGAGAAGGCAAATATTAATTCCCTAGCGACAGAATCTGATATTATTAATAATCTGCATGAATCATGTGATAATTTGATTGATTTGCCTGCTGACTTGAGTGCACCATGTGATAACATTGTTGATTTACCTGTTGACTTGAGTACACCATGTGATGAAGTAATTGAATTGTCTGCTATTGTGAGTACTTCATGTGATGAGTTAATCGCATACAATGATCATGTGGAATTGGTTAGATATAAAGATGTCTTGACTAGAATTTCTCCTACTGACTCTTTATGTTACATTATGTCGGATCCACCTATGAAATTGTCAAATGCTATGGAGAAAGTTTCTATAATTGCATGTTCGAAATCCTTATTTAGTGTCTACACCCCTGGATATAAGTTTAATTTGATTGGAGACTATGGTGTAGACAATCAATTTCTAGTATATCGAATATGCATAACTTGTCATCACATGGATGAATTAAAGCCTGCTGTTTTGGATAATAATAATTGTGTGCTGAATCTTGTTCAATATGAGAGGAAAATAAAATTTATTACTCATCCAATGCATATATGTTCATCCCTTATTGCACCATCTCGTATTGACAATCCGAATATTGATGCTGAAGTATGGAAGAACTTACAATTCTTTTCACCATTGCTAGATGAATTTGCTATTGCTCGATTGAAATCTGATTATATGGATGAATGTTGTTTGATTCCAAAAGTTGTAGATTTGCCCAGATGTTGCATAAACACTTCACTTACATTTGCAAAACTAGTTGCAATAATTGTTGTGTGAGAAATTTTGTTTTGATCATTCGCATATATGATTACTCTTGGGTTAATAATACAATAATATTTTATGATCGCTGCTGTCTTCTAACATTAATTGTGCAACAACGAAGAACCGTTAAAATAGATGACATATACATATACCATGCATATACCTTGGCTTCTTTGTTACCCTATTTTCAGCTTATCAAAAGCCGAGAACGGCTTTGTTTTCAAGAAAGGGATGATGATGAGGACATAACCCCTATGGATACAACTATATTTTCTATGCTTGTTGTTCCAAGTACAAGAGCTCGTACGCTTCACTTAAATTATCAGGTGAGCTTGTTTTTTTTGAGTGTCTTTATATTATATGAACTATATGATACTACCTAATGATGAAATATATATATGTGCAGCACCATGTCACTTTTGGTCCAAGCAAAGCAAGCAGTTCGAGCTGGACCCGTTTTGGAATCCAGTTCGGCCCCCGGAATCAGCATGACAGCACTAACTTAAAACAGACATAACTTTTACATAAGGAGTCCGTTGGAGGTCCACGGGTACTTGATGGAAAGCTTATTTCGTCCTCTTTCCAACGGATCTGGTCTCACCTCCAAATTCTTTATGGACTGACCGCAATCATTAAAAGATGCTATATCTTCTTTTTGGATCAAATTGGGCTTGGTAATCATACTCAACTTGGCCCATATGTCGGCGACCCACCTGGGGCGCAGTTACTGTTTACATGAACAGTAACTCCACGAGTTTAGTCCTACCCCACTTTTTCTTTTAGATTTGTGGCTCCTCATCCCCTATTTAAGGAGGACGCACCCCCTTTAGTTTCCTTGAATTTTGTTTATGTTTAGTTTGTCTTCATAGCAACTTGTATCTTTTACGTGCGTCGACTAGACCACCCAATTAAGATCATTATTCAAAATCCCAATTCAATTCAATATTTCAATTCCTATTTACAATTTCAGATTGTTTTATCTTGTTCTTGCGTGCTTCTTCGGTGTATGCAGGAATTTGACCTTCGTGGTCAGTTCATCTAGGTATTCATGCACGGTTGATAACGACTTGTCAATCAGTTCAGCGATTGCGTGGTTTCGAGCCTTGCGTGTTCGTAGCCAGGATCGTAAGAGTTAAGCGACGACTCCCGAACTTATCGTTCTCATCGAAAGATCGGGCCAACAAACAAGGACCTTCGGGTTCATTAGAGGGACAGGGAGGAGAAGAGGGAGGCAGGGCCGCTGGGCACGATGGGCCGTGCCTAGGGATGGCAATTGTACCCGATTACCCGTGTGCCCGCGGGTGAATACCCTAATGGAGGTGGGTATATGCATCTTTCTTTGCCTACGGGTATAAAAACGGGCACAATAACCTACCCATCGGGTAAACGGGCGTGGGCATGGGTACGCTCCACCTGTGCCCGCTTCGCCCGATTACCCATCATATACACTGACAGGTGGGACCGTAGACACCCTCACTAAATCACTATATAAAGCACTAAAACCCTAGACATCCCACACACCCACTCCTACTGCCTCCCACCTCTAGCCGCCTCCCACTTCCCCCGATCTCCTCCAGTATCCCCTATCTCCTATTCTCCTCCCGTCTCCATCGCCGGACCACGCCTCCCCTCTCCCCTATCTCCTCCCAACCCCATCGCTGGACCGCGCCTCCCGTCTCCAGATCTCCTCCCATCGCCCCCGGCCACCGCGCCTCCTGTAGCCGGACTGCGCCTCCTGTCTCCCCTTTCTCCTCCCAATCCCATCGCCGGACCGCCGCCTCCCGTCTCCAGATCTCCTCCCATCGCCCCCTGGCCACCGCACCTCCCGTCTCCCCTATCTCCTCCCATCGCCCACCGGCCACTGCGCCTCCCGTCTCTAGATCTCCTCCCATCGCTCACCGGCGACCACGCCTCCCGTCTCCCCTATCTCCAGATCTCATCCCGGCCGTCCTCCTCCCGACCGGCCGCCCTCCTCCCGGCCATCCTCCACCCGCCCAGCCGCCCTCCTCCCGGCCGTCCCCCCGATCCAAATTTCCAGATCTCCTCCCGGCCAGCCGTCCTCCTCCCGCCCAGCCGCCCTCCTCCTGGCCAGCCGCTGCCCCCGTCCTCCTCCCACCTGCGCTTATTAACAACCTTTTTATGTCATTTTGTAACTATACTTCTCATCCCTTCCTTTTTCTAATATATTGAACCGTTCTCCTTTACAGATCGAATGTTCACAGATGGCGGACATGGCAAATGAACTTGTGAAAGCTAATGGATTTTCTAATGGTGATTTCCTGCCATTCATTTAACTATCTATTCTACGATAGTCATTCGATAATCAATATATCATGCTTATTTGGCTATGATTTGTACATCTTACTGCAATCGAATGTGAGTATGGTTGTGCATCTTACTGCAATCGAAGATGCAGAATATAAAGAAGACAAAATTGAATGTGAGTATGGTTGTGCATGGTGCATAAGATTATCGGCATGAGTCCTATTGGGTTCAGAAGTTTCATGCATGCGTTTCAGGAAGTTTTCCTAGTTTTTTTTTTATCAAGTATGAAAATTGTATTTGGATTTCTCTCTTATGCCTTTTTGCCCCTCTTGCAGTTTGGAATAACGTATATGGCAATGATATGAGCTGTATTAAGAAACAGGCAATAATGGAGCCACTTGGAGATCTAGTGGATGCAAATCAGTTGTCACTAATCGCGATTCTTGAAGGTAATGGCATGCTTTAAATAAAGTTACATTAGCTTAAATCCTACGCTAGTATAGTACAAAGCAAATCATCTCACGGTTAACTTGGCGAGCATGGATGAGGTGGGGAGGCAATGGTACGATCATGTTACATTCTTTATTCTTCGTTACTTGCATTATTCAAAGATTCTTTGTCGTTACATTGATACTAGTGGCTAAATTGGTAGCTAGGCGATTACTTGTACCCTCTCGCTTCTTGGATACTAATGAGTAATGGTACGATCATGTACAAAGTCGTGTGGGTTAATACTCTTGCCATGTTACGGTCTTTGGTTTGGAATCACCGTTTGATACATTTCTTTTGTTTTGCGGGGATCCTAATACGTTGAATGTGATGTCAAACATCCCTTCTTTTTGTTTGTGTTCTTGGGCTCGTCTTGTGTCACTACAAGAACTACTTCATGTTAAAGTCTTGTTGAATCTTGATACCATTTTACTTCTTGTTCTAATTCAAGTTATGATTTGAAGCAATCGATGTTATCTTCTTTGGCAATGAATGGCACACAGGGGGAGCTAAAGTTATGATTTCAAACATCCCCACTAGTGTACTTTGTTGCTTGGTGTTTCAAGTTTGGGAAGTCTCCATGTTTTTTATCACTATGGCAGGAAGCCGAGTCTTATCATGATTGTGGGTCTTATGAGTGTGACTGTGTGAGGAATCGCAGTTTGTATTTTATTTTTATTCGTTGAACTTGATTAGTTGTCTTGTCGAACTTGTGTGAATTGTGATGAACTTTATTAGTTGTTGAATGTGTGATGCACTATTGATGTGAATTGAAATGAATTTGATGTATGCATTGTTTGTGTCATTGTGTGATGAGTATGCCCGCGGGTGATGGGTGCCTGTGGGCGATGGGTACCCACGGGCGGTGGTGCATTGTTCGCAGGTAAATGGGCATACCCGCGGGCGACGAGTACCCGCGGGCGACGGGCATGAGCGAGGTTCTTCGCCCGTCGTCCTTCGCGGGCATGCCCGTGGGGGGAAATCAGGGTCGCAGGTATGTGTATGGGCGAGCACTACCCGTGCCCGCCGCGCCCGATTGCCATTCCTAGCAGTGCCTGGCACAGCACGGCCCGGCTGGGAAAAAGCCATTGTGGGGCCTTTGGCTTTAGGCGGCACGATGGGTCGTGCCCAGCAGCACACAACCTGGGGTGAAATAGCCGTTGCATGCTATTTTGGCACGGTGGGCCGTACCCGACACGACATGACCCATTTGGCGTTAGAAATTTTTGAAAATTTATTTTTTACTATTGGGGCTTTAAAAATAGCAAAAAACCCAATTTTTTTTCTATAAATAGGCATACTACCCCCTCATTCAGCACCAATCCATTCCTCAAACTCTCTTTCAAATTATGTTGTGCAAATTTAAATTTGTTGTAAGATAATTTGGCAAAATTCAAAAAAATTATGTCAAATTTTGGGAAATTCAAATTCCAGCAGCAAGTCATCAAAAGAGGTACAATACTATTTTTATCACTATATTTTTATTGTTATTATTTGTTATGCTAAGATGAAAATAATAATATCATTAGTTTCGATTTTGCAGTTTTCGTTATGAAAAATTATGATATCTTCGCTCTCACTGAGTATGGAATTTCACCGAAGGATGTTGCATCCATTGAGGAGGTTGCGGCTACCTCAAACCAATTAGTGGTTTTACTGGATGGGCAAGACAGAGTTATGTCATCAGGCTCTACGAAAAAGTAAATACCTTAAATATTGGAGAGAAATCCCTTTCCTATATGAAATTGCATTTATTTTAGATCCTAGAAGTAAAGTTGAAGTATTTACTAATGTTCTTGATCTTCTTAGTGATGCTACAGGGCTAGACTATTCTAACTATTTTGCAGAAGTTCGTTCTCGATTACATGAGGTTTACCAAAGGTATGAAAATAAGTTCCGAAAAGTCCGCTTGCAACGACCTCCAATAGACCCCACCTCAAGTAGCAATACAAATATGTGGGGGCATGATCCTCGATTGTTGTTCCTCCTGGTCTATGTCTTCTTCTTCTACAGCGTCGCCTGTTCAACCAAGAACAACCCCAACGAGTGGAAAACTATCCACCTATCTGGACAGCGATACAATGGGTTTCAACTTAGAAGCCTTTGAAATTTTGCAATGGTGGTAAGCCCATAAGTGAACATACCCCATGCTATCTATACTTACACATGATGTGTTAACTGTTCCTGTCTCGATGGTTTCCTCCGAGTCTGCTTTCAGTCTTTCTGGAAGAATATTGGGGGAGAGAAGAACACACGTCATGAGTAAGATGGCGAAGATACTTCTAACCGTGAAGGACTGGGAACAAGATGATTCGTGAACACAACACTCTGAGGAAAATACAGAGTTGTTGGACGTGTTCAAAAATCTGTATGTCGACATTGACACATAGAACAAAGTTGTATGTAGAGCTATAGATTGTACTCTTTTTTCTTTACAAAGATTTTCTCATGCTGGGTTTTACTTGGCAAATGTTTTAACGAGGTAGCTATTTCAATATTAATAAAGCTCTTTATTACATTTTCAATATGCTTATCTTATTTTTTACTCTTTATTACGTTTTCAATATGCTTATCTCATTTTTTACAACTTCATATGTATTTATAAATTCTACACATTTTTCTGTTTTTTCTTTAAATTTTCTGATTTTTTTTGTATTCATGTATTTTTAAAAAAAATTCAGACTAAGTGGGCCGTAACGGGCTCATACGTACGACGGCCGCCGGTACGCCTTTCGAGCCAGGCTTGAGCCACTAAGCACGCATATGGGTTGGCCCGGCCGACATGATTCTTCCACAGACCGGAATGGGCCTTGCCTGTGCCGGGCCAGGCCGGCCATTGTCCCCAGCTACACCTTCTCCGTTTCTTCGTCGTCGCTTGTGTCGCCTCTGTTCCTTCCTCCTCGCTTCCTTCGCTCCTGCGTTCTCTTTCTCGCCGCCTTGCCTTCATTAGCTTAGCCTTTGCCTACTGCGTGATGCCGCCCGCTCCAAGCGCTGTCCGGCAGCCGCGACCTGATCCCGGACCTTGGGCTGGTCCTAACCCTGGCGGCGTAGAGGCAGCATCTGCCATTTCAGCGATGGATCTCAGTCGCGGAGGGGCGGAGTATGCCCACATTTAAGAACTTATGTGTCCACAATCCACTCGAGAAGCAGGTCAAGAGCGGCAAGAGATGCGCTTGAGCGGCAACATCTGTAATATAATGGTAAGGCTATACCCAATCTTTTTTTTAAAAAAAATCCCTAAAGAAAAAAGCTCTTCCAAAGATAGTACACTGCAAGATTTTGGGCTGATGAAAATATTAGTAATTTTTTGTTTGGATTTATCTAATGTTTACTTCTCAAAAGAAAAAGGAAGCATATGCAAGATGCTTGTTGTGTCCTCAGACATGGAGCAGCAATGCTTCGAGATGTAGGTCGAGAGCAGCAAGAGATGCGCTTGAGCGGCGGCATCTGTAATCTAAAGGTAAGGCTTATACCCATTCTCTTCAAAAAAAAAAATCCTAAAGAATAAAAATCTTCCAAAGATAGTACGATACTGCAAGATTTTGGGTGATGAAAATATTAGTAGTTTTTTGGTTTGGATTTATCTAAGGTTTACTTCTCAAAAGAAAAAGGAAGCATACGCAAGATGCTTGTTGTGTCGTCGGACATGGAGGAGCTTTTTTATTTTTTTAATCCATGTTAAAAAATATTCTAAAGATAACCTTTGCCTAATTTTATTACCAATTCTGATCCTTTAGTCACGCTATGACTCTGTGACGTGATCAAACTGTGATGCCACGCTATCGACCGCGGTGTGATCAAACCTGCCACGATAGCCTTTCGAGCCAACACACGTTCGTTTTTGGGCTAAATCCTGTCATGCCAAGAGGAGTGGCGTGAAAACACTTATTTACCACGTCGAGATTCGTGGAGTGACAACGTGCTTTTGACATGCCACGCGTTGTCGCGTGGTCAAAGGGGTCAGAATTAGAAATAAAGTTAGAGGGTGTTATCTTTAAAATATTTTTAAAAAATAGATTAAATAAAAAAGTTCAACATGGAGCAGTAATGCTTCAACAAATTAACGGCAGTTCCTCGGCAACAAGAGGGATATATACCAAAGGCTATTTGAGGATTTTTAGTTAGAAGCATCGTGTAGGACACTTGCAATACTATACACAATGCAACATTTGGTGTTCCATATGGGATACATATACGACCAAGTTGGTATATGAGGCACAGTTTTTGGGATCGATTGAGAGACCCTATGTCGGCCTCATTTGGGATTCTTGGGTGCCGCAAAAAATTTGCAAAAAATTTGTGCAAATTTTTTGCATGGTTGGCTGTCCAAGAACGGCTGCCTATGGCGGATATTCTAGCAAGAAGGCACATGCCAAATGTTTTTTGGCGCCCGTTATGTACAAACAACCCAGAAACAACCCCTATCTTTTTCTAAATTGTATCTACACAAAAAGGGTTTGGAATGCGGTAGCAACATGGGCACAACGCAATAGCATACTACCGGCACAATGGGAAGCTCATGAGACGGTCCTGGATTGGTGGCTGGCAATATCGCAAAGAGAAGTAGCCATGAGTAGGAAGGGCCAAAGCTCACTAGTCATCCTCACACTGTGACAAGTCTGGAAAGAAGGAAATATGAGGATTTTTTCAGCATCAGCGGAATGAGGCAATCGGGACAGTAGCGATCACCAAAGAAGAAACCAGGGCCTGGATAACAAGCGGGGCAAAAAAATTGGTAGCCTACTTACCGGCGAGAGATGCGGCGATTTCTTGAAGACCGGCTTAGCAAGGGTGCGACAGGGCTTGGGTGAGTCCCCAGCTCATATCGGCCAGGGAGGGCAAGTGTGACACTCTGATGCACTCATGAGGAAGCAGATTGCGGACCGCGGCTTGTCTGGGTGTTTTTCTTGGTTTTATTTTATTTTGTTTTGCTATTTTGCTATCTTGTTTGGTTATGGACCTTGTGAACCACTCCCATCTTTAATGCAATAATGGCAATTTTCTTGCCATTTCATTAAAAAACAGTTGGTGTCCCATAATTTTCAGCCGATATTTTGGTATAATTTTGCCTTGCAGATCAGAGCTATAATGAACTTTGCCCCAGGCATCCTACATGAAAATGTTCTGTTCAACACCATCTATAGCAATTGTTTGGTTAACAACTTTAAAAGGGTCCCTGCAACAAGCATACAAGTGCCCTCTTTGATAGTGGAATAGCTCTATCTAGTGTGTAATCTTTTTCACCTAACTTGGACTCTTATCCATAAATTATGGTCCTTACAATCTTCAAAAGAGTACATATGTGACTAGCAACAAAATGATTAGATCTGTGTGTCACTACCTTAGCTACCTCTTTATGTCTCTCATGATATATGATTGCAAAAAACTTCTAACTGTATTACCATGTCATCGTTTGTAGTTCAGAAAGTAATTCAGATAGCTAATCCTTTGAATTGTTGTCGATGTCAGTTGTCACCGTTAAAAAGTAAAGATGTTATATCATTGTTTGCTCTTCTGTCCTGTTTTTTTATAGTACAACTGAACTTATCTAGAATGGCTCAGTTCACCTACATTTTCTAGGTTCCTATAGGTCAGGTGTTGAGCTGTGCTGAAGATGGAATTAGATTCGCTCCTCATCCGCTGTTAAATGGTGAGAACCTAATTCAGAGGTAATCCTTGCAGGTGTATAGGAATTGACCTTCTTGTTTTTTGTTACTTACCCAGGGCGCTTCTCTGCTTGCAATTTCCCTCCATCATGCTCGCTGTTGTGCATCACATCTCCGTCCATTTATCCTTCAATTTGCAACACTGTGTTTTGTAGCGTTCAACAGCCTAGCTAGCTACGAATTTCTTAATATGCCATGTTTGCTAAAAGCTCTAAGACATGTTTTTTATTGGTTTAGTTGGTAGGTCAAAAATAGGGGTGTATTTCACTTGATTTATGTAACTTCGGAGTTACTTGTCGCCAGTATGGGGCAATGAAAATGTCATTCAATGTTCTCATAGATTAATGAATTCATGGTATGTTGTAGACCAGGTTGGCTCATCATAGACCAGGTTGATCAAGGGTAACTATTATCGTATTTCTGCTTTTATAATTTGTTGGGTTTCAACTGTTGTCGTTAGTAGATGAGTCTTAAACATGAAAAAAATAAACATTATTTGTCACTTGTTAGTTATTGGATCTTCTTTATGGTTCTACAATTTTCTCTTCAGTTCCCAAATTTCCATTTGCCTACATTGTTATGAGATTCTGTGATAAGGTTAACGTATTTGTTTTATGTTTTGCAGATACAGAAAAGCTTTTGTTACCTGTATGGTTACATCAACTGTGGTACTGTGATTGCTTTTCTTGGAAGAGTGAGCTTCTCAATTCCTGTTCTACTACAAAAGTTTAGAAAATGTCATACATACAAACACGTGTCTACCATTCTGTCTAAAATTGTGTTTTAATCACATAAACAGTTCTTGCTGGCTATTCCTGATACTCCTTTTTATGTAGCTACCTGCTAGATGACGCAAAGGAAATGCATTCTCCTTGCTGTAATGCTAATGATACTTTAATTTTCATTTTAGGATGCCGATTGTTCAGATTTTTGCTGGTTATTTTCCCATCTGTTGGTTAATATTTTTTGAAAAATACCTATCATACCAACTGTGTATGTGTACTGTGGTTGATTTTGCAATTCCTGTCAGTGATTTCAGCCTTTTGCTAAAATTCTCCTTTTGTACATATACCCATAGCGTTTTAGTTTCAAAAATAGGAAATTTAAGGTTGGCCTGCTGATGAGCTATTCGTTTGTTTCTTCTCTTTTCAATTTTGTTATACATCAGCAATCTTACTGCTTTTCGGTGGCAGAAGTTTGTGATATCTAGCCTAAAAAAATATGAGATAATAATGTGAAATCATCTTTCAGTATTGAATATGCCCGTCACTTGGCGTCATTGCAAAAATAATGTTATTGTTTTTCATGTTTAATGGCTAGATTGCAAGTTGGCACCAGATATACCAAGTCACAAGAATAAAACACATCAACCCCTATCTGAATGGTTTTTCTACTATTTGATAAACATTTATGCCGGATATATTTGGTTCAATTGCTATCCTTTAATTCAACGCCGGTACCTAGCACCTAGCATAATTCCGCCATTTTCTCAAGCCACTAGTTCTGATAAGAACACTGCAATTCAATACGATCTTAGTTTGGCTGCATATGAGCCCAACACAAGCTAGATAGGTTGTTGCATGGCATGTTCTTGGCTGAACACATTTGCGTGTCTTGTGTTCCGTGTCTCCACGACTACGGTCAAATACCTCAGTAACCTCACTGCGTTTGTGTATCACCCCATCATGCAGAAACAAAGCTCTAATAAAACCTGACTGGCCCACTAAGCAGGTAACAGCAGCACGTATACGTCAGATGCAATGATGGTCATGCAGTAAATCATAACTATACGTTCAATCTCAGTTTGATGTTTGACAAGCCCTACAAGCTACAATACTCTGCACGAAAAAACGTAGCCAAGCGGACAGACACCACAGCAGTGTAGAGCGAGAAAGAAATGGGATACAACAAAACTGCAACGAAACATTCGTCCAACAAGACAGACAACTGATCTCAGCGAAGCGAGGTCATGCCGGCGAGGTGGAGCAACGCCTGCTTGTGGTAAGCAGTGCGGAGCTTCTTGTACTTCTGCACAAAGGTAGGCAGGTCGATGTCCTTCTCCAGGAACTTCTGATGCAGCTCCTCAGACTCCTCATCCAACTTTGCCATTGACTCTGAGCAAGCACCAAGGTAGCGTACGTGCATGTCAGTGATGGGTTTGTGTGAGAAATAGCGCTACATTGTTATACTGCAACTAGTGTTTTAGAAGCAACTAGACAAGGTTTCTGGAACTGGCACTACCACATGTACCAATGGGTGTCAAGAACCAGCTCCCAGCTCATCACTGGCCGATACATGAGGACGGTGCATTCATAGCAAACATTCAAATGTTGATGCACACATAGCAAACGTGTGCATTAGTGTGGTGTGTTGATGTACATCATATTCAATTACAAATCACAAGGTGAGCAATCTCAAAATGAAAGTATTCAACTGACAGCACTTGAAGATGCAATTGTTCAGATAACTTACTCTGGACCTTGTCGAGCAGTGCAGCAGGAGAATATGACTTCATAATCTCGTCCTTCCGCCTTTCCAAATCAGTCAACCTGTCTTGAGCAGCAGCTAGTTCTGTAGTTCTTATTATAGTGCACTGTACAAATCATAAATGCAATTAGAATGCAAGGGAAAAAATCATGAAGTGCAGACAACATTCCCAAAGAAAAAACTGCGCGAAGCATCACAGCAAGAATTTTGCATAGTTTTCATCACAGTTTTAATTGAATTTAAATTCTTTATAATGACTGGTTTAAAATAATGAATAGCATAACTGCAGTAGTTGCTGTCTTGCTGAGATGGAAGTGATAGTACTGAACCTGATTCCTGAGCTCCAAGATCCTTTGCTCCTTTTCCAAATTTTCCCCTGCAATTCACACCATATACCCAATAATATGTCATTTACAAACAATAATAAGTTGTTTATATTTTTTTACATAGTTCAGCCAATCCAAATATATTCTTCATTTGGAAACACGGATTAGTCGATTTATAGAAATAGAATGAGTAACTCACTTGCAAGTTGTAATGTCTCCTTTCTAAGCTCATCACGTAACTGAACATTAACAAAGAGCCACAGGTGAGAAAATTGACAAGAGGACACTTAAAGAATTTTCTATGCGGGATATATCTTGCCAAGATCTAGCATCCAGATAACTCATCTATTTTAAATTATTAACATCAACCAGCATCAAATATAAAATAATTGTAGAATAATCACCAAAGCAAATTCCTAAACCCAACATCACACACAGGGGATGTGTCACAGACCACAGCTGCACAGATGAGGAGACAGAAATAAGGAAAATTATATAGAACATGTAGTTAGCAACAGGGGTTCACTCCAACATTCCAAAGCCCCAATCAGATAGTTAACATCTGAACTATTTAACAGCAGAGCTCGATCAATTTGTTCTATTTATAAGGTAGAAGCAACGAAGCTCACATGAACATCTGCAGTATGTAAGCTTCCAATAATTTTGTGCACTAGCCACTAGGAGATACGGATAAAATTTTAAGAGAAATATCTGGCAAAAAAAAAAAACCAATTTGGACTGATGTGCAGCAGTTTGCCAATTTGGTATCTTCAAATAAGGGGAAAAAATTCAGATTATTGATAACTAGATTGACTTAACTAAAAGTCTAAAATGTATGTCTATTTATGCTCAAACTAATACAAACAAGGATAGCCATTCTTAGCAACCCCCCTTATAATTAGAAGTTAATACCTTTGAAAGGAAAAGATCATTACAAATGGTAGCTATCATGTAGGAAAATAGTTCACGTTACTGCGGTAAATTCAGCAACACAAATCTCAAACAATGGTACATGCAGCAACAAAGCTTACATTGTTCTGGGTTTTAACTTGGTCAAGTGAATTGAAAAAAACATTATACGCCTCTTTGTCTTTCAACAGCTTCTGCAACTCATCAACGCTGCACAAAAACAAAAGGAAAAAAAATAGTAACAGTATGATACAGCATGGTTCTGTTCTGTATATTAAACAAGTATGCATAACCATGTATTAAGGAATACTATGCAAAATAAACACACTGTAAACATTTGGAAATTAGAAGCACAACAGAACCATGCATAATCGCTCCTTACAAAATTCTCAAGCATTTATCTACTTCCCCTCAAACTTACACCAATTGCCATGCCTTGTTTTCTACACATAAGTAATTCATCTATATTCTATAGTTTCCCTCTAAAATCATTCTACTCAATCCCTCTACTTGGTTCTGGTCACCTGGCTTGCCTTAAAAAACTAAGTAGACCGCATCCAAGAATTTTCCATTCTTAGTTTCTTACACAGGTCCATCTGATCTCTGTAATGCAAACCTGTGATGTGATGGTGCATGCTTAAGTTAAAAAGGGCCATGCTATAGTGTTCAGATATTAGAATACCCATATAGCACAGACCATGAGTCCATGACACATAACAGAATCATTTTGTAGCTGGCTAGTAGAACACCTCAGCTCAGTTCAGTGAGTGTTTGCCACATTATTTTCTCATTTCTAAAGAGAATAAATAACATATGCAGAAGTGTTGTTGGTGTTGTGAGAAAAAGCAACAATTTTACAATTCAGCGTCAAATTTGGTCTTACTAAGCAACGGTGGTCTTGATAGCCTAAGTAACATGACCAAAGAATTTTAGCTGCTATGGTATCCATAGTAAGAACTAATAAATTCTTGAAATTTTTTTGAGTTCTTCATTCCTTCCCAATTGATGGAATAGAAAATGCCAGCCTTGATATCAAAACTTTACTGCTTTAAAAAGAACAATTCTCTAAACAGCATCAGGTAAGGTGAAAATACAATGACAATGTTGTATACAAAACGCTACAAGGAATGATAGAAAAGAATGCCAATCACTTACGACTTATCCTTCAAACGAGCAATTGTCCCTGCAGCCTCAGCTGGAGATGGTTGGCCACGCGATGAAGACTGAGGATGATCTGAAGCTCTTTGATGTGGGCTAGCACTAGAAGAGCTGGGCGTGGATGGATGTGAAGATGAACCTACCACCGAGGGAGGGTACCAAGATTGCGTAGGGATGTCCTGGAAATTTGTACCAGGTTGCTGCTGCTGAGAGCTGCTATTAGCATGCATTCAGCAGAGCCAAAGTCAGTATGCAAGAGAAGCAAAATTTTCAAAGCAAGCTTAAGACAAATCATACTAAATCGCAGTGTTGATTCACATATGCTAATCTTATAATTCAGTGTAACTGAAGATCCAACCATACGGAATGACAGTAGTAATTAGGCCAACTCTCTTAGGATGAGAAAATAATATTTTGAAGCAAAAGTGAACAAATTTCTGTAGGGTTTTACAAGAAACTAAGAAATAGGCACCGTACCAAGCTTGATGAACGGCACTGACAGACAAACTAGCATGAGCTGACAACTTATTTGCACTATTCCCCAACATTTGGTTTTTTTAGAAAAAGAGGCAATTCAATTCATACAAGAAAGAGTAAAAATTAGCTTCACGAGGATGAAAAATGAATGGCCAGGACTTGGAAATGAGAAGAAGCAACAACACCAAGAATGCTTTCAATGACATCAACCTACCCAAAAAGAGGAAATCTCCAGCTCATTGTAGAAGAGCAATCTGCATCAAAAGAAAGAAAAGGTTATGGATGTCAATCGGAATTGTAACTAACTTGAAATGCTTGAGTTCATTTATGAAAATTGAGGTGAACATCTAAATAAATTCTGATGGCAAATAACTTGCCAATGTTAATGACTAATGAATGTGGCCGGTGACAGTACAGCAGTCGGTTGCATCATCAGAAACAATCATTCGATTCAATTTCTACCGCACTGAATTTCATCCATCAATCAAAATGCCAAGCTCGTAAACATACACTGTCATCTGTTCTGTAGGCTGTCTTCTACTCTCAAATTGCCTAGATGTGCTATACAACCTTAAGATAGTCCATTAACTCTCCAAACTAACTTAATACCTGGTATACAATGCTCTAATTCATCAGGACCTAGCGAATCGGCGGCTAAAGTTTACAAAATATCTGAGCACACACCAACTTCCAATAGGGGATTCTCAAGGTTTTAATTTCCACGAGCGGCGGCTAACACTTCCCCAATTCGTGCAGACAGCAAGTAAATGGACGCAAACCTAACCAGTCCAACCATCTAATTAACGGTTCCGCGGGGGATTCTCCTCGCAGAAATCGAACGCAGCTCAAAGCAAAGCACACGGAAGCGAAAGCGGATCGGATACAACCAATCCCACGGGAACAAAGAGGAGGAGCGAGCAGGCTACCTTGCCGGCCGCGTGCGAGGGTTCCTGCCGCCTGCGCGTTGCGTTGCGTTGCTTCGCGTGGGAGGAAGAGGGGGGCTACTGATTGGTGGGCGGTGCAAGTAATTTGGTGGGGGAGACGGGAAACGTGCGCTGTCTAGTCGCGACGGCCGAGTAAGCAAGCCTGCTTTGATGCGCCAAGTATGGGCCGGCCGAGCCGAAAACGCGGCGCTTCAGGTTTTTTTCTCCGCCGTGTGCGTATGTGGTATTCGTTTGGATCTGGGGAAAGGTTGGCCACATTGAGTTTTTTCTAGCATTGACACCAGTATTTCTACATCAACGTCTGTATTGACTACTTTCGTAGTTTCTCTCACTGAGCAGGAGATAGCGGACTTGACGCCGCTTGCCGCTTGAGTTCTCCTCGGCGGGTTCTATAGGTTCTCTCATCGACTCTTGAACAACGAAACCACCTCCTACACAGTCAGGTACCTCCCTGTGGATCCTTGATTCTGGAGCATCCTTTCACATGACTTCTGATTCTTCCACTCTGTCTTTTGTTACACCTCTTGATTCCCCTGTCAGTGTGCTTACTGCTGATGGTACCTCTCTTTCTGTCTCTGGTCGAGAATCTCTTAGTAACTCATCATTTCATGTTCCTTATGTTGCTCATGTTCCTCGTCTAACCATACAGCTTCTTTCTACTGGGCAGATTACTGACTTTGGTTGTCGGGTCATTCTTGACTCTGACTCTTGTTGTGTTCAGGACCGCCACACGGGGGCTCTGGTTGGTTCTGGCCCTCGGCGCCTTGACTCTCAGCGTCTCTGGGAGCTTGATTAGCTTCACCTTCCTTCCGGTGGCACCGTCACCGCCAATCTCTCCGCTTCTGCCACTCCATCTACCAGCTCTTTCCAGCAGTGGCACCACCGTCTTGGTCATCTGTGTGGATCTTGTTTGTCATCTTTAGTCCGTCGTGGTCTTCTGGGGTCTGTCTCAGGAGACGTATCTTTAGATTGTCAGGGATGTAAGTTAGGGAAACAGATTCAGCTTCCCTATTATCATAGTGAGTCCATGTCTCAGCGTCCTTTTGATCTTGTTCATTCAGATGTTTGAGGTCCGGCTCCTTTCCTTTCGAAAGGAGGCCATCGATATTATATAATTTTTATAGATGACTTCTCTCGTCACACTTGGATATACTTTATGTCTTCCCGTAGTAAGGCTTTGTCTATCTATAAACAATTTGCCACTATGGTTCGCACACAGTTCTCCACTCCTATTCGAGTCTTCCGTGCTGACTCTACTGGCGAGTACCTCTCTCATTATCTGCGCAGCTTTCTTGCTGAGCAGGGCACTCTCGCTCAGTTCTCCTATCCTAGTGCTCATGCTCAGAATGGTGTCGCTGAGCGCAAGCATCGTCACCTCCTTGAGACGGCTCGTACACTGATGATTGCCGCCTCTATTCCACCTCACTTTTGGGCTGAGGCTGTCTCCACTGCCACCTATCTCGTCAACATCCAGCCCTCTTCTGCTCTTCAGGGTGAGATCCCGGTTGAGCGTCTCTGATGAGTCACGGCGGCCCGATCTTCCGATAGGTTCGATTTGGTTCGTCGTGAGGACGTTGACGCTTTGAGGCTTCCGACCAACAGATCGTCACCTCGCAATTCGCTACACCTTGCGCTGTCGTTATCGACCACGCTTGCACGCGATCGACCTTACCACGAAGGTTATGGTTCCCGCAAGCAATCAAGCAACTCACAAGAACAAGGTAGATGCAATCAAATTGTATTGCGCATATGGATGAAGTTTACAAGTGGGGTTCCTCAAACCGATAATCGTAAACCGCAATTGGCGTAATAATCTAAGAAAAACCCGCCTCTAAACTACGGCGGCTACTGTATATATATAGGGGGACGTGAGGAGGTCGACCTAGGGTTGTGCGGCCGTGGGATGAGGCGTACACAACCTGGACTCCGATCTCGTCACGTTTACAAAGTCTTATTAGTTTCCAAAGCGGTGACGCAAACCTTGTGTCGCGTATTTACGGTCGAAGATCTAGTCGTGGGATCGGTCCTAGAGTGGTCTTGAGGAGTCCATGCTATCTTTGGTCATAGATTGTGTCCAACGAGTACTGTGCTCGCCTCTCTGGTCGTAGAGTGCTCCCAACGAGTCATCTGGTCGTAGGCTTTCTTGAAGTGGTCGTAGGCCTTGCGGAACTGGTCGTGGACCTTCTTGAACTGGTCGTAGGCCTTCTTGAAGTGGTCGTAGACCTTTTTGAACTGGTCGTAGGCCTTCTTGAAGTGGTCGTAATTCTAGATTTCTGAGTACAAGTAAATCATCTCCATTAGGCGAAGATCATAGAGTTCTCAAATAATACACTCAAATTCTAGAAACGATTTTACGATAGATTAAGTCACGTGCTCTAGCTCTTGTCATAGGACCTTGTAGTCCAACACCCAAATCTGGAAGGTCTTGTGTAGTACGTGTATCCGAAGGAGGATGTCCTCATCATACTCCCCTTCTTGAATTGGAGTCGTCCTCGACTCAAGCTCATCTTCTTCTCCCACGTATGGTTTCAAATCAAATGTTAAATGTGGGGCTAACCCCAAAATCTGCAGTAATTCTAACCGATATGCATTATCATTTATCTTCTTAATTATCTTAAGCAGTCCTGCAGCTCTAGGCATCAACTTTGATTTTCTTAATTAGAAATCTATCCTTTCTCAAATGAACCCAAACTAAATCACCGGTTCTATTTTGACAACTTTCCTACCTTTATTTCCAAAGAACCCTATACTTTTCAGGTCATACGCTCTATATTCTCTTTAGTGGTCTCATGCAACTTGAGAATAAATGCAAAGACGCTTCTTAGCATCTAGATTTATTTTTTCAGAGGTTGGTAAAGGTAGTAAATCAATAGGAGCACGGGGTTAAAACCATACACTACCCAAGCGGACTTACCTTGGTGGTGGAGTGTCTTGACCTATTGTAAGCAAACTCAATATGCGGTAAACACTCTTCCCACATCTTCAAGTTCTTCTTTAAAACAGCCCGCAACATGGTGGATAATGTGCGGTTGACAACCTCTGTTTGTCCATCAGTTTGGGGATGACACGTAGTAGAAAACAATGCACTTTGTCCCCAATTTATTCCAAAGCGATCTCCAAAAGTGGCTCAAAAACTTCGCATCGCGATCCGAGACAATAGTATTGGGCACTCCATGTAGCGACGATTTCCACTGAAAAACAAATCAGCTATGTTTGTAGCATCATCGCTCTTGTGACAAGATATAAAATGTGCCATTTTAGAAAATCGATCCACTACAACAAATATACTATCTCTCCCCCTCTTTGTCCTAGGCAATCCTAAAACAAAATCCATAGAAATATCCTCCCAAGGGGCACTAGGAATAGGAAGAGGCATATAAAGTCAATGTGGATTGAGACGGGACTTAGCTTTGTTGCATGTAGTGCGGCAATGCCACGTGCGCTCGACATCACGCCTCATCTTTGGCCAAAAGAAGTGGGTGGTCAAGACATCTTCTGTTTTTTGCTCCAAAATGCGCCATCAAACCTCCTCCATGTGCCTCTGTAACAACAAAAGACGAACAGAGCTAGTGGAATGCATAGCTTGTTAGCACGATAGATCAAACCATCATTCAGCACATAGTTATTCCATATCTTCCCTTCTTTACAATGTTCAAGCACTTCCTTAAAGTCCAAATCAGTGACATATAAACTTTTAATGGCCTCCAAACCAAAAATCTTATGGTCAAGTTGAGATAACATGGTATAACGTCTAGAGAGCGCATCAAGAATCACATTGTCCTTACCTTTCTTATGCTTTATGACATATGGAAACGACTCAATAAATTCTACCCAATTAGCATGTCGTTTATTCGGTTTAGCTTGACTTCTAATATGTTTTAGCGATTCATGATCGAATGTATAACAAATTCTTTGGGCCATAAATAATGTTGCCAAGTTTGAAGCACACGAACTAAAGCATACAATTCTTTGTCATAGGTGGAATAATTCAAACTAGGCCCATTTAGTTTCTCGCTAAAATATGCGTAGGTTTACCTTCTTGAATCAATACACCACCTATTCCAATCCCGCTAGCGTCACATTCAATCTCAAAAGTCTTACCAAAATCGTGGAGTTGGAGTAGGGGTGCTTGGGTGAGCTTCTCTTTCAACAAGTTGAATGCCTTCTCTTGCTTGCAGTCCCCATTGGAAATGCACTCCTTTCTTTGTTAATTCATTCAATGGTGCGGCAATGGTGCTGAAATCCGCACAAAACGCCGATAGAATCCAAAGAAGGCCGTGGAAGCTCCGCACTGTGACACGATGGTCGGTGTCGGCCCACTTTGGATGGCTACAATCTTTGTCTCATCCACCTCAATTCCCTGTGGTGTCACAACATATCCAAGAAACGCAACTCGATCGGTGCAAAAGGTGCACTTTTCGAGGTTACCAAACAAACGTGCGTCTCTCAAAGCATTAAAAACAACACGTATATGATTCAAATGTAGCTCATGTGACTTGCTATAAATCAAGATATCATCAAAGTAAACCACCACAAATTTTCCAATAAAAGGACGTAAAACCTCGTTCATCAAACGCATAAAAGTACTAGGTGCATTAGTTAGACCGAAATGCATCACTAACCACTCATATAATCCGAACTTAGTTTTAAAAGCGCTTTTCCATTCATCTCCTAATTTCATTCTAATCTGTGGTAACCACTCCGCAAGTCAATCTTTGTGAAAATAATAGAACCACTCAATTCATCTAGCATGTCGTCTAGCCTTGGGATAGGATGACGATACCTTATAGTAATGTTATTAATGGCTCTGCAATCAACACACATACGCCAACTACCGTCTTTCTTAGGAACCAAAAGAACGAACAAAGACAAGGACTAAGGCTTTCTCTTACGTACCCACGGTCCGTAAGATCTTGGACTTGTCATTGAATTTCCTTAGTCTCCTCTGGATTGGTCCTATATGCGTACGACAGTTTGGCAAAGTCGCTCTGGGATCAAATCAATTTGATGCTCTATCCTCGAATAGGTGGTAATCCCGGGTACCTCACCGAATACATCCACATACTCCTGCAAAGGTTAGCAATGAGGAGGCAAAGAGCTAGCTATATCCTCAAGCGAGTATAAGGCATTTTTGCATATCAAAGCATAGCATGACAACTTATTATCACAAATTTCAGCAAGTTCGATTTAGTGGCAATCATAACACATCCCTTCAATTTAATCCCCTCAGACTTAGGACTAGACGCCACTTTCTCCCTTTTAGGTGGGAAAACACGTTTTGCTACTTGCTGATTTTCATAATCATGCTTATCGGTTTTTCTTTCATTTTTAGCGCGCTCTTCTTCATCTTTCAAAATCTCAGCTGGTGTCAAAGGCAATAACTTAATCTTCTTGCCCTTGTGTAAGAACGAGTAGGTATTAGTTCTACCATGGTGCAAAACATCATTGTCATATATCCAAGGCCTCACCGAGCAATAAAGAGCATGCTTGCATTGGTACTATATCAAAATCGAACTATCTTTGTAATTACCAGCTGAAAATTGCACGTTCACAACTTTGTTTACCTTTAACTTACCACACGAATTGAACCATTGGATGTAGTAGGGACGTGGGTGTGGTTGTGTGGTCAAGCCAAGCTTCTCGACCATCTCGGGTGGCAAGGTTGTTGCACTCCCTCCATCAATGATGACTCTGCGGGCTCTGTCCTTCACAAGAAATCTGTTTGAAACAAGTTATGCCGTTGATTTTGCTCGCTCTCTCCACTTGTGCGCTCGGACTCGTTGCGCAACAAGGCTCATATGATACTCGGTGTCAACAGCAGACTACTTGTTCCTCTACACCATCGGCATCACCGCTCGCCATCTCGTCTCCTCCACTGCAATGTTAGCTGCAAGTACATATTCATCCTCAATATCACTAGTACTTACATATCCACCGTCTGTAGTGGCAAGGTATGCTCGCTGACTTGGGCAGTCCTTCATGACGTGTCCCATTCCCTTGCAACGGTGGCAAATAATCCCGGTGGTACGACCGATGGAAGCAACAGGAAGAACTCTTGGTGGAGCACATACACTAGTAGATTTGCTTACGTCGGTGCATGTGATGTGGTCGGAGGTCTTCTTTGAACGCACCCTACTCGCGAAGGGGCGGCAGACCGTAGCTGAAAGTGGGGTGTTTTGGCTTGCCCGACAGACTGGTCGTGGTGTAGACATGCTCCCAAAATTGTTTCTTGGCCTCTGTTGTCGTCCCTGCAATTCTTTTTCTGCCAAACATGCAAGTTGGAACAATCTAGGGACACTATCGTATTCTTTGTAATCCACTATGTCCTGAATCTCACGCCTTAATCCTCCATAAAACGTGCTATTGCGCCTTCTTCATCCTCAATAATATCACAACGCAACATGCTAATTTGTAGCTCCTGATAATATTCTTCTACGGATCTATTACCTTGATTTAAGCGCTGCAATTTATTACGCAAATCACGTTTAAAAGAAGGTGGGACAAATCTGTTACGCATAGCAACCTTTAAACCATCCCACGTAGTAGGCGCTAATCCTTCGGTATAAACCCTATTCCACCAAATGATGGCAAAGTTTTTAAATTCACTTGTGGCTTGCCTAACTCTATGCACTTCAGGAACTAAGTGAGCATTCAATTTTTGTTCTACCGTCATCTCCCAATCTAGATATATTTCTGCATCATAAGCACCCGCAAAAGATGGTATAGTGAACTTGACTTTAGCATATGGATCATCATGGGCATTATGTTGCTGAAAATCGATACCTCTCATACCTTGACGGTTGAAGTTCAGCCGGTTCCGTTGTCGTGCATCAAAGGCGTCGTGGTAGTGCATCTCATTATCATTATCAAACTCATGGTCATGGGTTGCACCATGAGGTTCCACACGACCAACGTTTGGTGGTCGATTCACCATTCTTTCGAGGCATGTAGTGAGCGCCGCAATACTATCGTTGATTGAACGTTGTAATGTGATCGTGGTAGCTTGAAGCTTCCTGTCGATGTCCTCATTAACGGTAGTACGTTGTTCATCCAATAGCGTCATGAGCTCTTCCCTCAAAATACACTCTTGCGCATCCAATCCTTCACCTGACATGGTTAGTAGGAGACAAAAGACAACACAAAGGTATTATCCCTATCACTATTAGGTGGTCGGAGGGTGGAATCACACACTCTCAAGCGTCTTACCAAGCTCTTATGAGTTTCTTACCAAATTGCAGCAGGTGGTCTGATCGGCGAAGGTGGGATGTACGATCACGGCGGAGGCGAATGCGAGGATCCAATCTGAGGGCCGAAAGTATGTGGAGCTCGGATAGGCAATGTTTAGTAGCAAGGAATAGCAATAATGAAATCAGATTAGCAAAGCTGAATAAAAGTCCACATGATCGTCACGATTCTTTGGCCCAAACGCGTTCCTAGAACTAGCTCAAGCAAACGGAAGGATAGGGTAGATACAAACACAATCGGATCCAAAATCACAAAGCAACTCCTTCTTTTCTTCTTCTTCTTCTTTTTTTTTGCACTCTTTGCTTTCTTTCTTTTTTTTTTGGACTGCAAAAACCCAACCTAGGGTTTTCCTTTTTTTTTTGCGAATGTGACCTTGACTCAAAACTCTTCAAAACCTTTTTCTGGGTCTATGGATATATATGGGTCACAAACTTTTTCCGGAGAGCAGGGGTACAAAGGTAATTAAAAGATACTCTCTCTCTCTCTCTCTCTGAACTTTAGCTATGGGAAAAATTCGACCAGTCGATTGTTTTCGACCAGGTGGTGGGGTGTCCGAGAGCAACAAGATAATAAATAGGGTTGTCGGACACGAGTGGTTGGTCGAATCCGACCAGGCGTTCGTTTCCGACCAGGTGGAGAAGCCGAATCCGAGTAGGTGGTCGTATGGGGTGGTGTTGTGGTCGTATGGGGGTGGTGTTGTGGTCGTATTGGGGGTGTCTAGATGATCAACACGGAAAGACTCGGCGCTAGAAACTAGATTACGACGACTAGACCAAAGAACAAAGACACCGACGATGGACTCGAATTCAACAACGCGCGAAAAAACACAATTGCGAAGGCACAAAGTGGTTTGGACGGTGGAATAATTACGATCTAAAATTTTTGTAGGGCAATTTTACGGACTCTAGGTGATGGAACAAAACTCACGAAAAGGGATAAACGAAATTACCTAACGGGCAACCTTAGCTCTGATACCACTTGATGAGTCACGGCGGCCCGATCTTCCGATAGGTTCGATTTGGTTCGTCGTGAGGACGTTGGCGCTTTGAGGCTTCCGACCAGCGGATCGTCACCTCGCATTCGCTACACCCGCGACGCTGTCGTTATCGACCACGCTTGCACGCGATCGACCTTACCACGAAGGTTATGGTTCCGCAAGCAATCGAAGCAACTCACAAGAACAAGGTAGATGCAATCAATTGTATTGCGATATGGATGAAGTTTACAAGTGGGGTTCCTCAAACCGATAATCGGTAGCCGCAATTGGCGAAATAATCTAAGAAAACCCGCCTCTAAACTACGGCGACTCAGATATATATAGGGGCGTGAGGAGGTCGACCTAGGGTTGTGCGGTAGTGGGATGAGGCGTACACAACTGGACTCCGATCTCGTCACGTTTACAAAGTCTTATTAGTTTCCAAAGCGGTGACGCAAAGACCTTGTGTCGCGTATTTACGGTCGAAGATCTAGTCGTGGGATCGGTCCTAGAGTGGTCTTGAGGAGTCCATGCTATCTTTGGTCATAGATTGTGTCCAACGAGTACTGTGCTCGCCTCTCTGGTCGTAGAGTGCTCCCAACGAGTCATCTGGTCGTAGGCTTTCTTGAAGTGGTCGTAGGCCTTGCGGGCCCGGTCGTGGACCTTCTTGAACTGGTCGTAGGCCTTCTTGAAGTGGTCGAGACCTTCTTGAACTGGTCGTAGGCCTTCTTGAAGTGGTCGTAATTCTAGATTTCTGAGTACAAGTAAATCATCTCCATTAGGCAGCATCATAAAGTTCTCAAATAATACACTCAGCCCTAGAAACGATTTTACCTGATAGATTAAGTCACGTGCTCTAGCTCTTGTCATAGGACCTTGTAGTCCAACACCCAAATCTGGAAGGTCTTGTGTAGTACGTGTATCCGAAGGAGGGATGTCCTCATCAGTCTCTGTGATCTTTCTCCATACTACTCTGCCCTTTGTCTGTTTGGCTGCGTTTGCTACGTTGTCCTTGCACCTCGAGAACGCACCAAACTGACTGCTCAGTCTGTTGAGTGTGTTTTTATGGGATACAGTGCCGAGCACAAGGGATATTAGTGCTGGGATCCTGTTGGACGACGGATGCGGATTTCTCGGGATGTGACTTTTGACTAGTCTCGTCCCTTCTACCCACGTCCTGCCTCTCCTTCGATTTCCTCTGCGGAGTCCCTGTCTTTTTTGACCTTTCCATATACACCCATCTCTGTCTTGCCCTTGTCCATCCGTCCCACTGAGTCTCCACATATATCTCCTGAGGCCTCTCCACCGTTGTCGCCTCCTGCTTCGTCGCCTGTGGCTCCTCAGGCTCCTCCCACTCTCTTTTACACTCGTCGACCTCGTATTGAGGCTCTTTCAGATGAACCATCTTCCCCTGATGTTTCATATTCTCTTGATGCTCCATCTTCCTCTGATGGACCGTCATCTCCTCGCTACGGTCTCCGCAATCGTCGGTCGATTCGGCCTCCTGTCCGTTTTGGTCTCTACCCATGAGCCCGTCTCCTACCGGGATGCTGTTACTCATCCTGAGTGGCAGCATGCTATGGCCGAGGAGATTGCTGCTCTCGAGCGTACTGGTACTTGGGATCTTGTTCCTTTTCCATCTCACTCTCGTCCCATCACGTGTAAGTGGGTCTATAAGATTAAGACTCACTCTGATGGCTCTCTTGAGCGCTATAAGGCGTGTCTTGTTGCTCGTGGCTTCTAGCAGGAGCATGGTCGTGACTACGACGAGACTTTTGCTCCTGTGGTCCACATGACCACTGTCCGCACTCTTCTTTTGGTGGCGTTTGTTCGCCATTGGTCCGTTTCTTAGCTTGATGTAAAGAATGCCTTTCTCAATGGCGAGTTGCGTGAGGAGGTCTACATGCATCCGCCACCTGGGTATTCTATTCCTGAGGGTATAGTTTGTCGTCTTCGTCGCTCTCTCTATGGCCTTAAACAAGCCCTCGTGCTTGGTTTGAGCATTTCTCCTTTGTGGTCACTGCTGCTGGCTTCTCAGCTAGTGATCATGATCATGCTCTTTTTATTCACACTTTATCTCGTGGTCGGACTCTTCTTCTTCTATATGTTGATGATATGATCATCACCGAAGATGATTCTGAGTACATTGCCTTTGTCAAGGCTCGTCTGAGTGAGCAGTTCCTTATGTCGGATCTTGGTCCTCTTCGTTACTTCCTTGGGATTGAGGTTACTTCCACTCCAGATGGTTTCTTTATGTCCCAAGAGAAGTATATTCAGGATCTTCTTGATCGCGCTTCTCTCACTGATCAGCGTACTATTGAGACTCCCATGGAGCTCAACGTTCATCTCCGGCCTTCTGATGGCGAGCCTCTTTCTTATCCGACTCGCTATCGTCATCTTGTTGGGAGTCTTGTCTACCTTGCTGTTACTCGTCCGGATATCACTTATCCAGTTCATGTTCTGAGTCAGTTCGTTTCCATTCCCACTCAGGTCCACTATAGCCACCTTCTTCGAGTTCTGCGATACCTTCGTGGAACTATCTCTCGCCGTCTCTTCTTTCCACGCTCCAGCTCGTTACAGCTTCAGGCTTATTCGGATGCTACTTGGGCCAGCGATCCCTCTGATCGTCAGTCTATCTCTGCTTACTGTGTTTTTCTTAGTGGTTCTCTCATTGCCTGAAAGACGAAGAAACAGACTGCAGTGTCCCGTTCGAGTGCAGAGGCTGAGTTGCGAGCTATGGCTCTCTTGACAGCAGAGATTACTTGGCTACGGTGGTTACTTGAGGATTTTGGTGTTTCTGCCACTACACCGACTCCTCTCTTGTCAGACAGTACAGGTGCTATCAGTATTGCCCGTGATCCTGTGAAGTATGAGCTCACTAAGCATATTGGTGTTGGTGCTTCCTTCATGAGGTCTTGTGTGCATGATCAGGTGATTGCTCTTTAGTATGTGCCTTCAGAGCTTCAGATAGCGGATTTCTTCACGAAGGCCCAGACTCGAGCACATCACGACTTCTACCTTTCTAAACTCAGTGTTGTTGATCCACCATGAGTTTGAGGGGGGTTGTTAGATATATATATATATGTTAGAGAATATATGTGTTAGAGTAGGACTCTGGATATGATTTAGTTTCTTTATCTGTAACCTGTACTTGTGTATATATACTGGCCCATTAGTCCCCTGATAATACAAGTTGCTATTCCTAACATTATCATCATACAAAGAAGAAACAGCTATATATGGTCTGACATGTTTGTTTTCTGTCGTATGGTAAGCGGAGGACAGCACCTGTGGAAGGCCAAGGGAGGAGCTTGCAGAAGCAAGCCTTAGGCTCAGGTACATAGCCTCACATTTAGCTACTCTTTATCAGACAAATAACCTACGCGAGATTACACTATTTCCAGAGTTGCATAATCCTATCGATTAGTTCAACTATATGTCGTCATTTGCGCTCTCATTCCTGCAGGCAGATGAGAGGAGAGGAGCTGCACACAGACTGAACGTCCAACAGCTGCAGGAGCTGGAGAAGAGCCTCGAGTCCGGACTAGGCTGTGTGCTGAAAACTAAGGTACATGTGACAACATGAGGCTATCTATTGGATGGTCTTGATGAGTTGCACACCATGACCTTTTCGTATTGCAGAGCCAAAAAATTCTGGACGAGATCAACGGGATAGAAAGAAAGGCAAGTGTTCCCCTCTTTAATAAGAACCCTGTTTGGCCAAACTCTGGCTTAAGGTTTGTTACTGTAGACTCTAGAGCCAGAATCAAACTGGAGCAGCTCTGTTCTATGAGTGTTGTAGAGCTAAGCTGCTGGAGCCCAATTATTTGTTTGAGAACTTCGGATAAATTTTGAGCACCCCATATGCTACTACAAAATGTAGCTGAATTTTTTTTGCGTCATTTTTATTCTTTTCCTAGAACATAACAGCTTCACTTCTGTTGTTGAACAGAGAATGCAACTGATAGAGGAAAATTCAAGGCTAAAGGAGCAAGTAAACCCTGCCTTTTGTTGCTGTTGCTGTTTGTTGTTTCCATTTCGTTCTGTCCTTACAGTGTCTTCTTCCCCTAGCCTTGCTTTGATTAACCGACGATCTGAAGCTGCAGGTGTCCCGGATGTCAAAGATGGAGATGCAGCTAGGTGCAGATTCAAAAGTGGTATACGAGGAAGGGCAGTCGTCTGAATCCGTTACCAATGCGTCATATCCGCGCCCTCCACTCGACACCGAAGACAGCTCTTATACGTCGCTCAGGCTCGGGTGAGCTCTTGCTAGATGCACCATTCCTAGTTCCTTCTTCTCAAGCCAAGTCCTATCTGAAATTAGTTATATGTGAAAGAAGAACTAGAGGTTGGTGATGTAATGAACATACAAATGGGCATTCATGATATGAATTTTGCATATTGCAGATTGCCACTCTTCAACTCTGTGATTTGCTGGAAATTGTCTCCATTCTGAAGTGGAATGCAGAATTCCTGGATCGAGAAGCAAGCAATGCATTGCATCAAATAAACCATTTTAGAGTGCCAGATGATGTGTATATTCTGGAAGTCACTTGCTTTTGGTATACACGTAATAATAAGAGAACGTGCTCTTGGATGTGACCTGCTACTATTCCCTTCCATGTTCTGCACCTCTGTTATTCAGTTCTAGTAGCCCCAGGTGATCCATCAGATTTCAGAGCTATTGCAACCCCTGCAAGTAACCTTTGGTAACTATTGATTTCAACAAATCTGTTTGGATGTTCTTCACGAAGGAGGCCTCATCATGCTTTGTGGCAGGGAGAATGGCAACGAATAAAACAGGGGTGAACAGTGAATTTGCAAGAGAAAAATGGCCTTCAGAGTTAAAGTAGAGAGATTACCTTCGTTTCAAAAAAAATAAAATAGAGATATTACCAAGAGAGGGTATTATTGGCATCCACAGGCGAGGCATCTCCTTTAATCCGTCTGCCTAATCTACACGTGTTACACAAAGTGCGCATTTTTGGCACTTACGAATGAGTCATCCCCAATAAAAAATAGAGGCCTGCATGAAGCACCTCTCCTGCTCTAGACATGCATATATGCTCTCGTTATGTCTTCGATTAGACGGCGGTAAAGTGAGACGTCACCTTTAGAATCTTCAGCTGGAGACGCATCATCTAGCGTATGAATGTTAAAAAAAGGCTGCGATCGTGTTTGTTCAGTACACTGGAATGGTTCTTGTTTCTCTGAATTGCATTTGCAAGCAAAAATGCAACCAGATCTTGCCTTACATTTGCTAGTAAAAGAACTATTGTGTAACTCGACTCTAAAAGGTTTAGGGTCATTGGCTTTGTCCGATTAAACTTATAGATGTTGAACTAAACAATTTAATTATCTGTGGTGAGGCAAACGTCAGTTTTAGTCTGCTACCCTTTTCTTTTGCCTTTTGAGTCTTTAAGTTTCTGAAGTTACGAATATGGCCGTATGGTTAGTGGTAACGCAGAGCACAGGAATGCAACACGCAGGAGGAACGAGAGTCGAAATGTTTCAACTTCTTAATAATTTATTGCATAGCTAGATGCTACATCAGACGGCTGCGATCCGCGGCCACGAGACACGGGTGGTGCAGATGATGACTTCATCATGAGTGTCTGGGGCTCTCTTGCAAAGAAGCTACTGGAGGCCCCTTCAGAAGCATCAAACATCTTGCATGGCGCGGCCTCCCTCGCTTTCCCCAGCAGATGTCCAGAGAAATGATCTCCCCATATGTCATATGTGAACTCTTTCTTCGGCGCGACGCCCCCGTTTCTCTTCGCAGCCTTATCTTTCACCAGGTTGGAGCCAGGAGCGCGAGCGTGCGGAGAGATTGGGGAAGATGTGGCCAACAATGGTGAGCGCCATGCGGTGGTCAGCACAGTGGCTGAAGGCAATGGATTTCCAGATGTTGCTGAAGGTGCAGGAGGTTGCTCCTTGGCAGTTTGCAACCAAGCATTCTTCTCATAGTTATTCCCAGTTGACGGTGCCCTTTCCTCAACATCAAAACCACACTCGAGTTTATTGTTGTGCTTCAGTTCTGATGGTGCCCCAGAAAAGGACCAACCATGTTTTGGGGTTGAACTTGGCGATAACGGCGAAGACGGTGTTGAATTCCCACTGTGGCTGCTTGAAACCTCAAACTTTGTTGCCAGTCCTGCACCACCAACTTTCCGCTTCCTTCGCCTCCCTTTGCCCCGAGCAACTCTGATAGTAAGATTCCCACTAGTTTGTGGAGCTTCCATTGATACCTTGTCTTCCACAGGATTAGCTGGGGACACAGATATAGTCGAAGTTGTATTCAGTTGTTCATCTGGATTGTTCTTGTCACATGTCTTCTTGGGGCTATCAAGAATATTAGCAGTGTATTTCTCAGTAAGAGCTTCTTCAGCTCTTTTATGTTCCCCTGTCAACCTGTGCACAAGGCATAACTGATCAAACCTAAATCATGTAAAACTGAAGGAAATATGAGAAGACAACAGTGGTTGAACTTTTACCTGGAAGTTTTGTCGGTACGCTGAAGGAAAGAGGACTTAACAGCCTTGCTAATGGTACCTTTCCTGCCATCAATCTTGATATAGTAATCTTGAGAGCCCACTGGCAAACAAGGGACACCACGGACAAAGACCAGAACAAACAAGGACACAGTTCCGAAAAAGAGTATCAATGCTTTCCAATTGATGGATATGAGGTAAAACTTTCTGCACTGGTTAAGCATACAGACAGGAACATTTGCAGTCATCGGGATCACAAAGATGCCAGTAGTCATAGCTAGCTCAAGATCTCTCTGAACCTTAGCTGAAGAGAAGTCCGCTTTAAAAGAAATTAGCATTCTTATTGATTCACTTGGTGCTAAGCTAAATCCCTTGCAGTTGTCCACCGTAAATCCATCCACACCACAATCAACTCCAGAAACTTTTACCTTTGTCACTCGAAGAGGTAGGTCGCCACTATTTTTTACATGTATCTCCTTGGACAACTGTTGACTGCACAAAGGGCTGGTGATCTCTGATTTGGAGAGTGTTGATTTATTGTGGACAGTGGACCCAAGGTTAAACTCTAGCTTCCAAACAGGTTCAGCTCCCTCTAGAAGGGCAATAGATTGCCATCCACCATGTGCTCGAAGAGGCAGCCACTCCATGCCCGATAGATTGTTTCTGATCAAAACCATGCTTGACCACATGCACCGATTTGAGGGACGGAAGACAATAGGGCCAAGTAAAGCACTCTCCAAAGGACCAACATAGGCCTCAGTAATTGCTGCATCACTTAATGAGAAGCCAAATCTTGTCTCTGTCGAGTCAATTTCCGGAGATCTACTTGAGAATGTGTGTTCACATGCGTCATTTACAGTTTTGCACTGGCCAATTATTTCCTCAGAGTTCAATACCAGCTGCATGGATGCATGCTCCAGGCTTGGGTTATGGATGGTTATCCATTTTGAAAACTGTGATCCAATTTGCACAACAGGAAACAGCAGTTCATGATCTGTGAGAACAGAAATCTCAGTCCTTGTGCCATGAGATCTCCAACTTCTAAGTACCATATCATCAGCTCTGACTGCTCTCATGATTGTTGGCTGCAAATTATTTTATAAAATTACAAGAGCAGATTCACAAGCAAAAATATGTAAACACATACAGGTAGAAGAGTAGAAGACACTTGAGATAAGCAATTAAGCAGTTTTCATTACATAAATACAAAAAGAAAAGAAAAGAAAGTGAAAAGTGAGGAGGGATATTTTACTTCCAAGAGCTACCAACCACTTGATAAGTACTTCACTTATCTCTGTTAAGGATATAAAGGTATTAGTGGTATTTCCTATTGTATTAGGGTTTAGTCTTGTGTCCCCTTTGTATCATATATATATTGCTTATTGGGCTTCTTCAATATACATATAATATTCATAACATGGTATCAGAGCAAAGGTTAGGATTAGAGTTTCTTACCGCCGTCGCTGCCTCCTAGCCTCCGTCGCCGCCATCACCGCTGCCCCCGGTAGGAGTAATCTCCATTCCCGGGGGCGGCCTCTCGCCGCCGCCCGAGCTTCTCTCGCCGGGCCTCCAAGCTGTCCTGCGTCTTCTTCACCCGGCCGGATCTGCCGGCCTTCTCTTGTCCGGTGTCACCTTGATCCGGAGTTGCCGCTTTGTCCTCCGCCGAGCGAGGATCCGCCGCACTCTCTTCGCCGTGTGGTCTCGACCTCCCGGATTCGCGCCACCTGAGACTCCATGAGCTCCTCTGCCCAAGTTGTCGCTTCCAGCGTGCTCCTGCATCTTCGTCGTGGCCACCACAAGGTGGTGATTGGGGCAGATCTTGAGTGTCTTGGCCTGGCGCATGAAGAGGCAGATCTAGGCGGTCTCCTTGTGCTTGAGCAACTTGACGGTGCCCGTGCTCCGCTCATTCCACTGGTTCCCCACAAGAGGCGGCGAGTGCCTCCGTGCGCGCAGCTCCTTTGCCCCGAGCTCCACCGCCGCCTTGGCTGGCTGAAGGGTGCAAGGAACACGACGCTGCGCCTCCGCGACGTCCCCGCCGAGTCTCCGCCTCCACCGCGTGCGTGATTTAAACTCGGCTGCGGCCGCCGCGCCACCGGTTCGCGTTTTCGCATGCGCGCGCGCGCGCGCGCAACGGAGAGAAGGGGGGGATTTCTAATGGGCGGCTGAAGGGTATATGCGTATGGTCCTTGATGGTTGCCTTTTAGAAGGCGCTCCTCGCATCAGGTCGGTTCGTCTCCAAGACACAAGCAACTTTATCAATCTTGCAGTGAATGGATGCGATTCAGCAGGAAGTCTCCTTGCTTGATGGTTGCCTCGTAGAAAAGCACGGTGCTGCTATATATCTTCTGCTAATTAGTATTTTTTTGTCGTTTCTTCCGCTGCGTCCATTCAAGTCCGTAAAACTGCTATCTTTGAGTTCATCTAAGCCATAGGAGTCCATAAATTTATCGTCAGTTATAGAAGTATAGGAATTCTCTTTTACATAGCATTGCTCTTTTCTTTGAGCCGCTACAGATCCACCACCCAAGCTTTTAAAGCCGCCGCGCTTCTCCCGCACTGCGTCTTCGTTGTGCTTCTGGTGCATTGCGCCGCACTTCTTCGCACTACGCCTTAGTTGCGCTTCTTGTGCATTGCGTCGCGCTTCTTTTGCACTGTGC
The DNA here is from genome assembly GCA_036346395.1 of Hsuehochloa calcarea. Lineage (NCBI taxonomy): Eukaryota > Viridiplantae > Streptophyta > Magnoliopsida > Poales > Poaceae > Hsuehochloa > Hsuehochloa calcarea. The sequence continues at coordinate 65,908,984 of CM070598.1, forward strand.
CTTCGTTGCGTTTCTTGTGCACTGCGCCGCTGCCGTCTTGAGCTACGATCTGTGCCGCCATGCTTCTATTTATTCCTATTCGGTTTGATTTGATAGCTTCTCTATTCATATCGGTTTTATAATCTTCTTCGTCGTGTTGCCGTGGTCGACTTTGCTCCCGCACCTTGTGCTTTATGGGCTGCCGCACGACCTCAGATGAGAGGAGATCTTTTATCGATATATTTTCCAAGAGCTGCATGCTACGACGACATTATCAAGACTCGAACTTTGGATTTTTCCTATTTTAGTGTCAACCCTTTCCAAATGCAATACTATTGCATACACCTTGCATTTGAGGGGGGTGTTAAGGATATAAGGGTATTAGTGGTATTTCCTATTGTATTAGGGTTTACTCTTGTGTCCCCTTTGTATCCTATATATATTGTCCATTAGGCCTCTTAAATATACACACAATATTCATAACAATCTCTACATCAAATAACTCTAGTACCTAGAGCAGCCAACTAATAGATCAGTACTCCAATTATCACTACAGTATCTAATGTATGAGACTTTTCTCCAGTCCATCAAAGTCACCACCAAGGTATTCTCCTGCCACAGGAATCATTCTCACAACAAAATAAATTTATCACTAGAAACTGTATCCAAATACATTGGGCATTGTTATGAAATGAACATTTACTCTGAAATACCAAGCAGAGGTCCATCAGACAGGCTAGCTGGCATTGATCTCTCAAATGCTAAAGAGAGCATTATTCTCAAGGGAGAAAGACTACCTCATGTGCTTGATTTGGTCTATTTTGTCCGTTCATTATTAAAATAGATGATTAAGACTAATGACAACCACAATCAAGGCATCCAAACCTTTTCTTTAATGAGATAAAAGCATGCTATAGTCTATAGAAAACAGTAAGCTTAACATACCCAAACGAACATACAACCTACATATTAGATAACTTTGTGGGACTAAAAAGAAATAAAAGAAAGAACAATATACAGGTGTGGATGAAACTAATGAAACAGCATGATGCACGACAAGGTGCTATCATTACTAAGCTCATATATCATTTTTGTAAGCATTTAGTGCATAAAAGCAACTCCTAGTCCAGCTAATAGAACAACATTTAAGACCAATTGAAACAAATGACGTTCTAAATTCAAAAACACACGCAAGGGAATTACCTTCAAGTTATGCAGGCCTTCTATTTCTAGGATGCTGCCCAAAGATCCCGTCCTTGAGTTAGCAGATGTCTCTTCTTCAGAAAACGGTCCAACAAATGGCCCATCAGATTCAGCAACAACATCACTAGTTGTATAAGAAAGACATGCACACATTATATCTTGGCAGGGTATCACGATTGAACTACCAAGAGAGCTATTTGTTTCTACCACTATATTGCAGTTGTCAAATGAAATATCCTTTGGAACTGAAGAAGTATAACTTATCAAAGCTATATCTGTTATGGTATCAGGGAAGAGTATCAATCCATTCAGGTACTTAACCTGAAAGATTACTGGGCCATCCCTGTTATCCTCACTCACGCTTACAATCCTCAGTAACTTTGTTGCATCATTCCGTAAAGAAAGGGAAAATATTGACCCACTTCCAGCACAAGATGATATACGCTCAAAAGTGACAGAAACTAATCTAGTGGAATCATAGTAGGTTCGCGCATGCACATCTAGCTCAATAGGTATAACAACAGTATCCACTGTATCAGCTATGCGATTGCGCAGTTTCATGCAGATAGCACCAAACACCTTTCTTCCCGAAAGAGGTTGCAATTTCAACTCTACAACAGTGTTGCTTTTTGAAGGAAGCACCTCCCATTGCTCACTAGGCCTAATATGGATCATTGGCCATCCAAATTCAGTACTGCTTGCTGTATACCAGTGGCTACTCAAAGAAGTTAACTCCAATGCCTCGTCTAAAGGGCCTAACTGACAAACCACGTGAGAAGATTGTTTTGTGTTTTCAAATGCAGATATCCAAACAGCCACTTCCTCAACATAGAGAGAATCATCAAAAGGGTTGTGTATCGACAAGTTCCTCTCCAGGTGACCACCTATGACGACATCCATCCCAGTCAATGGCGGTATCTGATAGGGCGACCTGACAGCCATGCCCTTAGCTTGTATAATGAATCCACCAAAATCCGTCTGCAAAACCAAATGCGCTGACGAAGAGCCCAACAACTTTGGCAAGAATATGAAGTTGACCGATGCATTCTCTCCGGGCTGAAGCACCAAATCCTCATAACCATACACATAGAACTGTGGATCAGTGCTGAACGGCTCATAGACACGCAAGACGCTGTCATTGTTCAAATTCACCACAGTCAAGGTGGCCATAGAGGCTGCATACAAGTTACGCCTGCCCCAATCCAACACTGGTGGGTTTATCTCCACGTACATCGATGAGGAACCGTAAAGGCCATTTGGATTGACATCTGTGGCCGTGCCATCCAACTCCAGCGGCACCCCATGCGATGCCCGCATCCAATTGTCAGCCACAAGCGGCGCCTGGCACCACGCCACATTATACCTCCCACCATCCTTGCCCTCTCTCCCCAACCCATTACGCACCCGAGTCCGAGTGATCATGGCGTCTGCAGACGAGCAAGTTACCACGCCTCCGCCGGACATCGGGAAGCCCAATGGCCGTGATGGTCCCCAGTCCCTTGACACCTCCAAATCGGGCTCCTTGGTGCCGTCCTCGCTTGCAAGCAAAGCCTGAAACGCCGAGGACGAGAAGCAGAAGGAACTCCTGTCAGCGCACACATCCCTGAAGCCGAGGCAGCGACCGTCGTCATCACTCTCCTCCACGCAACCCCCCACCGCCGCCGAGACGGACAGAGCAAGGACCAAGAACAAACAGCACAGAGCAAGCAAGGAACACCTGCAAGAAACCGAAAACACCACAAAAGAATCAAGAACACGCCGCGGTTGATCGCCAAATAGGAGAAGTGGTACTGAACACTAAAGCACCCAATAAAAAAAACCTCAAGAAAAATAATCACAAGAACCAAAAAGAAAAAAGCCCCGGTATTTTTTATTGCCCTAAGCATGCATCACACTGGAACTCAAGAACATCATCAAGAGAGAGGCAAAAGGCAGTTCCTTGTTTGTTTCACGATTTCCGGAAGCAAGGAAGCAAAGAGGGCAAGAAGGGAAGTTAGAGGGGAACTTACCGAGGAGAGGAGGCGGCGGAGCGTAGGGGCCTGAAGGAAACGGAAGTCACCGCCGGCGAAGAGCGGCGGCTGCGGCTGGTCATGGCGAAGAGGGCATGCGGCGGGCGAGACTTCACTGTGGTGACCATGGGAATTCACGGAAAAATGGAAAGAAAAAAAAGGAGAGGAGGGGAGGGGAAGATGAGAGGGACAGAGGCAGAGAGGAACGAAGAAGAAGAGGTGAAAAAAGAAAAGAAAAATGCGTTGGGTGTTGGTTGGTTTTGGTGTGGAAAAGAAATTTTGAGGCTTTTGTAGTTTGAATATGACTGTTTTGCCCCTGTGGTATCCTGCGCTGTGAAACGCGATTACATGAGATTGAATGCATGAATTGAAACGGGTAGCCATGATTCATGAATCGACCGGAACATTTGCAAAAAATAGATTGGATTTCTCACTGTCACATAGAGCCTCGTGATTTCCCAGCTAGGTTTAGGGTTCGACCGGCCTTACCCATAGATTTTGGTGCTGAGTTGGGATAATTTTAACGGTGAAAACGATAGAATTGAATTCAAAGCATATTCATATTCATGTGTTTTAGATAAATATAAGTATACATAAATTCGAATATAATAGTACTTATTCGGATGTATTTTAATATCCTACGACATATGTTGTTTAACAAAATGAATTCCAACTCCAATCCCAACAACAACACATTCAGTTTTCACAGTGGAATAGTAAACAAAACCTCCACGTAAGACACAACATATGGAATTGCATGCAAAACCTTCACGCACAACACGACAACACAATATAACTTGACAAAAAACAAGTAATGCGTGAATCATGGTGCACAACAGCAGCATACAGCCAGAAACAAGGTAAGACAACAATTAATTTCAAGCAAATAACTTTAAGTGAGTCCATCATACGCCAACAAAGTACATATCAACTTATATCAAAGTTTTATGGGTTCAATCGGCTTCAACAATGGATTTGATGGAATGGTGGGACGATGTTAGCGATAAAAATGAATAAAATAGAATTCAAAGCACACCCATATTCATATGTTTTAGATGAATATACTTAACTACGAATTCAAATAGAATATATACTATTGTTTAACAAAATGAGTTCCAAACCTCATGGCAACATGTTCAATTTTGAGTTTTGACATGTGTAATGGCACACAAAACCTCCACGCACAACATGACATGTGGGATTGCATGCAAAACCTTCACGCACGACACAATATCACAACATAGCTGGACAAAAAACAAGCAACACGTGAATCATGTTGCGCCATAACATCATGCAACCACAAGCAATGCAAGGCAACAATCAATTTCAAGCAAATAACATTAAGTGAGTCCATAGCACACGCCAACAAAGTACATATCAACGTACATCAAAGTCTAGCAGAGTATTCTAGGTTCAATCGGTCTCAACCATGTGTTTGATGGCAGGGTGGGATGATGTAGTGGTGAAAACAAATAGAATTGAATTCAAAGCATGTCCATTTTCATGTGTTTCATATGAATATACTTAACTATGAATTTGAATAGAATACATATAGCTGTTTAACAAAACGAGTTTCAATCCTGATGACAACACATTCGGTTTGAGTTTTGACATGTGGGATGGCATGCAAAACCTCCACACACAACACGACATGTGGAATTGCATGCACAACCTTCACGCACAACACGACATCACAGCACAGCTGTACAAAAACAAGTAACGCATAAATCATGGTGCACCACAACATCATGCAACCAAAAACAATGTGAGGCAACAATCAATTTCAAGTAAATAACATTAAACGAGTTCATAGCATATGCCAACAAAGTACATATCAACGTACATCAATGTTTAACAAAGTTATTTGGTTTCAATAGGCCTCGACCATCGATTTGATGGTAGGGTGGCATGATATTTGCAGTGAAAATGAATTAAATACAATTCAAAGCACGCCCATATTCATGTGTTTCATATGAATATAATTGACTACGAATTCGAATAGAATACATATTGTTTAACAAAATGAGTTCCAATCCTGATGGCAACACGTTCAGTTTTGAGTTTTGACATGTGGGAATTGTATACAAAACCTCCATGCACAACATGACAACACAATATAGTTGGACAAAAACAAGTAATGTGTAAATCATGGTGCACCACATCATCATGCAGCCACAAACATCAAAGGAAAATAATCAATTTCAAGAAAATAGCATTAAGCAAGTCCATAGCATACGCCAGGAACAAAGTAAATACCAGCATACAACAAAGCTTAAGAAAGGACAAAAGGTTCCATCTTAGTAGCCACAAGTTTATGTAGATAGTACAAAGCATCGTATAATACTAATCGGTCTTAAGTACTTAAACCCCTCGAAAATCAAACTCATTCCGCAGCATCGATAATAGTGTAAACTCTAGTCGCCTGTCTAGCACAATCACGTGGAGGAGGGCGGAGGACGAGCAATTGGGCTCTGTAGTTAGGGGCTAGATGGTTAGGAAAGGGAAGGTGGATATTTGAGGGGGTGGGCCTTGGGGTAATTGTTGGGTTGTTAGCTCTTGGTGGGTTAGATAGCTAGGGAAATAAAAAAGGTGGGTACGAACTCTTATTCGATTTGACAATTATTATTTTCAATACCATATTTAAATTTGAATAAAAAAACTATATATTGTTTGTGCTCGAATAGCAATAGAAATGAGATTTGGTTTACCAGAGTCACGACCATAAGAGTAGGGAGGTCAAATAAAACGGGTAACTCGTATCCATTTTAACCCCTAGGTGGAGGGGAGGATATGAGAAATAGGGAGGAGTGATACGCGCGAGCGTGTCACACACCCGGTAGGGTAGGACTTCATCCATCGGTTCAAAATTCAACTTCTTCTTTTTTTGCAAAAATTAAAATAAAAATCACACCCATATTAGAATTTATTAGACACTAGAAAAAATATTGGGATTTCAGATGGAGAGCAAAACAATAGGTAGAGCTAGGACTATATTGCTACTCCATCTCCGACGAAGAGTCGTGATTAAGCGGCTCTGAGGAATTCACTAAAAGTTTAGAGATCTCCAATATAATATTTTTGTTCTATTCATTTATTCGAATTAGGATGGCATGCTTGAAAAGGCGGCATCGATGCGGAAATGAGATGCACACCACACACACACGTAGTACGCTTTCACTGTTGGCGTTTCTCGATTTGTTTGGTCTCTTAAGCAGGTCGGCTGATGAAATGGACCCCTAGTTCTTCCAGATCACGCAGCGAACCACAAGAAGTCCCATGTCATCTCCCGCCAGACAGCAGCTTCCCTTGTACATATGCAACCCTAAAAGCGTGTAGAGCTGTGTGGCCAGGAGAAGCCAATAACACAGTGACAAACAAGTAGATAAGTAGCAACTCCCTCCCTTCCTTTCTGGCGAATTCGACAGCTCGGAGCTAGCCTAGCCACCATGCACTTGCACTTGCACACTTGCACGTACGCTGCTCAAAGCAGCAGCTTATCGTCCAAGAGATTTGGTCATTTGGATGGCGAAACCGACGATATTCTTCGTGCTTTGCGAGGAACGAGTCCATTTTTCGGCGGGACCCATGGCCACGTATATATACTTGCTGCTCGTCTTCTTCACGTCGATTGGGCGGTCTAGTTTATCTAGGCAGATTGTGTTTGGGGTCATGTACGTCATGTGTGCGGTAGGGATTGCATTGACAATGCTAGTATTATTATTGCGGCGGAGATTGTAAGTGCTTTGGACTATCTATTCGGTTTTTTCTTTCTCTCTCCCTTCGATTGACGACATAGTATCCGTACCGTCAAATTTCTCATTAATTTGTTTAAAACCATCTAGATTGGTTATATAAAAAATCACTTGAAAAAAACAACAGAGGGCCGGAGTAGTCCGTAACAGCTTAAAAGATACTAGTGTTTTCTGCTAATTATTCTGTATTTGAGAGCGCGGAGTTTTGATCCGATAGCATCGATCATAGCCGGACGTAGTCAGTAGTCACCCTGAAATAGTTGATTTTGTGTGTGTGAGGGCGTATATGTCGAGTCAGTTACTGTGAGCAGCAGATAATATGAGGCGAAATTAGTGGATGAAATGGGTCATGACTCACTCATGAGGGCAACTGTCAACTTGGGCAGGCGTGCGACTTGGACTTGCAAACATGGATGAGAGTATGAGACCCGGCCGTCTGACCGGAAGTTGATCGACCGGACGAATCCAAGTCTTGAACAGATTGATTGGCAGACGGTACCATTGAGGTTTTCTGATATGGCACTGGGGCAGGTTGGGTACCGTACGTGCTCGCCACTAACAGCAGCTTGCCTTAAACTGCTTTGTTAATTTGTTCAAGCATCATTTGAACCAGGGCGGATCCAGCACAAAATGCCACCGGTGTCAATTCCTCTTGATTAGTTTGATCATTTACTATCAACGTAACCGTTGGTGTCACATGCATGATACCGGTGAATACACGTGGATCCATCCCTGATTTGAACTATGCTTCAGTTAGAATAATCCCAATTAGAGGTTCCTAAAATCGCCATTGGTCGAGGAGAATCCCTGAGCATCAGGCAACGAAATCATGCATCTTCCCACTCTTTTATTAATTAATTTCTCCGTCAACTTATCATGCCACACGAATTGGATCAGATAAAAGAAAACTAGATACGTTTTGTATGATGCATGATTTTTTTTTAAAAAATATTAATTTAATAATAAACTATAAAATTAAACGGTTGATTTTTTTTCTTGCAAACTGTATTAATTAAAAAATATTAATTTAATTTAATAATAAACTACTTATTTCTGACCTCTTGACTTCGGTGTCCGAACTGCCACACTGCACCAACCAACTAAACTACCACCACCAACGACATCGTTGGCGATGACAATGGTGGTGGTTTCAGAAATAAGATAAGTTACATATTACAATTGGACGCACAACATAATAAGAAACAAAACCAGACAGTAATAACAAATAATATTATGACAACATATTTTTAAGCAAAATATTATCACATAGTTTTTCGACAAATCACAATGTTGTTACAACACATTCCAGCATGACATCATCATATAGTTTTTCGACAAATCACAATAACATTACAAAACATTCTGCACATTATATTTCAACAAAAAAAAACCATTCTAGTGGTTGCCGTTCGGACTGCCGACCTCTCCTTTATCCTGTGCACTTCTCATATGACTGTTAAATATTTGTAATAATTTCCCAAAGAAATCAGTTCTACGAACAACACAATTGGGACAACAGCGCGCATGGTAACCCTAACCCCAAATATTTTTTCATTTCACTCTGAAGGGGGCTATTTGTGTTATTGCGTCGTCGATCTCACATTTTTTTACCTTATATTTTGTTATCTTCTCCTATTTCAATTCCGAACCACACGAACACTTAAAGATATTACCAAAAAATTCCTTGGAAATTACTAAATTTTTAAGCTGCATTCTGTACTCATAAATTTATAAAAAACAAGACTCTGTCACTAATTGAATTGGTGACAGGAGATATCAGGGATGTTGTCTCCAATTAGACTAGCAACGGTAGCCTAGTTTTGCAAAAAAAAAATAACTATTTAATTTTGTAATTTGTTATTAAAATAATATTATTTTAAAAAATCCATGATGCATGCTTGAAGTTGTTTTTCTTTCTTGTAAATCGCTTATGAGATACTGCCCACATGAGACATGGCAACTTGTGGGCAGTGATACGCGAAGTTTTGGCTGTGTTGACACATTTGCGCACCGTATTTATAAGAATGACCGTCGTCGATTTTTTTGTTACAAAAATGACGTCCTGCCGCACAGCCACCGTGTGGCCAGCCCTGCCCTCCCGCCACGTGTGCCCTCCTGCACGACCACCGTGTGGTGGCCCCACCACATTGGCACCTCCCGCACAGCCACCGTGTAGTGGCCCAACCACGCGTCGCTCGCCCTACCCCGAACCGACCCAGTTCTCGTGAGAAACAAAAAACCATAAAAAAAACACGGCCACGTGTTGTTCAGATAGAGCTTCTTAGTAGGCCCTCCTCCATCTGTCAACATGCGTGGCCACACCTTTTCCACCGAAAAACCTGTCGTCTCATCCCGTCACCTCCATCCAATCGTTGTCTCCCTCGTCTAATCATTGTCTTCTGCATGTGTATGCTTTCATACATGCGAGAGATTTCTCTCTCGACTCGCTGGCGCTATAAATAGCGAGCGAGAGCGATTAGGTTTCGCTGACTCGCTCTCTCTTGGTTGTCTCTGTCGATTTTATATTTTGGTACATTTTAGCGTTATTAAGCACTATTATTTGCAGCCGTAATAGCAGGTAATTTTTTCTTGCCTCTAAATTCTTTATTATTTGTGTTGTTAGTAAATCAGTCGTAGTATTATTTCCGTAGTTAAATTAATGTTATATAATTAATTAGTTCTAAATCTGTATTTTATAATTAAGAAAATGTCATGCTGGTTGTCTTGCTGTTTATGCTAGTTTGTTTAAGTAATTAACCGTAATGACTTGCAGTGCATGCTAGTTGTAATTAATTAGTTTGTCTTAATTAATCAGTTTAAACAATTAGTTGGAGTCCGTAATGACTGCAAATAATAAAATAAGAAAAAATAAAGTAGTTGGTAGTTAATCATGCACAGCTGACAATGCATGCATGAATTGCTATTATGGCCATGCATGAAAAAAACATGACTAAAAAATGAAGAACACACATGCACTGTTGGCCATGCAAGCAAGTAATTGCTAGTTATTCATGTATGCATGCACCATGCAATCAACACACACATGTACAATTAATATTTATTTAGCAAAGAGAAATAATAGGGATTAACGTGTAAAATTATTGAGCCAATGTTAATTAGTTATGAAATAATTAGTCATAATTAATTAGTTTGTCTTAATTAATTAGTTTTAAACAATTAGTTGAAGTTCGTAATGACTGCAAATAGAAAATTAAGAAAGAATGAAGTTGCCAGTTATTCATGCTCTTAATTATTCATGCATGCACTGCTGGCCATGCATGCATGCATTACTCACCATCCATGCATGCACTGCTATTATGGCTAGTTATTCATGTATGCATGCAACATGCAAGCAAGTAGTTGGCCATGCATGCACTGTTTTGGTTCAATGAAGATGTTACATGTATTTATTAAATATATCATCAATTGTATGTGTATGTCCATGTAGGATTTATGGAACAATATATGCCTGATTTTTTTAATTGTCAGTACGTAACACAGGTTCATTCGCGGTAATCAGTTAGCCATAATTAATTTAGTCATGTTTAAATAGCTGAATTTAATTTTGTACTAATAAATTAGTGTAAATTAATTTGTAGTGCTCATTTGGTCCTAATTTTTAATTTGCTATATTTTATCGTCATTACCAACCTTCTCACTAATATTCCCTCTATTCCATATGTTGCAAGCTATGTCTCTACCGACGCTTCTGGAACACTTCTACGATGAGGACCACCGGTGAAAGCTATGGATCGTCGGTGATGCGGATGGCCCTCCACCCTTGGTGCTTCAGTTGGGGAGGGATTATTGGGAGCTCGACGATCGCTACGTCCTGATCTCTGGGATACATACTTTTTGCCCCTTGCGAGGACGATCTCCGTCGGACACCAGTTCACCCTAGACGCCAGCCTGCTGTCGACACTTTTCGACAAGTGGAGGCCCGAGACACACACCTTTCACTTTTGGTGGGGTGAGATGACAGTCACTTGCAGGATGTCTCATTCTTGATCGATCTCCTGATCCGGGGTGAGCCACTTTTTCTAGGCCCTCCGCCGGCGGACTGGAAGGCCATGCTGGAGCATCAGTTCGGCCTAGCTATCCTAGACCGTGCACATGGCGTCCCCCGGATGTGGCTAAGGTACTTCAGTCAATGCTCGCAGGGTGCACCTAACGAGGTCGTTAGGACACACCTCATTGCTTACCTTCTTCTACTCTTTTGTTGGGTCCTGTTTCCGACCACACAGGACGATTGGTACTATCCCAGCTTCGTCCGTGTCGCCGAGTTTTTGGTTGACGCGGCGGCTGGGCCGATGCCTCAGTATAGTTGGGGATCAGCCATCCTTTGCGCCACATACCGAGGTTTGTGTGACGCTTTGCGGCGCGGCACCGGTGGTACCCCCAACCTGTCCGGCTGCTGCGTTCTCCTGCAGTTGTGGAGTTGGGAGCACTTCCCTGTTGGGCGGTCGTCCATCGAGAGAGCGGTGCACCCATACACCATTTCGGACAACCAGATAGATGGGCCCACTATGGGCTTACGGTGGACTGCTGCCCGTCTACGCTAGGCCAAGGCCAAGGACAGACTGGTGATGTGCTACTCGTTGTTCCACAACGAGTTCGTGTCGTTGCACGGTAGTGACATCATATGTATTCCATGGTATCCAAAGTTCGTGCACACAGTAGCGTCGCACAGACTGTCCGTGCAATGCATCCAGGACGCAGGACTGTGGACGACGACCTGCCACCTGGTGTTCGCACATATGGTGGAGCCTCACGCGCCGCAATGTGTAATGCAACAGTTTGGTGTGTGCCAGGTCGTGCCCCCCTCGGGCGATAGGCTCCTACCATGAGCCATACACTTGTGAGTCAAACTTCATCCGAGTAATGTTTACACTTATTACGTCTTCTTTTCTAACAACAATCCTTCTGAAAATGCAGGCAATCGAGGGCGGGTGGGCATATTCACGACTGGCGTCCAGTCCAGCAAGAGTGGACTACGACATGGACGGAGAGGGTGTACTTGGATGTCTTGCACGAGCAGCATCTGTATGACGTTTGGACGTACGATGATTACATGGAGTGGTACATGCCACGGTCGGGCACAAGACTCACCCTGTAGGGATACGAGTAGGCTACGATAGCTGACAATTCAAAAATTCTACCACGTAAACTAGAAAGCCAGGCAAGCAAGAGATCACAGATCATTACCACCAGACGTACAATGCGTCAGAAGAAGAGTTGGAGCAGCCTGGTCCAACGAAGAGCGCATCGATGTAGTGATCGTAGTCGATCATCCGACGTAGTTGATCATTCAACGTAGTCAATCACCAGCGTAATCCTCGCCGATCATCACCTCCAACAACCGATCGCTTTCCTTACAATGTCGCAGATCGTTCTTGAGCGCAACAACAACCGCAATACTGTCTCTACGGTATCCACACGTCCAGAGTAGGAACACCATACGCTGGTGTGCTAGCACCAAGTCGCACGGGAAGACCTTCTCAAGAAAATGACAGTTGGGGTTTGGAGCAACTCATGTCAACTCTTGTTGTGTGTCTACTCTGTTTCGTATATGTCACAACAACCTCAAGCATCTCCTTAAATAGTACTCATGACAGATCCTATCTGAATACGTTTGACGAATCGTATCTATCCTGGTTTGTTCCAACCCGTTAACTATGTGACCCTGTAGGTTCATGTGTAATTCGGTTGTGACTCGGAAGCCTTTTCTGACAACGAGTCATTATTGGTACCTAGCAGGACATAACAATTCCTGAATACACATAAATTATATCAGACGAATCTTAATGCAATGTGATCTACGACCAGATCCTCATCACTTATGACCATCTCATATCTCTATACGATTAGTTCGTATTTAGTCATAACCAGTTCGTAACTCCTTACGACCAGGTTTTGACCACTTTGTGGTTACATTCGACCATACTACGACCTCAATGTGACCAATTATTTTTCAAGCTCTCAATGTGACCTATTATTTTTATCATACAAGGACTGACCGAGGTACCTTCTGAGAGTCTACAAGAAAATAATGCCTTAGAGGTGTTAAACCTCTCTGCCCTTGCTTGATTCTGAAACATACCCTTCAGACCTACCATCATAGTGTAAGTGTATGTGGTCTCATATTGCTTCGGAAGCTTAGAGTTCATGGTCGCAAGTATTAGGCGGTGCACATCGACTACGTCATTGCAATGCTTCTCGTAAGCATTCTTATCAGCATGAGGAGCATCGACACTTGGTTCCTCGGGATGAGGACCTTCTAGAATATATTCGTTCTTTTCTTATTTGAGAATAATTCTCAAATTATGAAACCAGTCAATGAAGTTTGTACCATTCAGTTTTTCTTTCTCAAGAATATATCGCAAGTTAAAGGTAGGTGCATAAGAAGTAGTAGGTGCCATGATCTGCAACAGAAATATATACAAAGATTCACCACTATGTTTATGTAAGATCTTCTATTAGACACTCATGTTGGTGGTCATGTTCGACTAATCTACGATCATCTTGTATCTCCATACGACTTGTCTGAATCCAGTCGTATCAGCATACAAACTAGTCTGGACTCGGTCGTATCACTATATGACTAGTCTGGACTGGACTGGATCTAGTCGTATCACTATACGACTAGTCTGGATCAGATCGCTATACGACCAGTCCATACCTGATCGAACTTAATCATCAGCAGTCAATAAAAGATACTCCCACTATATGTTCTAAACCATATTTCCCTCAAACATTATTAAGTCATAGTGAGCTTTGGCATCACTGCTAGAAACCTAGTGATTTTAGGTAGGCAGCCTCTTGCTAATCATATCACGTATGGCTCTTGTCTGTTGGGCAACATCTCTATGCCCTGACAACCAACAGCGCTATGCCCTAAGGTCCAAAACCTTTTTGATGGCCCCATCAAGTTAAACAAATACTATGCATGTGGGTGTTCCACACCCACCCCGTCTTATTAAGATAGTCAATGACTCTACTTTGGCAGACCTACCAATTAATGATCAAAATTGTGACGGGCATAACAATTGGAAAGACATCAAATTAACTTAATTTTTCTTGAGGGGTACTATTCTACCATGTTAAAACAACTAATGAAAAAAATGATCAAATAGCATGACAAGAATAAACATTCATAAATAATCAAATTGAACTGTAAAATAGTATGACCCTTTTCATAACGATCTCCATCACCATGCTTCCTGTCCTTCGACCATCATGCTTGAAGTCTCCGACCACATTCATCTACTAAGCAATTAGTCCTAAAAGCTAGTAATGAATTACATATGAGAATATCAAGTATCACATGTCGGTACGTAGACCGTTATACAATAATATGTAGCTCGATTTCTATCACACAGCATGACACGCAGGCCATGAGAAATCCATTCACGTATCACATACACAATGGGCCATACTATTCACATCAATCCCTGCAAAAATGAATTATGCATAAAATCCAATTCCACCAGGTGACATGAACACATAATACCATATAACCCAGCTACGACCATGGCAGTCCCGCTAGCCGGTTAGCGGGCGGGGTTCGAAGGGGCAGCGCCCTCGGAAACCTTTTCCGGGACATGAATATTATTCACGTAGCTGAGCCTCGAAGATCATCAAAATAATCATATTAACCCTATTCCAAACCAATCTGATCACTGCCTTGATACGACCACGCACTGCGACATACTTCGATGGCATAATTTCGACCGGTAGGAGTATCTTGCAAGGCAGTCGAAAACAAGTCAAGTAAATCATATGGTCTTTTTAGCTCATACCTCCTCGTAAACCCATCTACTATCGCCGAACACTGATCAATCTCATCGACCAGTGTCTAGACCATTCCATCCACATGAATCGATCTAGGTTACCAGACCCGACCAGTAATATAACCAATCTACTACTACCACATATCCAGAATATGCGACCGATCTAGATCAAAAACTATACAGGATGGCTCTGATACCACTTTAGGGATACGAGTAGGCTACAATAGCTGGCAATTCAAAAATTCTTCCACGTAAACCAGGAAGCCAGGCAAGCAAGAGATCACAGATTATTACCATTAGATGTGCAATGCAGCGGAAGAAGAGTTGGAGCAGCCCGGTCCAATGAAGAGCGCGTCGATGTAGTGGTCGTAGTGGATCATCCGACGTAGTTGATCGTTCAACATAGTCGATTGCCCAGCGTAATCGTGGCCAATCGTCTCCTCCAGCATCCGATCGCTTTCCTTGCAATATCGCGAATCGTCATTGAGCGCAACAGCAACCACAGTAGTGTCTCTACGATATCCACATGTACAGGGCAGAAACACCGCACGCTGGTGTGCTAGTACCAAGTCGCACATGAAGACTCTCTCAAGAAGATGGCGACTGGGGTTTGAAGCAACTCTCGTCAACTCTTGTCGTGTGTCTACTCTGTTTTGTATATGCCCCAACAGCCTCAAGCCCCTCCTTAAATAGTACCCATGACGGATCCTATCCGAACACGTTTGACGAATCATATCCGTCCTGGTTTGTTCCAACCCGTTAAATGTGTGAATCTGTAGGTTCATGTGTAGTTCGGTTGTGACTCAAAAACCTTTTCCGACCACGAGTCGTTAGTGGTACCTAGCAGGATATAACGATTCTCGAATACACACAAATTATATAGGATGAACCTTAATGCAATATGATCTACGACCAGGTCCTCATCACTTACAACCAGCTCATATCTCTATCCGACCAGATTGTATTTAGTCATGACCAGTTCGTAACTCCTTACGACCAGGTTTCGACCACTATGTGATTACGTTCGATTATTCTACTACCAGCTCGTATCTTCATACGACCAATCAGTAATCGATCGAACTAAACGACCTACTAGTG
Source organism: Hsuehochloa calcarea (assembly GCA_036346395.1). Lineage (NCBI taxonomy): Eukaryota > Viridiplantae > Streptophyta > Magnoliopsida > Poales > Poaceae > Hsuehochloa > Hsuehochloa calcarea. Next base: position 65,924,815 of record CM070598.1, read on the forward strand.
TATTCTCCCTTTGCCTCAAGATATCTGGTTGAACTCCAGGTGAGATATTATGTCATCCATGGACTGTTCAATACTTTCTCGTTCAAGTGTCGGATAACTTCATATGGTCGAACTCTTCGATCACCAGTGGCATGGTTATGCACTTTCTTTATACGACTACATTGAGGGACCCATAGACATCTCTCCTGTTATGTTAGGAAGGGTAAATCACATATCCGACCAGTCACATTCCTACGTATGTTTTATGGTATACTCGAAAGCTACCTTTATGACTACCCGGCTACGGAGTAGCCTTTGGCAACTGCAAAGTGTACTCTTTACACATGTAGAAAACCATGCTGATCTCAGGTCTAAGGACTATACATCATCATTGCTTGAGACCAACTGTGACACATGAAATCATAACAATCTCAGCAGTGTCTCAAGGTGGGTCAATCCAACACCATGTTCTCTAACATGTATTCACATTATTGATTAGATATCCCTATATATATGATCGATAAAACATGACCATCAATTAATACATGTGTTGGTCGATAGAGTCACTAGTGTTCTGACTAGTGACTTTCGACCAGGGATACAATTAGAACAACACCATCATATAATTAGAACAACACCATCACCAACAAGTCACATACTCGTTAATCTTTATAATTGATGATTCATTCAAGGATCAGAATAACATTTATTCACTAACTCATAAACGTAGACGTGATACAATTATCTCTATGATTGCCTCTAGAGCATATCACCAGCATACCCTTCCCTCATAGGAGCGCCTAGAGCAGGTCACGCACCAGCAGAGCCTCTGCCGCTTGTTCGATCGTCACAGTGATTCGCGGCATGATGACGTCGTAGGACACTTACATTCTTTGGTCGTTTCATTGATGATATTTGTACTCTTCGTTAATAAACCTGTTATGTATGTTACTACAGTTGGAGCGGGCGCATCGCATCGCAAGCGCATTGAGGCCCATCATCTGCAGCCCAAGCACAACACTGGTGGGAATGCTAAAAACTTTGAAGTACATCTTCGCGGAGTCGAAGAATATAATAAATAACTTGCGCTGCGGTTGTTCGACGGACGACATTCTGCGCATCGGGTACCAAGTAGGGGGGGGGGAGGGGAGGAGGGGGTGTGCTCACCTGCTAGACCTAGTGAGTCCGGCTGGCATCGTAGCGTTCCCCGTCGGTTATCCTCGTGCCAGATCGGCCAGGAGGTAAGTTATGTATAAATCTATGTTCTTTTTTGGATATGCCTTACGTTTTGTTAAACATCATGTCGTTCTCCCATCGCAGGTCCGTCGGGATGAATCACTTCTACCGTCTGTGTTTGGTACACAGACTAGCGCCCCCCTCAATCATCTGCACTGCACACCCGGGAGGTACGAGATTCTTAGTTTACGTCTAGAGTGTTTATCTGTACTAACATCGTTCCATCTTGCAGGCTTCAGTTGACTGTAGGGGTGACGGCTAGTTCACGTCGACTGATGATGACGATACGGGCCTCCCATCTCCTACCAGAGAGTAGTACACGTCGTCAGGGTTTGCACCATTGTAGGGGTTTGGAGCGTACGCAAGACAGAGCTCCTCTGGGTTGGCTGGCACACTATACGTCCAAGGCCAGAGCTCATCCACACAACCGGAGTTGTAGGCATCGTACATTAGGGGCGGACAACCCAGGAGTGAATTTATAGAGTCCGTCGTTCATGAATTCTTCGGAGGTGGCCCCCAGGTCGGCATGCCTCATCAGGACGACATGTATGCTTACCAGACTCCGCCGGGCCAGACTCAGCCTATTGGGGCACCTCCACCCACTCAACGGTCTCCATACCCCCTCCGATCCGACACGCGCTCTCCGAACCGACTCATGTATCCCACAGGACCTACCTGACGCAAAACATACAGGCGCACGCGGAGGTAGCCGCAACGAGCAGAGGGTAGTGGCTCAGACGAGTGAGCAATATTGTATCACGTGTTATACGATTATATTTGGGTATATTTGTATTTATATTTTATTTTGCTTTATTTGTACGCGTATTTTGGTTGTTATGTGCGTACTCCTGCACCAATGGAGTTGTAATGTAGCTTTTTTTTCATACATTCCAAGTCACATAAAATCATGAAACCCTAATTTCTGAAACATAAAATCCAATTTTTTGCGACCTAAATCCTAAATTTTTGAGACAATTCCAGAATACGTATAAAATTATCAAAATATTACACAATCAAGTTCACTACGTGAGGAGACTTCAAAATAAAATAAATAATTTTTGGAGTTCATTTTCTACATTTACACAGTCGTACAAGCAGCAACTTATATGAAATTACGAGAAAAATTGGGAACTCATATAATTACAAAAAATTACACAAGCAAGTACACTGTGTCGGGAGGTTCCACATAAAATTTTATAATTTTTTAATCTCATTTGCTATATTTTAAAATTCCTACAAATAACGCTAAAATCGCGATGAAACCCTAATTTCCTCCCGTTGAAACCCTAATTCTCGGGAGTAGAGAGATGAGGCGGGCCACCGCACGTTAGCCGTGTGGCAAGAGGGCACGTGGCGGGCAGGGAGGGTTTGCCACACGGTGGCAAGGGGCCATTTTTGAAGAAAAAAAATCCAAAGAAGGTCACTCTTGTAAATACGGAGTGAAAATCCAAAAATTCGGTGATAGGCACCATCTTGGTTTGTGATATTCTTGCTACTGGTACTTTTGCTAACTGCTTTTGAAAATCTGCCTAAGTTATCTGATTATATGTTTGCTATGAAGTCGATCAAAGATGATTGCTAACCACACCTCTAAGAAGCCTCTTACAGGGTCTCATCTGACAAGTTAAGACTCTATTTGTAACACGAAAATTTTACATGATTTCTGCGAGAATTGAACTGTTTTATTGAATGATTGTCCCCGCTTCTCACCGACAGCAGACTCGGGTTTTTAACCGTGGCTTCTGTGTTCTACTTTTCATTTAAACCGCGACTCAGTACCGAAGAAAGCTAGAAAGTATAGTGCAAACCAATTCAACAACACATCTATGTATGTGATTAATGGGGAGCTAAGCATGCAGTTAGCCAATTAGCCTGACAGCCATCCGGCTTGATCCACCATCCATTTGCTAGTGTATAAAGTACTACTACACCACTATGCCAGTATGGTAGTACTAGTAAAATGGTCTGGGATCAAATTAAACCTCTAGCATTTCTACATAGTGATTCTTTTCTCCACTTAATCATGATAACATCGAAAGAAGAGAACGGAATTCCAATCTCCAAAATTTTACATGATGCTATCTCGAATTCCCAGGTGCCAATCGTGACGATCCATGCACCAAAACGGGAAAACAATTTGTGGGAGAGAAAATACTACTGCCTCCGTTCTTTCAAAGTCATATCTAGAATCATTGGCTACATGAAAATTATAATGTTATATTTATCGTTAAAAAGTATTTTATAATATTATAAATATTTCAATATATAATAAAATAAATTTATAAAAAATAATGATCAAGACATCTTAGATCGTAAAAAATAGAAAACATCACTTAGAAAAGAAAAAGGGCAGAAAGCTACTCCACTTAAGGGCAGCTTTCACTCCAGTACTAATCTAATACGCCCCCAGAGTCCGAGCATCTCAACCTCACCCTCAGCTTGCCAATCGACACGTGTCCACCAAATGGTCAATCCAACGGCGGGGAATCTCGCCCTGGCGGCGCTGTCGCCATCCTCGAGGATTCCGCACCGGGCCCGTCCTTACGCGCCCTACGTGGCGACTCCCGGATGGTCCATACCGTGGGCACCAGGTGGGTGGCGGAAGATTCCGGTGGCTATTGTTTACACAGCACTATATTTGGTGGGCCGACGAGGGGCGGGGCCCGCGGAATCTGACGGTGGGGCCGCGCGGTCGTGTCCTGTGGTGGTGCCGTGTCGCTTTCCGCTTGGGCCGAGAGGCCGATGGCGTTGTGCAGCTGGGCCCTGGAGATACGCACAAATTACGAATTTGCCATTCTGTGTCGAAGAAGAACAATGCAATGTAGACAGGACCAGTGCACACACTGACATCCCAACCAAAATTTTACGAGTACATACTTTAGTCACATAGCTACCATATTTTGATTGTTAGATAGTGTCCACAAACGTATGTCGTTTTAGCCTTTTTTTCATTTTATCTCTAAGTGTATGTTGTTTTATAAGTTTTGAGACACTTTCCCTCTACTTTTCCTATTATACCCCTGACCATTGCTCATATGAATTAGTGATTTTCATCCCCAATGCTACTCCTTCCCAGCAAACCTAAGGTCAAATACAATGACTATTGTCTATAGTATCTGTCATATATGATTTAAGTTAGTATGGATGAAAAGGAATAAATAGAGAAAAATATGGTATCTATAATCATGTAGTCGAGTGTATTACCAGAACCAAGGAGGGAATATCTTAGGTCCATGAAAGCATTAAAAGATTACGTCATCTATAAAGACAAGTGAAAAAATAACACATTATATAAAATATCTATAGTGTTTGTCTATAAGTGATACAAAGAGTTACTATAATACCATTTTGTACGTAACCTAAGGCGCTCAAATCTCACTTTTTCGAGTAGGCATTGCTAATAGCGCTCAAGTACTCCGAATTGATTTAGTTGACCCAGTGAGTAGAGCAATCAATTGACCTGTATGCGTGAGTTGTGCTGTGATTAATTGGAGCTGCATGCGTGCCTGTGAGCTGTGCTGTGATTAACTGGAGAGTGAATAGATAATAATTAGAGCAAGAGGAGGGTACGATGGCCATTTCACACGGCGCCTTAATCATTGTGCCCATGCCTAAAACGACCAACATTGAGGGACAGAGTGAGTAGACAATTACCAACGATGACATTGTTACGATTTGATTAGGTGATATTTCTCTCCAACCTTTTTGTTTTTTTATTGACTAATTGATGTGTCAGTTGCCAACCTAGCTAGCGACTATGCAATGAACGCCACCGCTGCCAAGTGCCAACTTGTTTGCACGTACGCACTGCAGGCCGTACTTATCATTGGCGCGAGTTGTAGCCATACGTAAAAAAAACCAATCGTTACTGGTTTCCCGGTCGATTCCGGTATAAAAAAATCGGTCAAAATACTAAATTTTAATTTTTAATTTTTGACTCTATAATATTTTTCTTCAATTAGTTTAGGTATTGTTATGCTAAATTATGTATTGAAATATTAGTTTTTAGTATATTTAAGACTTTTAAAATTGCATTATTCTAAATTTTAAATTGCTAATGACCGATTTTCTCTATTTTTTGGTATTTCAACCGGTTTTTCCGGTTCTCGGCTGGTTACCGGTTCTGAGAAAACTTTAATTCAAAATTTAACTGGCAAAATTTGATCGGGATTTTTCGGGTAACCGACTAGTTACCAGTACCGCCGGCCAGAATTCCAGCCGAATTCGGTTTTTCGATCCCTGGTTGTAGCTGCCAAGTAGAGCGAGTGTAAATTCTTGCTCGTTTTGCATGAGGTACAACAGCTGACAGGGAGTATCAACGTTCAACGTACTGCCATTGCCAATGCCATTTTTTATACGCGGAATCCGAATGATCAGAGCTGACAAATTAATAGCTGGTATACAAAGATTGGAACTGGTTGAGCTATGCATTGCCGACAAAATAGAGTGTGGTTGTTAGCTTAAAGGCTAGTCGGCAATAGCTGAGAAGTTTATATTACTGTATCTTTCCGCTTTGGAAAGGTGGGTAGTCGGGAAAGTAACATAAAGTACTTGATATGAGAGCGAGTACTTGGCGCTAGGGTTTTTATTACTACCGATTTTCAACTGATTTTCGGTTCATCGGATACTACCCGGTGAAAGTCCAAATCGGTCAAAATTGACACAAAAAATCGGATTTACTTGATTTTTTTTTCATTTTCTTTAAAAAAAAATCAAATTTTTGTTTAAAATTTTTGACCAGAATTTTTCGATTTTTGGCCATTTGAGTTCTACCGGGTGATCCCAATAAAAAAAAAAAACCGGTAATCAAAACCTGCTTAGCACATGCCAATCCCTACCAGTTTATGCAGACAGGAAAAAAAAAGAGGCATCTACCAGAGAAAAAGAAGTAGTTTGCGCATGAACCTATGTACAGAATAGCTAGCACAGTCTATAGCAAATTCGCTTGCAACAAATTTATGTAAGAAAAAAAAACGCTCGTTCACCGTATTTATCGACTATATTTGCTATTGCTACTAAACAATAGCATTCCATGCATTTTGTAGCAATCGTATCATTAGATTGTACGCCCTACAACCGACTGCTACAGGCCGCGCACATGATGAGGCAACTTTGCACGAAACCTTTCCTTCGTTTCAGAATTTTATACAATATTCGTGCTTTGCTACGGATTAAAAAATCATATATTGTCAACAGCCGTGCTTAGTCTATAATACAAGTGATCCGCTGGTAACCCATTTTTAGAAAGATCGATGGAATTTTTGGATTTCTTGCGTACCAGCTTGGACAGTTGGGGTGTGAGGAGAGTGGAAAAGAGGCTATGAGTGGCCAACTGTACATACAGGAGGAATCGAGAAAGAACGAGATCCAACGGCTCACATCTCATAAAAAAAAAGATAGATCTAACGGCTCACATCGTGCCAGGAAGGACGACTAATGCATATCAGTGCAACATGCTGAATTTTGTTCACGACGGCAGAGTATTTGTTTCACACACATATATATACCATGGCAACCAATACTCTGCTGTGGTAGGGTTTGGGCAGCCCATCATCTGCCGCTGCAGCTAATCCTCTGCCGCGGCAGTTAATTCGCGGCCGCGGCAGTTAATTTAATAATATTTTTTGGTCCTCGTTAGGCTAACACTCTTCAACTGTGCCTGTTCTACGGTCTACTGGCTCTGGAATCGCTGGTTGCATACTCTCGTGTTTGTGAGTAACGGACCCTACCTAGTATGTTCTAGAGGCGATATTTATTGGGGTTATTTATTTTAATTATTCTATCACGATTAAATAATTTCTTACGCATCTGATTACTTGTCTAATTTAGTGAGTTCTACCGGTGACTAATTTAGTAATACAGTCTCAGGTTAATTTTACACCTTTTACTGCTTTTATTTTCTATTTCTTGCTAATTATTCTCATGCAGTTCACAGATTTATATTTCTTGCTATTCGTCCGATATCTTTAGGTGTGCCACGTACGCGCTACACCGCACTGATACTTACCAATACTGGTATTTAGTTCTACTTCTAACCGTACTACTAATAATCCCCACTCAAATTTACTTTTCTATCCCTTACCTAATTTCTTCCCCTTTTTCCTAATTTATCTTTCTCTCTTCCTATCCTCTTTCTCTTTCTATTTTCTCTCTCTCTCTCCTCTCATTTGTTTCGATCGAGAGCCCCCTAGCCACTCATTTCCCCTTCTTCCTCACTCCCCTTCTCTTTCCTCCTTTCCCCATTCATTTCCCCCTGGAGCTTTGCTTTGGCCTTGCCCTTGGGGCTACACCCGGTTGTTCCTGGCTCGGCCCTACGCCCGAGCGCCAGCACGCCTGAGCCCGCACACTTGCCGCCTGGCTCGCCGCTCACTCCGTCTGCTCGGCCCGACGCCTCGGCCCGGCGTGGCGTCGCGTGCCTCTCGCTCGGCCCTCGGCTCGGCCACCCGTGCACCCCTATGCTCCCCTGCGGCCATGGTCCGCCCACGCGCTCGTCTCTGGGCTTGGACCGCTCGTGCGCCTGTCTATGCCTCAGCCTGCCTGCCATGTGTCTTGGTCTGCCACTTGGATGCCAGTTTTTGGGGAGAATGTCGCCTGATGTGGCTTTCGCCCCCTCTTGGTTTCAACTTTCCCCCTTTTTCCCTTTATCTTATGTTTCGCCTTTAATGTGTAGGCTTGATTTATTTTCTGACTTATGGTTGATTTATGCTCATGCATGAGGAAGGTGAAGGGGGTGGCTGCTATGGCTAGATACGGCGAGCCTCGAGGCCTCCCGCACGCTGTGGAGTGCGAGTCCGTCGGGTGCACGTAGTTGTGTCGGCGGTACACCGTCGTTGCCGTGGTTGCCTGAGGTATACTACTCCCTATCTCTGCCTCTACCCTGACCCCCTTGCTCTGGGATGGACTTGGTTGATGATATTGCTACTGTGGTGTGTTCTGCTTGGGTAAAAATAACAGTGGGGGCAAAATGGTGGGTTACCTCGGTTGGCTTGGTCGGTTTGGGAAATGGCAGTGTCAGGTTGGTGATGCTGGCTATGTGGTGATGATTCTCTTCTTGCTCCCTTTGGTGCCCTTTGTTCCTCCTTGTTACCCTTATCAGCTTGGCGTGGTTCCTGGTGGTGGTTGTCGGTTCTAGTCGTTGCTACCACCGTCCACGCTTCGTCGTCTTCTCCAACTCCTTTGTGCTCCTCTCCTCCTACGCTACCTCTCTGCGGCTGAGGGTGTGGATGGTGGGTGATGCTTGGCTTGCTCTCTGGTGCTTGCCTTGGGTTGGCAGTGGGGCTTGGGCTTCTTGCTATGCCTTGCTTTGTGGAGGCAATGAGGTTGCCTTGTGGTTTTGCCTTGGGTTGGTTGGTTGTGCTTGTTGTGGATGGTATTGCTGGCTTGGTCGGTTGTGAACTAAAGAGTGAGGCTTTGTGAGGTTCTGTGAGTGCGAAATGCTTAAGAATGGGAGCTCTTGGCTGTGAATGTTTTCTCATTCCTTGTATTGGTCGATTTTGCCATCCCCTTATCCTCTTGGCTCTCACAGCTCACTATTTTGGTTTGGTCCTTTGGTCCAAATGATACTTCTGCTACTATTCTCTAGATTTTTTGCGTTTTGAGGTAAGTCGGTATACGCGGGTGTTGGAGTTTCTGTAACTGCTGGGTGATGAAACCCACCGAAGTAAGATAGTGCTGACTGACCTAGGTTAGTCAGGGAACCTCGATGAGCTTCATAAAATCTGACGGTAGTCCCTCTTACTTCTAACTTCAATTTATAGCTTTTAGTTTGCTACCGGTCTTTTGTTTTGTTGTGGACAATTAGAAATGAGGACAAGGTTTCAGAATGGCCGGGGAAGGTGCTACCCACTGGCGTTACACAGACTAATGACGCAAGGAAGGGTTCGAGGTGACTAAGCATGTAAGATTTTATTATTTTCTTTTGTAATGTACTCAAAGTTGTATTATTTTTTATTTTGATTTGATGTAAAGAATTCTTGTAATTAATTCTGTGCTTGTATTAATGTGTTACCCCCGCTTATACTGAATTCTTGTAATTAAGTTTTGAGTTATATCGATGTTGTATTATTGTTGTAATAATTCATATTGTAATTTATCTCCGAGTTTGCAACGAGGTTGTATGTTTGATTTGGAAATTCTATTGTTAAGTCCGATAATGAAATTTGCATATTTTTTACTTGTTATGTGTTCAATTCGTTTGTGATTATTGCGTTGATGAGTTTATTCTAATGTGTATTACTGTTTATCGCCACTTAGTTTAATTTAATTGTTAGGGTTCTCACATTTTGCTAGGAAAAAATGTTGTAACAAAAAGAGATCCATGATGAATTTGTTTTAACGCTGTAAAAAACAAATTACTACATCGAAAATGCATATTTATTGTACGTAAGTCAATCAATTACTGCATGTCTAATCATAGCACAACCGACCGTATAACCGCGTGCCACCCTCCATCCACCACCCACCGCCTCTTCCACCGCCGCCCACCCCCTTTTACTGCAGCTCTACAAGAGATTTATTGCGATCTCATTATGTCTTTTACTGCAACACTACAAAGATTTACTGCGGCCTCATTTTCTCTGTTACTACAACCTCATTGTGTTTTACTGCAGCACTACAAAAGCGATTTACTGCGATCTTGTTGTGCCTTTTACTACAACACCACGAAGAGATTTTTCTGCGATCTCGTCGTGCCTTTTACTGCAACACTACAAATAGATTTACTGCCATGCTGAGCACAGAGGGCGTGTCATCGTGACCCGAGGAAAAAGTTCGCTTGGGTGTGATGGGGCAGAAAAAATGAATCACAATTACTTTTCTTGCCGTTGCAAGTTACTGTCACACGTGTGCGGATCGTGGGATCGTGCCCCAAAAAAAGCAGTACTCTATGAAATGGCCCAGTAGTAAAAATGGTATTAGAATTACTGTCACATACACTACCTATTATTGTCGATATAAGAGAAGAATATTGGGGGTGCAATGGTTACGACAACCTCCTTCCGCGTTTACTGCATTGTTTCAAGAAATTTTCTGCGACCTCATTTGTGTGTTTACTGCGGCACTACAAGAGGTTTACTGCGACTTCCTTGTGCTTTTAATGCAATGTTACAAAAATATTTATTGTGGTATTTTTTTTTGAGGAATTACTACGATCTTCATGTTCATTTACTGCGTCTTTACAGGACAGACACAATCACGCTTAGTATTACTGCAATCCTTATGCCTTCATTGCGTCTTCATCGGAGATTTACTGCCATGCTGAGTGTAGAGGGCAGGTGGAGAGAGAAACGTGGTTTGACGGAGGTGGGAGGTGGTGGGTTTTCTTTGACTAGCCATTGACCAAGGTGGGACGTGGGTTTTGACCCACTGAAGGTGGTGGAGCATATAGTAACCTATTCTACACGCAGGTGCAGAATAGTGTGCGTGTGTGTATAGGATGCCCATTTCGTACTTCTAGAAGTATGTACTTTCACTTTCAATATATCACTTAAACGAACATATTATATTTCTTTATCACTTTCAATATACTTCAATATCAATTAGAAGATACTCAATGCGACTTGTTTGAAAAAAAAAATCATTGCAGCCCTTTATTTTTTTTCTATATACCCCCTTCAAATATAAAATAAGTATATACACAAATTTAGCTATAAAAAGTAGAATTTAATGAAATTATTCAAAGAACTCACTTAGGGGTATTTTATAATTATTATTGGAGTATGCTCAAATTGATAAAGATATATCATCATATGATTTAAGTGGTATATGAGAAGTGGGAGTACTACTCCCAAGAGCACCATAACATTTTCCTATATATATGGGGTGCCAGCCCATTCTACCTTGAGCTACGTGCAGCGCGCTAGCTCGTGTGCTTCCTGCATGGGATCGGCTGTAAAACACACACACACGCATGTTGTGATCGGTAAAACACACACACGTACGTCTCGATATCGTCCAATCTCACAGTAAAACTCCATATCAAAGTGATGAGCGGTGAAATCGATAGTAAAAAAGATTGTGCATCACCTAAAACAGCAGTAAAAAAACTGTTACTCCCGGAATAGACGGTAAAACCAAAATCAATGGTACGCCGCAGATCAGACAGTAGTTGATAGTAAAGTTACTCCCGGGGAACACTGATATGTTGGTAACAAAACTACCGGTAGGCACATGTGTAGCCAACCTATTTTTACTGCTGACTCACCTAGTGTTTACTTTCCCCTCGCTTATTTACTGTGTGCAACGTAGTTTACTGTTTGTTCTGAGCTATATTACAGTAAAGTGACATGAATTGTTACTACCATGAATATGTATCTAATTACTAATACTATTAGCGCATTTTACCTGACGAAAAAATGAGTTTTACTGTACGACAAAACTTCTCGATGTGACCACTCGAACACCGTTCGTTCGGACAAAAAATGCTCATGTGTGTCCTCCCGTTGTGCCAGCAATAAAAAATGTGTGCGATCCAATGCATCCCACTAAATGTGCTCCCCACATAACCAGTAATAAAATACGCCCACCTCCCCCTCCCCACGTTCACAGATTATTATCATTTATCCCCAGCCACCCCTAGTGTACCGTTCCGACAACTCCCTTCCAACGAATCGTAGCGATAATGACTACTGGACATCCACCCAGCGGGCGCGGAGGAAACCTGCTCTGCGGTGCTCGTTCTTCGTCGCCCGTGTCTGTCAGATCTTCCTCCAACGCATGCAGAATCTCCCTGATGTTTACTGTCATGCCCGGCAGAACAGCGGACACCCCGAGTTCCTCTACATAGACGGCTACACCGCCAATAAACACTGCACCCCTGGTTGTAAACCCTCCCAAAAACCAGGATCCTCTCCTCCATGCCTCGGTCCTCACGCCATGCCCCGCTATTTCTCCAATCGAAATGAAGATACCCAACACCGATCGGACGTACACTCATGTACATGTGCTTTACTATTCTTTGCACGCATTTTTACTACCAGTATGACGTTCCATTTACTTAGTTTACCATCTTTAATATTTTATTGTCCTATACGGTATCATTTACTTGTTTGTTGTTACATTTTACTGTGTTAATTGGTATTTGCTGAAGTCGGGACGAGGACATTCCTGACCATATGGTGCCCTAGATCTGCATGAAGTTCTATAATGAGGGTGTTGCTTACCAGTTCTACTATCGGTACGCACGACATGCTGGTTTTGGCATAATAAACGACAGGAGAGGTAAGAGAATCAAGGAATTATGTTGCACTCTGGAGGGGAAACATGATTTCTACATGCTGAAGAAGGAGCGTGAATGTTGAAAGACCTCCAAGAAGATTGGGCGCAGGGCGTTCGTGAAGTGTTATAAGAGCACGAAAGATGGTTCTGTGTGCATCAAGCGGGTTGTGTTGGAGCACAACCATCCGCCATCCTTGGTCACGTTCATGCAGTAACACAAGAACTTTGATCCATCCTTGATGGAGCTCGTTGACACCATGCAGGTCGTTTTTGCTCCTACTACATGACATATATCGTCCCGTTCAAGGAGCAGCTGGGCAGGGTGTGCACGCCTGCGGTGTTCAAAGAGTATAAGAAGACCTACTTCTCTAGTACAACCTTTCGCATAAGGGCTGACACCACCCAAGATGGCCTATTCCTCGAGTCTCACGGGAAACAGTCTACGACGTTCGCGTGGCCGCAATACGATTTCAAGGTGGTGGTCGAAGAGGAAACAGGTAGATACAGTTGTGAATGCAAACGGTGGGAACACATAGGTACTTTTACTATCTATCGGCTAATAGTTAGTGGCGATATGTTTAGGGTTGGGCGTCGATTTCTTCAGTTTATTTCATAAAAAATTTAGTTTTTGAAAGATGGCCACCGAATTAACCACACTAAAAAAAACAAACTGAACCTAATTAATAGAATTAATTCGATTTGGTAAATTCGGTATTCTGGTATGTCGAATTATAGCTCAAGAACACTCAAATTCAGATGCTAACAACACAAGAACAGACATGAACACCCAGGAGCCTCAATCCCAAACAATCTAATATTTCTCTTGGTTTCTAAAGAGATCATCAAGAATCACAAACACAACAAGCAACAAAACCATAATCTAAATTCTAAATCATAAATTCTAGATCTACCATGCCGTGGCCACCGCCCATGGCTGGACTGTAGGAGCGGCGCCGACCAGCCTCCCGTCATCCAGATCTAGACGGAGTGGACATAGATGACGCCGACCAACCTCCTGTCCCACCACTTCAGCCCGTCGCCATCGCTCGCCAGGGTGTCTCTTGCCTTACCCCCTCATCACCCGCTTCACTCCCTCCCCGCTGGCCTCACCCCATCGCTGGCTTGCCATGCCAGTTTCCTCTCCGTCGGCTAGGGTTAGTAATAGAAGGGATGGGGATGATCTAGGGTTTCCTGATTCCTCTCACGCTCTTACCTCTCTGGCTGTCTCACGGTCGCTCGCTCGCCTATGAGCTCTAAGGGATAGGGCGAAGCCGAATGAGGCCTAGAAGGGATGGGGAGTGGGGAGATGCTACTGGGATGGGCCTTCGGTGGGATGTAAGTGCGACTGGGATGGGCCATCTTAGTTTTCTTGGTCCCAATCGGGAGGGGATCGGTTTTTTTGGCTCAATCAGTTTCTAAGAGACAACAACCGAACAAAAAGCTGAACACCGAACAAGGCAGAATTCACCACCGAAAACCAAATAAACCGACACTTTTGGTTTGTTCGATTTGGTTCAGTTCGGTAATTCGGTTTCGGTAAAAATATGCCCACCCCTAGATATATTATACTTTTACTGTCAAGTACATATATTCTTTTTACTCTCATTGACTGTGTATTTTACTGTTAATACATCTTCGGTTTACCCACTTGGAGGTTAAGAGTATCCCAAGCCACTACGTGCTCTGTAGGTACATGATGAATGCAATGGTAGATGTGTGTCCAACAGACACGACCTCATGCAGGTAGGGCCCGATGGGACGACTGAGATGTATCAGCACACCAACTTACTAACAAAGGCTATGGGCGTGGTCAGGTCAGGGTGAATATCGAGTCTTGCGTACGACAGATCCATGGAAGTCCTAAAGGCACTTTGGATGCAGCTTGATACCATACCCAACGACATTGGCCTGGTGGCTGAGGATACCGCTGAGCCCGATGAAGCGGATGACGATACAATCAATCCATTTGCACCTCCTCTGTCACAGCCCAAGGGTCGCAAACAAACTGATGATGAACCAGAGCAAAATTCTGCCTCGGTGGGGAAGAAGATGATGAGGCATGCAACATATGCGGCCTGAAAGCTGGTCACAACAATACTACCTGCCCAACGCTACCCAAAAACAGAGGGCGAGGAGGCAGGAGTGGCAGTGGCAGGGGGAGGGGGAGAGCGAGGAGGGGGCGAGGAAGATGAAGGTCCGGTACATGCCGCCGGCTAATTCATGAGGATGAATCAGAAGAGGACAACACTGATGACAATCTCCTTGCAAGGTCAGATGATAGCGATACATGCTGAACAGCTGTGTTTTTTACTTACATTTAAGTAAACTGTTTACTACATTGTCGTATGTGTGCTATTGTGTTACGTCTGCTAACTGGAAAACAGAGCTTGTTGTTCGGTTCGCCTAGCATGTTTTATTGTATATCCAAACTCTCGTACTGCAATATCACATGATATTACTGCTTGTTTTTACTGTGTTGATCGTGGTCTATTACTGTCTTATGCATATCGGTTACTACTAATTTTTTTGTGGAGAAAGAATGCAACGATCAATGTGTTGTCTTCGTTCTACTGATATGTGATAGCTGTTTTACTATATGATGCCAATAACGTTAATGACGTATGTTTTAGTTTTGAATTACTATATGCGTAAACAAAGACTTTACTTTTCTCCGTCTCCTGATGCGTCCTTCGTCCCCCCCCTACGACTTATAAATAGGTATCATCAGCTTGCGAAGGGTTGAATACACATGACGCCCCAAAGCCTCCCCCACGGTAAAACTCCAAAAAAATGCAAACACAAACAAAAAGGAACAAAAATGACTCCAAACTCATCTTCCACTCCCTTGGAAACGATAGTTCTATCCTACCTATCACTCATATACGATCAGCTATCTGGGCAGAGCGTAATCGAGGATATGGACCATGATTATATCCATGACCTCCTCCGTGCTCCACCCCTGTGTCTACCGGAGAGGGCAGTTGCAATAATTCGCATGCTGCATCTCCTGCTCGATCGGACCAATATCCTTGTGTCCAACGTCCAACGAACCAACCTCATCTTGGAGATCGTGCTCATGAGCTTCGTGAATTGTGTCAAAGCATCCATCCAGAGGCTTGAATACTACATCGGTTGGCAAAACACAAGATCGACGATGCTGAAACTGTGGAAGAGACGAATGACCTCATCTGGACTATCGTTTTCACACTTCCTTCGCTCGTTCGATGCCAAGCTCGACTCGCCGCCACGAAGGAGCAGGTGGAGACGTATCTCCACGTATTCCCTGATCCACCCCCCCGGTGAAGTCCATGAGCGGGCTTACAAACGCCTGAGGGCTACAATAGGGTGCAGCCTTGGTCACTAGGGCATCATTTCTTTTCCCTTTCTTCCCTACTTTTGTTATTATCAGGCAATGTAAAAAAATGTGATCGACCACACTATTTAACTGAATTATATTTAACAAGTTTTATCTTCTATGGTTTACTATTATGTATATATAATATTATTGCAATGAGTTGTTTATTTTACTGTAGGAACACAAAAAGGATACAGAAACATTGAAAAACACAATAAAAATATAGATTTACTACTTTATTAATGATCATTTTACTGCTTCCTATATGCGCTTTTACTGCCACACTAACTTCCGTTGTATTATCCGCTGAACATTACTAGTGCGCAATGACTTACCTCGCCCTTGTATAGGATCACCTGTCTGGTCGAACCCTTAGCAATGCTGCTTGCTGCTGACCATTATGCAGTCCGCGACCTCCTCCAAGCTCCCCTTCGTGCCTCTCGGATAGCATGTCTCCGATCATCCGCGGGTTGCACCTCCTCCTCAACCGTACCAATGGCTTGGTCTCTGACATCCGATGGGCCAACCTCACACTCGAGGTCATGCTCACCAACTACGTACACCATGTCGAAGAGTCGGTCTGGAGGCACGATCAATACATCGACAAGCTGAGCGCAAGGGTCGACGATACCGATAACGTGGAAGAGGCTGAAGCACTCCTCTGGCACATGGTCGATATGTATCCTCAATACCAATAGCTCCAAGCTTGACCCGCCTATTCCCTGACCCTGTTCCCACCGAAGCCCACAAGCAAGCTTACGAACGCTTGAGGACTGCGTTAGGGTCCGACATTGGCCACTAGGGTCTTCCTTCTTTTCGTATTAAATCATGCATTGTACTTAAAAAACAAAGCGGCTAGCCACGCTATTTGGCCGAATCACCCATAATATATGTAAAAATGTCATCTTTAGTTGTTACTGCTTTGTATATATAATTTTACTGCACTGTTTTGTTTAAATTTACTATTCGAGCAAAAAACAAAGTCCTCACCTATTTACCGCTTTGTGTTGTCTATTTACCGCTTCATGTGTACGTGTTTACTGTCTTCTTACCTATTGTTGTAATACTGTTTAGCAATAGTAGTGCGACGACTCTCGAGCTGGTCATTTACTACTTCTCCAATGTTCATTTTACCGCTCCTTACATGATAGTTTACTGTCCCAACACAAATCGTTACCGCTTACTACACACAAAAAAGTCCGTAGTATGTGTTTTTATGCTTATTATCACAAAAAGGGGGAAACCAGCGTGATTTTTTTTTTCAGACTTGACATCTCCGGTAGGATGGGGGTGTCGAGGGTACATGCCACTAACTACACACAAAAAAGTCTGTTGTGACATGTTGATAATGCTTGAAAATAAACTCGGCTTAATTATAGTAGTATACTATGTAAATTATCGACATCGTGCATCGAGGCAGGATAGTGGGGATGTGCCTCGATAAAAGAAATATAAACGTATGTGTCTCAACAGTAAAGCACATACACTTACTGTGATATAGGTTATGTTTTACTGCTAATCAAATTAGCTCGAAAAGTCGTATCCTGTAAAACAATAGTAAAATGTTAGCAAAATTATTGTTGCGGCTCATATCAATTACCGCCGAATCGAGACCCGCGCGGGTGCAGAAGTTTTCTGGGCCGCCGTCTGTGTATTGCCTGTGCGCCTCACACCTGGCCTAGGTCGCGCACAGTGGGCTGCTATTCTACGTTTAGCAGAATAATGTGTGTGTCTATGTGTGTGTGTGTGACGTCTGTTTCGTACTCTTAGGAGTATGTACTCCCACTTCTAATATACCATATAAATAAATATATTATACTTCTTTATCACTTTTAGTATACTTAAATACCAATTATAAGATACTCTAATGTGATTTGATTGAATTTTTTTCCATTGGAGCCCTTTAGTTTAGTTATATACCCATTTTCATATATAAAAGAAGTATATACACAAATTTTGCTATTAAAAAGTGGGCTTCAATGAATATTTTATGGAACTCACTTTAGAGTATCTTATAATTATTATTGTGGTATGCTCATATATATAAAGAGGTATCATCGTACGATTTAAGTGGTATATGAGAATTGGGATTCTCATATACCACTTACATCGTATGATATTACATCTTTATCAATTTGATCATACTCCAATAATGATTATAAGATATCTCAAAGTGAGTTCCATGAAAAAATTCATTAAAATCCATTTCTTATAACAAAATTTGTGTATATACTTCTTTTATATATGAAAAATGGTATATAGAAAAAATAAAGCACTGCAATGATTTCCCCCCAATCAAGTCGTTTTAGAGTATCTTATAACTGATACTTAAGTATACTGAAAGTGATAAAAAATATATTTATTTAAGTGGTATATTAGAAGTGGTTATATATACTCCTAGGAGTAAGAAATATATATATAGGGAATATATCTAGTGTAAATGGGTAATTGAGTGCTAAGGTGCAAATGACATCTGGATCGTTAGAACTGGATTGAACAGTCAAGATTAATGTGGGGTCCCACCTCCAAACCATTTAATCACCTTGCATGCTTCCACCTTTAATACGCCTTCATTAATGCGTCTGCATGGTCCCACATCCAATGTCCTACATTAAACACCCTTCATGATCCAACGGTCAAGATTGATATTTACACCTTAGCACTCAATTACCTATTTACACTAGATATGTTCATATATATATATATATATATATATATATATATATATATATATATTATGTGCAAGTCTGATTGGAAAATGCCGGCTGAATCGATAGCACGACCAGTCCAGTCCTGTACTAGTACAATACGGAGTAAATGATCTTGCCGGCCGTTCTCAGCTGCCCATGTCCAGCACCAAGCCACAGCACCTACAATGCCCTGCTAGTTCTGCAATCACAGTTGTACATTTCTGAACTTGGCTTTCAATTCCATGGCTGCCTTTCTCCATGCTAATCCCATCCTTGGCCAACAACCACACGTCGGAGAGAACATCTTTGGTTTACGAGAATAAAGACAGCTGACGTCCAATTGTACATCTCTCTCCAGGCCCCAACTACCGTGAACTACAAGGTGAACTGGGGAGAGAATCTACTCGCTGTTCTCCAAGTTAGAATAAAAATTCTACTCCAGTACAGGTGCTTTTGTTTTGGTCAGGCTCTCAACATCGTACTTACAGCGACACGTAGTTATTAGTCGTACAATGCTAGCAGTACTTTTTACCACAGATTGATAAGTTGATTAGTAGTTCAGAACTACTAGCACAGTATTCCTAATTAATTAAACGACTCCATCCATCTCTAGTCTATTCCTTTATGCCAAGACGTTGTCTTCTCCCCTTCTTTTCTCAGGCAAAGTCGGGCTCGAATCTGTCCACCGAAAAGGGGAAGGCGAAATTCGCCATAGATTTCGAGGCGCATATCCGCAAAGTTGCAGCTTTTTTTACAGAGATGCTCATGCTCTCGCTCGCGTTTGATTTGACGGCAACCTCGCTCTCTCATCTCGCCTGTGCGAACGACAGCGAAGAAACGTTCGGTTTCGCATCGCCTTCGTCAGGTTGCTTTTGACTAAACAAGACTAACATTAACTAAGCACGGAGGGTTTATACCTGCAAGAGAGACGCCGACGTGTGCTTTGCACTTTGCTTGTTGGACACGGACGTTTTTCCGTCCAGGAGGCCGGGGCTGCTAACTCGAGCAGAAATCCATCCTGGTCGATCTTCTTTTCCAGAGCAAATGCATCCTACTTTAGCAGTAACTTGCGACGCTGACAGCCATGACAAGCAGCGGAATATTGCTGCGAACTGTCACTGACGTGCAGGCTCCACACCGATTGACGGATTGACGCAGCTTTCTGAGGCGAATCATGTCAGCGACAGTTTTATAGGGGAGATTTTCCCGTAAGCTCAAACGCCGGAGGAATCATTCTTTGGTGGAGTGCAGAGGGCAGAGATTCCGTGGTCTGCGCGGTGTTCAGATCGTCGATGCAACTTATCTGCAGATTCTCTTCGACCGTGTCAGCGCAAAGTACAGTGCGGCTGTTCTTCTTCGAGTGAGGACAAGATGCAATTAGCGGAACAAAGACGGCACAGCTTAATACTAATAATCCATGCACACGTTTTCCTCCAGGAAAATGACTAATGGAGAAATAATGGTGTATACCAGTGCAGCTCTGGCCTTCGGCCCGAGATATCTTGCTCTTATTTGAATGATTATATCTAATCTTTGTAGTTTTACATAGCTATTAAAGTAAAAAAAAAAAACCTTGACCTCCAAAACAAAATATTTTAAAGCAGCCGTTGTCACACACCTATTCAATCCCTTCTCCTCGGTCCAACAACTTGTGATTTAGTAGCCCAATACGTTAAGTGCCAATTCAATGGTATTACATCACAGAACAATTTGGGATACAAAACTGCGATACGGCGCTTGTTCAGATGCTACACTACACAGCTCCCAATTTACAGGTGGTTTCATGGACAGTAGCGGGCGATGCGGTTTCGTCTCACTTTACAGTAAAAACACCGTAGTGTCAGTGTGTGATTAGTACATGGTTTCCCACTCAAAGAAGCAAAGTATATATGCACCTACAGGCTACAGCCGTTAGAGCATCAAGAACTCCCGCATCTGGTACAAGGCGTGCTCGTCTTCAACGCTTTGGGGCCCCTACAGCAGAAACAGAGAAGGCTATGGCGAAAGAGACCGAAAAATTGAAGGCAAGTGTACAAGGACAAGAGAGGAGGTACCTCTTTTGATTGCTTATGGGCTCTGAGCGCTTCGAGAATGCTTTCAACCCACCTGTCAAAAGGAACATGGAAATCATGCATATGGATGACGCAATAGTCAAGGGCTTCATGATATACGATGTGAACGCCAGTTCTGAATGTCCAACACTACGTCGTGTCCATGACAATTGGATGATGCTATTCAAAAGGCATCATGATGTGTGCATAGCCTTCAAGTCCAGGGGCCGTGGGATAATATATGCTCTTCAGGCCAAATTTCTTTGCTGCTGAGGCGGTGGTCTCGCCTATGCAGGCAACGGAGTTGCTCCAACTGTCAACTTGCGTCAGATTTAGCCAAGCTCTGCATCATCAAGATACCACAAAAATACTGATGAAAGTAATAATGGCTAAAAAGAAATCGTGGCAAAAGGTAACTGATTTAAGTCAACCCAGGGAGACAGACAGCAGGCAAATAGCATATTTCAGGTTTTTCATGATATGAATTAAAAAAAATTATGCACTTGTGGATCAGTAAGCGCCCCTTTCATAATACAAAAGTACACTCCTCCAAATAAATTTCATGTTTAAATGCTAGTATCTTATGATCTGTTGCACATGTGCTTTACCGGCCCCATCTTATTATGGAGTATTATACTATTATATCAACACATTTTATGCAAAAGTAGCCAAATACAGTTAGTATAGTTACCGGAGCGCAGAAGGAGAAGCTACTGCAACAACTGGAGCTGAAAGGGCAAGCTTTAAAATTTGTGGGTCTACATCTTGTACAGGTACCTGCATGTATATACAACCATTTCATATATTAACAGAAGGCCAAGATTCATGTGCACATAAACTGTGGAAAATAATGTGAAGTTCATGATAATTATTTTCTGGTTGTCACAAGTCACAACTCACAACACAAAATCTCTACTCTGGTAAGATATGTCACAACATTACAAAACTAAATATGACATTATCAATTAAGGAAGGTAGGCTGAAGTAGATAAATATCATGAGGTCCAAAGTGCATAATACACGTATGGTTCAATGATTACGGAAATATAATTGTCATCCACAGTTATGTAGACAATAATGAGATGGAGCATCTAGAAAGAAAATGGTGTTATGTATAGTTGACCAAGAGCAGCATTGAGTTCAAGAGCTCACTACAATCAACCTACATGGAAACAATATCCAACTCTAGTTCAGGATTATGTCTTCGTAAAAGGTCACTTCATATGGAGCTTAATACCTAACATACAAATAAAATTAATACAAGACAGTCTAAAAAACCAAACTAAACACGATAGGTACCATAGATCACCAGAAGTAGCTCAAAAGATGCAAAAGACTTGTTTTGTGTGTACATGAGGTGAGACATGGAACGGGGATTAAATAAAAGAAAGAGACAATTCAATATAAGTGAAAATTTTACAGTTGTATGTGTTTAGTCTTGTCACCTCAAACCCTCGATCTGACAGCCCTTCTCTGCATTGCACGACAGAGTTAAGTAACATAAAGCCTGAATATTTCATGCAGTTGTTGAGGAAGATACAAACCACAAGAATAAGGAATAAAAAGAGTGAACCAAGCCCATATATCGAAATTAATGCAAGTAGTTAAAAGCTTAAACCCATCAACTGACAAATCCAAGCTCAAAGCTATTATAGTACAGAGTTATTTGCAAAGTCCTGATGAATTCATAACTCAATCTAGAAAACAGAAAGCCAGAAAACATATGGCTTAATTGAAAGGACAAGAAAATAGCAAACAGAGAAATGCTAACCGCATGAACACCAGAATGACTCACGAATTTCATGGCCAGCCTTTGCAGATGCAAGATACAACACTTTACAGGTAGTCTCACTGGTCCTTGGAAGCTCTGAGGCCAAAACTTTACCCATAGCTGACGAAGAAAGAAATGGAATAAGTGCCTTGTAGACTGAAATAGAGTTCGAGCCTTCAAGATATGTGAAGTCTTTAAAATGCATGAGTAGTAATTACATCGTATAAATTACGTGGCAAGGTACCTTTGGAAGGAGAGAATGCAACCTCAAGGGATCTATCATCAGACTGCAATGCTTCATAAAAAATTCTTGCAGTCCCTGCTCCAACAACTGATATTTGCACCTTAGGACTTCCAGCAGCTCTGATATTGAATTATTGTGTAATTTACGTCAAATACAGAGTCTTAGATTATGTTTGAGTTGTTCTGGTGTATTCTTGTAACAATTAATTGAGTGAAGGAATGAAGTTTCATAAAAACTATAGACACGTAGAATGCATTATAGATTTGGTTATCCAACAAACCAATGATAGAAAGTGCACAAACATATGCTGCCACAAGCCCACAACTTATGAGGAATTAATCGTGAAATGACGCATAATTTCTATTTGTAGCAACATTGCACACAATAACTGCGATATGTTTGAATCTTACTTCCATCCCTCAAGGAACACTGCAGCTGCCTCAGGAGATGTTATAGTAATCCAGTCAAACTTTTCATCTGTAAAAACAGAAGACTAAAGTTACTAAACCATGAATTTTGCAGTTGCGATTTGCACAAAGCGAGTGTAAAGAGGATAATATCAAGAATGAAAAATTATAGTATCTGTTGGAGCAAATAGATGTACAAGGCAAGAAAGAACAAAAAATGCAATGTCAAAATGCTGCTAGGGGTGAAAACGGATCGGATACGGACGGATAATGACTGTCATATTTGTTTTCATATTTTTTTTTTCCAGATCCGGATACGAATACGGATACAAATAATATCGAATACGAATACGGGGCGAATACGAATTGAAACGAATACGATCGCGGATTATTTTCGGAACATGAAAACCCCTTAAATTGTATACCAGAAATTAACGAAAACATATAACTAGTTCATTTGATGCAAACATTCATGAATTGTTCATATTTTCAGCAACCACACATAACATTGGCACTAGCAAGTTGCATTAACTAGTTCATCATAAACATAACACTTAGTTTACCATATTTAGCTTATAAGTCAGAACTCACAAAGTCACAAGTCATCACACATTCACACTTAGTTCATCACATACATAAAACTTAGTTCACACTAACATTGATGAGGCTAGATAGTTAATCTATACGTAAATGACTGTAACATCCCAAAGTATGTTACCAAAAATAAAATTAATAATGTTATTAGTTTATTGGATTTTTTTAGATTTAAAAGAGTTTTCTTGGTTAAAAAGAAAAAATAAATAAAATAAAGTCAATTATTTAATTTCCTAGTTTTCAATGTCAAAAAAATTTATTGAGATTTCCGGGATTTTATTGTATTTAAAGTGAAAATGAAAAAAAAAATTCTTGAATTTTCTGGATTTTAAAAAGGTTGTTCATATTTTTCAGAAATTAAAAATAATTTATGTGCAAAAATAAAAACTAACATTAACT
The DNA here is from genome assembly GCA_036346395.1 of Hsuehochloa calcarea. Lineage (NCBI taxonomy): Eukaryota > Viridiplantae > Streptophyta > Magnoliopsida > Poales > Poaceae > Hsuehochloa > Hsuehochloa calcarea. The sequence continues at coordinate 65,948,755 of CM070598.1, forward strand.
TGAAATTAATTTTATTAAGTTCAAAATAATTTAAGGAATTTTTGTGATTTTTTCTAGAATTTTTCTAACTCTATTTGCTATTTTCTAAAAGGTTATTTGATTTGTTGCATTTTCTGATATTCAAAAATCAATTAAAATCTTATTTTCCCTTTTGGGCTGAAATCCTCTTCTATTGGGCCGAAATCCGAATATCCGGACTTGTCTTATCCGGATAATCCGTATCCGTATTCGTATCCACCGGATAGCATGCCTACCGTATTCGTTTCCGTTTCCGACAAAAAAATCCGAATCCGTATCCGATCCGAAAATTATCCGAGAAAAATCCGATCCGAGACAATCCGAATCCGTTTTCGTCCGGATCGGTCGGAAACTATCCGATCCGTTTTCATCCCTAATTGCTGCAAAAGAAAGACTGAACCACCTACCACGCAAGACAAATGGAAGCCTATCTGTATCAGGACCTTCAACGTGCTTAATAAGAGGAAGCTCCAGAGATCGTACATTATGCTTTTCCTACAGAATCCAATTAGAAAATTGATGTGAATGCTCAATAGCAACAATATGAATAACTAAAAAGGATATGCTTATTTCTGAACTTCTGGAAACTATACAGTATTTAGAAAAATATTAGACCTTTTTATGATACTGTCACAACCATAATGTAGGTCGAATCTTCTAAGAAAATAATACACAACTGCACAACCAATTCAGAAGATGCCTCTTGAAATTTACTTGCTTTCCATTAACTTTCATCTTAAGATGAACGTAAATCGAACAAGACATTATCATAGAAAAAAGTTAGACCCAAATGCAAAACTATGCTTTCTGGAGCAGTGCTTTGTCTCCATTACACGGTAAACACCAAAGGCCCTCTCAATTCCAACCCCATGTCCCCTAAAACATAGCGTCCAACATAGGCACACAGATGAACAACCACATTACTCTAATATCAATGAGTAATTTTCAAAAGTCCCACAGATAGACAGAATGTTATGTAATCTTAAGCCATTAGTTTAACAGACAACTATGGTCCACTTGAATACATAAAGGAGTCAGATTATAGCTAGGTTTGATTGCACAAATTCTGACTCCACGGTCCAGAAAAAACGGAACAGGTCTTGCAAATTAGATCTAACATAAGCTCCCAGTTTATGATTTCAAGAAGGGTCATGATACAAATAAAAGATTGCAAATCATGTCAACCTGGGAAATTTTCCGAGCCAAAATCAAGCAAAATCAGCAATGCAGTTCATACACCAAGCTCCATATGAAATGGGTGAAAGAATGAATACGTATTCAGATGAAAGATTGCTACTAACGAATAGTACATTTGAAATCAGACAAAACTGGATTTGATTTGCAGAACAACTAACTCAAAGCTCCAAGATCCTAATGACAGTTCCAAAAAGATTAAGAAGCAATGAGGACCATTAGCATGCAGCGCCATATTCTACAAAGGGGGTGTCTAGGCAAAACCTGAGTTTTTCTTTTGTTAGGAGCACTCAAATTTTCAGCCATTGGATCTAGATCCAAAGGACCCTACATTTCCCCAATCCATATAAATTTCCCACCTCCTCTCCCCTCGTCCAAACCCTAGCTGCCGCCCAAATTGGCCAGGGGCATTTCTCCATTATTAAGCCCGAGTCAATTCACTACATGAACTAAATCAGAACAGTTCCCGAAGATGTATCAAACCCATGAGCCTCCCAGCTAAAAAATGGTATAATCAACTAAAAAATTAGACTCGCTTCAGCCGACCATATGAAACCCTTCGTCTAATTTCATAAAAACCGGTCATGATATTAGACTTTGGCTGAAATAGTGCACGTTTTTTTAAACGAAATAGCAAAACTAGCTCTCACATCTGAAATGACAAAAAATGACGTCCCTATCGCGCTAATTTGACATGGAAAACCACATGCCCCGCTATCAAACCGTAGCAGTATTTGTGCCACGCTCCCCAGATCGCGGTAGGAGGTCGCTCCCAATTCACAGCAGGATGGTGCGCAACCCACCTACTGCCAGCGCCATCCCGCCGCAGACCAGAAGCGCGACACGTGGTCTGTCGTGGACCGGGAGCGTGACATGATGCCTATGGCAGTCAGGGAGAGGGAGCAGGGCACGTGACTTTTCACAGCAAATTAGCACAGTAGACTGTCATTTTTGTTATTTTGGAAGCTGAGGCTAGTTTTGATATTTCGTAAAAAAAGGCTAAATGACAAAGAAGAAAAAAAACTCGGCGTATCACACCGTGGAAGGGGTTCGCCTTGCGACATCCTCCCCAGTTCTAACCCCCTATGCTCTCCGAAAACCCACTGCATTCGATACAAAAGAACAATGCAAGAACTTAGCACTGAGAATTAACCAGCGCGGAGATAAGCTTGGCGTTCTTGCCCTCCTCGCGCGTGACCACGACGTCGGGCGGGGGATAGGAGCAGGCCAGGAACCTCCCGGGAGCGCCGGCTCGGGACGTTCCGGCGGGGCGGGCTCGGAAGAAGGTTCCAGAAGGCGGGGAGAAGGGGGCGATTGGAGAAGAGAAGGCCATGGTGAGGCGAAGGCCGTGGCCGAGCTGCGAGTGAACCTGTGGAGAGGAGCCGAGAAGAGGGGCTCTGGAGTGGGCGGGCCCCCACGTTCCCCTCCTCCTAGATATGAGCCCTTTTTGCACAGTGGGCAAACCATGGGCTTGTTGGGCTGAGCTCGTGCATAAAAAATTGGTCCTGTATATCTACGCTATGGAACGTGCCATCGAATCGTCCCAAGCAACTCGTGCAAGGTCATGGCCCAATGGTCCTGTACTGTCTGAGACTCGATCCAACGGCTTGCGTCCGAGTTAATGGGGTTGTCGTACTAGTAGTTTTCTAGAGTACTTGTCAGCCGTGACACGGTCAGGACTCAGGCATCTAGCAATGGTACTACTAATTAAAATGTGAAGAAATGCTACCGCCTTTGCTCGTTAAACGTCCACTCAATCCGTACCATTTCTTGGGGACATTAATCTACGTTAAAACACGATGTCGAGTTGCTTGTTCTGGCCACGATTCCGTGGACATACGAGCATAGCTATCCGGATCTTGCCAGGAACATGAACTAAATTAAGTACCCCTACAAGGAAGGAATCTCCGATAGGGGTGGGTGTGGACCGTGTGCTTCACGCCGGACAATCGGATCACCGAGTTACTCCGTAAATTCCAGTAAGATAGGTTGGAGGTTCGGTCGAAAAAATATTAGGGGTAAACGGTTCAAAAAATTATTGGTCAGTATGTCCACAGAGGTTCAACCCTAATCACTTCTAACAGCCTCGGTCAGGCACCTTCGAGGCCACAACACTATACTCTTCGACCACCTATCTCCAAAACGTTGTCGCCCGTCAGGGTTGTCCGCCCTCGATCCCCCGCTTTCAAGTTCCAACGTGCCTTCCCCACCACTCGCATCCTCGTTCCGTCACTCTGAAGAAGCGTTGCCTACATCCCTACGCGTCGTTGTCGCCACTCAATCCTCCATGCTGCCGCACCACGGCCTTCAGCGCAAAGAAATGATCGAGCTGCGATGGTGTAGCGGCCGAGATGAGTGAGGAATAGGGCGACCGAGTAGCAGTGGAGGTGAGGGCGATGAGGTAAGGTGGATGGAGGAGAGTAGGAGATGGGGTAGACTGTAGAGACGGTGATTGTGAGGATTTGGGATGCGATGGAGCAATTGTGTGGTGGCGTATTGGAGTAGCCGGCGAGATGGTGGTGGCTATTTCGTGGATGAAGGGGGGAGCGTAGCAGAATAGGTGGTGGAGCTGTGATGGTGGCGCCTGTGGATGGATGGGCGGTGGTGGTTGTAGGATCTGCATAAGGGGTGCCAGGGAGGGGGCAGCGTTTGGAGACGTCTGCTGCTCTGTATTGATCGATCCGTATGACCTAGTGGATCATGCGGCCCACGACAGAAAAAATGAAAAGAGTCGACCCCTTGAATCCCTTCACAAGTTATGGACCGCATGGAGTAGGTCCAGGTTGCACCAGATAGAACCATTCCCACCCCTAATATCCATCACAATGTCCAATATATGAGTTGTTATCTAGTCTGGTCTTAAAAGAAAGGGGGGTAATCACCATCATTAGTCATTATGAATTGCCTGATCAACCTGAAGCTAACTGGTTCTCTTCTGATTCACTATTTTTGATTACCTGCAATAGTAGGTGCCCTTCCGTTCGCACAATCTAAAATATTGTTGATTAATTAATTCCTGCTTCTTGACTAGGTGGTGCAGTACCGTGCACATGCAAGCTAGCTAGGGACTAAAGATGATATCAAAAAATGAATCAATCGGTCAATCAGGCGAGCTCTACGAATTATCAGGACTGGCGGTTCAAGAACCATACGTGTTATGCCGATCCGGTCAATGACAATTGGTGAGCATGCAGGCGTACCGCAGATCCGGTCAATGACAATTTGTGAGCATGCAGGCGTACCGTAGAGGATGACATAAGCAACTGGGAGGGAGAGAGATGAGTTCAATAACAAAAGATTACTCGGTATATGTTGGGGACCAGGATTTCTGAATCCAAGACCCTCAGTGTATATCAACACTAGTTTCTAAATTAGCAGCTAGTGCACACAGTTACATCGTAAATGTAAAACTATTTTAGATTAAATAACTCGAATAAACCATAGCGGAAGAAGATAACTCCTGACAACTCCATGAACGGCCTAGCTATGCCACACATTGTGTACATAGTAGGCAATGTGGTTGATACAAGTTCCCACCTCGATGCTACAACTTTCCCGACGCTGCCACATGCATGTGGATATGTACAGGCACACTAATAGTTATCCATCCTAACCACTCCACGCACGATGCTGAAGCCGGTCTACTCCACGCCGCACCCACTCGCTGGTGAGAAGGTCCTGATTACAGTCTTCGACCGTGCCGCCTTCGACATCTTCGTCCCCACTGTGCTCGCCTACCCTGCACCGACACCGATCAATGAGGCAATCAAGGAGGGCTTCCTCAGGGCCGTCGCATCGTACCCACACCTAGCGGGGCACCTCGCCGTCGACCACCAGGGCCGGCGCTTCCTCCACGTCAACAATGAGGGTGTGCTTGTCATTAAGGCCACCGTCCTGGGCAACCTTGCAGACGTGCTCGCCAACGGCGGCATGACCACAAACGTTGACAAGCTGTACCCGACGCTACCAAAGATAGCTTGAATTTTACCAGTTCCATCACGTCACAACTCACATGCATCTCGCATCCATGCAACTTTTGGAAACTACAACTGCTACGTTTGTGACATTGGTATACTAAATTTTGACAGGACAATGTTGAGGCGGCACTGCTACAGATAAAGCTCAACCGCTACAGGTGCGGCAGCCTCGTGTTCGGCATCATCTGCCACCACCACATCACCGACGCCTGTTGGTCCAAAGAGCTCTCACAACACACGTGAAGTTGTGGACACACTCACACTGATATTGGATCGCTAGAGGTGGGGAACGAAGGAACACAGAAGCACTCTTGTTTTGGTGTTAATCACTTGCACTATTTTCTTGACACTCTATTATTTCTTCTAACAACTAGGAGGATACAACTCTGAACTTCAAACTACATGGGATAACTCACTCAGCGCTCAACTAACTTGAAGCACATTATCTACATGTAAACACATGCACGACGTGCACTAACTCATGTGAAATGAAATGTACTCGACACTGCTTAAAACACAACGTGGAAAATAGAAAATGCAACAAGGTTAAATTCAACATTCTCCCGCTTAATCTTGTTGTCTTTTCTTCACAACTTGTAGTCCCATATTTTGGCGCATTTCCAAGAACTTCACACGCCCGAGTGACTTGGTTAGAATGTCAGCAAGTTGTTCATCTGTCTTGACATATTCGACTGTAATTTTCCCACTCTCCACGCATTCTCTGATGAAGTGGTAACGGGTGTCAATATGTTTGCTTATCTCGTGGAAAACTGGATTCTTGCAAAGTGAAATTGCTGATTTATTGTCCACCTTGAGAACCACTGTCTCTACTGCTTGTCCATGCAAATCAGCTAGCAACCGGCTAATCCAAATACCTTGGCATGCTACGGTTGTGCCTGCAATGTACTCCACTTCACATGAGGATAACACTACCACCTTCTGTTTTGTGAAACCCAGGTGATGAGGTTCCCTCTAAGGTAGAACACAGCTCCGATTGTGCTCTTCCGATCATCAATGTCGCCGGCAAGGTCACTGTCACTGTCAATATAACCAACCAATTTTCTGACTTTCTTGTCATCCCTAGTATACAAGTAGCCGAGATCAACCATGCCACGTAGATACCTAAGGATTTGCTTCACTGTAGCCATGTGTTGTGTTGTGGGCATCTCCATGAAATGACTCACGATGCCAACTGAGTATGTGATGTCTGGCCTTGTGTTCACAAGGTACGTCAAGCTGCCAACTATGCTGCGGTAATTGGTAGCATCAACTGGTGAGTCTTGGTTGGATTTGCATAGCTTCAACCTTGGCTCCATGGGGGTTTTGGCACAGGTTGCACTTAACCATGCCAGTCTTTTCTAGGATCTTTGTTGCATATCCTGATTGACACAAAGTAATGCCTTGTAGGGTTTGACATACTTCAATTCCCAGATAGTAGGAGAGTAGACCTAAGTAACTCATCTCAAGTGTGTGCCTCATCTGTTCTTTGAACTTTGTGATCTCCTTAGGATTGGACCCTATGATGATCAATTCAGCTACATAAACCCCAACAATTAACTTGGACTCACCAATGCTCTTCTTGTAAACTTCATGTTCGAGCGGACTTCGTTCAAAGCCGAGTGATGTGAGACAACTATATAGCTTTGAATTCCATGCCCGGGGAGCATGACAAAGGCCATACAATGCTTTGGTGAGCTTCAATACCTTCTGCTCACTGTTTTGCTTCACATAGCTAGGAGGTTGAGTGACATACACCTCTTCATATAGCTCGTAATTAAGGAAGGCCGATTTAACATTCATGTGGTGTACTTGCCAAGCCTCTTGTGCAGCCAACACCAAAAACAGCTTCATTGTCTCCATTCTCGCCATCGATGCAAAAACTTCTTTGAAATCCACTCCCATTTGCTGCACATAGCCTTTTGCAACTAGCCTTGCTTTGTGCTTGACCACAACTCCCTTTTGATATTTCTTGACCTTGTACACCCTCTTCAAACCAATTGATTTGTGGCCTTATGGCAGATCCACCATTTCCCAGGTGTTGTTCCCTTCGATCGCAACTAGCTCCTCTTCCGTTGCACATTTCGAGCAAGCATGATCCTGTGCTTCTGTGATGCTTGTGGGTTCCTCAGCTCTCAGCAAGCATAGGTTGAGTTCATTGAGATCGAGGTGAATTTGAGCATAGTTCATCAGCAGGTGGTGATACTGAGCTTGACGTCACTAACGAGGTTGCCCCAGTAGAGATGTCTTCTGCTGGACTTGCCGCAGTAGGTATGGCAAGTGTTGAGACGTCGGTTGGAGTTGTTGTGGGAGCTGCAGGGAATGGTGCGGCAGAAATCGCAGGCGATGCAAGTGATCTTGTGCTTGAATCATGTGCTTCCCCATCTTTTTGTACACCTGAAGCTTGTGGTGTAGATGGTTCCGCATTAGTCCCATTACCTTGATCTTAACCTGCAACATGGTGAGTAGAATACTCGACAATAAACACATCACCATCATCAATTTTGGTTGCCTCGACTCTAGAAATTGAGTTCCAATCCCATTGCCTCCCTTCTTCAAACATGATGTCTCTTGACACATGAATTTTCTTAGTAGCAGGATCATATACTCGATAGGCCTTTTACCTCCTCTCATACCCAATCAACACCATTGGAACACCGCAATCAACAAGCTTTCCAGCATGTGGTCCTCATGTAACAGTTGGAGATGTTAGCGGTGAGATAGGGCCACAGAGGTCCTCATGTAACAGTTGGAGATGTTTGTCAGCTCGTTAGTTTGATTCCTGAGGGAACGATGCATGACGTTGCTTGCCAACAAGACGGCCATCGCAGACTTGATCGATATGATCCAAGGCAGGCCCTCTACCATGTCTTTGTTTGCTAGATTTCGCAATGCCTGGAAGTTCGAGTGCATGTATCTTGCATGACAGAGCCACGCATTGTCACTGAAGCTGGCTAGAAAACACACTGGTTCGGCCATACTGATGTTCAGAACATATAAAGCACTTTTTGGACCTTCTCACTCTTGCTAGGAGCTTCTTGTGACTATCAAACACACACGTGTCCATTCTCAAGCACCATCTTGCAGCCATTTTCTTCTAGCTGCCCAATACTAATGATGTTGCTGGTGAGGCTTGGTATGTAATATACCTCTGAGAGGGCACGGTGTTGTCCATTGAGACACTCGAATAGCCCTATCCCTCGTCCACAGATTTCAACTGAGGATCCATCACCAAACTTCACATTGCCTCTCACAGACGTGTCGAGTTTCATAAACTTTGACTTATTTCCTATCTTGTGATTGCTAACCCCGGTGATAAGATACCAAGCATTGTTTTTATACCTTACATCACCTGAGCTCCAAGGATGGTCTTGATCTTCATTGAGCATCGCTTGATCTCCCAACTCTTCAGTGACTTGAGTTAGCTTGCACATCTCAGCCATGAGGAGAGTTGGCTCATCGTCATCCTTCTTGGCAATGTATGCCTTTTCTTCCTTTTTCTTCGAGTGGCACTCAGAAGCAAAGTGACCGAGATTGTGGCAGTTGTAGGACTAGATCTTTCTCTTGTCAAACTTCTTTTCTTTGTGGCCTTGATCGCCTTCACGACCATCATCAGTGCGCCCGTCGTCACGGCCGTGCCCATGGCCACATCCTCCAGTCTTCCATCGCCCCTTTGGTGCTTTCGATGAGGAACCCTCAGCGCACTCCTTCTCCTTTGCTTTCCACTTAGCTTTGGTCAATAGGAGATGTTCATCCTCATTGTCGGCTTGACCAGCGCCTCAAATTCTCTCTTGGAAAGCTCTCAGCTAACCAATGACTGACTCGACAATCATCGTTTCTAGGTCGTTGAATTGCTCGATTGTGGATACGATCTGCAAGAACTTGGACGGGATGACCTGTAGAAATTTCTTGACGGCAACAAGCTCTTCCATTGGGTCGCCCAGACCACGAATGCGCAAGGGTCGGACCGGTCGATGGTTTTGGAAGTGGAGTGCGGCTGCCTACCTCCTGTTCACATGGAAGCAAAACACGACGAGTCCCCAGGGAGCGCGCCAAGGGCAGTACGATGTACCTATTGGTGGTGGTATACGGGTGGCAGGGGGGCTACAGGTGTGAAGATCGAGTGCGTCAAGCATGTTCGCCGGGCGGCCAGGATGATGTCGAGGGTCAGCGCACGGGCGTGACATTAGCCGCAAGACGAGCGGCTAGCCACAGGCTGCGCACACACCAACACCAACGATAACAAGAATAGGCTGTTGGGTTGGCGCGTGCATATAGCGTGTTGCACCCGGTGCGCCGATATTGCAAATTATCGATAGTATTTACTCTCTTTATTCTTTTTGACCTTATGTTTTTTTTTTCTTTTTACAGTCTCTGGTATGCAACTTTGATTATTTATTATTTTTTTATAATTTCACATTAAAATGTACTAATTAAATTATATTATTATAAAAGTATTTTAACGATAAATCTAATGATAGCACGCTGAGACGGGTCTTGGCAAAAACTCAAATCTTAACAAGCATGTAGTCTGCGAAAAAAATGTGGATGGCATGTTCTACAGAGACGGCGAGAATTATCGTGTAGTAGTGTGGTATCTCACACAGATCAGTCTTGAAGTGCACATAGCTAATCTAGAGACCAACAATCAAATGCCGCAGTGCGATTTTTTTTACAGCTAATATTCTGGAGATCATATGACAAATAGGAATGTAATAAAAAGAACATTATTGATACTTCAGTGCCTGATCACTCCGACGGTGGCCATGGTTTGAGGATGCTGTACGTCCGTCGGTTTCCACAAAGATGCTTCACTCTGCGTTGGTTCACGTCCACTACCCCACCGACTTCCTCCTCGAGTTAAAGCACACTGCCAATAGGACGTGCATCCTCTCTCTCTCTGGGAAGGTGTCCTGCGCCGGCGCTCCAATCTCATTTTAGCCCTGGTCAACAAGCTAGCTGTTCAGCTCGTCTAACTCCTACTGCTCGAAGGTAGGCGACTGGTGGTTAAGCAGATGTTGGTCCAATCTCATTTTACCCGGCCTTAGGGTAACGACATGGGCATCCGATCCCAAAAGCATCCCCAAGGAGGTTCGGCTCGCTATCACGGAGCCGGAGGGGGTGATCGATCCATGCTCCGTGGGTGGCACGGCACGCCTATCCGATCCGCCGGATCCCCCTAACGAAAAGCGGTGCTTGGCCTACAACCTCGTCGTTCACCCTCGACCACGTTGTGAATACTGGCGCTTACGGCCACGACACTGATGGGGTGCATCCTCGATGCCACTTCTTTCCCTGGTTCATGGGCCGCGTTGACGGCACCGACCCTACCACTGGCGCTGCTGTTAGTGCGCATGAAGCGCAGCATGGTGCCCCCGCCCCGCTGTGGTGGTGTCTGTAGCCGCCAGGCGCAGCCACCAGCTGTGGTCTACGTGCCCCCAGTGACTGCTACCACGGCGGTCGGCGCCACTACCTGTGCGCCCGTCGTGGCTGCAGCGCTGGTGTCCGCCGTGCCGATCAGTGCCGACGTGTCTGGCGGCGCAGCCAACGCCCCGCAATCTCTCCATGCATTCTACCACTATCAGTAGGGCGCACATTTCAGAGGTGCCTACGCGAGCATTTACCTCCCCGCGATCAACGCCAGCTCGTTTCACCAAAATGGCAACAAGCAGTCCCAATGACAGGACGAGCCTTCCGCTCTGGGCATGTTATGTGCCGAAGTTCGAATTCCCAACTCAGAAGCAAGCGAATCTGTATTGCCTTTGGTCGTGGACCACCTGTACTGTGCTGCAGCCTCAATCTTTTTGGCGACTGCTGTTGGCGCAGGCCACGCTGCATGCCAGGCGACAGGAGTTGACACCCCCCACAGGCGTGCTGCGAGCGCGTGATGGGCAGGCCAACGCTTCTCGACCTGGGCCTTCGTCCGCTTTCTGGGCCAGGGCGTTCGCCACTATCCCCTTCTCGCCGCCTACCATAGATGCGAAGAGAGTAGTCCATCACCACCCAGCCAACTCTGGTGATTTCTTGGTCCCCGCCCGCCAGCCACCGCCCCTCCGGCCAAGACACGCTGCAGGCGTTGCATCCCTGCTGACTTCACACCATGCCGAAGCGTTCGGCTAGCTGCTCAAGGCGATGGAAGCTTCCAGATTTCAATCCACAAGGTCTCGGCTACATCAAAAATGATGGTGCAGCTACTACCCACGACGTGCAGCGCTACATCAACCTCTTCAAGCACCCACTCTCACCTGAGCACATTTAAGACACTCGCGGTTCTTTGCAACCTGGAGATCGAAGAGGGCGACAACATTCTGGAGGAGGAAGAAGTGGCGGTGCTGTCGCAGGCCGATGCCTAAGTTGGTCACTTCTGTAGTGCGAGTTTCTTTGCTAATGCTAGCCCAACATCGAATTTTAGTTTTTTAGTTTGGAATGTTAGGGGCCTGAACTGCCTGGCCAACAGGTCCCTTGTCAACGAGTTTGTCTCAGAATCTAGTGTTTCTTTTACATTGGAGATGAGGCGAACAACATCACAACCATCCAAGCTCAGGGTGGAGACATTTGTTAGCATGTCCTTGAAAGCCAAAAGGATTTGGTATCAGGATTCATTTCAACATGATGTACTGATTTGGTATCATGCTTCTGAATCTCAAAAGGGAAAAATGCATACTACTTGGAGATCAGATCACACACAATATATTACTTGATCTTATAATGGGGTAACTATTTCAGGTCAAAAAGGAAGGGCAAATATTTACAGCTTATCCGCTATATATACAATGTATAATGTATATTGCATAATTGGGCGCAAGCTTCATAAAACACAGCCAGCCCAAATTGCCTCACCAGATCATCCACCTGTTGGGCTAAAAAGACAGGAATCTCTGAGAAAGACAAAACAGAAACCTCCATACCGCCTAAGGAAATTCCGGCCAGAATTCACATGCAAGTACCGAAAAGGAAAACTAGGATTCTGCTCTTTTGAGACGCAATTTCAAGTTTTTCTCCAAAAATGCCAATGTCTCCGCGTACGAAGGATCGTTCTTGTTCACCGGCTTACATGAATTTACATGATCAGTGGACGGTAGAACCTGCAATAAATGTAAGACTAAAGCACTTACAATTTGCATCAATTGGTATCACCTTTCCACACTATTATACTCTGGAAGAAATTCTGGACGTATACAAGACAAAAAGAAATTAACAGGTGGGTCACATGTTATAAGGGTTAATTTGACTCTAAATGTCTCAAGTACATAGGGATACATACGGAATTGCATACAAATCCCTGTGTCTTTCCAAACTATTTAGCACTACATATAGGAAAATTGAAGCTAGCTTTGACTTTAACATTTAAGTACTATTGACATCATCATGCATGTTAAAATTGGACAGCGCACCACATGTGAATGTGATTGCATGATATGTCAAGTCACACATGATACAAGCAGGATACCAATTCCCTGCATAATGGTGTGAAGCAAATAATGCAGCGAACTGGGACAATACTTACAACGAGTTCCCCGTATCCTGGGTATGCAGATTCAATTGGCACTATCTCCATCCGAAGTGCCCAACCACCATAACCTTCAACAATCGGTGTGACCTGAGTCTGTTATGAAGCCAGTTAGCACAGATAACTTAGTTATGTGGCAGTAAAAACGTGCGGTATGAGTGTATGACAACATTCTCCTTTACCTCACTAAAACTAAGAACATCAAGAAGTCCTTTACTGTGGCGCTGGCGCACAAAATCATTTAACTCGACCAGTCTTGGAGACCCACTTCTTAACTCGCCAATCTATGGAAGTGAGTGTCATAAAATGTAAATGGGATGAAAAAACTATCAGTTGCAAGTTTTTCATATGAAGAACATACCGAAGGAGCTGGACGAAACACCAAGCCCATACGCCATGGCATGTCTGCAAGTTTACTACCAAAATGTGGACAGCTATAAAAAACCTGCCATATGAACATAGCTAGATATCAGATATTATCACAAGAATTAACAACCAAATACATATAGTCCAATCACAAGAATTAGCAACCAAATACATACTAGTCCAATCGTATTATTCAGGAACTTGTCATAATTGTTCAGCTTCGCTTGATACAACATCTGCTTAACCACCAGTCCTCCCAAGCTGCAAGTATGGAAATGAGGAGGAAGTAAGTTTTTCGGCTGTTACAGATCTTTCAGCCATTGCGTAGACAGTATCATCAACAAAGCAACCATCCTTACCTATGAGTCACAAAAACAACAGGCCGGCTACCAATCCCAGCAGCCACCAACTTCCTCAGGAGCATAGAGCTCACCTCCTATACAGCAAATATGATCTCAGTTGAATACAAATTGAGTAAGAAAAAACAACAAAGCCCCAACCAAAGACATCAAAATAGCTTCAATCATAGATCACATTAGACATGGAATCTTGCAACCTAGGATTATGGAAAGTTTTGTACCACATGGCAATGGATGAGAAGGTCCGAGAAAAATATACAATGCCAGCACATGGTCTATCTCTACATAAAAATTTGTACTAACGACTAAAAGGGAAAATTTTGTATGCGCCATTGCAAAGTCAGATAATTTTGAATTGTAAGGCAGATAAGTAGTGTCCAGGCCCACATATAAATGGTGACAAGTCACAAAAGGCCCACATATAAATGAGACAAGTGACAAATACACATTTCAGTAACATGAAATAAGAGAGAGAGAGAGAGCATGTGCACCACTTAAAGAATTCTCTAGAAAACTAACCTGAAGGGGCAAGCTGGCTCCAGTCCATTGAGTCAAATTTGTCTGCATAAACCATTGGAAACTGATAAGGCCTTAGAACATTTAAAAGGTATCAGCAGGGAAGCATCAAATGTTAACAGAATAACTTAAGCTTTTAAAGGAGCCAATACAAATCTCCCAACATCAGAATAACATCAGGGCATTAAAGAACAAACCTTGTATTTGACCGTTAAAAAACGAGCCTGAGGAAAATCAACTGCAAGCCATTCTCTTGGCCAACACGTGCCCTCTTTTCCAGCATCTTCGTCTATGCTTTCCACAAGACCTGCTTTGGTAGTTGATGACTTGTCATCAGCTATCCGCCATGAGTTGAATGGGCCACCACGAAGGCCATGCACAAACACAACATCGATCGAAGGGGAGGCATATTTGGATGCAGCATCTGGACCATCTACAGAGCTCCCAGTTTCAGAGCCACTATCTTCAATGCACCCGTCATCCTTACAAGTATCTCTTGAAATCCTACGACCGCTGTTGTCCAAATGAACCTCAAGAGGTAACTCTGGATTCAGCAAGAACAGCGCATCCCCAAACTGAGGACATTTTCTTTTATACTCACTTTCTGAATCAGGATATTCATCAGAAGCACTTCTCGTATTTGGATTCTCAGAGCAGAATACATTTAACAGAGTTAATCTGCAGTAATTTTTTAATTTTATATCATTGCAAGGAACTCGCCCACTTGCACATTCCTCAAGCCACTTGCACCATACGTCATCAGAAATAACTGCCTTCTTTGAATTGGGTAGAAGAGAGAGAATGGTAAGCAGCCGCCCAGCATGCCTTCGAATATGTGCTGCTGGAGGAACTCGTACACTGGAGGGATCAGTGGAAGCATCAGTGGAGGAATCATTAGAAGCAGACACATTCTTGTCTTGCACTTCTCGAATTCGTGACGCATCATATGCTTCAATGGCAGCAAGTTTCTCATAATCATCACCTAGGAGGATGTGTCTCAACAAGGAAAGAACTCCTAAATCAGCTATTCTCTTTTGGCACGCAGCATCCTCAGAACAAAGCTCTGCTAGTGCTTTTATTCCCTTAAGCATAGCTGATGCTGAATCAACAGCATCAAACTTGGGTGGGTTCTTTTTGTTCAAGGTCTTTAAAGCTGTAGCAAATGGATCAAGAGAGAGAAAATCGGAAAGTGGTACTTTGTCACCAGACCCAGGATCATAGTCTGATTGAATGCTTGCTAATTTAACAACAGCGGTAGCTAATTGATTCAAGACCTGAGTCGCAGAGGAAGCATTATGATGATCAACTTGATTCTGCCAATAATAAAAGCTGTATTAGGGCAATAAGAACAAGATTGTGAAAGAAAAAGATAACAGTAAATGGTCAAAAGGTCATTAGGACTACCAGGCAACATGCTAAAGTTCCATAATGTAAATCTTGATTATATTTTAACATTCAAATAAAATAGTGTTAGATAAACATAACAGGACAGCTGGTAGAAGTCTAAATAAGAAACATTGCTGCGATCAATTTGAAGTTTATTCCAAAGAAACGGTACAATCTAATCAAAGGAAAAATTGCTATCCATCAAAACATGTATGCTGTATAGAACCCCTCTATGGACACACCAGGATAACGGCACCAGTCTACCTTAAATAACTTCTCTGCCATGAAGCATTTTATAGAGTCTTCATTCCTCAAAGAACACAGAAAAATTCACAAATAGAAATTGTTTAGAACATTGTTGCTCCATGTCCAATGCTTATGACAAATCTAACTTAAGTTCGAATGAATGAAATACTACATTATGTTTTATGGGTGATCTTGACATTCTACTAATTTTCAATTTGACCATTTGGTTGTAGTTCATTTATTTACAGCTCATTTACCCGTCCCTGCACCGAACTATTTTTATGCTGTGGTGTACAACTATACATGCTTAAGATATTTGCACAGGGCAGCACGCGCATTCAAAATATATTTTGCAGTAAACAAAACACAAATTCTGACCTTCACTCGCTCTGGTTGAGGCGGGGTGGTTCCTTTCAAATTTTGTGTCTTGTTGTCTCCAAGAATCTCAGAAAGCACGAGAGCTAACCATCCCTGAGAAATTGGTACGAAGCTGGCCCATAGTCTTCAAGTATGCACGAAAGGATTTTAACAGCTGTGAGATTTGTTGTATCTGATACAGATTTGTCAAAGAGCCAACGAAGAAGAATGCCAGACCATCTTTGAGCTTCTTCAAGTGACAAAGGAACTTCACCATCATAGAGCAAACTCAGTGCGACTGCTACTGATTCCTTCATACTGCTCTGACCACTCTCATTTTCTATCTTTTTTGCAATACTACAAAGCAGATGAAGACCCTTCTGCCTTATCACAAATTTTGAGTCATTGCACCGTATCATGGATAAAAGGAAAGTTGAAAGTGACATCTGGGCCAATGGCATGTCACCATTCTCAGTAGCCTGAGAAGCTGTTAAAAGAAGACTAGAGCACCAATCAGGGACAGAAGGAGCCAAAGTCAAGTTCTGGTCTTCCAAAAGAGCACGAGCCACCAAGGTTCCATGCCACTTAACAGTTCTTTCAGGTGCTTTTAGTGCAGTTGTGACAGCATGCCCGTCGCTATCAAGTTCATGAATACGAGTGCGATTTAGATCTGACGCTATAGCCCAATTAGCAAGAGCCCAAGTAGCAAAAGGTACAGCTACATGCTCCCTCTGCAAATCATCCCAAAGGCCTGGAACAGCAGCATAACTTAATCTCTCAACTTGTGGAGAATCAATAGCAGTTTCTTGCATCATCGATCTTCTACTATTCTGAGCAACTTCCAGAGTATCCTCATCTGAGTTGCCCAGCTCCAATGAGTTAATTTCTCTAGAGAATCCCAATATAGTAGTCCCACCAAGTACCTTAATCCCTATCCCTTTTAATCCTCTGTCACCATCATCACTGCTATTATCCTCATGGTCATCAAAATGCATCTCCCCTTGCTCAATGACTTCAATGGCTGCTGCAATATCTCTCGTATCAGCATCTGCTGGCAACAAAGGTTGAAATGACGAATAATCTGCATTATCGCAGTTGGATGTGATGATATCCATAAGTGCAGCAACAAGCATGCTCCTTCCTTTAGAATGATCCAAACCATCGAATGAAGAGTGACTAGAGTTCTGTCTCGACAGTACAGCAATATATTAGGTACAAACAACTCATAATGTCCAAGAGAAGTGGCAAAGCTAGGTAGTTTGATAACTTCAGGTTGACTTTCCAGAAATTAAAATGTGCATGAAGACACAATATTATATTTAGAAAAAGAAATTAAATAAGCTGAAGAAAATGCACTGTCAAAAAAAAAAAAACAAAAATCTTCACATACAGGAGAGCACCAAGCCATCACTGAAAATACAGTATATTTACCCTTAACTCCTAGGTCTCGATGATCCATAAAAATGGCAAATTTGTGCAGATACTTTGCAGTTTCAAAACTCATCAGATCATCACCCACGCAGATCTATTACCCTAACAACGCAGTTACATAATGCATACATTACGAATTTTGAGATCAGGCAATCTAAAGCGCCAGAGATTCCATGACCATTGAGATATGGCATCAACAACCTAATCTTGTAAGCAATTTTAGTTTCTACTTATAATCAAGCTATACTGATACAACATCTCAACATCTTAATCCTACAACATAACACAAGATAATGAATGCCCTAATTCCTAGCTACAAACCAGGCTACATTAAATCAAGAATTCACATAGCTAAAAAGTTAACTCAGATATCAATTGATGGTCAAGGTGTATAAGAAAATTTGTAAGGTCTTCTATCTTAATCTTGCACAATGTGGTTACAATAATAACAATCACAAATTAATGACATCTACACCACATACTCACATATGTCACATAATTACAGTAATTGCAAGCTCCTATCGAAGTACATCGCAGCAATCAGGCAAAGCAAACAATCCAAAACTAACACCTGTTATCACCTTCTTGCCGCGCGTGGGCTGGTAAGAGAAGATGAATTGGAGGAGGCAGGGCACGGCGCGTGGCCGCCCCAGCACGGCGGGCGCCACCCACGGGTCGGACACCAGGTGCGCGAGCGCCCGCGCGGCCTCTGCCTGCGTGGCCCTCCGGACGACGCTGTCGAGCAGCCAGTCGACGACGGCGCCGCCGCCCGCGGACACAATGGCCGCACGGCGCGCGGCGCTGGCGGCCGCGATGTCGGCGAGCAGCGCGGCGACCCGCAGCTCGAATCCGGACCGCACCTCCTGGTTGGCAGACGAGAGGACGGAGAGGAGCGACTTGCACAGCACCCGGCCGGCCGTCCACGTGTGCTGCATCCGCTCCACGACGCGTGCCGCGGACGCCCTGGACCTCTCCAGGGTCTCCTCGAGGTTGTCGGTGGAGAGGTAGAGCGTGCAGGCGGCGGTGGCGAGGGAGAGCATGGAGAGGGCGAGAAGTGGGGTGAGGAGGCGGGGGCCGCGGTGGGGCGCGAGGTGGTGCGGCGGTGGAGGGGCGGCGAGGGGGAGGGAGGTGGAGGAGGAGGAGGTGGATGGGGCGGAGGGCGTGGGCGAGGCGGGTGGGTTGGGGCCGGAGGATAGCGGGCGGAGGCGGAGGCGGTGGCGGTGGACATCGCGGAGGGACGCGGAGAGGAGGCCCCGCCGCAGCATCACCGGGCTCCAGAGAAGCGTCGCTCGCTGCTAACTTCCCTTGAGGAGGGGGGGGGCGGCTCAAATTTTCGACGGGCACGGCGGTTGCCGTGGGGAGGAAGAAGAGGGAATTGGAGTGGGGGGAGGGCACGGGGGATATTCGCCGGAGAAGAGGGAGAAAGAGAAAGAGGCGGCGACTTGTAACGGGCGGCCTACGTTTGGGTCGGGTCTAAAAGCTTCGGGAAGCCGCAACCCGTGCTCCAAGGCCGCACGTTTTCCTCCTCCGAATGGGATAGCAGAGCACGCATATGGCAGTTGCACTGCTCCTCTTTTCACTGTGAGTTTGGCTCGTCGTCGTCGTGTTGCGACTTAGGTTACAGTGCTATATTCTTATTTTTTTAAAATTTTACTTTTAATTATCTGATAACCTATTTTTTTTTTAAGAATCTGGAGTTGTTTGTTGAAACCGTTTGACTAGTAGATTGACTTCAAAAATCATATAAGGGGGGATTAGAGACAAATAGACTATATCACCCTTGGATGTAATACTTCAATTGTATTTGCGTAACCCAGTGGCATTTGCGGGTAAAAACCTTCAACTTCAAAAGGTATTTTCGTTTCTGAAGGTTGGATTCTAACGATAATCTACTGGGAGATTGCTTCTCGTTGCTAGTTTATTTTTAAGACAACTCCTCGTGAGAAGCAGAATCTAGTGGTTTTGAGAATCAGAGTGTTTGGTACGACTCCACAAGAATCGATTGAGAAGCTGGGAGTGAAAGCTGTACCAAACAGAGCCTTACTACGAGTCTGGCAATTGCTAACACGCAAGACCCAAGTAGGAGTTTTATTCTATCCAGAGTTGAAGACTTGAACGGTTGAAATCCGATAGAATGAGTGGAGATTTTTTCTTTTAAATACTTTCAGCTTTTATAGAAAACTAATAAACCAGATCTTTACAACAAAGAGCTCACAAACGCTGGGGATTCCAGCTAACTAAGGAAAAAAAACAAACTAATAGCAGACTCAAGCAGCTCACAGCAGCTACCCACTCACAGAAGCCCACAAGCCAAACAGCTACTAAAACCAGAGGCAATTCCAGCAGAGGGTTTCATCAGGCTGAAGCCTATCCTCCATCAGTGCCGAAATCCCCCTCGTCGGCCCCAACCAACCTCAACCTCAGCCGACGATGGCCATGGCCGATGATGAAGCATTTGTTTTGCAGAAGGAGCAAGAAAGGAATACATGCCTATGTGGGCCTTTGTCAAAGCCAAGCCCACCCGGTCACTACTACAGAA
This sequence comes from Hsuehochloa calcarea, assembly GCA_036346395.1. Classification (NCBI taxonomy): domain Eukaryota; kingdom Viridiplantae; phylum Streptophyta; class Magnoliopsida; order Poales; family Poaceae; genus Hsuehochloa; species Hsuehochloa calcarea. The sequence goes on from CM070598.1 coordinate 65,968,651, forward strand.
AAGGTCATCACAGACGGTTCGTAACAGTCATCACAGACGGTTTTTGAACCGTCTGAAATGTTATGTCTGAGATAACAGGCGGTTATCACAGACGGTTGAAAACCGTCGTGATACTAATAATCGCTGAGCGGTTCGTGGTCGGAACCGCTCAGGATTATGTAGTATCACGACGGTTCGTTGTTGGAACCGCTCAGGATATCGAATAATCACGAGCGGTTCGGTGGAACCGCTGCGTGATTATGTAGTATCATAGACGGTTCGTTGTTGGAACTGCTCGTGATACTACATAATCACGCAGCGGTTCCGCATACAAACCGCTCGTGATTATTAGTATCACAGACGGTTCGTAGTTGGAACCGTCGTGATAAGAAATATCACGCATCGCTTCAACTACAAACCGTCTATGGTTAAATATCACGACGGTTCGTTGTTAGAACCGTCTCGTGATAAGTCCTTTAACCTAATTGAATTTTTTCGTATTTTCACTAGCCTCGTGAATTGCTAGCCATGCCCTCTGAAAACTAGCAAGTAGAAACATGTCACGTAAAATTGCCGACAACTCAAAGTGATCATTTAACTCAAAATCAATTACAAAAGAATGTTTCAAGTATATATTGTCGCTAGAGTTACAAATTGAATTACAACCACCAAAGTGAATTACAATATTGAATCAAGCTGTTTGAGGTCGTTCATCGGTGTCGACGGCGTGAAACTCTCCGTTGGTGTTAACTATGTGCCGCCTTGATGAAGCCACGAGCTCCCTCGAATGTGCGTGACTGGTCCATCTCGAGTGCATTTAACTCTATGTTCAAGCCACGCCGCTAGCGAGTAAAGTAGTAAGCATATATATTTAAATTTATAATTAGGAGATAATTATTACGAGATTGACAAACACGGGATCGTTCGTCCTAGAAGCAATCAATAGTCGCATATGATGGCATACGTAGAATGCGCATAGGTGATCTCGTTTTTGCTGGCGGCACTGCAAAAATAGAATTACATATATATGCACGATTCGAGACGCAATATTACGGAGTATGATATATGATTATTGTGTTGTAGCGCGTCATCGAAATCGCATCCTGTGAGTCGGTGTGGCGGTCGTTCCTTGTATAAACCTCCTCGGCAACATAGCCGATGAACGCCTACATGATTCAAAAAGTTATCCTTGTCCATTTAAAACGAAGGAAGACTACAATAGAGTTATGTGCGGAGGAAGACTACATACACGCGAGTATTTCTTTAAGAATGGTGAAGTCGTGATTTTTGTTGAGTAGAGAATCAAGGTACAATACCATGTTCCTCTTTGGCACAAGAATCAGAAGAATCCAATGGAACCTACTCGTGTATGTCGCTATAGTCATATAAACCTATGTTGAAACGTAATTTGTATAGCAAATATTGAAGCACTTACTTCTGGTTGTAGGGTACCATTATGTACTCCACATCGTTACGAGCAAGCAATCCCATTTTTATGTAATTCTCGGCGTAGGATGCGTCTTGGTTGATTGTTTGCTCAGAGACCACGGTGTGGGTCGAGGAAACCCACCGGTTCTTTGATTCGACGGGCACGTTTCATAATGTATCTGTACATAAGCGATGAGTTATGATATTTATCGGTATCACGTGAGTGTAGAAATTGATTGCACACACTTACGATGTCGGCAGATCGTAGAAGTGAGGCGTCGAGGCGCTTAGGTTGTATAAGTCATATAAGTCTTGAAGCCCACGACGAAGTGGCGGTGCTCGTGGAGAAAATGCTCCTCCGTGTCGGCGGTGATTCGATATGACCCCTTCGCTCGGTCTTGCGCAAGTACCAATCATGCAATGCTTGACAAGCTACTCCCGAACTCTTTATTTCGCAGAGACCAGCGGACTTAGAGGAGTATTTCACGGGTTTGGGAGGTGCCTTAATGTTCTTCGATTTGATTTCTCCTTAACGAGGCGGTGAGGGCGTCTTCCGTGTGGCGCCTCGTGGACCGATATGGTGACACGCTTTTCTTGTCCCTTTGTCGTCTTCTCGACGGGAAGCGATGTGGCGGCCTTCTGAAGCTTTGGTTGAGGCGGACTCATCGACGAGGGTCCTATTGGAGAGGCAGGGTCCTCTCGCCATCGCGTCACTGAAGGGTCCAGTGCGATGTCCTTCTTGGGCCACTGGATAAAAGTGTGTGGCATCCCTAGTGTTCGATTTCTTCGTTCGGGAATCTCGGTAGGATGGCTATGAAATTGTCATGGACCATGTCCACCGCACTCGGCGTAACCTGCGCCACCGGGCACCGTCGCGATCGCCCCTTCCTGGTATGGATACACCATACCCCGCCAAGCCTCAATAGGAATCGACCCTACTATCCTCACTTGGAGCTTGCAGGGCGTCGGCTCCTACAAAAGCGTACACAATTAGCTAAGGCGTCCTATAGGTCTATCTTTGGAGCACTCGCAGATGTACATTACCTCGATGCCGTCGATCGGTAATTGCACGTCGTCATGTCCGAATTATGTGTGGGCGCGACGCTACTCGATGTCGGCGGGACTTGCTCCCAAATTAACGAGGCGGCTTGCGCTGCATGAGTTGATTTACTTGGTTACGCAAGTTTGTTATTTGTTCTTGAAATTGTGAAATAATCACATGTTCCAACCGAAGCGTCGTCTTGGTCCTTGGATCTCTTCCTACTCCTATACGTGTCGGAGTTGTGTGGGAATCCATCCTCCAAGGTACGTAAACCCCAACTCCTCGCGTGCGACCGGGTGCTCCTTGTTTCCCGTATCGTAGACGACATCATTCTCCTGCCTACTTGAAGGAACCTTGGGAACATGCGGAAGTCAATTCTTCCCGCAAGAGAACATCATGTTATTGTAGACACCATGAAGTTATGAACTTATTAACAATTAAGTGGTTCAAAATTTACGAGACGTTGAGACACCGCCTCGTCTCGGGGTTTGTCGAGAGATGTTGCCCAAGACGTGGTGATGCCCTCGCTCTTAACCAGATCGAGCGCGCTCGTCCGAGATCATAGCAAGCGGTCGTGCGGCGGTCTCGCCCTCCGCCGCCATCTGCGCGTGTCTTTACCCGCGTACCAGCGGTGCCGAGTGCGTGGGGTGAGTGTTTTGTGCTGGATAGCTCATGCGCCGCACTTTGCTCTGAAATTCAGCCGCCGTCTTCATCGCGCACGGCGTCCCATGTATCCGCGACAAAAATTGATACGTCGTGAAGGGCGTCCGACCGTGTTCACGTACTGCGTGACAAGCAGGCTCTTGAAGGTCCTCCACGCGTGGGACATCGCCAGCAGCGCGTGCCATCGCACACGTGCCTGGTCTGCTTCAGGGAAAGTGAACGAGGCAGAAAGTTCAGTCCACAACTGGTCTCTCTGTACATCCGTTAGAGACTTCCAGGTTGGGGTGGTGATGGGGACTCGTTCCCTTGCATTACCCCGCAGACGGTCCGGAATCTCGCAGCTGCTTTCTTGGGACTCAGCGGGATCCCGACGTCACTGACCTCCGTGATCGTCATGCGGCCCGAGGGCAATTTGGATATTCCTCTGCCTTCTCGCCTGCGTACCACCTTGATCGGAGATCCAGACGCATTTGGCGACGTCGATGACGGCGGCGAAGACGGTGCCTCTGCCATCTCGCTTACTTGCTATCTATATAAGTTATGTACGCAATTATTACATAGTATATAAAATTGAGTTTGTACTTCAAATATTAAAAATTAACTCGTTTTGATCCATAGACCAGAGTACAGACTATCTGTAAGTGAGTCATGCCAGTGTACTCCGTTAGATGATATTAAAGATAGTAGTCAATATTTGAATGTCCACAAAAGCATTCCAGATCTCAGGAACCATAGGACATTTGTGGGCAAGCAATGCAAAAAATTGTTTCATAAAAGGCATTAATCACAATAGCACCGAGTTCTACACACGCTCTTGGCATCCATGAAAAAAAATCTAGATACGTGCAAATCCAAAATAGCACCAAATCCTAACAAATCGCAACCAAAATACGTTATAATATACTACACGTTTTCGTCTAATTAGCAAATCCAACGTGGATCTACACCATATAAGAGAACGTTGATGATAAATACAATGTTATGCCCAACATTAACAGAAGGAGATCAACCATAAGGAGCATAATGTACATATGATTGATTATGGAGTGTGCTCTCGAGAGAGAGTTGCAAAGGAACTAGCCTTTGCCATCTCAACCCCATTGTCAATAATCTTCATAAATTGAACTAAACAACACAAATTCACAACTTGAGCTCTAAATAATGCTTAACTACTCGTCTAAAGATAGCAAAGCCAATAGACCACTCAATAAAATTATGATTAACCCCCAATTACATGCTATGGATGAGACTATGTAACACTTGAAAATGAACCACTACAACCACAAAGATGCAATCAAGAAAATACTACTACCAATGACTTTTTAAGTTTCACCAATGTCATCAGTATTTCTAGAAATAGGTGTTACAACACAATCGGTTGGGGCACATCAAATATTTTAAATGCTACAAAAACACCCATGATCAAGCCGACCAAACTACCAGCAACTTATTGGCACACCTCGCATCCCGCACTAGAGCTCAAGTATGAAATGATTATCAGTTCAATCTCGATTTGACCATTATCATCATTGAGCAAACCAAAGAAAGCCCACCGCTCAAAATGCAATTTCTTGAGATACGAAATAAAACACATATTGAGAATCAACTAGCACCGCAAATATGTATAGAAAGTAAAGGCTTCCACAGCGGGTTGACCAAAATGAGGATCCCAAATCGCATGAGCAATAGGCCTTACGTGTAAAGGATCCTGTATCCATGATTCAAAATTTCCTTGCCAAGCTACATGAAACAGATTCGGATGTCCATAGAAAGATTATTGCTAATCGCCCAAAGTGAGAAGCAAAATGTTACGATAAAGACGTTCTCGATAATATCATCATGACTTTCAAATCATGTGCGGTAGCAATACCAAACCAAATCTGACGAGTAGTGGGGTCTGAGCTAAGCCTTGGCTAAACACGGAAAAGCAAAGAAGGCGGTGCTCTTGTACGAGAGTAGAGTGGCTTGAATCAAATCGTTTGTCTAGAGAGGGTGTAGCGATAACCAAAGTGATCAGACTAGAAACTTTAGATCCGCTTACTGCTCAAATCCTGGTTTTTGCAAGAGTTGCGTTCTTGTTGGGTTAATCTTGTTGCGTACCTGTATTGCATGAGTTTGCATGCATGTAACGTTAGTGGTTTGCTTGACTAGTCACGAGGCGCTTGTGATCCAAGTAAGCGGTGGAGGAACGAGTCGTGGAATAAACAAGCGTAGTTTGTTAGTGCATGCATGCATGAAGTGGTCAAGTTAGTGGCTGAGTCATCTGGATCATGCGTGAGTTATGGGGGGCGTTGTTGCCTATCTGTGTGTATTTAAGCTTCGGTTGTTGGTGAACCCGACAGGCAATACACAGAGAAACAATTGTTTCAGATGAGAGTCCAGTTCTCGCGTGTGTTTTCTTTCCTCCACCGAAGGGGCTGCCTCAACTGAGTCCCGCTCTCTCTTGGTTCTTGCGTGTGTTCTAGAGTCCAGATTGCTGAGTATTCAATGCGTGTGTGTGTTCTAGGCAAAGCCAACAATTGGAATACAGAGAGCGTGTGTGTGTGTTCTAGGCAAAGCTAACAGTTCTTATATGCAAGAAGAAGACTTAGAAAGAACAAAGAAGTTTGGATCCGCAAAAGTATGCTTAGGCACAATACTCACTGAAGCGGCCGGGCTCGGGCAGGCGTTCGGAGAGGAGGCGGCCGGGCTCGGGGAGGCGCCTGGGTCGGGGGAGGCGCCGGGGTCGGGGAGGAGGAGGCGCTGGGTCTGGGAGGCGCCGGCTCGGGAGGCGCCGGCTCGGGAGGCGCCGGGTCGGGGAGGCGCTGGGCTCGGAGGCGCCGGGGTCGGGGAGGCGCCGGTCGGGGAGGAGGCGGCGGGCTCGGGGCCAGCGCGGGCGGGCTCGAGGCGCGCCGGGGTCGGGGAGGAGGCGCGCGGGTCGGGGAGGTGTTCGGAGAGGAGGCGCGAGGGCGACACCGATGGGGTTAGATCAAAACCTATCGGTGTCGTAACCTTATAATCAACACGCATCACGAGGCGGTTCTCGAGGGAACCGCTCGCGATGTAACATCACGACGGTTCCCTCAAGAACCGCTCAGATCTGGCTATCCTGCACGGTTCTTGAGAAACTGTGCGTGATGCGTAAATATCACAGACGGTTCACTCAAGAACCGTTCGGGATGTTTCCACATCACAGACGGTTCCCTCTAGAACCGTCTGTGATGCGTAAACATCACAGACGGTTCTTGAGTGAACCGTCTGTGATGTTTCCACTTAAGGCACACTAGAATTTTGCAAATAAGCCCTCTGTGTTTTGTGAAATTACAAAGGGGTCCTCAATTTATATCATTCAGGTCCTTGGGGCCAAAAATCTTTTAGATTAGACCTTAGAATTAACACATTTTTGTTCTAACACATGGAAATCCTGCAAATTAAACCCTAGAAGAGTTCTGGTTTTGTTATTTAGTATTAAAGGATTTATTTAATCACTAGAATTTGTTTTTACGCTATGAAAATTACGCAAATTCGCATACTCATATGTTTCTATGCTTAGTAAAGTGGATGGTTAAGCATTACAAGCCCGATAAACCGGGGTCTCACAGGTATCGACAATTGACAATTGTCATCAATTTAAAGATCATAAGTCCATAACACATTAACACATGACAATGGAATAAATTAGTTAATTACAATGGAGTAAATTCTTAATTAAAATATAGCCCTTCATGATGATCGACGCATATAGCTAGCTTCCTCACTGGGTTCTTCCTCGAGCACGATGCCGTCTCCGAAAGGTGGCAACTCGTCAAATTGATTGTATTCTTCCTCGTCCACTACATTCTCAACTCAGACAATCCTCCTTTTCCATGAAGAACTACGTGGCGCTTCTTATTTGCCGGGTCGGTTACATAGAAGACTTGAACAACTTGGTTAGCCAAGATCGAATGGTTCGTCTTTGTATCCGACACGTTCGAGGTCCACGGTAGTGACGCCGTGCTTGTCGACCTTCACTGTGGGAGATGGACCCAACGGCACTTAGAAATAGGGGATCTTGAAAAGCACGTAGTCGATCTCCCATATCTCCTCTATTTGCCCATAGTACGAGCTCCTCGGCCCATCGAGATCGAATGCATCTATCACGGACACCGCTTTATCAGACCGTGCTCTTCCTATCCCGAGTGCCGTATAAAATGTGTACCCATTTATGTCGTATCCTTGCCATGTGACAATTGTAAATGTGGCCCTCTTGCCAACCATAGCGTATCATCACTTGATGACCTCCGAGTGATTCGCGCTTTAACCATTCGTTGAACCGACGGTTGTGCTCTCTGTGATCCAAACCTCCGACCGGTCGGATTACATTGGCGTACCATGTCTTTGTGCTCGTCGATGTACGGGGACACTTGGGTCATGTGTTGCAAGACCGTGAAATGGGCTTGAGCGTGCGTATCGGATCGGGAGTGATTGATTTCCTTCCGATGGTCCGATACCATCCGGTCTCCCCTCATGACGAGATAGAGGCACACCAATCGGATCCACGAGCCATGTAGTCGACGCAGAACTCAATGACCTCTTCCGTTGCATAACCTTCGATGATCTTGCCCTCGGTCGAGATCGATTCCGTCGTAGGACTTGAGAATTCCCATGTACCTCTCGAGCGGGTACATATGACGTAGAAACACAGGGCGCATATCTTTATCTCTTTCACAAGGTGAACAATGAGATGGACCATGATATCGAAAAATGACGGAGGAAATACATCTCAAGATGACACGAGTCGTCACTACCTCGGCTGCGAGCATCTAGTCCTTGGGGATCGATGACCTTCGAGCAATTGAGTTGAAGAAATAACACACCTCAAGATTGCCACTCGGACCTTGTTCGGCAAGATACTCCTAATTGCAACAGAAGCATTTGTGTCATCGAGACACGACAATCATGCGACTTCATACCAATTAATTTCAAATCTTGCATAGAAACAAGTTTCTTAATGTTAGCGGAGTAACGGACGGGACTTTCACACCGCAAGCTCGCACGATTCATTTCTCTCGGCCTTGGGCAGAGTGTAGCAAGTCGGGGAAGGTACGTTAGTCTGTATCGGTCTCTTTCGGTGCTAACTCGGTCCTTATGTTCATATCGACCAAGTCACGCCGCATGCGTTAACACCATCCTTTGTTTTGCCACTAATGTTCAAAGAAGAGACCAATCAAGCTATCACATACATTCTTCTCTACGTGCATAACGTCGATGCGATGGCGAACTTCTAAGTACTCCCAATAAGGCAAGTCCCAAAAATTGACCGCTTCTTCGGATGTTCTTCTCACGGGTTCTTAATTTACGTCCCTTCCCAAGCACAACATCGATATCCTTAACCATATCATAGACCTCTTTCCCACTAAAAGCCCTTGAAGTGAACCGTCTTCCTTATTTCCGTCGAATTGTTTCTTCATCTTGCGGTATGGGTGACTCCTCGGAAGGAACCTACGGTGGCGCATATACGCTTTCGCGAGTTGTTCGACCATACACTCTCCGTAGCATCTAAGCGGTCGCGACGGGCTTTGGCTCCTTTTGTCTGAAGCCCGATAGGTTACCAAGGGCGGAAAATCATTGATGGTGCGAGAACAACATGGCGCGTAAAGTGAAGTTCTCTCGTTTATACGCATCCCATACCTGCACTCTTCGTTCCACGGTGTCACAAGATCTTCCAAAGAATGGTGCTAGGTACACATCAATATCATTCCCGTGTTGCTTGGCCCTTGGATAAGTAGTGTCATCAAAATGTATTTCCGCTTCATACACGACCAAGGAGGAAGGTTGTACATACATAGATTCACGGGCAAAGCTATGTCGGTTTGCTCATGTTACCGAAAGGATTCATTCCGTCCGTACTCAACCCTAACCTTATGTTCCTCGGTTCCGACCGAACTCTTGAAGCTCCGATCGAAGTTTCTCCACCGGAGACGAAATCGCAGGTGTCCGAGCTTCCCATCTTTCTTACGCTCCTCCGAGTGCCAACGCATCAATCTTGCCTCCTTTCGGTTCGCAAATAAACGCTTCAAACGTGGGATCACAGCGATACCACAACATCTTAGCAGAGGTCCTTGCTTCGCCTTAGCGATATTCTTCCGCTTGTATCGGGATGCTCTGCACACGGACATGCATGCATGTCTGCATACTCTTTACTGTAGAGGATGCAATCGTTCGGACATGCATGTATTCTTTCTACTTCCATTCCCAACGGACAAAGAACCTTCTTAGCTTGGTAGGTCGTCTTTGGGCAACACGTTTCCCTCCTAAGGATGTCGGCTAAGAGACCTAACAACGCCAGAAAACTCTTGTCGGACCAACCATTGCTTGCCTTCAATTTCAGCAGTTCAAGCACGGTTGACAACCTTGTGTATTCCGGCTTGCGGCCGAGGAACAAAGGTTTCGAGTCCTCCATTAAGCCCTCGAATTTACAAAACTCTCTCTCACCGTAGTTCCTTCGCATCGCGTAGCATCCGATCCAGATTGTCATCATGCGATCTATCCTCATCAAAAGCACATTCCATACCACGCATATCGTTGACTTCCTCGGCGATGTCGTCATTCTCGACTTCCAGTATAATCGCTCTTCACCGTGATTGCTCCAACATGTATATCCTTTTTGAAACCTCTTCGTATTAAGTGAGCTTCGATCTGCGGGGGTTGTTAAACATTTTCATATTACCGCAATCAATGCATGGACGGTACATATATTTTATCCCTTCTTCAACATATCACCTTTCGCGGCTCTTCTAAAAGCAAACACGCCATTAATATACTCTTCACTCACACGGTTCTCAATGTACATCCGGTTTGGTCCATCTACACATTAGTGAGTACTCTATATTAATAAACCGCAAGTACCCTTTATAATGACCAAACACATTAGTGAGTACTCTATAGCAAATATAAAGGGTTACAGATCGATCGTTACCCTTCTCTCCAAAGTGGCGCAATGTGGGAGGAGGCGGAGATCAGTGCCGCAATGGGCCGGGAGGAGGAGGCGGGGTAATAGCTCAAAATGGGAGAGGAGGAGGTGCAGTAATGACTCAAAATGGGGAGGACGCAGCAGCAGGAGGGTGGCGGCGGTTCAAATGGATTTAATAGAAATGGGGCTGCTCGGCGTGAGACGCAGCAGCAGGAGGGTGGCGGCGGTTCAAATGGATTTCATAGAAATGGGGACCGCTTGGCGGCGCTACTTATAAGCTTTGATATATCACGAGCGGTTCTTTAAAAGAACCGCGTGATATGGGGATATCCGACGGTTCTTTTAAAGAACCGCTCGTGATATGCTTATATCACGCAGCGGTTCGTTTAACGAACCGTGCGGAATATCGCGAGCGGTTCGTTAAACAAACCGTGCGTGATACAAATATTATCACGCACGGTTCGTTAAGCGAACCGTGCGTGATATCATCACGACGGTTCGTTTAACGAACCGCCTGTGATGACAAGAATATCACGAGCGGTTCGTTTAACGAACGTCGCGCGAAGTATCGCGACGGTTTGTTAAGCGAACCGTGCGCGATACTTATATATCGCGCGGTTGCCAAAGAACCGTCGCGATAATTTATCACTGAGCGGTTCTTTTGAACCGTGCGCGATGAAATGTCTAGTATAGTATGTTCTGTAGTAGTGACGGGGGAGCGGGCGCTCAAGGAGCGGCTGTTCCGGGCGGAGCCGGCGGAGGTGTGGTCGATCCACTACCTGGGGCTGAAGCCGTGGACGTGCTACCGGGACTACGACTGCAACTGGAACGTGGGGGACCAGTGGGTGTACGCCAGCGACGAGGCGCACGCGCGGTGGAGGCAGGTGTACGACGAGATGGGGCAGGTGATGCGGGGGCCGTGCGGCCTGTCGGAGCGGAGGAAGATCGAGATCGCGTGGGACAGGCACCTCGCCGAGGAGGCCGGGTTCGCCGACCAGCACTGGAAGATCAACATCACCGACCCCCGCAAGTGGGAGTGATGAGCTCGATCGTGGCGAGGGGAGGGGTCTTTCGATGGACAAACACAACATCGATCGAAGGGGAGGCATATTTGGATGCAGCATCTGGACCATCTACAGAGCTCCCAGTTTCAGAGCCACTATCTTCAATGCACCCGTCATCCTTACAAGTATCTCTTGAAATCCTACGACCGCTGTTGTCCAAATGAACCTCAAGAGGTAACTCTGGATTCAGCAAGAACAGCGCATCCCCAAACTGAGGACATTTTCTTTTATACTCACTTTCTGAATCAGGATATTCATCAGAAGCACTTCTCGTATTTGGATTCTCAGAGCAGAATACATTTAACAGAGTTAATCTGCAGTAATTTTTTAATTTTATATCATTGCAAGGAACTCGCCCACTTGCACATTCCTCAAGCCACTTGCACCATACGTCATCAGAAATAACTGCCTTCTTTGAATTGGGTAGAAGAGAGAGAATGGTAAGCAGCCGCCCAGCATGCCTTCGAATATGTGCTGCTGGAGGAACTCGTACACTGGAGGGATCAGTGGAAGCATCAGTGGAGGAATCATTAGAAGCAGACACATTCTTGTCTTGCACTTCTCGAATTCGTGACGCATCATATGCTTCAATGGCAGCAAGTTTCTCATAATCATCACCTAGGAGGATGTGTCTCAACAAGGAAAGAACTCCTAAATCAGCTATTCTCTTTTGGCACGCAGCATCCTCAGAACAAAGCTCTGCTAGTGCTTTTATTCCCTTAAGCATAGCTGATGCTGAATCAACAGCATCAAACTTGGGTGGGTTCTTTTTGTTCAAGGTCTTTAAAGCTGTAGCAAATGGATCAAGAGAGAGAAAATCGGAAAGTGGTACTTTGTCACCAGACCCAGGATCATAGTCTGATTGAATGCTTGCTAATTTAACAACAGCGGTAGCTAATTGATTCAAGACCTGAGTCGCAGAGGAAGCATTATGATGATCAACTTGATTCTGCCAATAATAAAAGCTGTATTAGGGCAATAAGAACAAGATTGTGAAAGAAAAAGATAACAGTAAATGGTCAAAAGGTCATTAGGACTACCAGGCAACATGCTAAAGTTCCATAATGTAAATCTTGATTATATTTTAACATTCAAATAAAATAGTGTTAGATAAACATAACAGGACAGCTGGTAGAAGTCTAAATAAGAAACATTGCTGCGATCAATTTGAAGTTTATTCCAAAGAAACGGTACAATCTAATCAAAGGAAAAATTGCTATCCATCAAAACATGTATGCTGTATAGAACCCCTCTATGGACACACCAGGATAACGGCACCAGTCTACCTTAAATAACTTCTCTGCCATGAAGCATTTTATAGAGTCTTCATTCCTCAAAGAACACAGAAAAATTCACAAATAGAAATTGTTTAGAACATTGTTGCTCCATGTCCAATGCTTATGACAAATCTAACTTAAGTTCGAATGAATGAAATACTACATTATGTTTTATGGGTGATCTTGACATTCTACTAATTTTCAATTTGACCATTTGGTTGTAGTTCATTTATTTACAGCTCATTTACCCGTCCCTGCACCGAACTATTTTTATGCTGTGGTGTACAACTATACATGCTTAAGATATTTGCACAGGGCAGCACGCGCATTCAAAATATATTTTGCAGTAAACAAAACACAAATTCTGACCTTCACTCGCTCTGGTTGAGGCGGGGTGGTTCCTTTCAAATTTTGTGTCTTGTTGTCTCCAAGAATCTCAGAAAGCACGAGAGCTAACCATCCCTGAGAAATTGGTACGGAAGCTGGCCCATAGTCTTCAAGTATGCACGAAAGGATTTTAACAGCTGTGAGATTTGTTGTATCTGATACAGATTTGTCAAAGAGCCAACGAAGAAGAATGCCAGACCATCTTTGAGCTTCTTCAAGTGACAAAGGAACTTCACCATCATAGAGCAAACTCAGTGCGACTGCTACTGATTCCTTCATACTGCTCTGACCACTCTCATTTTCTATCTTTTTTGCAATACTACAAAGCAGATGAAGACCCTTCTGCCTTATCACAAATTTTGAGTCATTGCACCGTATCATGGATAAAAGGAAAGTTGAAAGTGACATCTGGGCCAATGGCATGTCACCATTCTCAGTAGCCTGAGAAGCTGTTAAAAGAAGACTAGAGCACCAATCAGGGACAGAAGGAGCCAAAGTCAAGTTCTGGTCTTCCAAAAGAGCACGAGCCACCAAGGTTCCATGCCACTTAACAGTTCTTTCAGGTGCTTTTAGTGCAGTTGTGACAGCATGCCCGTCGCTATCAAGTTCATGAATACGAGTGCGATTTAGATCTGACGCTATAGCCCAATTAGCAAGAGCCCAAGTAGCAAAAGGTACAGCTACATGCTCCCTCTGCAAATCATCCCAAAGGCCTGGAACAGCAGCATAACTTAATCTCTCAACTTGTGGAGAATCAATAGCAGTTTCTTGCATCATCGATCTTCTACTATTCTGAGCAACTTCCAGAGTATCCTCATCTGAGTTGCCCAGCTCCAATGAGTTAATTTCTCTAGAGAATCCCAATATAGTAGTCCCACCAAGTACCTTAATCCCTATCCCTTTAATCCTCTGTCACCATCATCACTGCTATTATCCTCATGGTCATCAAAATGCATCTCCCCTTGCTCAATGACTTCAATGGCTGCTGCAATATCTCTCGTATCAGCATCTGCTGGCAACAAAGGTTGAAATGACGAATAATCTGCATTATCGCAGTTGGATGTGATGATATCCATAAGTGCAGCAACAAGCATGCTCCTTCCTTTAGAATGATCCAAACCATCGAATGAAGAGTGACTAGAGTTCTGTCTCGACAGTACAGCAATATATTAGGTACAAACAACTCATAATGTCCAAGAGAAGTGGCAAAGCTAGGTAGTTTGATAACTTCAGGTTGACTTTCCAGAAATTAAAATGTGCATGAAGACACAATATTATATTTAGAAAAAGAAATTAAATAAGCTGAAGAAAATGCACTGTCAAAAAAAAAAAAACAAAAATCTTCACATACAGGAGAGCACCAAGCCATCACTGAAAATACAGTATATTTACCCTTAACTCCTAGGTCTCGATGATCCATAAAAATGGCAAATTTGTGCAGATACTTTGCAGTTTCAAAACTCATCAGATCATCACCCACGCAGATCTATTACCCTAACAACGCAGTTACATAATGCATACATTACGAATTTTGAGATCAGGCAATCTAAAGCGCCAGAGATTCCATGACCATTGAGATATGGCATCAACAACCTAATCTTGTAAGCAATTTTAGTTTCTACTTATAATCAAGCTATACTGATACAACATCTCAACATCTTAATCCTACAACATAACACAAGATAATGAATGCCCTAATTCCTAGCTACAAACCAGGCTACATTAAATCAAGAATTCACATAGCTAAAAAGTTAACTCAGATATCAATTGATGGTCAAGGTGTATAAGAAAATTTGTAAGGTCTTCTATCTTAATCTTGCACAATGTGGTTACAATAATAACAATCACAAATTAATGACATCTACACCACATACTCACATATGTCACATAATTACAGTAATTGCAAGCTCCTATCGAAGTACATCGCAGCAATCAGGCAAAGCAAACAATCCAAAACTAACACCTGTTATCACCTTCTTGCCGCGCGTGGGCTGGTAAGAGAAGATGAATTGGAGGAGGCAGGGCACGGCGCGTGGCCGCCCCAGCACGGCGGGCGCCACCCACGGGTCGGACACCAGGTGCGCGAGCGCCCGCGCGGCCTCTGCCTGCGTGGCCCTCCGGACGACGCTGTCGAGCAGCCAGTCGACGACGGCGCCGCCGCCCGCGGACACAATGGCCGCACGGCGCGCGGCGCTGGCGGCCGCGATGTCGGCGAGCAGCGCGGCGACCCGCAGCTCGAATCCGGACCGCACCTCCTGGTTGGCAGACGAGAGGACGGAGAGGAGCGACTTGCACAGCACCCGGCCGGCCGTCCACGTGTGCTGCATCCGCTCCACGACGCGTGCCGCGGACGCCCTGGACCTCTCCAGGGTCTCCTCGAGGTTGTCGGTGGAGAGGTAGAGCGTGCAGGCGGCGGTGGCGAGGGAGAGCATGGAGAGGGCGAGAAGTGGGGTGAGGAGGCGGGGGCCGCGGTGGGGCGCGAGGTGGTGCGGCGGTGGAGGGGCGGCGAGGGGGAGGGAGGTGGAGGAGGAGGAGGTGGATGGGGCGGAGGGCGTGGGCGAGGCGGGTGGGGTGGGGCCGGAGGATAGCGGGCGGAGGCGGAGGCGGTGGCGGTGGACATCGCGGAGGGACGCGGAGAGGAGGCCCCGCCGCAGCATCACCGGGCTCCAGAGAAGCGTCGCTCGCTGCTAACTTCCCTTGAGGAGGGGGGGGGGGGGCGGCTCAAATTTTCGACGGGCACGGCGGTTGCCGTGGGGAGGAAGAAGAGGGAATTGGGGTGGGGGGAGGGCACGGGGGATATTCGCCGGAGAAGAGGGAGAAAGAGAAAGAGGCGGCGACTTGTAACGGGCTGCCTACGTTTGGGTCGGGTCTAAAAGCTTCGGGAAGCCGCAACCCGTGCTCCAAGGCCGCACGTTTTCCTCCTCCGAATGGGATAGCAGAGCACGCATATGGCAGTTGCACTGCTCCTCTTTTCACTGTGAGTTTGGCTCGTCGTCGTCGTGTTGCGACTTAGGTTACAGTGCTATATTCTTATTTTTTTTAAATTTTACTTTTAATTATCTGATAACCTATTTTTTTTTTAAGAATCTGGAGTTGTTTGTTGAAACCGTTTGACTAGTAGATTGACTTCAAAAATCATATAAGGGGGGATTAGAGACAAATAGACTATATCACCCTTGGATGTAATACTTCAATTGTATTTGCGTAACCCAGTGGCATTTGCGGGTAAAAACCTTCAACTTCAAAAGGTATTTTCGTTTCTGAAGGTTGGATTCTAACGATAATCTACTGGGAGATTGCTTCTCGTTGCTAGTTTATTTTTAAGACAACTCCTCGTGAGAAGCAGAATCTAGTGGTTTTGAGAATCAGAGTGTTTGGTACGGCTCCACAAGAATCGATTGAGAAGCTGGGAGTGAAAGCTGTACCAAACAGAGCCTTACTACGAGTCTGGCAATTGCTAACACGCAAGACCCAAGTAGGAGTTTTATTCTATCCAGAGTTGAAGACTTGAACGGTTGAAATCCGATAGAATGAGTGGAGATTTTTTCTTTTAAATACTTTCAGCTTTTATAGAAAACTAATAAACCAGATCTTTACAACAAAGAGCTCACAAACGCTGGGGATTCCAGCTAACTAAGGAAAAAAAACAAACTAATAGCAGACTCAAGCAGCTCACAGCAGCTACCCACTCACAGAAGCCCACAAGCCAAACAGCTACTAAAACCAGAGGCAATTCCAGCAGAGGGTTTCATCAGGCTGAAGCCTATCCTCCATCAGTGCCGAAATCCCCCTCGTCGGCCCCAACCAACCTCAACCTCAGCCGACGATGGCCATGGCCGATGATGAAGCATTTGTTTTGCAGAAGGAGCAAGAAAGGAATACATGCCTATGTGGGCCTTTGTCAAAGCCAAGCCCACCCGGTCTACCTACCTCACATAGTGACATCCATTCCACATCCCCCATCATGTTCCAGTTCCTAAATTTTTCCAGTCCAAAATTCAATACTAAATTTCCCCAGTCCAAAATTCAATTGGGAGATCTGAGGAGAGAAGGCACGCAATTGAGGGCCGAGGCAGCTGGCTGCGACGAGGGAGACCCCGCAACGCCGCCGATAGCCGGAGGAAGCGGGGGAGACCGAGGGCGAGGTAGTAGCTAGAGGAGGCGATGACCGAGGAGGATGAGCTGTGGAGGAGGCGAGGAGCCGACTAGCCGAGGGAGCCAGGGGACAAGGGGAGCCCAGAGGACCTGGGGAGAGGAGGCTAGGGACACTGGCTGCTGGAGGGGGGCTGTGGCCAGACACCGGTTGAGTTCGCCTTCCTATGGGCCACCAAGCTCACCCACGGCCATTGCTCCCACTCGCCACGCTCCCCTGCGGCCTTGCACTTGCGGCCGCTTGCCACTGCCGCAGGCAAGCGCTACTGCTGCACCGTCGCCAAGCGCCTCGTTGTCACATCGATGGAGCTATGGTAGTCAAATGACAAGGGAGCATTGATGGAGTCGTGAGAACTGAGAAGTGATGAGTGGAATCGAGAAGCTTATCATGTGAAGTCCAGAGAGCGTGTGAATAGGGAGGAGGATTCTTAGAGATAGAAAGACAGGAGTGAAGAAGGCTGCTGCCTTGCCTGCTGAAGCCTCGAGTGCTGAACTACTGATCTAAATATTTGTTGTGTCTTTCCTGATTGCTGGTATGTGTGAACTCATTGCTCAATTAGCAATTTATCTGTGTGTTAAAATATAGTGTGGCATATACTCAATTAGTAATTTATTCGTAGGTTTGCAATAATGGAGAAACAAAATTTGTGTAATTATTTCACAAGTAATCCATGTAGTACCCCCTTCCAAGGCATGAAATCTCGCAGAATGAATTTGCCTCGTGAAAGCCGTGATTCAAGCTAGCGCCTTAGTGGTATGGTTCTTTTATTTTGAATGTTCATGGTCATTTAAGTACAATGTGCTATTGTATCACTAATTTTTTCTAATTTTAATGTATAGGTTGTTATCCACTGGAACCATATTTACATGTTTTGGGGATGCACTTTCCATTAGCGAGGTACCTTCATTGTATTTCTCTTTGTTTGCTTTTATTCATGTGTGGATTTGATTGCATAAGAATACAAGACTATATGTTTCAAATTAGTTTAGTCATTCAAGACTTTAAGCCTACCCTCCATTTTCATTTTGGCTCGCCACTAACTAAAACTAAATCAATTCTAACATATAAAATTTCTTCATCCAGTCTTCCGCCAAAGTCAGGAAGACGCCCACCTTCCCTCGATCATCCCCTTTAGTTAGGATGCGTCAGTGCTGCAAACAAGACACAAAATTGAATATAACTTCAATTGGATGCCTAGAAAAAGTCTTCTTAATCGTCACTTTATTCCTGATTTCTCAGAGTGTCCAAGCCAAAGCTATAAAATTGAACAAGCAAACATAGTAGTCATTAGCACCCCTTTCCTCTAACCAGTTAAGTTGGAAATCATCTAAAGACCCAGGAATTATCTCCCAAATTAAGATCTCTTTCACACAAAACCAAACAAACCTTGCTACAACACAGTTAAAAAAAAACATGATCTGCACTTTCTTCAGTCCCACATAGCATACAATTAATCCCTTCCTCCTAGCCCCTTTTTTAAGCTGATCTGCACTCTGGATTTTGTTTTGATAGGTTTATATTAACCTTGAGGGGGATCTTGCTTTTCCAAAGTCTTTGCATTTTTTTTTGTAAGTAACCCCACCAAAAGCAATATGCCTGTAGAGAGATTTAACTGGAAATTGACCTGATTTCTCCAAATCTCAAACCACTTTATCATGTTCATCAATATGGCCAATATCATTTAGGGAATCTTTTAGAAGCTTCCATTGTTCTCCCTCCACTCCAAAGCTTCTTACAAATCTAATATTCCAAAACCGCTATGTCCAACAATCAACAGTACCTATATTAGGTCACTGACAAATTTTTAATAGCTTGGCATACTTGACTTTCAAAGGACAGTTTTCAAGCCATACATCTTTCCAAAAAGAATTTTTCTTCCCATCCCCTAACTGAAAAACAACACCCCACTCAAAAGATGTTTCACCTTCTGAAGACTTCTCCAAAATTGAGAACCTCTCAGTGTATTGGAATCTCTAAAATCGTCCCTGGGGAAATATCTTGTTTTTATAATTATGAACCAAAGTTCATCTCTGGCCAAAGCAATTTTCCAAATCCATTTGGTCATCAAGTAATCATTCATTATTCTTGTATTAATCACACCAAGACCTCTATAATCTTTAGGTCTACAAACTGGTTCCCAATTCACCATGTGATATTTGAAATTGTCACTTGCACCCCTCCAAAAGAATCTAGATACGATAGTGTTCATTTTCCTATGAGTATTCTCAGTTAGTCTACAAAACCCCATTGTATAAATGGGTTGACTGCTGATACTGTTGTTTACTAGAACCAGTCTGCCCCCCTGAAGAAGGAAGATTATTCCTCCAGTTGTCTAATCTTTTGCCTAACTTGCCGATAATGTTATATGATGATTTCCTACCAATAAATCTGTCCCCAATTTGTGATGCCTAAATAAGTGAGGGGTAGTTATCCTAGTTTGCAGTTGAACATATTTTTGAAACTCTAGTGGCATCTTCCTTTTCCACCCCAACACAAAAAAATCTCACTCTTGTGATAGTTAATCTTAATACCAGACATCCACTGAAAGCAGTAGAGTAAAAACTTAAGGTTAAATATGTAATCATCTTCACAATCAATCATGATCATTGTGTCATCTGCATACTGGAGTAAAGGAACACCCCCAGGAATCAAATTAGAAATCAGTCCCGTTATCAGACCTTTTTCCTGTGCCTTCTCAATAATTGCAGCTAGAGCATATGCAACCAAATTGAAGAGTAAAGAAGATAGATGGTATCATTGTCTTAAACCCCTATGGGTATTGAAATAGGGTCCAATCTTACCATTAATGTTGATACCAACCTTCCCCCTTTTACTGAACTCATTACTAAGTTAATCCACTTCTTAGGGAAGCATTTATTTTCCATAACTTCTTCCAAGAAAACCCAATGGATTTTATCATAAGCTTTCTCAAAGTCAAGTTTAAGTATCACTCCTTTTTTCTTTGAAACTTTATCTCTTGCAAAATCTCATGTAGGGAAATCAACCCATCAAGGATGTTCCTTCCTTTAATAAAAGCAGATTGACTTTCACTAATGACTTTATCTGCTATACTTCCCAACCTACTATCCATCAGCTTGGTAAAGATCTTAAAATTGACATTAATCAAATAAATTGGTCTACACTGCTTGATGGTGTTAGCATCATTGAGTTTAGGAATCAAAGTTATCACCCCAAAGTTCAGTCTCTTTAAGTCCAGCTCTCCTTTACAAAAATCCTCAACCAATTCCAGGAAGTATTACTTAATTGCACCCCAAAAATTCTTATAAAAAATTGTTGGGATACCATATGGCCTATGGGCTGAATCAGATGGCATCTCCCTAATAATCTTCCAAACCTCCTCCTCTGAAAAGTTTTGCAAAAGATTGTTACTGTCTTCTTTTGAAACTTTGTACTTCGAACTCTAAATATCATATGACAATCCCACAATTTGTCTTCCTTCAAAACCAAAGAGATTTTTATATAGAAGTTGTAGATGTGGTCACTAATATTCTTCTCATTATTAAAATAGACATGCTCATGCTCCAGATTGAAAATAAAATTTTCCCTTCTTCTCACATTGGCGCATCTATGGAACAAACCAATGTTAGCTGTATATATGACTTTCCTTTCATCAGCCTTTGGCTCTTCTTCTGCCACATTGTCCATATTTTTGACTTGGTCAATCAACACCTTATTCTTTCTTTTGTACTCCCCATTCATATTAGCACCCCAACCTCTCAAGAATTGTCTCAAATATGCAATGCTTCCATGCCATCTATCCAACGAGTAGATACTCTCAGGAACTCTCTGTTTAATCTCATCCCATTTCCTTATAATCAATCCCTTAAAATTCTCCTGACAAAACCACTTCTTCTCAAAATAAAACCTACCTACACTAATGGTCACCCCTTCACCTGTGTTTAACACTATAGGGTTGTGATTAGAACCCACCTTGGTCAAGCTATTTGCGTTGCAGAGAGAATTTAGCTTCCTAGTTAGTTGAAGCTAAGACCCTGTCAAGACCCACCATAATGGAGCTTTTTTGCTTATTTGTCTAGGTAAATCTTAGACCTCCCCGTTTTGATCTCCATCAACTTGTCATCAGAAATAAACTCATTGAAGAGATCAATCAAGGTATAATTAACATTACTAGAATTCATGTCTTCTAGTTTCCTAATCAGCTTAAAATCATCCCTAGAACCCAATGGAAGTACAAAACTCTTAACATTTATTATTCAACTCCCCAAAAAAAATCTTTTGATAACTCGTGTTGAGTAGGCCTATAAACAACCATCAACTCACATATGAAATTACTTCTTCTGTGTCTAATGACCATGCTCACAAAAAACCTTCCAGTGTCACAATCTTCTATCTCCAATTCATCTACTTTCACTCCTAACAAAATACCACATGAATGACCTCTGGCAGGGGACCAGTGCCATTTAAAGGCAAAACCCCCTACTAAAGATTTTAGTTCTCTGTTAGAGAAGCTTGTCTTTATTGTCTCTTGCACCCCCAGAACATCAAGTCTTTCTAAACTAATAAAATCCTTGAGTTGCCTTCTTCTAGCTGGTCTCCACAAACCTCTAATATTCCAAAAGTGTATCTTTGTGATTTTGTTTTGTTGTATTCAGTCTTCCCCCTTTTCAGCTTATTCTTTGCTTGCTTCTTCAATTTGAAACCTGCAACACTCCTAATTTCACTATCAATGGTATCAAGGTTCTCATCAACACCTCTGAAGTCCCCTTGTATCTATTTTTCCCCATTCTGTTATGCACTTTTTGACTTGTCAAATTCTGCTTTGGCTTAGCAGCTCTAGACACTTCCTGAGCCTGCATAGCTGTGATTATATCTCTGGGATTTTGAAGATGTGATCCTAAGCTGATCCCACAAGATGAAGTCACATTTTCTAAATAATCAACAGAAGCATTATTAAGAATAGTAAAGGAGTTTTCATTCTTACCTTGAGTCTCCAAGTTCTGAATTGATTTAAGTATTGTAGCCTTTTTTGCATGGGGATCCCCTAGTCCTGGATACGTGAGCTCTTCCTTGTTGCAACTTGTGGTTCCATAACCCTGTTTTTCTTTCCTTTCTTCTTGGAGGCTATCCAGTCTTCTGCTATCCCTTCCAAATCATACAACACATAGGATTCTCTATCACTTTCTATAGATCGGATATCCTCATCTATCCTCTCCTTTTAATCATTTTTTCCTCCAAGATCAACCCTCCCCTCTGATATTAAACACCCTTTGAGCATCACATGTTGTTGCTGAGTCTTGGTATGTGTTTTATTTATGTCCTCTTATTTCTCTTCTACAACCATGTCCCATGCTATTTTTTCCCCTTAGTTGGAGTATGTAGACAAGGCCAGAGAGAAGCTGCCATCAAAGTAGAATCTTTCTCTGTGTTCACCACTATAGAATCTGTTGGAGACTATTTTGTTACCAAGTCCATCTTTCCTTCTATATCCCTCTCTTTCCTATGTGAAGTTGAATATGCACCCCTTTCCATAGTGTATTTTTCCTCCTCTTGGTCACTTAATGTCTAACAACTAAGCATGGAAACTAAAGGCTGAAAGCACAACATGAAGAGCTTTACCTACAGAGTCAACTTCCACAATCTCTTTACCCTGCACAGAACCCTTAGAATATGAAGGCATGTCCTGATGTTTATGTTTGCCTTTACAAGAATCCCCTCCACTCTTGTGATCTAATGCCTATTGTAATACCCCAATTTTCGGAGCTTTAAAAATCCTTTAATAGTGGTAGTGAGAAAATTCACCATTTGGATTTATTTGAATATTAATTTAAAAAGCTTAATATGGACTTTAAGGACAAAACGATTTAATGTGATTAATCCCAACATCAATAATGGCCAAACTTATTTTATTTAGATTCCACATGCTTGGATATATTTTATAGAATTTTCTGGAATTTTTCCAAAGCCATTTGCTATTTTCTAATTGCTATTTGCATTTTCTGGATTTATTAAAAAGAAAAATCTATTTAAATTCCTCGAGCGAGTCTTTGGGCGAAGCCCAACACTATTCAGTCGCTCGACCCATCTATCGCCCGGCCGCGCCCTCGTCCGTTGGATGCTTGGCGCGTGCCCCTCGTTTTCGATCGAACGCACGCGCTCAACCCCACCTTCCTCCGTTGGATGTTCGCCGCGTGGCTTCGTCCGCTGATCTCGCTCGCTCGCTCGCCCGCGCCTCGCTGCCGCTGCCAGGTGGGACCATCACCGAGTCGTCGTCTCCGCGGAACCTTCTTCTTCCTCGCGCCCGCGCTTCGCCGCCATTGCTGGAGCTCCGAGCTTCGTCTGACAAAACCGATTCGGTTGCTGATTCTTTGCGCCGACCCCACCAAATCGCACCTCGGTTGATTTCTTATCTGTTCCAAACCGAATCAAACCCCGAATCCCTCTCAATCTCCGAGAATCAAGGAATTCAAAATCCGGCTGTTTCGGACCCGAATAGGGGATTTCCAATTCCGGCGTCCCCCGGGCCTATACATACCTCCCTTAGGATCGCCTAGTCCGCCGCAACCCAGAGCCGCCACCCTCATCGCCCCGATCACTCTAGCGCCGCCGCATTTCGAGTTTTACGGTTTTCGGCCGAGCTTCTTCTCCGGCGAATTGCGCCGCCGTCGTCGCGCCCTTGCCTCGTCGACTCCACCACCGTGCTCAGCAAGTCCCAGGCTACCTCGTGCGCACCTCCTCATCACCGGAGCATCACCGGAGCCCCCGTCCGACAAACCCGAGACCACCTCGCCGCCTCAAGCTCGCCGCCGGCCATCTCCGACGACCCCAGGTGCTCAAACCGGTGCCCACATGTGCGCAATAATCCCCTCTACACGCTGGTACCAATCACCGCCGGCGAGGAGCCGCCGTTCGCCGTTGCCATTGGTTTCTGAGCTGTCGCCGCCGTCGGTCTGATGTGGCAGCCCGCGTCAGCGTCCACCTCAGCCCGTGTGCGTGCGTGTCAGCCATGTAGGCGCCGCGTCAGTGCCACACGCATGCGAGGACACCACCTCAGCCCCGACCTAGATCCAGAGGCTCGGTGGACTTGGTCCACCGTGAGCCGTGTCACTGACGTGTGGGCCCCACATGTCAGATTTTATTTTAAATCTATTTCTTTTTCCAGAAATTCTCGGCTGACGCAAGCATTGCGCAATAATCCGATTTTTCCTTTATAAAAATAATTCGGGAAATTCAATAAAATCCAAATTAGGGTTTTATTTGATTTTCAAACTTCCAAAGCTCATATCTTTTGCATCCGAACTCCGATTGAGCCCATTCAAATTTGTAAATTCATATAAAATTAAGATCTATTTAATAGTGAATTTTATTTGATTTTTGGAGTTTGTTTTGCCTCTGTTATTTATTGTTTTTGTTTCTTTTGTCTCGTTTACGAGTAGACGTCGATACTTCGGGGAATTTTGTAGAAGAAGGAGCACCTCAAGATATATTCCAAGGCAAGTTATACCTTTGATCATATTGAACCCAGTTTTTAAAATACTTTATTTCAATTTATTGCATTCTATTTCAAGTATTTATTTAAATGCTTTTGGGATAGTTATTAATCCAATTTGTTATATCCACATTGTGTATTGTATGCTATGATCTTTTGTCACCCTAGGTTGGTTCATTATTAGTTGGTATTATCGTAGCACCAATATGGGTTGGTTAGATACGATTAGACTGCTTAGCCATGCCTCGAGTCATCATTTCATGTGAGTTGCAATTATAAACTTGACTAAGTGATTATGGAACTGTGTGATAAAACTGTGTGTGCTGTGTGCTGTTACTCGTGATGGCATGTGTTGCACTTAATCAACAGGGTGGGAAAAGATTTGGACTGAGGCAAGTGGTGGATCTGTGTGAATGGTGGAGCTGTGTGCTTTATGAACTTTGTGATTTGGGTTAAAACTGGAAGTCTTGCCTTGGTCAATTAAGGACTTAACTTTATGCGCCATTGAACTGGGCCTTACTGTACGACCACATGCCTAGTATGGGCTGGGCCTGACTTAGTAAGTTATGGAGTCTTGACATTGACAACTCAGGTTGTATTTAAGCTGTGTGATGGGCTGGAGGTGTGATATGTCACATCGCGGGACGGTTATTGCATCCACATCCAACGGTGTGTGTCGTTCCAAGGGTGTGTGTACAAATTGACTGGCAGAAAGCACATCGGGAGTGTCATTGTTTGAGATGAAATCTCTGAAAGGTTTTGTTATGGTCAGTGCTAGCTACACTGATTGTATCGTGTGGGTAAAGTGTACAACCTCTGCAGAGTGTTAAACCAATCTATTCGAATAGCCGCGTCCTCGGTTATAGACATGCTCGGGAATTTCACTCGAGGGGTAGATTTTCATAAAACAATTGGAAAGGGTCAGCTGTGTGAGATAACTTATGCAGCTGTGTGAATAACTTGATTAGACTGTGTGTCCTTTGTGAAATCAATTGTTAACTTATTATTGTCTATTTGTTTTGAATTATGCTTTCAATCTATTATTTGTATTCAATTGCAAATGTTGTATTTCTGCAAAATAACCACAGAAGCCATTCCTTTGGAATAAGTCATCATCTATAAATTGCATTATGTGGTATGACTTGCGAGTACGGTGTGTACTCACTCTTGCTAAACAACTCAACAGAAGTGGAGGAGTTGTCGCCTGCTTTTGAAGAAGAGTTCTACGAAGGTTGATCGTTAGGGTCTTGATCGATCGATTACTGTGGTAAATTGATGGGAGCCACCGAGTTTATTTCGTTTCATTGCGGTTTATTTCTTTATTGTCAGCCTTGCATGGCTTAATAAATGTAAAACTCGACCGTAAGGTCCCAACAGTTATTTGTTATTTAAAGGTACTCGTTTATTCTTATATTCGTTGTATGGATGTGATATTTCATTGACGTTGACACTGTGTGCACTAGCGTGATCCTGGACTAGTGCAGAATACACAGAGGGTCCAGATTTGCATATTTGGGTCCCGACATCTATTGAGTTTCACGCCCAAGTTTTCCAGCTAGATTCTCCCATTCAGATTTATGAGTACTTCCATTTGATTCTTCTTCTTCATCGTCATCTTTCTCATCTTTCCTATTGTTAGGTTTCATGTCTCCTAGGCTCTTGTGAGATCCACCCTTCCTATTTGCCACCCCTCCTTCGGCCTCAAATTTTAACTCATCTAACAGAATTAATGAAAATATACACATAACAGCTAATATGAGAAGGATCTCTACACTTGACCTTGACCCTAACAGGGCCAACTCTCATTAAACTGATCTCATCCACTTCTACTGGTTCCCACGGTACTTGCTAACTCTTTCACTATTTCTTCAGTTTTGCATCTAAAGGAATTCCAATGATTTTCACCCATGTTGGAACAAGTACAGAATATGCCTTTGGATCTAAAGTGGACTTTTCCACCTTAGCTTTGATAGAATGTAAAGCCAACTCAATACCCCTAGCTTTATACCAAGTATCTAAGACTTCCTTGGAAGGAAACACTACTACATATTCAGTCTCAGAAATCTTCCTAACTCTCTAATCCCAATTTGCCTTAATGAGATGTTCCATTTCAACCTCAATTTTCTCCACTGAAGCTACCCCTTCCTTGATAGTAATCACCCCTATAGCAATTTCTTGTTCATATAAATGAAGTCCATGGATTTGCAGACTGTAAAAACCTTAACCACTTATCCCAAAACCGAAAAGCTTAAAACCCTGACTTTTCTTACCTTCAGGACAGCTTGCAGTCATATGTCTAGTTTTCTTACACTTATAACACAAAGGAGGATTAGTGCATCTAGCTTGGTGATGTCCAGATTGTAAACATCTAAAGCAAGTTCCTCTATCTTCTGTTCTTAACACCCTTGTGTTTGGTCCAATGTCACCGAACTTTTCTTATGTTCTTCACATTTACCTGTGACAGTTGAATCTTTCCATTTAGAGTTATATATGTTCCTGTCATTTTGTATAGGACCTCCTCTCCTACCAAAACCACCCTTATTCTCCCCTCTGAGTTGATCATCGATTGTGCTAGAGATTTGCTCGAGCTTACCTTGTTTTCGGCTTAACCCACCATAGATTATCGATGTTGGCTAGCACTAGGCTGTTGAAGTTCTTTACAAACCTTATCAACAATTATCCATATATCATGCAACCTCCTAAAGCAAAATCACACTGCATTTGTATATTCCCCCCTTCAAAGAATAGGTCCCTCCTGCTTTTTAATCATATGCAAAAACTAAAGGAACATTGCAAATTATTTCTCTTAACATGAGATTCTTGGCTAAAATGAGTCAGTTAAAACTATAGAGGTTTGTTGCATAACACACACTGGAAGAACAACATTACTCTAGGACTTACATGTTTTACATCTTCAAATAAGGCATAATTTGTTGCTATGTTATTTAACAGATTATTGTGGTAATATATATTTTTTGAACTAAAAAGTGGGTTACTAGCCTACATGAGCATTTTCTTACTGAAAAGTTTGCATAAAGTCATTGTAACAAATTGCAAAGCAATCGCTCCAACAAGATAGTGGAGCAAAAGAGAGGGAAGAGGCAACATAGGAGGGCATAAGGAATGCAAATTCAAATATGCTTGAATCTTGTTTAAAGTAATGAGAAAAAAATGGAATTGAGGTTAAGTGAGACACTATTTTAAGACAAGGTAAAATATTTTTGCAAAGCAGAGCATGCGTAGTACTCCTGCTTCGGCTCCGTGATTCATTGTTTTCCTAACATTCATTATCTTAATTTTTTAAATAATATTTTAAACAAACCAATCTTTAACTTTTTCTAAAAAATAACCCCTTTTTGCTACGCCGCATTTTCTTAAAATAAGTTTGGATTTGCATGTGGCGTGGCAAGATTCATTTATCACACCACTAAGGATGGCGTGATATGTACGGTTTAGTTTTGGAAATAAACTAGGGTGGGTTCACTTTTAAGTTATTATTAATAAAATGACTGTTTAATAAAAAAAACCCGACTCGTACATTGTTATTCTTGGACGAAATTTTTGGCCATAATGGCACTATTTCCGAACGTATTAGCCAAATTGGCTCTCTTTCCGCCGTACATGCAAAAATGGTCGCCCGGGCGAGCTAAGAGGCCGACACCTGTGAATTCTGCATGGCCACCGTGTGGTTTTGCATCTTCCGCATGGCCACAGTGCGGATGACCTCCTTTCCCATCACCCAGCATTTCACCTCCCTCCCGTCAGTCCATCACCAGTCATTTCACCTCCCTCCCATCGCCTCCATCAGTCGTTGTCGCCTTTAGCTTTACACTTTATTCCCCATCCCATCAATGTCTCCAGCATAAAATATTTGCATGCAATCATGCATGGGAAGCTCGCCTCGCAGCTGCTATAAGTAGTGAGCGAGTGCGATTTAGTTTCATTGTCTCACTCGCTCGCTCTCTCTCAGTCGTTCTCTGGTTCTATGTCGATTTTATTTTCGGGGACGTTTTAACGTTATTAACCGCTGTCATTTGCAGCCATATTAGCATGTAATTTTTTCCTTGTTTCTAAATTCTTTATTAACCGCGTTGTTAGTAAATTAGTCGTAGTGGAATTTTTGTACTTAATTATTTGTCATTTTCTAGGCATACGTATTTTAGTCGTTTTAAAATTTTTGTCGCAAAACTTGTGTGACTAATTAGTCCCTATCATATTACTTATTTTAGTTGTTAGTAAATTAGCTGCAGTGAAAGTAATGTTACGTAATTAATTATTTTTAATTCTTGAGGCATCGTTAATTAGTTAACAAATAATTAGTAATAATTAATTAGTTAGCCCTAATTAATCAGTTAGCCCTAATTAATTTAGTCATAACTAATTTAGTCATGTTTAAATAGTCGTATTTAATTTTGTACTAGTAAATTAGTGTAATGCCCCGGAATCAAATCGGTGGAATTGAGAAGAAGTTGGGGAGGAAAATGCATTTTGAAAGAATAGAAATTTCATTATTTGAGGGGGTTTTCAGCTATTTCGCGGCAACCTGGGCCTTGGGCCGAAGCCCAAGAGGCCCAAGAGGGGGCCGACCAATGGGGTGTCCTCCCTAACCCTAGCCGCCCACCCTCTCCCTCCACTCCTCCCCTTGGCCGCCACTCCCATCACCCCTACCCAGCGCCTCCTCGCCCCTTGAGGTCTCCTCGCCTGCAATGGCAGCCCGGCGATCCGGTGTTGTTCCCAAGATCCCTCCGGTTGTCTCTTCCTGGGCGTCGTCGTCCATTCCTCGTCTTCCCAGTGGCCGGCTCTTGGAGAGGGAAGGGAGGAGAAGGGAGGAAGGCCTTGGTGCAGCGGATCGTCGTCATCCTACGAGTCTACAAGGGTAACGAGAGATCCACTTCGCTGTTTGAGTTCATTAGAGTCAAGAATCCGAGTGGATTAATAGCTTTGTGCTGCCTCTGTTTGTAGATCCATTCTGTCCAGATTGTTGTGTGTCTACTATCGACCTGTTAGAGGCCGATTTGGAGGTTCTCCCCTTCTAGAGAATTGTATTCGCGACTCTTAGCTTTCCATAGCCACTGAGATCACATGATTCCGCCTTACGGTTTAGGATATATGAATTTTTAATTGCGAACTGTTCTGTCTGTCTGTAAACTGAAGACAGTCGTGTTGTCCCTCGGTTTTGATCTAGTTAGGGTCAGATTCAGAACCTCCACCCAAATAGGTTATTGTATCCCTTTAAATTATCTTTCCAAGTTGATAAAGATCACCTAATTTGGATCAGTAGATTAAAAGTTACGTCATTTTCTTTACCACTGTTCTGTAATCTGGACAGATTTCTGTCAGTGTTTTTAGTGGCTGTTTAGTCCTCTGTTTTGGCCGAATCAGAGAACTCTGCCAACTAGAGTTTTGTAGTGTCGTGCGTTAAGATTCATTGGGCACTGGTTTCGAGTCATTTCGTGTTCCAGATAATTAAATATGCTTTTTCTCGTACCGCTGATCAGAAGGGCTGAAATCGGCTGAATAGTTTATTTTCAATTCGGGTCTGTGCGGTATATTGGGTGGTCAGGAGATATTGTAGAACACCGGTAGCAATGTATTTCCACGTTGTTCTTATTTCGGGAACACTTGTGTAGGCGGTGAGGCATCGCGTGTGGGGACACCTTCATTGCTTGCTAGCGCGTCGCAACGCGAAAGGCAAGTACATTGAATCCTTTACATTGATGAATGATGTGTTTGTGTTCATGCTAATGTTTCTATGATTCATGTTTTCAATCAACGAAGTTACTCAACATTCATATTCCAGATCTGCACAAGTCGCATATTAACTTGTGGTGTTTTCAATTGAATGCATGATAATGTGATGTATACGTGTATGTTCTTGCACTTGTTCATGATGTTGATATGTTTCAAATTGATAATTGAGAAAAGATGATGACATTCATATTACTTGCTTCATTCCATTCATACATGCTTTAATTTCCGTCCACGGGAGTGGAATTTTGAAAGACCCATCAATTCCAGTATGGGCATTTGAAAACCCATCAATTCCAGAATGGGTACGTGTGATCCACCATTCCAATGTGGGCCACGTTGGACACCCGTATGAAACGTTCTTCATACGGTAACTTTAAGTGAACACCGACGGGTGTTACACTCGCTATACCGGTATAAGCTGTGGTTAGTCCATTCCTTTAGTGCATTCTTTCATTCCATCCATTCATATATTCATTCCATTCAATCATGTATGTGATGCAAGATTTGTTCATAATTCAATTGAAT
This sequence comes from Hsuehochloa calcarea, assembly GCA_036346395.1. Classification (NCBI taxonomy): domain Eukaryota; kingdom Viridiplantae; phylum Streptophyta; class Magnoliopsida; order Poales; family Poaceae; genus Hsuehochloa; species Hsuehochloa calcarea. The sequence goes on from CM070598.1 coordinate 65,999,319, forward strand.
TGATTTGTCCACTATTTGATTGATTATTCTAATATGGTACTTGCTGAGTTTCGACTCACCCTTGCTTTCAATGTTATTTAGGTGATCCACCCTGATGTTGATGATTTTGGGAAGGGAGTAGACCAACACGTTGCACACAGAACATTACTTGATAATTTCATTAATGGTTTCAACTTTGATATTCCTTGATGAGAGATGGACTGTATTAAGTAATGTTTAAACTTCATGTCATGTCGTTCCATGATTAGTTTCTTGATTATTCGCCATTGATGTATTGGCTGCTTTCACCTCGTTATCCTGTTATTGATATTTGGATAGATGCATATTGAATCTTATTCCGTAAATTGTTCATATGTTGTATCCTTAGGTGGCATCTTGGCTTCCGAATAGCCAGGGTGTTACAATTAGTGTAAATATCCTTGTGATAAAATTATGCCTAATCAAGTTCATGGACTTCTCTAACGTAGTTCAGACTTCAGTGAGAGAAAAGATATATCCTCATATAGAAACTGCTAAATTAGATGAGTACGCAAGCTTACTAACCTGGGTATCCAATTATACCAACAATATCACCCAGCTTGACAACACTGTGATATTTGGAGAACTCTGTTTCGGCCATCTCTGAGCTAAAGGAGATAAAAGACTAGAAATCACTTCATGTATTTTTTTAAATGCAAGGGTTAGAGACGAAATTATAAGGACAAAGCTACGATAATGAAAAAATGTGCAATAGATATGCCAATTTCAGTATCTTGATCCAACTAGTGCAATTGATACCTGGCCCCTACCATAACTAATTTAGTCATGTTTAAATGGTCGTATTTAATTTTGTACTAGTAAATTAATGTAAATTAGTTATACTAGTAATTTTTAATTTGCAGTATTTTATCGTCATTATCAATCTTCTCACTAATATTCCGTCTATTCCATCTGTTGCAAGCTATGTCTTTACTAGAGCTTTTGGAACCCTTCTACGATGAGAACCACTGGTGCAAGTTCTGGATCGCCGATGATGAAGATGGCCCTCCGCCCCTGCTGCTTCAGTCAGGGAGGGATTACTGGGAGCTGGACGCTCGGTACGTCCCAATCCTCTAGAACACGGGCTTGTTACCCATTGCGAGGCTACTCTCCATCAGACGCCAGTTCACACTAAATGGCAGTCTACTGTCGGCACTTGTCGGCAGGTGGAGGCCCGAGACGCACACCTTCTACTTTTGGTAGAATGAGATGACGGTCACTCTGCAGGACATCCCGTTCTTAACCGGTCTCCCGATCTGGGGTGAGCCACTTTGATACGGGGTCGCCGATCTTCTCGACGTAGGATCGAATACACATGTGCCCCTCTTGAATCGTAGTGATCTTTCGTTGCCCGTGCAAGGATTAGCACTCTATAATTCGCAAGAACACACGCGTTGATTTCACTGACCACCAAGTGAAATCATCGTGCTCCCAATTCCCATCGGAAAGGTCGAATGATATGAATTTAAAACTCCCAATTCCCCCTTCAAGTTAGTTCGACCAACATGGAAGAACAAGAACAAACTTGTTTCAATCTGTTATTTCTAAAAATAATGGTCTAAGGGACACAAAGTAGGGGGCAAGGGTACTTATGGCGCCCCTTCACGACTCACGCACGACCTAGGGCCGGCTGCACATACCGAAGCAAACTCTAATTCAGAATTACTGTTCATGTCACACACTGTCCCCATCGAGTATTGTTCATGCCTTGGGCCTCCACACGGTTTGGGCTTGTTTCTCTTAGTCTTGGGCTGCTTGGACCTTCCCCTTTTGTGTCGCATGGCTGCATCTGGTCGTAGACTCTGATCGGCGTTCTATGCCTTGCACAACTACAACATTCGGCCAAAACCTGGTTGTGACAAATTAAAGTGACTTCCCTTGATATATCTTCTATGGTTCTCCTCCATTGCTTTGGCTCTGGCCTCCCTCTCCCCCCTCTTGGTTCCAAAATCTTCACAATGTTCAAACATGAGAATGCACAAAGTAGTGACATGATGTAGTATTTTATTCTCATGAATAACACCATTAGGAATGGATAGAAACGAGTTCACCTCAATGTTATGCTTCTTTGCAAAAGTTTTCACCCTTTTGGTAAGTTTATGTTGTTCTGAAATACAACAAAGATTAAACATAACATATGGAACAATGCGAAGGATGTCCTCATCATCCTCCCCTTCTTTGCGAAGGATGTCCTCGTCATCCTCCCCTTCTTCATTAAAAGTTGTCATTGGCTTTTGATAGCCTGAAAATATGTTAAACAAATAATACAACGTATATGCATGGTATATATATTTGTCATCCACACTCCTTCCATTTAGCACATTATGATTTTCTGAAAGTGTACTAAACAAAGAGAACAACGTATATGCGTGATATATGTACAAATCAATTATTGTGTCATTCTCGTTGTTTTGCATAAAATAATTACCACAGCAGCAGCCATATGATGTATTTGATATATACATTGCAATACTTTTATTCACATCATTCTCTCTCTCATGAGAAAAAAATCGTCCTTGACTTTTCTAAGTACATGGACAAAATATTAAAGGGGCAAACCAAGTCAAGTTGTTCAAATATGGAAAAGAAAATTCTTAGTGGCATCCATGTTTCAACTGCGCTACTCTGACTACTTGTACATAATTGCTCAACAAAGGATAAACAAGTAGGCTTAAGGAATCTTTTTAAAACAGCAAGAACTATTATTAACACTCATCTCATTGTGATCATCGCCTGACACAAAAGATTGTTTATCCAAAACACACAATATCAATTCAGCAAGCTTACCACATGTAATGCATATTCGATAAACATAAAATATATCATCTACACCATATTCTCCAATGAAATTAAACTTATATGTATAGGCATAAGTACTAACTGATGATTTTAAATATAAAATTTCAGCAACATTCTTAATCACACTAGATAGCTCTCTAGAATCTTCAAACATGATATAGTACAAAGAATCACCAGGATATACTGTAGTAATAACTTCTTTATGAGTAATCAATTTCACATTATGTAAATTGAGCATAGAAATTTCAGAACATGAAATATTCAAAGGAACACTAGAGTTCTCACTCTTACTTACCTCTTCTTGATGAACATTCAATTCAACACCATTATTGTTAACTTTAACGTCCTCCTCAGTTGTTGTAGGTGTTGTAGATAGTGTTTCTTTATGATATAACCATGTGGCAGCATGCACTCCATCCCTAACCGTGGTTATCTCCTCGTCTTTTACTTATAATGGTGCCGGTTGTTGAACATTCAACTCCTCTTTTTTCATATCAAACCGCACAATGTGAGAAACAACACTAGAAGTAGAGAGTAAATCGTTAATTTCAGCAATAACCTCACTTTTACTATCATCTACTTCACTCATTTCTTTTGGTGTATCCCTCACACTCTCAAATTGGATGCTCTCAACCTCACATATGGTGGAATCACACAGCTCACAATTTTCAACACTCTCACTCAGTTTGGCTATATGGCTCTCATCCTCACATGGGATTTGAAGCATCTTATCTTCCCTTAATCGTGGGCCAGCAATGGCGCAATTGCCATCAACCAAGAGCTCCTCATGAATTGCAGGTTGTGACGGAGTAGCACTACTCGTCACCTCGGCCGAAGAAAAGGTTCCATGCTCGACCATCTTCTCAAGTGACACACCAGTGGATGAATGAGAACTAAAAAGTCGGTGTAGATTTTAATTGATGTGCTTGCATATCTTTAAATCTCCTTTTCACCTTTATACCATATTTCACAAAATCTTGCAGACTACGAAAATATTCATCTTGAAGTGCAGCAACGATCTGAAAATTTAAGCCTGCTTTGAAGTATTTCTTTTCTTGATATGCAATAGTGATTTTGGTACGACACATTGCATGACTCGGCTCAACATAGTAGTCTTGGACAACTTTGTCTCCTTGTGCAATGCTCTCCACATGGAGTAGTAGTGACCGCTCATAATAGGATGAAATAAATTCCCTTCCCATGGTCCATTTTAAATTGACCCAATATGTAATGAATCGTTTTCTAGTTAGTTGTTGCCACCAACTAGAGGCATAGTCCTCAAAAAATATAGTGGTCACTCTCAATTTCTTAGTTTCTGATTCAAACTTCTGGGATTCAAGCTCGAACTCCATGTCTTGTACCCACTCAAAATACTCCTCTGAATCATTACTACCACAGAAAGGAAGATACGTATACTCGCGATCTGCCATGGTTAGTAGCAAAGCAACGAATATGTACAATTTTGTAGAAATCACTTAATCTTACTCTTTTCTCTCCCAAACAAAGTTCTTACCTTTCCGAAGTGAATTGAGGTCAAATACTTACACTTGGTAGTAGTTACAACATAAGGTGATGATCAAGCGAATTTAAGAGTGTTTCACAATTGCACAACAATGGATTTATAATGGAGCTTGGTATGGAAGTGTATAACCTATGCAATATGAAATTCAAGTTGTCGTAAAGCTAAGTAATGATCCAAGCTACAATACTTTGCCTAGGTGCTGATCCAAAAATGTTTAAGCAAAGTGTATGAACGCACACGCAAAGATAAATGTGACTTAATGCAAACAATGGAATAAGCTAGTGAGAATCAATCTGAAATTGAGATGGAAACTAGCTCATTTTGCACCAAGTACTAGGAGAGACGCTAGCCAATTGCAAATGTATATGTAAGGGCACAAGATTGTTCAAAAGGAATAAATACACAATATGAAATTATGGACTAGTGTTCACTCACCAAAATTCAGCCACCGCTTTCTTTTTTCTCTCTTTTGAAAACTCAGCCACATGAACTTGAAGAATTCCTCCTCCTTGGCTTGTAGGGCAAGTGAAAGGAGAAGTAGGTATTGGTAATATGTGGTTCTGATCTTATACACACACACACACACACACACACAAACACACACACACTTTTTTCAAGCTGTGGCTTTTCTTGTATTTGGCTGCGTTTTCTTCTTTGCTCTTGCAATGACCGAATTAAGGTTTGCTCACCTCTTGATTGCATAAGCCTCATAATTCAGCAAGTGTAAATAAGCCTAAGAACAACCCTAATACAATTATCAACAGCTAGTCTCAAAGATGAAAAAATATAAGTGAAGTTACTTTCGGCCAAACCAAAAACACGGAAGTTCTGGTGCGGGTAGGTGTTGGGATACAACCACGACCACGACCACGGCCACGACCATGACCACAATCACGGTACAAGATAAAAGGTGCGGGTAGGTGTTGGATTACGACCACAACCACGACCACAATCACGACACAAGATAAAATGTGCGAGTATTTCAATAAAATTTTATAGGGTTTATGTTTACTCAAAGACAAAACGACGCAAAGGAGCACAATGATTAGCACGTAAACAAAATTTCTAATTGACTAAAAGGTAACTAAACTCACATGAAATAACATATTAAACTAAAGGCTCAGAATTTTTATGTTGCATGTTTTTGGTTTATTGAACGATAGAAAAAAGAACAACAAGCAAATCAATTTAATGCTAAGGGTAAATAATCCTACTGAGTAAACAGAGCTTTGTACCAACATGATACGGGGTCACCCGATCTTCTCGTCGTAGGATTGAATACTCATGTGCTCCTCTTGAATCATAGTGATATTCCGTTGCCCGTGCAAGGATTAGGACTCTATAATTCGCAAGAACACACGCGTTGATTTCACCGACCTAATTTCCAGCGGAAAGGTCAAATGATATGAATTTGAAACTCCCAATTCCCCCTTCAACTTGGTTCGGCCAACATGGAAGAACAAAAGCAAACTTATTTCAATCTGTTATTTCTAAAAATAATGGTATAAGAGATACAAAGGAGAGAACAAGGGTATTTATGGCGCCCCTCCACGACTCACACACTACCTAGAGCCGGCTGCACATACCGAAGCAAACTCTAAGTTGGAATTATTGTTCACGCCACACACTTTTCCCGTCAAGTACTGTTCACGCTTTGGGCCCCCACATTGTTTGGGCTTGTTTCTCTAAATCTTGGGCTGCTTGGACCTTCCCCTTTAGCGCCACATGGCTGCATCTGGTCGTAGATTCTGACCAGCTTTCTCCGCCCTACACGACTACAACCTTCGGCCAAGACCTGGTCGTGACAACTTAAAGTGACTTCCCTTGATATATCTTCCATGGTTCTCCTCCATTACTTTGGCTCCGGCCTCCCTCTCGGTTCCAAAGTCTTCAGAATGTTCAAACCTGAGAATGCACAAAGTTGTGACATGAGGTAGTATTCCATTCTCATGAATAACATCATTAGTAATAGATAGAAACGCGTTCACCTCAATGTTATGCTTCTTTGAAAAAATTTACGCGCTTTTGGTAAGTTCATCTTGTTCCGAAGTACAATAAAGATTAAACACAACATATGGAACAATGCAAAGGATGTCCTCATCACACTTGTTCCAGGTCATCAGCCAGCGGACTGGAAGGCTAGGCTGGGGCATCGGTTCGACATACCTATACTGGAGCATGCTCGTGACGTCCCCTAGGCTTGGCTGAGGTATTTCAGTCAATACCCGTAGGATGCACCTGATGAGGTCGTTAGGACGCACCTCATTGCTTACCTTCTTTAGCTCTTTGGTTGGGACCTGTTTCCAACCACACAGGGCGATTGGGTGCACCCTAGCTTCGTCCGCGTCGCTGAGTCTTTGGCTGATGGGAGGCTGGGGTAGTGCCTCAGTACAGCTGGAGATCAGTCATCCTTTGCGCCACATATCGGGGTTTATGTGACGCTTCGTGGTGTGCAACTAGTGTTAACCCCAACCTGACCATCTACTATGTGCTTCTACATCTGTGGAGTTGGGAGCACTTCCCTGTTGGGTGGCCCTCCTTCGAGAGAGCATTGCACCCGCACCCCGAGTTGGACGACCCGATAGATAGGCCCACTACGGGCTTCCGGTGGACTGCTGCCAGTCTACGTTGGGCCAAGGACAGACCAGTGAGGTGCTACTCGTTGTTCCACAATGAGTTTGAGTCATTGCATGACAACGATATCATCTGGGCTACATGGACTCCAGATTTCGTGCACATAATAGTGCCACTCGGGCTGTTCGCGCAATACACCTAGGACACCGAGTTATGGGTGATAACCTGCCATCTGGTGTTCGCACATATGGTGGAGCCTTACATGCCACAACACATAATATGACAATTTGATTTCTAACAGGTCGTGCCCCCTCCAGACAGTAGGGTCCTGCAGTAAGCCGTCCACCTGTGAGTCAAACTTCACCCGAGTAATGTTTACACTTCTTATATCTTCTTTTCTAACAATAATTGTCACAGCCTCATTTTTATTAATAGGATTTAGATGCATCTCATAAGCATTTCATATCATTTTTGGATCATGAGCATAAATTATAAAATTGAAAATTTTCAAATTTAAAGAATAAACACTAAACTTGAACTTAAATTCTAAAACAAATGGGAAGAAATATTTATGTTAATCTATATATAATAATTTATTCAAATACTAGAATAATTATCATGGATAAATATGAATTTTATCAAAATTTTGGAATTTAAATTGAACTTGGGAAAATTGCAAACTCAATCCATAAATAGCTACTGTAAATGAATTTTAAATAAGTAAATAAATCATGAACATTAGTTTAGAACATTTATACGAGTTCTACCTTGTCCCAGGAACCCCTTTGAAATTTTTTAGATTTTTATATATTTATTTGCTATGTTTAAACCTCAGTCAAAGTGGGAATTTTAAATTTCAATTTCGGTCAAACCGTACGACCGGACCGAACCCATTGCAACTGTAGCGACCCGAGCCACTTGACTTGATCGGACCAAACCCGCTCGCTTGAGCCAACTGACTGCACTACTTTGCTGCCATCACAGGCAAGCGGGGCCCACCTGTAAGCGTCGCTGTCTCTACACCGCCTCCGTCTTCCTCGGCGCGTCGCTGTCTCTACACCGCCTCCGTCTTCCTCGGCGCGTCGCTCAACCGAGCGTGCTGGCAGCGCACACGCGTTCCAGCGAAGCTCACCTCGCCACCTCCTGCTTTCTTGATCGGATACAAGACATCGCCTGGGTCTCTCGAACCTCCCAGGCCATTCCATTCTCTCCCTCTCGCTCTCTCTCGCCCTCTTTGCTCTCTTCTTTGTTTCGGTTGTGGAAGTCGACGAGAGGAGCGCCACCTCGTGGAAGCCTCCTGCAAGCCCGCAATACTGTCGCTAGACTTCTCTCACCGTGCCCCACCCGTTTTGACTGGCCCGGGTTTTCCTCGTCCCGTGAATCGCCGAGCGCGTTGTCTTCGTCCTCACGGCCGGTAGCCATGGCCGCGGCGCTCTCAGGCACTCCGGTGAGTAATCCTCTGCGCCATCATGCCCGTTGAAATCACATTGTATTGCTGATTCTTCTCGTGGAGCTAATTGGTTTTTGGTGCATTCTCGAGGGAGTTTGGTCCGTTCTTCCCCGACAACGGTGAACCGCCGCCACAAACCATTCGGGCATTCTCGAACCCCATTAACGACATTATTTGGTGTGCCACATTCTAGGTGACATGACGAACCCGAGGCACACTTTCCCAAAGCCCCTTGACCATTGGAGCGTCGTTTCCTAGTGAGCCTTCGGCTCCGCCTCCGTTCGCCGCGAGCCCATCGTCGGCGACCGTTGGTCTCCAAGTCACCGCCAAGATGTTCGTGAGGCTGCTCTGCACCTGGACGTGTTGATTCTGAGCCCAAAGACCCCTTGGAGAGGTGATCCGCAGCGCACGGCGAGAGCTCCGTTAACCGCCGACGAGTTAGGTAATGACGTCCTCATTAGCACGAATCATTTCTTTTAATGATTATATGACATGTAGATCCCACCAATAAAAATGTGTTTAGAAATTTAATTGAAACGTTTAAAACTTTAAAGTCTTTGACATGTGGGCATGAGCAGCTGGTTAAGTGAATGTGTAGATTTCGAAGTACGTATTCTCTAAAGGAAAAACGTATTCTTGCTATGCTTAAAATGAATTTACGCTTTTATGATTAGAAGACGTATTCCATTGAATACGCCTTCAGCGTAGCCATCGGCTGTGATAGAGTCAAACCCTCACCCTGGCCCCACTTCTCATTACTGAGTGAGTGATAAAAGTATTTAATCTTTTTAGAAATCCAAAACGATTTAAAAGTTGTACTAAAAATTTATATAACTTGAAAAATTCATAACTAATTCAATTTCACTCCAAATTGGATGAAATCAATTTTTTTAGTTTACATTTTTTTTCTATACTTTAATTTGGACTAGGTTTTGAACATGTCACTATTATAGAAAAATGTGATATTTATAATACATGAACACTAATGACTTTAACATTGGAAAATATATAGAAAATCAAAATGAACTCCAAATGAATTAAAATTTTCATATAAATTCACCTAAAATCATACTCTACATAATGTGTGAATTTCATGCAATTTTGAATATTTTGAATTTTCAGCTTTATTTGGTGTTTATCGTAAGATTGGTTTTTGTTCGGTTTTTCGACGACGCTAACGTATTCATGAGTGTAACCTAAGATTGAACAAGTGGTACAGCCAAGGAAAGCAGTCCCCTCCTTTGATGCATGTTGAATTCTTATTAATTTTGAAAAAAATTATGTTGATTTTAAGTATTCTATGCATTGCGTTAAATTCAAATACTTGTATGTCAAATAGGTAGATTTAGCTATATCCTACTTGCTACATTCCATTTCCTTGGAAAGTTGATTACCTGGTTTCCATTGATACTTAAATTTATATGTTATATGGAGATGTTTGATGGTTTTTAGAACGATGCTTAGCCATGCTAGTAGATGTAGTCGAAAGTGGTTGATAGAGCTATTCCATCGGCCGAGACAAATTGAATCTGCTTAAAACCTTAGGATTATAATCAGATCTTCGAATGTAGTTTTTCTAGTTATTATTTACATGTTGGGCATCGGGTTCTTTATATTTTAACTCGGACAGGTGTAGGGTGATGATGAAAGGTTGTTTTGAAATTGTGTAGCCCCGTCTGGGTGATTAAGGACTAGTCTGTGTGGTGTGGAACCAAGCCGCATGTGCAACCACACGCTGGGTTAATGGAGAATGCTTGACTTATTAATTTGTAGTGTGTTAGCTATCAAACCACAATTGAATTGACCATGTTGTCAATCTAGTGGGGGCATGTGACTGCCCTTAAGGGTCGCTTGTGTTTGCGTGGTGCTTCGCAAGGACTTACTTACACAACGAGATGTCATTGTGGTTCAGACGACCGATAGTCTGCCATGGTGTTTATCCTTGGGTGGTTTGATATCTAGCACATGACATTGTAACAGCCTCGTCATCATATCTCAGTCACACTCCTATGGAGGAGTGCATTGGCCGACAGTACGAGATATTCATATTGTGTAGGTAAAGCTGTACAAACTCTACAGAGTCATAAATCTATTCGAAAAGCCGTGTCCCCGGTCATGGACATCGCTTGTGGGAAGCCATGCACAGTTAGATGTTGGAAATAGGATCAGGGTTTAATCGGGAAGGAATTGTCGTCACGAACAGGAAGTTCGTGTATTGATGTTAGTTTACCTGGGTAGGGTAGCCACTTTGGTATGATTTCATAATGATAAAATCTTGGAATTATTGATCATGAATTGGAGTATCTACTACAAAATAAATTTCTAAATGTTTGTCAAATGGCAATTTCAATCTATACTAGTTACTTTGTCAAATAACCTTGCTTTATGCAGAAAATGAACCATCTTAGCCATCCTTTGACCCCAAGTGCATTAACTTAAAATTGCTATTTGTAAGACTCACGAGTATATTTTTGTACTGAGTTGGCTTGCCTCTGTTATAGGTAAGAACGTCCTAGTTAATGCGTCAAGTTGAGGCGTTAACATTGGTACATCAGCTTTAATCCTAGTTGGTTGTCCTTGGGTTGTAGCGCACCATTGGGAAGGTTGTTGCAATTTACTTGATGTTCTGTTCTTGTTTACTTAATGTCTTCGGTTGCTAATTTTCATTTGTTATATTCAAATCGTGTATGATTGTGATATAATGTTTTTTTGGATATGTGTACGTTAGCAGCTGATCCTGGGAGCTAACGTGAGACACATATCTGGCTATCAGAAGACAAAGTTGTAACAAAAAGAGAGGTCTTAGGGTTATAAGGGCATTTGACCAGAAAGATATACTGGTCGGATTTTTACTGGAACTTACCTTCCCTAGAATCCTTGGTCGTATCGTCACGACCAATATACGAGAGCATCGAGTGAGCTCTGGCCTTCAAAGGACTGATTCTCCGCATGGAGAAGTCCCTCACCGCGTGCCAGGATGTCAAACCCCTGACACTCAGGAGATGGATGGCTTCAACCCATCTCCCAATTTTCTCCTCCTTCGAGGAGAAACGGCATTGCGGGATCTCAATAGCCTTTTTACCGCTGTAATAAAGGCCATCGCCCTGTGTGATCTTCATGTAAAACCAACTCTTCTTCCATGACGACCATGAAGACTTGGAGTACATTGGAATGTACTCCTCAGCCTTCCTTTCTTGGAGACGCAAGGTACACTCTCCGGGTGTACCGGTCGTCTTCTTCACATTCACCAATCTGTAGTAGTACCTGAAGAGGTCCAGGGTTGCTGAAATTCCCAGGTACACTTCGCAGAGGTAAACGAAGATGCTAAGGTTGGCTATGGCGTTGGGGGTCAGATTGATAAGTTCAACTCCATAATACTCCAAAACTTGAGAAAGAAAGGAGTGAACTGGAAGTCTGAAGTCGCATTCGATATGTGCGAGAAAACGAGAATTTCTCCATCATCACCACTTGGAGGATGTTCCCTAAATGCTGATCTCCACGCGATCAGATTTCTGCCGGGTAATAGTCCAACCTTTTCCAGACCTTCAAGTTTCTTCTCGCTTAGATCGGAGATCGACCAATTGGTAATAAGATCCGACATGGTGATTTCTTTCGGGTGAAGAATTCAAAGGTGACCGGAGATGGTTTCTTGGAAGATGAAGAGGAAAGCAAAAGGCGTAGAAACCCTAACACCCAGTGTTAAGGGGCCTTTTATAGCGACAACACTGTAACCGTTTCTGGGGAAAATCCAACGGACAAAAATCCCTTTTTGACCAGCGGACCAAGAGTTCCTTCAACTTCCAAAGCAATTTCTGAACTTTAAAAATGAATACGGACCGCCTCGAATACCACGACATTTAATGAGGGGTCTGCCCGATACGATTGTATCGGGAGTAAGCGTCTATACGACCAATTCATTTAAAGTTCGGGGGCTAGCTGACGAGGATTAAAGCCTCTATTTATTATTTAGTATATAGAGATCATACGTCTTCATGGTCGTAAACCCTAAGGCTACCTCACTGGTCGTAAGAATTCCAGAGGTTACATAGTACTCAATCTGGTCGGACATGGTTCCAAACCTAGTCTCCGACCAGTCAAATGCTCACAAGGTTTTGAACTGATGCCTGGATCTACGACCAGACATATGCTTTACCGTGTGACGAATGGAACATGTGCTATATATTCCATACCACGCGACGCTACGATACTGGAGTACGGTTACATGACTCATTGACATATAACCGCACAACAGTTGATACATTATCAACTGACACCTCTCTTCGACCAGACGCGTTGCTTCCCGAACAAGCGTCTCCTCCAGAGACAACTGCCAACCCTTCATCAACTACATAAGGAGGAATGCGGACTGAAGTTGAGGAGACCGGAACAGTGAAGATCATTGGGGAGACACTCTCGAAAGAGCCTTGTACTCCCGGATTAGTCTTTAGTCTAAGTTATATACACTCATTGTAATAGCCAGTTCAAAGCAATAAAGAGCAGTCTCACTACTTTCTAGAATATACGTGGCAAAACTACGATAGCACAAATTTTTTTTACCGCGCAACCAAGGAACCACCGCAGGTAATAGATCACGAGATTACCGCTAGACGAGCCGACTCGTAGCGGAAGTAGAGTCGTTGTAGCGAGTTGATGCAGTCGTAGTCGTACTCACGACGCGTCTCCTCCTTCGAGTAGTCGTACTCATCACGTTACTTCTCCTCCGACACCGGTGAGAGTCACGAGTTTTGGATCATCCTAGTGCTGATGCTTCGCAGCAACACCTCCGAGGTATCCACACGTACGGGGCAGGATCACCACGTGCTGGAGTGCTAGCACCGGCAGCGTGGTTGAGAAGGCATAGCTCCAAAGATCATCCTCATCTCTACCCCATGCCACCATCCCTCTTTACATAGGCATCCATGATGGGTCTCGACCTGGAGGCCCATTAGGAACTCGTGGCCTATACGAATTCGGATCACCATCCAAAACAGATCATTGCCCTTTAAGCGTGCGACTTCACAGGTTCATGTGTAATCGGTTATGACTCGGAAACTCTTTTCCAATCACTAGTCGTTAGCGGTACCTAGCAGCACATAACGATTCCCAAAGACACATAAAATAAATCGGACGAACATTGATGTAATATGATATATGATCAGGTCCTCATCACTTACGACCAGTTCGTATCTCTATACGACCAGGTTGTAATTGGTCACGATCAGTTCGTAACTCCTTACGACCAGGTTCTTACCATTCTGTGATTACGTTTGACCAGTCTACGATCAGCACGTATCTCCATATGACTAGTCCGTAACTGATCAAACTAAGCGACCTACTCATGCATTCTCCTTTTGCCTCATGGTGTCTGGTTGAACTCCAGGTGAGATAATGTGTCATCCATGGACTGTTCAATTCTTTCTCGATCGAGTGTCGGATAACATCATGCGGTCGACACTTCGACCACTAGTGGCATGGCCATGCACTTTCTTTATCCGATTACCACGAGGGACCCAGAGACATCTCTCCTGTTATGTTAGGAGAGGCAAATCCCATCTCGACCAGTCACATTCCTCCGCATGTTTCATAGCATACCCGAAAGCTACCTTTATAACTACCAGTTACGGAGTAGCGTTTGGCAACCCCTAAGAGTGCTATTACACATGTAGGAAACCATGCTGATCTCAGGTCTAAGGATTATACATCATCATTACTTGAGACCAACTAATGACACAAAGATTCATAACAATCTCAATAGTGTCTCAATGATGGGTCTATCCAACACCATGTTCTCTAACATGTGCTTCACATTATTAATTCGATATCCCTATATCTATGACCGGTGAAACCAGGTCATCAATCAATACATGTGCTAGTCATAGAGTCACTGGTGTTCCGACCAGTGACCTCCGACCAGGGATACATTTAGAATGACATCATATAAGTTAAAGAGTTCCACCAACAAGTCACAAACTTATTGATCTATAACAAATGATTCATTCAAGGAACATGATAACATATTATCAAAAATATGAACATAATGAAATATCATTATCTTTATGATTGCCACTAGGGCATATTTCAAACATGGCCTTCTTCGAAAGACACTTGCGCTTCTGCAACATCCTCGCTTAGAAATTTGACGACAAGTCCGATATATTGTAGTCCCACCAAATGTTTCTTTGTACAGAACAAAACAAGGCAGACAATACATTAAATTACGACACTGAGTGTCACGTACATTAAATTACGACACTGGATGTCACGAGCTCAGTCTGTTGGGGCAATCCTTCATTGAGTGCCCAGGGGTCTTGCATATCCTGCACTTCATCGTGCGACTAAGACTAGTACGTTGGCTAGCATCCATGTCTTTCCAGAAGCACCGCGTCTATCGTCGTCCCATCCCTGTTGTCTTCAAGGCCTTGTTCAGCCCCCATTGCACCCTATCCGGCCAAAGATCCTTGTACTTCACGTCCAAGCTGTACGAGTGAAACTCTGCACTCCATGTACCGAAAAGGTGTTGCATGTCAGAGTACTTGGAGATGCACGACGTAGACATCTTCTTAATTTGCGCACATGCCTTGTACACATGCGAGCATGGCTTGTGCAGGAGCTTCAGGTTGTTGAAGGTGCATGTCGCCACATCACCTAGGGTGCGTACCTATTTCTTTTCCCCCCTAGCATGACTGTTGATATATTTCTGCCGGAGTCTGATCTCATACTTCCTCCTGAGGCCATCGATTACCCGGATGTCATGCATTCGGGCCTTCTGCATCTTCTGGCCCATGTACCTCTGCATGTTCTCGGACCACTGTTTGCCTTCTTCCATCTGTCGCTTGGCTGCGGTGGCTCTATTGACGAAGTAACTAACAGTGAGAGTCTATGTATCCTCGACGATTGTGATGATAGGGAGGTACCACACACCTTTGAGGACGCTGTTGTACATCTCGGACATGTTGGTCGTTATAATCCTTTACCTCGCACCGTCTGTGTCATAGAGAAGGGGTCATTTCTCCAACTCTGGAGCGTGGCGATTAATCCACTGAGAGAAACTTATGGCGCTCCCGGGTTGCCTGCTCACATCCTGTTGTCCCTCCAGTACCTCCGGAGGGGACTCCCCTGTATGCCTCGTAGTCTGGTGTTTGAGGTCTGTCCAGATGGACTCAAACTTTCGTCTCTGGTTCTGCAGGCACAACGTCTTGAATGTCTTCATAACTTCCTGACTGCGGAACTGCATGAATAGGTTCGATGCAAGATATCTCACACACCACCGGGTTTTCACGTCGTTCCACTGGTGGGGGGAGGGGGTTCCGTTCCATCCTTCATGGTGTTCAGGACCGACAACAACCCAGCATTGCGGTCTGTGATAAGGCATACATTGCGTCGGTCACCCACCACTACCTGCTTCACGTTCGCTAGGAACCACAACCAACTGAATGTGTTCTCACTCTCCATAATGGAAAATATCACCAGGAGAAGCTAGTCATTCGCGTCGATCACCACCGCAGTGAGAATGGTGCCCTTGTACCTCTCCATGAGGAAAGTACCATTCATCGTGAGCACATGACGATAGAACTTAAAGCCCTCAACAGCCTAAGTGAAAGCCCAAAACACCAGGTCCAATATGAAGTTGTTGGGCCCTCCGTCAGCATCTTTACTTTCAACCTTGTTTATGTTTGTGCTGGGGTTTGATTCAGCAACCTGGTGAAGCAATCTCGATACAAAGTTGTACACCTCTTCATATGTCCTGTACATGGCCTCGATGACCTTTTGCTTAGCTCGTTAGACCTTGTTGTAGCTGACTGGATAACCAGCCAGATTGATAACTTCTAACACCAGCATCTTCGGGGGAGACAGACATGTCCTCCGTAACTAGGTGGTTGTAAGGCTGGCCACATGTGCGGAAGTCACGTTCCAATGTTGCCGCAAGGACTCACTAAGCTCGCAAGTGTGGTCAGTCACCGCCTTGACTGAGCCTAAGATCTTTGCTCGGTGAGCGCTGACATTGCCATGGCAGCCTTCCACTACCCACTTTACTGCTAATGTCCTGGGATTGGACCGGTGCACTTGGTACACACGGCTAATGGACAAGGCGTACTGTGTTATAGCTTGCTGCACGGCAGCCTTGCTAGGGAAGCACTGCCCAACTAAGAGGGTGTCTGCATCAAACCCCTACTGGGACCGTTCTTGCGGTAGTACGACTGAATACACCATGATATCATTATGTCTCGATGCCACATAAGCTACCTCCGATGACACAATTCCCCCGGTTGGACCACCGGCCTGGTGTGCGTCCTGGTTGCTACCATCCGAGCCTGGGCCGGTGTCCTCGTCGGACTCTAACCCGAGAGATTAGTCAGGTAGATACTCGTGGCAGTCAATGCGGGCTGTTTTCAAGCTCCGCCCGCGGTGGCCCACTTGTTGAGGCCCCGACATCATCAAGGTTTTCCAACGCCATACGTACAAAATTCACGTACATCATCGGCCTTCCGTAAATGGCTACCTCGGGCTAGGAGGCAATATGCATGTACTGGCTTCATGCTACGCTTCCAGTCACATTCACCAGCTCTCACACAACATTCGTGCAGGTGATCCTCTCGATCACAAGTTTCTTCGTCATTGCCTCCGTGACGAACTCCCTCCGGATGTAGCTTCGAAGCTCGTGAATATTCATCGTATCGAGCCTCTCCACCCCGGACAACCTTGTACTGGCATCTCAACAGGTCCAACTAATCAGGTCTGGCCTGTACGAGACCATCGTTATAAAACACTACCAAGTCTACAACAACCCGATCCGCGGTATGCGATATAACACACATGGTACGTAGTAACAATAAATTTAATACGATTGAACTAATTAATTGTATATAATTACGATGGGAAAACAACCGTGCGGCAGCCACCTCATCCGTATGATGGCCTTGCGGTAGCCACCTAGATCGCACAGTGGCCATGCGGCAACAGCCTCGACCGAATGGTGATCGTGCGGTAACCATCCCGTCTACATGGTGATCATGCGGTAGCTCTTTCTCCGCACAGTGGCCGTGCGGTTTCTGCTAATCCACACGGTCACAGTGCGGATATAGGTACATGTCGACCTAATAGTTGTCTGCGCGGTGACCGTACGATCCAGACTCTAATTCTGCAAATTCAGCTCGATGAGAGCTATTTTCGCTAATACATCTGAAAACAGTGCTATTACGGCAAAAAATTCTCTTAGTCGTTCGATTAACGTGGAAAGTTGTGGAAATAGATTACATCCACTCGATTATTACGGCCAAAAAATCTCTTAGTCGTTCGATTAACGTGGAAAGTTGTGGAAATAGATTATATCCACTCGATGATTCTGATCTAGAGCAAGCCAGCAAAACTCCGGATGTTCGAAGGGCCCGCGTGCTCGACCTCGGCCCCCGCCGCCGGCGACCACCGCGCCCTCCCCGTCTATCCCCTCTCCGTCCCGCGCCTCCTACTCTCTGCCGCCACATCCTTCTCCTCCCCCTGCGGCGCCGTCCCAGCCGTCTCCGCTCTCCACGCTGCGGCCATCAAGGTCGGCGCCCTCCCTTCCTCCCTCCGCGCCTCCAACGCACTCATCTCCGCCTACTCCCTCTCCGGCCTCCTCCCCTCCTCCCTCCGCGCCTTCTCCCTCATCCCCTACCCTTCCACCGCCTCCTACACCTCCATCCTCTCCGCGCTCTCCCGCCACGGCCGCCCCCTGGAGGCCCTATCCCTCTTCGCCGCCTCCGCAGTCTTCCCCGACGCTGAACTCCTCTCCTGCGTCGTCTCCTGCTGCCGCCGCGCATCCTCCTTCCTCCCCGCGCGCGCCGCTCACGCATACGGCATCAAGAACGTGCCGGTGCTGGCCTTCTACGCCTCGGCCGGTCCGGCTCTGGTCGCCCTGTACGCGAAGCATGGGAAGATGGCCACGGCCAAGAGGGTGTTTGGTTCCATGGACGAGGAGGACGTGGTGTCCTGGAACGCCATGATTGGGGGTTTCGCTAGTGCCGGGATGGACGTTGAGGCGTGGGATTGCTTCCAGGACATGCGCTCGCGGGGTGTTCGAGGGAATGCCCGTACGGCTGTGGCTGTTCTGGGGGCTTGTGATTTGGAGTCCGGCAGACAGGTTCATGGGTACATGGTGAGAAACCATGATGGTGGTTCAAAAGCCATTCTGTGGAATGCATTGGTGAGCATGTATTCACGCGCCGGTTGTGTCAGCGATGCAGAGCAGGTGTTCTTAGAGATTGAACGGAAGGATGTTGTGTCATGGAATGTGATAATAGGGGCGTTTGCAAAGAATGGACATGGAGAGAAGGCACTTGAATTTGTGGATGTGATGGTGCGTTGCGGGATGCAGCCAGACCCCGTGACATTCACAACCGTGCTCATGGCGTGTTGCTATTGTGGTTTGGTTGATGAAGGTCTTGCACTGTTTCAGCGCTTTGTAGCAGGTCTTGGTCTCATCCCAACTATGGAGCAGTGTGCCTGCATTGTGGATTTGCTTGCACGTGCTGGGAGGTTTATGGAGGCCTTGGAATTTATCGATCAGATGCCAATGAGGCCAAATGCAATTGTCTGGGGTGCTTTTCTGTCTGCAAGTAGGATGCATCACAATGTGGAATTTGCACGGATTGCATTTGAGCAACTAGTTCTGGTGGAGCCAGAGAACCCTGGAAATTTTGTGACGATGTCAAACATATACACAAAGGCTGGAATGGTAGAGGATGCAAAGAGAGTGAGGATGATGATTGACAGGGAAGAGTTGGTGAAGCCTTCAGGACAAAGCTGTGTTGAAGCTGCATGAGAAGGTGTAGATTTCACAGATTCTTGTCTCCATTTTAAGTTTTTATCCCATCAGTAATGATGAGAGTTTTTTTTTGCTGTAATGCCATATTTTACATATTATTCGGTCCATTTCGTAAAATAAACTAGAGTTACCTGTTACAGCAAATCATAAACAATTTATCCAGGGCCACATATTAGATTATGCCATGAAAATATGAATAGTTGATATGTTTCATTGGTGACACGTTCTGTTTGCATAGAGCCATGATTCTACCTTTAGGCCCAGTTGTCACTGCCTGGCACCAACTTGGTACTGGAATCCATGGACTATTTGTATTGGAAAATGAGAATTTCAAGTTATAGTGTCACGTGCTGGAATTACTATTCACGCGCATGAATAGTACCACGGGTACGGTAGGAACTGTGTACTGTTCATGCAGGCACTCGGTTGCATTATTAGTTGGAAAATAGATATAAGAATAATTAGTTTCCTTGTTAGGTGGGTTTACTTCCTTATAGATATATTCTATCCTTATAGATATATTCTATCTATTAGAGATAGATTTCCATCTATTAGAGATATATTTCTTTAGAAATAGATATTGTTTCTTATGGCTCAAGTCGAGTTATCCTTATAAAAAGGAAGTATGTATGCTTATGAATCACGCAAGAAGAACAAATAAACAATAGTTCGTCCCGGTCTATGTCTGTCTTCCTCCTCTAAAGTCCCTCCTCATTCAAGCCGTTGCCTTCCGGCCGTTCTCCCGGCGGTGTTTACCCGTAATTTTTCTAAGATCATTACATATAGCTTCCTCAGTAAATTTATGGACACACAGAAAAGCTACCGGTATAATTATTTTTTATCTTTAGACCATGGTCTGTGTTGGTCAACTCCTCATAGTTGGTTAATCTGAATTTGTAGTTTGATGCAATTGGTATGAACTCTGGTGGAAGCACGTTAGTATCTATGCTGGTAAACTGTTAACCTGAGCAAAATTGATCTTCTTTTTTGTCTTTAAGTTTGGTTCTCTTGGCACATTCCTTTGAGCTATTGTACAGTTACAAAAAAAATGAACATCTGGAACCTCCATTTTTTCATACTAGAGATACAAAATGCACTTCAAATATGAGCTAAACTTGTACCGGTACCAGAGATAGAAATCCCGGCCGGTAAACGCCGGGGACCGGGATCCAAAATCCCGGCCGGTTTTTCCCGGTTTCGCAAATTCAAATTTTGAATTTTGAATTTCGGTTGGTTTTTAAGCAAATTCAAGCGAATTTCGTCCGGGTTTTTTTCCGGGAAATCCGGTTACCGGCCGGTTTTTTTTTCCCGGCCGGCGACTGGGATTTCCCCCGGGAACGGTTTTTGGATCCCTGACCGGTACTATTTCAGTGGAAAACAGTGGTGAGGTGCTCTTGCCGATGGTGAGGATGCAAGGAGAAAAAACTACCTACTGTGATATGCTAGTGTCAATGTGGGCTATGAATGACAAAAGTGGCTTGTATTAGTGTGATATATACTCAGGAGGCTATCAAGATGAAAGCAAGTTGTAGAAGTAAGCTTTGACGTTCCATGTGCTGTAACTTTTTTTAGCAAGGGTACTAGAAACTATTTCTTGACATTATTTTAGAATGACAACACGAAATATGAGATGATGGTGATCAAGATTGTGGTACAGCACAAGCAACTGACACTGACGTATGTTTGAAATAAATTACTACTGTTTCCAGCATCCATTTAAGTTTCCTCTACATCATGCCAACCTTGTTATGGTTCTCTTGGAACAACTCATGCCTGCCTTTTTAGAATTTATTAATCTTTTGTTAGCCTACCTTGTTGATACTATCAGGGATTTGATGAATTGTGAAGACTGCCTCGTAATTTCTTTGTGTTCTCTTTATTGTTTGTTCAGATGGTCAATGGTGATTATTGGACTTTGAGTAAGGGATTGCACCAGGACAAACCAAAAAATTTACTGCTATAGTAACTGAATGCAGTCGAAGTACCTATGCATCTTGATGTAATTTCACATGGTATGGCTAATACCAGTATTCGACCACATTGGTGAAACAGTTTTTACTTACCAATATATTACAACGTGTTCTTTTACTTTTGGTTTTCACCGTGTTTGGCAGGTTGGGTAAATACTAACATAGGAGCTAATTACCAGATGTCATACTTAATCCTTGCTTCCTTTTGTAAGTGATTGCCGGTCTATAATACCATGTTCAATATACCATCTTAGTTAAATATATGTTTAGTTCTTCAGCAGTTTGATTGTATACCATCTTAGTTAATTTTACCTTTACGTTCTGATGCATTGCTTCACAGGCAGCGAAGGCAAGTAAAGTGCTGTAGCTCTTCCCTAGATATCCCACATAATGCATCTCCCTGGGCAGCCACCGTTGGTAGAAGCATTACTGGTGGCAAAGCATCATGGCTGAGCTTCCGAAAGAAAATCTTCACGTTGCAAGCATTTTTTGGGGTGGTTGAAAGCAATTTAATCTGCTTGAATCAGGCCTCATGGGGGCGATATTTTCTTACAGAACAGAAGGGATTCACATTAGCATATATTCCTTACCTCTATAAGTTTGTATCTGATTCTCCCAAATTTATCCGTAAATGAACTAAGGAAGCGTTGCTAGTGTGATACTACTTGTATTTGGTAGTCTTCACTCTTCAGCTTTTACAGTATCTAAATAATTGACCCTTGATGCTCAGGGCCAGTGTGCCATGGCTGAGCTTCCGAAAGAAAATCTTCACGTTGCAAGCATTTTTTTAGGGTGGTTGAAAGAAAATCGTCATCACGACCAGTCTTTTTCTTGCCGCGAACAGCATTTAGGCCTGTGCCTGAACACTGTCATGTTGCTATCCACTGAATCGAGTGTATTTGTTAAACACGTGTTATTGCAATTTGAAGTTGATTCCGACTAAGAGCGTGCCATGCTGTGCATGACTTTGCTATGGTCCAGAATTACCAGACAAACCCATGTGGTCCAGCCCAAATGCCTCATCGGCTCCAAGGACGACAAGGAGGAGGCGGGCTTCTCCAGGAGTTACTTCCTGGCCAAGGAGAAAGAGCGCCCGCGCCGCCGGCAAGCTCTCTGACCTCAACCTCGTCGACGAGCAGGTCAGGCAACCCACCTCTCCTCCGAACCCTCGAATCGCCTCTTCATTTTCTGCGCCCGTAATTTGCGGGTACACTTGACTGATTTGCGATCTGCGCAGGTGTTGCGAGCATCACTCGCTGAGATACCCCGGGAAGCACAAGAGGTACTGGAGGCTCTGACGACAAGCTACAAGGACCAATACCGCAACTGGCTGTTCGAGCTAAGGTTTTTTTTTTATGTACTTATTTCTGACGCATCATCAGTCAGTATTGTAGATTGAAGCGCATAATCGATGCGGTGCTCTGTTGCAGGTGCGACTTTAGCCTTCTGATGTATGGCTTTGGATCTAAGAGGCTGTTGCTCGAGGATTTTGCCTACACCACCTTGACTGATTTCACTGTCATTGTGATCAATGGCTATCATCCGTCCATCAACTTGAAGCAAGTATGGCCTTCTGCCCAATATTGACCTCTTGCCTATAGAATGGATTGCTTTGTCACGCTCTTGTTCAAATTCTTTGACATCCATTAATAATGTATCATGAATTGCATTGAATGTTCAATCCTTGTTGAATAAACAAACTAAACAGTGATGGCATCGATTCATCATGCAAAGTTGATTATGCAAGCTTGATTTCTATTGATTGATGCTTGAATTGGCTTTAACCTTTGTTTGCTAATAGGTTTGAGAATTGAAGTAGATGAAACACTTAAATAAAGCAGGTGTGACCTTTGTTTATCTTAAATAAAGCAGTTGTGACCTTTGTTTATCTTGGTATTGCATATGGAGCCCTTTGTGTGTCTAAAGGTGCGTTTGGTTGGTGGGATGAGGTTGAATAGGATAGGATGGTACAGGTAGGATGTGATCGTCATGGATGAGATGATACAAGTATGGTGTTTGGTTGGTGGAATATGATAATACATGATTTTGTTTGGTTGGTGGGATAGGATGGTCCTGGATAGTTCAAGATGGTGTTTGGTTGGTGGGATAGGATGGTCTGTATGATATTTTTTACACTAAAATATGCCAAGACTGATCTTGTTTTGTTGATTAAATGACAAGGAACATAACTGTTCAATCGGATCGCAAATCGGATACTCGGTTTAGGAAATATGATTATTTGAAGCTCGTAAATCAAGCTGCCACGTCACCAAGCGCCTTGGAATTCGAGTGACGGTGTGGTTCGGGATTTTTTTCCGAACGGGATGATACAGTATAAACATGGAATATTCCTTTTTCTTGAACCATCTCATCCCGAATTGTTTGGTTCTATTCAACCAACCAAACACCTGAACGAGCTCATTTTCCGTACCAGATGTTTCAGGACCACTCCATTCAACGAACCAAACACACCCTAATACGATGCGTTGGTCCCAAACATCTGTAAGTTTTGCATATTGAAACTGTTAGAGATATGTTAGTGATAGGGTGCTAGAGAATTATATTGAAGAGGTCCAAAGGGCAATATATATAGGGTACAAGAGGTATAGATAAGGATATGTTAGAGATAGATTCTATCTCTAACATATCTCTAGCACCCTATCTCTATCATATCTCTAACAGAAACCACAGCTTGAACTGCTAAAATCGTCAAATTTGACGCTTTTTGTAAATGCATGTGCATCTGAATTGCTTATCAGTCATTAATCACGAACCTTCCATTTCATGCTGTTATATTTTGGAAGACAACAGATTTCTACATCAAGCGTCTTAAAAGTGGCCATTATCTATGTTTTGTTGGACCGAAAAGGTGACTAGGGGGTGGTTGGTAGGAGCTATACTCTTTTTCGACCTACGATAGATTTCCACTTCTTTACTTCAATAGCTATGAAGATCAGAGATCACAAGCACAACGGAAAACTTGCGTTGAAACCGACGATCCCAAAAAGGCAACAAAACACCAAGAATCCTCATAGAGGTTGGTTTAGGGAAAAAAAATCCTGGCCGGTAATCGGATTTACCGGTAGGGGCCGGTTGAACAGTAACCGTCCGGGAAATTTAAAATTTAAAATTGAGTTTTTTTAATGTATAATGCACTTTTTAGGTTGGTTTAGGCATATTTTGTGCTAGATTACGTATTGTATGAGCTAAATATGCTTGAATTATTATTTCTAACCGGTTTGCACTTCATATGAGTTAAATATGTTAGATTACGTATTGTATGAGCTAAATATGCTAGATTACGTATAGTATAAGCTAGATATGCTAGATTACATATTGTATGAGCTAAATATGCACTTCATTAAACACTTTCTAATTCAAAATTCGTCAATTCAAAATTCCAGCCGATTTTTCTGGTAACCTGCTGGTAACCAGTTTTCAAAATCGGCAATTCAAATTCCATATTTTGAAATTTGTCCAATTTTTTTTGGGATTTTCGGTAACTGACCGGTTACCGTTACCGACCGCTGACCGGGATTTCAACCGGCAGTAGTTTTTGGATCCTTGGGCCGGTCTAACCTTTGGTCAACTGGTCTGACATCTCATCGGGATGAACAGTAAAATTAGCATGATTTCAAGATCACTAATCGACTTAATTTTTTATCTGATGATCTAAATCACCTCAAATTTCAACAATAGTTCATCAAGGTCAAGAACCTATTCCAATCGATGATCGGGAAGATCAAGGCTAAGGTTCCGTGAATTTCTTAAATGAGAGCAATAGGGCATAAGAGCCGAGGAAATTCAAACTTTGATCCAAGAACTTGATCGTGGGTGAATGATGATCAAGATGATGCTAGATAGATTCCTATATGTCCCAGCAAGCAAGATCATAACAAGGAACTAAAAGAAAACCAAAATCCCAAAAGTCACAAAAAAGAGAGTAAGAACAAGAAGAGACTCATCTTGAGGAAATCATGCTTGGATTGATTTGAGAAGGATGTTGGCTTATAGTCACTCCATCACGGAGGACAAAAGCTCAATACTTGAGCACACGATCAATCCATCTCTCACAAACCCTAGCCGAAACTATTCCACTTTCCCAAATCACCAATTAGGGTTTTTCTCTTAGAAGGACTTAGGGACTCCACATCTGGACATCTTCTTTTATAATGGAGGCTAGGTTTACAGAGAGGACCCTAACAGGCATCCGTTAAACCCACACACAAACGGATCTACAGTCACGTGCACTTCTCAAAGCGAATGACAAACTGGGATTCTCGAATTCGTATCTTCATGATCTTCATCTTTACTTTACCTAAACCACCTCTCCTTGCGCTGCGGTTTTTCCAAAAGTCACCAAGACGGTATTTTGGTGAAGTTACCAAAATACCCTTTCTTGATCCTTTCTCAAAAGACTAAGTCCAATCATCATGAAGCAATCTCATACTTTGCCACATATAGGTTGTTCAACAACTCTTCATATCGGCAAGTCTCTCTCATCCAGCTCTCACCCGAAACCACCATGGCACTTACACAGATCCCTGCGCTGCTTGATGCAACTAGTCATATCGAACTTCCTTTTCGGTCATTCTTGTCTATCTTGCGCCATGCTTGAGTCCAATGACTTCACCCGACATCTTCGATCATTTTGGACCTCAGTTCTCCTAGCCTAGTCTTGATCATCATCGTCATTGACTGTCGTTAACCTCCAAGCCTCCTGCACAATAATAGACCAAAAAATCAATTCCGGACACAAGTTCTTTGCAACTTGACCCACATTAGTCAAAACATGCATCATGCAACACATATGCACTGAAACCCATAAAATTGATCTAACCCACGATCATCGCTTCCTTGCCAGCCAATGATTAGAGCCATGCCGGTCAGACTACACCCATGGCCAGTCTAACTGCTGGCTGACCAGTCTGACCGTCCCCTAGTCGGTCAGACCTCTTAGTCACAAACTTGGCTAGAATTTGGCTAACGACTGAAAATGTCTCTCTCTGGAATTTTCAATAAAAACTATCTAGTTTTGCTCCGATGCTCCATTTTCCATGAGACCTGGTACAAATGCATATCCTAACACTCCCACACAAGTGTTTGATCAAGTTTGCCAAAATTCAACGGTGACTTTTCTGACCAGTCAGATCGCTCGCCTTGTCGGTCTGACCGCCCACCTGGTCGGTTAGATCGCCAGCCACTTGACCTTTACCATTGCCAGTCTAATCGCCGGTCATGACCGGTTAGACCGTTGGTAATGGACGGTGTAAGATCGAGGAGGCCGACTTAGGGGGAGTGAATAGTCTTTTCAAAATTAAACTCTAAGGCTAAAACCGTTTTCTAATGCGGAAACAAAAGTCAATTGGGTTTTGCACAAATAGAACCTAAATATTATAGTTTCCCTCGAGTGCACCAACACTCTAAGTCTAAGTCAATGTTTGCAATTATAGTTTGACATGCAATCAATTTAATTATAGAAATGTAAATTGCACAAAGTAAATCACAAGAGAGCAAACCACAATGACACAAGAATGTTTTACTGTGGTGTTCGGAGACTTGCCAGTCTCCCCTAATCCACATTGAGGTAAGTCCAAACGAATTGGAACTACTCATAACTTGAACCAACACCTCGTTCCAATCGGGGTTGCTCTTCCTCCACTCCATAGATGGCGAGCACCAAACCACTCAAATGGTGGTGGGCCTCTTCACAACTTTCTTGAAGAGATCACCGCATAATCTTCCTCCAAGCTGTCTAGATGCCGACAAATACCAAGAGTAATAAACCACAACCCTTACTTGAAGGTTATCAAGAGCCAAAGAGATCAACAAATTAAGCAAATGCACTTCAATGCTCTCAACTACCTCAAAATGTGAAATATGAGTAAATGAGTAGTAGAGAGTGCACCATTGGCTCTAATGCATTCAATGAGGTTAGAACTTACGAGCTTGGTGTTGGTGAGGGGGCACAAAACGACCGTTTGAAGAAAAACCCTAAACAATTCAGTAGATGCGGTACTAAGGCCTTGTACAGAGCACCTGCTCGCTGTACTCATCTTCGTGTCTTTGGTTGTGTCTGTTATGCCCTTCTAGCACCTCGTGAGCGCACAAAGTTGAGTGCTCAGTCGGTTGAGTGTGTCTTTCTGTGCTATAGTCCTGAGCATAAGGGCTATCGTTGCTATGATCCTTCAGCATGTCTTATTCGCATCTCTCGTGATGTAACCTTTGATGAGGGTCAACCCTTCTACACATCCAACTCCTTCCACGAATTCCACCTCATTTTTGTGTCCACCCCCATTCCTTCACTAGACTTGCATTCTCTATATACATTTTCTCTGTCAGTTTTACCTTCTAGTGTGTCTCCTCCACCAGTTTCTGACACTTCCACTTTTCCCTTTCACTATAGTCGCCGACAGAGCGTCCCTTCTTGAATCCTCTAATCCTTTGTCATCCTCTCCTCCACTTGACCCTCCAGCCAGTACCACGGACTCTGACGATCGTTCTACTACATCACGGTATGTGATGAGGATTAAATTCCTAAATAATGATTTAATATTTAATTAAAGATCACATGGCCCTTATTATCGTAACCCCTGTGGTTAAAGACCCCTGTGGTCGTGAGAATCCCATGGGTTGTTGTACGAGTACCCTGGTCGGAGAGGCACTGTACCTATTGTCCGACCAGATAACTGCTTGAAGAATCTTTGAATTGGTACTTGTACCCGATTCTAAGTATATTCCTTCCTTGTAATGAATGAGATACGTGTCTTATCTGCTCCAAACCACACGATGCTTTTTAGCCCTAAGTCACTGTCAATAACTACTACACAGTTTTTACCCATGTTCGTCTCCCACTGACATTAACCGACGATCTGGTGTTCTTTCACTGACAACAACTGCTCCCCTAACCAGACGCGTCGTTTCCATAAGATGTCTTCTCCAGAAATAACTGACGCCTCTTCGCTAATATTTAAGTGTGGACGACGAACAACATTACAAGAGAACAACTGAAGCACAACAAACAAGGCGAATGAGAGGACAAGTGATTCAATATCACTATAGACAACTCAATTTCTCCAAGCAATATACTAGTGTAATTAGGGCTAGTCTGTCGTCTTGCCAAAGGCATCTCTGTAAAAACCAGTTCATTGTAATAAAAAGCAACCCTATTCTACTCCAAGAATTCTCAGCGATTTTCCTTATTTCATTTTGTAAGATCGGCGTCTTGATCGTCAACAGTATGCCCCACATGATAGTTCTTCTATTCAGGCGCCGGAGAGATGTGATTTTTCTCATGCAGGTGCAGTATATGAGCTGGGTACCTATCAGGAGGCAACCAGTATACCTGAGTAGTAGTTGGCCCTGACTAAGGAGCTTACAGAATTAAAGTGTACATGCACTTGGGATCTTGTTACACTACTAGCTGGAGCTGCTCCTATAACTTGCAAGTGGGTGTACAAAGTAAAGACCAAGTCAAAAAGTTCAGTGGAGGGATACAAGGCTCATCTTGTTGCAAGAGGTTTTCAGCAGGCTTATGGTCGAGATTATGACGAGACTTTTACTTCATTTTCTCATATGACTACAGTCTGTACTTTCGTTGATGTTGCAACGATACGCTTATGGATTATATCTCAGATGGATGTCAAGAATGTCTTTCTTGATGTTGATCTAGATGAGGAGGTCTATATGCAGTCATCCCTAGGTGTTGAGACTCATATAGGCTATGTTTGCCGTCTTAGACGTGCTCTGTATGGTCTCAAGCAGGCTCCTCGTGTTTGGTTCGAGCGTTACAGTTCTGTGATTTGAGCTGTTGGTTTCACTCCAAATGAGCATGGCCCTGCCTTGTTTATTCACACTTCTCAGCAGGGTCGTACTTTGCTTCTGCTATATGTAGATGATATGCTGATCATATGAGATGACATGGACAATGTGACTTTTGTCAAGAAGAAATTGAGCGAACAATTTATGATGTCATATTTGGGGCCATTAAGCTATTTTATGGGGATTAAGGTTCATGTTGATGGTGATGGCTGCTACCTCTCTCAATATCGCTACGTTCAGGATCTGCTCGCCCGCTCTTGTATGACTAATACTCGCAATGTTGTCACACCCATGGAGCTCCATCTGCAGCTTCGTCCTACAGACAGTGTACTACTGATAGATCCTTCTCTCTATCGTCAGCTTGTTGGGAGCCTGTTTTATCTTACTATCACCAGGCCAAACATTGCTCATGTTGTTCATATGCTTAGCCAGTTTGTCAATGCTTCCACCTCAATCTACTATGGTCATATTCTTCGTGCGCTGAGATACTTGAGGGGGACTGCGTTCAAACATATGTTCTATGCCAGTTCGAGTCAGCTCTAGCTCCACGCTTACTCTGACTCCACTTAGGCGAATGATCATGTTGATTGCCGATCTATCACTGGCTACTACATCTTTTTTGGTATTTCGCTTATTGCCTGAAGTCCAAGAAGTGAACTACAGTGTCACACTCTAAAGCAGAGGTTGAGTTTCGAGCCCTTGCCGCTAGATTGTTTGACTTTAATGGCATTTGGTTGATCTTGATGTTATTTGTGATAATCATACACCTTTGTTTTGTGACAATACAAGTGTCATTCAAATTGCTAGTAATCCAGTTAAGCATGAGTTGATAAACACATTGGTGTTGATGTATCATTCACGTGGTCTCATTGTCAGCAGTTAACCATTGACCTCCAATATGTACCATTTGAGCTTTAAGTTGTAGATTTCTTCACTAAGACTTAGAGTTGAGAACAACATCGACTTCATCTACTCAAACTCAATATGCCATAGCAAGCATATACATATCAAAGTCGCTAGTACATCCAAAACATCTCAGTGTACATGAAGCTTGAAATGTAGCAAAAGTGAGTAATACAACGGGTAAAATGCTAAAATTTGATCAGTTTGTCATTCTTGAGCCATAAGAGCATCTCTGATAGACCTTCAGTTAAGTTTCTTGGACTATAGCCCAGCTCCCTCTTGGCTTTGTCACATGAATATGCCCATTGATGTCTAAGAACATATACTGTCTGCAATCCACAGCATGTAGAATCTATTAAACACAACGTCACAACAGCAAGACCTATCTGCGAACAATAAACTTAAATACTGGAAATAGAGAATACTGGACATACAGGGTAACTGATAAGTGGGAGGTTTCCAGTGATGCGAGAAACGAAAACTGAAATCCACCCATATATTTCAATCACCCAGAGAGGTACATGGAATGAGGGTGCCTTTGTGTTTGTGATATTAGCAGCCATATCAAAAATCTGCATGAATGACTTGTTTTCTCCAGTGAGGAGGTATCTTTCGCCCACTCTGCCCTTCTCCATAGCTGCTATGTGCCCACTAACAACATCATCGACATGGCAGAATGATTCTCTATCATACCCATCTCCTATGTAACCAGGTAGACGGCCATTAAACCTTTCAATTAACTGCAAGAAGCACTGAGGTTCAATTTCTGCTCATGACTATTTCTCAGAATACTATATTTTATAATTCATGCACAAATACACAATAAATAACTAGATATTCACATATTTCATGGGTAAGAAAATTCTCTTACAATGCGGGAAACAAGATTCCCAGTTGTAAGTTTTCCAGGACCATACATAACTCCTGGGTAGACAACGGTGATTGGCACCCCCTCTGCTGCTGCCTGCAATGCGATTCTATCTGCAAGAACCTTTGATTTCTCATACTCTGTGCAAAATGTTTTCCCTTGATGCATCTGCAATTTAAAACAATTCAGCTGTGTCACAGTTTGTAGCATTTGTGTATAATTCAAATCACTAAGAGCTCCAATTCATCAAAAGGTGGTTGAGTTAGAAATTTTACTAGCAGTCAGCCGGGTGTTACTGTATCAAGCAGAATTGTTCTACAAGGGAAAGAAATATGTAGGGGTGAATGCTTTGGAAATAGGGTCAGTAACCAGAACAGTTAGGTTTCTAGATTTGCTCATTATAGAAAATCTACCCTTGTTCAATGGCAATCAAGTAAAACAAGTACCTATCTAATCATATATATCTTTTATGCCCCTCTGCAAACCAATGCCATCTTACTCTACTAAAATTTGATATATGAGAACACAAATGGGTAGAACAGAACCTATGGACCGATTTTGTAGCAAAAAAATCATTCATGAGGAAATATTATTATTTTATTTTCGCAGAAACTTGCAAAACCGAAAATGGCAAAAGCTGACACTGCTCAACATACAATTTTACCTGTGTCTCATCTGCGACATAACCTTCCGTTGGGCCAACTGCGAAGAATGATGATGTATAAATTATCTTCTTTACTGTTGGTGTTCTCTTGGCAGCCTTTAACACATTCTCAAGCCCTCCCACATTGACCTGTTGATCACAGCACAAAATGCTCATTTTGTTGTGCCCGTTTCTTATACCAAATTGTTAATACGCCTTTTCGTCTCATGCGCTGTCTTCTCAGTCAATTATTGTTTAATTTCTTATCTAAAAGATCAGCACATAGAAACCGAATCTCTAATCTTCTAACTACTGGGGAGAGGTTTGGTGCTTCTGACTAAATCACAAACATATTATTTTTTTAACCAGTTTGCCTTGTTAGCGCAACACCAATTTACATCACTTGGTAATTTCTTCCAGCTTGGTGCCTTCTTAGTTCTTACTGCCAAATTTTGGATGGTTTGAGCCCGTTCCATCCAAGGCAGCTTAAGAAGTTGGCACGATTTAGGATACACATAACAGATCCATGCTGAATCAAACAACCAAGCAGGCAAAGCAACATTACTGCTGTTTTTGGAACTGGGCACTAGAAAATCACAAATCTGATCACCATATTGAACAGGATTGGTGATCAGGATTCTCCAATAGGTAAAAAGGTTTGGCTTGACCTAGTTTTCTACAGCACCCCACCCTCTAATTCCTAGAAGACGACCTAAAAAAAATGGAACACTTGTTACTCATAGTCATACGTACGGTGATGAAAACGGAGGGGTCGGGGAGCCAGGGCTCCACGGCGGCGGCGACGTGGAACACCGCGTCGCACCCGTGGAAGGCGGCGGCGAGGGACTCCGCGTCGCTGACGTCGCCGTAGGCCAGCTCGACGGACTCCGGGAGGCCGGAGGCGTCGCTGGAGCGGCGGACGAACGCGCGCACGGCGTGGCCGACGCCGGCCAGCGCGGCGCACAGGCGGCCGCCGAGGTACCCCGTTGCGCCCGTCACCACCACCCTCATGCCGACGCTGACTAGTGTGGCACCAATAGATCAGCTGATCCAACTGGAGCTCGTCGGAAGGGAGCGCGAAGGACACAGGAACAGGACAGGATCTGCGTTGTGTGAGCTTAGGAGCGATCAATCAAGAGGATTTTTAGGGATTCGGGGTGGAACATTATCCCCATTTTAAAAGGGTTTTGGATTTTTCTTCAGTTAGCTTCCTCACTCATGGGCAAATCACGAGTTCCAGGAGAGCCACTCAAAGTCAACTCGCTCAAGGCAACACGCCCAACCTCACTCGACTTGAGCAAATATTTGGGCCATATCGTGTCCTCCTCTGCCCGCTCCCCGGCCCGGCCCGGATATTATTTTTGGCAGCCTTTTCCCCGAGAAACACGGCGGCGGTTGCTCTTCCCGACAAAAAAAACAAGGCACGCGAAACATTTCCCCCATTCCATCCACGTCCCCCGAAATTTACCGTTCTACCGGCTGCCTGTCCAACGGTCGATTTCC
Source organism: Hsuehochloa calcarea (assembly GCA_036346395.1). Lineage (NCBI taxonomy): Eukaryota > Viridiplantae > Streptophyta > Magnoliopsida > Poales > Poaceae > Hsuehochloa > Hsuehochloa calcarea. The sequence continues at coordinate 66,032,191 of CM070598.1, forward strand.
TCTGCCCCCTTAGCCTAGAAAACCCCCACCCCATGCCTCTCTCCCCTGGCTTAAACCCTTCCCCAACTTCGCGCTGCTGCTGCTCCAGCTTCTCTCTACACCACACACTTGACAGCGAGAGGGAGGGAGAGCGAGAGGGACGGAGGGATGGCGATCGAGAAGGGGATGTCGGCGTACGAGGCGGCGCGGGAGAGGACGGTGGAGGAGAACAAGCGCAAGATGGAGGCGCTCAACCTGCGCCACCTCTCCTCCGCAGTCACCGAGGCCCCCAAGACCCCCTCCCCCATCGTGAGGCCGCCGCCGCTATCCTCGTCCTTCGTGTCGTGTTCTACCGTAGTCGTTTATTGGATCGATTGCTGCTTGTTGCTTGCTTTCCACTCATCGATTGTGTCCTTTCTTCTTTGTTTGCGGCCGAGTAGAAGCAGAAGAGGCGCAGGATCGTCGAGGCGGCGGTCGTGACTCCCTCGCCTCGGAGGAGGTCACGGCGCCTTGCTAACCTCCCTGAGGTCAAGTATGCAGAGGTATATGTTCCTGGTTCTGCTCTGTTCCCTTAATTTATAAGGTTTAGGAATAAAAGCACCTATTTCTTGTGATTTACATATGCGCCACCGTCTCATATATTTCATTCGGTTGCATAATTGCATACATATCTTGTAAATTATCCAACATGGGATTTTATTTCTAGTGCAAGGCTGTCCGCGCAATTGATGAAGCTATATAGTAGATATTAGGCATTGTGGCATTGTGCCTACTGCTTAGCATACATGTTATCATCAATTGAAATCCATATGTTCTTTTCTGACAAGTGACTAGTAACATTCCTTGACACTTTACAGGTAGCACCAGATAAGGAGAGAATGAAAAGGTTTGTAAATATGTGCTACAAATAACATAGGAGTTCGAAATCTGTACTTCTTCCATTAAGTAACAAAATTGCATCCTGTCTATCCATTTTTCCCCTATAGGTCTCCTAGAAAACTATATGAGAGCATCTACTTGGCAAGCAAGAAAAGCCGTGGATCAATTTCCATGGAAGCTAGGTTGGAGGCAGCAAGAAAAGCAGAGGAGTTAGAATCACAGCTTGACCCTGAATACCCATCCTTTGTGAAGCCAATGTTACATTCACATGTGGTGCGAGGATTTTGGTTGGTGAGTGCTATACTATTATATGCCCTTTCCCAGCAAATTCTTAACTCACCTCGTGTGTACTAATTTTGTTGGATGACATGATCAAAAGGGCCTCCCTAGGCATTTCTGTGAGACATACCTGCCAAAGCATGATTCCATTGTCACTTTGGTGGATGAGAAAGACGAAGAATTCGAGACCAATTATCTTGCCTACAAGAATGGGCTGAGTGGTGGCTGGGCTGGTTTTGCTCTGTGTCATGGATTGCTGGATGGAGATGCGACAGTTTTTCAACTGATCAAGCCTACAGCCTTCAAGGTTATACAATCTACTGAACACTATATCTGATTAGTGTGGAGTTGTGAACTCTAACATGGTTTGTATCTGAATAACGTGTATAACAAATGAATTGCTTTTCAGGTGCATATAATCCGAGCAACTGTTGATGATGGCAATGAGATAACCGAGTGACTACACCGTGCAAGATCATTACTAACCTATCAAGAGATTGCAAGTAGGATTTTGGGCATGGTTTAGGCTTTTATCTATCAGGATTTCCTGCACGGTTGTTATGTATTATGTTTGTTTGTACACCAGTACTTCTAATGAGATCCCAGAGTTTCAGAATTCACAAACTTGGAGTAATCAGCTATTTCTGTGTCTGGCTACTGCATATTACTGTACTAAATAAAGTTGTTAATGGAACATGGTACACTTTTTGACTTTTAGATATATTAGGAAATGATTCCTTGACCTAACAATTATCCCTAAACCGTGCAAGATCATTACTAACCTATCAAGAGATTGCAAGTAGGATTTTGGGCATGGTTTAGGCTTTTATCTATCAGGATTTCCTGCACGGTTGTTATGTATTATGTTTGTTTGTACACCAGTACTGCTAATGAGATCCCATAGTTTCAGAACTCACAAACTTGGAGTAATCAGCTATTTCTGTGTCTGGCTACTGTGTATTGCTGTACTAAATAAAGTTTTTAATGGAACATGATACACTTTTTGACTAAATAAAGTTTTTAATGGAACATGATACACTTTTTGACTTTTAGATATATTAGGAAATGATTCTTTGACCTAACAATTATCCCTAAACTAAAGCCGTCTGATGCAACATGTACAGAAAAAAAAAACTAAGAAAAAGGACACAAATGGCTCAAAAGGATGCCACATATCACATCAATCTTCAGCTCACATACAACATCATACATCAATGTCATCCTACACTTTCGGAAGCCTTCAGTTTTCTCCCTTCATCATTAAACTGTATCTTCTGTATACATAAGTGCAGCATTATATTGAAAATTAGCATCACAATATTTCCTCCTTGGCAGCATCAATCAAGTTTGTTCCCTTCAGTCCTGTGAATTGTTCATGCAAACCATATATCAGGACAAAAAAAGGGAACCAAAGTGAATATTTTGGTACTCTTCATACCTCAAGTCAAGTCCAGATTTGGTTTTCAGGCTCTCTGGTATCTGCCCCGAGAGATTGTTGTTGTTCAGGTATCTACCATTGTCCAGAGCAAATGCACGAGGGAAAGAAAAATAGGGATATTTATTATCTGATAGGCACCACAAAAAGAGAAATTGAGTACTTACAGCTCCTTTAGATTGTTGAGTTTCCCCAGTGATGGTTTGATCGCTCCACTAAACTGATTGCCATCAAGATGCCTTTTTGAAATATAGGAAAGTTAGAATGAAGGAGAAGAATCCTAGGAAGAACAAGTCAGGTATGCATTGAGCTTACAATGCAGTTAAGATGTGCATGCTGCTTAAGTCAGGTATGGGGCCTGAGAGTTTGTTGCCACTGAGATAGCTGCAGGGAAAATTCAGGGGCAAAATTAGACATAATGCTTATCCCTTTCGTTCATTCGGTTCACATGGTTTGGTTTATGTCAATCTTACATGGTTTTCATCCCAGACAAATTTCCAATGCTGTCGGGAAACGATCCTGAAAGACCGTGATTTTTTAGATCCCTGTAGTACAGAAAAGGGGTCATATTATCACAGCAATATCCAACATTTTGGTAGCTTATTTACTAAGTTGTAATGACATTATATCAGCCAAACAAGAATACCAATGCATTCGGCAAAGTAAGGCAAAATATATCGCTGGATTCTGAACATTGTTGGTAACTGACTGCAACATATACGAGTTTATCCCATGCCGATCGTGGTAATCTGAATACTTACAGTGACACGACGCGCACGGGTGAGCCCTCGGAGCAATCAACCCCAGTCCATGAGTTCTGCCGCGGCAGGCATGGGTCGCCGGCCCAGTCTGGAGGTGGGTTCTTGAGGCTCCTCGCAAGATCTTCCATTGCAACCACTGCACAAGTGAAAGCCCTATACTTTTTCATCACCAAACCATAAATCTCACAAACTGAAGGAGACATTTTTCTTCCTGAAATTTGCAATCACCATAATGCAGAAAAACTATTGGCATATGAACAGCCTGAAAATGCATACCATCTCTAGTGGCCGTCCTGCCGCCGATTGGCACAATCTGGTAGATCTCGCCGGCATTGATCAGCGGCCCGACGGGGGCCGTCTCGTTGGGCGTGAGCACGATCTCTGTCTTCCCGGATAGCTGCATCGTGTTCGAGTACACCATGACGCCGGCCGCCGAGGCGTTGAGCCCCCGGAAGAACTCCTTCCCGTTCACCGCCACGTCGAACACGCGCCAGCTGTACGGGCTCGCCGTGCGCGAGTCCTGGAAGTAGAGCGCCACGTAGTAGCTCGCCGCGGGCAGCTCCATCGGCGGCCACTGCACGGACAGCTTCTTCCCCCGGCTCGTCGTGACCCCGCCCTTGAGCGCCTTGGCCGGCGGCATGTTCCAGAAGTCGTCCGGCGAGATCGCCGAGTGGCTCTCCACCGTCGGGTTGCCGTCCGTGAAAGGCGCCCAGTACCGGTTGTACTGGTCATCTGGATAGCTAGAATGCCAACCAGGTCATGTTAGGATCCCCCCCTTACGCGCGGGCGCGCACACACAAACACGCGTGCTGTGCTGATGGGGTGCATTACGGACGTGCGTACGTACCTAACGATCTCGCCCTTAGCGCCGAACCGGTTGCGTGCCACGGTGCTCATGACGTACTTGCCAAAGTCGGTGGTGTTGTACATGGAGTCCTCGAGGTTGACGAGCTCCAGCGACGAGATGAACGGGCTGGACGCGGTGTCGGGCCGCCGCGCCAGGCACACGCTCATGGTCTTCCCCTGCGCCTGCGCCACCATCTCGAAGTAGGTGGACATGCCGCGCCGGAAGTTGTCGGTGGTGTTCACGGCGCTCCATCGGGTGCCGTCGACGATCTGGTCGAACACGGGGGGCTCGCTGCCGCCGTCGAAGCCGCCGTAGAAGTAGGTGGTGCGGACGAGGTAGCGCGAGCCCTTGACGACGGGGAGCTGGTAGCAGTACTTGCGGGCGGTCGCGTCGGGGAAGTAGCGCACGGTGGAGAGGACGGGGAGGATGCTGGGCTTGTCCACGGCGGAGACGTTGCCGACGGCGATGAAGCCCTCATCCTGAATCCACTTGATGCTCCCTATCTGCTGTTCCTTGTCCGACCCACAGTTTATGTAGAACCCTATCATGGAAACACAGCTTATGTTGCATGCGTTCGTGGTTTCATTTCATCAACGAGGACATGCAAGAAGAAGACGAGATGGTGGGACGATGCACAAATTACGTACACGTACCTCTGGGTTGTGGGACGGCGGCATGGGAGGAGGGAAAGGTGGCGACGAGGAGGAAGAGGAGGGGGAAGGCAATGGGGCTTGTCATCGTAATGTCATAATAGGATTCGGAGAGCAATGGAGCACCCGCGAAGGGGAGGCTCCGAAGGAGAAGAAAGGGGGGTCAGGAAGGGAGGAGCGATGTGTTTATGGATTGCAACGCGCGCCGCTTGCCGGTGCGCACGACAAACGGAGGGGGATGGTTGGCTGGTCTTGGTTCAGTGCTTAATTATAGCAAGGTTGAAGGGGTCAATCTTATTCTTTGGGGAAGAAAGCATATGGTTCAGTGGGAAGGGTCAAATTTAGTGGGGAAGAACACATGCATGGTCTGGTATGGTTTTGATGGTCGTTTATGCACATGAGTTTGGGCCGGGGCAAATAGTTGAGGATGATCTTCGATTAATTTTGCACATTTGTAGCACATGATTTTCGTTTACACAAAGACTCTTGCATGTTGCTAGTCTGTATCTTGCAACCATCAGGTGGAAAAGAATCATAACTCATACGCCTCTCTTTTTAATTTTGTTAGACAGTTCGACCTTCAATATTTTGGGCACTAATTTTGTCTTACATAACAGCTCTAGCTAGTGCTGTTAGAGGCAAAATACTTCCACCCTATCCAGCTATGGACCCCCTTTTTTTTTAGATCAAGCCATAAGCTCTTCCATTCATTCCTCAAATATGAGTACAGTCATGCCGAATACAATCAGCAGGAAATGCAGTAGTTTGAATTGTTTAAAGATTACATTACCCCAGACCAAGCAATTAATCGGAATTATACGGACAACTTGATGTTCACGCTAATATATGTATGTGTTTGATGGTAATAGTATTCACTAGGATATTTGAACTCATAATATTGTCAGAACTATCAAACATACTTCTACCAGTACCAGTGACTTCATTACTAACTCAAAAATCTGCAAGATTTGATCGGTGGATAATTATAGTTCTACACCGAAGTACAGTGCACTTGTGCACATCATAGTTCAAAAGCATGCAGAGTGACATAGACTTAGGCCCTGTTTGGTACAGCTCCAGATTCCCATTTTTCAGATTCTGCTCCTGATTATCTGAGAATCCACTTCTCTAATAATCTAGAGCTGTTCGTTGAAACCGTTTGGCTGGTAGGTTGGCTCCAAAAACCATATAAGGGAGGATTAGAGGCAAATACATCATGTCATCCCTGGGTATAATACTTCAATTGTATTTGTGTAATTCAGTAGTATTTGCAGGTAAAAACCTTCAACTTCAAATGATATTTTCGTTTATGAAGATTGGATTCTGACGAGAATCTGCTGGGAGGTTGCTTCTTGTTGCTAGTTTATTTTTGAGACAGCTCATCGCGAGAAGTAGAATCTAGTGGTTTTAAAAATCAAAGTGTTTGGTACGTTTTCATGAAAATCGATTGAGAAATTGAGAGTGAAAACTGTACCAAATATGATCTTAGACTAGATATACCAAACCAAAAGAACTAGTTGTAACTCGCAGTACCGCAGAACGAGGCAGAGCAAGAGACAATGCACTGGAATACGGATCGCTGCTCTATCTGGGCCGCTAATGGGCTTTATCCTAGGCCCACTGGAGAATACCAACGGGTGCGCGCGGCGGGCCGATCGGCGAAGGCGTGGATGTGGGCCGCTTCTGGGCGAGCAAACCAAGCATGCACGATATGAACAACTTCGACCATAGGATAAACTTAATTACTCATTATTCAACCAAAGTGTGTCTGCTCCCTCTCCCTTATGTATATATGAACAAAGAAAAAAGAAGACCAAAAAATCAAAATGCGGCGAGCTCGGCTGCCATTCCGGCCCGCGCGGCCGACGAATTAGCTACGTACGTACGTATTTATCCATCGAAAGACCCCTCCCCTCGCCACGATCGAGCTCATCACTCCCACTTGCGGGGGTCGGTGATGTTGATCTTCCAGTGCTGGTCGGCGAACCCGGCCTCCTCGGCGAGGTGCCTGTCCCACGCGATCTCGATCTTCCTCCGCTCCGACAGGCCGCACGGCCCCCGCATCACCTGCCCCATCTCGTCGTACACCTGCCACCACCGCGCGTGCGCCTCGTCGCTGGCGTACACCCACTGGTCCCCCACGTTCCAGTTGCAGTCGTAGTCCCGGTAGCACGTCCACGGCTTCAGCCCCAGGTAGTGGATCGACCACACCTCCGCCGGCTCCGCCCGGAACAGCCGCTCCTTGAGCGCCCGCTCCCCCGTCGTGTTCGCCCAGAAGTTCTTGAGGTAGTTCACCCGCCGCGGCAGCCGGTGCCACCACACGAACACCTCGTTCAGGAACCCCTGGTCGCCGCCGTTGTATGACCGGATCGTGCGCCGGTTCCGGATCAGCGCGTCGAACGTGCACTGCGACGGCTCGATCACCATGATCCCGGAGTTGAACAGGGACCCGTCGTTTCCCACCGCCGTCAGCTGCGGGAACCGGAACAGGACGTCCAGGTTGCGGAGCACCAGGATGTCGGCGTCCACGAACACCACGCGCTCGTACTCCGACAGCTGCCACAGCCGGAACTTGCTGTAGTTGTACTCGTTGTACGTGCCGCGCGCCGCGCGCGGGTTGCGGATGCGCTTGATCTTGCGGGGGATCCACCCCGCCGCGGTCAGCGCGCGCAGGGCGGGCTTGGAGACGGTGTGGTCGTGGAGGAGGACCAGGTCGCGGGTGGAGCCCGCGCGCCGGATGCTCTGCGCCAGCACGATGGCGCCGCAGAGGTACGTGTCCGACGAGTGCAGCACCGTGGCGTACGCCTCGCGCCGCGGGCGGCCGGGCGCCGCCGCCGCGAGGTCCGACACGTTGAACACCTCGTGGATGCCTGCGTGTTGCATTGCACGTACACATTGGTTAGTTTGCAGAACGTGAATACAAGAAAATGGCAGGGCATGGTAAAACGGTAACATATAGATAATCAAATGTGCATGTACACTTTGTTGGTGATCGATATGATTGGTGCTTTACACTTGTTGCCTATTTGCAGCACGCGCGGTAGTAATTAGAACATGCATATCCCGACAAGTGCAACGAAATCGATCTGGCCAAGTACTTGAAAACGCACAAGTCGCGCGCGGAACTGAAGCCTAGCTTCGAACAAACCAGAAGTGCTCGAGAAGTCAAAGCCAGCAACAGAAACTTCCCTCATTTGGGGTTAACTCCGAAATAAATACGTCTCGTCCAAAAAAATTCAGCAACAACATTTGATCAATTGGACAAATCATGTTCTAAATTTGGACAAAATTATGTCCAAATTTTGGTTAAATTACGTCCAAATTTCAAACCCCCCCCCCTGTTTGACCATTTTCACCGGAATTATAACCGAAACTCTGAAGTTTCAGTAATTTCGGGCCTTTCGCCCCCTAACAGAATAAATTGCAAAAGCGAAACGAGTTTTCGCTGTATCGGATTCGGAGTACCTTGTGATGTTGCGTACGGTTGGTATCGGCTGGTCATCAACCGTGTAGAATGAATGTAGTAGCATGCAAGTATTAATTGGTGCATGCACAAGCTAGCTATCAGATGCCTGGCCGGCCACCAAACGAGTCTAGTTTAATCAATCTTGTCGATGTATATATATGACATCATAGTGTTCGATCAGACGGATGTAACGAACGGAGGTGAAAGACTTCCAACCAGAAACGTTAGGTGAAGAGGCCCCAGTCTCTAGCCTGTCATATATTTTATTTTCAAGTTTCATTTCCGTGTGCAAGTTACACACATATGTATATACTTCTTACCATGGTATCCTAGCTAAGACGTACTATATGGGCGGTTGCATACATGTATTCGGCATCCTCTTGATTATCAGATTCACTCAAGACCTGAAGTGTTGCTTAATTAGTAACCTTTTCTTCTTCTTCTTCTTTTGCAAACACTAACAGTAAATTGATCAATTGGAAGGCACACCTACCTAGATCTATCTGCAAGGACAGTTTCAGGCTCTGTTTTGGATAACATTGACGCTGATAGATAGATCCATGATTACCAATAGAAGTTTCCATGGTGTGGGGGTGCTTTTGTGCTGGTTAATTAATGCTAGGCTAACAAGCTTTAGCTATAATCTAACCTGGCCGGACCAATTTCAGGAACGGCACTTCGATACCAACGGTTGCAAATATATGCCATATCGTTATGTAAAAGAAAGTACTGTGTTGGTATAATCAGCATCATCATCCAGGCGTACAGCAGAATTAATCACCAAGCTATGATCAGTCAGTGAGATTACACAACTTGTAGGCTTTGGTTTGAAGCTTTCTTCCCAGCTAGCCTCAATTAATCGTCGCCTGGGGCATCGACCAGATTCTTCAAGTTTGGTGCGAATGGGGACTATTAACATTGTTTTTCCAAAAAAAATAAAAATAAAGTTGAGTGATGATGAGAGTCGATGCATTATCAGCTCGTGGCCCTTGGCAACATTTCCCGACCAGATTCTTATGTTCCTCTAGATGGCTAGCTTGCCCTACACACCCCATTAACTCGTCCCTCCACTGATCATATGCCGCACGCATTACAAAAGAAAAAGGGGGGAAAAGAAGCATAATTATGTGCTGTATTGACGCTTCAATGCCATTAGGTGCAATGTTATGTCTCTAACACAGTTCTATAACACATGCCTAAACAGTATACGTCTTAGTCCGATGCTAATAATGTTCTATATATATATATTCGTTTTCTGCTTATGCGCATGCATGCCATTGGCGTTTTTTTATACATATATATTATTGTTAACACAACTAAGTATATCTTTTTAACCTTATCTATCCGAAACCTAATATGCGCAAATAATTCTCCCGAGAACGTGGTTTGCAAGAAAGAAAATGTTGCAATAGTAGAAGGGCTTACGATACAATTTTGCCTTATTACTATGTAAAATGGATTTAAAAATTATAGATTTTGTATGATGAATTTGTAAATTAATGTGCTAATGGGAAGTCGAAAATAAAACTACACAACAAAACTTTGTTAGTTTTTTTTTACTTCTGGAGTTAATTTGTATATGTGCTAATGCGGATCCTGCCTATATGTATCTTGTGTTGCTGACTCGGTTTTCTTTTGATTTCTGGAAGTACCCTATGTCACCGGCCCGTCCGTATCCATGTCTAACTTTTTTTTGGAGATGCATATCTATCTTAGTTGATACAACTGCTACATGTTAGTAGTTAGTATGGGTGCAACAAGACGCTTGACTTACATGCATGCGGTGCAGCACGACCGACACTAGTATGTTACCCGAGAACGGGGACATACTCCGGCCGGCCAGGGCCTAACCGAACGCGGCGGCCGGAGAAATTAGTATTGCGGTTACGTACGTACCTCCGGGTCCCCAGAGCGGCAGCGCGAGGTTGCATGATCCGACGGGCAGCCGGAGCTTCTCCTCCAGCCGCTCCACGTCGACCCTGTACATCCACCACTCGCCCTCCCTCCCCACAACCTCGTCGCACCGGAACAGGTCCATCATGGGCTCGCACTCGCTCCGCAGCACCACGCGCACCCTGCCGTCCCCGCCGCCGCGCCTCCCCTTGCGCGCCGCCAGCTGCGCCGCCACCAGGTGCACCTGCAGCCTGAACACGTCGCGGTTCCACCCTTTCGCCGTCCGGTTGCACGGCAGGCTGGCCACCACCACGTCCACGTCGCCGTACCGGGAGAAGTCGGGCATGGGGAGCTCTGGGCAGGACGGCCCCTCGTCGTCCTCCTCCTCGTCGATCCACTCCGGGAAGAGGTCTGACCACTGGAACACGTCGGACACCCGCTCGAAGTCGACGGCCACCGCGTCGCCCTCCACGCCCAGCGCCAGCAGCTCGTCGCGATCGATGTTCACCAGGCCCATCCGCTGCCGGCCGCGGAGCTCGTCGAACATGGTCGGCGCGCGCCCCGCGTTCACGATCCTCTCCGCCGCAACTTTGTTCGCCGGCGCTCCTCCCAGCTGCAGGCACACGAATGTTAATCACCATGCATAGGCTCTCTAATATATAATCGGATCATCAATAAATCTCACTGACGCGGCCAGCCGGATCGTCAATAACATTAAGAGCGTAACGTTCACCACCGGTGGACAGGACTCACCTTACCTTCCGTGAGAGCTGGGTCGGGCAGGCGTCGCGGAAGGTGCAGCGGACGAGTGATGCGGCGCCGTGGTCGAGGAGGTACGAATACTTGGGGTGGAGGAGGAGCGCCATGTAGGCGAGGAGGAAGAATGCGAGGAAGGCGGCGTTGAGCTTGACGACGGCCGCGGCCCGAAGCCCGGCGGCCGGGGACTTGAGCGCCTCTCCGGCGCCGTTGGTGGTCACCCCCATGCTGATGGCGCGCGCGGTTGATCGATGCAGCTGCCTAAGCCTAAGCCGACGCGCGTGGCATGCGCGGGATATATAGGGGTGGCACTCGCTTGTAGGGCTAGTAGTCAGGTCAGGTTCGAGGTGTGAGTGAGCGGCAAGATTGTAAGGCCGGCCGGCCGAATTAGCAGGATTCAATAAGCAGTGGTTGGGGACGGTGAGGTGGAAAGGGACGCTTGAAAGGATGGGTGCAACGAATCAAGGGGCGACGTGTCAAGTTACTTCAGTCTTAGTGAGTTTTGAATTATGTATAAATATTTGAGAATATATTTACATATCTTATTAATTATTTAGATTTTTGAAATATTCTAAACATTAGAAATGACAATAGAAGGTTGAAGGGAAATACAACACGAGGACATAATTGAAGTATGAGTTTTGATAGAAAAAAAAATCATTGAGCATAATAAGTTGTTAGGGTTCTTAGAAACTAATCATTCTCTATCATTCATGGATCATATAGCTGCATGCCTATATTCTTACTCTATTAGTTTTTTTTTCCAAAATGTATGTATGCACATATAACTCTATTTATTCTCAAGCAATACGTGTTTATGTGTGCGGCAAATTATCTTATGAGTTTATATGGTATTAGAGTACCTTTGCTCATGCATACACCGATGCACCACGGGCAACCTACCTTGAAGTTATCTTCAGTCATATACCGGCTACCCCACCGAACCGTGTGTCTTCTATCTCTTCTCGCTATCATAATTTTTTTGCTTCAACCTCCAACAGTAAGTCTAAATCTTGATCGATCTCTCAACTGCTACCCCTTCCAATGAAATACTTTACCACATAGTTATCTTCTACTTCTCCTCAATTATTGTTTAATGCTAACCATTGTAACATCAGCACGCATACATATACAACCATCATCGATCCTAGTTGGGGACACGTGTCACATTCTCTCCGGTGACCCAAGCATATTCCCTACCACCGCGCCATCTCCACTTCAAGCTTTTTTGCTCCTCTGCCTCTGTACATCCGCGCTTCTATTCGTACGGATGCATGCATGTACATACACATGCCTGGTGTTATACATGTTTGATATCGTCTTCTCTCGTGTCGGTCGCTCCTCTTCTTCGACGCTGGCCAACTCAATGTTGTGGCTTCCTCACTAATCGCGACAACCACTCATCTTCACTGATGTTGACATGTCTGCTTTAGTCGTTGTCTAACGATATGGAGAATCTTTTCGCCATCGCCGGAGACGACATGCCCCTCATCAGTGATGGCTCGATATCGTCCATAGCTTGTCTTCAATGCAAAGCTTCATATCCTCTCTGTTAGGGCTTTTCCATCATCAAGCTTCTTTGGCCACTAACTTCTTTAACAACGCTGACACTTACCAGTTGTCATCCCTTTGGCTCCTTCAATAGTAGACTTTCTCTTCAATGGCTCCAGCTAGCAGCACGACATTGATCTAGTTGAACAGCTAGTGTGAGCAGTAAGTACATCATTGTACTCATCTTCGTCATCGCCGCCTCAGCTCTTCGCTTCTCCGTGGGTAATGTCTTCTTGTAGGACAGATTGATGTCATTGCACTTGTCGATGTTTTAATATTGAACTTATGACATGAATGCTAGGGGGCTCCTTGATCGCGACTACACAGAATGGGACACAGTGATTTAGACTGGTTTGGGCCTTCTCCTAGGAGAATAACAATCCTAGTCATGTGTTCTTGTATTGATTGTGTTTACAATTAGAAAGAAGTCACCGAAGGCTATAGCTAATGACTCATGTCTGTTCCGTCGCTTGCCCCTCTTTCCATCGACATCATCATTTACATAGCATCTGAGGGGGCGGTAGTTATTCATGCCAGGAGGCGCCCCAATGATTGATGAATTGCGTACGTTGATGGTGGTTACTGTCAGAGAGATTATTCCCCACATTCGCATTGCGGTTATGCCAGAGACAGAGATCAATACATGCAGTTATACTAGAGAATGAAGACACATATTTACTACTGCATGTAATTAAACACAATGTATAAAGTTAAAGAATCTAGGCCCATCATTATGCGTTAATGAAATATTTTGATAATTAATGACAATAGTTATATGGACTAATATTTTCTTAAGTTGGTGAAATAGGTTAAGTCACATATTGATGAAGGAAATTAATGGCTCAATGTGTTGAAGTTCATCAAATCAAGTGAGTGGCGTCATGTGTTGAGGGTCAAGTCAAAAATCCGATCTTGGAGAGAAGATGTGGATCATGATTCTAAAACTCCAAGTGAATACGCAAGGCAAATGTATATCTAGCATAGGCAAGGATATATTTTCTTAGTCATTTTACCAGCCTCGGTGTTTGGTGTGGAGACCAAATTGGTAGTATAGGTTGTCGTACTGTTAAGAGGGGTCTTGATTAGTAGTTTGAGTGTGTCTTGTGTTGAAAGCTGTTAGTGCTTGCTCTATCTCTCTTTAGCATGTTGCCGATATGTGCGCATGTGTTTTACAAATAGTCGAAGCTCATGTATAATCCTTGTAGTATGTGACTTTTGTTTACAAATGTGTTTTGTAAATGGTTTAAAGTCCATGTATAAAATTTCCTTATGGCGTGATTCTAAAAGTTGGCACATGTGGTTTGCACTTTGTTGAGAATTATGCGTTCATACCTTGTTGGCATCACGTATCAATTTGCAAATGTGTTTTGCAAAATTGAGTTGAAGCGATTTGCAAAATCAGCTTTTGTTATTCTTGACCGGACTGACCGTGATGGCAAGACCGGAACCCTGGTCCTTTGAAGCGGACAACTTTTTCCAGAGAGCCACTGTTTTGCAATGTTGCTGGCCGAACTGATCGTAAGTATAATCCCGGACTGACCGGGCCCCCGGTCTGAGCAGGGTGATCAGCTTTTTCGAGGGACTCTCTTTTTGGCTTCAACTCTTCTCTATTCTGTTATCCGGACTAACTGGAGTTGGAGGACCGGACTGACCAGACTGGACCTCTAGTCCATTGATGCAGTCAGCTTTTTCAGAAAAGGTCGTTTTGGGGTCTTGCAACTTAATTCTCCGTGACGGACTAACCGCAGTGTTTTCACTTGTCAGACTGGAACCCCGGGTTGACCAACGCAATCAGCTTTTTCCAGTAGCAAGTCTTTTCCATTTTGAAAATCTTTTGAACCCAGTCTGACCGGACCTTGAGTGGGTGGGTTGACTGGACCTGGCATAACAATTAGATTCTGTAGCAATGATTACTGCAGAGTTTACCGTTACACTATACTACGGTCTGACCGGCCCTATGCCTGCGGTCTGACCAACCTTCCTGTTTTTGCACAAATTCTTCTCCAACGGTTAGTTTTTGTGTGTGGGTGCATAAATACCCCTTGTGGCTAGTTGTGGGAGGAATGGACATGCCATTTTTGTTCCCCTAGAGCAAAGAGCAATCCCTCTCCTCTCTTTTGTGCATGTGTTGCATTTGGTGAGCTTAGATAGCAAAATCCTAGTGCATGTGTTGCATTAGGTGTTGGATTTAGTATCTATTGAACTTAGACACTTGATTCATTCAAGTGAGTGTCTCCGATGTGTTACTCTTGGTGTTTGCCGACACTTAGACGACTTAGAGGAGTTGAGCCAGTGATCTTCTCAAAGAAAATTGTGAGAAGACCCAAGCGGTTGTGAGTGGCTTGGTGCTCGCCATCTCTGGAATAAAGGAAGAGCATCCCCGAGTGGATTTAAGGTGTAGGATTAATTTGTGGAGCATGTCCAATTCATTTGGGCTTACCTCAACGTGGACTAGGAGAAACTGGCAAGTTTCTGATCACCACGGAAAAAAGATCAAGTATTCTTGTAGTTTGCTTTCTTGAGCTTTACTTTCTTGCAATGTACATTTATAGAATTGAATTAATTACTTGTCTTCTTAGGATTGCAATCATTGTATTAGTCTTACTTGTCTACTTAGGATTGCAATAATTGTATTAGTCTTAGCTTGTTGGTATACTTAGTCAAGACTGGTTGATTTAGGTTTTAATTGAGCAAAACCGAATCGATTTACAATTCCATATAAAACTTGGTTTTAGCCAAAAGATTTTTTTAAAACACATATTCATCCCCCTCTAGTTGGTCTCCTTGATCTTACAAAGATCCCTAGTTGATTAGGTCCACATGTCTATGGTCCTTATCGACCATAGGGTGGTCGTGATTGATCTGGTCATAGTAAAACTTACGACCATAAGATGATCGTAATAGAACTTACAATCAGTAGGTGGGATCGTAGATGATCTTACGACCATAAGATAATCATAGTAGAACTTATGATCAGTAGGTGATCGTAGAAGATCTTATGACCATAAGATGGTAGTAGAATGACTTACGAATACTAGGTAATTATAATCTTTCTCGTCATTAGTGATAAGGGGTACCTCTAGAGGTTGCGGGAAGACCTTATTATCTATAATGAATATTATAGACAAATAGTTTAATTAATTGAGAATTATTAGATCAACGTCATCTGGTACCCGAACTTCGAGTGAAAATAACTTACTTGGAAAAGAGGTCGTAGGATTATGGTCTAAGATAGAGTGTCTTCGACTGTTTTTTTACCAGAAATTGACTTGGTCAAGAAATATATTTTTACTTGAGTTGTAAAAATAAAGTTTCCTTTTCTCAAACAGACAAAATAAAGAATACCAACCGCCTCTTACAACTTCTGTCCGTTGGGAGCGGTTCCCCGAAGAGATTGTAACTATTGGGATCCCATGATCATTTACTCCAGACATGTGGTTATAAATAGCCAAGGGGGGAGGGGTAAAGTTAGTTTTTTTACTTTCCCCAATAGTTCCAATTCCTTGAGTTCTTGCTTCCCTTGTTTCCACCTGAATCACGATTTCCTTCAAATCTCTTCGAATTCAAGTCAAACCTCTTCGAATCCAACTCAAATCGCTAAAGAAATGGTCGAAGCCATTTCCAAGTGGAAGAGATCAGAGATGGATGTCAAGAATATGACATCTCTCGTTGCTGCGGGGAAGATTCCAAGTGAGTCCTAGTGAAATGGACCGATGTTGAAGGAGAGCATTGGCCATCAGAGGAGGTGGGAAAGATCCCAGTTTTCTAAGCATACTACGAGTGCAGCCTTCGACTGCCTGTGCACCCATTCCTAACGATTGTGCTCGAGCACTTCGGGGTGGGGTTGGTGAACTTGGTTCCCAACTCCATCACGATGCTGAGTGTTTTCGTGTACTTGTGCGAGACATATCTGGGAATACATCTAGATCTGGGCCTCTTCAAGTACTATTATGGAATGGGTAAGCACCGGTCGATTACCAGCAGCTACGGCTTCCAACTCCACAACGGGATGTCGAGGGAGTATATCCTCATGTTTACTCGGTCGTCATGGCCGGGGTGGAGGAAGAGGTGGTTCTACTGGACCATGACTAAGGACGACAGTCTCTACTTCAAGGGCAAGCCTGCGGAGAAGAAGAAGACTTGGGACTCGACTCCAAACAACCTCGACCACTTAGCCCCCTTCATTCAAGCCATCAAGGACTTTAGAGAATAAGGACTAACAGGATGGCATGTGGTGAAGGATTTCATCACACGCTGCATTAGCCCCCTGAAGAATCGAGTACATCCGATGTGGAAGTACCCAGGGGCTAAAAATTCAACCAAAGACTACGAAGAAGTTAATTTTTTTAATGTGATCATTTTTATTTGATTTGAGTACATTTATTGATTGTGATCATTTTTATTTGATTTGAGTACATTTATTGATTGCATTCTTCCATTCGTAGATCTGTCACAGAGGGAGATTGACGCTCGGGTCAAACTCATATATGAGAAGGCCCCTACGATCATAGAGGGAGCTCCTCGGATACTGGCGGTTGTATCCGAAGAGGAGAGAACAAGACGGCTAAAGGTAATCAACATTTGTATTGATTTCATCTAGGGATTAGTAGTCGTAGTTTTGACCACTTATTAACTCTTGCTTCATGACCTTTTGCAGCAAGTTGGCGCAACAGATCTTCAAGATGTCCCCGAGATCGACTTGTGGTCTGATGAAGATGACTCAGAGGAAGACAAAGTACCTCTAAGTAAGAGATGTCATCTTGTAAAGGCGGTCAATAAGAAGAGGAAGGGTGTCGTTAGTTCGAGCTCCACTCCTCCACCGACCTCTTCTATTGGCCACTTTCTAGCAGATTTAACTGCAAGGGGGTAGAGGAGGTAGTCGTAGACCTTAAACAAAAGGTCCCTAAGACCAAGGTACCATTCTATTATGATAATAAACCTTCTCAGTTTCCCCTTCTTCTGCTCTTATCAAACGAATCAAAAAGGAAAACAAGAAGAGTTACATTTGTTTTGTGAAGATTATTGTCGGTCCATCAGAGCCTGTGGTCAAAAGAAATGACATCCTTCATGTGTTCGAAATCGATTTCGATCACCAAGAGGAGGAGGATGCAAAAGAATCTCTAACTACTCCTCATGATGTATGACCAGTTGAGGTCGTGCAAGATGTGGTCTCCCAGACCAGCGATGTAGCAAGCCTTCCAGAGGCTGAAAGCGCAGAGCAGACGAGGGTGGTCGAAGAGGAGAAGAAGAAAAGTCTTCTCTTGGGAAGATATCTCTGGGTTTCAAAATTGTCTCCAGGAAACATAGGTATGTACAATTAAAGAATAAGTAAATGTACTTACTCTTTCATTTCACAATTTGATTTGTTGACATTTGTTTTGTCATTTTAGTCCTGTCTCTCTAGCCCCAGGGACGTCTCTGCAGATAAGTTTGCAATTTTCATGGCTACGACCATGGGAGTGCTAGTCTCCCATCCGATCGTAGAGATAGGAGTAGAGATGGTCGATTCTTCGATCATTGTCCCTGTGGCAACAGAAGAAGAGGTGGTCGCCATCGAGCCAGCTGTGCTCACTGGAGTGGTCGAACCACCAGTGGTCATGGAGGTAGAGACGAAGGCAATAGAAGATCAAGCTATGATGATGGTCGAGTCAACCGTTGAGGCCATCAATGTTAGGATAGGAGACTTGTCATTACAATCGCCAAAGTAGTTGATCCAGTGTTAGCGGAGAGTTTTGACCACCGTGTTGGAAAACATGTCGTCGAAGAAAGCCCTTCAGGGCCTCAAGGTGGAGTTTCTCCTTTTCTCAACGACATCGAAGAAGAAGAAGATCTCCCATTTTTTCCAGAGTTTTTTGGAGTTTTGACTATCAGGACCTCATCATTTAGGTCCGTGACTGAGTCCGCCACCCCAAGGACATTCCCAGCAGAGGGTTCATCTTTGACGATGAGCGTCTCTAGGAGAATCGTTGGGAGAAGGTCAAGTAACTTAACCAGCTTGAGAATCCAAAAGTCATGTACACAAACTTCGCTTGATCAACAATCGATGTAAGTGTTCAATACCAAATATTTGCATATTTGGGTTTTTACCTTTCTTCCTTTCCTCATTGTATATTCCTTTTTTCAGAAATCTCTTGAACAAATAGCCAGAGTTGGTGAATACGACAACCAACTTGTATTGCTGAGGAAGTAGAAGGCTGAACTTTGTGAGTAGCTAGAGAGATAGTAAGTTACTGTAATGAGTAGTTTTAACCACTTGTTCATTACTCATATCACTTTTTTCCTTTGTAGGTTCAAAAGTGACGAAAAGACCTTAGTCGATTCGCTCGACTATGAAAAAGCTGTGTCGCAAAGGCTAAAGGTCGAAAAAGAAGACTTGTTGAAGAATCTCCTGGAAGCTAACTCTGCAACTTGCAAGCTACAGAATGTAATTAAAAGTAAGTAGCTTACTCCTATTTACCATTTTGACAACCTCTTTTCTTTCTCTAACTTCTTTTCTTTTTCAAATAAAGAAGTGGATATGTGTAAGCTTCGATCTGAGGTTGAATCGAAGAGCATTGTGATCGATGAGCTTACCTGTATCACAAGAGAAAAATACAAGGCAATAATGCAATGGGAGGAGCAGTGCTCGAAAGATGCTTCCTCTAATGAAGATGAAATCAATAAACTTGGCCATCGCTTGGCATGTAAGAATTTTTTTTCCTACGACTAGTGTAAAATACTAGTTTTAATTCAAGGTTTTATTCACTGGTCGTTACTCTATTTTCAGAGCAAGTGACAGAAATAAAATGACTTCAGGAGGTTTTGAATCGCAACCAGGATGAGATGAACGACTTGAATATCAATCTTCAAGACAATGTTTCTCTTTTGAACAATGTGCTTGGAGGCCTAGGTGGTGAGAAGGTAACTCCTCTTGAAGACACTATGGTAGGACATACGAGCACAATTAGGCAACAAGTCGGGACACTTTACGAGTTGGTGACTACTCTAAAGACCAACCAGGCTGAGTCGATTAGGCATGCGGTTATAAATGGAGTGAGTTTTGTCTTAGCAAAACTTAAAGCCCACGACCGCAACCTTAGTATTCTTCCAGTTGAGGCTAATTTCGACTGCACTGAAGAAGAAGAAGCCCAGCAACTGGTCGAGGAGGCTCAATCTGTCGAAAAGAAGGTTGCAGAGGAGATATAGCTAGATCTCCCTCATCTTTTGAGTAGTTTGTAATAGGATATTTATTGTAAAAACAATGTTTGTCTTTTGTATATATAAAGCTTCATTTCCTACAATGGTCTTTTCGAGTAGTTAATAACTCATAAGATAAAGAGAAAAAATTAGAACTTAAATATAAGACTAAGTATTAAAGTTATAATTACAAATAACTCATAAGATAAAGAGAAAAAAAATTAGAACTTAAATATAAGACTAAGTATTAAAGTTATAATTACAAATTTATCCTAGCCCCGTCTGTTTGCTTAGTTGGAGTAATTGAGCTAAGAAAACAGTGGAAAAAAGCTCGTTTAATACCTTAGTTTGGACCGCGTATTATGAACTTAATGCTTTGTATTGGCAGCGAGAATAAGGATCTAGTCGACGCTAGGAAACTCCTTCTAGTGGGCAGGACCACTTGGAGAGAAGAGACATTTCGACTAGGTAACAGTCCCATTTTCCGACCAGTGTAAGGAGAATCAAGTGTTTGAAAAATAGTCAAAATTAAGATCTTAAATTTTGCTCACTAAATAATTATTTTGAACAACAATGCTGTAAAAAATCATCATAAAGAAGGAAAAAGTGGAGAAAAGAACTTGCTTAAGAATTATTCGATCACGTTTTGTTAGACTTAGTATCCTTGTGTTGGCAGCTAGAGTTTGGAACAGATCGACGCTAGAAAGTTCCTTCTAGTGGGCAAGTCCAAGTGCAGAGAGGAAAAGACTTCGACTATGTGATGTTACCCTCTTGCGACCAATGTAAGAAAAACTAAGTGTTTTAAAAGTGATCAAAAGAACATAAAATCTTTGCTCTTTTATCAACTTTTTAACACAATAAAGATTGAAGAAACCATAAACTTTATTGAGAGCATAGGAATTTACAAATAGAATTTTCATAGCTGGTCGATATTCCATGAATTGAAGAGAATTCTACCATCTTCCATTGCTAGTCGTACCTAACTTGGTCACGTGACCTCGACCACTGTGTTAGGATCCCCCTACTTAGGGAAGAGTTTATTCCGATTATACTGAGTTTGGATTTTGTTCAAAACCAAGTCACCTATAGTAAGGCTGTGAGGCTGGA
Source organism: Hsuehochloa calcarea (assembly GCA_036346395.1). NCBI lineage: Eukaryota > Viridiplantae > Streptophyta > Magnoliopsida > Poales > Poaceae > Hsuehochloa > Hsuehochloa calcarea. The sequence continues at coordinate 66,052,970 of CM070598.1, forward strand.
CCTTACGATCGTAGTATTTGCGTAGGGCTTATTGGTAGATTGCCGAACGGGTTAAGGCTTGATTTCTTTTTTTCTTCGAGTAGATTGATATCGTTAGCTCAAAGTTGTTCTTGGTCAAGGTTGTTATAGTTTTCGACCCTTGTAGACTGAATATTTAGTTCTAGTGGAAGCATGGCTTCATGCCAAAGACTAAAAAGAATGGTGTTTCGCTAGTAGCCCTACTAGTGGTCGTGCTAATTGCCCATAGTACTAAGGGTAATTATTTCACCCAAACCCCTGGGTGCTTTATAAGCTGGTCAAAAACTCAAGTTTTTATTCCCTGCATGATTTGTCCATTTACACTTTTGACTACCCTATTACTGTGGATGGGCAACAGATGCATAACATAATTTGATACCTAATTCCTCATAAAATTCTTAAAATTTTACACTAAAAAATTGAGTACCATTACCAGTGATGATCTGATTTGGAACACCATATTGAGTGATCATATTTTTCATCATAAATTTCTTGGCTGCTTCCGTTGTGATTCCAGTAACATGTTCGACTTCAATCCATTTTGTGAACGTGTCAATAGCCACAAAAAGGAATTCAAAGCCCTTGGGTGCTTTGGGAACGGCCCTAGGATATCTAAACCCCAAGTCACAAAAGGATAAGAAAGAGGTATGGTTTGTAACGCTTAAGCTAGTTGGTGTATTTGTCTTCTATAAAACTGGCATTGTACACATTTCTTAACAAACTATTTTGCGTCATGGAGGGATGTCGGCCAATAAAAACCTTGTCAAAAAGCTTTTTCGACCAGTGTTATGTAGGAAGCATGGGTTCCACATATTCCTCTGTGTATATCGTTAAGGAGTGTTAATCCTTCTTTCTGCGATATGCATCATGTGAGGACCCCTTGAGTACCTCATTTATAGAGGACTCCTTCGACCAAAGCATACATTTTGGCTTTTCGAGATAAACGATCAGCCTCAAGATCGTTGTCGGGTATGGTTCCCTTTAGAAGATACTTATAGATAGTGTTCATCCATGTATCTGTTGGGGATATGCCCCAGAGGCAATCATAGAGATAATTGTACCACGTCTATGTTTATGAGTTATAGAATAAATGTTATTATATTCCTTGAATGAACTATCATTGATAAAGAGGCAATTACCAGTTGTTGATTCTACAACAGAGACTGAGTAATAATAGTGGAGTCATTGCACAAGCCAAGGAGCCTAGATCACATCAAAAAGTCCAAACACATACTTCGACGATATCATATTATTCGTGAGATTGTTGAAAGAGGTGATGTGAAGATATTCAAAGTGAACACAGATTTGAATATTATTGATCCGTTGATAAAGCCTCTCCCGCAACATAAGCATAAGGTACACACAAGAGCTATAGGTATTAGATACATGTATGATTGACTCTAGTGTAAGTGAGAGACTGTTGGGGATATACAATTGAGGCAATTATAAAGATGAGTATCACGTCTATGTTTATGAGTTATAAAATAAATGTTATTATGTTCCTTGAATGAATTATCATTGATAAGGATTAACAAGTATGTGACTTGTTGTGAAACTCTTTAACTTATATGATGTCATTCTAAACATATCCTGGCCAGATGTCACTGGTCGAAACACCAGTGACTTATCGACCAGCACATGTATTGATTGATGACCATGTTTCACCGGTCATGGATATAGGGATATCAAATCAATAATGTGAACACATGTTAGAGAACATAGTGTTGGATTGACCCACATTGAGACACTGTTGAGATTGTTATGATTTTATATGTCATCAGCTGGTCTCAAGCAATGATGATGTATAATCCTTAGACCTGAGTTCAGCATGGTTTTCTACATGTGTAATAGTACACTTAGGTGCTGTCAAACGCTACTACGTAACTTGGTAGTTATAAAGGTAGCTTTCGGGTATGCTATGAAACATATGGAGGAATGTGATTGGTCGGATATGAGATTTGCCCTCCTAACATAACAGAAGAGATATGTATAGGCCCCTCGATGTGGTCAGATAAAGAAAGTGTATGGCCATACCACTAGTGGTCGAAGAGTTGACCATATGAAGTTATCTGTCACTTGATCGAGAAAATATTGAACAGTCCATGGATAACAAATAATCTCACCTGGAATTCAACCAGATATCGTGAGGCAAAAAGAGAATACAAGAGCAGGTTGTTCAGTTCAACCAGACAAGGACTAGTCATATGAAGATACAAGCTGGTCGTAGGCTGGTCGAACATGATCATTGACTGGTCGTAAACTGATCGTAAGGAGTTACGAACCGGTCATGACTAAATATGAACTGGTCGTATAGAGATACGAGCTTGTCATAAGTGATAAGGAGCTAGTCATAGATCATATTATATTAAGGTTCATCTGATATAATTTATGTGTTTTCAGGAATAGTTATATCCTACTAGGAACCGCTAACGACTCGTAGTCAGAAAGGGTTTCTGAGTCATAACCGACTACGCATGAACCTATAAGGTCACACACTTAACATGTTGGAACAAACGTGTTCGGATATGATCCATCACGGGCTCTATATAAGGGGATGCATAAGGCTGTTGGGAGACACACGTGACAAACGACGTGAGTTGCTTCACTGAAACCCTAGCTGCCATATTCTTTAGAGCCTGATCATGCAAGTTGGTGCTTGCACACCGGCGTATGGTGTTCCACCCCTATACGTGTGGATACGTAGAGGTGCTACTATGGTTGTTGTTGAGCTAAAGGATAGTCCACGATCTTCATAAGGGACGTCAAAGGCTGCTGGAGGAGATGATCGGTACCGAGGACACTAGACGATCGACTATGACCACTTCATCGATACGCTCTATGTGGGATCAGGCCACTCCAACTCCTTTTTCGCTGAACTACGCATCTGGTGGTAACGATCTATGATCTCTTGCTTGCATACCATCCTGGTTTACGTGATAGAATTTTTAAATTATCAGCTAGCGTAGCCTACCCGTATCCCTTTAGTATCTTCGTATTCTAGAGAGGCCATCTCCCTTGTACTAGTCTCTGGTTTTTCGACCGCAAACGGCTTCTGGATCTGCTTCTAGAAGACTCCTTGTGGAATGGGGGATCAAGAAGAAGCCATTCGAACCAACAGGTCTGTCAGGAAATTATCATTTCGAGGGATATATTATACCTCTAGACTTAAAAAAAAATACTTTTCAAGCTTTCTAACTTCCAACAAAGAATTCCATATGTGCGAATTAGAGCATTGATACTCTTTTTCGACCTAATTTAGGACTAATTGAGAATCACCTTTCACGAGTAATCGTCGAATCTCGAGCGCTTTCGCTGCTCGAATGCCAGCTAATAAACCTTCATATTCTGTCACATTGTTAGTAGTGGGAAAGTTTAATTGAACAACAAATTTTATGGTTTCTCCGGTAGGAGATACCAAGACTACCCCAACCCTCGAGCCACTTAGTGTAAGTGATCCATCAAAGTACATTGTGCACTGGTCGTGGGATTCGTACTGGGATCCCTAAGCAGGTTCAGGATTTATGCATTCGACGATAAACTCTACAAATATGTGGGATTTAATGGTCGCTCAGGACACGAAATGGAGGTTGAACTCCCCAAGTTCAACTGACCATTTTGCTATACGCCCGGTTGCTTCCCTATTTTGGAAGACTCCTCCTAAGGGAAACTCAGATGATACGATCAACTTGCACGCCTAGAAATAATGCCTCAGTTTCTCGAAGACATAAGGATGACATATATTATATTTTTAACTTGAGGGTAATGCTCCTTAAGCTTATGTAAAACTTCACTAACGTGGTAAACTGGCCATTGAATATTTTCATGTTAGCCCATGTAAAACATCGCTAACTTAAAATTTCACAACCAACAATAGAATCAACTAATTAATCGATATGAGGAAGTGGAAAGTTATCCTTTGGACAAGTTTTATTCAAGTCAGTGAAATCTACAGACGTTCTCCACTTACCATTAGATTTCCTAACCATTACATGGTTTGCCAACCACTCTGGGTGGTCGACTTCTCTTATAAATCCCGCCTTTAGTAGCTTGTCCAGTTTTGATTGGATGGCTTCTCGTCGACCAGGTGCAAATCATCGTAATTTTTGTTTTATGAGATTTTTGTCATGCCGTGGAGCTAGACATCTGTGTTTTCTCGGAGGAAGGTGACGAGGGCGTATTCCTATTCAGAGTCGAGGTTGACTCCAATGTGAACGGTCTTGGATAGTTCTGCTGTATTAAGAGGAATCTCTTTGACTTGGTCGTTCGGCTCCAGAGCAACTTTTGGATTTGAATGTTTTGCCAGATGTTGCATGTTGTTTGCTTCCCAAGTCGGTATCTGACCAACCATCTCAAGGGACTTGTAGTCCTATGTTAGTGTTATCTTTCTATCACAGTGTACTGTGATGACTCCTTTGAGACCTAGCATCTTTAGACATTGGTAACCATAATGAGCAGTCATTAGAAATTGTGCCAGAGTTGGTCGACTAAGAGTGGTATTATATGCCGTATCAAAGTCAACCACGCCAAAAAAGATTTTCTCCATCCAGAATTTGTTTGGTGATCCAAACATAACAGGAAGGGAAACTTGGCCAATAGGCTTAGCCGAAGACACTAGTATGATCCCATGAAAGGAGTATCATGCATGCCTTATTTTCGTCCTGGGCACTTGCATTTCATCCAGGGCACTCAAAAAGAATAAATTTAATGAACTCTCACCACAACCAATACCCGATTAACTCGATAATTGTTGATGGCAGGCTCGACCACGATCGAAAAATGACCAGACCGAGTAGATGGGATCAGACAATCACCTTTCTCGAAAGATATGGTGACCTTTGAGCACTTTGGTAACTTATTGATACGACGAGGGTCAATAGAGTTTACCTCGCGATCGACCGTTTTGAGTTGTTGTTTTGACTCATATGCCGACGATCCCCCATAGATGTGATTGATGGTGTGCTCAAGGTCCTGGTACAACATCTCCTCATCGTCTCTGACTGCTTATGAACACTATTCTGCCCTATTTTTTTGAGGGTAGAAAGTGGTCCCTTGCCAGGGTAATAATCCTCAAGTTTTTGTTGGAAAACCTAGCAGTTGCGGAGGTTATGGCCTTCCTTTTTGTGGAAAGGGTACTACCTTGGCTTATCAGTTTTCCATTGAAGGCGTTCTCCTTTGCCCCGGTATTGTTTGGAGCTTTGGGACTCCTTATCACTTATGGCTAAAACCTCCTTCGAGCTCTTGGTCTGTGAGTTTTTATTTTTAGACTTGCTCTTGGATTTCTTGGCCGACTTGTCATTCTCCTTGCTACCTTCACTTGCTTCTAAAATACCTTTTTCGCCACGATCGATCGTGTGATTCCATTCGACTACTTTAGAAGTAGTTGTGCAGTAGTCTGCCATCTCAAAGAGCTCAGCAACGATATTCGGAGGGTTGAGAGCAATGTCTTCTATGATCCTCTAGTTCCAGACTCCCTGGTTGGAATGCTATAATAACAGAAGAATTAGAGACGTCAGAAATTAAATTTTGAATCTGACTAAAGCGTCTTATAAACTGACCCAAAGTCTCATGAGAATGTTATCGCATTCGGTGCAAGTCGTCATGTTTTCCAGGACTCTTGTATGTGCCATGGAAGTTTGCTAGTAGTAGATCACACAAGTGCTGCCACGAGTAAATTGACTCTGTTAGTTGGTTTAATAACCATGATCGAGAAGAGCCCTCGACTACGGTTGGCAAGTAATTCACTAGAACGTGCTCATCTCCTCCAGTTGCTCGGACTGCAACTGTGTAGTTTTGCATAAATTCAATGGGATTCTAGGACCCATCAAACTTCTCCATGTTAGCTGATCAAAATCTGGCTGACCAGCAAACTACTCGGAGATCAAACGAAAACGCCCGAAATCCAGTAATGGTGTCGTAACTACTCCTTTGTAGGAAAGAAGGGTTAACATCACCAGGTGATTGTACTCGATGATACCCAGTGGTAAATGGGCCTAATCTATTATAGATCTCGGTCCTACGAGGGTAATACTCCTCATGCTCCCTCATGGACGCGGATTCCTATGAGGAACTGGTGAACGATCACCTCCCCTAGGAATCCGCCGATCACCAGTTGCTGGAGGGTTTCTTCTTCGACCGGCATCGTAGTCGGGAGATAGACCAGGCCCGCAGTTTGGTCGTCCTCCACGAGGAGAGTTGTTCGAACGACTGGCGTTTGAGGGTGTTGTCCTGGTGTGACTTCCGGGACGGCTTTGTCGGTTGTGCTCGATTCTGGTCATGGTGTCTCGTAGCCTCTATGAAATCTCTTGACCGAAGAGGTCGTATCCTGGTGCTTAGCCAAGCTCTAGAGTCGAGTTCTCGATCAAATCCTTAATATGTTCAAACTCTCAAACGGTTTCCAACTGGTAGTTGATGCGCCCAGACAATGTATTCTAGGCTGCAATCTTCCTTCTCCGAATGGTGTCAGGATCATCAACATCTGAATCGGATGGAGTATGCCTCAATGGAGTGTGATCACTTCGAGGATATCCTTCATGCTCATGAAAGTTGAGATCCTGGTCATCGTCGGAGGTGTCCTCTCCATTGTGTCTAGAGCCCAAAGCGAGTGAGCAATGGGAAGTAGCATCAGTCCTGTTTCTTGAAGAACGATCAGGGTTTGTGGGGAGGATGAAGACCTCTGGATGTTGGTGTCCTCGCTTGTGGTTGAGCCCTCCAGGCTAGATGAGTAGTTGAAGAACAACGTCTCGTGACTTGGAGCAATCCCCTCCAAGAAGGGGAATTCCATGATATAACCATCTTCAGCTGAATATAAATCCTCTTCAGATATGGTCAAATCCACAACTATAGCAGGTTCGACCACTCCTGGTGTGGCTAACCGAAGGGTGACAGATTAGCAGGTGATGGTCGAGCCCCAGAACCATGGATTTCAGGACTTGGCGTGTCGAATCAAACGACCTTAGATGGACTCGAACTTTTGGAGGAGGAATCCTTGCTGCGTTCAAGGCTTGCGGTGGGACTATTCCTATCATGATCGCTTGGACCTTACCCTGCGAGGACTCTGGTTCCTCCTCTAAGCGTACGGTTGTAGGGGAAAGGTTCCTTCCTCAACCTTGTTCGGTATTGCGATTTCCTGGGTCTGGTGAAAGATCCCTAAAGTAGCATTGTCCTCGGACGAAACCATGCTTGGTTTGTAGTCGTAGCAGGCTTCCATGTCGAGTCCAGCATAGTCTGCAAGATCGAATCAATTCTCCTCATTCCACTCCCTTGCCATGGTAGCATCAGAGTGGGAACAAAGAAAATTTATCGAGAATAAAGGAGAGATCCCCACGGACGGCGCCAACTGTCGATATTTTAATATCGAACTTATGAAATGAATGCTAGGGGCTCCTTGATTGAGACTACATAGAATAAGAAATAACAATTTAGACAGGTTCGGGCCTTCTCCCAGAAGAAGAATAACCCTAGTCCTGTGTTCTTGTATTGATTGTGTTTACAACTAGAAAGAAGTCACCGAAAGCTAGAACTAATGACTCATATCTGTTCTGTTGCTTGTGTCGCTTGTCTCCTCTGTCCACCGACAATATCCTTTATATAGTGTTTGAGGGGGTGGCAGCTATTCATGCCAGGAGGCGCCCCAACAGTTGATGAATTGCGCACGTTAATGGCAGTTATTGTCAGAGAGATTACTCCCCACATTCGCCTTGCGGTTATGCCAGAGATAGAGATCAATACGTGAAGTTATACCAGATAATGGCAACCCATATTTACTACTGTGTGTAATTAAACACAGTGTATAAGGTCCCTAATCGATTGGATCCATATGCATGTGGTCCTTATCGATCATACAGTGGTCTTGTTTGACCTAGTCGTAGTAAAGCTTACGACCATAAGGTGGTCGTAGTAGAAATTAAAATCAATAGGTGGTTGTAGAAGATCTTACGATCATAAGATGATCATAGTAGAACTTACGATCAGTAGGTAATCGTAGAAGATCTTACGACCATAAGATGGTAGTAGAATGACTTACGACCATATAAAGTTGTCGTATAATAACTTACGATCACTAGGTAATAAGGGGTACCTCTAAAGGTTGTATGAAGACCTTATTATCTATAATGAATATTACAAACAAGTTTGTATGAAAATCAAATTGCAAATTTTCTTTAATTTTTTTAATTCCAAATTTCATTTCTTTTTCTCTTTGAAATCGTATTCGAATACAATTGCTATTTTTTATTTAAGTTTTACTCCAAATTACATTCATTTAGGGATTTTAGTTTGGAATTACTGAAATCAAATTGCTAATTTTATTTTATTTTTATTCTGAATTTCAATTATTTTTATTGGATTTCGTGTACAAATCTATTTACCAATTATTGTTTATTCTTTGTTCTGAATTATAATTTTTTGGAATTCGTATCGAAATCAAATTGCTAATTTTATTTTATTTTTTTCATTTTTTGTTGGATTTTGTATACAAATCTAATTGCTAATATTTTTGCCTATTTTTTATTCTAAATAATATTTATTTTGAGATTTTACTTAGGAATTCATATGGAAATCAAATTACTAATTTGTTTTTGTTTTTATTCTGAATTTCATATTTATTGTACTTGGCATGAACCATTTTACTTGGAAATTCGTTTGGAAATCAAATGGCTGAATTTATTTTATTTTGTATTCTGAATTTCAATTTTATTGTATTTGATATGGAGTCTTTCTTTTAATCTAAGCCATTATAATCTGGACTCACTCCAATCAACGATGTAGATCTTTCTCTTTTTACACCGGTTAATGTGGGAATTTCTAGCTCTTAAGAGAGAATGTGGTGAATTCTTTTGATTCTGTTTTAATAAAATAATAATAACAGATGGATAGATAGATAGATTATGACGTGCTTCTTGTGTAATAATGCATGGAAATCACACTTCACCCCCGTGATCCACCACGAGTGAATGCTTTCATACGATGCTTCTCTAAATGAAAAGGGCACATAACACTATGCAGAGTAACAATATTTACAGGTTCCTGGCTAGCGTAGTGCACCATTAGCTAGTTGAACCAGGGCAATCATTTTTTATGTTCGTACTTAGCTGGCAACATATCTAGTGCTAATAGCTAATTGGGTGATAATTTGCTAATGCGATTGAGGGCCGTTGGATTACACATCTGAACTCTGAATGAAATCTGAAAGAAAAGAAAAGAAACAAAAGCTGCGGCAACTAGCAGTAGCTTCCTGTTGCATTAGCGGCTTCCAGCGGCTTCAGGTCCTTAGTGCAAAAAGTCGGACCGACATCAAACCGATCAAGCAGTGGGTTCACCGGTCCAACCGCCGATTTATATATATATGAATATTATATTTATTTATCATTACTTTTTATAAAATGGAGATTTTCTATTAAATACTGCAATCAATTTGTATGTCTAGATTATGAATCTTCCGAACAAGAGATTTATCATTAGAATTAAGCATGTATAGCTATAGCAACACCATAGTTGTATTGTAATTGTTTATCAGTGTATTTATTCAGAGCAATGGGATGAAAACTATAGTCTAATTTTCAATGAAGCAACTAGCGTACAACAGTAGGGCACTCATATTCACATCTTTCCAATCTTACCATTGAATTCACAGCAAAAAAAAAAAAGAATGGGGATATTTATGTTCTAAGCAAAAATTGCTCAGTTCAGTGAAACCGGCACAAGTTCGCCGGTTTACTAAAAACCGGCCGGTTTAGTAAAAACCAGCCGGTTTAGTTGGTTTTTCTGGTACAAATGCATGGACGGTCTTTGAAATAAACCGAACCATCCGATTTGACCGACGGTCCAGTTCAACTTTTTGTACTATGTTCAGGCCGCATGCAGCAGCATCTTGTAGCAACCAAGTCTTTGCGGCGTGGCAGAGCGTTGGGGTGGAGAGGCGGCGTCACGGCCTGGAGGGAAGCAGCCGAGGCCAACGTTCGGGGGTAGGGAGGGGTGGAGGAGGGAGACGACCATACCCTAGGTCTTCCGAGCGAGTGAGCGACTAGGAGGTGAGCAAGGGGCGAGGGGCCTGATCACGAAAAGAAACGGCCGCTCGGGGGTACATGTAAGACTGAGTAAGTGAGTTGGGGGGCTCCCACCTACCTCGATCCAAACCATATGTGCTAGATCCGACGGCCCTCAATCGCATTAGCACCTTATCACCTAGCCGTACTTAGAAACCTGGAGCACATGCATATGTTAAGGTTAGGTCGAAAAGAAATGTAGCCTAATGAAATTCCACCCATAATGAATAATTTGTGCATTCCTGTTATTCAAGTGTGACTCCTACCCTTCGATATCTACAGTAGTTGGTATGCTTTGTCCTGAGTTCTGATTGGCTATGCCATACAGATCCATGAAGGACAACAAGTTCATCATGTAAATGTATAATGTATTAGCTAGTTACATTTGAGTATTACATTGTTCAGAAAAACACGTGTATGCTTTTATTTGTTCTATTGCTACTGTTATCTTTGGTTCCATTAATTAATTCACAATCGGTCGAAATGTAGCTTCAAGTATGACATATCCTCCCTACCTTGTGGTGGGGCCATTTCACTTTCTTCAGTAAGCTTCACACCCAAGTACTAGTATTAAAGTACAGTAACCCAGATAATTTAATTAATCTTCAGATTTTATTTAGTTGGATCAAGACGGGCACAGCCACACATCCAGGCTATCGATCGATATGATGATCTGTTTGTTGTGGTTGGTGCATTCGATCGACGATGGACGTACGCTTCTTCGATTATTTATGATTTGATCGCCATTTTTTGGTGCCCGTTCTTGACGGGAACCTCTGGATCGGGTTGGGATATGATTGCTGATGCTGTGTCCCTTTTGGCCCTTGTACACCAAGGCACTGTTTGGTTGCCCAAGCTCGATCAAGACCAGCAAGGACAGACGCCATGGCGTTGTCCCTCTTCCTCCATTGGAACTATGTCGGAGTTCGGTACTGCAATCCTGGCCCTTCGTTCCTGATCCAACGCTCCAGATCGAATTGATTTAACCGAAATTTCATATAAGACAGTTCAAATCTTATCAGAATTTGAAGAGGTTTAATTCCGCGTTTTAGAAGGATCCTGATTCTGTGCTGATAAAAAAAAAAATTCTCATCCTCTTGCACCGTGTCATATACTAGTACTCCATCTTTGTGTAGTACGAATCAGTCAAGGGGAGTGACGTGAAAAGGAGGGATTAGCGGGTCGAAATGACCGGGGAGTACTTCACGTTCTGCGCGTTCAGGAAAACGAAGAAAATCAACCGACTAATCGTTAGCCACTCAATTAATGGTGGGACGCGCTTGATTGATTTCAACTTTCCTAATTGTCCTTGATATGCATGTGTCTACAACAAAATTAAGGATCGAATCTATGCACAGCCATCTCTAATCATCACAATTAAGGCGAAATTGCACTGGTCCGGAAGTGTTCCATCCCAATTAATGCACATAAATCCTTACGAGCACATCCGGTGTGCGTTTTTGATAGGTACCGAGAACTCTCTTACCGGCACCACACACTGAAGCACGATCGGGAACCGCTGCCAAGCAAACAGCCCATATCAAGCGAGGTACTAGCACCAAGTGGAAAAAATGGATGGTCCCACCTGTCAGACGCGTTCGACCACTCCATCACACCAGGAGGGGAAGGTGTTGACCGAGATTGGGGAAGACGTGCATGCTACCGCTGACTGCTGACTGCCCGAGGTCGAGGAAGACGCACATGCCGCCATTGTCGGATCCGGATCGAGGAAGAAGTCGCGTCATGCCGTTTGATTTGCTGCTCCCCCTGCTCATCGAGGTCGTACTAGGCCACCACGACACGATTTGCCGCCGCCCGCCCGCCCGCCCACTCGAGGTCGAGGAAGACGCACGCGCCACCGCCGCCAGATCGAAGAAGAAATCGTGCCACGCCGCCTGATTCACCACTTCCACCTTCGTATCGAGGTCATACCCAGCCACCGTGCTGAATCGATCAGGTCGCACACACACAACTGCCGTCGCGCCTCCTACCATTGCTGAGGAGGTGAGCAGATAGAGATCGGGAGAGATGAGAGCGGTGGGTGGAGAGGGAGAGAAGAAATTTGTTTTAGTTTATTCAATGCGGGTCCTACTTATGGAGACGAAACGATGTACCAAACACTGTAAGAATAGTGCCGGTAGAGGTACTTCACACCGTGGATGCCCTAACACTGTATCCATCTACCCAACTATTATCAATATGGAAACGTTTCATCTCACATACTACCAACCTGATTTGCCTTGTCGCTTGGCTTTCAAGGATCCCATACGCAGATTGGTATCATGATAAGCTACTAGAAGCATAGGCATACTGTTGCTGATTCGGTGTGCTGAGGGTATCAATCTCTTGTGCTAGCTCTTCGTATCTTAGCTCTTCGTATCTTTGCAGCAAAAGCTAAAGAAATATACATAATTTATCTTGAGCTTGATATTATTCTTCCGTACCTACTGATCTTTTTCTGGTGCAATGAATCAACAATGTATGAGTAAAAAAATAGAAATCAGGTGTGTTGAACACCAATGTTTCAGAATTTAAAATTTGTGTTTCAATTGCCAGCTGATCGGATGCTTCCATCCATGATACAGGCAGTGGTGATTTGTTTCAGGTCGTACATGCACGTCGTGCTCGAGCTAGTACTGCGTGGTTTTCATGCGTGGAAAGACGACGACGCGCAATGTTGGAAGTAATCCGCTTTAACAATGGGCAAAAGCAACGTATTAGTTGGGACGAATGCTTCAGGGAGCGCCTTCTTTGAATTTCTTTTTCACTTTGGCCTCCTTTTGTTTTCCCTTTCCTTTCGGTATCCGGTGACACTTTCAGTAACTTTACTCCACTGTAATGTAAGAGGATTTGTGAGACATACATATCTAAATAACGTTGTAGAGCCGTTTGGGAATTTAGTGATGTTACATTGTAATATCCTATTTCAGCAGTATTCAATAAATTCAAAATTTAGTTTTAAATTCAAAAGCTCCTCAAATTTTAAAACCCCAAACTTCAAATTTTGAAGTTTAAATCTTGCCTTGGTTTCAAATATCAAAATTTGGCAAAATTCAAATTCTCTCTCTCTCTCTCTCCTCCCTCTCTCTCCCACTCCCAGCCTGATTTCTTCTTCTTTTCCCTTGCCTGGCCCGGCCTGCTCATCTCTTTTCCCTAGTGGCCGGCCTACTTCCCCCCTCCAGCCCAGCCTGCGTCCCCGGCCTCTTCTTCTTCCCCCCTCTCTCTCCCCTCGTCCCCCCGGACGCCCTCGCCGCCTGCTCACTTCTTTCGGCGCCGCTTATCGTCGCGCCCCGCGCCTCGCTCCCGCTTCCCGCCCCGCCTTTGCTAGAGTTGTCGGCGCCGCACAAGCGCCCCGCCAATTCCCATCGCCGGCGCCGCTCGGACGTCCCGTCGCCATGCCTCCCGGTTCTCCTCCCCGTCTTCCCGAGGCAGCCTCCTCCGCCTCTTCTCCTCCCTCGCCCGGCTTTAAAAGCCAAGCCCCCTTGCCTCGCTCCCCCTCCTCCCCAGCTACTTTTCCCCTTCCTGCCGCCAATTAACCGAAGTCCCCTTCCATGGGCCGCCGCCGTCTCCTCCCCCTCCGGCGCCTCTCTGTCCGATTGCCGCCGCCTGGAGCATCGCCCGGTCGCCCCGAAGCCATCCCCTACCTCTCCGGCCTTCTTCCTCCTCTCCACCGCCGCCCACCTCGCCGCCGCCTCGGGTTGCCGTTGCCAGCCTTCCTCCGGCTGCCTCCGGTGCCCCTCTCGCCTCCGGTGAGTTCCCGGGCTTCCTCCGGTGCTCATGCCCGCCTTCCCCAGCTCGAAGCGCCGCGGCCGCCCCTAACCACCATGGCCGAGCCATCGCCGCCATCGCTCGCCTCCATTGCGCCGTCGCTCCGGCGAAACTACGGTGTCGCCGCCGCCACCACCGGCTTCGCCTCGGGGAGGGCATTCCATTTTTGCCCTTCTCCAGCGCCGCCACCCCTTCCCCGGCTCTGTTTTGTCGGGGGGAATGCATTGTAGTACTTAAGGTTAAACCGTGATTAGCCAGCTCTAATGCCGTGTTAACCTTTCGCATGTGCCGCTGACGGGTGGGCCCGTGAACAGTGCCAATGATTTAAATTAACCCGATTTTGCTTTTGTGACTGACAGGTGGGGCCCGCACGATACTATGCTGTGGACTCGTGCGCCCGTACGTGAGCTCGGTCCACACATTGTTCTGTGCACCGAAGGCCACGTGTCAGCAACAAATTGATCCCTCTTTTTGATTTTCTTTTAATCTGGAAATTCTTTGTGAAGCTTTAAAAATTCATCTCCTTCGTTATAGCTCCAAAAATTATCAAATTTGTGCCCAAAAATTTGTAAATTCAAGATCTACATTTTGGTACTGGTTTGGTTAATTTTGGAGTTCATATGTTATGTGTTTTGTATTTACTTACTTTGTTTACTTGTTGTCTCTTTTCTGGTTCGTTCACCCGAGTAGAGTTCGAAGAAGCCAGAGACCCCCATTCCGACCAAGCTCAAGAATACCAAGATCCTCTATCCTTTGACCCAGGCGAGTCAATACTTTGATCATGTTGAACCAAAATTTTATGCTAATTATATTCTTTTAAAATAACAAACTGCATGCTTTAATTTCCTATGTAAATGTATGTTAAATGATCCTAAGGTAGTTAAATGTCAATTTGATGACTAAATAACTATTATCCAATTCCTTGATAATTTAATTCCGTAATCCTTGTCACCCTAGTAACTATATGGTAACCCACTAGTTATAGTTCTACTTAAGGGCCATGCTAGACTTGCTTAAGTACCGGGGCGTTAACCACCCCACCATCATCCTTAAAACATAAAAAATCATTTTGGGCAGTCATTGGGGTGAATGACTGAAATAGCTGAGATAATTTGGTTTACACTTCTCAAAACCCTAAAACTTTCTAATACCCTATCTGGGCGGATGGTATGTTAGAGGGTATGTGGTTGGCTACTAATGTAGCCCAAAATATATTGATATGTGATCGACATGTGGAATGAACCACCCAGATAACTTTAAGAACTTAATCCTGTGATGACCTCCTAATGTAAAACAGTACAACCACAAGTCTATAATGGTGTCGACCTTGCTAAATAACTTGTATCCACCAATGCGAGCTGCACCACTGGAGAGACCCACGAGTTGTGTCGCTGGCTTAAGCCGTCGTGGACACGGGTCGAGATGCAGTCTTAAGCCACCGTGTGGCGCAAGAGGGAGTTTGGGGGCATGGTTGATGCAATAGTGAGAGCGTAACCACTCTCAGAAGAAACCTTAGCGGGTGCAACTAACAATGAGGGATGCAAGGTAAAGGCCTTGTGGTAATCTCCCTTGATTCACATGTCCAAGGAAACGTGGGTTTATATCAAGACGATTACCTCTTGTGAGTAAAGTGTACAGTCTCTGCAGAGAAATGAACTATTCGAACAGCCATGCCCACGGTCACAGACTGACCTAGTCATATAAGGACTTACAACCATGAGGTGATCGTAGAAGAACTTAAGATTATGTGCTAGTTGTAGAAGAACTTACGACTATGGGGTGGTCGTAGCTGACCTGGTCGTAGAAGGACTTACGACCATGAGATGATCGTAAAAGAACTTACGATCATGTGCTAGTCGTAGAAGAACTTACGACTATGGGGTGGTCGTAGCTGACCTTGTCGTAGAAAACTTACGACCATGAGGTGATCGTAGAAGAACTTACGATCATGAGGTAGTCGTAGAAGATCTTACGACTCTAGCTTCTCCCTTATGAACATTAAGAGGTATACTCAAGAACCATACAATGGAGTCATTATCCATAATAAGGATTACAAATAAATAATTAAATGGGGATTTCTAGATCCTCATCATCTAGCCTCGTAGCTTCAAGTGGAAGTACCTACTTGGAAAAGGAGTGGTAGATGATCTTACGACCAAAAGATGGTCGTAGAACGGTGGTCGAAGGAAAGACTCTTCGACTGGTATTTCATTTGACTAGAAACAGACTTGGTCAAGGAGGCAAACTCTACAATTCAAAAGTTGCAGGACAAATAAACGATAAGTGTTGAAGTTAAGACCGCTTATAACCTTCTTTTCTTTTTCTAACCCTCATTCCTTTTCAGAAAAAGAGGTCGAAATGGGGAAGCTTGAAACCGAGGTCAAAGACAAGACCATAATTGTTCACAAGATTTCCCGTATCGCCAAAGAAAAATATCAGAAGGTTAAGTCTTGGGAGAAGCACTATGCAAAAAGCACTGCCTCTCATGATGATGAAGTCAAGAAGTTAGATTCTTCACTGGTAGGTAAACAAATCTTTTCATGCGACCAGTTTTGTTTTCCTTTAGGAGTCACTTTATCTGACTAGCCTTATTCTTTTTAGAGCAAGCAGTCGAAATAAAACAACTCTGTGAGGCTTCGACTTGTAATCAAAAGGAGATGAAGTCGATGAGGATCAACCTTTATGACAATATTTCTCTCCTTAACAATGTACTCAGTGGGCTACATGTCGAGGGGGTCACTCCTCGTGAAGACACGATAATTGCTCACTTAAGTACCATTGGAAAACAAGTTGGGACTTTGCAAGAGTTGGTGACCACTCTGAAGACCAACCAAGCTGGTTCGATAAAGGACGCGGTCGAAGGCGGAATAAGTTTGTTCTGGCAAAACTTAAAGCTCATGACCCCAACTTTAATCTGCAACCAGTTAAAGCCGACTTCCACTGCTCTGAAGCAGAAGTAGAGTGGTTGATGTAAGATATGCAGTCGATCAACAAGACAGTCACGGAGGAGATGTAGATAGGATCTCCTTCGTGAGAGTAGTTTGTATTAGGAATCTACAAAGACAAGTTTGTTGATATGTATGATCCTTTCTTCTTCCTGAAAAATTATCTTATCGAGTAGTTAGTAACTCATAAGATAATGAATGGAAAAAGAGACTAAGACTAAGAATTGAAGTCATATTAATAACTTTATCCTAACCCCCGACTATTTGCTTAGTTTATCTAGATAAACTAAGTGAATAGTGTTAAAAGGATTTTCTGAAAAAAAGAGAGGTTTGCCTAACTTATAGTCTGTGATCCCGATTATCATGCACTAGTTGTAAGAGTAGTAACGAGTCGACGCTAGAAAGTTCCTTCTAGTGGGTAGGACCACGTACAGAAAGGAAAGACTACGACTAGGAGATGTTACCATCTCTGACTAGATTAATCAAATCAAGAGCGGCATCCTGAGTTAGACAAATGTCTGGAGTTCTATTAGAATTCGTTAGACCTTTTCGAGTGCACTCACTAGATTTGCCCTGGTAGCAAGAGTTAGAAACATGACGACACTAGGAAGTTCCTTCTAGTGGGCAGAACCACGTGCAGAGAGGAAAGACTTCGACTAGGTGTTGTATCTTTCTCCGACCAGTTAGAACCAACTGAATTCACCAAGAGTAGTCGAACAAATTACCAAAGTGTACTCTGCTTAGAGTATTTTTCAAAACGAATAAAGAAATAAACTAAGATACTAAGAGTTGGCTTGAAAATATTTTGACCATATTTGTTGAACCCGAGCTCTATTTGTTGGCAGCAAAAGTGAGGAACGAGTCGACACTAGGAAGTTCCTTCTAATGGGCAGGACCACGTGCAAAAAGAAAATGCTTCGACTATGTGATGTTTCTATCCTTTCGACTAGTGTAAATATGGGTTGGGTACTGGTCATAGAAAAACTTACGACCATGGGATAGTCAAAAAATTATCGAAGCACTACTCAAAGTAAGATAATAAAGATGGAAAGAACCTGATACTTTATTGTCGGGATGGTTGGTTACTCATAGAATTTGCGTAACTGGTCGATGTTCCAAGAGTTTGAGAGAATTCATCCAACTTCCATTGATAGTAGTACCAAACCTGGTCGTGTAACTTCGACCACTGTGTAAGGATCTTCCCACTTGAGGAAAAGCTTGTTCCAATTAGACTGGGATTGAATTTTCTTCAATACAATGTCACATATAGCAAGGCTGCGAGGTTAGACCTTACGATCATAGTATTTGCGTAGGGCTTGCTAGTAGACTGATGAACGGATTAAGCCATGATTTCTCTTCTCTTCGAGTAGGTTGATGTCATCTACTGAAAGTTTTACTTGGGAAGAGTCATTGAAGGTTTCGACCCGTGTTGACCTGATATTTAGTTCTAGTGGAAACATGTGTTCGGCACCGAAAACTAGAAAAAAGGTGTTTCACATATGACTCAACTAGCAGTTGTACGAAAAATGGCAGTAGAATCAACCAACTGATCGATACGAGGTAGAGAAAATCATTTTTTGTACAAGTTTTATTGAGATCAGTGAAGTCTACACACATCCGCCACTTGCCGTTAGACTTCCTAACCATTACAGGGTTGGCCAACCACTCTGGGTGGTCGACTTCTCTTATAATGTATGCTTTAAGTAGTTTGTCCAATTCTGATTTGATAGCATCTCGTCGATCAGGGGCAAATCTCCGTAATTTTTGTTTTACGGGTACTTTGTCAAGCTGTAAAGCTAGACTATGCTCGATCACTTCCCTGAGGACTCCGGGCATGTGGGATGCTTGCCATGCGAAGACATCTACGTTTGCTCAGAGGAAAGTGATGAGAGTGTATTCCTTATTGGGGTCGAAAGTATCCCCAATGCGAACAATATTCGAGGGCTCCTCTGCATCTAGAGGAACCTCTTTGACCTGGTCGTTTGGCTTCGGTGCAGCTTTCGACTTCGACTGCTTGGTCGAAGACTGCTCCTTGATTTCTTCCCAAGTTGGTATCTGGCCAACCATCTCGAGGGATCGACGGTCGCACGTATGCGCCATCTTCTTATCACAGTGAATTGTGATTACTCCTTTGGGACCTAGCATCTTAAGACATTGATACCCATAATGAGTAGCCATTAAATTTTTTGCCAAAGTTGGTCGTCCGAGTATGGTGTTATATGTCGTATCGAAATCGACCACATCCAAGGAGATCTTCACTGTCCCGAAATTACTTAGTGAACCAAATGTTAAAGCAAGAGAAACTTGGCCAATAGGTTTGGATCAAGA
This sequence comes from Hsuehochloa calcarea, assembly GCA_036346395.1. Classification (NCBI taxonomy): domain Eukaryota; kingdom Viridiplantae; phylum Streptophyta; class Magnoliopsida; order Poales; family Poaceae; genus Hsuehochloa; species Hsuehochloa calcarea. The sequence continues at coordinate 66,072,072 of CM070598.1, forward strand.
CCCTGATACAATACAATGAAAAGAGTATCGTACCGTCTTACCTTGGTCCTGTGTACTTTCATCTCGTCCAGGGTACTCGTAAACAAGATATTTAACGAGCTTCCTGTTGGAAATATGCCCTAGAGGCAATCATAAAGATGATTGTATTTCCTTATATTCATGATATTGGATAATATGTTATCTTGTTCCTTGAATGAATCATCAGTTATAGATCAATGAGTATGTGACTTGTAGGTGAAACTCATTAACTTATATGATATCATTCTAAATGTATCCCTGATTGAATGTCACTGGTCGGAACAATTGTGACTCTACGACCAGCACATGTATTGATTGATGGCCATGTTTTACCGGTCATAGATATAGAGATATCGAATCAGTAATGTGAGCACATGTTAGAGAACATGGAGCTGGATAGACCCATCATTGAGACACTATTGAGATTGTTATGAATCTATGTGTCATTAGTTGGTCTCAAGTAATGATGATGTATAATCCTTAGACCTGAGAACAACATGGTTCCATACATGTGTAATAGCACTCTTAGGGGTTACCAAACGCTACTCTGTAACTGGGTAGTTATAAAGGTAGCTTTCGGGTATGCTATGAAACATACGGAGGGATGTGACTGGTTGAGATGGGATTTGCCCCTCCTTGCATAACAGGAGAGATGTCTTTGGGCCCCTCGTGGTGATCGGATAAAGAAAGTGCATGGCCATACCACTAGTGGTCGAAGTGTCGACCACATGAAGTTATCCGACACTCTATCGAGTAAGTATTGAACAGTCCATGGATGACATCATATCTCACCTGGAGTTCAACCAGACATCGTGAGGCAAAGGGAGAATGCATGAGTAGGTCACTTAGTTCGATCGCCACTGATCGGTCGTATGGAGATGCGATCTGGTCGTAGACTGGTTGAACGTAATCACAGACTGGTCGTATAGAGATACGAACTGATCGTAAGTGATGAGGACCTGATCATAGATCATATTATGTTAAGGTTTGTCCGATATATTCTTTGTGTACTTGGGAATCGTTACGTGCTGCTAGGTGCCGCTGACGACTAGTGGTCGGAAAAGAGTTTCCGAGTCACAACTAATCACACAAAAACATGTAGGGTCGCACACTTAAGGGGCTGAGGATTTGATTTGGATGGTGATCCGAATTCGTATAGGATATAAATTCCTAATGGGCCTCGAGTAAGAGACACATCATGGATGCCTATATAAAGAGAGGCGATGGCATAGGGTGAAGCATGATTTTTGAAGAACTCCTGAAACCCTAATAGCCACACCATCCTCAACCACGTTGCCGGTGCTAGCACACCAGCGCGCAGTGTTCCAACCCCGTATGTGTGGATACCTCGGAGGTGCTGTTGCGAAGCATCAGCACTAGGACGATCTGCAACTCGTGACGATCACCGAAGCAGGAGGAGAACTTACGAGGCGAGTTCGACTACTCGGAGGAGCAGACGCGAAGCGAGTACGACTACTCTGAGGAGTAGTCGCGTGGCGAGTACGACTACGACCGCATCTATTCGCTACACCGACTCTACTTCCGCTACGAGTCGGCTCGTCTAGCAGTAATCTCGTGATCTATTACTTACGGAGGTTCCTTGGTTGCGCGGTAAATTTTTGTTTTGTGCTATCATAGCGCCTACCCGTAACCCTTCACTTCCACCATCAACTAACACTCGATTTACTCGACAGTTGTTGATGGTAGGCTCGACCACGATCGAAAAATGACCTGCTCGAGTGGAAGGGATTGGGCAGTCACTCTTCTCGAATGAGATGGTGACTTCCGACCACTTCAGCAACTTATTGACAAGAGGAGGGTCAATGGAGTTTACCTCGCGTACGACAACGTTGTCGTTTTGACTCGTATGCCGATGACCCCCCATAGATATACTCGATGGCATGCTCAGGATCTTGGAATGGCATCTCCTCGTTGTTGTCCAACTGTGTACGATCACTCACATGCCCTACCTCTTCGAGGGTAGGAAGTGGTCCTTTGCCGTTGTAGTAGTCTTAGAGTTTTCATTGGAAAATCCGGTAGTTGCGAAGGTCATATCCTTCCTTTTATGGAAAGAGCACCACCTAGGTTTGTCATTCTTTCGCTCGAAGCGCTTACATTTGCCTTGATCGGGATATTGCTTGGGACTTCGTGGTTCCTTGTCGCTTACGGGCAAGAATTCCTTAGAACTGTTGGCTAGAGGTTTTTGGCCCTTCACCTTGTTCTTTGATTTCTTGACCTTTGTAAGATCGAGGTGGCCGACTAGAGGGGGGTGAATAGGCGGTTTTAAAAATCTTTCGCGCTAAACCAATATATAAATGCGGAAGCTAATAGCGAATTGGTTTTGCACAATTAAAACCTAAATCAACTAGGCTCAACTAAGTGCACCGACAATACAAGAGAGCAATCATACAAATATATATAAGCAATTAAATCATGTAATGTAAATTGCTCAAAGTAAAGCACAAGTAAAAACAAGATGGACACAATTATGTTTTACCGTGGTGTTCGGAGACTTGCCGGTCTCCCCTAATCCACGTTGAGGTAAACCCAACCACGTTGGACCGGCTCCACTAATTAAGCCAACACCTCCGAGGTAAGTCCAACACTTGGACCGGTTCCGAACCGAACCAACACCTCGCTCCACTAAGGTTGCTCTTCCTCCACTCCGGAGATGGCGAGCACCAAATCACTCACAACACATCGGGCCTTCTCACAAGCTTCTTGAGAAGATCACCGGGCACGACGCCTCCACGCCGTCTAGGTGTCGGCAAACACCAAGAGTAATAAGCCAAGCCCCTTGCTTGACTCTCACCACGTGCAACGAATGCACAAGCTCAAGTGGATACAAAATCCACCTCTAGATGCAACACATGCAACTAGAGACCTCCCTCCTTGCTCACAAGGTGCAACACATGCACAATTGAGAGGAGAAGCTCACACTAGCTCAAGTGAGTGAAATGGGATGCCAAAGATTGTCTCTCAACCGGCCAAGGTGGGTATTTATAGCCCACACACAAAAACTAGCCGCTGGGAGCGAAATCCCCAAAAATCAGATAATCGGAAGTTCCTCCGCAAACTCGGAACTTCCGCTTTATCTGTTCATGGGCCAGACGGTGCATAACGGCTCAAAAATAGCCGTTAAAACTTTTGGTGCGGAAGTTCCGCAGTACAAATGGCGGAACTTCCTATTATCGGAAGTTCCTCTATTCTCGGGCGGAAGTTCCGCGGCCCAATTTCAGCCCAGACGATATTCGGTAAAAATGTCATAACTTTTGACTCCGATGTCGGAATTGAGTGATCTTGAACTCTATAGAAAGCTTATTCAGAGGGCTACACAACCCACCTATTTGATTGATCTCAAACACATTTGATCAAATCAAAAAGCACAACTCCAAAGAGCCACTATCATGATCTAAGTCCAAATAAATAACAATAAGCAATCTTAGACTATGCCAAGGGAAAATGCATGAATCCCAATAATTTGCAAAACACATTTGCAAACTTAGATCATGTCACAAGGTGTAGGTACATGGACTTCAACCATTTGCAAAACACATTCGCAAAAATATAGTCACATGCTACAAGGATTAAATGCATAAGCCTCAACTATTTGCAAAACACATTCGCAAATAATAGCATCATGCCATGTAGAGCTAGAGCAAGCAAGATTGAGCTATCAACACATGATGAGACTCAAGCTACTAGACAAGACCCCTCTTAATAGTACGGCAACCTATACTAGCAATCCGGTCTTCCAACCAAACACCATGACCGGTAAAAGACTAGGAACGCATCCTTAACCCTAGCTAGTCATACCTTTGCTGTGAGCATCTTCTTGAAGCTTGATGACGCACATCTTCACTTCAAGTCCGGGTCATCGTCTTGACATGCATCAACCCATGATGCATCCTTTACTTGACCTCCATCAACACATGATGGGTCTTCTCTTGACTTGACGATCAACTCATGATCATCTCCTTCTTCCAGATCTTGTTATGCATCAACACACGATACATCCTCTTCTTGAATCTTGACTTGATGACGATCAACTCATGATGACATCCAAAGTCTTCGTCACCCTAGAACATAGCCTATTCATCCAACTCATGAAAAATGTTAGTCCCACAATGATTAACAATAATTATCAAGATATACATGCAACAAATGCTTCTAAACAAGCTTTTGTAGAAAGGTGTGGTACTACCGCCAACTATCATGCGGTAGTTCCGATTATCGGAAGTTCCGCTCATATTATGGCGGAACTACCGCGCTTGCGGAAATTTGGCTAAGTCCCAAAAAGAGTGCTCTCTGGAAAAACGCGTCCGCGATTTGTCCGGAAGTTCCTCAATGTAGTTCTGCAGATACAATGCCAGAACTACCGATGATGTTCAGAAAACAAATTTCAACAGATTTTGAATGCATGACTCCTTTGTCTTGAGCCATGTTGATCTTTTACCATCTTTGTATTTCCTTTTCATGTCTTCATTCAGACTCCGGGACTAAGCCTTGAACACATCTTAGCACACACATTAGTCCCATAACACAATTGCAAATAATTGAATATAAAGCAATATGAGTATATATGAACTACACAAGTTTTATATACTCAAAGGATTTGTTTCAAAGTAATGATCCTTAATATATGAAGAGAATGGAATATGGATCAATACTTATGAAACCACAAAATATAAAGTGAACTCCCCCTAAATGTGTGCATACACAAATGTGTAATAAGAACATATGCACATATTCAAGTTTAACTTATGGTTGAGTTCAACCTATATTTTGGATCCGAGGAATGCAACAATATATAAGATTAAGATGTCGATTGCATACCTCGTTGAATTTCACCTTTATATCCAAATGAGACTACACAAAATAATACTAGATAAAAGAGTTAGTCTCATATATAGATTTGTCATTAATCACCAAAACATTCCATTAACTCATAATGGCGGGTCTAGATCCTTCAACCTTTTTGTCCTTCTTGCTACTTCCACCTACTTCTTGAGGATTATTGTTATCTTGATCGATGGTTTTGTTCCACTCGACTGCTTTTATAGCAATCACATATCGATCGGCTATCTCGAAGAGTTCAGCGACGGTAGCCGAAGGATTTAAAGCGACATCCTCTATAATTCTTCTGCTTTGGACTCCCTGCTTGAAGGCTCTGATAACAGATAAGTCAGAAACCTCAGGAATTGAATTATGAACTCGACTGAAATGCCTGATGAATTGACATAAGGTATCGTGGTTGTTTTGTCTTATCTTGTGCAGGTCGCCCTCCTTTCCAGGGCGATTGTAGGTACCCTGAAAGTTAGCCAGCAGAAGGTCACAACGGTGTTGCCACGATTAGATCGACTCGAGTGGTTGTTTTATCAACCACGATCGAGCGGACCCTTCGAGCACAATCAGAAGGTAATTCGTCATGACGCACCCTCCTTCTCCTGCTGATCAGATAGCGGTCGTGTAGATTTGGAGGAACTCGATGGGATTGTGAGACCCATCGAATTTCTTCATGTTCACTGGTCGAAACCGCAACGGTCCGGTGAACTACTCGGGGGTTAGGCAAGAATGTCGTACATCCGGTAATTACTTTGTAACACTTCCTTTGCAGAAAAGAATGGTTTCCATCTTCAGGTAATCGTACACGACGATACCCGGTAGTGGGTGAACCAGACTTATGATAAGTCTTGATTCTACGAGGGTAATACTCCTCGTATCTTGTCTGCTGCTATAGACCTCTGTGTCGGAGTGGTGAACGATCACCTCTCCTGAGAGCTTGTTTATCTTTAGGTGTTTGAAGAATATTTCTCCGGATAGGAGAACAACATACCCTGTTGTCGTGTCAATCTCTGTGCGGTGAGTTGTTCGAACGACTGGAAGCTGATGGAGTTGTACCGGTACGACTTATGGAATGATGACGGCGAGGGGGCTCGAGTCTAGTCATCGCATTTCGAAGCTTCGTGCGATCTCTTGCGCGAAGAGGTCGTAGCCAGGCGCTTGGGCAAGCTCTCAAGTTGGGTTCTCGAGTAGATCACTGATATGTTGGAATTCCTGAGTTGCCTCTGTCTAATACTGAAAGCACTCAAGTGAATTTCTCTGAGCTGCTATTCTTCTATGTCAAGTTGTCTCAGAATCGTCCATGTCTGATCCCTGAGTTTGCCTCAATGAAGTGCAATTATTTCGAGGATTTCTCGCACGCTTATTAGAGTGTTGACCCTGTTCATCACCGGAGGTGTCCTTACCATTGCCACGAGGGGCCGCAATGTGTGATCGTCGAGGAGTGTCCTTAGTCCTGTCTCTAAGAGAGTGATCATCACCTGATGGAAGGATGAAGACCTCCCATTGACGGCCTCCACTTGCGCTCGAGGCCTCATCGCTTGAAGAGTAGTCGAAAGATACCATCTGACGACTTGGAGCAAACCACTCCAAGAAGGGGAATTACGGGTTATAACCGTTTCCGTCCGCAAATGAGCCCTACGATGGGATAGTCGAACTTGCAGGAAAAGCATGTTCGACCTCATCCTCTTTGGGGCTAACCGGAGAGACAGTACCACTGGTGCTGATGAAGCTCTGTAATGATGGCTTCCAGGACTTGTTGTGCCAGTTGGACTGCCTTAGGCGAACTTGAACATTTGGAGCGGGAAGCCTTGCCATGTCCTGGGTCTACCTTGGAGCAGTCCTAATTGTGGTCGGATTGACCCTTGCCCTTTGAGGAAGTTGGTTCCTCATTTGGACGTAACGTTGTGGGAGATAAGGATCCCTCCTCAACTCCATCGGTGGCTTTGTCTCCTGGAGAATGATCTCTGGAGGCGACATCACCATCGGATGGTACAATACTCAGCTCATAGTCAAAGCCGGCATCCATGTCGATATCTACGTAATCAACCAAGTCGAATCAGTTCTCCTCGTTCCACTCTCCTACCATGGAAGCATTAGAGTTGGGAGAAAATGACAGAAACCTGATGACCAAAAGATCCCCACGGACGACGCCAACTGTCGGTGTTTTAGAACCAAACTTACGTAATAATTGTTTGATTCGGGGGGTATCCAAGGCTCAAATCACGTAGAGAGAATGACACGAGATTTTATACAGGTTCGGACCTTCTCCAGAGAGAATAACAACCCTACTCCTGTGTGGCTATATTGAGGATGTGGATTACAGATCAAGAGAAAGACGGAAATACAATGTCTTGTGCTCCTGATTGTATCTTTCTTCCTCCCCCCTCCGCCGTCTGGTGATTCCTCTTGTTATAGCGTGCTTGAAGTGGACGACAATTTCTCCAGCCCAAAGGGCGTATCAATGCTTCAAATGATGGCACAGTTACCAGATATTACTATTGAAGAAGTAACGTTCCCACATCATCGACACATTAACACCAAGATAGAGAGATTAATCGTATAGTTATTCCAAAGAATAATAGTGTATACTGACTGTTTAGATGCCCTAATCAATTGGGTCTACTTGTATGTAAGCTCGATCGATTATAGGGTGGTCGTAACTAACCTGGTCGTAGAAGGACTTACGACCATGAGGCGATCGTAGAAGAACTTACGATCATGTGCTAGTCGTAGAAGAACTTACAACTATGGAGTGGTCGTAGTTAACCTAGTCGTAGAAGGACTTACAACCATGAGGTGATCGTAGAAGAACTTATCATCATGTGCTAGTCGTAGAAGAACTTACGACTATAGGGTGGTCGTAGCTGACCTGGTCGTAGAAGGACCTATGACCATGAGGTGATTGTAGAACTTACGATCATGAGGTAGTCGTGGAAGATCTTACGACTCCAGCTTCTCCGTTATGAACATTAAGGGTTATACTCAAAAACCATATAATGGCGTCATTATCCATAATAAGGATTACGGATAAATAATTAAATGAGGATTTCTATATCCTCGTCAAACCTTTTTGGAAACTTTGTGTACACGTTTCCCATCAAGATTCATCTTCTCTGTTTTCCAACGAGAAGTCTGACATTTCGGACAGAAATATGTCTTTTTCATGCTACTTCCAAAATAGTACGCAGTCGTTCTTGCATGCATGAATACTAACATATCTGAGTCCAAAGCATCTAACCATTTTCTTAGCTTCATTAAAGTTCGTAGTTATCGTTGAGCCCTCCGGAAAAGCTTCTATAAGAAGTTGTAGTGGCATCTCAAAACTTCTATCACTCCAACCTCCAAGGAATTTGGTGTGGAGTAATTTGACAACAAAGTGTAGCTTTGAGAAGCTTTTACACCCTGAATAGAGCTCTTGATTGGCATCACTTACTAAATGGTAAAAATCTTCAGCACCTTCACATGGATCCTCCCCAAGACTATCCTTATTGTCACCTAAATCTCCCATTCCATCTAACTCATGCGCTACGTCGCGAAGCATATCAAACATCTCATCACCTTCCTCAAAATTGTCCTCTACCTGAACCTCAGCATACACATTTTGTTGTACATAACAAGATGATGTCGCTCCATGATAAATCCATCTATTGTACCCTTCTAAAAACCTATCATATATTAAATGCACACGGACAACGCTAGCTTCTTTCTAGTAACTATTCACATATTTCCTACAAGGGCATAATATTGTGTTTGCTTTTGCCGATCAAGCAAAAGCATACTGTACAAATTCTTCGACCCCTTGTACATATTCAGATATGTGCCTACAATTAATGACTTGTTATAAGAATGGACATGAGAAAGTACTAGAAAATAAATTTATATTGTAAGCTTATGTTGTACCTAGGCCGATCCATCCATCTCTTATCCATAGCTGCTATGTACTATCAAATGTACAAAACATCTATGCAAAAGATTTCCCCAAAACAATTATTAATGAAGTGCCTAAAGAAACAACTTGCTTAATGGAATCTTTACATATCATAATGTCTTAAGCAGAAAGAATGGAGCCTACAAGAGCCTATTAGCAACCCTTAATTGTCCTGATGTACCACTGCATGTAGGCAGCATAGCTCTACCTGAGACCTAAGTAGCCATCAAAGCATATCATATTATCATCCACAGAAAGGACAAAATGGCTAATTAACCAGCTGCAATCAAAGATGCAGAGCAAAACAGTACTCACCAGAAATGCAGGGGCCTTGTCTTCTTTGAAGAACTCCTCCTGCATTTATTAAGGAATCAGAACAAAAAAAACAATACAGGATGCAGAACCACATCACATATATGACCAAACAGAAACATACAAGTGAAAAGGGTTTATGTTCTCTATTACATACAAATATTTGTAATATGCACCAAATTTTCCCGATCTTTTCCTCCATATATGTTAATGTCAATAGAAAGGTCAGTCATCTCCCAAAGAATTAGCCTCTGAGCCAAGGTGGTTTGGCACCAAGAAAAAGTATGACCACACAAACTGATTCCAGCTTTCCATCAAACAGTGCAAAGTACAAAGCATCTAATACAAATCACATCAAACCATTAAAAATTATAGCTTCATCACAAAAGTATCGTCATTCAATCTCAAATCATGCAACTCGCAGTTTTCAATACTTTCCTCGTTTTAAATGCTTTAAAACACATGTTACTAGTATAAACAATATGTAATTAATCAGACGTGGCTTAAATTCTTAAATTACTAATATACCAACACATATTGAATTCTTAACACTCCGAGCTCCTGTTCCTGTAACACATGTCCTAAACATGAAATACTTAATGTTAAATTGTGCTTTGAAATGAAGCATCAAACGGAGGAACAAGTTTTCTTGGTAGGACTAGCACATAGACCGAGACCAAATAATTTCATCAAACTGCTTGTTTGGAACTTCTAATCCACAAACATTGCACAAAAATCTAAAACTTGAGCCTACTAAGAAATTTCCCTTCCAACATTCAACACCATCAACAATCTTATCAATATCCCATCCAACACATTAAGTCCTTGAAAAATTTGTAGCAATATCCAAACAAAAAAGGGGGAAATTTCCTTTGCACCCTGGCCAGTCCAGAACCTCATCCTATCACATCGCATCGGTGCAAAGCTTCATCGCACGAAGAAACAGATAAAAGCAACAAAACCCAACCAAGCAGCCATTAATCAAACCGACCAAAAATTCATAAAAGAAAGCAGGAGAAAAAGAAAGATCAAACACCATCAAGTCACACATACATACATGTAGAGGTACATATAGGTTAATTGAGGAAGGGATTACCCCTGTACAAACCCTAAAAATTCTCCTTTGTTTGCCCTCGCCTCGCGCCCACTCGTGTTTCTTTCTCTACGTCCCTGTCGCGCCCGTTAATGGCAGGAGATGAGAGAAGAAGAGCAGCACCTCGCCTCGTTAAGGATGGGTGCAAGTAGAGTGGCGCGGCTTGGCCCACTTGATCTTGACGCCTCAGTTATCCCTTCCACGCCATTCTCTTGGTAATGCAAGGCGACATTGGGAGGTGGGGTGGCCAGGGAGGAAGGGGCGCCTGGGGAGGAGGGTGGTGCTGGGAGGAGGGTGCCTGGGGAGGGAGGTGGGGCGGTGTTGGGTGGTGGGGCGCTGGGAGGAAGGGGCGGCAAGGGAGGTGGGGCGGCCTGGGTGGTGGGGCGGCGCTGGGGGGTGAGGCGTCCAGGGAGGAGGGCAACGCTGGGTGGTGAGGCGGACTGGGAGGTGGGGTGGTGGGGTGGTGCTCGGAGGTGAGGTGGCCAAGGAGGAAGGGGCGCCCAGGGAGGAGGGTGGCGCTGGGAGGAAGGCGCTCGGGGAGGGAGCTGGGGCCGCGTTGGGTGGTGGGGCGATCGGGGAGGAAGGGGCGGCAAGGGAGGTAGGGCGGCCAGGGAGGTGGGGCAGCGCTAGGAGAAAGGGGCGGCATGGGAGGTGGGGTGGCCAGGGAGGAGGGCAGTGATGGGTGGTGGGCGGTCAGGGAGGTGAGGCGCTTGGAGGGAGGAGGCACTGGGAGAAAGAGGAAAGGAGGCAACGCTGGGAGGAAGGGGAAAAGAGGCGACACTAGGAGAGAGGGGGCGATCGGGAGAGGCACTGGAGGAAGGGGAAAGGAGGCGGCGCTGGGAGAGAGGGGGAAATTAATTTGGGGATAAGGGTTTCGCGCGATCGTCGATTTTTTTCAGCTGTGCGCCAAAGGGATGGCTAGTATCCCTGGCAGATACAATGACTTGGTTGATTTTTTCTAAGACAGATATATTGTAGCTAACGTTAAAACATTGCCAGCGGATATATTGTTCTAGAAAATAATTATTTCCGGCAGATAATGTGACCCTTAATTTCTTAGATATTGCCGGTACATATTTTGCCACTAATCCAGTTTTTTCTCGGCAGATAATTGCTCTTAATACTATACCATGGTATAGTGGAAGTACTAGGTCACGTAAAAATCGCTTACACACCAATTAATCCCTATCTTTTCACCAAAGAAATACTACTAGTACTAGCATCGAGTGTAAATTATTTTCTGTTTCCCTGCACTTTAAGTTGTTCTCCTACTCCATATGTTGTTTGTTCCCTAATTTTCTCTTTTGCTTACTGAACTGTTCCTAGCTAGCAATCAATCTTGGTAAATGGCCGACAATATCTTTTGGAAAAGTTTTAAAGAAAAGGAACCTAGCTACCAGGTGAATTTCAGAGTAATGCTTGATCAAATCTAACAAGTCAATTACACCGGCAGCTTTATTAATTATTATTAGTAGCTGAAGAAAGGCAAAAGGCAGTCGCATTCTTTAATCATGTGTTGTTGAAGGCATGGTACATCCGAACATGCATTTGGAATTATTAGGCTACACTTACAGTTTTTTTTTGGACAACAATGTACGATGAAAAGCGATCAAACATGGTTGGTTGGCTAGTCCAGTCCCTCTAGAGCACACAAGATTTAACAACAGAAGTGAGATAAAAAGGTGAGAGTGAGATGCATACATAGGAGAGTGAGCAGTAGGGATACAAAGCCTTGAAGGCAACTCCATGCTCAAACCAAACAAAAGTGAGATAAAAAGGTGAGAGCGAGATGCATACATAGGAGAGTGAGCAGTAGGGATGAAAAGCCTTGAAGGCAACTACATGCTCAAACCTAACCTACCCCAACTCCCCAAGGGCATTCCTTCTTCCATGGATGATCACTTGAACATCAGTTTTCTCCTTTTCTCACCAAATTCCTCATGGATTCCTTTATCTTTCAGTTAAGAAAGTTTCGATGAAAAGTTCACCGGTTCTTTCGACCCCCCCACCCCAATGAGAGAGAGAGAGAGAGAGAAAGTAAAGGGTGATGGATGGATAACTTGACCTGCTAGGAGTGCTCTGATTCTCTAAAGGCTTTCTTTGGTAGTGGAAATATAGTTGTGGCTGATGTTCATCTCACTTAAAGAAAATGATACGTACATTGACGGTAATTCAGACAAGAATGCCTTAATAAAATAGCTTGAATAAAACCATTCGTCATGTTGACAATTCAGATGATTCACTAAACCTGAACTAGAAGGAAACGTATTGTTCGGGTCTCCAAAACCGAGGTCAGCCTCCCTTGAAATCCAATTATTAAATGGCTCTTGTCGACGGCGGCGGCTCTGAAGGAAGGGACAAGAAAGCAAGCTGCAGCCACTAATCGAGCTGCCGCCTCCTCTTCTCATTCAGAATGTCACGAAAGGAGTATGGATCGATGTGAGTTCATCTCGATCGCCAACGCCGCACCTGCCGCGCGCGCGAGCCCATGACACAACCACCAATCGATCGAGCTAGATCGACCGACACGAGGTAGAGTACCTGAAACTCTACATCGATCGGCCAGGCCATGTGTCCGATTTGGTTTGGGACGAGCGGTTGCGATGTTAAGTCTCCGGACACCATGTACTTGTGCTCCTGTCAAATGTCCATGTTGGTCTACAAATCTAGCGTTGCACGGTCACAAGAAAAAGTCTAACGGTATTTTGGCCCAACTGGAGAACCAAGTGTACAATCAAGGCAAACACGGCCCAACGGTTCAGTGCGAGCAACATTTGGGCTCTTTTTCTTCTTCTTCTTTTTGTTTGACTCAATTCAGGCCCAATTTGATCTTCATTTGTGTTCACTTCATTTGTGTTTCAGTTTTGCATCTTCAAGAGCATTGCATGCTTCCACACTTGAACCGAATTTGCTGGTCACAAGTGCACTTTTCTAGCATGTACTTACGTACAAACTAACGAATGCATGTTGATTCTTGCTCGGTTGTACTGTTGACAAGCTTGGTCCTGGTCCTGGTCCTGGTCCTTGAAGAGATAAAGGAGAGTTTAAGATACTTGAAATAGAGTGTTGATCGGCGGCAACAACGGCACAAGAAAGCACCTTGCTTAAGCAATTGATGAACTGTCAAGTAAGTCTTCTGTTGAGATAATTTAATGGGAATGACTGGTGAGTGCGCGCGCACCGCACAACAATCTATATCTTTTAAACCAATGGTCCAACTCAAAATCCATTTGAATCATCGTGTCCCTTATGAGGAGATGAACAAAACAAGACCATCGTGTCCCTTACGAGGAGATGAACAAAATAAGACCAATATTGAGTATATTTCAACTTCAATTGGTAGTAGTTTATTTCAATTGTTGCAATATACTTTTTTTTGTTGAGCAAAGTCATTCGTTGTGTTCATCAGTGCATTTGTATTGTTGCACACAGCAGAGAAGAAAAAAAAAACAATGAAATAAGACAAATATTTGCATAACTTCAACGTATTTTTTTTCTTAAATTCGGGTAGTATTTTATTTTTGTTCCGGTAGTATGTTTGATTTTGTTCGGGAAGTATGTTTGATTTTGTTCGGGAAGTATGTTAATTCGATAATGCTATGCCTCGTGCTTCTGATGCGAGGGGACGATTGGACTCCTACACCAACGACCAACACTTTCTCACCAACTTCATTCTCTGCCACTCATTCCTTATCCATGCCCATGACACGCACTCCTGCCCCCTCTTTGACTTTTGCTCACCTGTGCGTTTGATCTCTTCATACTACCCCACCTAGGCCATGTCTCATCTCTCGCTGTGCCGCCACGGTTCCCGCTCGCAATCCAGCTCGCGCGACAACGACGGTGGTGGTATGGCATCCCGAGCACTATTGTGTGGGAGCAGGAAGTATTGAGGGGCGTGTACTTCTCTAATCTCACGGGTGGGTGCCGCCGTATCCTCCTTCGAGCTCACATGTCAGTGTCTCCACCGCTTCCTCTGATCTTCGAGGTAGGAACAGCTGGCAGCGCTAGGTAAAGATGCCTAGTGTCCTCTCCCGATGTGTGCCACCACCGCCATCCGAGGCCGAGGCCAGTTAGTGTCATGTGTTCATTGCAGCAATTGATTTTTTTGTTGCACCATGTGATTTGAAACGTTGGGTTTGTATCTTTTGAATGTTTTAGTAACAAATTCTAGAATTGGATTCAAAAAAAATTCCAATGTTGCAACTATTTTTGCTAATTGTTGCACACGTGAAATAAAAAAAAAGGTTGCACATGTTAATCTCAAATGTTGCGCCATTCATCCATTTTTCGTTGAGAACTATTTTTTTGTTGCGCCCATTGGAAGTGTTGTTACACTTGAGGTTTGGAGTGTTGCTCCCGTGATGGGAAGAAAAACATGGGCATTTGTTAGTTTTTAGGTGAAGGGTTGGTTATTTGTTGCACGCCCTATGTTCTTTTGTTGCAGCACGAAACATTTTGTTGCCTCTAAAGAGGAATTAATCGAACGATGGAGATTTACTCGTATGGGCATCTAACTACGAAAGTGTTATGAATATTGTGTGTATATTCAAGAGGGTCCAATGAGCAATATATATAGAGAGTACAAGGATTGCAATATAAAGATAAGGACTCCTATTCTAACACCCCCTCCCCCTCAAACTCATGATGGATCACACAAAGTGAGTTTGGAGAGAAAATACAAATATTGTACCTTAGTCTGTGGTTCCGTAAAGAAGTCAGCAACCTATAACTCTGAGGGCACAAACAATAGTACTCCCTCCTACACATGTGAGCAAGTGTATGAAGCATGCACACCAATATATTTGGTGAGCTCATGTTTCACTGGGTCTCGGGCAATACTGATAGCACATGTACTGTCAGACAAAAGAAATGTAGGTCTCATCACAGACACTCTAAAATCTGCAAGTAACCATATCAACCAAGTAACCTCTGCTTTCACTACTACCATAGCTCTCAACTCAGCCTCTGCACTCGAACGGGAAACTGCGGTCTGTTTCTTTGTCTTTCAAGCAATCAGGGAGGAACCAAGAAAAACACAGTAAGCATAAAGAGAACGATGATCATAATGATCACTAGCACAGATCGCATCGGAGTACGCCTAAAGCTGTAGTGAGGTGGAGCTAGGGAAAAACAAATAACAAGAGATAGCCTCATGCAAGTAGCGAAGAACACGAAGAAGGTGACTATAGCGTAGATGGGTAGGACGAGCTATGAACTGACTCAAGATATGAACATCATAAGCAATATCAGAACGAGCACTCACAAGGTACACCAAACTCCCAACAAGATTACGATATCGAGTAGGATTCTCAAGAAGATCACCATCAGTGGCACAAAGCTAGAGGGATAACTCCATAGGAGTCTCAACAGTGCGAGTATCAGTCAAACCAGATAGGTCAAGAAGATCCTAAACTTACTTCTGCTGGGAGAGATAGTAGCCCTCATGAATAGAAGAGGCCTCAATCCCAAGAAAGTACGTAAGAGAACCAAGATCAGTCAATAAAAACTACTCACTAAGATGCTTCTTCACATACGTGATGAATGGCGAATCATCAACGGTGATGAGCATATCATCAACATACAGAAGAAATAGTGTCCTACCCCGATGTGAGACATGGACAAAAAGAGCAAGATCGTGGGAAATGATAGTGAAACCGACAACAGTAATCATTGAGGTAAAATACGCAAACCAGGCACAAGGAGCATGTTTGAGGCCATAAAGAGCACGACGAAGACGACAGACGTGCCCATCAGGAACATAATACCCAGGTGGTGGCTCCATGTAGACGTTCTCATGCAACACACTATTAAGAAAAGCATTCATAACATCCAGTTGAGAGATAGACCACCGGCGAACAGAAGCAACCATAACAAGAGTACGAACAGTAGTCATATGGGTAACAGGGGCAAAAGTCTCATCGTAGGCACGACTGTACTCCTGCTGAAAGCCGCGAGCCTTGTAGCACTCGATAGTACCATCAGACTAAGTCTTAATCTTATACATCCACTTGCACGTGATCAGACAAGCATGCACAAGTGTTGGTACAATATCCCAAGTCTCCATAAATCGAAGAGCATCAAGCTCCTATGCCATAGCGAGCTGCCACTCAGAATGAGGAGCAGCCTCACAATAAGAGCTAGGCATAGTGACAGAGAGAGCATGAGCTATCGAAGCAAATCCAAGATGATCAGAAGGTCAAATGGATGTCCGGTCACGATGGACGTAACGAGGAGCATCATCAGGAGACTCAGATGTAGGTGCCAGCAAGATACCGGGAGAGGAGATTGGTTAAGAACGAGGACGCCTGGAGTAGTGAATACCAAAGAACCGAGACGGTGGTGCTGCAAGAACAAGAGGCGGTGTTGTAGGTGGTAGCACCGGACACGGAGGTACATAAGGAACCATCGGAGACAGACTAGCAGAAGACAGTGATAGTAGAGAAATGGGTGAAGAGTCAAAAGGGACAACCATGAAATCGACTCAACGGGAAAACAGAAGAAGGAGACGAATCTCGATAGAAGAAAGGTCGAGATTCGTCAAAGACAACGTCTTGTGAAATCCAGATATGTCAAGTAGAAGGATCATAGCAGCGATAACCCTATTGCTCAGAAATATAACAAAAACACACACTCAACTGATTAGGCCGATAGCTTAGTGTGCTCACGAGGCTACAACAAAACAAAACAAGTACAACCAAAAATACGAAGGTGAGTGTACTGGGGACTCGAGAGTAGACACGCTCTATATGACTGACACCCTTAAGAGTAGTGGAATGCTGCATATTGATGAGATATGCAGCCGTATAAATAGCCTCAGCCCAGAACTGTGGTGGAACATGAGAGGCAAGGAGAAGAGAGCCTAGACTGGTAAATAGTGTCCTGCTAAAAAAGAAACCGTTGAAACGCGCCAGAACTGTACTCGCCAGCAGAATCACAGTGAAAAGTACGGATGAGAGAATCAAACTGAGTACGAACCATCATTGCAAAGCTACGATAGATTGCAAGAAACTGACCACGATTAGATATAGCAAAAATCCAAGTAAAACGGAAATAATCATCAATGAAGATCGCATAAAGTTTATGCTCACCTTTAGAGATAATAGGCGCAGGTCCCTATACATTTGAATGAACTAAGTCAAAATGACGAGAAGACAAGGACTCACTAGAATAATAAGGAAGTTGTAGCTGCTTACCCAGCTTACAACCCTAACAAAATATGGTCGTGTCGATAGTAACACGTCCAAGAACACCCTAACGAACTAATGAAGAAAGACGGGACTCATACAAATGACCTAAACGGTGATGCCACTACGCAAAAATGCCAAAGGAGGTGGCAATAGTGGCGGTGGAAGTAGGCGTAGAGGTGACAGGAGCAATTGAAGTGGACAGAAGGTGGAGGCGATCAAGCATATAGAGACCCTGACGATCCTTATGGCATCGGCCAGTCCCAAGTACCGTCCCTGTCTGTCGATCCTAGATGAAACACGTGTGAGAGTCAAAACCAACTCTACAGCCAAGATCAGTGAGCTGACCCACCGAGAGAAGCTACATGGTAAGCTGGGGACATGGAAAATGTGGATATCATGGGGATATACTCCAGATCTTAGGATGATGTGACAATTGGCAATGTCGTTTATGGTTTATCGTTTCACGTGTTTTCGACAAAATTCAGAACTGTCAGGACAGGGGCGGTCTGACCGGCCAGAGCATGGCGGTCCGACCAGTCTCAAATCGGTCGGACCGGCCGTGACCAAAAGGTGTCAAAATGAGCTGGGCAAGAGAGGGGATTCTATTGCACTTGGTCCCATAATTTTTGGAGTCTCCAGTCAAAATTTCTATTGGTTTAAAATTTTCAGTAGGTTTCGGATTTTCAGGGTTGAAAATCGGCTAAGTCCTTTTGGGCGGTCGGACCAGCCTATAGCTGGAGGTCCGACCGGCCCTAAGGGGCGGTCGGACTGGTTGTCACTTGAACGCCGACCTTCGTGGTGGCGTTGTTCGTTGGTTAGGTCAAAGTCATGAGTATCAGGGCATATGTATTGCATGATGCATGTTTTGACTAACATGGGTCAAGTTGTGAAGAACTTGTTCCCAATTTCGGTTTACTTGCCTATGGTTGTGCAGGTTGCTTGGTGGTCAACGACGGTCAACGACGAGGAAGATCGGGACTAGGCTTGGAGAGCTGAGGTCCAGAATGATCGACGATGCCGGGTGAGATCAATGACTCAAGCGTGACACAAGATGGACAAGGGTGGCCTATTAGCAAATCCGAGGTGCAAGATGGCGCTAGGTGAAGCTGTTTAGGTCAAAAGGTTAAAGACGGCGCTTTGCGAAGCTTGCGTGTGTGACTCGTTTGTTTTGGGCCTTAACGGGAGTCCAATAGGATCAAACTTCTAGAAGGTCTAAGCCTCCACTATAAATAGGAGAGGGTGGTGGCTGCACCACCCTTCAACCCTCTTTATATTAGAAAACCCTAATTTTGTTTAGGGAGAGCTAGGCGTGGAGGCTAGGGTTTTTGAATGTTTGATTGGATTTTCGTGCTCTTGGATTGACCACTGATCCTTGATGGAGTGGGTGTAATCCAGCATCAATCACGTTTTAATCTATGCAAGATTTGCTTGAGATAAGTCTCTTTTTTGTTTTTGCTCTCAATTTCGTGATTTTAGGGCTTTCATTGATCCACGAGTTTTTGCTTGATATCGTCACGTGGATTAGCTTCCTGTGTTGTGTGGGAACTCATCTAGGATCTTCGTGATCATCAATCACCCACGAGCAAGCGATTGGATCTAGTTTTCACTTTTGCTCGGTTTTAGACCTTTCTCCAATCAGATTGTAAAGGGTCTTTATTTATCCAAGAATTATCATAATTGTTGATTGGAATAGGTCCTTAATATCATAGAGAAGGTGTATATCAAGTTTCGTGAAGTTTGGAGTTGAGAATCAAAAGTTAGATCTATTTGCAACTTCGTCGTCGGGGCTGTTCTTGCTGTTCTGGAGCCTGGCGGTCAGACCGCCTGAGGGCACCGATCCGACTGATTTGGTTAGCGGTCCAACCGCCACTAACACATCGGTCAGACCGCAGTACTGATTTGTGCTTTAGCTTGTGTTGATTTTTATCATATTATTTAGGGGGTAAATTGGATTCAATACTAGTCTTCCGCTATACTGGTATATTGATCTTCATAGCTTCCTCATAGCTATTGGAGTGAAATTGTGTTGAATTCATAATTTGTGAAAAAGTGAGCGTGCTCCTATTCACCCCCCTCTAGTCGCCTTTTCGGTCCAACAAGTGGTATCAGAGCCCGGTTAGTTCAATCTTGATCTTAACCGGTCACTGAACTTAGGCGATGGATAAGTTCTCCACTAAACTGCATATCTTCGATGGGCACGACTATGCCTATTGGAAGAATTGTATGCGAGTATTTCTTAAGAGCGAGGGACAAGCTATATGGGACGTTGTTCGATCCCCACTCATTATTCCCGAGGTTGGAACGCCTGTTTCTGCAGTTCTTTTGGCTAACAACAACAAGGCCAAGAACCTTTTATATGGTTCGCTTGGTACACAATAATATAATCGGATTTGAAATCTTGCAACTGCGCACGAGATTTGGAACACCCTCGAAACCTATCATGAAGGTTCGTCCCAAATCAAGAAAGTGCGCCAAACAGTCTATAAGCGCGAATACAACAAATTCGAGATGCGTCCTGGAGAGAGCATCGATGATATTTTCAGTCGTTTTAATAAAGTGATTAATCAGATGAAAGCTGTTGATATTGAATACTCTCAATCTGAAAATGCCACCCATCTCTTGGCTGCAATCAACACCAAGGAGTGGGAGATGAAAGCTACTGCTATAGAGGAGAATGTTGATCTTTCGAGTCTTACATTGGAGTTGCTTTATAGCAAACTCAAAACCCATGAAATAAAAAGAGTTGATCATCCTAAGAAAGACAACATGGCATTGGTAGCAGATCCTCTCAAAAGAGCTTCTGATGGTTCTCTTGAATATTTTTCTGGTTTTTCATTTGCTTGTTTATCTGCTATTCACGAAGAGGAGCTTGAGAGTATCCCTGAGGTTGAGTTAGCCCTCCTTGCTAAAAAATTCACACAGGCCTACAATAATGTGAGAAATAAAAAGAGAGGTGGTCCGGTGACATGCTAGGAGTGTGGTGAGCTCAATCATATCCGGGCAAATTGCCCCAAGCTGAAAGGTAAGAGCAATCATAAGGAGGGAAAGCCAGCTTGGAAGAAGCCTCAATTCAACAAATCAAGGTATGAGGCTAGTAAGCTTGTGAAGGCCGCTCACCGGGTTCTTGCCGCTTTTGAGGATCAATCCTTAAGCGATGTTGACTCCGGGAGCGAGGAGGATAAGGAGGAGGAGATTCCTCAAAGCAAGAAGAAAAGGAAGGCCAAGGACATCACTGGTTTGTGCTTCATGGCTGACTCAATTGACAACGACAACGATGAGGTACCTCCTTCCTATGATGTTCTTTATGATAGATGTGAAGTTATGTTTGAGAAACTCATGAGTCAGGATAAGGCCTTAGAATATGTCATGGCTAGGAACAAGTATTTAGAGTCTCAAATAGACAATTTGACTTTAGAACTTGAGAATACTAAGAGTCTTGAATCTGATGAATGTTCATTTTGCCATGCTATGCACTCAGAAGTTGCTAAATTACAATCTGCTCATAATATTGCTTTGCAACAACTTGAAAATGTTATAACTGAGCTTGTTGTGGTTAAATCTGCTCCATGTGAAAAATGTTTATATTCCAGTAAATTAGTTGCTTCTGGTACTGTTGATTCTAACATTTGCACTTTTTGTTTAGAACGTGAACATGAAGTTACAGATATCTTAGAAGCAGCTAGAGCTAAATATGCCAAGCTTAAGGACAGTATTGAGTCTTCTACATGTGCTTCATGTCCTGCTCTTAAACTTAAAACTGCTTTATATAAGGAGAAATATGCTAGAGCTATTAAAGGTAAAACTTGTGAGTCATGTGCTAATTTTGAAAAAGAAAATGCTTATCTTAAGGATACCTTAGAAAAATTCTCTAAAGGTAAGAAACAATTAAACATGATTCTGGACAAGTCTAAAACTCCTTATAAGAAGCAAGGATTAGGATACAATAATGTTCAAATTAATTCTAACCCAAAAGTTACTCAAGTCTTGAAAAATGGGTTAATTGAATTCAAAACACAACCTACAAAAATTATCTTTAAATCTGCAGGGATTGCCCAACCATCTGTTAAGTCTAAGGGTGCTTCTCCCAGTGGTATTAAGTATCATTGCACCTATTGCAAAAAGAGTGGGCATTTAGTTGAGTTCTGTTGGCGTAGGTTGAAAAACGACAAGAAAATTTTTACTAGAATTTTATCCATTCAACCTAGAGCCTTTATGAGACATGGTAACATAGAAAAGAAGAAACTTGGTTTAGGATTTGTATCACATGTTCATCAGACCGGCGGTCTGACGGCCGTAGGTAACCGGTCTGACCTCCAGGGTCACCGGTCTGACCGCTGTTACTACACCGGTCAGGCCGCTAGCATTGTTCATCATCATGCTCCTAGACAGGACAACTCTCATGATAATCTAACCATTGCTCATGATAGAAATTTAAATAAAATCAAGGATATCACTTCTGCTTTGCATACTACTCGCAGACGTGTGTCTCAGTACTGGGTTCCTAAATCTTGTTTAACTAACCCCAGTATTGAGACACATCGTTCTTCTGTGCCTTGATTACCAGGATTGCCGCGGAAGGGGCAAGAACACGTGGTTCGTCGACTCCGGGTGTTCACGCCACATGACCGGAGATTCAAGATGGTTCACCTCTTTCACGCGGGCGACAGGTGATGACTTCATCACCTTTTGAGATGATACACAAGGGCGAATTGAAGGAACAGGATTGATCAGGGTGAACGATAAATTCATCCTGAAGGACGTCGCTCTTGCGGACAAGCTTAGGTATAATCTGCTTTCTGTCTCACAGCTTCTTGATGATGGCTATGAGACTATATTTAAGAAAAATGCTTGTCGGGTGCTTGATTCTGCTGGTGAGTTGTTTTGGGGATTTCTAGAGTTGGTAGAATTTTTGGAGCTGATTTTTCTGAATCTCTTGCTGGATCTCTCAAATATTTGCTTACATCTTCTTCTGATTTCTGGCTTTGGCACTGACGTTTGGGGCACATTGGTTTTGATAATCTGACGCGAGTTAGCAACCTTGAGCTCATGAGAGGTCTGCCCAAACTCAAAGCTGTCAAGGATGTTGTATGTGCGCCTTGTAGGCATGGCAAGCAAGTTGCCGCCTCACACCCATCAGTGACTATGGTCATGACTGATGGACCGGGATAGTTACTTCATATGGATACTGTTGGTTCTGCTAGGGTTCGGTCAGTCGGTGGCAAATGGTATATTCTGGTCATAGTCGATGATTTTTCGAGATACACTTGGGTGTTCTTTCTTGCTTCGAAGGATGAAGCTTTTGATCATTATCATGATCTTGTTCTTCGTTTGGCTTCTGAACTTTCTGGTGCCTTGAGAACGATCCGCAGTGACAATGGCACGGAGTTCAAGAATACCTCGTTTGCCTCTTTTTGTGCTGAGCGCGGTATTGAGCATGAGTTCTCTTCTCCACACGTCCCTCAACAAAATGGCATGGTGGAAAGGAAGAATATGACCTTAGTCGAGATGGTTAGGACGATACTAGATGAGTATAGCACACCGAGGAGATTTTGGGCTGAAGCTGTTGCTACTGCTTGCCACATTACAAATCGTGTCTTCCTAAGACCCTCTTTGGGCAAGACTCCTTATGAACTTCGATTTGGTAGAAAAACTTCTGTCTCGCACTTTCGAGTCTTTGGTTCCAAATGCTTTATTCTCAAGACAGAAAATCTAGATAAATTTGAGTAAAGAACTTTTGATGGTTTATTTCTGGGTTATCCTGCACATTCGAGGGGTTTTCAAGTCTTTAATGTTGAAACTAACATTATCCAGGAGACATGCAATGTCACTTTTGATGAGACTAGCCCTAGAGCTAGATCCGATGTTTCAGATGATTCACAGGTGACAGAGAGAGCATTTTTGTGGAGGAAAATGAGGACGAAGCTGATATTTGTCTTCCACTGCTTTGTTTGACGCTCTGTTTCAAATAAGAACTCATAGTGACTACTTCGCCTTCAGATGAGGCTCCTGATGCATCTTCATCATCAGCAGTACCTGCGGAGGTTGAAGATACGCTTTCATCTCCGGGTGCACCACTTCATATTCAAAGGCAGCACCCTCCGGATCAGATAATAGGTAATCTCCATGAGCGAGTCACTCGCTCCAGGTACAATGATCCAAATCTCTACTCTCATTCTGCATTTGTTGCTTCTTTTGAACCTCACGATATAACACATGCTTTATCGGATTCTAGCTGGGTTAATGCCATGCATGAGGAGTTAGAGAATTTTGAGAGGAATAAAGTTTGGAATCTAGTAGAACCTCCTAGTGGTCATAATGTTATAGGAACCGGCTGGGTTTTCAAAAACAAACAAAATAAGGATGGTTCGGTGATTAGAAATAAGGCTAGGTTGGTAGCTTAGGGCTTTAGCCAAGTTGAGGGTTTGGATTTTGATGAGACCTTTGCTCCTGTTGCTAGACTAGAAGCCATTCGCATTCTGCTTGCATTTGCTGCATCTAAGGACTTTAGATTATATCAGATGGATGTTAAAAGTGTCTTTTTAAATGGTTTCATAGAGGAGGAGGTTTATGTTAAACAACCCCCATGCTTTGAGAATCCTAAATACCCAAATCATGTATTCAAGATATCAAAAGCCTTATATGGTCTTAAACAAGCCCCTAGAGCCTGGTGTGATAGACTTAAGACCTTTTTGCTTAAGAATGATTTTGAGACGGGTAAGGTAGACAAGACTTTATTCATTCTTAGGCGTGGAAATGACTTCCTGCTTGCTCAAATTTACGTTGATGATATTATTTTTGGTGGTTCTTCTAATGCTCTTGTTTCCAGCTTTTCTGAGACTATGTCCAGGGAATTTGACATGAGTATAATGGGAGAGCTCAATTACTTTTTGGGGCTTCAAATAAAGCAATGCAAGGAATGAACTTTTATCCATCAGACGAAGTACACTAAAGATCTACTCAAACGTTTCGACATGGGTGATTGCAAGCCAATCTCTACTCCCATGGCAACGTCGACTGTTTTGGATCCAGATGAGGAAGGAGAAGCCGTGGATCAACACGAGTACCGCAGCATGATCGGCTCCCTTCTGTATCTGACGGCCTCGAGACCGGACATTCACTTCACGGTATGCCTTTGTGCAAGGTTTCAGGCGTCTCCAAGGACTTCCCATCGCCAAGCCATTAAGCGCATATTCAGGTATTTACACTCTACCCTTTTATATGGCATTTGGTATTCCTGCTCTTCAGCTTTGTCCATTAGGGGTTTTTCAGATTCTGATTTTGCGGGTTGTCGGTTAGATAGGAAGAGTACCTCAGGCACCTGTCACTTCCTAGGCACTTCACTTCTATCTTGATCTTCTAGGAAGCAGTCCTCTGTTGCACAATCCACTGCTGAAACTGAATATGTAGCTGCTGCTAGTTGTTGTAGTCAGATTTTGTGGATGCTAACCACTCTTAAGGATTATGGGTTAAATTTTACTAGTGTTCCTCTTTTCTGTGATAACACTTCTGCTATTAACATTGCTAAGAACCCTGTGCAACACTCTAGGACTAAGCACATAGACATTCGCTATCACTTCCTTAGAGACCATGTCGAAAAAGGTGATATTGTGCTGTACTTTGTGGAGTCCGATGCTCAACTGGCTGATATCCTCACCAAGCCGTTAGACCCAACTAGGTTTGCCACCTTGAGAAGCGAGTTAGTGGTAATTTATCCCTTTAGATTGGTTTGAGGGGAAGTTCGATCTTTTCTGATCTTACCTTGTTCTTTTGATCTTTTCTTGTTCTTTTCTGAACTTTTTGATCTTTTCGAACTTTTTAGGTTTTTAGGCTTTTATTGCATCTCATTGTATCATATTGCATTCATATGAAAAATTCAACAAATGGTATGAAAAATCCAAGTCATACTAAAAAAAATGCATTGTAATATAAGTTTTTCTGCTTATCTTTTAAGATTGATAAAGCTTTGCCTATTACCCTTTGGAGCTTTAGTATTTCAATTCTTGCTCAATGCCATGTCTAGTTCTTTGACTTGCTAGAATTATCATGCTTCTACATGTGTAGCTAAATCTTTGCTATATGAGCTAGAACTCTAAAAATAACTTGAACTAAAAATTGTAATTTGTGTATGTTTTAGCGAGTTGCGTAATTAGTGCTCCTTTTGTGACATTGGCCCTATTAGAATTGCTTTGTTAGCTCTTTAATCTAAAATTGACCATTACTTGAGCTTCTAGTGTTCCTGAGATTCTAAAAACTGCTATTGTGAAACATGAAAAATCAAAAGATGGCCTTATGCTTAAATTGTGCCAAACTACTCTTACGAGATTGCTTGTCAATGACATGAACTTGGAGATAGTTTGATGAACCAGACGATCTCATGGGGACTGCTTGTCAGAAATAACATGAACCTGATTGTCTCTTAATATGGTCTTTGTTAACTTTTTGATCTTACATTGACAATTTGACATGGCCAGTTTCATTTTAGGATCCCTGTTGATGAACTTACTGAATTTGAAGCTGTGCTTAAATTGATCAAATATATTGTTTTACTTTTGAGCCTTTGTGCTTAGCTTTGATATATATATCTTATCATGATCTTGCTAGCGCTGTCACGCTTGATATGCTATTTGTGCAATATTAGAGATGCTAGCTTGTTCTTTTGGGTAATCTCTAAAGCTTCTTGTAATCAAAAATAAAAAATACAAAAATGAAACCACTCCATTGCACTTCATGCATACTCCTTCTTATGCTTCTTATGTTTTGCTTTTATCTTTATTCTGCATTTGTTATCTCTGGATGAGAGGAAGGCGTGATTCCTTGATGACTCCATTGTCAAAGGAGGAGAAAGATGTGTTAAAATGTATTAATGC
This sequence comes from Hsuehochloa calcarea, assembly GCA_036346395.1. Taxonomy (NCBI): domain Eukaryota; kingdom Viridiplantae; phylum Streptophyta; class Magnoliopsida; order Poales; family Poaceae; genus Hsuehochloa; species Hsuehochloa calcarea. The sequence goes on from CM070598.1 coordinate 66,098,325, forward strand.
TTTGCATAGTGGGAGAGTTTTTGGAGATGGATATTTCAATATTATATATCATTGCTATACAAAGAGGGAGAAGATATATAAAAATGATAAAAAGGGGGAGAAATTGAAAATTTGAAAGTTTATGAAATTTGAGGATCATAGTGAGGGGAGTTCTTGAGTTGCATTTTGAGGATCATAGTGAGGGGAGTTCTTGAGTTGCATTCTTATTGTCTTATTGATTCTTCTGAACTTAAATTGCATTCTTTTATCCTCACAATGATCATAGGTCAATTGAACAATTGTTCTTTCATATGGACCTTAAGTGAGAATTTTGACCCTTTCCTGGAAATCAAAGTTTTTTATGCTTTCTTTTGCCTTATCTCACATGCCTATGCTATTCTGATGCCAGCTTGGTCATTTCTATTGCTTTCTCTTGCTTATGGACTAAGTTGTGTCTTTGTGCGAAAATGAAAGTATTTTACTTTTCAAACCTCTAAATTACATTTTCTGGATTATTGCCAATGTGTTCATCAAGGGGGAGATTTTGGATATCATTGGGATATGCTCCAGATCTTAGGATGATGTGATAATTAGCAATGGCGTTTATCGTTTGTCGTTTCACGTGTTTTCGACAAAGTTCAGAACTGTCAGGACAGGGGCGGTCTGACCGGCCAGAGCATGGCGGTCCGACCGGTCCCAAATCGGTCGGACCGGCCATGAGCAGCGGTCGGACCGGCTATGACCAAAAAGTGTCAAAATGAGCTGTGCCAAAAATAGAGGGTGTAGGCAAGAGAGGGGATTCTATTGCACTTGGTCCCATAATTTTTGGAGTCTCCAGTCAAAATTTCTATTGGTTTGAAATTTTCAGTAGGTTTCGGATTTTCAGGGTTGAAAATCGGCTAAGTCCTTTTGGGCGGTCGGACCGGCCTATAGCTGGAGGTCCGACCGGCAAGGCTGGCGGTCGGACCGGTTGTCACTTGAACACCGGCCTTCGTGGCGGCGTTGTTCGTTGGTTAGGTCAAAGTCATGAGTATCAGGGCATATGTATTGCATGATGCTTATTTTGACTAACATGGATCAAGTTGTGAAGAACTTGTTCCCAATTTCGTTTTACTTGTCTATGGTTGTGCAGGTTGCTTGGTGGTCAACGACGGTCAACAGCGAGGAAGAGCGGGACTAGGCTTGGAGAGCTGAGGTCCAGAACGATCGACGATGCCGGGTGAGGTCAATGACTCAAGCGTGACGCAAGATGGACAAGAGTGGCCTATTAGCAAATCCGAGGCGCAAGATGGCGCTAGGTGAAGCTGTTTAGGTCAAAAGGTTAAAGACGGCACTTTGCGAAGCGTGCGTGTGTGACCCGTTTGTTTTGGTCCTTAACGGGAGTCCAATAGGATCAAACTTCTAGAAGGTCTAACCCTCCACTATTAATAAGAGAGGGTGGTGGCTGCACCACCCTTCAACCCTCTTTATATTAGAAAACCCTAATTTTGTTTAGGGAGAGCTAGGCCTGGAGGCTAGGGTTCTTGAATGTTTAATTGGATTTTCGTGCTCTTGGATTGACCACTGATCCTTGATGGAGTGGGTGTAATCCAGCATCAATCACGTTTTAATCTATGCAAGGTTTGCTTGAGATAAGTCTCTTTTCGTTCTTGCTCTCAATTTTGTGATTTTAGGGCTTTCATTGATCCACGAGTTTTTGCTTGATATCGTCACGTGGATTAGCTTCCTGTGTTGTGTGGGAACTCATCTAGGATCTTCATGATCATCAATCACCCACGAGCAAGCGATTGGATCTAGTTTTCACTTTTGCTCAGTTTTAGACCTTTCTCCAATCAGATCGTAAAGGATCTTTGTTTGTCCAAGAATTATCATAATTGTTGATTGGAATAGGTCCTTAATATCATAGAGAAGGTGTATACCAAGTTTCGTGAAGTTTGGAGTTGAGAATCAAAAGTTAGATCTATTTGCAACTTCGTCATCGGGGTTGTTCTTGCTGTTATGGAGCCTGGCGGTCAGACCGCCAGTACTGATTTGTGCTTTAGCTTGTGTTAATTTTTATCGTATTATTTAGGGGGTAAATTGAATTCAATACTAGTCTTCCGCTGTACTGGTATATTGATCTTCATAGCTTCCTTATAGCTATTGGAGTGAAATTGTGTTGAATTCATAATTTGTGAAAAAGTGAGCGTGCTCCTATTCACCCCCCCCCCCCTCTAGTCGCCTTTTCGGTCCAACAGAAAACAACTGGAACAGAAAAATCAATGGACAAAAGAGTACCCTGACAGCTGACAGACAGAGGAGTACCGTCAGCTGTCTGAACGTAGATAGGAAAAAGTGGAGGCACCAGAATTAAGAACCCAAGAAGTACCTAAAGGAGACATCTGAGCTGGACTAGCAGAACCTGTTGCTGAAGTAGAGCTTGGCAGAACTGCTGAACAAAGTCACCTCGCTGAGAAGGTCCTGACGTGCTAACCTGTCCTCCCGGTGAGGAGTTAGGGCCTCCTTGTCCCCCCTTGGATCTTCCACCTCCACGAGCCTTGCTCTGCTTTTTTTACACCGCACAACGCTGGTAGTCCTGTCCGAAGTTCTTGCAATAATTGCACTAAACCCTAATTGGTGAAAAAAAAGGAGCAGAAACAAACACTTGAGGAGGGACTGTAGTCGAAGCAGAAGGGGTAGCAAGCGTAGTCGGAACAAACTGTGCTGCTAACCCGCAACGGAGCTCCTCGGCATGAAGTGTCGAAAGAGCCTCGGTGATTGTCGGTCGTGGTGAGCGGCTCAGCGGTTGAGCCCTGATTGGCTCAAACTCTGGGCGAAGACGGTAAACGAAGTCATAAAGGCAAAAGCGATCACGATCTGTCTTCTGCACTTTATGACACTATTGGTAGAGCGGAGAAGCCAGCTCATCCAGCTAGCACCACAGACTGGCCAGGGCTCGAAAGAAGTTATCAACAGAGGAGTCCTCTGGCGAAAAGAACTGAGCATCGTTGCTCTGCTGGTATCGCTCGCGTAAGTACTTACGGATTTGACGAGTAGCACACAAACCAACAATATCTAGTTGGATAGAGTCGTCGACACTGACCACTAGGATGGCTTGAACACAGGCCTCATCAGCACACCAGCGACTCAAAATCGTATATGACATAATGAAAAAGTCTCATCAGCAGCAGCAATAGTGTCCTCTGCCTCCTTTTTGGTGGCCTCATGTTCTGCAGGAGGTGCAAAAGTATGCTATCTGGGGGAAGGCTGAACCGGCGACGGTTGACAAGGTCGGACACCAGTAACATGTCCCTAGAGGCAAAAACAGGTCGGACACCAGTAACATGTCCCTAGAGGTGGAAATCATCGAGTGTGATCTCTATGAGTGAAGACCACAACCTATATTTCGTCCCATTAAGCTTTGTTCCCGATAATGGGATCGCAACTGATGGAACGGAAGTCATTGGTAGGCGACATTGGACGACGCTGAACGGCGCGGCAGATAGATTGTTGTACTTTTCCCCCCTTTTTTCTTCCTTTCTTGGGCTGCAAGGTCAGCTTAAACTAAAAGCCCACAGCCCAGCACGCAATACACACACACACACGTGGGAACTTAGGGTCCCCCCCTACCGAGCGGCGGCGGCGGGGACAACAGCGGTGAAGCGACGAGCGCAGAGCAGAGCTAGTGGACCCACCAATCGCTCGGGCGTCGCGTCGGGTAGAAGCGGCGAAGGAGACAGCGGCGTTAGTGGTCGAACGGTGGCCCGATTTCAGTGGCGGCTCGATCGGGGCAGCGCCAAGCTTGAGCTCGGGCGACGTCGGGGCGGCAGGGGTGCGACGTCGTGATGTATGGGCGGCAGGGGTGCGGCGTCGCGTCGGGGAGCGGCGGCCTTCGACGACAACGTTGTTGTGGAAGAGGTAGGTTAGTACCCTAGCTCTAATACCATATTATGAATATTATGTGTATATTCAAGAGGGACCAATGGGAAGTATATATAGAGAGTACAAGGGGTATATCATATACAGATAAGGACTCCTATTCTAACAGAAAGAACCATCCGGTGCTAGTCATCCCATGTTAATTTTATTCCAAAGGTATGTTTGATTTGTTTAATATTTTAAGTTTGTTCTAGAGGTATGTTTGATTTGTTCTGGTTGTATATTAATTTTGTTTAGGTAGCATTTTGATTTTGTTTTGGAGGTATGTTTGATTTGTTCTTGTGGTATGTTGATTTTGTTCCGGAGGTATGTTTGATTTTTTTTTTCTAATACTATGTTGATTTTGTCTCAGTGCTATGTTTGAAAATTTTGTGCCAGTTAAATATTTGTGTTTTGCTCCACTAACATTTTTTAAAGTTCCATTAGTTTTTTCAATTTTGTTCCGCTATCACCTTTTGATTTTGTTCCACTAGTATTTTTTTAGTAATATATGATATCACCATTAAGTCGAAATATGTAATTATGGATCTCGTTTTGTTTACCTCTACGCAAGAAACACAATAGTTCAAACAGACAATATCTTGAATAGTCTGTTTAAAAGATATAGCCTTTAAAATATTCTAAAGCCCAAAAAAAATATTATCCCAAAACCTACGCGTGAGGCTGGATGAACCGTGCACTCCTTGGCTTCGGGGCATGCGCACGTGCGATATCCGCAAATCGTCTTTCATGCGAAGACAAAACATGTAGAAGCCTACTAGCACTATATGTTCATATATCAAAGAAAAGGTCCATAAGAAATCGAGATGGCGCCAACAAAGATAGATGAGCAAGTTGCATATATTCTCACGAAGAATCTCTGAAATGTACTCACGCGAGAAGTAGCAAACAGAGAACGACAAAATTCAGAACAGAGGAGACAAACGTTCAGAACTGAATGCTCTAGTCTGCTCTCTGTATTTTTGGGTGAAGCGCGGTACAAAGAAACTGAAGCACTCTGAACTTTACACCTTGAGGCAAAAAAAAACACAAACTGAAAATTGCTACTGCTATTCTTACGGAACAAAACAAACTCAATGCGAATGGATCCGCACTACTTGCGTGACCTGATCTACACGCACCCACTAACTGCAGCATGCTAGCACTTAGTCATGCCACTTTTAACTTAGCCGAAACGAGCGGCCTGCTGACCAAAACAAAATCAACCAAGTCAGTGATTATTGCTCACATTCACCCTTCTAATCCTGACTTTCTTACTCCAGATTCTTCACACCAAGTAATTCATGCATCTCCTCATACTTGACTCTACCAAATGCTTTGGTGAGGTTGTCAGCCCGCTGCTCCTCCGTGTGAATGAACCCGATAGCAATTAAACCATTCTCCACACACCCTCAAATAAAATGGAATCAAGTGTTGATATGTTTACTTCTCCTATGAAAAATAGGGTTCTTCATCAGTGATATGGCTGATTTGTTGTCAACATACAAAAACAACTTGCTCCCGCTCTTGTCCTGTCAGCTCACTCAACAATCCACGCAACCAAATGGCCTGACAGGCCGCAGCCATGGCTGCCATGAACTCGGCCTCGCAAGATGATAATGCGACACATCTTTGTTTCTGTGATGCCCAAGTGACGACATTCCCACAGAAATAAAACACCAAGCCACTTGTACTCCTATCAACGACATCCCCGGCAAGATTGCTATCACTGTAGCCTGTGAGCATCTCTTCTTCCTTGCCTTTTGTATACTAGAGCCCATAGTCAATTGTTCCCTTCACATTTTTGAGGATTTGCTTCATAGCTTGCAAATGCAAAGTCGTTGGCCTTTCCATGTACCTACTAACCATCCCAACTGAGTGAGTTAGATCAGGTCGGGTATGAGTTAAGTACCTCAAGCAGCCAATGATCCTCTTGTACTCGGTTGCATCTACAAGTGTTACCGCTTAGGCGACGCCTTAATAACCATGAAACTGATACTACAATTGATTCGAGGAACTTTAGCCCCTTTTTCATAGATCAGTGCTAAAGAAATATTTAGTGTGTGACTTCTTTTCCTGATAAAAGTGATATACTTTGCGGGAAGAAAGAAGCGTGGTTGGTGTCTTCATCATAGCATGGCCATCCGCCACAAAAACAATGAACTGCTAAGCTGAAGTATAACTGTTAGAGTAACAAGAAAGTGGCAAAACTGTACCCTATATAGCACCATTAGCATCACATTTAGTTTCATCTCCAAGATAAAGAAATTACAGAATTGCAGGTGTCCACAGTATGAAATATGGAACTGGCTGCTCAATTCTCTGGAGATCTTGTTGTGTTCATGTAACTGGTACTCGAATTTGACAGAACATATATTTCATTGAGATCTTACTCTGTTGACCTAGGTTGTCCAATAACCTTTTCCAAATCGGACCAAATATTCTTTATAGGTATCACCATAACAGCAATGCAACAACTGTGGAGCATCTTACCATTTAAATGACCACAATCTTCCTTCAAGATTATATGCATTTTAAAAGCAACAGTCCTGGTTGCACCAAGATGGAAATATTTCGGTTTTGTACAATAACCAGCTACTCCAAAAGATTAGGAAGAATCTTGTGCTTTAACAAAATAAATGTTCTGTCGACTGTCTGTAACAAACGTCAGCTAGACTTGAGCATAGTTTCAACTTTCAACTCATTCCCCAAAATTGTAACGTCTAATGTTTGACCAAAAACTTCTCTAGCTCTGGAGCATTTTGTTGCATCAGGCCTACTATGTCACCCCAATTAAGCTGACTCCCACATCTTTTCTCAATCCCTTTGCTTCCATATCTAATCGCAGCCACTCATAGTCACTCCATTTGCCAGCCAAAGCATAGATGTTAGAGAGCATGACGTAAGCTCTTGGATTTCCGTGCTCAGATTCAATGAGCAGTTTCCCTGCATCCTCACCAATTTTAGAATTCCCATGGAATCTACAGGCTCCAAGCAATGACTCGAGCAAACTTTCTGATGGCCTAAACGGCATTGACCTAACAATGGCATACGCTTCATCCAAGTGGCCAGTCCGGCCCAATAGATCCACCATGCATGAATAATGCTCCATTCTTGGAGTGATGCCATGGTCTATCTGTAGTGATTTGAACAATGCTCTTCCTTGCTCTACAAAGCCACTATGGCTGCAAGCTGACAAGATACTAACAAAAGTTATGTCATCTGGCTCCACTCCTGAGTCTATCATCATCGAGAAAAGGTCAAGGGCAGAAACACCATCCCCATGCATACTGTATGAGTTGATCATTGCACTCCAAGTGACAGAATCTTTTGCCACTGAGCTATCAAAGAGCTCCCTTGCAAACGCTATGCTTCCACACCTTGAATGCATGTCAATAAGAGCATTGACAACCGAAAGGGTTCCATCAAAGCCCTTCTGCAGTATGTGAGCCATAAGGCATTCTGCCACATCTCCTTTTCCAAGCTGTGAACATGCTGAGATGAGTGCCAACATGGTTACTGCATCAGCTTTAACATTAACGAAGCGCATTTTCCTGAAGAAATCAAATGCAATATCAGCCTGCTTGCATTGAACACAGGCAGATAAGATGGCATTCCATGCTATTGTGTTTCTTTCACCAACCAAATTAAAAAGTTTGCAGCTGTAGTCTATATTGTTGAACCTACTATACATACAAATGGCTGATGTGAAGAGAGATGTTTCTAGCCTGAAGAAATTTCGAATTGCATAGCTGTGAACAGACTTCCCTTGCATCTGGCTCTGACAAATAGGCAATAAATTCAACAATGTAACAAGATTTGGCTTCTGGTCATTCTTGACCATTTGGTAAAACAAAGGTAAGACTTCTTCAGATAGGTTGTTTTTGCGGTATCCAGTCATCAGAGTATTGTAAGAGACTGTGTTCCTAGTCCTAGAAGACAAGCTGTCAAAGAGTCGCTGACCTGCCTCAACAATACCACAGTTGGTGTACATAGTAATAAGGGCATTTGTAAGAGAAACATCAGAACTGCATCCACTTTTGACTGCCAAAGAATGAACTGATTCTCCAACTTTGGCATCCTCAGCAACGGAAAGACTGCTGATAAGGCTAATCAGGGTCACCAGATCAAACTGCAAGTCTGCTTGGCGCATCTGGCAGAAGAGTCTTACAGAAGCATCTGAATCTCCTATTTCAGCAAAACTAGATATTATAGTGTTCCAAGATATTAACACTCGAACTTCCATTTTCTGAAATAACTTAAAGGAATTTGAGAGCTCTCCACAATCAGCGTACATAGCCAGGAGTGCATTCATCACGCTCTGGTTTGATTCAAATCTGTTTCTAACAGCATATGCATGTATAGACTTTGCCACATGTAAATCTTTCGTGTGCCTACATCCCGATATCACATTAATGACAGTTGTTGCGTCAGGAGCAACACCATCAATTTGCATCTTGCAGAATGTATCAAGAGCCATGTTCCACTTGTTGTTCACAAGGTACCCAGAGATCATGGACTTCCACAGGAGATGGTTCTTCTCCGTAAAACTATAGAAAAGGAATACAGCTGAATCCAATTCCCCAAGCTTCGAATACATGGAAACAAGAGCACTGACAACAGAAACCTGCTCTGCAAGGCCAAACTTGATAATCATACCATGCACAGAATCACCGTGGTTTATACCAAAGAAATCACTGCAAGATGGAAGGACAGATACCACTGTGACAAGATTAGGCCCTAGTCCTTGACAACGCATCAATCTGAGGACCTCAAATGCTTCCTTCCATTTGCCATGCTGCATGTATGCTGAGATCATGGAATTGCAAGATACCAAATCTTTCACAGGTTGCAGATAAAAAAGCAATTGAGACGAGGAAAGATCATCGAATGCAGCATACATTGAGATGAATGCAGGTGTAAGGGACTCGTCATCACGCACCCCACATTTTATTGCAAATGCATGCAGCCAATCACCAGCATCCCAAGCTCCGACTGCACTGCACATACCGGCGATGCCAACAAGAGTGCTAGCATTCGCCCTCATACCATCCTGCTGCATCTCCTGCATAGCCTCAACAACTTCTCGGAAACATCCATTCAGAGCATACCCTGAGATCATCGCGTTCCAAGAAATCAAGTCTCTCTGCGTCATGCCATCAAAGACTCTTCTCGACACATCAATCCAGCCAACCTTAGCGTACATGTCAAGGAGAGCAGTCTGCACACCGACATTGCCCCCATGCCCTGTCCGCAGAACTCTGCAGTGCACCTCCCTCCCCAGCCGAAGGCAAGAAACAGCTGTGCACGCCTTGATAACCGGCGGGAACGTGAAGTTATCGGATCCAAAGGCACACAACCCCCTGTAAAGATCAAGAAGCTCTCGGTGGAACCCGTGATCCGAGAAGCACCGGACGACAAGATTCAGCGAGTACACCGCGGGCTGGCTGCGGTAGACTCCAGCGAACACCGACGCAGCGGACACGGGCCTACCAAAGGAAAGATATCTATCGACGACGCCCGTGACGACGGAGGTGTCCCGGATCGCGCCCCTGACGGCGAGCAGCGCGTGGAGCTTGCTGAGGCATTTCAGCGAACGGGTGTCGTGCAAAAACCAGGAGAGGGCGTCGTGGCGCGGAATTGCTCTTGATGGAGTCGAGGAGGCGAAGGATTTGGTGAGGATTTGCTTGGATGTGGATAGGATGTTTGGGATTTTGAAGAATCTGGGGAGATTTTTGTAGCGCGGGGTCATGCTACGGAGGAGGGGAGCATGGTTTTGTATTTGGCTTGGGTCGGCGTCTTATTTAGGGAGGGAGAGAGGGAGCGAAAGGGGATTTTTGAAGTTAGGCCATTTTTGAAGTTAGGCCTTGTATCCATGTTCCAACACGGGAAATTATCCGGATTCTGGATCGAAATCTCAGTATCGGATGAAATCCCGGTCGGGGGGCGGTAACGGTAATCAACCGGTTACCGGAAATTTTGGAAAAAAACCGGGGTGAATTCAAATTTTGAATTTTTGAATTCGAAATTTTACCGACCGGAAACCGGACCGGTTACCGGCCGGTAACCGGTCAAACCGAGAAAAAACCGGAAAAACCGGAATGGTGAAAATGGTAATTATGAAATTTAAATTTGGAATAATGCAAATATTAATGAGAAAATGTTTCAAGATGTACATAAAAAGTCATCCTTGGTTGCTTCACTCTCCAGAGCGGTCCTCTCGTCCAAGTGTTCTAAAGCATGTAACATAATAAAAAAAACATAAGTTAATGATAATGAACGATAGCTTGACTAGCATACAAAAAACAATAATGAGAAGTAATTCATACCAATAAATTGTCGAGAAACGTGAAGGTTGTACAATGTAGTCGTTGTTATCATAGAGTATAAGTCCTTCAAATTATGCTAGGTGAGCCTTGTATTGATCCCAAGTGTGTGTTTCGTGTGCATATTGTAACCAATGATTGTAAAGTTGTTGGTAATATGTGGGTTCGACCCACTGGTAAACGTTTCTGGTATTGGTAGTGAAGGACACAAGACCGTAATGGAAACTAGGATCAGAAGAGACGTCCGACAAATGAGAATCATCTCTAGAAGTCAATAGATTGACATCTCGACGTCCATAAGTCCGAGTGGATCTTGAGCTAGCATGTGATTCATAGGAAGAAGAGTCATGTGGCTGAGATTGATCTTTTTGGCGACCCTTACCCCTCGTGTAGGTCTTATGAAATTGTTTTGAAGCATGACAACCATGGTCTTCATCCTGAGTAGCATGCGTGAAGTTTTGCTCGCAGGTGAATTTCAATGGTTGGTCTTGCCCTGCATCATGAGCAGTCCCACCATCAGCACTATCATCGGACGACGGAGAGCTACTATCACCAGACTCTTGGTACTGGACTTCATCAGATGGCGGACTTTCTGTTTCTTTGTCGCTTGCCATAATATCCTCCTCAATGGCCTTTTTCTTCTTCTGTCAAGCACTTGTTTCCCTGTTTGTGTAAGTGAGGCAAAGTCTTCAGCCAATTTTTCAGTTGGTTGGCTACAATATTTCCTTTTCCCAAGATGACTCTTGCCAATATTTTTCTTTGTCCACTGCTTCAATGGTTTATCATCTAGTGCTTTATTCAATTCCTTTCGAGGGATAGCATCAACTACAACTGTAGATGGCATGGGGGGGCTCACCTTCCTCGTCTAGTAGGGGCTCTGATTGTATCATGGAGCTATCAAGTCACTCGTGGATTGGGTTCTCTCTGTCGTACAGAGTGGTATTGATTAGATCGCCAAAAGGATCTACATCCCTATCTTCATTTCTAGCCTCATGCTCTTGCAATCGTAGCCTTAGATTGTAGTGGACATACACGAGTTTATGTAGTTTCTTGTATCCAAGACGGTTCCTCAATTGTGTATGTACCAATGCAAATGTGCTCCAATTTCGTTCACATCCACTGGACGAAACACATTGCGAGACAATCCGCAAGGCATATTTTGTTAATGTTGGTGTCTGCGCTCCAAACGTCATCCACCATGTAGCTACAAGTAACATAAAATTTGTGTTAAACTAATAGTGATGGGTCATTTTCCATGTATATGTAAGTTCGTAACAACATACCTGCAGAATGACGATTAGCACTCATGTGAGCCTCATTTGAAGCAAATAAACCTCGCCGACACGGTATTGTTCTAGCTCGCCTAGAGCCCGTGATCTGCCTCTTGGTGTATCGGCTATTCTTTGAATCGCCATTGTCGTGAAGCGACGAGGGCTAGATTCTTCCCACATTATAGAAGCGGCTCATGGGTTCAAAGAACGATGTCAGTGCAAACAAACACACTTAGAAAGTTAGAAAAAAAATACAACAAATATGTGATATTTATTTGGATTTAGGAAACTATGAACTTGCCTGGAACTATGTACGTGCGGTCCTTCATCATTGCAATTCTCCTATTAACAATCTTTATGACACGACCATAAGTGGCATCATCTTCTTTCAGTACATCTTGAAGTTCGAAATTGAGTTCGTACGTCTTTCCAACCATTCCTGCCACTGTTGCGGGTTTCTGTTGGTCGACATATCTGAGTAGTCGGTAAATTGGTTCTACCAATTTTATGACCCAGTCCATACTCGACCACCATTATCTACTTGTGAAGCAGGAATACATGTATTCTCCTTCCTCGGTCGTGCTCAAATGGTTGGAGCCCCATACATCTGACACCATCCACTTCGTGAACTTTGCTTTTCTATCCCTAAAACTTTTCAAGAAAATGAATGTGGTTCCAAACCTTGTGGTGTTTGGACGAACTATCTTCCTCCAATTTGTTGGCGTATTTCATTATGGAGGCGAATGTGGTTGTATAGGAACCGACAAATCCTCTTAGTCGCCTTGACAACTGCATCAACCTCCTCGAACTGACCAATATCCTTCAACATGAGGTTGACGGTGTGCGCTGCACATGGCTGCCAGACTAAAGTTGGGTACTCTTCAATTACCAGTTGGTATGCTTTCTTATAGTTTGCACCATTGTTAGTCACAATCTGCATGACATGTTTAACTCCAACTTCTTCCACAACTCTACGAATCTCACGATACAAAAAGTCAGCATTTTGTATGTCACCAGTTGCATTCACTGACTTATGGAAAAACATTCTTCCATTGCAGTACAACATGAAGTTAATGATACTCATTTGTGTAGGCCCAGTCCAAGAATCACACATAATAGAGACTCCATATATATCCCAGTCTTCTTTGAACTGTGATACGTACTCCTTGACCTCTTGTTCGTTGGCATCAAGATATGTCCCATCGATTTCATGCCCTCTTGGTGACGGAATCCCTTGGCCAAGTTCTTGTGTCTCTTTGATGGCGGCACGAAAATAAGGACACTCTGCCTTAACTCCAGCAATGTCATTACGATGGAACCACTTTGACCAAATTTTCCCAAGTTTTGACTTTGCTTCCCACGGTGGGTATCAATGCGGGTTGAACGGTGCCCGATCACAAGCAAAATATCGTGGATCAACTCTCATGGACTGTGACCTGCCAAACATCCTCGAAAAGGCATTACTTCCTGTACCACTACCTCTGCCACTTCCACTTCCCTTTCCACTCCCACTTCCCGTACTACTTCCACTACCACCACCAAGTTCAAACGTCGCACCCCTGGCTCTAGCTCTTTGTTGCATCTGATGTAACTCTAACGACTCCCGACGAGCCCATTCCATTTGCATTTCCTCGTTATCATCAAATGCATCTTCATATGATGGACCACGAGCTACAGGCTCTCTTGCGGCTTCCTCCATTCGTAGTCGTTCATCTTTTAGAGATTTCTTTCTTGCCTTCGCTTCTTCAAGACTTGCCAGCATGAGCCTTCGGACTTCCGCCGGAACCCCATTGCAAGCAACAACATCTCCGTGTCTCCCGGCAAGATGTTGTTTTAGGCGGGTGACACCTCCGCCTGATTTTGTTAGATTGCAATGTCTGCACTTCCAACCAGCACCTCCTAGTCTCTCTCCATGGTCCTAAACATTGATGGATTTAGAAGTCATCACCTACAATAATCCAGACATGATGAAAATTGTTAGTCATGGATCGTATTGACAAGTGATTTCATCTTTCGTATATGGATATATGCTATACAGGTTACTGAAGGCATACATGTTGTTTTGTGAAGGAATATCATTATGTAGTCTTGCATACACTGATACACAACATGCATGGACTTACACATTGATTCACAATTTCACACAGCATGAAAGGATAGCATTCTGTGGTCTTGTATACACTGATACACATAGCATGCTATAGCCTTTCACATGACCACTAGTAATCCAAATGTGCAACCCTCCACAAATGCTAACCACTTCAACAAGCATGTGCTAACCACCAGTAATCCAAATGTGCAACCCTCCACAAATGCATTCAAGATGGTTTTCTACACTATAATCTCTACTTAGTCCTTACTCCCTACAAACAATGAACTCAAAAACTCCACAAGTAGAAAAACTTTCAGACCTGCTGCTTGTGCTTGTGCTGCTGCTCCTGCTTGCTTGTGCTTGCACTTGTGGTTGCTTGTGCTACAGCTAATGTTGCTTGCTTGTGTTGTGCTGCCCTGGTTGCTTGCTTAAGCTAATGGAAATGGAGAATGAGAGGGAGGGAAGCTACTGGAAATGGAGAATAAGAGGGAGGGAAGAGGCCAAGAGGGAGGCAATCAGGGAGCAAAGAAACAAATGCTAGTGGGGAACATGCAGCAGCATAAAGGGGATGAGGGGGCTGCGGCCCACATGGGAGAAAGCAAGGAATCCAAAGCAAAAAAAAAATCGGCGGTTTTTCGATACGGTCGGGACCGAAAACCGTAATCGACCAGAATCGCGACACGTACGGGTTTTTGACCCATGGGTATGACTATCAATACGCGGTTCCCGAAATTTCTATGAAATACTTATAAAATTGAGAGAAAATTGCACCGCGAGTTTTTGAATTTACGAGGTTGTGTCACTTAACTCTCTAAACTTGTATTTTACTTTCTCAACTTTTTGAATTTATAAGGTTATGACACTTAGCTCCCTGAACTTGCATTTTACTTTCTCAGCCCCCTAAACTTACGAGATTGTACCACTTAGCTCCCTAAACTTGCGTTAAAGTGAATTTCGTCGGATGCGATCCCATCGATTTCGTCCCCTCCTAGTCCGATAGACTCATTGTCGTCTTATTCCGGCCGTGTTCATCCTCCTCGTCACTACACGTCAACAAAAATGGATTCTTCGAACCTGAGAACGTACGGTGCTCACATCTTCATCTGAGCTCCACCGTCGCAGCTTGTCGCCGTCTTTACCCTTGCCTCCTCTGAATCGGCCGTGAAAGAGAATTACATTCACAGTACCAGAGCAGAAGCTATTCACCCTGCACGAAGTACATTTGGTCGTTTGCTAACAGAAAAGGCTGAGTTGGCGAATCACCGTGAGAGAGAAGTATTGTGCCCATGTTCTAGCCCTAAGAATGTACTTTCCTCTCTCATGGCCGACTTAAAGGAGGCAATGGCGGGAGCAGCAACAAGCTGCGATGGTGGAGTTCCGATGAAGACGCGAGTACGGCATATTCCCAGACCCAAGAATCTGTTTTTGTTGGCGTGGGGTGACAGAGACGATGAACACGATCGGAACGGGGCGATGACGAGTCCATCGGACTAGGAGGGGACAAAGTTGTCATCATCGCATTCAATGAACTTCGCTTCAACCTAAGTTCAGGGAGATAAGTGGTACAACCTCACAAGTTCAGGGGGCTGATAAAGTAAAATACAAGTTCGGAGAGCTAAGTGGCACAACGTCGCAAGTTCAGGGGCTAAGAAAGTAAAATACAAGTTCAAAGAACTAAGTGCTACAAACCTCACAAGTTCAAAAACCTACAATACAATTTTCTTTTTTTTGTGTTCCACACAAACCCGTGAAGTGGTCGATGAATTTCTAGGCACCGAGCATACCACCTAACAGTAACAGGTGGACCCATGGTAAAAATTACAAAAGCAAGATTAAAGTAATTGAGACTTGAGAAACTAGGACTTAGAGGAGGTGTCGATGATCGAGATACGGGATCCTCTATCGAGCTTATCTAGGAAAATAATATAGGTGCATAATTTAAACGAATACCTTTATTGTCGTGGGCACAACGAGGATATGAACGAAAATACAATGGGAATATTACATAATAGATAAATCGAATGATCGTAATGTTATGAAGATGATGATTGATGTTATTATAGAATATATGGGTTACCCCTTTATAGCTATTGAAGGAGTGGCAATTAATGTCGCTAAAGGCATCTCTTATCTTCACGCACGTTCATCAGTTGAGTCTTGAATTGTCACGTTTCTTAACCAATTTTCATAAGTTGCCAAATGCGTCAATAAACGCTCTCACGTGAGTCATGTGGAAAATTGTCTTATCTCTCTATCAATTTGTTGGTCGAGATGACCCAAAATCGTATACCTGGCCGTGTAGTGTACATGACTGGTCGTCTCGTGACCAGCTAGTCTACAACCAGTTGGGTCGTAGTAAAGGGGATTGGACTTCCTTTAAACACTGGTTGTAGGTTCATAATCGTTATAAAAGTGAGCATTTGATATGTGAGCATGCTTTGGCAGCGACTGACTTTGGTCGAAAAGGTTGACCAGATCAATAATCCTCGTCACCTAGCTCCTGAGGCTTAAGAAAATAGAGAAATATTTAATTAAGTCTTTTTTTGCCTTGAAACGGGCTTCAAGAAGAATTGATCAAACACAATCATTGCAAACATTTAATGAAAATATGGGAGAAAGCAAAAAAGATTCATATTTTCTTGGAAACCGTATTAGTAGGTTGCGGTGAGTGGGCGAACGGTTTGTGGTAAAAAGGGATAAAAAAAATACTTCTTTTTACCTTCACCTTTACTTTTCTTTCATTGCAATCTATGTCTCCCGCCTTTGAGTATTTTCGTCTCCAACTCTCTTCGTTTCCAAAAATCTCTGTTTCATCTTGATCATGGGGATTATTGGTACTTCATCTTTCTCTGAGAGCAAGATTCAAGAACTAGAGCACCAAGGATATCTTTCGTCAAAGGCTCTAATCAAATGGAGTCCCTGAGGCAGTGAAGCGGCTCCAATTCTGGAAAGTCATATTATAATATTTGCCTCTTTTGTGAAATTAGGCTTTCGCTTGTCGAAGAGTGAGTTCTTAGCAGATATCATAGACTACTTTAGGATAGAAATCTTCCATCTTGGAACAAACTCCATTTTGATCCTTAGCGTCTTTTCGCATATTTACTATGTTTTCCTTGACATTACTCCTTACGTTCATCTTTTCCACTATTTTTATTAGATTACCCGCAACAATAGAGGTTAGGGGTATTGTGGTAGCACTTATTTCAAGCTCCACGGTCATATGGCCAAAAAATATCATCCCCTTCCTATCAAAGATGCATGGCGTGACTACCAGAAGGACTAATTCTACTCCGAAATCCCTAGAGGTGGCCGCCTAAAGTATACTGAAAGCCCTCATCCGACCTGGTCTACTTAGGACATGAAGAGCGAGAAGGTCTTCTTGAAGCTGGCAGTAGAGGCGAAAACTTTGTCGACACAATCATTTCACTGGCGGCTGCCGGGCTTACTGGTCAGAGGATCATCCACGACTTCCTCCACCATAGGATCAGCCCCTTAAAGAAGAGGGTTCATTATGATTGGATGCTAGAAGGGGTTGATGACCCGACCAAAGATGGTTCTGGAGGTATGTTATTATCCCATTTTCTTTTAAGCAATTTTTGACTTTGTAGTATAAAGTTTACTAAATCTATAAATTTTTGTGCTCTTAGTACTGCCAGAGGAGGTGGTCGAAGACAAGACTTCAACTATGTTGAAGATTGTAAGAGATGGCTCAGAGCCCAATACTGTAGTTGATAAACTTTTTGTTTCTCATTAGATGCATGGCAGAAAGAGGGGTGTCGTTCAGTCTGGATCCAGCAGACAACTCTCACTGACCAAGAAGACCAAGACTACTGCTGCAAAGTCTTCACAGGTCGTGGTTGAGAGACCAATGACCAGGGAAAGACCTGCTACAATAGTCTTTGTATGCTCTGTTCGCTGTCAAGCAGACTAGTGATGCGGTGGCCAGTCTTCTATATGAAGCATGTGCTCTATATAAGCCCCCTGTGTATTTCATAAAGTAATATTTTACCATTCTCCTAAGAAATACATCACATAAGAACACCACGTGATCCTTTTTTGTATAGGTCATTGTTGATCAGTTTATACAATATTGTCTTTCGAATTAATCTATCTTTTTCACATGCATCATCGGGCATTGTCCCATGCGCTAGATAGTTTTTCAATGGTTGAATCCAATCTGTGGCATGCTCGAGAACAACGACCTCTGAAGTGGCCAGTTGTACTTCTGTAGATGTGACTATATATGATTTAGACAAATATTCAAGGAAAACACATGTTGGAACAGGTGATCATGAGGAGCCCAATTATGATAATTGGTCCGCTAATGTATTATCTTTTCGTGGGATGTATTGGACTTCGAAACTACTAAAGTATTTTTTTCAATTTCCTCACTTGATCCGGATAGTGAGCCATTGTCTCATTGGAACATTAATACTCCTTATTAACCTAGCTTATGACTAATTGTGAATCGCCTTTCACTAAAAGTCAACAGACACCAAGGGATTTTGTTACTCAGAGCCCGGTTAAAAGACTTTCATACTCTACATATTATTTATAGTAGGGATTTTCAATTGGATTACGTGTTGTAACCGGTCATCTTGTAGCATGACCGGTACTATACCAGCCCCCGAGCTTTTAAGTTCTCGATAACCATCGAAGTATAGTGTCTAGTGCTCATTTAGACTAGACTCTATATGTTCCTGTGGTTCAGAATTAGTCCATTCGGCGATGAAATCTGCCAAAGCTTAGGACTTAATTGTTGTTCGGGCAATAAAATAGATATCAAATGATGCAAGTTCTACTGCCCACTTAGCAATGCGACCGATTGACTCTTGATTGTGTATAATACTTCTCAAGGCAAAGTACGATGGTATTGTAATCTTATGTGATTGAAAGTAATGACGTAGCTTATGGGAAGTTGTTAATAGGACATAAAGTAACATTTGGAATTGAGGGTAGTACTCCTTTGGTCCATGTAGTACTTCACTTACATAGTAAACATGTCGTTTGACCTTATCTCATTCTGCGATCAGTACATCATTAACCACATTAGGTATAGCAGCCAAATATACCAACAAAGATTCTCCTGGGTAGGGTGATACCAATATGGATGGGCTTGCTAAATAAGTATTAATCCTCAAAGACTTTGTTTGCCTTCTCCGACCAATGAAATCTGTCAACTTTTCGAATCACCTTAAAGAAAGGCAATCCACGTTCATCTTATTGAAAAATAAAGCGACTAAGTATCATCATTCGACCAGTTAAACCTTGAACTTCCTTCACTATTGAAGGTGGTCAGAGAGATTCGATGGCACATATATTTTTAGGATTGACTTCAATACCTCTAAAATTAACAAAAAAAATCAAATAATTTGCCAGAAGAAATATCAAAAGTACACTTTTGTAGATTCAACTTGATTCCATTGTTATTCAAATTGATAGAGGTTTTTGTCCAATGAGACAGATGATCAGAGCCTTTTGTTCTTTTTACAATGAGATCATCTATATGTGCTTCAGATTACGCCCTATATGGTCGATAAATGTCTTTTGCATAAGTCGCTGGTACGTGGCGCCAGCATTTTTCAGTCCAAACAGCATCTTGACGCAACACTAGATGTTGAAAGGGGTGATGAAGGGTATTCTCTTTATCTTCTCTTGCCATATTTATTTGATGGTAGCCTGAGTAAGCATTCAAAAAACTCATCAATTCACATCTCGCAGTTGAAGTGACCAGTTGGTCGATGCGGGGTAAAGGGAAGTCATCCTTAGAACAGACAGTATTCAAGTTAGTAAATGTAACAGCCCAAAATTACTAAGTTGGATTAGTTAAGCATCTAATATGCATTTGTGAAATTTGGACTTTTTAAAACCTTTTGTTGCAGTAAATAGGTTTCAAGTGTGGGAAAATTTTAGTTGAACGCTATATTCTTTGATATGCTTGTTTGGATTTTTCTGGAATTTATTTGAGGTTATTTGGTTTCCATCTTATTTGCATGCTTAAATTGAGTTTGGATTTAAAATGTGAACAAATCAAAACATGAACAGTGCTGTTAGAAAAAAAAATTATGTGTACTAGGTAGTCCCAGTAACATCTCTACCAAATTTTAGAGTTTTATAAATTTAATTGCTATTTTAAAATTTTCGGTCAAAGTAGAAGAGTTTAAAATCCAAATCAGCTTTTACTGTTTGACCGGCCGAGCCGGTTTTCACTGTTCCGTCTCAACTCATCCGGTCGATTCCTCCCTCCATGGGTACCTAGTAGTTTCCCTTTAACTCCCACCTCTATTCATTTGTTCCCATCTACTCTCCAGGGCGCCGCCACCAACAACCTCCACCGGGCCGCGCCGAGTCACCATCGCCGGAGCACCTCGGAGCTTCCCTGTCCTCGGCGCCCACACGAGTGAGTTCCCCTGGGCCTCCTCATGCTCATGCTACCCTGAATTTCTCTCCTCCCTCACCGGTGTCCACCGCCTCTTTTCTCCTCCAGGTCCGGCCGCCGCTCACCTCGTCCGGTCACCACCGTCCTCCTTAAGCCGTGCTTCCACCGCCACTAGAACCACCATGCTGCCACGGTTCCATTTTTGCTACTGGTCGCCGTCGCCAACCTCCTTGTCATCGGCGATGACCGCCGCCCCAAATCGGTCTGAGAGTCCTCCCCTTGTGTTTTCTTTGTCAAGGAACATCAGGATCACATCATGACCACTTGAGTTTAGCTGTCCTCTGAGATTGGTGATGAACTACTTAGATCTCTCATACTTGCAATTAGTAATTTGAAAGTTGGATTAAGGAGGAGTGAGTTGGCAAATCAGTGAAATCTTATGATGAAGTATTGATCAGATCAAGTTCCTGAAGGCGCCTAGTTCTATCATTAGGCTATTGCATGGTTAATGCAGTGGTTAAGTTGGTTAATGATTCATTTAGTCTTTGGGCCCTCTGTATTTTTCCTCTCTGTCGCTGAAAATGGAAATCATTTGTAAAACCCACTCTCTTTTGATAACAAATTATGTGTATTTCATTTGCATTACCCAGTGGAGTTAGCAAGAACTGAAATTTAATTCGTAAGAAGATTAGTTGGCAATTGTTCAATTCATACAAATTTCCCTACAAGGATACTTAAATGAGCTAATCAATTTGGAGTTTGAGAATTGTAGGAAGTTGGCTTGTAGTATTCAGTTCTGATACGTGTTCTGAACAAAGAAGGTAAACCAAAGAATATCAAAACTGGCGGTAGGATTTCTAATACAAGTGGTTAGGGACTTTGGTAGTATTAAAATTTTCTAACTGACTTTGAACCCCACATCTGTGGGTGTTCAATTGGGAGTTGATTAATATGTTACTTAGAGGGTAACTTGGGAATACTTAGGGATTATTTCAACATGCTCAGGGAAATGTTACCATATAAACTAAAAGACAGACTTAACTAGAAGATGATATGGGGAATTAAGGATAATTGAAAGTAGTGAGCTACTGTCATTGTAAAATAAGGGTAATTGTGGTTTTTGAGAAAAGCCTAACTAGCAGAGAGCCCCTTGTTCGTTGCTTTGTCTCTTCCTGTGCATGTGTGACCATGGGGTCCACTATGCTAATGTTTGTAAAACATTCAGTTGATAAGTTGTATTTTCTAGTAAGTAACAATCAGTAGGCTGAATGCACATATATTAGCTTAATATAGCAGTTTAAGGTGATTAGAGTTCAATAAGACACATATATTAGTAAGAGTCCAATTAACATGCGCACAGTTAGATGGTTAGTTAAATCTAATTGTTAGAGTTCCTTATTAGCATACATATCAAATTGTACATGTATGTTGTTAAGTTAATTCGTGATTAATTTAGATAATTAAATGCCCAATAGTGCATTGACGAAAGAGTAGTTGGTAGTGAGATGGAAGGACAAAGCCTAGATGTAAGTCTTATAGTCAGGATAGTGGTCAGTACGCATTAAACTATTAAGCGTCAACTAATACTCCATTAGTATATGTCCAACAGAGGAGAACATATAAGAGGGTTGATTTTGACTATATAATCATCGTGGATGTATACATAGAATGCCAGGAGAGAGTGTTGTGAGTACCAGGTGTCCTGTTAAGATATTAAACTTCACAAATTCCTAACTAATTGAAATGAACCCCTATTGGACTAAAATCATCACCTAAATACATCTAAAACCATTTTCTATCTTCTGTATTAATTTCATAATTTTTGGGGACTCTTGGAATTCTTGGTGTTTATTCGGTGTTTTCACTTTGTCAGTTCTTATCGTTAGACGACGATGAAGCAAGAGTGCAACCAAAATAATCGTGAATGTTCAGAGTTCCAGCAAATAAAGGCAAGCAGTTCCTCCTTTGATGCACGTTGATCCTATTATTTGTGCATACTAATATTTGAAAGTTTCAACTGTATGTATGCATGCTTTGTTGGCAAGTTATTTCTCAGTCGCGATAGTTTACCTAGTAGTTACTTGAACTGTAGGTAAATATCCATCCTTTACCACTGATCCTAGGTTTATATCCGCTGTGACTTAGAGCTCGATGGATGGGCTCTAGTCACATTATATTAAGTATATGAGTTGTGTTGCTTAGGTATGCTTAGCACGGTAGACTGGGAATCATAGCATTAGCGATGGTTATTATAACACCACCGTATATAACCGAGTCATGATCCTCATGTATGTATCATATTTGGAAAATTTAAAAATAAAAATAAAAAGATTTAGACTTGGGCACATTGGTTGAATGGTGTGGTTATTGGTATGTGGTAGCGTGCCCGAGTCAACAAGGATCGAACAACTTGTACCACTGAACCAAGCATTATTGTGTGCTAACCACATGAGGGGGGTATGAGACCTCTCTTGACTTAGTACTTTGAGTGTGTTAGCTCCGGGTCACAGGAGGTGGGTTGTGTGTGTTGTGTGAAAAAGGATCTGTGTTGTTGGGTGTGCGATGGTGGAGTTCCGGGTAGGTTCTCCACCTCGAGGGGCATCGTAGTTGTCCAAGGCTTTACCCGCGAGGAGTAGTTGACTCCGACACAACGTATGGGTTTATATCCATACAGGCGACTCGTAGTTAATACATAGTATTGGAAAACGTCTTGTATGGACTCAGCCTTGCCGGCATACCTAAGGAAGTGTGCTTCATCGCGTGGCAAAAGAGGCGGTCTGACGTGTGGATACATTGGTACACCCCTGCAGGGTATAAACTATTCGAATAGCCTCGTCCTAGGTTATGGACACGCTTGGGAAGGTCGTTCGAGGGTTAGACTATGAATTTGATAAAACTTGAGAATGGGTGGTACGAATTGGTAATTCGTGCTATTGTTGTGGTGACTAAGGTTAGTGACTTCCAGGATGATATTTATTCTTATTGTTGTTTTCACTGATATTTGAACTGTTAAAAAACTGGTTTAACAAATTTCCTTCAATCTACTATATTATTGCAAATAAAGTGTGCTTTACGCTGAAAATAAACTCTACAGCCATCTCATTTGATTCACTTGCATGTAGCTATGTATAGGTTTGTTATTCGTAAGTCTTGTGGAGTACATTCGTGTACTCACTGTTTGCTTTTATTTACTAATCTGGACAACAGGTATTGAGATCAAATCAAATAAGGAAACATGCGCAGGAACGTCGATTTTCTAAGGTTTCAATCAAATCAAATAAGGAAACATGCGTTGAACGCCGATTTTCTAAGGTTTCAACCCAGTCGGTTGCCCTGCGGGTTATGGCAAGCCATTGGGATTCTATAAATGGTTAATTCATGATTTTATTTCAGTTTATTTACTGATTTCCGCTGCGTACTTGATATTTACCTTGATATTTGGCCGGTCGGCCCTTTTTATGAAACTGAACCTTGTAAGTTCACTATGTTGTAAATTATGAAGTTTTGATATTATAAGCACTTGTGTACGGATTGATATTGATGTTTGTGATGGTGTATGTGTACCGCTCTTGGGAGGTACATATTACACTGAGGCGCGAGATATTTGGTTTGTGATGCTAGAGTCAAGTGGATGGCTAAGCATTACGAGCTAAATACCCTTGGTTCTCACAGTAAAGTCAATGCACATGTGTCACTTACCATTTGTTTTGTTGACCATCACCAGATTCGCGAGCCAATCTTGGTGGTCGGCTTCGCGAATGAATCCAATGTCTAAGAGTTTGTCCAACTCTGGCCGAATGACTTCTTGCCGATGAGGAGTGAATCACCGAAGCTTATACTTCACTGATCATTTATCAGGTCGTATGGCTAGCCTATGCTCGATAACCTCCCTTGGGACTCCAGGCATGTTCGATGGTTTTCACGCGAACACATCTACATTTTCTTGGAGGAAGTTAATGAGCTCAAGTTCGTATTTACCATTCATTCCTGTCCCAATCCGTACTGTCTTGGATAGGTCATCAGGAGTAAGTGGGACTTGCTTCACTATTTCATTTGGCTGGGGAATTTCCTTCAACTGCTCTGCTTTCACGAGATTTTCAGCCTCGCTTGTCTTTTCTACATCATTAAGATATCTCAATGGTAACCGATCACCATTTCTAAAGATTTACAATCGAATTGAGTGCAGTAGATGATTACCTTGCACGGAGATGACACCTTTTGGACTAGAAATTTTCATACTTTGGTAAGCATGGTGAGTAGCTGCCATAAATTTAGTCAGTGAAGGTCTACCTAAAATGACATTATATGCTGACTCAAAATCTATAATTTCGAACGTAATTAACTATGTTTGAAAACTGTGAGAATCTCCAAAAGTTACTGGTAATACTATTTGACTAATAGGTGTTGTCGAAGGACCAAGTACTATCCCATAGAAATGATTTGTAACTGTTTTTATTTTGGAACAGGGTATTTGCATCTCATCCAAAGCATTTATAAAAATCAAATCCAAGGAAATTCCCCCATCAAACAGTAATCTTCCTACTTTGTAATTACTTATTGTAGGAGAAACGACAAGTGGAAGATTATGAGGTGTAACATACATTTTGGACAATCACTTTTGTTGAAGGAAGACCACATCAGGCCACTTTAGGTAGCTTGGCTTCCGTAGTTGAGTATCGACGTTGTTGACCTCCCTCCATATGGATTTGAACTGTCTTTTTGATGGGTAGGCAACAAATCCTCTGAAGATGACGTTGATGTAGTTGTCAGGCTTTTGGTATGACATTTGTTCATCTCCATTAGCATATTTGGTGTTATTGGGACCACCACTTTCGAGTATTGTAGGCATTTGCCCCTTACCTGAGTAGAAGTCATGCATGTGTTTCTACAGTGTGGCAATTACGCATATCATGACCTGGCACGTTATGAAGTGGGTACCAACAGCCATTCCCGCTAGTCGCACCAAGGCCCTTGGATACAGAGCGGTCATTTGGACCTTTCCGTTGTTGTAGGTCGAGCGCTGCTCTACAGCAGCGACCTCCCTTAGTGCATGCCTCAATTTATTATTTTTCTTCGCATTGCTTTTGTGGTCACCAGATCTGGTCGAAATCTTGAATTTTTTTCTTATCACAACCTTCCATACTTGGTTGTGGTAGTGTATGACCCTTGTCGACCATACGATTCCACTCCACTGCTCCATGAGTATCAAAGTAACGATCAACCATGTCACATAACTAACGCAGTTCTTGGTGGGTGAATGTTGAGGTCTTATGTGAGCCTTTTGTACCGTACCGTCTGTTAAAATGCTCGAATAACATAATCGTCAGTGATATTAGAAATAGTATTACGTACTTCTACAAACCTTTTAATGAACTGACGTAAATTTTCTTCGGAAGTCTGACGAAGATGATGTAAATCATCCTCTTTTTCGGGTTTAGTGTAACAACTTTTAAAGTTATTTATAATAGCATGCATTAATTTTCCCAACTAAAAAGAGAACTTTTGGCTGCCTGAATAGCCATGTCCGAGCAGATCATTTTAACACAGTGGGTAAATAATTTGCCATTACCTTTTCGTCGCCACCCATAGCCTAGACGGCGGTAGTGTAGATCTAGATAAATTACGAGGGAATATGTGTCCCATCAAAGCTTTACATATGTCATGGCTTGAACTTTTCAGTTAGGTAGCATCTCTTAGTCCGGTGATAAAGCCTTGCACCCTGTGTGTGGACCTAATCGTGGTTGGACGTTATGACCTTCGTCATATTTATCAGGAGAATAGGATCTCCTACAACCACGATTAGAGCGCTCACTTGGAACTATTTTGTCAAACACGTTCTGTCGAGGCGAATCGTCTTCTTGACGAAGATTGTTGTCGTGACGACGATGCCTGGAGGCAGAGTGGTATGCTCTAGAGCTTCTTTGAGACCTTGATGATTGAGAAAGGCTATGTACTTATGCAACAGCCTCTTGCAGTTCAACAACCAATGAACGAATGACCAGAAGGTCATGTTCATTGTTTTCTCTGATGGTTAGTGATCGCCCTTGAAAGTGTGCAAACATGGTCGACGGGAGTCTCTACCTACGAAGGTGATGGTACAACATTTAAATCTCTTACTTTTGTCCTTAGAGCAACCTGGGGCGTAGTTGGCAGACGCTGGTCGCTACTCGTGTTGATGATAGACCTCCTTGATGTCCCTGGCGCGCTATCTTGACTGGCAACGAGCCTCCTCTATTGCCTTCTGCTGGCGGTGAGAAGTTGATTGATGCGTTGCTCTTGCGCCAAACGTTCGGCCTGTTCCATGGCCTCAAATTGCTCACATGTCGCTCGTTGTTCATCAGTCTCGTTGACGACTGCACATGCATGAAACTCGAAGCAGATGAAGGGTGAGAATGTCTCATCCTCGTCAGAGGAGGGGTAATAGTCGATATCTCAGAGTAGATATTCTAGATATGACTCCTCTAGAACCTCAATATTGTCACTGTCAAGGAGATCATCATAAGCCACCACGGTACTGGCCTCGTGGTGACTTGTCTCTCCAGTTGAGACAGAGGTGGGAATATACTCACCCTCGGAGTTGCTTGGGGTGGCAATGGCGTCCCCGCCGTCTCACTCCCAATGGGTTGGGTTGAAGGCGGCGAAGATTCTCCCTTGGGAATGTACGCGAGGTAGAAATCGCATTTGCATGCCTCTTCAGGGATGTAGTTCTCTTCCATGAGGCCGGCGTAGTCGACAAGATTGAAGGAGTTATACTCATCCATTAGCGAGGAAGCAAAAACATCACAACAATGATTTGAGTTAATGACGCTCCTTTTAGTGCCAGCTGTTGAAGATCGGGACACCACATCCCCTATCGAGCTTATCCGGGAAAAACAATATGAGAGCACAATCTAAACGAAGACATTTATTGATGTGAACACAATGAGTGTATGTATGAGAATACAGTGGGAATGTTGCAGAATAGATTGATCGAATGATAATAATGTTATGAAGATGATGAATGATGCTATTATAGAATACGTGGGCTACCCCCTTTATAGTTATTAAAGGGGTGGTAGTTAATGTCGCTAAAGATGTATCTTATCTTCACGCATGTTCCTCTGTTGAGTTTGAACCGTCACGTCTCTTAACCATCGTAATTTGCCAAATGCACCAATAACTGCCTTCACGTGAGTCACGTGAGAAACTATCATGTCTCTCGACCAGTTTGTTAGTCGGGGATGATCCAAAACCATATAGTTGGATGTGTAGTTTCCAAGGGCAATGATCCGAGGCCTAGGATAAAAAACCTAAAAAATCCCTTGAAAATCTCTAAAATACAGTTCAGTCTGAAAATAGCTGGCTCTAACCGAGGCTGGTTCCGCCCCTAGTAGTGTCCATGATTGGTCACCACATGACTTAAACTAGTACGCGACCAATTGAGCCGCATTAAAGAGGGTTAGCCTTCTTTAAACACTAGTCATAGGTTCATAACCATTATAAAATAAGTCTCTAGTATTTGGGTCTGCTTTGATAGACTGACTTTGATCGAAAAGGTTGACCTGATCAAGAATCCTCGTCAATAAATAATCTGGCATATATGATTAGAAATTTTCAAATATTTTTCATATTTATATATGAGTAGTTTGAAATTTGACATGATCACAATTACGCATGATCATTCTGCAGTTTTTTTATAGGCTGTCATTGAAAAAAAAATACTGGTTTTTAATGCCATGCTACATGTGTGTTAACATCCATGGAATGTGGAAAAAATGAATAATTTGGACCATCCTCATCTTGTGGCAAACATGAACTTTTCATTCACATTGCAAACAGCAGTTGCCAAAACACAGCAATATCAACCAGCATTACATGATTACATCCATAAGACGAAACAATATATCTACCAAGTAGTGAGTGAGTCTATTATTCTTCTGGCAGGGCTGTGAGACACTAGAGTGAACTACACTACTGATGAAAACTGCAAAATAGACAGATACATAACTAGAACATACCATGCTAAATCGGGAACACTAACTACTCCAATGCTCATTGATTGCACATTCACCAAGAACTACTCTTCCATGCTTTACTTCAAAGCATCTTTGCTTCCAACAGCTTTTGTGTTAGCAAACAAATTTTCAGATGGATCAACCTACAAATATAGAACACTAGGGGGTCAATGCCATTGATATTCTGATTCTTGTTGTTGTTGCTCTTCATCTCAACACTTGCAACAGATTAAGGTAATTAACCCTGTGAATTTACTTGATCATTCGGTACAGTAGTGGAAATACTGCCTAATCTCCTTTTCTTGAAAGCTTTACTTGATTCTGCATCAACTTCCACCTCATCGTCAGCAAAATTCTGATCAGAGACCTCTGGAGAGAGAAAAAGGCATCAGAAATTAAGTTTATTGCAGGATGTTGCTTTGGAACATCGTTGGCAGAATTCAGCAGCATCCATATATCCAGAAAAGAAGAACCATACAAGATCTTGGAGCTTAAGCACAATTGGTTTGTTATTGTTCATGCCACTTCCATAAAATCAGGTAGTGTTGTTAAATCCCAGGAAAAGCCACTGAAAGCTACTCTAGATAGACTGCATGGAATTATAACCTATGAACTGCATAACTATTTGGAATATCTGAGCAGTGATATTCGGTAAAGATGATGAAACAAAACAACGACTGCTGAATTTTGAGCATTTGTCAGAGTGAACTAATGAGATAATTGAGTTAGCCACCTGTACTTTCATCAAGAAGGTTTTCTCCCTTACAAGCCTCCCATTCCCTTCCATGCGACAACGGCCCCCTACCTCGGATAGTCCGAATACCCGATTCGTGATCACCCACTAAAGCTTCTGTCTCATCACCTCGTACATTGCTACTGCAATCACGCGGCCTAAAATGCTGAATCCAGGGGCTTGCAGGCATACAGTATTTATCCCCAATGCGAGCACAAGCATTGGTCCTCCCAAAATTGAGTTTCTCCCACACTCCACCGCGGAGAACCTTGAACCCATTGCCACCTGAATCGTTCTGATTCGCATTGTATTCGTGATTGTAGAGTTGATTGACGAAAGAAGCCTCCATGGAGCTTATATAAAGCATGTGCCTATCATCTGTCCACCCTGCCGACATCATGTCCAGAATTCGATTACCCTGTCAAATAACCACAAGACATTAATAATCTCATTTTCAGTGTCTAGGAATTTGCTCACAACATGAAGTAAAAAAGGATCCAAGATTCATGATAAAAAAAAGGTACAGCAGAACTATTTTCATGACTTAAAATCATGTGTGCATCACGAGCAGGAATATTATATTTTGAAAAGATTTTTTCTTGAACAATGGCATCACGATTCAGTTCAGACAAACAACAAGTGTTCAAGCACTTATTGAACATAATTTTCTACTTGGAAAAAGGAGTGACAATCGACAATAGTTCATGAATTTATTGAATTGTTCGCAACGATTCAAACAAACATGCATTCTCGAGTTGTAATGATAAAAGGAAACATGAAACTACATATACGATAGTTCAGTAATCGCTGTGAAAAGTTGAGAATATACAGGACGAGCCAACGAAAAACACTTTGTAATTTAGTACCTTGGCAATGCGGCCGGCAGCTGGTTCTGCCTTGATCGGTCGATTCAGTGAGACATCAGCCATTTGATTCCTCTCGAGGAAAGAAGGAACCGACATGGTGAGGAAAATTCCAAGGATTTGCTTATATTTTCTTGAAATTATACAGGACGACACAATTTTTGTTCTTATGAATTTTTGTGAACCAGCAGAAAGGTAGGAGATCAAGAAAGAAGCAAATCGGGGGGAAGAAAGGAAGGAATTCCCTCGAGGTCGGATGATTATGGAGGGGAGAAACGACGGTGGAAAAGATTTGAACCCCAGCAACCAGGACACCCCAACAATTAGAAAACCAAAACACACCTAGGTAAATTTTGGCAGGATTTAGACGAGCGATTAACACAAACCTAAGAATCAAACAGCCCTCACGGAGAGAACAAGAAAGTTATGGGATTTGGCTCAGTCGAAGAGCGAAAGGGGAGGGGACTAGTAGAAGAGAAGCAGCGAAAGAAGGAATGAGAAATTGACGAACAAAACCACACCCGTAGGGAACAAATAGGGGCGGCATTAACGCGAGCGGAGCCATGGTGGCCCGGCCCCTGGTCCTTCACGCCTACGTGCCGACGCTTTTCCACGTGGTAGTACGACACGTGACGCGGTCAGGAAAATATCTCGCCGCAGATATTTATTGGCCTCTCTCTCGCCGCCAAAAAGATCTGCACGCTGCAGCTGGGACCCGCCGCCGCTCCCTGTGTGCCCGGCGCCGAAAGAAGAGAAGACTGAAGATCCGATCTGCCTGCGACTTCCTCGGTAAACACCGGCCGGCAGGGGATCATAGTTATCCTCAAATCCTTTTTTATGAGGACCGGGCTGTCGCTTGGATGAGAGAAAATATGTGTCCACGTTTCGCAAGATTGTGTGCGCGTGCGCTTTATACCTTTAAAAAAATCTTATTTTTTTAATCTTTGCTTTATTCAGCTACTGTATTATCCCAGGAAAGTCTTCAGATTATTCTGTCTGATGTTGTACAAATCTGCAAGATTTTTTTTTCTGGATGCTTTAGTCAGTTATCCACAGCAAGTCTTCAGATAGTTGGAACGTCCACACACCCAACCAGCGTACAAGACACACAACCAGGAGATATGACTTATGTGACCTATGGACCCAAAAGTACAATTATTGAGACCCCAGGAAATATCCAAGGGAAAATATCTGAGGGCCTAATCCAATCTGTGTCTCTTTTGTGTAATTTGCAACTTGGTAGATATAAATATCCCATGCAGACAAAGGGCAGACAACAACTTGATATTATACATGCTTTCTTTGCGTTTCCTTTTAATATCCCATGCAGACAAAGGGCAGACAACAATTTGGATATTATACATGCTGTCTTTGCGTTTCCTTTTCTGACACAAACCTTATATATGCCAGTGAATGCTGTGTCAGTTATATAGTATAAAGTTCAAGGATTGTTGATGCAGTTTAACTGAAACAAAATGGGCAGTTCCACGTGTGGCAGAAGCCGCCATCTAAAAGTACAAGGAAGATATATCTAAGAACCCTTTATCCCTTTTGCCTTTTGCAAAGGTCTAAGAATTGCTACGCAGATCGTCTTGCAGACTTCCTTTTTCCAATATGTTGTCTGCTCGGTCACAATTCAACTCTACAGAAATGTGAAAAGGCCATAATAGGTCCTCCATCACGAGTAATCGGTGGGCGCCCACTAAATAGAAAAATGACTAGGTGAAGATACACTCCACTGGTGGAATAGTGCTAACTAACTACAACTAGGAAGCAACAGGAACTTCGGATTGCAGGCTTCTCTGGTTCCCACGAGATAGTATATTATAATCCTGAAAGTAGTAGATGATAGAGCATTAGACTACAAAAACGTACCATGTTAAAATTCTCCAAGACACCAGTAGAACTTTGATACTTTCATGTACAACCAGAACCATGGAGAGCATTTACCTGCACTATAGACTGAGCACAAAGCTTTCCAGATAAAACTGCACCCTCCATGGAAGCCAAATATTTCTGCTTTGTGTAATCGCCCGCCAGATAGAACCCTTGAATTGGTGATCTTTGCAGAGGTCGGCAAGGTTCACAATTTGGGACAGTTTTGTAAACAGATCTGTAACAGCGAACCAGAAAAGCATGGAAATGTAAGAAAAAAGCACATCAAACTATCAGACCTACCTATAATTACCTATCAGGACGGAAGGATCTTTGCAAAATATCCTCACCTCGGTGTCTTCACAACATGATACTTAAGAATCCTTGCTCTACTCTGATCGGCAGCAATTTCATCAGGAAATAACTTGGCTAGCTCTTGCATAGTTGCATCGATGATTTCAGTGTCGCTCCGTCCAATCCATTCCTCTGCCGGAGCAAAAACCAACTCCAGCATTGAACGGTTCGGATCATAGTATTCCTGTAAACAGTTAGAAAACAAAAGGAAAGAAAAATGTTGAGTATTCATTCAAGTCCTCGGTTTTTTCCCAAGCTACTATGGTTCATGAAATCTTCAGCCAACTGACATGTTAGCAATGACAAAAACGCTACACTTCAATACTTATGCAGATAACTGAAATTTGTGGTGTAAAAAATATCTATATTTTTTAAGTATAATAATGAATTCCTTCTGTAGCACATGCACTTTTGGGCCTTTTGTCATAGACAGTAAAATAAAATTCAGGTAAACCCACATATGATAGTTAAAGATAGTGGAGCCCCTGGAAGTAATACAGGATTTACCAATAAGGCCCTCAAGTTACCTTGCAGGTTACTGACATGTCTGCATAGACGCTTAAAAGTGAACTCCTGAAAAGAATAGGGAACAAGATCAATATAAGGGAGATAGGGCATTTGGTATCTGAAAAGAACATGTCCATGTTGAAAAGATAGGTGAGTAATTTTGCTATTCACAACCGTGCGACTTATTCATTAATTGAGATAGTATATATAGACATTGTTACATGGGTCTCATGGGCTACATAGGCTATATGGGCCAGAGAGAGAGAATGTAAACTCTTAACACCCGCTTTCAAACTCAATATGGATCAGGAGGATCTTATGCACTGAGTTTGAGTAGATGAAATCAGTGATGTTCTTGAGTCTGAACTTTAGTGAAGAAATCTGCAACTTGAAGCTCTGAGAGAACATACTTGAAAGCGATGGTCGACTGCTGACAATGAGATCGTGTAAAGGATGCATCAACACCAATGTGCTTTGTCAACTCGTGCTTGACTGGATCACTAGTAATCTGAATGACACTTGTATCGTCACAAAAGAGAGCTGTATGATTGTCACAATGGACACCGAGATCAATCAACAGCCATCGAGGCCAAATGATCTCTGAGGTGGTAGCGGCAAGAGCTCGAAGCTCAACCTCTGCACTAGAGTGTGATACCACAGTCTGCTTCTTGGACTTCCAGGCAATGAACAAAGCACAAAGAGAGATACAGTAGCCAGTGATAGATCGGCGATCAACGGGATCACTCGTCCAAGTAGAGTCAGAGTAAGTGTGGAGTTGAAGCCGACTCAAACTGGCACAGAACAGACGTCTGGACGCAGTCCCCCTCAAATATCTCAGCACACGAACATGACCATAGTGGACTGAGGTGGGAGCACTGACAAACTGGTTGAGCACATGAACAACATGAGCAATGTCTGGCCTGGTGACAGTGAGACAAACAAGGCTCCCAACAAGCTGACGATAGCGAGAAGGATCTGCCAGTGGTACACCGTTTGTAGGTCGAAGCTGTAGATGGAGCTCCATGGGTGTGACAGCATTGCGTGTATCAGTCATACCAGAGCGAGCGAGCAGATCCTGAACGTAGCGATGCTGAGAGAGATAGTAGACATCACTATCAGAATGAACCTCAATCCCCAGAAAATAGCTCAATGGTCTCAAGTCGGACATCATAAATTGTTCACTCAATTTCCTCTTCACAGAAGCTACATAATCCATATCAGCTCCTGTGATCAGCATATTATCGACATATAGCAGAAGCAAAGTACGACCCAACTGAAAAGTGTGAATAAACAAGGCAGGGTCATGCTCACTTGGAATGAAACCAGCGGCTCGAATCACAGAACTGAACCGCTTAAACCAAGCATGAGGAGCCTGCTTGAGACCATATAAAACACGTCTAAGGCGACAAACATAGCCTGTAGGAGCCTCAACAGCAAAGAATGGCTGCATATAGACCTCCTCATGTAGATCACCATGAAGAAAAACATTCTTAACATCCATCTAACATATAGTCCATGTGTGTACCGTTACAACAACAATAAGTGTACGGATTGTCGTCAAATGAGCAACTGGAGCCAAAATCTCATCATAATCTCGACCATAAGCATGCTGAAAACCTCTTGCAACAAGACAAGCTTTGTATCACTCTACTGAACCATTTGACTTGTTCTTTACTTTATACACCCACTTGCAAGGTATAGGAATAGCTCCATATGGTAGCGAAACAATCCCAAGTGCATGTACACTCTAACGTTGTGAGCTCCTCTGTCATAGGCAACTTCCACTCAGGTATACTAGCAGCCTCCTGATAGGTACTCAGCTCAGCTGCTGCACCTACACGAGAAAAACCCAATCTCTCTGGTGCCTGAGTAGAAGAACGATCATGTAGGGAATACAGTGATGTAGTACAACGATCGTCAGAGTCGGTGGTACTGGCCGGAGGGTCAAGTGGAGGAGAGGAGGACCGAGAATCAGAAGGAACTCTCTGTCGACGACTATAGTAAAAGGGAAAAGTGGAAGTGTTAGAAACTGGCGGAGCAGACACACTAGAAGGTGAAACTGGTGGAGAAAGTGTATCTGGAGAAGACAAGTCTGGTGAAGGAATGGGAGGTAGACACAAAAAGGAGGTGGAATCTGTGGAAAAAGAAGTGGATGTGTAGAAGGATGATAAAAGAATGGTCGACCCTTATCAAAGGTCAGATCACGAGAGATGCGAATTCAACGTGCCGAGGGATCATAACAACAATAGCCCTTATGTTCAAGACTATAACCTAGGAAGACACACTCAACCGACTGAGCACTCAGCTTTGTGCACTCACAAGGTACTAGAAGAAAATAGCAAACACAACCAAAGACACAAAGATGAGCATAACGAGAAGGTGTTCTATACAGGATCTCACCAAGACACTTGCCTGAAGCTTGGAAGAGGGCTGACGCTTGATGAGATAGACTGCTTCCCCCCAGAAGTAAGAGAGGACAAAGGAGGAGATGAGAAGAGTACGAGCAGTCTCAATGATGTGACGGTGCTTACGCTCAACAACACCATTTTGAGCATGAGTACCAGGACACAGGAGCTGAGGAAAAGTAACCTCAGAAGAAAGGAACTGACAAAAGGCTGATGAAAGATACTCTCCCCTAGAGTCGGAACGAAAAACACGAATGGAAGAAGAAAACTGTGTATGAACCATCTTAGCAAAAGACTGATAAATAGAAATCAACTGAGAACGATGTTTCATAAAATAGATCCAAGTATATCGAGAGTCATCATCAACAAATATGACATAATAACTATGAGCACCATTCGAAGCAAAAGGAGATGGACCCCATACATCCGAATTCATAAATCAAAAGGACAAGAGGACTGGGAGGTACTACTAGAATATAGAAGTTGTAGTTGTTTCCCCAGCTTACAACCAGTACAATGAAAACTAGACTCAACAGTGACATGACCTAAAGAACCCTGGTGAACTAGAGTGGTGGGGCGAGCTCCGTAGAGATGACCAAGTATGTGATGCCACTTGCTGACGGAAGAACCATCAGGAGATTGAGATGATGACATAGCAGAAGACATTAAGGCCTTCGACGTACTAGTGTAAGGAAAATGTAGGGTGTCCAAGACATAGACACTAGGAGAGCCTCTACGGCGATGGCTAGAACCAATCACTCTTCAGAAAGAAGGTTCATAGATAGCTAAGGAACAAAAAACACATCAGGAACAACGAAGCAAGATGTCGAGAGAATGCCCTGATGGGTGATAAAGCAAGGTGTACCATCAGCAGCATGAACATATGCGGCATCAGTCACGGGCCTACAAGCAACAAGCTGAGAGCTGTCCAATGTAGGGATGGCAATTGTGCCCGATTACCCGTGTGCCCGCGGGCGAATACCCTAATGGAGCTGGGTATGGGCGTCTTTCTTTGCCCACGAGTATAAAAACGGGCACAAAAACTTACCCATCGGGTAAACGGGCGCGGGTATGTGTAAGCTCCACCCGTACCCGCTTCGCCCGTTTACCCGTCAGAAACACTGACAGGTTGGACCGTAGATATCCTCACCATATAAAAACAAAACC
Organism: Hsuehochloa calcarea; assembly: GCA_036346395.1. NCBI lineage: Eukaryota > Viridiplantae > Streptophyta > Magnoliopsida > Poales > Poaceae > Hsuehochloa > Hsuehochloa calcarea. The sequence continues at coordinate 66,134,167 of CM070598.1, forward strand.
CTAACTTAACTCCCAACCCAGCGCCTCCACACTCTAGTCTCCCACCTCCCACCATCTCTCACGCCCATCACCGCCTCCCAGTCTCCCTCTCGTCTCCCTCGCAGACGTCTCCCTCGCACTCCCCCACTGCTATCCCTCCGCGGCTCCACCAGATCGCCTCCACCGCCAGCGGCCAGATTCCCTCCGAGATCCGCCGGCCGCCCTTCTTTCGGCCGTCCCCCCTCCCGCCCCCCTCCTCCCGGCCGTCCCTCCGCATCATCCCACCACCACCGCCTCCCCCGTCCGCCGTCTCCCGTCGTCCCCTCTCGGCCGTCCCTCTCTCCGTCGCCCCCATCGCCCACCGCGCCTCCGCCTCCCTATCTCTAGATCTCTCCCCGTCCCCCCCGCTGTTCCTCCCGCCGTCGCCTCCCATCACCCACGGCCATCGCGCCTCCGTCGCCGTCCCTCCCGGCCGCCCCCATCGCCTCTCTCGCCGTCCCTCCAGATCTCCTCCCGTAGTCCCTCCGGTTGTCCCCCTCCTCCCGGTCGTCCCCCGCTCAGCCTCCTCCTGAACTCAGGTCTGAAGTCTGAACTCAGGTGCGTGAACTCCAGATCTCCAGATGTTTGTTCCTACCGAGTACCGACAGTAGCGTGTGTGTGTGTATGGCCAAAATGGGATGTTCTGTTTGAACTCCAGATCTCCAGATGTTTGTATGTTCCTACTGGTGTGTATGGATCTATTTGGATGTTATATGGATCTATTATATGTTCCAGATGTTTGTATGTTCTATTTGAAGATCTGGATGTTTGTATGTTCTAGATGTTTGTATGTTCCAGATGTTTGTATGTGATTATGCCTTAGAGCTGATGAGCATTATAAGCATTACAGTGGTCTGGTTGTGATTATGCCTTAGAGCTGATGAAGTAATACCGATTATGTTCCTACTGATTATGCCTTAGAGTTGTTTTCCTACTGATTTGTTATGTACTGATGCAGCTATATGTTCCTACTCATCTGTTATGTTCCTACTAATTATGCCTTAGAGCTGTTTTCTTGTGATTATTTGTGTGTGATGACTGAACTTTATGTATTCATTGTTTGTGTGTGATGACTGATGAGTATGCCCGTGGGCGATGGGTTCCCACGGGCGGCAGTGCATTGTTCGCGGGTAAACGGGCAAGCCCGTGGGCGACGGGCATGGGCGAGGTTCTTCGCCCGTTGTCCTTCGCGGGCATGCCCGTGGGGGGAAATTGGGGCCGCGGGTATAGGTATGAGCGAGCACTACCCGTACCCGCGCCCGATTGCCATCCCTAGTCCAATGTAACATGAAAAGAGACACTAGAGTCCATAACCCAAGGATGAGCAGCGCTAGGAGCAGAAGGTGCAACTGAAGTCATAGCAGACACTAATCCAGAAGTCACAGTAGATGTAGGTGTGGCAGCAGTGACTTTTCCAGTAAGTGCTCTCGGAGGCCCAGTAGGTGCTCCACGACGACGATCAAATGGATGTCTAGCACGATAATCAACAAGCTGATCTGGATGTAACTTGAAGCACTTGTCAACATGATGACTTGTCCTCTTACAATGAGAACATACCAGTACTCATGTCAGTGTAGCTCTGGTAGATCCAGACCGCTGTGAGAGACCCAAGACAGCATGTGGTGAGGATCCTGAGGTAGGCATAAGCGAATGAAGACGAGTCTTCTCTGCAATCAAACTAGAGAGCACTTGGGTCAAAGTTGGTGCAGTGGGATAGTTGAATAACTGAGTGCGAACAGGCTCAAACTCTTATCGAAGCCCCATCACAAACTGAAACATGAGCATGTTCTGAGCATACTCATCTTTGGCAACACAATACTGGCAAGCAGTGGCAGCCTTCAGTGTCATAGGCTCCAGAGGGCCAGTTATATAAGTGAAAGCACTGTAATACTCCTCCATTGTCTGATCTTGTTGTTGTTGAATACTATGAAGGTTCTTGAGCAATGTGAAGCGAAGAGCACCACTGGACTGAACATATCTCTTCTCAAAGTATGTCCACATCTACTTGGCTGAAGTATGATACTCAAGACCCATCCTCAAAGAGACATCAATACTCAGAACAAAACCAGTCATGACAAGATCATCATCTTTCTGTCAAGCCTTTATTGCCTCAGCATCAACTTTCTTCGGATCAGGAGGATCGTCAATCAAATGAGAGGTCAAACCATAACCCCTAAACATAGTCTTGACTGAGAAATCCCATGCTCGATAGTTCAACCCGTCAAACTTGATGTCCATAAACACGAGGGTGAACTACCCCAAAATCGAGTTAGACTCAGCCATCTTGATGGACCATGATCACCGGTCACCAAAGCAACAACACAATAGCAATACAGAGCAATAGTACCGAACAGAGCACAATAGCAGTACAGAGCAATAGTACCGAACAGAGAGAGAGTACCGAGCAGAGAGCAACAGTAGCAGTCGTCGGTGCAGAGCTCGTCGAGGCGACGCCAGTACAGAGCAACAATAGCAGTAGTATCTCAGATGGAAGCAGACGCCGGTGCAGAGGCGATGCCAGTAAAGAGCTCGTCGAGGTTCGGAGCAGAGGACGAAGTAGCAGCTGCAGAGCTTGTCGAGGTGGCGCCAGGCGACAGAGGACGAGGCGCCGTAGCAGAGGACCAAGTGCGGCGGCGTCAGGAGACAGAGGACGAGGCGCAGCGGCGCCAGGAGCTTGGATCTGGCGGAGTGGCGACGCCGAGCGTGGATCCGGTGGTGCAGCGACGCCAGGCGACAGGGGACGACCCCCAGGAGTGGAGAGGACAACCTCCTCACGGATCCGCGACGAGGGCGACATAGGCGAAGATCTTGATGTCGAGCGAGCTCCAGGCGCCGGATCCAGGATGGATCGGCGAGGAGGTGGCGGAAGCAGAGGCTCGGACAAGGATCTTCTGTCAGGAACTGGAAGATGAGGTCTGAAGATGGGGATGACTTCTGTTGCATGGAAAGAAAACGATTCAGTAGTTGAAGAGGAATTAACGGAGGAGATGATCTCAGAGGGCGTTTAAGTGAAGATCAACGGTTAGATAGCTGTGAAGTCTTACCGCATTGGAAGATCTTCAGAGCAAAGAACTCTGAAGTTTTACTATAGTTGTAACTCTATTTTCACTGAGCATATTCGTTGTAATGGCTATAAAGCCTGCGAACGTTTACTCTTTGGGGACCGCAATTTTGGTTGTTATCTAATTAGCTTCTAGACAGTGGTTGTTAGACTTTGTAAGGCTACTTTCCCTTCATGCAAACAGATTGTGGAATCTGAAGTTATTTTCTTGCGATTTTCCTGAATCTGGGTGTATGTTCGTGATTGATCTTGTCAATTGGTATCAGAGCCGCTCGATCCTCAGCGCAGCGGAAACAAATTCGTGGGATACGCGAGCAAGGGTTGGAGAGGACTCTCTCTGTAAAATCCCCACCCTTGGGTATCAGATCTGGAAGTAAGTTGGTGACAGCTTCGTCCGTAGAATTCTTGAGAGAATATTTTCAGATTGGGGTGATTATGACACGGGGAAACAACAGATCGGGTGTGGATCAAAGTGAGAGCCTAGAGGCCGCAGTGCTCAAGCAAGAGATAGCAGAAGCCTACCTCATGATCGACCAAGTGCAGAGTCAGATGGCTGCGGTACAAGAAAAAGTCGACAAGTTGGACGATATTCCGAAAAAGATCGACAATATGGAAGGTATGATGAAATCCTTGATGACACGATTAGGATTACTAGCTGTAGATCCTTCTAGTTCATCATCTCGCATTCAGAATAGAAATACCGAAACTATGACAGAGGAACAGGAAACCAATAGACCAGACGCGGAAAGAGAACTGACCAGAAGAATGCGTGAACAAGGAGGTGTAAAGATAAACAGCACTGCAGGAATGATTCTGGAGGGATCTCCTGAGGACAGAATAGGAGAGCATACTTGGTCTTTTGCTCCATTTAGGCAAGGGCAATATTCTCCTTCAGTATCTGAACCTGTTACTCCCACATTCCAGAGAACCAGGATGGCTACCGAAAGAGGTGAGCAGGCTAAAATGAGGATGGAGAGGGTGAACCAGTTCAGGAGATCGATTGCTCGAGGGCCAAAGTTGGAGTTTCCAAGGTTTAATGGTGAAAATCCCTTGGGGTGGATTAGACAAGCAGAGAAGTACTTTGAGATGACTGAAGTACCGGATAAGTGTAGAATTGATATGGCACAAATGTATGTTTCCGGGAGGGCTGATATTTGGTTGCGAAGTTCTGGAATACTGATCAACCCACCTCCCTGGCCCCAGTTCTGTAAGTTACTTTGCAATAGATTTGCTGAGTGTAGTATATATGATGTCATGGATAATTTTCACTCCCTCAGACAGAACTACACTTTAGTGTCCTCTTACATTGATAAGTTTGAAGAAGGAATGGCAGTAGTAAAGAAAGAACATCCATACTTAGGTGAGCAGTATTATGTTATCAGTTTTGTTAATGGTTTAAAGGATGAAATCAAGTGCCACCTCAGACCTTTAAGACCCAACAACCTCACAGATGCTTACTGGTTAGCTAAAGATTATGAGAAGGGTTTACAGTACAAAAGGAGTAGTAAGTGGACCGGAAGTGGACAATCAAAACCTCTTCAGTTTCAACAGGGGAGAACTCAGATGAAGCAGGAGCCAAAAGATGCGGTTCAGAACCGAAACATCTTGACTGCTAACAAGGTGAGGAGACCGGGGGAGTGCTGGAAATGTTTTGAGAAATGATCACCACAGCATAGATGTAAACAAGCACCGGTTGTGAATGCCATGATCACTGAACAAGAAGAAGGAACCATACAAATAGAGCAAGAAGAAGTAACAGAGGACGAACAGACTGAGTCTGTTAAGGGAGAAGAGGTAGAGCAGTTGATGCAAATCTCTGAACAGGCAGTCAAGGGAATCACCAACCCATCCACAATGTCAATAGTAATCACCATTGGGGGGAAGAGAGGTGTAGCATTATTGGACAGTGGAAGCACTAATACTTTCATAGATCATAAGTTTGCCCTCAAGACCAATTGCAAAGTCTTTAACAATGAGATGACTAAAGTGGTAATTGCAGGAGGGGGAACACTGCATATAGGATCCAATATTAGAGACTGCTCATATAAGATCCAGGGTGAAACAATCTGTGACAATTTCAGATTGCTAGATTTGAAGAAGTATGAGGTCATTCTAGGAGGGGATTGGATTTATCAGCATAGCCCTGTGACTATCAACTTGAGAACTAGAGAATTGACCATTATGAAAAAGGGAGTTCAGTCAATCACCTTCTCAGGGGTAACACAATCAAGTGAGTCAAAATTGATAAATACAAAACAAACCCAAAAACTGATGTACAAGGACTCAATGGGGTTTATACTTTTGGCTAGCCTAGAGCTGTCAGAACTGAGTCAAGAGCGAGGAGCAAAGATAATCTACAGGGAGATAGAAAAGCTATTAGATCAGTATAAGGAGGTTTTCAAGGAACCTGCTGGGCTTCCACCAAAGAGGATTTTTGATCATGCTATCCCCTTAAAGGAGAACTCCGAACCACCTAATATTAGACCATATAGAGTTCCTCACCAACAAAAAGAAGAAATGGAAAAACAAGTTAAACAATTGCTGGAATCCACAATTATCAAACCAAGTGAGAGTCCCTATGCTTCACCAGACATATTGGTTAGGAAGAAAGACGGCACATGGAGGTTGTGCATTGATTATAGAAGGCTTAATGCTCAAACAATCAAGAACAAAGTCTGGTTATCATCAGGTAAGAATGAAAGAAGACGACATACACAAGACAGCCTTCAGGACTTATTTTGGACACTATGAGTACCTAGTAATGCCTTTTGGTTTATCCAATGCTCCTGCTACATTTCAATCTCTTATGAACTCACTTTTTGCTCCCCATTTAAGAAGGTTCATTCTTGTATTCTTTGATGATATATTGATTTATAGCAAAAACTTACAAGATCATGTGCAACATCTATCCATAGTGTTGCAGATACTGGTAGACAATCACTTGTATGCTAAGAGGAGTAAATGTGTGTTTGGAGTGGAACAAGTAGAATATCTGGGACATGTAATTCATGCAGAAGGGGTATCAACTAGCCCTGAAAAGGTTGCAGCAGTTCAGAACTGGCCAACACAACTAAATATCACTCAATTGAGGGGTTTTCTAGGCCTCACCGGGTATTACAGGAGATTCATACGAGATTATGGCAAAATATGCAGACCGTTACATGATATGCTCAAGAAGGATTGCTCTCAATGGGGTGAATATCAAGATGAAGCATTTAAACAATTGAAGAATCGAATGGTAACTGCACCGGTCCTAGCTTTGCCAGACTTTCGGGATTCTTTTGTGATAGAGACTGACGCTTGTGGCAATGGCATTGGGGCGGTACTCATGCAAAGGGGCAGACCTCTCGCTTATTTCAGTAAGACATTGGGGCAAAGATCAGCTGCACAATCGACATATGATAAAGAGGCTATGGCAATTCTTGAGGCCTTGAAAAGATGGAGGCACTACTTTTTGGGCAACCAATTGGTTATCAAGACGGACCGAAAGAGTTTGAAATACATCACCGAGCAAAGAATTTCAGAGGGAATTCAGCATAAGTTAATGCTTATGCTATTAGAGTTCAATTACACCATTGAGTACAAAAAGGGAAAAGAAAACAAAGCGGTTGATGCTTTGTCGAGAAGAGAACATTTTATGGCAATTTCAGTGGCAATACCTACTTGGATTGAAGAAGTGGAAAATAGTTATCAAAATGATCAGCACTGCAAGAAGATATTGGAACAATTAATCATTGATGGAAATGCAGTACCACCTTACACTGTGCATGCTGGAATTCTGAGATATAAAGGGAGATTGTATGTTGGAGCTAACCTCAACATGAGAATCAAAATCATGGAGTCATTACATGCGTCGGCTATTGGAGGTCATTCTGGGAGAAGAGCAACCTACCCACGAGTGAAGAAGCTTTTTTATTGGCCCAGGTTAAAGAAAGCAATGGAGTCATACGTTAAGGAGTGCGCAGTTTGTCAGAGGTCTAAAGCTGAGCATTGTCATTACCCGGGGTTACTGGAACCATTACCTGTTCCCGATATGGCGTGGACTCACATTTCGATGGATTTCATCGAGGGATTGCCAAAATCAAATGGGAAGGAGGTGATATTAGTAGTGGTGGACAGATTTACCAAATACTCTCATTTCATAGCATTATCATATCCTTACTCGGTACAAACTGTGGTACAAGCCTTCACTGACAATGTGTTTAAGTTGCATGGGTTTCAACTAGCTATAATATCAGATAGAGACCGTATTTTCATGAGTAAACTCTGGCAGGAAATATTCAAATCACTAAGAGTGAAATTGAGGTTCAGTACCGCCTATCACCCACAAACGGACGGACAAACCGAAAGGTTCAATCAGTGTTTGGAGTCGTATTTGAGATGTATGGCGTTCAATGAACCTCAGAAATGGTATTATTGGCTATCATTGTCGGAATGGTGGTACAATACTACTTACCATACTTCCTTGCAAATTTCACCTTTCCAGGCTCTATATGGCTTCCCTCCTTTAATCAGTGAATTGTCAGTTTCAGGACCTGAGAGTGAAGAGGCTAGGGATTTCTTAACTGAGAAGGAGACCATGCTGCGACGATTGAAAGAAAATCTGAACCAAGCTCAGAATAGGATTAAGAAGTATGCTGATAAAAAGAGAGTTGAAAGGGAATTTCGGATTGGTGATCTGGTTTATCTAATAATGCAACCTTACAGAGCAACCGCATTCGGACTCCGGCATTCATTGAAACTCACTACTAAATATTATGGACCATTCCGGGTGATGCAGAGAATTGGCAAAGTAGCGTATAAACTGCAGTTGCCGGAAGGTGTGGGTATTCATCCCATTTTTCATGTTAGTCAATTGAAGAAACATATTGGTCCTAATGCAGTCCCAAGTCCTGATCTTCCAATGGTGGGCGAAAATGGTAAGGTGAAGACTATACCGATATTGGTACTGGAGACCCGATCAAATCCAAGAAATCGGCAACTGATTACTCAGTGGTTGGTTCAATGGGAAGGCTTAGCTCCGGAGGATGCAACGTGGGAAGATGCTAATTTTATTGAGAAGACTTTTCCGGACTTCTATAGGGCAACAATTCGTGGATGGTTTCCTGAATCCAATCCTTGAGGACAAGTATTGTTTGAACCAGAGGAGAATTGTCAGGAACTGGAAGATGAGGTCTGAAGATGGGGAAGACTTCTGTTGCATGGAAAGAAAACGATTCAGTAGTTGAAGAGGAATTAACGGAGGAGAAGATCTCAGAGGGCGTTTAAGTGAAGATCAACGGTTAGATAGCTGTGAAGTCTTACCGTACTGGAAGATCTTCAGAGCAAAGAACTCTGAAGTTTTACTATAGTTGTAACTCTGTTTTCACTGAGCATATTCGCTGTAATGGCTATAAAGCCTGAGATCGTTTACTCTTTGGGGACCGCAATTTTGGTTGTTATCTAATTAGCTTCTATACAGTGGTTGTTAGACTTTGTAAGGCTACTTTCCCTTCATGCAAACAGATTGTGGAATCTGAAGCTATTTTCTTGCGATTTTCCTGAATCTGGGTGTATGTTCGTGATTGATCTTGTCATCTTTGTCGTGCGTCTTCGGGCGCGCTCCGGGTGCCGTCGGGCGAGTTGAAGCGAGGAGCCAGTCGGGGTGGGTGAGGAAGCCAGTCGGGGTGAGCTCCGTGCATCGTCGGGCAAGCTGAAGCGAGGAGCCAGTCGGGGTGAGGAAGCAGAAGCGAGGAGCGAGGAGCGGTCGACGCGGCTCAGGCCTGCCGGCCCGAGCGAAAGACGTCGTCAGCAGACGGTGGCAGTGGAATTACGAAACAGGGCTAGGATTAGGTTTGAATGGCCAATGTTAGAAAGATAGGAGAGTAATTTTGCTATTTACAATGGTGTGATTTATTCATTAATTGAGAGGGTATATATAGATATTGTTAGATGAATTTTATAGGTTCCATGACAATCTTAACAATCCAAACATGTACGATAGAATGTGCCCACTTTGAACAAGATATGAAACATTTCAGAAGATAAACTAGTTATACTACAAAAACAAATGCACGAGGCATCAACAGGAAGACCAGTAAGATCAAAAGACCAACCTGCTGAAAAGAAGGTGGTCATATGTGTTCTTCAGTTTCCTGTCAAACCTGAAATATTCAAACCAACATAAATACTAAGATGTATTTCAAAAACACAAGAGGTAAAAGTAGAACCACAAAACACAAAGATGTCTTATTTCCAACTTAGAACTGTTAGAGATATATACAAGAAGATGTTACAGATAAGGAAATCAAAATAATATCTAGAGTCCTATTCTATCTCTAATATATATCTCTAACAAGAACCAAATATTTCAATCAACTAACCATATATGAACATTGATGACAGGAACTCCCACCAACTTCTCCAGTTTTTTGAAATAAGAGATTTCTCTCCACTCTTGAGGTACAAGAAGCTTCAAGATATCAACTAAATCACAGGCAAGTCAGTTAAATTGAATAGTTGCACGGGAAACAAGATTCTTGAAAATAAATCACATTGTCACACCTGGTGTTGCAAAAACATAAGCATCTCCAGTTATTTGAGCTCCGTCGCTAAGCGCAAAATGTTTCACAGTTCCATCAGGGTTCAGTTCTATTTTTTTAATACGAGAATTCAGTCGGACCTCACCACCCAAAGACCGAATGTGGTCAACAATAGGCATGCATAGCCTTTCAGGAGGATTACCATCTAAGAATGCCATTTTGGAACCATGCTTCTCCTACGCATTTACACAAAGTAATTGTTTAGAAGAACCCCATGTCATCTTTACAGTGCGAAAACACATGAGCATTTTCTCAAGGTAACAAAGAACAGAGACAAGAAAGAATAGAAACAATCTAGATTTGTAGGCTATTTCTCGAGACAGAATAGAAGAATTACTCACTTACACACATCAATAGAGCAACAAAAGCTGTACCTGGAGAAATCGGTTTAAAGCAATCAGAATGCACTGCATGGATAACTCATCGGGATTTATGAAATTGAGTGCCTTGGACATTGCAAGAAAAACCTCATCGTTCACTCGATCAGGAACACCCTGTGCTGATCAAGCAATTGTATCAGGCACCATATGACTCCACTACCCAACAACAAAACAAAGAAATTTGGCAGTTACATAAACATATGTATTCCAAATAAGAAAAACAAAACCAAATTTGAAGAGTGCCTGTTTTATATATTAGTTAACAAAGAAATTCCTCAGTAGTCTTGTGCATTCTGTTCATTTTCAAATTAAATTGTGCAACAGGTTTTCTCGACTGGGAGAAGAAATCATCGAACATTGTTGGCCTTTAACTGAAACAGTTAGTATATCTATAAGCATTACTCAAGCCTAAATTTGCACAGAAAAGGGTTTGGGGCATAATAAAAGGTAGAAACTTGAGCATATTAAGGATTTCATCTGTGCACCTAGCCATGCTTCTTGCCAAAGAATATGACAATAGCAAGCAAAAAAATTCTAGTTTACAACACATCCTCATCGATCCAGTGTAAATTGATGAGATGGCAATGTGTCTTGTACACAGAGACGAATCTAACTGTCACACAATGATCCCATACCTGCTTTTCCATCCACTCTGAAACAGTTAAGCCATCTTGAGCTTCAACGTAAGGTTGGCCACCGACCATTGCAGGCAAAAGTCCAATAGCAAACTTCACCTTCTCCGGCCAAGTAAGCATTTCATTGTTTCTCAGTATGGCCCATATTCCTGTTGAATGCAAGGATAGTCAATGATAACCTAACAACAATTGGCAGAGTAAAGCTCAATGGTCGTGATTTGATTTACCAATGCTGTTGCTGCTACTAATATACCCACTAACACTAGGATGCACTTCTGAGTTCAGAGCTCTCTTGGAAATCTTTCTTCTATTAAACAACTCCAGTGTTATGTATAATCTTACCATTTAAGGGTGCTGGCAAAGTTTCTGGGAAATCAAACCGGCTGAATTCTCCTGGCTTGTTTGGCATGGCAAATATCATGGAGTGTTCCTTCCATTGCAAACGATCATTAATACCAAGCTCGCCAAACAAATTCTGTATGTTGGGATAAGCTCCAACTTAAACCAAAAAGGTATGTGGTTACATACATGCACAGAACGAAAAATATTGTATATATGCTATTTTGGAATGGAATGGTAGGCTGGTAGCAAAGCATTTATGAACAAGAGAACATATATTCAACTAGGTCAATAATGTTATATATACTACTGTATGTGCTAGTAGTCTGCAATTTTTCAGGCTTAAAAGAGTGTTGAATTGATATGTACTTCCACAAGAATTTATTTCTTAATAATGGTCAAGTAAAAAGTCCATCTAAAAGTTTCTTTCAAAAAAGAAACGAAAGCCCATCTAAAAAAAACTCAAGCAACATAAAAACTTGAGAGTATGACAAACACTTCAAGGTATGTTTTATCTTATTAATATGTAAATGTTTGTTCAAAACCTCAAATATTGTATATATGCTGCTAATGGAAATAACTGAAATACCACACAGCACGAAGAGAACCTCAAAAAACCAGAACTATAACTTACAAAAAATATGAAGCCCAGTCTCATACCAATCTCCATCTTCATCCTTCCAAGCAGCTACCTGTCCAAGGCATGCACCCATAGAAACAATAAGCAACAAATAACGATAACAGTGAATATGAGCTATTCAGAATTAAGGCAATAAATGAAAATTCAGATTAGATAACCAAAATAATTTTTGAGATGTCATAAGCAAGCATGTGTAACTATCTGACCTTTCCACCCAAAACATCTCTTGCCTCGAGCAATATGGGCTTATGACCAGCATCTGCCAGATATTTTGCAGTTGATAGACCAGCCAGTCCTGCAAAAAAAGTCACGCCACAAACTAATAATGCTAAGAGGCAATTGTTAAGTTATCTGATTTGTGAAAATTATCAATCTGTTAAATCCTAGAATTACATCAGACCTGCACCAGCAATCACGACCTGTAACGGTCCACTGGGGCGTTCACTGTTTCTAAAAAATGAAGAGAGCTGTCCAGCTTCCAAAATGTTTGTTGTGCTTTCTAGTGGAGGTCTTGGAAAATCCTGGCACACAACCTGAAGAAAAGCCAATCAATTATTTCACAAGAAATGCTATGGAAAGATAAAAACAGAGAGGGGAAAAAACGCTGAACCTGCAGAGCACCAAGTCCACGGCGTAATCCTTTTCCTTTATTCCTTAAGACAAAAGCTTTCAAGCCAAAGCTCGTACGGTGACTACTTTTCAGTGCTTGGGCACTGCTACTTGTGAAGCACCTCTGTGTAGGAAGTTGTCCCACCAAAAATCTTGCTTGGTTAGCTCCAGTAATGTTCATAGATGATAGGCAGCCAGTATCCATACTGAAGCAACTCTTAATAAATTGTTGTCAACTCTGATTTAACCAATGAGCACAGGAGGAAGACTGCATAATCAAGAGGAACCATTAAACTCATAGCTCATGTGGTCCTTTGTTATTGAATGTCAGCCGAGAATCATAAGTAAATTGATCCAGGCTGACACTCAATCAAAAGTCACTCTTTGCTGAAAACAATTATCAGCTAGCCAAAGAAAACAGATGATCCACTCCAAGTATAAGATCCTTCAATTTGAGCAAATGTAGCATCAAGATGAAGAAACTGATGCAAAAGATAAAAAGGAACATGGCGGCTGTACACCTTCAATTTCAACTATGGATATGCAAGGCTTACAAAATCTATCTATCTATCTTTATATTATTAAAGCGGTAGAAAAAGAAGCCACCACGTTCGCTCTCAAGGGTTAGAAATTACCATGTTAATCAGAGAAAAAAAGATAGAGATCCATACCATCGGTGGGTCCAGATTATAACAGTGCAGATTAATTATATGGGAGCTATTAAAGTGGTATAAAAATACAATTGTATTTTCAGTCATATGTAAGTATTGGAGCTGGATAACAAATACAACACTATTTTTAGAGGTATTGTAATAGCTAGCCACGCAATTGCACGGGGAATTCGGCTAGTTTATATCACGACAACAAGGGCAGTGGAGATATAGGTTCGTTCCCTAATCCTGTGCAAGGCCTCGTTTAGTCCTACCCATCAGGTGCAGTCTCTTCCTCTATTTTCGTCAATGAGAAAGTTCGGAGCCTCTATTTTCGTTTAGTCTTACAACATCTCTATTCTCTATCATACCTCCTAATCTCCACGGTCAAGCAAGCCTCTCCAATCTCCACCACTCCACTGCCGCCCGGAATCAGTGCTGTACTGCTGTCTATTCCACGCAACTGCTGATTTCCCAATCGGCTAGAAATCTCCAACGCCTCCAAGCTCCAAACCCTAAGAAAAAACCCCCAACTCTACAGCTGTTTTTTTTTCCTACTTCTCGAACCGATTCTCCCTAGAAGCGCACCAATCCATCATTCACCAGACCGATCCATTACTAGGAATTGGATCGCGCCACGCGAGGAAGAAACCTCAACCGCTTGTGTGGGAGAGGCGTGGAGGCGGAGGCTTACCGGAGGAGAGGGAGCGCGAGGCAGAGAGGGTGGAGCGGAGGCAGCGGGGGAGTGGGAGTCCAGGTGAGACAAGAGGAACTCGGGAGTGGGCGGCTTTTAAGGTGGGGGATAAGGGTGCGTGGCCGTTGCCGGTTTGGAGCGCTGGAAAGGGACAAGGCGGGGGTGAGGATCGAGGAAGATGTGGTGGTGGAGGGATGCCTTTTGGCGCCTGGTGCGCTCTACGTTCCCGTGGTATATACCGCCTCAATCGAATTATGAAGAATTAATTTTGTTTGTTTTATCAGTTTTATTTTTGCGATGACACACACGTACACACCACCACATACGGCAGTATACACTCTAAGCACACGACTACAAAATGGTGGCTGGGGATAAATCCATAACATCATAAAGTTCCTATTAAAACGTATTCGCATATGTGTAAAGATAGACATCAAGATTTGAATCATGGTGTAACATCCTTTTTCAGTAATTCAAAAATTAGTTTAATTTCAAAACTCCCAAAAATTTAATCTTCAAAATTAATTTTTGCTGGATTTCAAAAATCAAAATTTAAAAATGTTTCTAAATATCTCTCTCTTTTTTTTTTTTATTTACCCCCCCACCACGCCCTCCTTTCACTCCGCCTGTCCCCTTCCCCGCTCCTCCTCTCTTTTCCTCCTACCACCGCCTCCGCCCTTCTTTCTTCTTCCTCCCGCCCCTCTCTCTTGTTTGAAATATGCCCTAGAGGCAATCATAGAGATGATGATATTTCATTATGTTCATGATTTTGATAATATGTTATCGTGTTCCTTGAATGAATCATTTGTTATAGATCAATAAGTATGTGATTTATTGGTGGAACTCTTTAACTTATATGATGTCATTCTAAATGTATCCCTGGTCGGAGATCACTGGTCGGAACACCAGTGACTCTATGACTAGCACATGTATTGAAGGAGGCAATAATACGTCATATGGTGTCGTGCTGGTCGGAACACCAGTGATAATTTCCAAGGCTCGGTTTTGTGCTGGTAATCAGATCGCGCTTTTTGTAGTGTGTGTTCTTGTTGCTCGATAGAATGTGATTCTTTGATTAACTTGTTTTTGTAGGTTTTTGTAAATAGTATGATCCATGATGTATGAGATGCATGCATGTGTGTAATGTTCATGACCTGCGTAGCATGTTTATTGCAGCCCAAGGCTGTCTATATTTGTATAACGGACTGCGTGTCGACTATCCCTAGTGCTGTTAGGTGTAATGGCTTAGTGGGAGTACTTAGAGGTTTTGGCAACTTGGAGGCATGACGAATAGGATGCTTGGCGATGGAGATCATCATAAGAAAGGGTCATACTATATCACAATGCAATTTGATTGTCTGTGAATGCCCTTATATTCCTGTTCATTTATTTCTATGCATGTTATTTAATTGCTTTAAATGCTTTTAACATGGTAGAAGTAAATTTTCCTCGTGCAATATTAAGTTAAATTGATGCCCTCCCAATGAGCTGCACCATCCATAGTCTTGTATTTTAATGGTAGGTCTTGCTAAAGCAGAGTGCCATTAATATTCCTTGACTAGATGGGTTTGTGTCGGACACCTACTCGCAAGCGTTGGTTTAAACTTGACAAGGTTATCATAACGATTATGGACTTTGGGGCATAGGGTCGGGTGCCGGAGCATAGAGATGCTGCCCAACAACAAGAGTCATATAGAGATATCATTAGCAAAAGGTTGCTTACCAAATTCACTAATCTTCTAGCAGTGATGTCAAAGCTCACTAGTAGATTAACTAATTATGGGTCTTGAATCACTAAATGTCATAAGAGGGATATGGTATTCAGTAAGAGTATCTTCATTAAATTGTTTAATAGAAGTTACTTTTCTTGAACATATGTCTTAGTTCTGCATATTTCATGTTGTAGATCATAGCACCAACTGTTGTACCTACATCCAGTTTTGCTTTACGTTCGATTCTTGATAAGGAAAAACTGAATGGGACAAATTTTGCGGATTGGTCCCACAACCTGAGAATTGTTCTTAGGCAAGATAAAAAGGAACATGTTCTAGAGGAATCAATTCCTGATATGCCTGCTGAGAATGTTGTTGCTGCTCTTAAAATAGCCTATAAAAAGGCATATGATGAGTCCCTTGATGTTAGCTATCTCATGCTTGCTGCAATGAACTTAGACCTTCAGAAGTAGTTTGAGAATATTGAGGCCTACAATATGATCGTGGCGCTCAAAAGCATGTTTGAGACACAAGCAAAAACTAAGAGATATGAGATCTCAAAGAAATTGTTCGGGTATAAGCTAGCTGAGGGTAGTCCGGTGAGCCCTCATGTGATCAAGATGGTTGGTTACACACAGAGCTTGGAAAAACTTGATTTTTCACTTAGTCAATAGTTGGCTACAGATTTGATTCTTGTTTCGCTTCCTGCAAGCTATGGGCAGTTCATTATGACTTTCCATATGAACGGCTTAAACAAAAATCTCACCGAACTGCATATGATGCTTAAGACTGCAGAGGACAGCATTAAAAAAAGCAACAGTCATGTGATGATTATGCAAAAGAGTACAAGCTTCAATAAGAAGGCTAAGATTTTGGTCAAAGGTAAGGGCAAAGCCTTGGATGGGATCCAAGCTATCAAGCCTAAACCCAAGACCAAGTCGGCTGACTCAAGAGAATGAATGCTTTTACTGCAAGGAGACAGGCCACTAGAAAAGGAACAGCAATAAATACCTGGCTGATATGAAAAAGAATGGTGGGACTAAACCTTCCACTTCATGTTTTAGATGTTTTTCTTGCTGATTCTTATGTTGACTTGTGGGTATTTGATACCGGATCGGTTGCTCATATTTGTAATTCGATTCAGAGTCTAACAAGGAGTAGGAGAATAACAAGGGGCGAGATGGATCTTCGCGTCGGGAATAAAGCAAGAATTGCTGCATTCGCCGTCAGGATTTTGCCATTACTTTTGCCTTCAAGATTTATTATGGAACTAAATAATTGTTATTATGTTCCAGCCATAAGTAGAAATATCATCTCTGCATCATGTTTGATGGCAGAGGGTTATAAATTCATTATAGAGAACAATGGTTGTTCTATATTTTTGATTGATATGTTTTATGTCTATGCTCCCATTTTGAATGGGTTGTTTATTTTGAATCTTGATGATGCACCCATCTATAATGTTAATGCAAAGAGGCTTCGGCCTAATGATGTGAATTCCACTTTTATTTGGTATTGTCGTTTGGGTCACATAAGTGAGAAACACATGAAAAGGCTCCATGATGATGGAATTCTAAACTCATTTGATTTGGAATCATTTAAAACATGCGGATCTTACCTGATCGGAAAGATGACCAAGACACCTTTCACTGGTCGGAATGAAAGGGCGTTCGACTTATTGACACTCATACATACTGATGTGTGTGGACCAATGAGTACGACAGCTAGAGGTGGTTTTCAGTACTTCATTACTTTCACCGATGACTTTAGTAGATATGGATATATCTATTTAATGAGGCACAAGTCAGAATCTTTTGAAAAGTTCAAGGAGTTCCAAAATGAGGTACATAATCAACTTGGCAAGACAATCAAGTCTTTACGATCTGATTGCGGAGGAGAATTTTTGAGCCATGAGTTTGGTGATCACTTGAAATAATGTGGAATTGTTCCACAGCTTACACCACCGGGTACTCCACAGTGGAATGGGGTATCCGAGCGGCGTAATCGGACCTTGTTGGACATGGTCGGTCAATGATGAACCAATCAGATCTGCCATTGTATTTTTTGGGTTATACTCTAGAACTGCTGCTTTCACTTTGAATAGGGTACCATCTAAAACAATAGATAAAACACCATATGAGATATGGACTGGGAAGAGTCCATTGCCTATATGGTATGGGCACGATGAGACCCATCATGGATGCCTATATAAAGAGGGGCGGTGGCATGAGGTGAAGTGAGGATGATCTTTGGAAGAACTCCCGAAACCCTAATAGCCACACCTTCTCAACCACGCTGCCGGTGCTAGCACTCTAGCGCGTGGTGATCCTACCCCGTACGTGTGGATTCCTCGGAGGTGGTGTTGCGAAGCATCAGCACTAGGATGGATCTGCGACTTGTGACGATCACCGGAGTCGGAGGAGAAGTCGCGTGGTGAGTACGACCACTCGGAGTAGCAGACACGCGGCGAGCACGACTGCTCGAAGGAGGAGGCGTGTCGTGAGTACGACTACGACTGCATCAAATCGCTAGAACGACTCTACTTCCGCTAAAAGTCAGCGCGTCTAGCGGTAATCTCGTGATCTATTACTAACGGTGGTTCCTTGGTTGCGTGGTAAAAATTTTATTTGCGCTATCGTAGCCTTGCCCGTGACCCAACATCTCTGTCTCCCCTCGTCACCCCTCTGCCACCCGCGCCTCCCGGCCCCGGTTCTCCCGGCGCCGCCCTGCCACCGCGCCCGCCCACGCACGACGCCCCTCCCGGTTCTCCGCGGCGCCAAGCCCTTCGCTGTTCCCGCTGCCACGCCGCTTGACGCCCGCGCCGCCCGATCCTCTCTCGCCTTCCCGAGGTCGCCTCACTTCCCCCTCGCGTCTCGGCCATCGAAACTGAAGCTCGGTTGTACGCTCTCGTTCACGCAGTACTACCGCTCGCACGCCACTCCGGTACTTCCGCCCTCTGTTTCCCCGGAACTACCGCAACCCCCGTTACTACCACGCGTTGCCCGCCAGTACTACCGTCACATTTCCACCCCGGTGTTTCCGCCCTCCATCTCCTCGGAGCTACTGTTTCACGGTACTACCACTAGTCCCCAGGACCAGTGCGCGTAGACCCGGTCCACGCACTGGGCGGTGGTCCGAGCGATGCTCTGTGCCAAGGGCCCACGTGTCAGCCCGGGAGTTTTCATATTTTTCCAATTTTTTTCAATTAAAAATACATTTATAAAGTTTTAAAAATACATATCTCCTTCATTATAACTCCAAAAATTATGAATTTTGTACCCAAAAAATTGTAATTTCAAAACCTACATTTTGGTACTGGTTTGGTTAATTTTGGAGTTCATTTATTGTGGATTTTATATTTATTTGTTTTGTTTGCTTATCTTTTATTTTCCGATGCGTTCGTTCGCGTAGAGTTCGAAGAAGTCGGCGATTCCTACTTCAACCAAGCTCAAGACTACCAAGATTCTCTAGCCTTTGACCCAAGCGAGTTAATACTTTGATCATATTGAACATATATTTTATGCAAAATATGTTCTTTTAAAATATCAAATTGCATGCTTTAATTTCTTATACAAATGTATGTCAAATACCCTAAGGTAGTTAAATACCAACTTGATGATTAAATACTTATTATACCATTTCCTTGATAATTGAATTCTCTAATCCTTGTCACCATAGTAATTATATGGTAACCTACTAGATATAGGTTGCACTTTAACGTAATGCTAGTCTTGTTTAAGTACCAGAGTACTAACCGTCCCAATCATCACTCTTTAAAGATAAAAATTGTTTTGGGCAGTCATTGGGGAAAATGACTAAAATAGTTGAGTTAATTTGGTATTACACCTCTTAAAACCTTAAAACTTGATAATACCACATCTGGGCGGATGCAGAGAAAGGTGGGGTCATCGTGCACGAGAGTGGTTGGTATGTGGTATGGTCCGCCCGGATGGATTAAGCACTTAATCTTGTCAAGATCTCCCGTGTAAAATAAGTACAACCACAAGTCTGCAAAGTGCAACTTAGCCTAGTAAAATTATTGGACCCCGAAAGTCATTTCACTGGTGGAGGAGCGAAGTCGTGCAAGCGTAGTCTTGAATGGGACACCGATGGTGAAGTTGTTAGCTGTGCTAGACATTGTGGAAAGCCGTGGTCCATCTACGTTAGCAACTGTGGTGAACATCTCGCACAACGTATGGGTGAAATGACAGAAGGGGCGAGGTAAATTGAAAAGTTACCATGACGATCGCTCAACCCCATGACTAAGGAATCATGTAGGACAACGAGTATGATTATCTCTTGTGGGTACAATGTACAACCTCTACAAAGTCTAAACTGTTTAAACAACCGCGCATACGGTCAAAGGCGGACATGGGAACTTAACTTGAGTTAGTTCTATTTCAAAACCCTTTGTGGGTGGGTTGAAAAATGTGACGGGCTCATCTAGCCCTTGTTTTGGATTTTTCATGGGTAGTCTTACCTAGTGCTGATAATCGGTGGATGTAACCGCTATAAAAAATAAGCATGAGGTGGAGGTAACCTCCGCTGTTATTAATATTGCACACCTAATCTCCTTAATAAAATATGATTTGGTAAAATACTAAGTGATAGGGTTTTCTAAGTATATGTAATCATAAATGTTGCTTTACGCAAATAAAAGAACCCGAACCATCCTTGTTTAGCATTGCATATTTATTATTG
The DNA here is from genome assembly GCA_036346395.1 of Hsuehochloa calcarea. Classification (NCBI taxonomy): domain Eukaryota; kingdom Viridiplantae; phylum Streptophyta; class Magnoliopsida; order Poales; family Poaceae; genus Hsuehochloa; species Hsuehochloa calcarea. The sequence goes on from CM070598.1 coordinate 66,154,187, forward strand.
CATCTGTTGTGTTGGCTCACGATCACGGAAGTTGTGCTCACCCTCGCTCTTTCCCCAAACCCCCAGATTCCGCTGATCAGGACGACTATGCCTACTACGAGGATCAAGGATTCGACGGTCAAGACCAAGGCGATGAGTAGTTTAGTTCCTTAGGCTAGGGCTCGCCGCAGTTTAGCTGGCTCCGCTGGAACTTCTGTAAAGCCAATATTCTTTAAATCTTTGGTTAATATCGGTTGTACACAAGGCGCCACAATCGCTTGCCTATGGGGAGTCGTGTCACCCTTTTGCTTCCGCGCCTATTTCTGTATTTTGTGTAATAAACTCATTTGGCCTGTTCGTCCCTCTTATGTAAACTCGACCCGACGCGGTCTATTTAACTTTGATGATTGTAATATTATATTTGGTTCGATCTACGTTGTGTATGAAATGATTCAGCGATGTATACTGTGAGTGCTACCTACTGATCTAGAGAGTAGCGCAGAATTTTTACAAAGGACTCTGGATTAAGAAAATCCGAATCCGACACATAGTAACAAGAGTTGTACACTCACACCCACTCACCCATCCACCGTGAGGTGATTCCTATTTATATATGTTTTGTTATAAGACCGTTGTAGGATTTGACATGCTTACCGTGAAATTCGTACATTCAAACATGTTTTAGGGATGCTCGGCAGTAGATACATAAATAAATATGATTGAGATCACTCTTACTAAAATACTGTCATTACTTATTTACAAAGCTCCATATATTATTTCTACTATAATATTAATGCTGCTGGTGCTGCTTAATTTATGTCGGGATACTGGATTGCACAATCTAAAATAGACAAGGTTCTAAGATCACACTCATAAGGCATCGTATGGAACGTGGCAATTAAGTATATAGGAATTTGCTAGGAAACGAAAGACTAAATCTGGTTGCACATGTGCGGTTTCCTACGAGAACTATGTGATATATGGTGGCTTGTCTTCGTGATTAATGTGCCAAAAAAAGTTAATTTTGCCACCGTTAGTCGGACACAAGAGCACAACAGTAGATAGCTCCACTAGATGTGGTGCCCAGGACCAACCGCAAACTCGGCACCCGGTGCGATGCACGCGTACATCTCGCTGCACACGGCCAGCTCCCGCCTACTACCAGCTCTCACGCTGAGAAGACCCAAAAATTTCTACTTTTTAAAACTTGTTTGAGTTTAGTTCAAATTTGCCTTGCTCAATTCAAAAAGTTTTCTCTTGAAGCCGCTTTCCCTTTTTAGAATTCCGCCTTCCCAACTCAAAAACGCCCCTAAAAAAGCCGCCAACTCCCCTGTTATTCGTGTCCGCGCATCGTGCCGCCAGTCATCCTGCTGCGCACTGCCTTCGTCCCCCCATCAACTTCTTCCATCGCCTTTGCCCGCGCTAGTGCCCGACACCTCGCCCAGCGCAATAGCCCCGCCGCGCCAGCGCACTCGGCCTCGGCCCTTCTCCCGCACCACGTCCCGCGGTGCCACCATCACCTGTTCCATGCTCCGCAAACGCCACTGCCACCCTCGCCAACTGTGCAAAACTACTATTCCAACCCAACCCAATGCTGTAACCTAGACAAAATTTTGACACTATTCATACAATCCAACCCGCTATGGATAGTACCAATCCAGTACTGTTCACTAAAACCCAGTACTATTTATTCCAGACTCATTATGTATATATAGACACACACATCTATTTTGACCGTTTCGAGTCCGTGAATCCCATTTTCAACTCTGTTTAGCCAAATCAAGTACCCAATAAATCATAATTGCCTACACCACCTTCTTTTCAATTCTTTCCATATATATTTATTTTATTTTGTTCACAGCTCGCTTCTTGTTGAACACATACTTATTTATTTGATTTTCTTCAATGTTAGAACCCGAATTTGTTGATCAAGCTATAGAAGGAGTTGATCAAGACGCATGAGAGGTAAATACAATTAAGAGCTGCAGATATGGAGGTAAGTTGCATTCTTTGATCATTTTGAGCTTATATTTCATGTACTCATATTATTACTTTCATTAACATATTTATGTCAATTACTTCTTTATTGAAATAATACTTTTGAATGTCATGATGATTAAAATTATCCTATCACCCCACATACAAGCCCACATGTTCATTTGTAGGTTATATTCACCTTGACAAGTTTAAGATACACAAGATATTAATGAATGTTTGGCATTGTCACACAATGTGTTTACAAATACTGAAAAAGAATATTGGCTAACCGCCAATGGTTTTGGTGTAGAATTAAGGGTGGAGACCAGGAGGTTAGACAACCCAATAGACTTGAAAAAAGTGAGTCAAATGTGAGATCAAGAGGTGGACAGTCACGAGTTGGATGTTGGTCCATTGCCTCGCTGGAAAACAGGTAAGGATTAGAACGTTATGCCAAATAACAAACACATAAATCACTCAACCACAGGTTTGGTGTATCCAACTTAGCTCGGTACACTACTCTTCCGATTGAATATCTACAGGATGTCAACTGCCCTTGTTGTATATAGCAGTCGCGGATTGAGGGTGAGTTAGGAGTGGGCCGGTCAGGGCACTCGCTGAACTACACAACGATATAGACCAGTCAGCATCGGATCGCACACTCCACCATTAGTCGATGGTTTCCCGGTGGCTGTATTGTTCTCGAACCTACCGAGTATAGTCTAAAAAGGTTGAGCAGTGAAAATACTTTGTTATCTCAACTCAGTCGCACGCTATCAGGTTGTGTGTATATTGCATGACAATATAAGTATGAGGTATCTTGTGGGTAAAGTTGGACAACTCTGTAGAGTATAATCAATAGTATTCCGACCGTGCTTCCGATTAATGGAGTTGTGCTCATGGTTGATTCCAATATATGAAGCATAAGTAAAGATTTTAAGATGTTATTGTTGAGTAAACCCCTGATATCATATTAGTATGATTTTAATTGTTTTAAAGATAAATTGTTTTAATTCAAATGATGCATCCACATGTGCCTTATATGATACACCCTCAACAATCAATTGAATTGTTGGCATGTAGTTAAATAATTTCCCATATGGCTTGTTGAGTACGTTGTGTACTCAATTTTGCTAAATTTTCATCAGAATGTGTGTCAAAGGATTGAAGGATACTCTGGAGATCGTGTTTGGATTGTGACCGCACTCAAGCTTTCTTGTAGAGACTTTTTGGTTCTTCTAAATATAAGTTAAAGTTTTGGGTTTGAGATGCTCATTTTGTTGCTGTAAAATAGCTGTTATACTATAATTAAATTAAATTAATATTTTTTAAAATATTCGTAAGTATATTTGATGATATTCCGATCTGCCATCGAAATCTTGGGCGATTGGTATACCTTGTTTGAAAAATGAGTCGTTCCACACGCTCAGCGAGGTCGACCGGTTGGTTTGAAGCGACCGTCAGCTCACTGCCGCGGAGGTTTGAACGGTGGTTGGAGCCATCCAAATGGCGGGAAAAAGGATACCGGCCCAACTGCCCGCCAGCTCCCCTCCCTCTGTAACACCTCAAGAAGAACCACCAATTAGTACTTTGCCAATGCTAGCAACCTCTGCCCCCATCAGATTCTTGAATGGTGAGTTCTTTGATCAGGCATCACATTGCGTTCTTTCCCCCCTTTCTTGAAATGAACGTGTAGTTCTGTTCACGAAGGGTCTAATTCTGTTCCGATTGATGAACCGCAGATCTTCGCACTAGAAGGTGAGCAATGGATGAACTGGGGAAAACTTTGCTTGGACATGAGAGTTTCAGCACCGAAGATGTTGATTTGGTGAGTAGATCAGTTAGGATATTGCAAAGTTGTATTCCGAGCATTCTGTGAAAATGCCATGCATGCTGTGTATACAGGGGAATCTGCCCCTGGAAGACGTTTTTGAGCAGCTGAGTACATCTCGCAATGGACTTTCTTCAGCAGATGCTGCAGAACGCTTGCAGCTGTTTGGCGCAAACAGATTGGAGGAGAAGCGTGTAACTTGACCATTTATATTCCTCACTGTTTACCTGGAAGATTACCTGTTCCGAATTCCTTATTTTCTGTTCCGAATTCCTTATTTTCTACGACTTATCTTTGGTAGGAGAACAAGGTTCTCAAGTTCATTAGTTTCATGTGGAACCCTTTGTCCTGGGTGATGGAGGCTGCAGCTGTGATGGCACTGGTCTTAGCAAATGGGGGTGTAAGTTAACTACTATGTTATGTTCTTTGACTGATTTAGTCAAGAAGTCTCGGATGCTACAGAAAAGACATTTCAACAAAAGCGCAGTAATGGAGTTCTTCAGCGTTTGTTTTTCTTTCTTCAGAGTCAAGGTACTGACTGGGAAGATTTTCTTGGAATCATCTGTCTTCTGATTATCAATTCAACGATCAGCTTCGTTGAGGAAAACAATGCCGGCAATGCTGCTGCTGCGCTCATGGCCCGCTTGGCGCTTAACACAAAGGTTTGTAACGTGTATCAACAGAAAAAATATGCAAGGGAAATCACTGTTTTATTGACTAAAAAAACGTTGTTGTGTTTATACATGGCTGTGCCTTCAGGTTCTTAGAGATGAGCAATGGCAAGAGCTGGATGCTTCTGTATTGGTACCTGGGGATATCATCAGCATCAGGCTTGGTGACATTATCCCTGCAGATGCGCGCCTACTCGAGGGTGATCCTCTCAAAATTGATCAGGCAATTACATTACCGCATATCGTTCATGCACAAGATATCAGTCATTGGCATGTCAGCCTAATTGATCTGTCCAAATAATTTGATCCCTTTTTTGTTTCTTCTCCATCTTGTAGTCAGCTCTCACCGGTGAATCCCTTCCTGTTACCAAAAGGACCAGCGACCTAGTATTCACTGGTTCAACATGCAAGCATGGTGAAATCGAAGCTGTCGTCACTGCAACTGGAATCCACTCTTTTTTTGGAAAGGCAGCTCATTTGGTCGACTCCACAGAGGTTGTCGGGCATTTCCAGAAGGTTAATCATCAATCTTCAGAATGTATTGAGCACTACATGTGTCTGTGCTTTAAGCTAATTCTCGTACTGATATTTCAGGTTCTTACCTGCATAGGAAACTTTTGTATCTGCTCGATCGCCATAGGGGTGATTCTTGAGGTTATCATCATGTTTCCAATACAGCGCCGGTCGTACCGGGATGGAATCAACAATTTGCTTGTTCTTCTGATCGGAGGGATACCGATCGCCATGCCTACTGTTCTGTCAGTTACACTTGCAATAGGTTCTCATCACCTATCTCAACAGGTGTGTAAGGATATCCTTTCCATGATTCTTCAGTTAACACTTAACAGCCAATATATCATTAAATTTGTATTAAACTTCGCAGGGTGCTATCACGAAAAGGATGACATCCATTGAGGAAATGGCTGGAATGGATGTTCTCTGCAGTGACAAAACTGGAACACTTACTCTCAACCATCTTACTGTTGACAAAAACCTAATCGAGGTAGTTTTTTTTTCCAAAAAAAAAAGTGTATGTTCGTCTTAGAAATTTATCGGCAATGTCACTGTTGGTGTGCAAGCTGATCCATCCTTTTGGTAACTTCAGGTTTTCAACAGACAAATGGACAAGGACATGACTATCCTGTTAGCTGCAAGAGCATCAAGAGTGGAGAATCAGGATGCAATTGACATGGCCATCATAAATATGCTTGCTGACCCTAAAGAGGTTTTTAATTTCCTTAACTGATTTGACTCTGCACATTCAGAGTGGTTCACGGATGTCATCTGTTCTCTGTCAGGCACGCGCTAACATCACCGAAGTTCACTTTTTCCCGTTCAATCCCGTTGAGAAGAGGACGGCTATAACATACATTGATTGTGATGGTAATTGGTTCCGGGTCAGCAAAGGTGCCCCTGAGCAGGTAGGTACTCGCTCCTGTTGAAGTTCATCACTGTATTTCGTGCTGCTGTCATCTAACAATATAAGCCTTTATAATGTTTGGTCAGAAGTCAGAACATCTTATGTTGCTCATCTTTCAGATCCTCAGTCTGTGCTACAATAAGGATAATGTCGCAGACAAGGTGCAGTTAGTCATCGACAGATTTGCCGAGAGGGGCCTCCGTTCACTAGCAGTTGCTTACCAGGTAGTACTAATATAGTAATATGTAACTCAGACTAGTTCACTAGTCGGCGAAACTCGGCAACCTGAAACATACCATTCCCAGTTGCTAACTAGTAGTGACTAGTTCACCTGATGGCTTGCATCAGGAGGTCCCGGAGAAATCAAGGCACGGCCCTGGTGGACCATGGGTCTTCTGCGGCCTACTGCCGTTGTTTGATCCGCCACGGCACGACAGCGCTGACACCGTCCGCAAAGCGCTGGATCTTGGCGTCTGCGTGAAGATGATCACCGGTATGCATTAACATAAGGGAAACATCTGCTAGACTGCTCGTTTCTGTAGCATGTCAAGAACTTGATCTGTGCCTCTACGGCTCTGCCTCTGCCTCTGCCTCTGCAGGTGATCACCTGGCCATTGCAAAAGAGACCGGCCGGCGTCTGGGGATGGGGATCAACATGTACCCGTCGGCGTCACTGTTCGGCCGTCACAACGACGGAAATGGCGCAATTCCGGTCGACGAGCTCGTCGAAAAGGCCGATGGATTTGCCGGCGTGTTCCCAGGTTAGATGGTCGATTCAGCTGATTTGCATGTATCATTGTATCTTAGAAGTTTATGACTGTAACATCTCACGGTGTCCGAATTCTGTCACGGCAACACACAACCAGAGCACAAGTACGAGATAGTGAGGATCCTGAAAGAGAAGGGCCACGTCTGCGGGATGACGGGCGACGGCGTGAACGACGCGCCGGCGCTGAAGAAGGCCGACATCGGCATCGCGGTGTCCGACGCGACGGACGCAGCGAGGAGCGCCGCCGACATCGTGCTCACGGAGCCCGGGCTGAGCGTGATCGTCAGCGCCGTCTTGACCAGCCGCGCTATATTCCAGCGAATGAAGAACTACACTGTTGAGTGTTTGCACACCTGCCCTACAGTAAAGTTCAGTTGTTTCGTTGCTTTTACAATTTGCTTCTAACAATTTCTACTTCCTTGATGCAGATTTATGCTGTGTCCATCACTATACGGATAGTGGTAAGCCGCAAGTGAACTATAATATACGACTTCTCCATCAAAATATAGTTATATAGATACTAATCCGGCAATAGCAACACACTCATCTGGCTTCTTTGCTGTTCATGCAGCTTGGGTTTGTTCTTCTGGCATCAATATGGGAATATGACTTCCCTCCATTTATGGTTCTGATCATAGCCATACTGAATGATGGTAATGTTTGATTCTCTGAACTTATCATGCGAACTACTGAAAATACTTGAGTTCTTGAATTCTTGATGGGTTGGCGTGTACTATGATCAGGGACTATCATGACAATATCAAAGGATCGCGTGAAGCCATCGCGAAGCCCAGATAGCTGGAAGCTGAATGAGATATTTGCAACCGGAGTTGTCATAGGAACCTACCTTGCATTGGTCACGGTGCTGTTCTACTGGACAGTCACAAGAACAACATTTTTTGAGGTAACATTGGTTGCAACTTGCAGCATCTGAATCTGAAACTCTGAACTTCTCTTTGGTAAGTCAACGACCGGTGCTTCTTGTTTATGAATTGCAGTCTCACTTCAAAGTGAGATCTATCAAGCAAAATGTCGAGGAGATCTCGTCAGCGATGTATCTGCAAGTTAGTGTCATCAGCCAGGCTCTGATTTTCGTCACACGCAGTCAGGGTTTGTCGTTCCTCGAAAGGCCTGGAGCACTGCTGATCTGTGCTTTTGTCATAGCACAGTTGGTATGTTTCTGAACAAATCACTAGAAAGAGTAAACTGCGTCAAAATTTCACACTATGTTGGACAGTACTAGCTACTAGAGGGGTGAACAGGAGCCCACTTCTTTTTTTCAAGAATTCTACTCTTTTTCACTCTCATAGCTTATGAGAAACTACAAAGATCAAGGTATCGATATCACAACGGAAGAATTGAGCTAAAATCAAGAAAATCAAACTTCAACATCTCTCGGCTGGTCTGACCGCCAAGTAAAGGGCGATCTAACCTCTCCCATGGCCGATCTAACCGCTCCCCAAGCTGACTGCAAAATTAGTACTATTTTAGATCCACAAAAAGAGCTAACTTTTGATCTACAAGTCCAAATCAGTTGAGATTTTAGAAACGACTCATCAAGAATGTAAGGAACCTATTCCAATAAAAAAATCGAGACGATCGTAGTCAGGGTTACATGAATTTCTAGATTGAGTGCAAGAGGGCTCAAAATATGGTGAAAACCTAAACTTGATCCAAAAGCTTGCTCGTAGATGAAAGATGGTTAAGATAACCTTAGATTAACTTTCACAAGTTCTAACAAGTTAGATCACAATAAAAGATCAATGCAAAACCCCTAAAACACAATAACTCAAAATCACAAGAAAGAAAGCAAGAACAAGAGAGAACTTATCTTTGCACAAACCTGGTTGGATTGATAGTGAGGAATTGAAGGTTTACGGTCACTCCACCATGGAGGACAAAAGTTCACTCAAGATCACTGTCAATGAATTACTATCAATATTTATAAGTAAATACGGGGACACGGTTCTCGAGATCACGCAAGAAGAGACATGGTGTTTTTTAGATAGGTTCAGGCCTTCTCCGAAGAGAATGCGACTCATACTCCTGTGTTTTTGTATTGAATGAGATTACAAAGCACAACAAGCCACCGAAACTAAGAATATTGTCAATGACTTATGTCTTCTCTCCCTTTGCCGACACCGCCCCTTATAAACCGTCGGATGGGTGACAATTGTTGTGCATTAGGAGACGCCTTGACAGTTGCTAGAATTCGCACGTTGTTGACGGTTGTTGTCAGTGAGACGTCCTCCTTGCACATCCGCCAGACGGTTATTGCTAGAGACGGAGAGAGGTGTGTGTAGTTATGTCAAAGACATATACGTGCATATGTTGTATTTGCTACCACACTTAGTCAAGCATGGTGTACAAGATCCCTAGTTGATAAGATAGAGCCTACATGTTTGTCTGGGGATTTATTGACCAAAAGATGGTTGTGGTTTTACCTAATCGTAATAGGCTTTTTGACCAGGGGTGGTCGTAACCTGAACTGATTGTAATCTAGCCTGGCCGTGGTAAGCATCTTCGACAAGGGGTATACTAGAGGGTTATTATAATACCATTATCTATAATGAATATTACAAATAATTAGCTTCATTAATTGAGGATTATTCAATCATCGTCAAACACCAAATCTCATAGTTTTTCTCTCAATAAATATATAAAACCTTAGCCTCCTCTATTCTCTCAACTTTTCATAAACATCAAATTAGAGTTTCTAGACTTAGCTAGGTGTGCAAATAAGCACCACCCCTTATATAGTTGAGGTTAGGTCTAGAGAGAAAACCATAACAAACACTCGTTAGATCCACACACAAACGGGTCTCATACTCACGCACGCTTTTCGGATGACGATTCGGGTCTCCTGAATTCTTCTCTTTGTGATCTTGTCCTCCTCATGAACTAAACCATTTCTTCTTTGCGCCATCATGCGCTGCGGTTTCTCCAAGGTCACTAACCCGGTATTTTGGTGAAGATAGCAAAATACCTCTTCTCGATCCTTTCATCCTTGACCGAGTCCAATTTTGTGAAGCAATCCCATGCTTCGCCACGCGTAAGTCTACCAATGACTTTTCTCATGCTGTCAAGTCTCTCATCTAGCTCCCACCGGACCGCCTCAACACTTGCATCGGCTCAAGCCACTTGATGCAACCCGTTGCATCAAACTTCTCGTTATTGTCGTTCTTGTCCATCTCGCGCCTTACTTGAGACCAACCATTTCACCCGGCATCCTTAATCGTTCTGGACCTTGATTTCACCAAATCAAGTCCTGACCATCTTCGTTGTTGACCGTAATTGACTCTAAGCTTCTCTGCACAATAATAGACCAATAAATCGATTTCGGACATAAATTCTTCGTAACTCGAACTACGTTAGCCAAAAAAAATGCATCATGCAACACATATTCAATAATTTCATGACCCTAGGTTAAATACACAAAATTCAATACAACTCATTGTGCATGAACCGCCATGGCTAGTCAGACCCCCACCACCAAGCCGGTCTAACCACCTCCAGGGCCGATCAGATCGCTTGATGCCTAACAGCAACCCGATAATTTACAAAACTGAGAGTTCACTTTTCAAACTCCTCAACAATGATGACAGTTATTATCACCTAGTCTAGGACCAAACCACGTGCTCTCTACATATTATACTCACCTTCACCCAATAAAGACGTGCTTTGTAACTGGCAAGGTAAGGTGAGTTCTTGATCATCTGCAGGTGGCTACCCTTGTTTCTGTCTATGCGACCATCAGCTTCGCGTCAATCAGCGCCATCGGATGGGGCTGGGCTGGCGTCATATGGCTGTACAGCCTGGTGTTCTATGTTCCCCTTGATCTGGTCAAGATCACCGTTCGGTACATTCTCAGTGGGGAAGCGTGGAACTTGCTATTCGACAGAAAGGTGTAGCACATTTGTTCTTGCTTCTTTCCTAGTTCAGAGTTTGTTCATGCCTACATTTTTCATTCTTCAGACTGCATTTACAAGGAGAGACTACGGCAAGGAGGACCGGGAGGCGAAGTGGGCGCTCTCTCAGAGAGGAGCTCAACGGAGGGCGCTCTCTGATCATCTTCTTAGCAGCGGAACGCCACGGTCTTCCCTGATTGCAGAGCAAGCAAAGCGCCGTGCCGAAATCTCCAGGTAGAACATCTGCGAAAATTTGCAAGGTTTCTCTTCTTGCTAGGGAAATTTCATTGCAGGGCATTGAAAAACAAAAATATAACCTTTTTCCTTGGTAGGTTGGGAGAAGTGCACGCGCTAAGGGCGCATGTTGAATCTGTGATGAGGCTGAAGCGCGTGGATTCTCACGTCATTCGGTCGGCTCACTCGGTTTGATCTGCTTGAGGTGATATGTTCAGAGGAAAAACATTGTTCTTGTTTCCCCTCATGTTTTTTTTTTGTATGAACCCATATCCGCAACTTCATAATAAGGGATGCCACATGATCATTTTCCCTTTGAGATTTGATAGAACAGATTCGAGATCATATCCAGCAAAGTTGCAATGATCTGATGCATCTTATTCTCAGCTGATACAGACAGCATTAATGAGACTAGCAAACTTGATGCCATAGCTATGTTTATTTGGACCATTTGTTGAAAACTTAATAAAAGAATCTAAGATTCATGGCACTAATGTAAGATCATACAACACCAATCTTTTGTTATCACGCAAAACCTGTGATTATGTAATGATGAAACTGATTCCCCCCGCTTTCTTCGTCCATTTCCCCCTCCACTAGGTCCTAGGCGAACAAAGTAAATACAATCTGAGATGCAACACAAAGGGTAGGGTTTTCCTTGTGTCATATGAAATCTTGGTCCTGGTCATCTGCTCGCCGAGAAGTATCTCCATCGAGCATTCTCTTTGTCATGTTGGCCCTCTGAACAAGCCGAACCAATGCCTGCACCACCTCCGACATTGGTGGCCTGAATTCTGGTTCAGGCTGTAACACAATTCGGAGGCTCAGACGTTATTTACACGGATATGTTTGGTTTTGTATGACAAATCTGCATAAGGTAGTGAGTGAAGTCCTACCTGGACACACAAGGCAAGCACATCGGCAAATCGGGACAGAGACTTGGCAGGGTAGAGACCCTTGAGTGCAGGATCGACCATCCTGTCCAAAGCATCAATGTCGTGCAGTTGGGGAGTTGCCCACCGCACAAGTGACTGCTCTGACCTGGGTCTAGTGCTGTAATGCAAACAGTCATGCGATCACATTTAGGATCATCAATTACTAAATTTATAATTATGCACAAGCTGAAAACTGGTGATTGCTGATAAGAGGGTACCTGTCAAAAGGTCTACGTCCCGTCAAAAGCTCTAACATGATTACTCCAAAGCTGTAGACATCGCTCTTGAGGGTATGCTGGCCAGTCATGTCCACCTCTGGGGCAGTGCACGCTGCACTCTGTTCTGCTGCCTGTAGAGGTTGATTTGGTGGTGAACATTAAGCGATCATTAGTGAAATAGTGAACCATAATGTGTAAAACGCTAGGTAAAAATTGCATAGCTCATGCATATCCAAATAATCAAGAATACACAAAATAGTTGTTTGTTTCTCATCAGTGTGGATAGGTGTAAATTGTTATGAACAGCGCTAATATTATCAAGGGGCCAAAGGGCCAGTATATATAGACAAATACAATATGCAAATAACCCCTCATAACAATGGGGAATAACACAGTGATACATATATATCTAACACCCCCCTCAAACTCATGGTGGATCAACAACACTGAGTTTGGAGAGGTAGAGGCCGTGTTGTGCTCAAGTTTGGACCTTTGTGAAGAAATCCGCTATCTGAAACTCGGAAGGCACATACTGAAGAGCAATCACCGGATCATGCACACAAGATCTCATGAAGGAAGCATCAATACCAATATGCTTGGTGAGCTCATACTTCACAGGATCACGGGCAATTCTGATAGCACCTGTACTGTCTGACAAGAGAGGAGTTGGTGTAGTGACAGAAACACCAAAATCCTCAAGTAACCACCGTAGTCAAGTAATCTCTGCTGTCAAGAGAGCCATAGCTCGTAACTCAGCCTCTGCACTCGAACGGGATACTGCAGTCTGTTTCTTCGTCTTCCAGGCAATGAGAGAACCACCAAGAAAAACACAGTAAGCAGAGATAGACCGGCGATCAGAGGGATCGCTAGCCCAAGTAGCATCCGAATAAGCCTGAAGCTGTAACGAGCTGGAGTGTGGGAAGAAGAGATGACGAGAGATAGTCCCACGAAGGTATCGCAGAACTCGAAGAAGGTGGTCAGAGTGGACTGAGTGGGAGCGTAAACGAATCGACTCGTAATGTGGATGGTTAAGTGATATCCGGGCGAGTAACAGCAAGGTAGACAAGACTCCCAACAAGATGACGATAGCGAGTCGGATCAGAAAGAGGCTCGCCATCAGAGGGCCGGAGATGAACGTTGAGCTCCATGGGAGTCTCAACAGGACGCTGATCAGTGAGAGAAGCGCGATCAAGAAGATCCTAAATATACTTCTCTTAGGACATAAGAAACCATCTGGAGCGGAAGTAACCTCAATCCCAAGGAAGTAACGAAGAGGATCAAGATCCGACATAAGGAACTGCTCACTCAGACGAGCCTTGACAAAGGTAATGTACTCGGAATCATCTCCGGTGATGATCATATCATCAACATATAGAAGAAGAAGAGTCCGACCACGAGACGAAGTGTGGACAAAAAGAGCAGGATCATGATCACTAGCTAAGAAACCAGCAGCAGTGACCACAGAGGAGAAGCGCTCAACCCAAGCACGAGGGGCTTGTTTAAGGCCATAGAGAGAGCGATGAAGACGACAGACCATACCCTCAGGAACAGAATACCTAGGTGGCGGATGCATGTAGACCTCATGCAACTCGCCATTAAGAAAGGCATTCTTGACATCAAACTAAGAAACGGACCAATGACGAACAGACGCCACCGAAAGAAGAGTGCGGACAGTGGTCATGTGGGCCACATGAGCGAAAGTCTCGTCGTAGTCATGACCATGCTCCTGCTGGAAGCCACGAGCAACAAGACGCGCCTTATAGCGCTCAAGAGAGCCATCAGAGCGAGTCTTAATCTTATAGACCCACTTACACGTGATGGGACGAGAGAGATGGAAAATGAACAAGATCCCAAGTACCAGTACGCTCGAGAGCATCAATCTCCTCGGTCATGGCATGCTGCCACTCAGGGTGAGTAACAACATCCCGGTAGGAGACAGGCTCATAGGTACCTGCACCAGCAAGACCAAAACGGGCAGGAGGCTGAATCGACCGACGATCGCGGAGACCGTAGCGAGAAGATGATGGCCCATTAGGGGAAGATGGAGCATCAGGAGAAGATGAAACATCAGGGGAAGATGGTTCATCTGGAAGAGCCTCAATACGAGGTCGACGAATGTAAAAGAGAGTGGGAGGAGCCTGAGAAGCCACAGGCGACGAAGTAGGAGGCGACAACGGCGAAGAGGCCTCAGGAGGTATATGTGGAGACTTAGTGGGACGGGTGGACGAGGGCAAGACAGAGACGGGTGTATCTGGAAAGGTAAAAAGAGACAGGGACTCCACAGAGGAAACCGAAGGAGAGGCAGGACGTGGGTAGAAGGGACGAGACTCGTCAAAAGTCACATCCCGAGAAATCCGCATCCGTCGACCAACAGGATCCCAGCACCGATAGCCCTTGTGCTCAGCATTGTATCCCATAAAAACACACTCAACAGATTGAGCAGTCAATTTGGTGTTTTCTCGAGGTGCAAGGAGAACGTAGCAAACGCTGCCAAACAGACGAAGGGCAGAGTAGTCTGGAGTAAGATCAAAGAAACGCTCAACCGGGATCTCACCCTGAAGAGCAGAAGAGGGTTGAATGTTGACGAGATAGGTGGCAGTGGAAACGGCCTTGACCCAAAAGTGAGGTGGGATAGAGGCGGCAATCATCAAGGTACGAGCCATCTCAAGGAGATGACGATGCTTACGCTCAGCGACACCATTCTGAGCATGAGCACCAGGACAAGAGAATCGAAGCGAGGTGCCCGCTCGGCAAGAAAGCCGTGCGTGTAACGAGAGGTACTCTCCAAACAGAGTCGCAAGACGAAAGACATGAATAGGAGTGGAAAACTGTGTGCGAACCATAGTAGCAAATTGTTTATAGATAGACAGGGCCTCACTACGAGAAGACATAAAATATATCCAAGTGTGGCTAGAGAAATCATCTATAAAAATGATATAATATCGATGGCCCCCTTTCGAAAGGAAGGGAGCCGGACCCCAAACATCTGAATGAATAAGATCAAATGGTCGTTGAGACACGCACTCACTATGAGAATAGGGAAGCTGAATCTGTTTTCCTAACTTACAGCCCTAACAATCTAAAGACACGCCTCCCGAGATGCACCCTAGAAGACCACGACGGACTAAAGATGACAAACGAGATCCACACAGATGACCAAGACGATGATGCCACTGCTAGAAAGAGTCGGTAAACGGCGTGGCGAGGCGGAAAGACGGTGGCGGCGGTGGCGGCGAAGGAAGGTGAAGCTACCAAGCTCCCGAGACGCTATGAGTCAAGGCGCCGAGGGCCGAACCAACCAAAGCCCCGTGTGGTGGTCTGAACACAACAAGAGTCGAGTCAAGAATGACCCGACAACCAAGGTCGATGTCATCCAAAGAGAAAGAAGTTGCATGGTTAGGCGAGGAACATGAGCAACAGAAGGAACATGAAATGATGAGTTGCTAAGAGGTCCTCGACCAGAGACAGAAAAAGGTACCATCAGCAGTAAGAACACTGACAGTGGAATCAAGAGATGTAATGAAAGACAAAATGGAAGAATCAGAAGTCATGTGGAATGATGCTCCTGAATCAAGAATCCATGGGGAGGTACCTGACTGTGTAGGAGGTGGTTTCTCATTGCAGAAGAGTCGATGAGCGTAACTCGCCGAGGAGAACTCAAGCGGCAAGCGGCGTCGAAGTCCGCTATCTCCCGCCAGCGAGAGAAATCGCGAAGGAGTCGACGCAGACGTCGATGTAGAAGTACCGGTGCCAATGCTAGGAGAAGAACGGCGTGAAAGATGCCGCTGCTTCTTATAGCACTGGGACTCAATGTGGCTGACCTTGTCGCAGTAGGAGCATCGAGGACGGCCACCACCAGATGGAGGGCGGCCACCACCACCTGTGGCAGCCGCTGGAGGAGGCAGTGTACTGAATCGTGGAGCAGTCGGTGTAGCAGGTGTACGAGCGGCGAGCACGGAGGGGAGTGGCATCAGACCAGCACCACTCAGACGAGTCTCCTCTGCGCGTATCTCAGTGAGAGCCTCCAAGAGAGTGACACGAGAGTGGCGTGCAAGAAGCTGGGCACGCCTCTGCTCAAACTCAGGACGAAGGCGAGTAAGGAACTCATAGATACGCTGAAACTCCAAGTCAGCACGTACAGCTAGGCAACACGAACAGGAGCGACAACCAGCAGTGCGAAGAGATTCCAGCTGACACCAGACAGCAGAACTCTGAGCGTAGAAGGCATCAACAGTAGCATCACCCTGCTGAAGAGAGTGCTCCCAGCGAACCACTAACAGGTAGAGAGCATCTCCAGAGGGTTCGTAGCGCTGACGAAGGTGAGTCCACATCCGATGTACCAAAGGAGTCCCACAACCTCGTAAGAAAATCGAGGTCGGACATCGCGATGAAGACAAAGCAGCACTGAAGCGCCGTCGTCACACCACTGAGTGTAGGCGGTCAATCGATCCATGTAGGAATCCAGAGCCTCTTGATAGATGGCGCCTTCTCATCGCTAAGGCTGCCAGCCTCGACAACACCTTTGTCACCGTCGGAGGCGCGCAATGTATGTAGGATCCGTCGGAGGAGTAGGGCAAGGTGGACAGGTGACATCGCCAGAGAGAACGCCCCAAAGACGAAGACCACGCATGTGGATGCGTATGTGAGACACGAAGTCGGTGTAATTAACACCATCGAAGATCACCGAACAGTGAGGAAGAGAAACGGTGCCCATAGGTAGGCGGCACTGGACGACGCGGCAACCAAGGCAACGAAGTCTAACAGGCGGCGCTGGACGGTGTGGCAGTTAGAACCACGTTTTTTTTGCCTGTGCTTTAACCGGCCGACGGCTACTTCTTTATAAAGCGTAGCCCAGCCAAAATCAGACCGAACGAGAGGGGGGCTAGGGTTCCCCCTCCCCTGCGGCGACGGCGGCCCTCCCGTCGATGGCGACCCTTGCAGCGGCGGCCCTCCCAGCGGCGGCGGCCTTCACGACAAGCGAGGCCGAGGATCGGCGTTAGCGCGGAGCCGGAGAGGCGAGCGAGGAGGGCTTTGGTGGCGGCGATAGCGATGGTCGGCGGCAGCGATGCTTTGCGCGACGCTGGAAAGCGGCGGCCGACCAATGGCAAACCCGAGCAATCGGGTGGGCGGCGTCGTAGGCGACGCGATGAGTCGACGACAGACCCGAGCGGCGCGGCGACGACGAGGGAGCGCGCAGGCCGGGGCTCGGGCGTTGAGCGCGCAATGAGCTCGCGGAGGCCGAGCTTAGGCGTTAAGAAGGCGCGGTCGTCCCGAAGCGGCCGGAGAGCAGAGACGACGGCAGCGGGTGGCTTGACGAGGCCCGTGATCCGAGACCGAGGCGCGCGACACCAAAGATCCGACGGAGTCGTCGAAGATGACGACAGGAGGCGATGCCGTCTGAGCGGCGGCGGCGGGGCGACAAGCGAAGCGAAACCCTAGGTACGCTCTGATACCATGTTATGAACAGCGCTGATATTATCAGGGGGCCAAAGGGCCAGTATATATAGATAAGTACAATATGCAAATAACCCCTCAACAATGGGGAATAACACAGTGATACATATATCTCTAACATATATCTCTTAACATAAATCATTTCCAGAAACGTTTATAGGTCCATTGACCTGATTTTTTTGGATAGCTTAGCAAGCCAAGAGTTATCTGTGTACTGATTTTTTTTTTTACATGCAAACTATGCAAGCAGTCCTCTTAAATAGGGTGCTGGAGTATATTGACCAAAGCTTTACCTGGAATTCAGCATCAGGAATAAAGCTTGCAAGTCCAGCATCTGAAAGGTGTGGATTGAATTCTGAGTCCAGCAGAATGTTGGATGACTTGAAATTCTTATGGATGATGGACGGAGAACATATTTCATGAAGATACCTACAAAAATATATTTTAAGTGGGAAATGATAAGACATCTATAGATTATATTTCAAAAGGAACATAGAATGTTAGAATATATTATGTAATGAACAAATAATTATTGAAGCACATCCTTCAATGGATACTATTTGACAATGTTTAACTAACATCCCACATTTCAACAAACCATGTAGAAAAGACATGCATCTAAAAGTCTACACATAATATGCAAAGGATGCTTTCAGCTCAGAGAGATTCAGAATTTCAGATATCATGATATGGTCAACAGCAGTACTGTTGACCCGACTGTCATTAACAAGAAGATTACAAATTAAATTTGTGAAGCTAGCAATAAGTCACTTAGCTTGCAACTATATATGGATGAAAATAACCAAGGCCCTTTTCCTGTCCAGTTGGATATGAACACACAAGGCAGCTAAACTTGTACAATATTCAATATCATGTATAGTGCCAGAATAGCATGCAGACACAATATCATACCATACAGATCAACGTAATATAGAGTTCATTTTCCACTTACTCCAGTGCACGGGCAGAGCCTAGTGCGATTTTAACACGAGAGTTCCAGCTGAGTGGCTTGCTGTATTCGTCTGAAAGATGGAGTAGATCATGAAGCGATCCATTCCTGTGGAAATCGTACACAAGCAAGTGTTGTCCGTGTTCCATGCAATAGCCCACAAGCTCATTGAGATTTGGATGGTGCAGTTTTGAAATGTTTGAGACCAGTTCAACAAAGTCATCAGATGAATGGAATGGCATCACGGTACTATCTAGTTTCTTCACGGCAAGAACCTGAACAGAGTAAACAAGAAAAGTAAGCCTCGTATATTTAAATGGCTTAACTTCTGTTTTCCACTACCTGAATACTTTTTAAAGCAAAAGGACAAATACAATAACAGGAAAACTGAAGCTATCATTAAGCACTAAAAAACATTCAAGTTATGAAGAACTAGCAGGGTGCCCCGCGCATTTGGGCGGTTAGATTTATTTCGAAGTTTGTATAAATGCTTCATAATATATTTATATATCTTGTAGGCAATTTAGACTTTTAAGATATCCTAAACATTGGAAACGACAATAGAAGCTTGAAATGGATTACAACATGAGGAAAATAACTGAAGTATGTGTTTTGATCGAAGAAAATCATTGAGCATAATAAGTTGTTGGGGGTTGTTAGAAACTAACCACTCTTTATCATGTACAGATCATGTAGCTGCATGCACCTGTTTTCACTCTATTAGTTATTTTTTTCTCAAATTGTATGCATGCACATGCACCTCTGTTTAATCTCATGCAATACGTTGATTATGCATGCGAAAAATTATCTCATTAGCTTACATGGTGTAATGTATTAGAGTACTCTTGCCCACGCATACACCGATGCACCATGAGTGATCTAACTTGAACTTATCTTCCCTCACACCGACTATCCCACCAAACCGTGTGGCTTCTATCTCTACTCGCCGTTATAGTTTGTTTGCTTCAACCTCCAACAGTAAGCCCGAATCTTGATCGATCCCTCTCATATGCTACCCATTCTAATGCAATACTTTACCACACAGTTATCTTCTACTTCTCTCCAATTATTGTTTAATGCTAACCATTGCAACATCAACGTGCATACACATGCAACCGTCGCCGATCCAAGTTGGGGACACGTGTCACACTCTCCGGTGACCCCGAGCGTATTCCCTACGGCTGCGTCATCTCTACTCTAAGCTTTTTGCTCCTCTGCCTCTATACATCTGCGCTTCTATTCGTACGAATGCATGCATGATGTTATACATACTCGACGTTCTCTTCTCTCGTGTCAGTCGCTTCTCTTCTTCGACGTTGGCCAACACAATGTTGTGGCTTCCTCAGTCGCTTCTCTTCTTCGACGTTGGCCAACACAACGTTGTGGCTTCCTCACTAACCGTATCGATCTCTCATCTTCACTAATATCGGCATGTCTGCTTTAGTCATTGTCTGACGATATGGAGAATCTTTTCGCCATCGTCGGCAACATGCCTCTCACCAGTGATGGCAGGGTCCTAGCTACCCGATGGCCCTATATCGTCCATAGCTCATCCTCAATACAAAGTTTCATCTTTTCTCAGCCATGGCTTCCCCATCATTGAGCTTCTTTGATAACTAACTTTTTCAACAATAATGACGTTCACCACTTGTCATCACGGCCCTTGGCTCCTTCAACACTAGACTTTCTCTTCAATGACTCGAGCGAACATCACGATATTATCCCCATCTCCATCGTCGCCTCGGCTCTCGCTTCCCCATGGATCAATGTCTTCTTGCAGGACAAATCGATGTCATTGCACTCTTTTGTAGTCTCCTCCGATACTATTCATGTTATTACCATTATAACTTGTATTTTTAATCAAAATTTCAGTTTTATTTTTATTTTATTCCACAGGAAGCAACAGCATAAACACGTGACCTTTAAAGCGAACGTTGTGGCTTCTTTTTGTATCTCCTCGGACACCATTCGTGCCATCCTCGATAACTTTTATTTTTATTCAATATTTCAATTATTTTTTATTGGAGTTCGTATACAGATCAAATTGCTAAATTTATTTAATTTTTTCAGAATTTTAGTTATTTGGGGATTTTATTTTGGAATACGTATTGAAATCAAATTGCAAATTTTCTTTTGTTTTTAAATTCCGAATTTCAGCTCTTTTTTCTTGGAATTCGTATCCGAATTCAATTGCTAATTTTTCTTTAAGTTTTATTCCGAATTACAGTTATTTAGGGATTTTTACTTTGGAATTTGTATTGAAATCAAATTGCTATTTTTTTATTCGGAACTTCAATTATTTTATTTGGTGTATTTCGTATACAAATCTAATTGCCAATTATTGTTTAATTTTTATTCTGGATTATAATTATTTATGGATTTTATTTAGAAATTCGTATGGAAATCAAATTGCTAATTTTTATTTTATTTTTATTCCGAATTTCAGTTTTATTGTACTTGATATGGACTCTTTTACCAAGGAATTCGTATATAAATTAAATTGCTGATTTTATTTAATTTTTAAGTTTTATTTTACTTGACATGGACTCTTTCTTTCAATCTAGACCGTTATAATCTGGACCCACTACGATCAACGTTGTAGATCTTTCTCTTTTTCCACCGATTAATGTGAGAATTTCTAGCTCTTGTGAGCGAACGCGGTTGCTTCATTTGACTCTGCTTTAATAAGACAATAGATAGATGCTTCTATGCTCCTCCATTCTTCTCCATGACAAAACTGAGTTTAATACGTCTTGCTTGGAACACATAAATTTCTTCTTAGATCTGTGTAACTTCCACACTTTCACTAATGAATAATGTTACAAGGATTTTACACTAAGGGCCTAATGGCCTATTGCGGGCATGCAACCACATGGATACTGGAAACCCAAAATCACAAATAATAGCCCCAGTTTCAAAGACCTTACAGGTGCAAGTAAAGAAAATGTTCATGTACTTTCAGAAACATATAGGACTAGCAGTAAGATTAATACGTAGCATACCTTTCCATCATTGAACTCTGCCCTGTAAACACGTCCAAAAGTACCCTCTCCAACAAGGTTATCCATGCTGAAGCTATCTGTTGCCATCTGTAGATCTGCAACTGAATAAACAATTGCCTTTATAGGTGTTACATAGCTTTTCTTCGCAACAGGCTTGTTTGAAAAATCATCATCATCAAATGACTTGTGGCGTTCAATCTTGGGGGGTGGCTTCAGACTAATTGAAGCAGAGGAAGGAAAAGAATCTACATCTATTGTGGTAGACTCATCAAGAGGCTTCATGTCTGCAACATTTGTAGAAGCAAACATTCACATAATTAGCTAAAATAGAGGAAAAAAACATCTCTCAAGTATTACAGCCATCAAGGCATCAAGCGAACTGACCTTTAATTTCGTTTGAAGGGAACGAAGTGAATGGCTGGTGCTGTTCAAAGTGTTCTTCCATTGCAGCTTTGCGTTTTCTTCTTATCACAAAGAATGCAACAACTGCTCCAACAACCAGCAATGATATGATAATTCCTGCTACGCCTCCACCACCTATCCCAGAGCTTCCACCAGAACTTGGTGAACCATCATCGTTTTGACCTGGGCTTTTCCGATGGTTTGGAGGAGGTGGAGCTGTATATGGCGGAGGTGGTGGTGCTGATCCCGTACTCCAAGAATTGCCATCAGTTCTATACGCAAGCACCATATTAGCTCAGGGTATAGCTCTCTAACAACTGCATGCTAAGAAATCAAGAGAACTCACTGTAGACTATTTATCTTCTTAAGTTGACTAGGAATCCAACCAGTGAAACGATTGTTTTCAACATTCCTACAGGTAAACAAGATCAGATATGGACATATGGTACTGTATATGTAAATGAAGTACAAATGAATTACAAGTTGGTTACTTACAGATCATTAAGGGGGAGATTAGCTAGGACATTGATATAGCCAGTAAATTGATTGTTCTGCAAATATCTGAGAAGAACAAGACATGGGTTAGATGGATCACACTCTAACAAGACATGTCTAGGAGAAAAAAACAATCCATTTCTTACAAATTTTTAAGGCTTGACAATGCAGTGAAGCTTTGTGGTAGGTCACCAGTAAGAGAATTAAAGGAGAGATCCCTGCAGCACATTACATAGGAAAATAGTAAGAAAATCGATACATCAGGAATATGAACAAAGATGAGGGAATTTACAACACAAATTAAGACCCATCTGACAATGCACACAAAAAAGTACTCACAGTGCTGTCAAACTATCAAGGTTCGAAAATACATCGGTCATATTTCCCTGTAATTGGTTATGATTAAGGTTTCTGCATATAGCAAGAAAAAATTGTTTAGCCCTACCAGATGATACAAATTTCAAGGCAAAATCAACTTCTGGGTGCAAAGATACTCACAAATACTTAAGATTAGACATCATGGAAATCGAGTAGGGTACATTTCCAGTGAATTGGTTTCCTGCGAGATTGCTGCAAAACAAGGATCATTTAACAGACATGGCACCGGAATTGTTGAGAGAAAATTTCAAATGCACGACTTCATTTGAGGAACTTACAGCCTCTCAACCTTATTAGTGGGAAGATTGTACTGTATCGATTGACCACTACCAAGGTTGTTTTGGCTCATGTCACTGCATCAAAAAATCGATTTAAGATGGTTATCAACTGAACTCCCTCAGCAAAAAAAGGTTAAGCATAAGATAAATTCGGGCACTCACATCTCGACCAACGAACCCATGCTATTCATATTGTACGCCAAATTCCCAGAGAGCCCCAAGCTTGGCAATTTGCTACAGCATCAAAGAAAAATATACTAAGTGCGAGTAAGAAATGAAGTTGGGCTAGCAAATACATTGCTTCATGAGGCTCACATTGCAGTAACCGACGATCCTGAGCATGTGATGCCCTGCCATGATTGGCCACAAGGGTCACCACCATTTGCCTGCCAGCCTTTAAGCTGTCCTGGAGAATTCAGGCTACTAAAGAGCGTATTGAGGGCAGTAACTGCATGTCCGAGAGCAACGAATTAGAATAGTAGATAGGGCCTATCACTAAACAAACCCAGATCATTTGCAAGCCAAAATTGCAAGATATACTTATGCAACCCAGCCGCAGCCACCGCGATTCGGGCTGAATCGGCGCCCTAGGCGCTCGACCCGTCTAAGCGGACAATGTCGATCCAAGGCAGACCCAGGCGAGCAAGGCGCGGCGGCTGCTGGGCGGGTCGGGCGGAGCTGGACGGCCACATGTGGGAGAAACGGGGGAGGGGGGGTATGGCACCTTCATCGCCGTCACCGCTAGATCTCCCCACCGCCACTGTCACCGCTAGATCTCCCCACCGCCGTCGCGGGGAGGTCGCCAACGGCAAGGGAGGCTGCTGGAGGCGGTGGATCTGGGCGGCGGCAGTCGGCCCGGAGAGGGAGAGGGAGAGAAAGAGAGTTGCGAGAGAGGGAGAGAGAGAGCTAGCAGCTATGACTCGCGATGGGCAACTGCGATTACTAGAGAGCAAGACGGCGAGAGAGATAAGGTTAGGTTAGGTTAGGTTTAGATCGGATGGCCGAGATTTACTTAGATCGAACGGTCAAGATTTGTTTAGATCGCGACCAACCGACTACCTCCTTCTTCTCCCCCCTCGGCCCTCGCCACTGCCTCCGCACCGCGCTCCCTCTCGCCTCTGCTCCCCTCCCCTCCGCGCCTCGCCTTTGCTCTGCTCCCTTTCGCCTCCGCGTCTTGCCTCTGCTCCCCCTCGCCTCCGCCTGAGTGCCCGCGGCACCGGTCCATCGCCCGACTAGCGCCTAGGTAAACATTGCTTATGCATGGATTCATATTAACACAATATGACGCCTAAAGAAGGGGGAAACACGAACACAAATAGGACAACTGACTACTCACTACTCAGGAAGAGCAAACCAGTAAGACCCATATGACGCAATTTCCATGATACAGCTAAATAGAAGAACAAACTAAAACAAAATAGGGGAAAGGAAGGGTCAAATCTAGAAGCTACGTGAGAGGAAAACGATTGCATTTTCTGGGGAACTGCTAAACTAAAACTATTCCTCCCAAAAGAGCAAAGCTTTCCCAATCCAATGTTGTTGTTGTTTTTGTTTTTGCTAAAAAAAATCCCTCCTTTATCCCAACAACTCTATCAAGATTCAACAAGTAAGCACCTAAAATTAGATACTTGAGTTCAAGGGCTGCCATTACTGAAGTCGTGAGGTCGGTAGCATCAGCCAACATTTGGTTAGAAGCAACCAAAAAAACAGTGGAAATGCAAGATTTTCCTCTGAGTCCAGTGCATTTCCTTGCTAAAATTATCGGCCAAATCCATCAAAAAAAATTGCAGGTGTTTCTTAGCACTAGCTAACTCTATATCAGGGGAAGAAAGAAAACACAAATACCAAAAGAAAATGCTCAAATCCCCTCGTTTTCCCAACCAAAACTATCAGAAATACAAGAAAAATGAAATTGAGAATTTCTGGAGTATAAGCGACTAAACTGCTGAAATTCACACATCCTCTTACTGGCAATGTAGAAAGGATCCGAATCCTGGCCGATCTTGCACAAAACCAGAACATCAAAAGCAATAAGCAGAAATCTGGGGGAAAGTAAAGAGAAGAAAACCAAGATTTGATACGCAGTCCAAACACTTCCTCGTTCCAAAACCGAATCTATCGGAACACGGTACCAACAACCACCCATCCGGTGGAAACACTTAAAGAAACAGGGAAAAAATACCCTTTGCAGCAAAATTATCACCTTTTCCCAGCTACAACTATCAAGCAGAGCTCTACAAAGCAATCGAATAGCTGTAGAACAAAAGTACAATTGCACTAAAAGAGAAAGTTTCTAGGTTCTAACTCACCATCATTAGGGTCAGTGTCTGCAGCAACCAAGATATGCTTCTGGGGCCAAATGCAGGAGCAGCCCAGGAGTAGCAGCAGCCATGCCACATCCGCCAGTCCACCACCTCTCCTCCTCCCCATCGTCCACAGCTATGGTCTCTCCGTCACACTATCTCCCACCTAAAAATGCAAAGGAAAGTGCTTTCTTGACTTAAAAAAGTTCCCTTCTTTAGTTTCCTCCAAAAGTTTTTGCTGCTGCTTTTCAACCTTCCTCCGTTGTTCTTGAATTGTGGAATGGAAAGCAGCGCAGCAGCAGCTGGCACCGGAGAGACAAGAAACCGAGGGTGTGATGAGGCAATTGCTGCCTTGCTGGTGTCCCTTTCAGGGGGCTTTTTTTGTGAATTGAGTAGTTTAGTACTAGAAAACCGGAAGCATTTTTTTAAAAAAAACTAGAGATTTGCTCATCTACATGGTTTTCAAAAAACCAGATAAATATTAGAAAAACATGCTGGGTAAATCAGATAATCACGGTACATTTGTTTGTAAAGAAAAAACATGAATCTTGAGATGATCACGCGTTTAAAAATATTAACTAGGTAAATTAGGAAAAAAAATGTATATATACCTAGACATGCTCTAAGAGTTATAAAAAAGGTGCGACCCTAAAGTGAAAGTAGACATAAATATTTGGTGGGACTAGAAACAGATAAATACTTTGTATCCATTGTATGCGGAGTTTTTGGCTTAAATGTCGTTGTTTACATAAGAGATGGTCAGATGGGCCATGCTCGCTGGGCACACCAAGTTACGGCACTGTTGATCCGACCTAGCCACGTTATGGTCCACACTGTTCATGGGCCGTGACGTGCTTGAGCTGCCCCCTGGCACGATGGGTTGATCCGACACAGCACAAATAGTGCTGGCCGTTCCAAGCACGGCATGTTTGGCCTACGTGCAAAAAAGGCGAGGTCGGTGTGGTGACGAGGGGCTGGCGGGGAGGGAGAAGAGGGAGGCAGGCCGTGCAAGGCACTCGGGCGCACAATGGGTCGTGCTTGGCACAGCACGCCTTGATTGGGAAAGTGCCCGTTGGGGCCTTGGGCTTCGTGCGGCATGACACTGCCCGGGGGAGAAATAGTCGTGGGGGCTATTTTAGCACAGTGGGTCGTGTTCGGCACGGCACGACCCATTTAGCCTGTAACATTCGAATTTTTTAAAAAATTTAACTGTTTTTACTCTTTGGGGCTTTAAAAATAGCAAAAAAATCCCCAAAAAATCTATAAATAAGCATCATACCCCCCTCATCCATTCCTCAATCTCTCTTTCAAATTATGTTGTGTGAATTTAAATTTGCTGTGAGATAATTTAGTAAAATTCAAAAAAAATATGCCAAATTTTGGGAAATTCAAATTCCAGCAGCAAGTCATCAAAAGAGGTATAATATTGCTTTTGCATATTTTTATTGTTATTATTCGTTATGCTAAGACGAAAAAATAATAATAGCGTTTAGTTTCAATTTTGGTATGGAACTTCACTCGAGGAAGTTGTATTCATGGAGGAGGTTGCGGCTGCCTCAAATCAACCAGAGGTTTTATCGGAAGGGCATTACGTAGCTCCATCATCAGGCTCAACGACAACAACTCCGTTGATGACCACCAAGCAAAGAGGTCGAGGTCGTCTACATCAGGAGTCTGGGAGCATTTCGACAGGACAACCAAGATAGATGCACAATGAAATGAGGTACCATATGTTGTTTGCAAAATTTGTCATCAGGAATTATCTGCAAAGTCTATAGAAGGGACGAGGCACTTGCAAAGACATGCTACAAAATGTAAGGGCAAGCAATGATTGCTGATGAGGTAGATACAACTGCAGTAAAACCCCGACGGTACGGTACGTACCCGGGACTACGATCCTGAGGTAGCCCATCAATCTCTCTATCATTTAATTGCTTCCAAGGATTTACCGTTGGGCTTTAGGGAGTCCAATACTTTCCAAACTTATATTAGAACTGCGCATAATCCTAGATTATGTTCCGTTTCTAGACAGACAACAACTAAGGATCTAATAAAATACTACAATGAATGCCGTGATAAATTAAAGGATAAATTTGCTACGTGCATATTTTCAGTGGCCTTGACCTCGGATATATAGAGTGGTCGCGCTAAAGAGGATTATCTTAGTGTAGTTGTTCATTATGTTAATGATGATTGGGTAATAGAGAAAATAATTATAGGTTTCAAATTAATTGATGTAGCATACACGGCTTATAATATTGCGAACTATGTTATCAAAGTCGTGGAAGACTTTGGTCTTACAAACAAAATATTCTCAATTACTCTACACAATGTCGCTGCGAACTCTAAGGCCATGAATATTCTTGCTCCAGTTTTTCGTACATATGTCGATTCCTTCTTGCTACATCAGCAATGCGCTTGTCATATTATTAACCATTGAAGAGGTTGGATGAGTATCTTAAATCTTTTCGTGGTGTAATATCTTTCTTGAATAATTCTAACGTAAGAATAGCAGCATATAAGAACTTCTACAGGGCAATAGGTGTATGTTAAAGAAAGTTTGGTTTGGACATGCCGGTAAGATGGAACTCAAAGTTTTGTTTGGACATGCCGGTAAGATGGAACTCTACTTACCTGATGCTTAAGAATCTTTTACTATACAAGTGTTTTTCTGTTTTTATTCAAACGCACTATCAGAGCACTGACAGTAGTATAATGTTGATTGAGCAAAATTGGTTTGTTGCTGAGAAGATACTACAGTTTTTTTGTTAAAAAAATTATGAGGGCACTATTGTTTTGTCTATTGTCTACTATCCAGCATCTCCTATTATTGTCCATAGTATTTTACAGATTACTACTCAATTGAAAATACATGAAAATGACTTAGTTTTACGCGATACTATTGTTGCTATGAAAACTAAATACCTTAAATATTGAAGAGAAATATCTTTCCTATATGTATTTGCATTTATTTTAAATCCTAGAGGTAAAATTGAAGCATTTGCTAATGTTATTGATATTCTTAGTGATGCTACAAGACTAGACTATTTTAACTATTTTTGCAGAAGTTCGTTGTCGATTACACAAGGTTTACCAAATGTATGAAAATAAATTCCAGGGAGTCCGCCTACAAAGACCTCCACTAGCCCCCACCTCAAGTAGCAAGACAAATATGTGAGGGCAAGATCTTTGGTGGCTCTTCCTCCAGATCTAAGTCTTCTTATACAGCGTAACCTGCTCAACCATGAACAACTCCAAGGAGTGGAGAACTATCCACCTTTGTGGACAACGATATGGTGGATTTCAACTCAAAAGGCTTCGAATTTTTGCAATTGTGGTATGCCCATAAGTTAACATATCTCGTGTTATCCATACTTGCATATGATGTGTTAACTGTTTCTATCTCGACGGTTTCCTCCAAGTTTGCTTTCAATCTTTATGGAAGAATATTGGAGGAGAGAAGAACATGTCTCACGAGTAATTTAGTGGAGATACTTGTAACCGTGAAGGACTGAGAACAAGTTGATTCGCGAACACATCACTATGTGAAAAATACATAGTTGCTGGACATGTTCGAAAATCTGTACCTCGACAATAACACTTAGAACAAAGATGTATGTAGAGCTATATGTTGTATTCTTTTTCCTTTGTCAAGGTTTTCTCATGTTGAGTTTTTACTTGATAAAGGTTTTAACGAGACATCCTTTTCAATATTAATAAAGTTTTTTTAATTACATTTTCAATATGTCTGTCTTATTTTTACAACTTTCAAATGTTTTTATTAATTCTACACATTTTTCTGATTTTTCTAATTTTAAAATTTCCAGGCTAAGTGGGCCGTGAACGACCCGTTGGCTCGTGCTGGAACAGCACGACCGCCCTTTCGGGTCGTGCTTGGGCCACCACCCAGGTACATGGTCCGACCCAGCACTACACGATTCTTTCACGGAATGGGTCGTGCCAGTGCTTGGCCGGGCCATGTCGCCCATTTGGTCACATCAGGTTTGCACGCGAAATATCAAATCTATCCTCATCCAAAGATCAAAGCCAAAAATGACACTGCGGACTCGTCGGCAGGCAATATGTGTCCTCGTCCACGCCACAGGTGCTCAGATCCCCTTGTCCCCTCTCCCGAAGAAGGGACTTCCGACATGTGTCCTCGTCCCCTCTCCTGAAGAGGGGACTTCCCTCATTCGCGCTCGTGGGGAGATGACTTCCCTCATCCACGCGCTAAGTGAGGGGACTTCCCTTGTCCGCGCTCCTGGGAGGGGACTTCCCTCGTCCACGCGTCAAGCGAGGGGACTTCCCATATACTCTTAATTAATTATGATTAAATTGATTATGACTAAATAATTAGGATCAACTAATTAATTATGACTAATCAATAACAATTAACTAACTACGACTAATTAATTATGCATAATTAGTTATAACTAAATTAATTACAGCTAATTAACCACGACTAAATTGATTAGGACTATTTAATTACGACTAAATTAATTTTGATCAATTAATTACAACTAAATAGTTACGTCCAATTAATTATAACTAATTAATTACAACTAAATGACCACGACTAATTAATTACACCAATTAATTAATTAACCCCCACCGTGTAATTAATTACACGGGTTTAATACATTAATCTTCGCCCGCGATATGGTAGGGTCTTCCCTCGTACTGCTTGTTAATCAAAATTAATTAATTAACTAGTAGTACGAGGAAATTCCACATAGTAGCGCGAACGAGAATTAATTAACCCGTGGCACGGACAAGGATTAATCAATTAAATCTTTGTAATTAATTACACAATGGGGGTTAATTACACGACTAAATAACTACGCTGTGAGGGTTAATTAATTAAGTCATGTAATTAATTAGTTGTAATTAATTTTTGTAATTATTAATTTGTAATTAATTAATTGAATTTAATTTACCAAAATTAATTAGTCCCGTCAATTTAGTTATGGTTAATTAGTCGTAATTAATTTAGGCATAACTAATTATTCATAATTAATTAGTTGTAGTTAGTTAGTCATTATTAATGAGTCGTAATTTGTTAGGCCTAATTATTTAGTCATAATCAATTTAATCGTAATTAATTAGAAGTATAAGGGGAGTCCCATCGTCTGGCGTGTAGATGCGGGAAGTCCTCTCCCCAGCGGCGCGGACGAGGGAAGTCCTCTCTCGAGGAGATGGGACGAGAACACATGTCGGATGTCCCCACTCTAGGAGAGGGGGTCCGAGCCAGTGAAAACTTTATCGGTTTCAATTTTTTACCGGAGGGGACCAGTAAAGCTACTTACCAAAACCGGAAATTTTGGCCAAAATTTTCATTTTTTTTTGAATTTTTGAATTTTAAATTAAAAAATAATCAAATTCGAACATAATTAATGCAAATTCGATTTTTTGGGTAAATTTTATCAAAACTGATTTTTCGCCGTCGGTAAAATTCCTACCGGTTACCGGTGGTTAGTCCAAGCACCCGTGGCGAGAACGAGGACATATGTCACCTGCCAGTGAGTCTGTGGTGTTATTTTTTGGTTTTGATCTTCGAGGAGGTTAGATTCGCTATTTTGACGTGCAGACGGTGTTATTTAAGCAAAAACTCTCCCATATGGTTTTGAATTTTACATTAGAGCCACATGCGTTTTCTATTTTCACATCTGTAGAGGTACGCTCAGTCGCAAACAATCGAAGTTCCTAGATAGAATTTGAACCGTTGAAACAACTTCTGAATCAATTGAAAGTTGTTTTGCTCACAAATATATCGGACGAACACCTTAGAAATCTTGAGATTTTTTGTCTTCCGGCCATGAATTTTTGAACCTCACAGTTCAAGAAGGTACGCATGGAATGGCTTGGTTTTTGCTGGCCAGCACCTTCCTTCTCAGTGACCCCTTGACCATTTGGATAGCAAGATTTCTGACATCTTAGAGCGGCAACAAATTGGAATCTGACCAATGTAATATTTTCATTGGTAACAAGAAGCAAAAAAAACCATGGTGGTCAAATGAATTTGGCCATTGTTGTTGTTCCCAGCTGTAACAGAGGTTGGAATACAAAAATGCACGGAACCATATAATATTCCGTCAGCGTCAGCCTGATGGGCGGTGGTCTAGGTAAACACAGAGAACAGTGTATGAACACGATTCACGCGGTATGTGAACAGAGTTCGTCGTAGCATTGTAATGATTGATCTCGATACTTATTTTTCAATCAAATGTTAGAAATTGTTCTTAATTTTAGTGCACTGTAGCACCTATACATACAGATCCCTCTCCTGTGGCCTAAACCGGATACAGGTTGGGTTGGGGATTAACTCCTGTCCTGTGCTGAAGCAATTGTTATTAACAGTATTAATTAAGGTGAGACCGGTACAGGGTTAGAACATCCTGCAGCCGTCAAATTTGAGTTCATCAGCATTAGGCGAAAACTCAGAAGCAGCACGTTCATGCACTGAAATTTGAGTTGTTCATTAAAATTTCAGATGCCATAATGTGCATATTGACCATCAAATATTGCAGTAACAGCAGATATGAACCACTTCTTGGTGGAGTTGTAGTTGTATGACGCGTCTATCGGGGTTTAAAATTTTGATACGTATCTTTATGCACACATAATTTTAAAATACGAGTACGTTCGATAGGAATTTTGTGAGACTGTAGATCTATTTTCAGCATCTGTCCTTTCCTTTTAGATGTGCGATAAGGCCATGTTAACATGGAATCAGTCAATTACCTAGGTAGGCTAAGCTTAATCCTAGAGACAGCAACATGTGACCGAACAACAGTGTGAGGACATGCCAATCTACTCCTAAATACTTCGGTTGCGAGACAACGACCTGCTCCACCAACAGCTTCGCTCCACGCTCACATGCGTCAAGCAAAATGTTAGCATCTTTCACAGTAACATATATGGCACTAGTTCCGTGGAATATCTGCTTACTTGGCGAGCACTTGAGGGACAGGTCGAGATTGAACTGAGGAAAAGATCGGCATCGGCTTTCTGATCGAGATGATCTTTCAAGAACGCCGTGCAAGCAACTCCTGATAGCAAGAAATCGGCCCAAAAGCGGCAAGCCGTGTCTCCTAAGGATTTGCTGCTGCAAATCAAGGGTGTGGTGGAGAGAGTTACTCTGCAATTGCCGACATAAAGATTGTCCTACTCTGTACATTGTCCCTGTCAGTGTGCATACTCTCTTGCAAACAGTTCGTTGGATAGAAGAGGTGAATGGAAGTCTCAAAATTGATTGGTACGACCCTGACGATTTTTACACCGCTGAGACCTCGAGCAATGGCTGCTAGGTTTGTTCTGGACAGAACATGGCTTTACATGGCGCTCCTTGACTGACACATGCTTGATTGATACATGCTGGTCTGGTTGTCTTTAGTGTTGGATTTTGTCGGATTCGGATTTTATAATTCAAAATTCTCTATAAAAATATTATACTACTCTCTGCATCAGTAAATAACGCTCACATGATACATTGCCAAATTATTTCATATATAACGTAGACTGAACCATTCATTATAATACAAACATTAAAGTTTAAATAGACCGCATCGGGTCGAGTTTACAAAAAAGAGCCGAACAGGCCAAAAGAGTACATTACATAACTTTTAGAAAACGGTAGCAGAAGTAAAAGGGTAGAGCACGTCTCTCCACAGGCAAACAACTGGGGTGGCTCATGTACGACCGATATCATCCTAGAACTTGGAGAATATAGGTTGTACGCAAGCACCGGCAGAGCCAGCTAGACTGAGGCGAGATCTAGACTAAAGAACTAAACTACTCTTCATCATTGCCTTACCCATCGACATCTTGATCCTCGTAGTAGGCATAAGCTCCATGATCCGCGGGTTTGAGGGAAAGAGCGAGTATGAGTACAACTTTCGTGCCCGCGAGCCAGTACAACAAATGCAATAATATATATGCAAGGTTTAACAAGGATAGCTCGGGTTCTTTTATTTGCTTAAAACATCATTTTTAATTACAATAGTTAGAAAGTACTATCACTTAGCATTTTAACTAAATCACATTTTCTTAAAAAGAATAATTTTGCAATATTAATAACAGCAGAGGTTACCTCCACCTAATGCTTATTTTTTATGATAGTTACATCCACCTAATAACAATACTGGGTAAGACAACCCAGGAAAGATCCATAACAAAGGCTAGGTGAGCCCAACACGTTAATTATCCCACCCACAAAGTTTTATAAATAGAACTTACTCTTGTAAGTTCTTATGCCTGCTTTTGACCGTGGGCACGGCTGTTCGAATAATTTATTACTCTGCAGATGTTGTACATCTTTACCCATAAGAGATAAGCATCCTGATATGTACACACATATCCTTAGACATGTGAATCAAGGGGAGATTACCACAAGGCCTTTACAATGCATCCCTCAGTATTCGTTACACCTGCTAAGGTTTCGCTTGAAAAGAGTTACGCCCACACCTACGTCAACCCTTACTCAGACCCCCTCTTGCGCCCTCTTAACGACTTTCGTCATGCACCCTGACCCATCGCCGCGAAGGCTTACAGGCGTCGCGAGTCATCTACCTGGTGCAACTCGTACCGACATATACAAATTATTTAGTAAAATCGACACCATTATAGACTTGTGGTTGTACTGTTTTACATTGTGATGTCATCACAGGATTAATTCCTTAGGGTTATCTGGGTGGTTCAAACCACATTCCCACATTCCAATATTCCACGGGCTACATCAGCACACATCCATCATACCAACCGCTTAGATGCGGTATTAGCAAGTTTTTAGGGTTTTGAGAAGTATAAACCAAATTATCTCAACCATTTCAGTCATTTCCCCCAATGACTGCCCAAACTAATTTTTATGTTTAAAGGATGATGATTAGAGCATTTAATGCCCTGATACTTAAGCAAGATTAGTATGCCGCTTAAAGTACAACTACAACTAGTAGGTTACCACATAATTATTAAGGTGACAAGGATTAGGGAATCCAATTATCAAGGGGTTGTGTAATAATTATTTAATCATCAAGTTGGCATTTAATTACCTTAGGATCATTTGACATACATTTGCATAAGAAATTAAGAATATAATTTGCATAAAATGTACGTTCAATATGATCAAACTATTGACTCACCTAGTTCAAAGGCTAGAGGGTATTGATAATCTTGTGCTTGATCGAAATGGAGATCTATGGCTTTTTCGAACTCTACTCGGACGAACACACCGGAAAAGAATAAACAAGCAAATAAAATAAATAAATACTAAATAAAAAATAAATGAACTCCAAAATTAACCAAACTAGTACCAAAATATAGATATTGAATTTACAAATTTTTGGACACAAATTTTATAATTTTTGGAGTTAAAATGAAGGAGAAATGAATTTTTTAAGTTTTTCAAATGAAATAAATCATAAAAAGACAAAAATGAGGAGAGAGAAAATCAGCTGATGACATGTGGGTCCCAGCGCACAGTACCACGACGCATGGAACAGTGCGTGGACCTTCGGTCCACAGCACAGGTGTGCGTGTCCACGGGAACAGTGCCACTACAAGGCCCACTTGTTAGCCCGAGAGAGAAAACCAGATTAATTAAAGTTGCCATCATTGTTGGCCGGACCCACGCGGTAGTGACACAAGCGGTAATTAACCCTAATTAATGCTGCACTGAAATGGCACTAATCAAGCTTTAGCTAATTTAAGCCAACAGTAATCCTCGGTAATTAACGCGCTACAGTGTTGATTCGTGTTCCGACAAAACAGAGGAGACAGGGCTTCGCTCGGGTGTGGCTCGTCGCCGGCGGAGGTGACCACGGCGGTGGCGGCCAAGCAACAAAATGGAAAGCTCTCGGTGAGGCGAAGCTATTGACAGTGGTGGTGACGTTGGAGAGTCGCTGGAGCGATGACGGCGGCTCGGACGGCCCAGTGGCGCTTTGAGCCAAGAAAGATGAGCATGAGCATCGGGGAGAGCCAAGGAGCTCGCTGGAAGCAAGAGGGGAATCAGAGGCGATCGGAGGAGGGCTGGCGACGACGACCCGAGGCGGCGACGGGGTAGACGATAGGGGAGGCTTGCCGGAGAGGTGGGGGATGTCTTCAGGATGCTGACACGGTGCTCTTGGTGTCAGAGATTAGACCGAGACGGGGAGTAGCTCAAACGGTGCTGGAAACGGAAGTTGCGGCTTTTCTTCGGTTTTGTGCATGAGGATAGAGGGAGATGATAGGGGAGGGGCAAAGAGGGGTGGCCAGGGCTCCTTTATAGCCGGAGGGAGGTGAAGATGGCCGTTGGCGAGACGTCACTGGCATGCAAGGGGCGAGGCGACGCTGGCAGCTGAGCCGAGCCGGTGGTGCGCGCGCGGTCACGGCGGAATTCCAGGCGAGGGCGCGGTGCAGAGGGAAAGAACCGGTGATGGGATAGGCGAGGGCACAGCTGCCAAGGCGAGCCGGACGCAGGCAGCGCTGTCACGGGGGAGCTGGGATGGGTCGACAGGGTGGCAGGCGGGCACGGGGCGGTGGAGCCGGGAGCGCGCTCTGGGCGCCGGGGGAAAGAAGGGCCAGGCCCAAAGGATTTTGAGGAGGGGATTGAGTTTGAATTGAGAGAGATTTTGAAATCCTTTTGGGGAAGTTTTGAACTGAGCTTTTAAAATCAAACCAAACTTTGAATCTCTAAGGGAGCTTCTGAATTGAGTTAAGCTTTTGAAATCAGATTGACACTCTGAAATTACTGCTCAAAAACTGAAAAACGGGCTGCTACATATTGGTACAAACTAATTAGGTTTCCATGGAACAGAGCACAGATTAGGTTGGGTGGACCGTGAGGTAGGTGGCACTGCGTGGTGCTAGTTCTTCCTTTGGTTCTTATGGGTTGCAAGTTTGGTTGGTCTCATCGACATATTAGTGGTTAACTACTCTCTTGGCATCACATTAGTTCCTATCCTTTGGGTTAACCATTTTGCATACAAACTTGTCGATAGCTGTTCTATGTAGACATGGCAACTAACTGCATTTTGTCAATGTGATGCATAGATTTAAAGGCATGTGTTCACCATCAGGATTCATAGATGGGGAAAAGGGGGAAAAAAGAATTGACTTGCAAATGTCAAAGATTGTAACTCGGTTGATGAGACATTCAATCATCTTTTGGTTGAAGTATACTTTCGAGTTTGGAGTTACGGGTGTCATGTTGCTCTTGTGTTTCTTCTGTTGTGACGTGGTGTTGGTGTCATATGGGCATCACTGTAAGATATGCTCAACTAAAAAGAGCCTAGTAAGACAAATGACATACTGTGATCTGTGGAATTGTGGATGAAAAATGGTAACAAGAACTTCTGCAGGTCTAGTCTGGACTATGGAGAGCTGTTGATATGGTATGAGAAATAACTGGTAGTATTACAGTTAGTCCAGTCAGGACATCAAATTACTGCAGCATGATATCGTTGTTGGTTTTGACTGACCAACAGTGAAACAATCTAACAACAACTTCAGAGAGAGAGAGAGAGAGAGAGAGAGAGAATTCAAGTACCAACATCTGAATCACCAACTGAAATGGATTATGTGACCAAGTAAAGTGGCCCAAAGGCATCTCTGGTCAGTGCATGAGTCACTTTGTCAAGCTGCATGTAAGGTAGATCATCCTCATCAGCACCTAACGATGGCGAGAAACAGACTGCCGCCGTGCGGCTGGTCCGGCGAGCCAACTTGATGCATTCTCTGACCAGTATCTCCCCGGAGAGTAGGAGCGATGCATGGAATGAGATTCGACATGGGGAGGCTTCAGATGCCTTGATAGCAGTAATCCTCTTCCTGAACTTTGCCAAGAATGTGAAGTGCTTCTTCTTTGAGTTCCCTTTTGCAGCTTGTAGGCCTGCATTGTTGAGTTGATGTTTTGTTTCTCCGTCTGTGGACTGAGATAATCAGAATTTACAAGAAGTTAGGTTTCTTGCTTCTCTCAAGATTTCTCAACCGCAGGCGCTGTAACTTGTAAGCCTGTTTCATGATCCATGCTTTCCTTATTACTACTAAAATAGAATGTGCAGAAGTGATACAAGTTCAGAAATTACATTGTCAGGTAATAAAACATGGGAGACCAGCATATCCTCAAGCTTCCTTGAGGATCTCTTCTTTGCAGCTTGAGCACCTAGAGTGCATTCTTCATATCTTCTTGCTGCTTCTGTGAACTGAAATGAAATGCCTGCCATCAAACGTCCCTAGGGAGCTACTAGAAAGGCAGAAAGAGTGATTTGCTGTGACACCTCAGGTGTCTAAGGTGCATTTGAGGGACATCTTCAAGTTTCATTGTCACAGATAACTAACTACATGAGCTTCTCACCGACGTCGACGTACATGAAACAGTACAAAAGCGCAGCATAAAGACATATCTTGGAAATGGCTGTTCTAAGTGCTGCTAACTATAAACAAACTATTTATCTTTGTTCGCTAGGACTTTTACTCAGATCATATGCTGTCCTTGTTCCAGTTCACTCAAACAAAACAAGAACACGGTGGATCATGCAATTTTAACACAGAAGAAAAGGGCTAGTGAAATGGAAAAGGCCATGCAAATCTGTAGAACTCTTGCAATGACATCGAAGGAACTGATCACCTTGCAACGATCGAGACGATGACTGTAAGTAGCCCCATGATCAGCACAACTCTCGTTCATCTTTTCTCACCAGACAGCCAGCTGCAGAAATGAGCAAGAGGAAAGCAAGTTATGGATTATGACCAAGAAGTCCAAAACCTCAGGCCACTTGTAATCAAGAGGAACTGAGAAGGCCATGAATGAAGCAGCACAAGGAATTAGCAGCGTTGCCTCAAAGAAGTGGAAGGTGAGCAGAGTGCAGCAGGCGCAAGAGCACGAAGGCAACGCCGGAGCAAGTAATGGCCGAGGCATTCAATGGGATGCCACTGAGATCCTTTCGCATTTAAGGTTGGTAGTAGTGATAGTTGGTATGAACAGACAGACTGAGAGTCAGCTGCTAGCATGGGCCAGGATCTGGCTTGCTAGCTAAGCTGCGTGCCTTGTTTCTGAAGCTGTAGCGGTCATGATTTGTGGAGTGTAACAGGGCAGGAGGAGGTTGATATGATTATGGCAGTGCACGAGTGCTCAGCCTTTGCGTTTAGCCAGTGTTTATGCAATGATTGGGAGGTCTGAGCTCTCATCAACTCTATACCTCCCGAGCTTCTGGGATACTTATTCTGAATTCTGATCAGTTGCTAGTCTACTTTGAAGTATGCTTGTGTAGCTGTGTCCCTGTGATCGCAGTTTCTTTTCAAGTGTGCATACCATGTGGCTAGCTGCTGCATGCGTACTGAACAAGCACTGTCTCACTGCCTGCAATCCTAAAATGTTTGGTGAAAACGTATGTGTTACTCACAGTCACATGATTCATCTGGGCGCGAGACACTGGACAAACACATGTGGGAGTCGGCAGATTTCTCGGTTCAGTGGGGGCCTTGGATGATTGAATCGATGAACATGAGTACATGACATTTAGGCTAGTACTGAGCATGGCGTCCCATCCTTGGGAGCTGGGGCCAATTGCAAGGCCCTACTTCGCATTGATTCATTTCTTCCCTTTATCATCGGAACATACCTGGAATCTATACTCCAAGATAGTAGTATCATTTGGTTCACCGTCCTCTTGGAAGATAAGACTGATAGTTGTGCTAGCGTGTGCAGTGTGCAGGTGCACTTGCCGAAATCTAACACTGGGAATGTAAAGCTGGCCTGGCCCAGGAGGCAACGGAGTGGCCCGGTTGGAGGCAGAGCGGGAAGCGGCGTAAATGGGCTCTGTTTGTTTAAGTTTATGTTTTTTTGTTTATAGTTTAAAGTCAACTTTTTGACTTAATTGGTTTATAAGTCTGTCAGCTTTTAAGCCAAGTTTTGGTATTTGATAATCTAACTTTTTAAAAGATGTTGGCTTATTGAGTTGTGTGTGAAGGATAAAAAGTCTGAATTACCCATGAGGGTTTGAATGATGTTTTTAAGGATGAATTTAAACTTATTTTGACATGGAATTTGTAACTACGATGATACGTATATGAAATATTTTTTTTTTGCTTGTTCGTGCATATATTAATTATGGATATTGCGTAATGAAAGAAATTAATATAGAAAGACATAGCCAACCAAACAAAATAATATCCGATCATATCATAATAATGTAATCTTTTTATTCTCGTGAGGCCATTAAAGAAGTAGCAATGCTATCACGAAATGCACCCATATCTCTATCATCGATTGCTGATCCATTGACACCGTGCCCTCCAAATGAACCAGTTTGCGTATCGCTTGGGTCATAATCTTCATCAGGATCACATCACTCAAAAAGCTCATCACGTAAAGCACTATCTCGAATAAAGTTGTGTAGTGCCATACATGCAATTATTATTTTTGTTTGAATCTTCATTTTGTAACTTGGCAAAGCCAACAAGATTCTCCATTTCATCTTCAACACGCCAAAGGACCGCTCAATCACATTGCGAATGGACGAGTGAGCGTGATTGAACACCTCATATTTTCCACTTGGTTGTCGACCATGGCGAAATTCTGGTAGATGATACTTTTGTCCTTTGTAAGGAGCTAGATAGCCCTTTCGATTGGGATAACCCGCATCAACAAGGTAATATTTTCCTACATACATGTAACACACAAATATTGACATTAAAAAATAGGAAGGTTATCATAATATTTAATTATATTATTAAAGAAGCATAGTACCTTCAGGAGGATGTGGAAACCGGGTTGAGTACTTGTCCAAAGTGTTATTGAAAATCCTTGTATCATGTGCTGAACCCGGCCATCCGGCAACAACAAAGGTAAACCTCATGTCGAAGTCACACACTGCCATCACATTTTGAGAAGTATATCCATGACGACCAGTGTGAGCAACCTGCTCATCCGCTGGAACAACAACCGGTACATGTGTGCCATCAATTGCACATATGCAATTGTTAAAATGAGGCGTGAAGCGATTATCTTGAAGTCTTGGATGCACTGTTGTGAACTCCGGATCCATTGGTCTAATATTATCTTCGGATAAAAGATAGACACATTGCAAAGCTTCACCAAACTTTCTATTGATTGTTTCTGTGGACCTTTTGAAGCGGTTTTGAACTTGACTAACTGACTGAGGGCCCCTAACTGTCCACAAAAACATAGCCAAAGATTCTATGGAGGTCATAGTCCTAGTTGATTTCAAGCCATAATTTCCAACCAATGTTTCATGCAAACTATCAAAGACAGGCCTACTCATTTGGAACATCGAGTAACAATCTCTCTCATCGCCTAGTTGCTCTACAACCCATTCATAACCAGTCAGGAGTGGTTGTCTCCTCTCCTTTTTGTTTAGGTAAGTGTCGTAGTAAGTACATACCTACATAACCAGCTGTTGTAACAAAATCCTGAAATGGTAACTTCCTCTTTTTTGTTATTTCGATGTCATCTTCTTTCAAACCGTTCTCAGCGTCACTCTCACTGGTTGAACCATCAATATCACTTGATGAGCTCATCTACAAATAATAACAATGATCAGTAACATAGAATATAATATAATCTAATGTAGAACACAATGCAAGGTAACAATAATATGAGTACGATGTAACATAGAACATAACATAATCAACCCCATTATGGTTTAATTGAGAACACATAATTCAAGTACACCATATAATATTAATAGTTTCAACCCTTACATAATCATCACCAAGTAGTTTTCAAAATGAAAAAGAACTACTAAAAAATATCTAATCTTTCTTCATCTTGATATCAAACATCCTCCTGAGCTAATTCATCTTTACTTCATTGGATTTCATAGTGACAAACACTTCACGATTTTCTAGTTTAGTAAAGAGCCTGGTTGCAATGAAGTGTTCATCACTTCCTTCTACTAGCCTGAATAGCTATATCCATAACATCCGCTATAGATGGACCACTCTGAACAAGGCCTTTTGCCATAATATCCACTATGCGTTTGAAATCCCTAGCTATAGGATTTTTCTTGTTCTTTTTTGGGCTAAGGTTAATATTATTAGCCCTACGCTTCGCAGCGAGCTTGGGTTTCAAGCAGACGGCCTCATTAACCTCTGCATCGGCGGTGGCGTCTTCCTCGCCATCCTCCGAACAATAAATGTCCACAACGGTTTGGTCTTCCTGAGTAGGCTCACCCGGGATGGCTGAAGTGTTACCCGTGACATGAGCCTTGTCAAACATACAATCCATATCATCCAGGTTCTCAGGTGGCCCATCACGAAAATGTTTAGGATATTGCTGAAAATTTTAAACAATGACTAAAATTAGCATAAATTAAAATATGACATCATACACATTAATGAATAGATGCTTCTCCAATTAATACCTTGTGCTCCTTCCACCAAGCGTCAGATGCTGATATAGTTCCTTTTTGATAATCCCAACCTAGCCCAGTTGCTTTTTGTTTCAAATCATTCCACAAGTTGTATTCTTTCTTTAATGCTTCCCACTTATTTTTTAGTTGTTTTTTGTCGTGCTTTTTCCCTGTCCTTTCATAGATCTTTTTCTAGAGGTTCTTGTAACACGTGCTATTCAAACATCCTAATGGTCTATTGCCATCACCAACTTCCTCAACACAGATATGACAAAATGCCCTGTTGCCAAATGTATCCCAATTTGCCTTGCTGATTGCAACTAGTTCCATCTATACAATTTACAGGATGATTTATAATTTGTAAGGGCATAATATAATGATATACAAAACTAAACCTAGAACAAGGCATAAACTTGTATAACAATAAGAATGCAAACATAATGATATGACAAAGATGGTGGCCTGGCCTCACAAGCCACAATAAAAGAACAGGGAACACCTACACCTACTCCTCATCCTCCTCCCAAATTTCTCATAGCTACACAATACTCATACAAATCTAGTACTAGTAGTTGGCTCAAGTGTAGCTTCTAGCTAGATGACAGGCATGCATATACACTTATCCCAACTTGGTTGGGCCAAACAATACTCATACAAATCCACTACTAGTAGTCGGCTCAAGTGCAGCTTCTGGCTAGATGACAGACATGCATATACATTTATCCCGACGCTAAGCAAATGATCAAATTACACAATGGCTTATCATTTCAAATGACAGGCAGCCATAGTTTAGCAAGTGATCACAAACTTCCATCGCTACATGTTGTCCATAAGAATTCAGAGCACAATCACTGATCAGCCATCAATCTTGAAAATCATAACACAATCATTGATGATCAACGAATTTAATCATAATGGTGATCAAAGCAAGCTTAACATAGGATGCTTGGTTGGGCCAAACAATACTCATACAAATCCAGTACTAGTAGTCGGCTCAAGGCAGCTTCTAGCTAGATGACAGGCATGCATATACACTTATCCCAACTTGGTTGGGCCAAACAATACTCATACAAATCCAATACTCATACTCATACTCATACAAATCCATACAATTCAGAACACAATCACTGATCAGCCATCAATCTTGAAAATCAATCTTGCAAATCATAACACAATCACTTATGATCACCTTTAAGTCCTCGGCGGCAGTGGGGGCGTTGGGGAGGCGGCAGAGGAATGGGAAGGGAGGGGAGGCGGCCGTGGTGGCGATGGGAACGGGAGGGGAGGCGGCAGAGGAACGGGAAGGGAGGGGAGGCGGCGTTGGAGGGGAAGGGGAGGCGGCGAACTTTAGCACTGCAATCTGTTAGTGAAGGGAGGCGAGGGGGTGGCGGCGATGGGGCGTTGGGGAGGCGGAGGAACGGAAGGGAGGGGCGGCAGAGAGAACGAGAAGGAGGGAGCGGCGCGGTGGCGATGGGAACGAGAGGGAGGCGGCAGAGGAACGGGAAGGAGGGAGGCGGCGTTGGAGGAGGGGCGGCGGCGGCGGTGGCGATGGCGATGACGATGGGAACGGGAGGAAGGCGGCGAGAGGAAAGGAACCGAGCCGTCGGTGGGTGAGAGATCTGGCCGCCGTCAGGTGGAGGAGAGAGGAGGCGGCGGTGGTGGGCGAGAGAGGGGAGGCGGCGCCGGTGGTGGAGAAGATGGGAGGCGGCGTCGGTGGGGGAGGCGGTGGCGTCGAGGAGGCGACGGAGGCGCCATGTGTGGGCGAGAGAGAGGGAGGGAGGCAAGCAAGCGGTGGGGCGAGAGAGGGGCGGCGCCGGTGGGAGAAGATGGGAGGCGGCGTCGGTGGGGGCGGCGAGGAGAAGGAGGCGGCGACAGGCGGCGCTGTGAGGGGGAGAGAGGAGGAGGGAATGTGGGAGCGACGAGAGAGGAGGGGAAGGGAAAGGATCGGGAGAGGAGGGGAGGGGTTGGGAAAGGGTAAAAAAAGAGAGATTCATGTTTATATACCGAATGGCATTTTGGGGGTAATTTTAGTAAACTTTAGTGGCAATCAGTTATTCTATTCTGCAAAAACCAAAAAAGCACATCTTCCTTGGCTTATGACTTTTAGGCTTAAAATGGCTTAAGTTTTTATAAGCTAGATAAAAAACACCCTTTGTTTAGACTTAGGCTTTTTGGCTTATAAGCCAGGCAAAAAGCCTAAACAAACAGGGCTCTAGATAACGCGAGCGCAAGCGTAATATCAAAGTCGCGAAGACGGCCAGACGGGGCAGCGTCGTCTTCTTTCTTGAACGGGCGTCGTTGTCAACATCGGCGATCGCGAATAGGGTGTGTTGATGGGGCCGTAGCAATGGCACGCGGGTGGATGCGGCGGAACAGATTCTCCGAGCTCGCTGCGGTCGAGGAAGGTGGCGGCGTTGAGACAATGTTGGATATGGCGAATCTAAGATTAGATCACACACCTCAGCTTAGTTATAGTAGGCTACGTATTAAAACTAACGTTTAATTTCTACTCACGCTAAGACATAATAAAAAAAGAAACCACAAATTCTTCATTGATATAAAACTTTACCAAAAATGCTAAACATAGAATATAATAAAAAAAAAAGGGTGCAACTAGCGCTCGCTCGGACGTACAGTCCAAGCACTAGCGACGTACACTGTTACATGCAACATCTCAGTTAAAACATCTTAGTACAAAATGCACAACAAAAAGGGTAAAAAAAAATGTTACCGCAACAACAACACGATCCGAGC
Source organism: Hsuehochloa calcarea (assembly GCA_036346395.1). Taxonomy (NCBI): domain Eukaryota; kingdom Viridiplantae; phylum Streptophyta; class Magnoliopsida; order Poales; family Poaceae; genus Hsuehochloa; species Hsuehochloa calcarea. The sequence continues at coordinate 66,198,490 of CM070598.1, forward strand.
GCTATATAAAACAAAATTCATCCCACGACATTCAAAAAATTTCTAGAAAAAAATCTTATTCTCAATCATCTTTTACTACAACACTAAAAAATACAGTACCCAACATCTTAAATTACTTACGCAACAAAAAAAAAATCATATAGCTACAACATACAATATTTTTTAGAGCATATACAACACCTGCAAAAACTACCGACGTTACCCTCAATGGTGGCACCGCGAGGGGCATAGGAGGCACCCGAGGGACTCGTCAGCGCCACGAGGTGGAGCTCGATGATGGCCGAGGGGCCCATGGTCGCCGATGCCGCGAGGTGGAGGAACGGAGCCACGGGGGTGGCCGAGACGGAGTTCGGAGGTGGTCGAGGGGGCTGGGTCGACGGCGCCGTTAACATCCAGAATCAAAACAAAGCATCTGAAAAAAATATGTTGAAAAATATATTGTAACATCACTGTGAACAGTATGCAATATATCACAAAGAAGCAACAATCAACTGCAGCTTTAGCTTACATGAGATGCCACAAAATTGATGAAGCGTGAAATCTGAACCATGCAACACCTTTAGGAACTTCCTGATGGTGACAACGCTATCCTCGGGCTTACTCTGCATGGCCTGCTTCAACCTCAGCAGCTGGCTCAGCGTCATCATCCAGAAAGTGAAGCTTTGTGATCTGTAGCTCAACGCGCTCACCTCGCCGAAGATGTCCCTCGTCCCCAACATGGTCTACACGTCGACATATGTGTGGCGATGGAGGAGGGCGGGGCGCAAAGGCGAGGTGCCGCCGCGAACACGAAGGCTCTTCTCCGGTTTGATATGTGGAAAGTGAGAAAGAGGAGTGATATATGAGCACTAGATGGAGCGGATGAGAGTGAGAGAGAGGAGAGGAACGAGTGGTTGCAACATTTGGGAGAGAGAGGAGAGGAACGAGTGGTTGCAACATTTGGGGATGTGGCTCAGTGATAAGGTAGCATGTAAGAGGGCATATGGTGGGAAGTGGATGAGAGTGTGTGGCTAAGAATCGTCCAATTTTTTCTCTCGCTACGTATGTATGTGTAGTATTGTTTCCCATAAGAAAAATATGACAAAATATAAATAATATAACATCTTAGAGATACAAATTGAATACCTAAATAACAAATATTTCATCTCTAACTTAGCCCACCTTTTCTTCATCAATAGTAGGACAAATACCAGAATCTACAAAAACAACATTAAAAAAATAAATCAAACATCACAATACGGACTACTGCAAGTACGACAACATAAAAAAGATTATGACTAGGAAAAAATAAATGTCCACTCTAAACCACATCAAGTTCAAAAGTATGAATTTCAGCAATTCCATTTTAATACACCCAAATTAAATTTTGGTGTAGAAAATTAATTTTCATGAAAAAACAATGTAGCAGAGTGATCAAAATCGCCGAGAATCAGTCAGTCAGTTACATACTTGGCGTCAAAAAAAAATTCTGCAAATTTTCAGCTTGTTCCGACCCGTTTTAAGCTTTACTCGTTCTGAACCACCAGTCAAACTAACCTGAATACCTGATAACTAGAAGATAGTTAGATCACTCAAAACAAGCAATCAAGAATGCAACACACTCATCATTTCTAACATTGTGCATCCCACAGTTATAATCGAACATCTAGCTAGGTAAATCATAAATGTATGTTGATTCGGAATATACAAATAGGACCCTAACCATGCTATAAATACAAGTCAGAATATAAGGTCCAATACTCCAATTAAATAATGCCAAAATACAAGCCAAAAGCATATATATACTTCCAAAAGGGGTATCCTAACCATGCTATAAACACAGGTCTTTGATTACTTTCTTACCCCTTCTTCTGTAACCTCGTAGATTTAGATTCCTCCTAATTACAATGCATAAGTTTAGAAGATTTGTCTCTCATTTGCACGAGTTAAAAGAAACTGCATAAGCACACCGTTGTTGTCACAGGGAACTAACAAAAATATCAGAATCGCAGAAGCTATGATAAATTATGAACAACGGAATCAAAACAAACATTTCGGAATCAAGATAAATTAGCGATCTGGAAATCGTAGGTGCCTTCAGTACCGGGGAAGGTTGAGTCAAACAATGGCTAAAGGGCCTCCCCAGTCGCCCTTGTTTCTGCAGCGTCACCTCCAGCAAGATACGCCTCCGATCTGCTTCTCTCCGAGCGCCACAACCACTACCTCCCCTCTGCCAGGCCGCCGCGACCACCACGCCACCATTGTCCTCTTTGGGGGTGAACGAAATGAGATAGAAGCCCTAAGGCAAAAAGAAAGAAACTAGAAGAAACCAGGACTCAAAAATCAAAGATAAATTAGGGATTATGGAGTAACCTTGATGGCAAGTTCAATCACTGGAGAAAGGGCGGGCTTGAACCAGATCCAATCACTAATGGGAAATCAGCGTAAGCCGTAACTTCGATTGCTGGAGTGGGAACGCCGGGGATGGCCTACTTGAGGTGGATGTCACCGAGGAGGAGCCATCTGACGGCTTCGGGCGTGCTGCAAAGAGGGAAGCTCGGGAGGGGGCGACGGAAGGATGGAGGCATATGGGGGCGACGGTGATGTGGTTGCGGCACCAGAAGTCGACGGAGTGGAGGTGTTGGGGATTTAGGAGTGGTGGCGGCGAATTCGGTGGAGGGAGGTGCGGCGTGGTCAGGGGGAGGGGCGACAGCTTGGGTTTGAGAGCAGGTTGTTGATTGTGGTGGGGATGCAGGAGGGTGGCGACGGTAATGGTGGCGCAGCGGACTACCTAGTCTACTCTGCCTGAGGCTCAAATCCACCCCTGGATACGGCCATACGGGTGCCGCCGCCGCCGCCGCCTTGGAACTTTCAGTTCACGCCCTTGCAGTCCCATGGTTACTTAACGAAGAAACGCTATTTACAACGCCTATCAATAATGGTGTTGAATTGAATATTCATTTAAGAAAAGGTAAGTAAGAGTAAGAGCTCTAGTGTTTCTTTAAATATTCTATATTCTGAAATTTCTATACTCAATTTATATAATGTGGAATTGATTAATTATAAGAAAATTCTTACTAAAGTATCTCATAGTGATTTTTTTTGTACTATATCATGTTTAATGATCCTAGAGAGCTATCTAGTGTGATTGAGAATATTGCTAAAATTTTAGATTTTAAATCGCTAGTTAGTGCTTATGCCTGCACATATAAGTTCAATTTGATTGGAGAATATGATGTAGATGATATGTTTTATGTTTATCGAATATGCATTACATGTGGTAAGCTTGCTGAATTGAAATAGCATATTTTGGATAAACGATCTTTTGTGTCATGCGATGATCACAATGAGATGAGTGTCAATAATAGTGCTTGTTGTTTTAAAAGATTTCTTAAGCCTACTTGTTTATCTTTTTGTTGAATAATTATGTACAAGTAATCAGAGTAGCGCAGTTGAAGCATGGAAGACACTAAGAATTTTCTTTCCCATATTTGAACAACTTGACTTGGTTTGCCCCTTTATTATCTTGTCCATGTATTAAGAAAAGTCGAGGATGACATTTTCTCATGGGAGGAAGAATGATGTGAATGAAAGTATTGCAATGTATATATCAAATACATCTTATGGCTGCTTTTGTGCTAATTATTTTAGGCAAAATAACGAGAATGACACAATAATTGATTTATACATATATCACGCATATACGTTGTTCTTTTTGTTTAGTACACTTTAAAGAAATCATAATGTGCTAGACGGAAAGAGTGTGGATGATAAGTATATATACCATGCATATACGTTGTATTCTTTGTTTAGCATATTTTCAGGCTATCGAAAGCTGATGACGGCTTTTTGGGAAGAAGGAGTGGATGATGAGGATATCCTTAGCATTGTTACATATATTGTGTTTAATCTTTACTGTACTTCAGAACAACATGAAATTACCAAAAGGGCGAAAACTTTTGCAAGGAAGCATAACATTGAGGTGAACTCGTTTCTATCTATTCTTAATTACACTACTTTGTGCACTCTCAGGTTTGAACATTGTGAAGCCTTTGAAACCGAGAGGGAGGCCTGAGCCAAAGCAATGGAGGAGAACCATAGAAGATCAAGAGAAGTCACTTTAAGTTGTCACGACTAGGTCTTGGCCGAAGATGGTAGTTGTGCAGGGTAGGGAACGCCGATCGGAGTCTACGACCAGATGCAGCCATGCGGCTCTAAAGAGGAAGGTCCAAGCAGCCCAGGACTTAGAGAAACAAGCTCAAATCGCGTGGAGGCCCAAGGTATGAACAGTACTCGACATAAACAGTGTGTGGCGTGAACAGTAATTCCGAATTAGAGTTTGTTTTGGTATATGCAGTCGGCCCTAGGTCGTGCGTGAGTACCCTTGCCCCGTCCTTTGTAGCTGGAGACCATTATTATGAGAAATAACAGATTGAAATAAGTTTACTCTTGTTCTTCCATGTTGGCCGAACCAACTCGAAGAGGGAATTTGGAGTTCCAAATTCAGATCGTTCAACCTTTCCGCTGGGAATTAGGAGCACGATGATTTCACTTGGTGATCGGTGAAATCAGCGCGTGTGTTCTTGCAAATTATAGAGTGCTAATCCTTGCACGGGCAATGGAAGATCACTACGATTCAAGAGGGGCACGTGAGTATTCGATGATGCCCGTTGCGTCAGCCCCTACTGCGCACCATGATCCATCGGTGTATATTATCCATGGAGCTTCGATCTTGCTTGGTGGTTGCTCTTCAGCCCGCGAGGTCCATTTGGCGACGAAGTCGGCCAAGGCCTGCAACTTGATGGCCGTGCGTACTGCGAAGGTGATGTCGAATGACGCCAGCTTGGCCACCCACTTGCCTATCCGGCCCGAGGCATCCTTGTTCCGTAGCATGAGTGCTAATGGGTAGGAGGTGGAGACTGTGACGGTGTGCACCAGGAAGTAGTGTCGGAGCTTGCGCGAGGCTATGAGGTGGGTGTATGCTAGTTTTTTTAGCTCTGTGTATCGGGTCTTGGCCCCTTGAAGGGCCTCCAAGACGTAATACATTGGGCATTGCCCATTGTTCTCCTGGAAGAGGACTTCGGACGAGGAGGCGAGGTACAGCGAGAGCTTCATGCCTGGCTTCGGGTTTGTTAGGCTTGGCAGCTGCGTGAGGTATTGCTTAAGTTCCTAGAACGTCTTCTGGCACTCTTCAGTCCATCTGAATGGCTCCGCCCCTAGAGTGTCTTGAAGAATGGTAGAGCCTACTCCGCCGAGTGGGACAAGAACCAGCTAAGGGCTGCGAGGCACCCTGTCAGCCTTTGCACCTCTCAGGCATTGTGAGAGGGCTCCATTTCTTGGGCGGCTTTTATTTTTTTGGGGTTGGCCTCGATGCCCCTCTTGGACACGAGGAACCCTAGGAGTTTGCCCACCTTTACACCGAAGGTGCACTTCTCGGGGTTGAGTTTGATCCCTTCCACCCGCAGGTTGGTGAATGTTTCCTGCAGGTCCGCTGTGTGGGAGGTTTCGAGTCCGCTCTTGATCACTATGTCGTCCATATATGCTTCTACGTTGCGGCCAAGCTGGCCAACTAGCACCTTTGTGATGAGTCGGGTAAATGTTGTGTTCGCATTCTTCAGACTGAGCGGCATGTGGGTGAAGCAATAGGTGCCCAGGGAGGTCATGAAGACCGTTTTGGGTTCTTCTTCCTTGGCCATGAATATTTGATGATACCCGAAGTAGGCGTCCAGGAAGCTCATAAGCTCGTAGCCCGAAGTGGCGTCCATGAGTTGGTCAATGCGAGGTAGAGGGAAGTCGTCCTTCGGGGATGCCTTGTTGAGGTTAGTAAAGTCGACACACATGTGCCACTTGTGCTTTTTTGCACGAGGATGCGGTTGGCCAGCTACTTGGAGTGCTTAATTTCGCGGAAGACCCCTGCTTTCAAGAGTTTGGCGATCTCTTTTTTTGCTGCTTCTAGTCGCTCCACCGACATACGGTGCAATTTTTGCTTCCTGGGTGACGCATCGCTTCGAAAGGCGAGGCAGTGCTCGATGGTCTCCTGTGCAACGCTGGGGATGTCCTTAGGGACCCAGGTGAAGGCATCCACATTTGCTGTGGAGTACTTGGAGGATGGTGTTGCATGTCACGGTCGGGAGCTTGGCTCCGAGGGCCACCATCCTCTCCTGGGATGCTTCGGCGAGAGGGACCCGCCGGATCTAGCCTTCTGGTTTAGCCTTCGCCGCCCATTTTACCGAGGCGGTGCAAGCCTGAGCACCCACGTCCACTTCGACCGCATGGACGTGGTGGACTGGTGAGAATACCTCTAGCTTTGTCTGCCTTGCTAGGTATTGATCTCCTCGCACCGTGACTATGCCCTCCTGTGCGAGGATCTTCATGCATAGGTAATTGTGGTGGGCTATGGCGCCGAAAGTGTTCAGCGTAGCTCGACCGATGATGGTGTTGTATTGGTAAGGCATCTGGGTGACGTCAAATGTGACTATTTCAGTCCGAGATGCGAAGTCGTCATTGAATGTGACGGCTAGGTCGATCTGTCCTAGGGGCGTCACGAGCCTACCCCAAAGCCTACCAGAGGGATGCTTGGGGTGACATGCGTTCCCGAGGGATCACCATTTTGTCGAAAGCGTATGCGAACAACAGGTACACGGAGCTTCATTCATCCACGAGGACGCGTTCTACCTCGAAGTCCACGATGTTGGTGGGAATGACGAGGGGATCCTAATGCGGGAAATAGAGACCCCAGGCGTCCTCTGGGCTGAAGGTGATTGGTATTTAGGCATAGCGAGTTGGGCTGGAGGCAGGGTACATCGTGACAAGGTGGATTTGCCTGGCGTACGGGTGTCGTTGTCTTTTTGATTTCATGCCAGATGAGGAACCTCCGACGATCATGTTTATGATCCTCTGGCGGTGCTCTAGGTGGCCGCCATATATGCGGGGCCTTGGCGGCGGAGAGGGCAGCTGGTTGCCTGCTTCCCTCCAGTCTTCGCGTTCGGTTGGTTGTTTGCCGCAGTTCATGTAGTCCTACATGGCCGCGATGGTGTGGCAATCCTGGGTCGTGTGTGACCCCTCGCCGTGTAGGTCACAAAGAGCAGGGTACCCCCGGCACCGCCTCGGGTGTTCGGTTGTCTTCCGCCGTTTCGCCTGCGACCCCGGCCTCGGCCCGACCTCCTCATCCTCCTTGCTTCGCCCCCTCAGGGAGTTACCCTCCGTCTACATGGTATACGTTCCGCCCTTTTTGGCAGTAATCTTTGGCTCGCGGTTTGGCGGGTGCCCCTATCGCGGCGGTCATGCGTCCTTCCTTTCCGGCGGCCCGCTTGGTGATGGAGCCAGGGTAGAGGAGGTCGGGGCCTCCGATCACCGAGCGCTATCTTCCTCCGCTCGGGCGTACTCATCCATCTTGTCGAAGAGCTACGCTACTATGCGGATGAGCTTGCGGGCTAGTCTTTCTGACATGTGGCCCTTCTGGAGCCCGCAGGTTGTTGCATTTATGATTGTGGTTTCGTTAACCTCCTTCACCTGACACTTTACCTTCACAAACTATTTAAAGAAGCCGCGGAGGGACTCGCCCGGGGCCTGCTTTACTACGAACAGGTGCCCCACGTCCTTTGGTTATGTGTAATTTCCCTAAAAGTTGTTGCGCACCAGGTCTCGCAACTGCTCCCACGTGTATATGGACCGGGGGCGGGACAGTGAAGAACCATGTCAGCGCCACGCCCTTGAGTGCCAGGGTGATGCTTTTTGCTTTTGTTGTGTCGTCCCCCCGACCGCCTCGACGGCTGTTTTGAATACACGAAGGAACTCCGAGGTATCCGTGCACCCCCTCGAAGGTTAGATCTCCGTATTTTAAAGCACTAGGGTCAACGGGTTGTCTCCAACCCGGTGCTTAAGGGGGAGTTGGGGTCCTCCCAAAGTAGTGGAGCTGGAAGAACAGCCGCTGGTGCCTGAGTGGTGGCTCCATCTGCTTCGATTTGCATGAGCCTGAGTGGAGCTGCGAGGACCCTCCTGGCCGCCAGAGATCGAGCATCTCCGTGAGGCCCACCACTCTGTTGGAGGGCTTCGTATGCCTCCCGCGTTATGCCTGTCGTCCCAGGATGCGGGCCCACCGGGTGGTTCCCGGGGAGGGACACCTTGGTATGTCGTGTGTCACCTCCAATAATGTTTTCGTGCATGGAATTGTCGCCTCCTCCTCCATGGCTTGGGCGGTGGCTGCCGTCGCCTCGGAGGTTCTGCTTTGCTTTGCCCTCGGGGTGCTAGGCGCGGCGGATTTGGCCGCTGAGACTTTGGGCACTGCTTTTCGAGGGGTCATACTAGTACTTCGGAGCTATACTTTGTGACTTTCATGCTAATCCCCATGGACAGCGTCAACTGTCGTTGCAACAAAAGACTAGACAGTAAGAGAAGGGACCCTTGGTATCATCGGAGTGACCAGAGAATCCTTGGAGAAGGGACTAGTTGTCAGGAAAAAGTGTGTGTATTAGTTACTCCAAAAATTGGATCTATCGTGTTACATGGGGGAAGGTGGCTATTTATAGCCTCATAACATGGCACTTGATATTACCACCCTACCCCTAAAAATGTCCTATGCGTGTGGGGGTTGCAATGACTTTTTTCGCTCCTACACGTAGCCTTCGGCCCATGGTGGATCCTTTTGGGCTTGGTCCATCTGGTTGGTGCGCCTGGTCCATTGGCGTCCGAGGCACTTTACGGGGTATAGAACACCCTCGGACCGAGGCCCCGGGCACTCTTCGCCTTTTTCGAGGTGGCTCCAAACGAACTGTGGCTCCTGGGCTTGCGGTGCTCCGGTGGCCTCGGGCTTCACTTGGAGCATCCTGAAGAGGCACCTGGTACCGTCGAGGGTGGGGTCGGTCGCGGGCTCCCTCTAGCTCCCGAGGGTGGCCCTGGAGGACTTGTTGCTTTTGGCCCCATGGTACCTCGGTGACCCTCGAGTAGCCTCTGGGTTTTCCCCAAAGCCTCCTCGAAGAGGCGCTGGTGCCCCCTGGAGGGAGGGGGGCTTTGTGCTCGCGGGTCGCGGGGTCTGTCCTGCGGTCTTCGTGGGTCGTTGAGGCCGTATCTGTGACACCAATGCTTCACAATTCATTGATGCAGACGAATCTTGGGTGAGCACTTGGGTTTTGGCTCAGCCCCTGTCCATCCTTCTCTGCGGTGGCAAGCTTGAAACAACCATATTTTATAAGCTTTGTATCCGATTTATGATCCGTTTGAACTATTTTATTCCTTGTGATTTAATTAACAAAATAAAACTCAGATTAGCTATTTTTAGTGAAAAAAGGTGTCATTTGGATTAGCTATTTTTAGTGCAAAAAAGGTGTCATTTGGGGGCCATGTGTCATTATCATAATTTTAACATAGTTGCAATCTAAACACATCAATTTGTACCGTAATTTCAGTATTGACCATGAATTGGTATAGCTACCATCCAAATAACATTTTTACCTAAATTTTAGTATCAACTAAGTTTTAGCATTATCAATATTTTAATCTTGCTACCTCGGTTCATAAACCAATCAGACCCGAAGGACCGGGTGCGCCCATGTGCTGCGTGTTGCGTCACTTTCCAGCGTCCACGCGTTCGGCGCTGCTTTTCTTGCCCCCAGTGCCAACAAACCTAAATTAAGCAGACGCTATCGCTTGCTTCACATGGGCTATCTGGATGCGCTAATACTAGTACCAGTAGCTGAGCTCCTAGCCGTTCTGCTAGCAATTCTTTAGAGCAAGTAAAACACATGTGTTTAGAGAGGTCTTTAGCAATAATTTTTGTCATGTAGAATAGATAAGTTACTTATTTTTACAGTATCGATGTTTGATTAGACACTGATTTTTAAAGAGTGCTTGTGTATATAATTATATATAATTAATAGATAATATAATTATCTAAATACCTACAAAAGAGATATTTACATTGAAAAAAATAACTTTTACATAAGTGTTTAATAACGTAGCTATATTCTTTTTTAAGCATATATATATATATATATATATATATATATATATATATATATATATATATATATACACACCTTGTGCGAAAGCTTCTGTTACTTGTCGTCTCAACTGTCGAAGGTGTTGTTTGTTTAGTTCTCTCGTTGGCTCGGTTGCCGGCACTAACAACAGGTGTAATTCTGAAGCAAAAGAATGCATACAACGTGTGCTAAGTATTAACCACTAGCATACAGAAAATTATTTAATTAGCTATATAAAAATGATACGATTGGGGATTTACCGTCATGAGAACTTTCACAAAGTAGAACTTCGTAAACATTTTGCAACTGCACAATTTTAAAGATTGACGTGGAGACTCGAAAGCTACGTCTTGATGTCTATGCTAAATTTTTATATCCGTGGTGCATGGTCAAAGCAGATATCTTATTTATAAGCAAAACGACGTTTCGTTACCATAAAGAGAGTGGTGGGCTAAAATGACATTTTTTTTGAAATAGAATGGTAAAATTAACTATTTTTGTAGATGAAATGATAAAAATAGTACTCCTACTGCGATATTTTGTTGCGGAACCGACATTTCCTTCTTCCAGATCTCGGCAAACGTCCCACGGCGCACCAAAATTGTGGCAAGACACCAAGACCGTGGCAGGCCACTTGCCGTGCTCCCAGTCCGTGGTAGGTGGCCTGTACACGTTCCTACCACGTTTATCTTCCATCTTATCGTGGTCTGGGTGCGTAGTAGGACGTCTGCCATGATATGAGAGCTTCTATAGCAAAATAACATGATGATGTTGTTATTTTTATCATTTCGTTCACGAATTGCTACTTCATTAAAAACACATGTTGAATGAGAAAAAAAAAAACCTCCGATAAAGATAACATCTACATGTCGGGTACAAGGTTATCTGTACTACGTGGCACCCACAAAGGCAGGAGTGCAGCTGTGCAAGGCAGGCAAACCCAATGGTACATACACACGCTGTAAACTGTCGTGGTTTGTGCGCCATGTGTAGCATGTGCGAATATTTTATGTGCAAACAAGTCTTTTCTTTTTGTGAGGACTGACAAAGAAAGCTTTAGTTCTCACCACGCCAACCAACTAAACTAAAAACCACAATTCGACAAGCGTGTAAGCACGCTTGCCTTGGCATTGGCATCTATATAAGAGCAACTAGCCGCTCTCTCACAGTACTCTTCTCTTGCAGTTCACCGATCTCTTCTCTCTGCAAACGCTTGACCTGAAGAATCACACATACTAAAGTCTACGAGCAGCTAGCAAGCATGATTCCAAGGGCTCCAAGCCTCTTCCACATCGAAGAGGGCGAGGCCGCGAAGGTGACGCCAATCCCGATCTCCAGCGAGCTCGTCGGGCTCCGGCTGATCATACAGTCGTCGCCGCCGAGGCTACAGCCGCCGCTGACCGTCCTCAGGACGTCGGCGATGAGGTTCCCGGCGACGAGGTTCGTGGGGCTGGAGTTCTTGAAGTGCTGCTTCTGCTGCCACAAGAAGCTGGACGGCGACATGGACGTCTTCGTGTACAAGTAAGATAACCTCCGTTAGCCTCTCCGATACAAGCTTAATTAGCACAGTATAGTTGACTGTGGGCTTGAGGTACCTATGGTTATTGGGTTTGTGTTATTTTCGCAGGGGAGAGCAAGCGTTTTGCAGCGCTGAATGCCGGTGCCAGCAGATGGCGAAAGAGGAGAGGCGAGAGATCGAAATCTTGGTCAGGAAGCGCCGCGACGCCTTCCACAGCCGGCGTGCGGCACCGGCTAAGATGAGAGGATCGAATCGGCGCACGAGTGCGCAAACCGCTGCATGATTGATGACATACATACGTACCAGTGAAAGCAAGATCGAGCTCGATTTCCGATAGTTTCGGAAGAAGTTTTTCGCTAGCTCCTTAATTTGCAGGGGAGGATGAGGGCAATTTTTAGTCCTGATTTTTGTTGTCCTCGTCCGTTAATTGTACAAGTAGACTTGTGTTTTTTGTTCTAACCAGCAGTTGTAGGCTACAAAGTAGAAGTGTACGAGAAAGTGGTTAAAACTGACCGACTCAATGATAAAATGGAGTGTCTACTGTCCATATATCATTCGCATGGTTTTTTGGAAGCAAATTTGCTAGGGACGACTTCACGTGAGGCCCCTCCCTCGTTACCGTTGATCTCTCCGGATCATCACTGAACAGACGGTGGATGAAGTGGGGTCTCATGTGAGAGCCCAAATTTGCTGAGGACGACTTCACGTGAGGCCCCTCCCTCATTACCGTTGATCTCTCTGGATCATCACTGAACAGACGGTGGAAGAAGTGGGGTCCCCCCGCCACACACTGATTTTTTCCCCCGGTTTTTTGTGTGCATATCATTCGGACTTTGACTCCTCCTCCGGCCTTGTTGTCCATCTCCGGCAGCTCCACCTCCGGTGCCAGGTGGTGGCGTCTTCGACGCATCTCCTTGATATAAGGAAAAGAAGGGGGCATTCGAACGGAGCGTGCATTCGGCAGAGCATGCGCTCGTCGGAGGGCCGTCCGGCGGAGGCGGCTAGCTCGCGGCGCTCACGCGCGCTTGGACGTGGTTGCGCCAGGGGCGGACGCCGGAGATAAGGAAGACGGCGCTTGGACGTGGTTAGTGTAAGTACTCGAATGATATGACCACCGGTTTGACTCGTGATAACCCAAACTTAGGAACGGACGATTCTGCTAGTCTGATCAAGCTGGGACACTGACTCACTGGACTCTGGTTGACCCAAATCGTTCGTCCGAGATCGGATAGCTGCAGTGCCTCCGGACGGTAATGCATCAACGCGTGGGGTGGAACTCGCAACTTCCAAGTCCAGATGAACTATGTTGGATGCCCCATCCTAAAGGCCTTTGGACAACCACCAAGTGCATATAAAGAAGCGAACAATTCTGCCATCGTTCACTCGAACCTCCCACAGCAAGTAAGACATCTACTGTCACATGGAAATGCAAAAATATTCTACCAAAAGTGCGCGTGTTTATATGGAGAATCATTGTAGGAGCTATTCCAACATCTGCCAGAGTAAAGGTAAGAATCAAAGATTCAGATGGGTTTTGCTCAAGATGTAAACAAAATGAAACAGACAGACATCTTTTCTTTCTCTGTACTTTTGCTAAAGCTGTTTGGTTTGCCTTTTCTTTCTCTATTAAAACTGAAGATCATGACTTCCACATCTTAAACATTACTCAAATGCTACATCACATTCTTTCACATCTGACTCTTGATAATGAAAATGTCTTAATTTTCAACATCCTTTGGTTCTTAATTTTCAACATCCTTTGGTTTATTTGGAAAGTTAGGAATGACAAACATTTAAAGAAAAAAGACAATATTGTTCAAAGCATTCTCTATCAAGCTCAAGCCTTTACTCATATATGCTCCCCTTATTACAACCAGAGTAGCACTCAGAATGACACACCTAAAAAAAGTGAGAATATTCGAACTCTTCAGAACAGATTGTCCCGTCAAGATGTGAGCTCTTTACCAACATCACGTTGCACAACTTCAACAAACAATGTCAGTTTTCATCAAAAGCACATGTGTTTCATTGATGCGGCATGGACAGAGGATGGCAATGTATTCTTGGGAGTGCTTATTTTCAATCTTGAAGCAACAAACCCGAGTAAGATCGCAATCAAGGCAAAAGCTTCTGGAGTACCTTCACCATTACAAGCAGAAGCTCTTGGTTTTATGTTGGCATCTATTTTTGCAGGAACTCACATGTTGCAACCGATTCCTTTGCTTTATATTGGATAGTCAGATCCTTGTGCAGAAGGTGAACACAAGCAATCTTCAAAACAGGTCTCTCCACTGGAGTATCAAACCAATTCTAACACATATTTTTAACAGTGAGATGAGTATCCAATCTAAAGTAATGCATGTTAAAAAAGAACTAAACAGAGCCGCACATAGCCTAACGCAAGGAGCAATTAGAATAGATGATGCTACTTCTGACAGCATCCAACTTTCTTGTGATAGTCTATTTCATCAAGCAGGTTGTGTCTATATTTCTTTATTGCAGTTACCAAATATGTATAACTTAAGACTTTGTAGCATCGTTTGCATATAATAAAAAACAGGTGCCAAGGGCACACGAGTTTACACCCCCCCAAAAAAAGTCAACCCATCCGACAACGTCCAACCCCCCGCCGCGCGCCAGCGTTGCCTCGTCTCCGCCTCCGGTCGCCACCACCTCTCCACCTCCGGCATCCAATGCCCGTAGGTTCACCCTCTAGACCTATCTCTCCCCCCTTTATTCCGCCCCATTCCCTATCTCACGATCTGTCGCTCTCTTGCCTCGCGCAGTGTGCTACCGCGGCGCCGGAGTGGACCTGCATCACCCCATGCGTGCCCTCGTTGCGGGTGCCGGCAACCTACTTGTACGCGCTATATCCGTCTTCTTCCTCGCGTGCTTCGTCGCCCACGAGCCCCAGGCACCCAGCCCCCAGACCGACGGGATCGGCTCCAGGTGCGCGCCCCAAGTGTTCGACTCTTTTCCCCAGTGTGATAATTTATACCCCGGTTGCTATTTGCTAAAGTTGATTATAAGGCACTGAATGCATCTTATTATTACCTGTTCAATCGTTTGCATGGCTGAAAATTTCAGCATTGTCGCGCCCCCATGTGATTAGCATCTGCATCTTCACTAATTTCTGCTTACAAGCATTTGAGAGGTGAGGAGGGCGGCGGCGGCGGCGAGGAGAGGGGAGTTGGAGTTGGAGGCCACGGGTGGGGGGAGGTGTAGATGACGATTGAGAAGAGACTGCGGGAGGTGAAGGGAGGCAGAAACGGCGGCGGTAATCAGAGCGTCGGGCGACTCGGGGGGTCTCGGACTTTCGGGCTATGTTAGTCAGGAATTCGGATAGAGCTCGGGTATTTTCCTAGATAGTTCCATTTTTTTATAGCTCCGAACCAACCGAATAGCTCCTTCCCGAAATCGAATCAGCATTCGACAAAAAATCCAAATCCGGGGAAAAAACGGATATCCAAAACACATTTTGAATTGTATCTGAATTAATTCGATCGGTTGAAAACTATCCGCTCTAAGGGTTTAAACGTCTGGGCACACTTTTCTTTAGGTGTGGCCATGCGGCAATACAGGGGGATGGCTGAGTAGGTTGTGAAGGATCGACGGGCTCAAAACCGGCAAAGCCTTCGTGCCCTGTGTTGTTTGGCTTATCGGGTTGTGGTTATTCAACTGCTGTATTGCATTCGGATAAGCTGGACATGCCACAGCTGAACCATTACTTTAGAAATTTGGAGTTTGGAAAATACTTTCATGCTACTGAGCTATCAATACTATACTAGAAGAGTAGCCGCGCGTCCGGCGCGGACCGCTCCGGCAGGACGACGGGCCAACGTGGGCCGGGTTGCAAGAGCGACGCAGCTGCTGGAATCGGGAGCTCAACGCGATCCGGAGCGTCCTGCGATGATCTGAGCGGGCAGCCTCTCTTGCGGCGACGTGGACGCGCGAGCGCCATGGCTTTGGACGACGCGCGGGGGCTCCGATCGGGCGGTGCGGAGCGCGCGCGGGGGCGATCCGACGGCGCTCGTTTCTCTGTTAACGTAGCGTGCCCGAGTGAGCTCCAATCCTAGCAGCCTTTAATGTAAAGTAATACGTTCATTGGGTGCAGTGCGCGGCTAGATTTATTTCGAAGTTTGTATAAATATTTGAGAATATATTTACATATCTTGTGGACCAGGGGCGGAACCAGCTAGGGTACTGGGTATGCACCAGCACCCCCAAAATTCTAAAGAACCAGAGGGGATCAGTTCAGTCATCGGTTCTTCACTCGACTTTCGTAGTTCAGTGAATCAGTGCAGTGTCCAGTGGGCTATGTTTCTACCTGAAAGGTGAAAGCCCAATGACCAATGAAGCGGCGGCGGCAGCCACCATCGAAGGTCCATCACCGAGTGCTCGACTCCATTCACCAATGGTGCTGGGCCTCCTAACTCCAGTCCAACCCACAGCCACACCCACCAATGACACCACCGACCACCCAAAATCCAGATCCAATCCTCTCCTAGTCTCCTAGTCTCCTCCTGGCTCCCGGCTCGGCTCCCCCAACCCTAATCTCGCCCCTCAGTCCTCCCCACTCCTGCACCCCAATTCCCAAATCCAATCCTCAACAGCGCATCGCGATAGCGAAGTGACGGCAGCAGCAGAACGCGGAGGACGACAATGGCAAGCAGCGGCGGCGGCGGGCGGCGATCACGGGCGCCGGAGCCCGAGACGCCGGGACGCCGGGGCCAGGGCGATGCCCGTCTGTTGGTGGCCTCGTGCACAGTGATTTGGTGAAGCACCGCGATCACCGGTCGGTGAGTCGCTTTACTTGCTTAATGCTTTGAAATATGAAGTTTGAGTTGTAAGTCTTGTGAGTGAGTTACTTTCTGTTAGAGACTTAGACTGGCGGAGATGGGAGAAGGGATGTACACGGGCATGATGGTGGAGTTCTGCGCGCGAGCGGCGATACGACGGTGATGGACAGCGGGCAGGCGACGGAGCTGGAGGCCCACGGCGCCGACCTCAAGGACCCCCTCTGGAGCGCCAAGTGCCTCTTCACCTGCCCCCGCCTCATCAAGAAGGTCCTCTCACTCTTCCTCTCCGCACGCTCTTGCTTGATTGTTGATTCGTCACCCTCTTCGCCGCATTTAACATTTGCTTATATATTTGGTAGTTGGATGTGCAATGTCGATTCATTTGAGGAGATCTTTTGGTTGCCTGTGTGGCATGAGCCTTCTCGCCGTTCGATAAGCTTACCTACTACGAAAATGTGCAATGTAATTGATAGGGGTGATAGGATTGCAGGCTCAATTCAATTTCTATGGGCTATATAGCGTTGTCGCCTTGCCAAGGAGTCGAAATGTTAGTTCTGTAGTCATTTAGTGTAAGTGTGAAGCGTGCACCTCTATCATCTAATTTCTAGCTCCGCCACTGTTGTGGACTATTTAGATTTTAAAAAACATTCTAAACATTGGAAATAGCAATAGAAGCTTGAAGGAAATTAAAACACGAGCAATGTAATTGAAGTATGAGCTTTGATAGAAGAAAATCATTGAACATAATAAGTTATTGGAATTCTTAGAAAATAACCACTCTCCGGCATGCATAGATCATGTAGTTGCATGCCCCTACTATTACTTTATTAGTTTTTTTTAAAAATGTATGTATGCACATATACCATTATTTAATCTCAAGCAATACATTGATTATGTGTATGATAAATTATTTTATTAGTTTACATGGTATTAGAGCATCTTCTTCACGCATACACCAATGCACCATGTCGGCTGCCCCAACAAACCGTGTGTTTTCCATCTCTTTTTGCCGTCATATTTTTTTGCTTCAACCTCCAAAGTGAACCCAAATCTTGATCTGTCACTCTTAGCTGCTACATCTTCCAATGCAGTACTTTATCATGTAGTTATCTTCTATTTCTCCCCAATTATTATTTAGTACTAACCATTATGACATTAACATATATACACATGCAATTGTCGTCGATTTCAGCTCGGGACACATGCCACGCTTTGTTCGGTGACCCCGGCCTATTCCCTATGACGAGGATTAAAACCTCTATGTATTACTTTAATACATAAGAAAAGACCATATGTCTTTGTGGTTGTAACCTCTAAGGCTAACGACCTCACTGGTCGTAAGGATTCCAGAGGTTACATAATATAAACCCTGGTCGAACAAGGTCATGTACCTAGCCCCCGACCAGTTAATCGCTCGTAAAGCTATGAATTGATATCTGGATCCAAATCCAGGTATATCCTTTACTGTGTGATAAATGGAACGCGTGTTGTATACTCCATACCACACGACATTACATAATCCTAAGACACTGACTAATGGTTGAATGTATCACCGACATTTAACCGCACAACGGTTGATACTTTAATCAACTGCCACCTCCCTCCGACCAGACGCAACGCTTCGCACGGGCGTCTTCTCCATAAACAACTGCCACCTCTTCGAAAGCTATTTAAAGATAGAGCATATAAGGAGGGGGAGAAGGCGAAAGGCGAGACAGACGATAAGACTCTGGGAGGCAAATAAGACAAGAGCACAACCAACATCATACTCAGTGTAATTAAGATTGATCCTTTGCCTGATCGTAGGCATTCCTTGTAAACAACCAGTTCATAGTAAAAAAGAGCGAACCCATTCTTTTCCAGGAGATACACATCATTTTCCTCTAGTTTTATATATTTTCATAAGATCGGCGATTTGATCGTCGACACCCTAGGACCACGTCAGCTCTACTCCAAGCCTTTTGCTCCTCTGCCTCTGTACGCCCGCGCTTTTATTCATACGGATGCATGCATGTACATACACATGCATGATGTTGTATATGCTCGATGTCATCTTCTCTCGTGTAGGTTGCTCTTCTTCTTCGACATTGGCCAACTCAACGGTGTGACTTCCTCACTAACCGCGACAAGCTCCCATCTTCATCGATGTCGGTATGTCTGTTTTCATCGTTGTTTAACGATATGGAAAATCTTTTTGCCATCGCCGGCGACGACGTGCCCTCCAGTGATGGCACACTCCTAGCTACCTGATGACCTTATACTGTTCATAGCCCGTCTTCAATGCAAAGCTTCATCTCCTCTCTGCTAGAGTCTTCCTGTCATCGAGCTTCTTTGACCACTAACTCCTTCAACAACATCAACGATCATCGCTTGTCATCGTGACCCTTGGCTCCTTCAACACTAGACTTTCTCTTTAATAGCTTCGACAAGCAGCACGACATTATACTCGTTGAACGGTTAAGATGAGCAGCACGACATTATATTCGTTGAACGATTAAGGTGAGCAGCACGACATTGTCCTCCTCTCCGTCGTCGCCGTCTCGTCCGTTCCCGTGGATTAATGTCTTCTTGCAGGACCGATAGATGTCATTGCACTATTTCGTAGTCTCCTCCGATACCATTCATGCTATCCTCATTATAACCTATTTTCATTGAAAATAGTGGTTATTTTTTATTTTTACTGTATATGAAGCAACAATACAAACATGTGACCTTGGGAGCGAACGTGGTGACTTCTTTTGTGCCTACTCTGATACTATTCGTGTCATCCTAGCTATAATTTTTATTTTTATTCAAAATTTTAATTGTATTTCATATACAAATTAAATCGCTAAATTTATTTAATTTATTTCAAATTTTAGTTATTTACGGATTTACTTTGAAATTCGTATGGAAATCAAATTGCAAATTTTCTTTTATTTTTATTCCGAATTTTAGTTCCTTTTCTCTTGGAATTAGAATACAATTGCTATTTTTTATTTTGAATTACAATCATTTAGGGATTTTACTTTGGAATTTTATTTTTATTCCCAATTTAAGTTAAAATTTTGTTAGATTTCGTATACAAAAATAGTTGCTTATTGTTTTTAAATTTTATTATGAATTATAATTTTTAGAATTCGTGTCAAATCAAATTGCTATTTTTATAAAAAAATTCTGAATTTATGTTTTTTGGATTTCGTATACAAATCTAATTGGTAATTTTTGTTTATTGTTTGTTCTGAATTATAATTATTTTGTGATTTCACTTATGAATTCGTACGGAAATAAAATTGCTAATTTCGTATTATTTTTATTCCGATTTTCAGCTTTATTGTATTTGATATAGACTTTTTCTTTAATCTAGACCGTTATAATTTGGACCATCCACGATTGTGTAGATCTTTCTCTCTTTCCACCTATTAATATGGGAATTTTCAGCACTTGAGAGCGAACGTAGTAACTTCTTTTGACTCTGCTTTAATAAGATATTCATTTTATTTCTATTCCCAATTTCAATTATGATTTTGTTGAATTTCGTATACAAAAATAGTTGCTTATTATTCTTTAATTTTTATTACGAATTATAATTTTTAGAATTCGTATCGAAATCAATTTGCTAATTTTTTTCGAATATATGTTTTTTGGATTTGGTATACAGATCTAATTGACAATTTTTGTTTATTGTTCATTCCGAATTATAATTGTTTTGGGACTTCACTTAGGAATTTGAATGAAATAAAATTGCTAATTTTGTATTATTTTTATTCCAATTTTTAGTTTTATT
This sequence comes from Hsuehochloa calcarea, assembly GCA_036346395.1. Classification (NCBI taxonomy): domain Eukaryota; kingdom Viridiplantae; phylum Streptophyta; class Magnoliopsida; order Poales; family Poaceae; genus Hsuehochloa; species Hsuehochloa calcarea. The sequence continues at coordinate 66,218,530 of CM070598.1, forward strand.
GTATCTGATATGGAATCTTTCTTTTAATGTAGACTGTTATAATTTGGATCTACCACGATTGATGGTGTAGATATTTCTCTTTACCCGATTGATGTCGAATTTTCAGCAAGTGGGAGTGAAACGTGATGATTTTGTTTACTCTGCTTTAATAGCGTAATATATCGATATTAGATCGGTCCGACGGGTTGCGCTCACGGTGTCCAAGCCAGACTCTCCAACGGGCAAATCAATGTGGGGTAGTGCGGTACCAGACTGGGAGGTGCGTCCAAGGAGACGCCACCACTGGAGTGACAGATCGAGAAGAACCGCTTGGGCTCGGCACGGGGTCTACACGGCGCGGTACCAGACAGGGAGTTTTATTTGATATGTACTCTTTCTTTTAATCTATACCGTTATAATTTGGACCCTCTACGATCGATTGTGTAAATCTTTCTCTTTTTCACCGATTAATATGAGAATTTTTAGCACTTGAGAGCGAATGTAGTTGCTTCTTTTGACTCTGCTTTAATAAGATATTCATTTTATTTTTATTCTCAATTTCATTTATAATTTTGTTGGACTTGGTATACAAAATAGTTGCTTATTGTTCTTTAATTTCTATTACAAATTATAATTTTTGGAATTCGTATCGAAATCAAGTTGCTATTTTTTCAAATATATGTTTTTTGGATTTCGTATACAAATCTAATTGACAATTTTTGTTTATTGTTTGTTCCGAATTATAATTGTTTTAGGATTTCACTTAGGAATTCGAATGAAATAAAATTGCTAATTTTGTATTATTTTTTTTTCTTCTAATTTTTAGTTTTACTGTACCTGATATGAAATATTTTTTTAAATATAGACTATTATAATTTAGACTGTTTCTCTTGTATCTTTAAAATGAAGAGGAAAGACCAGAGCAGATGCATTGCACTTGTGTCCGAAGCCGGGGCCCGCCTGAGCTGTCTCGGCGGACGCCCCGGCCTTATCTCCTCTCCTCCTTCACGCGCATTTTGGAGCCCCCCTTCGCACCTGTCCACCACCGGTAGCTTGACCCCTCCTCTCCTATTTAAGAGCGTCTCGCCTCTGCCCCCAACCAAACGCAAAGCACTAGTGAGTAGTAACTCACCTCGAGTTTTCAAGGGCAGCAACACACAGACAGAGCCAAGTAACACAGCAAGAGAGAGGAGTAATAGAAGAGAAGAAAGAGACAACAAGATGTGCGGTGGAGCGATCCTGGACGAGCTCATACCGAGCCCGCCGGCGCGCCGTGTCACGGTGGGCCACCTCTGGTCCGGCAAGGGCAAGGCCAAGACCAAGCAGCACAAGGGCCCGGAGGCCGACGACTTCGAGGCGGCGTTCCGGGAGTTCGACGAGGACTCCGAGGAGGAGGGCGACGACGAGATGGCGATGGAGGACGAGGTGGCCGAGAGCAAGCCGTTCGTGTTCCGCGCTTCCTCCGAGAAGCCGTCCGGAAGGAGGGCGGCGAGGCAGCAGCCGGCGCCCAGCCGCCGCAGGAAGCGCACCCAGTTCAGGGGCGTCCGGCGCCGGCCGTGGGGCAAGTGGGCCGCCGAGATCCGCGACCCTGTCAAGGGCGTCCGCGTCTGGCTCGGCACCTTCCCCACCGCCGAGGCCGCGGCCCTCGCCTACGACGACGCCGCGCGCGGCATCCGCGGCTCCAGGGCCAAGCTCAACTACCCCTCCTCCGCCGCGACGGACAACCGCAAGCGCGGCCGCGCCGGCGACCACGCGGCTCCCGCTACTATGGCAACACCGGTCATCGACCTAATCGACGAAGAAGAGGAAGAGGACGCCGCCGTGCAGGCGGCATCTATCAAGCACGAAGCCGAGGCCAGCGAAAGCTCCGAGTCCGGCGCCCTGCCGGACTTCTCTTGGCAGGGCATGTCGGCACCCGACGAGGCCGCGGCGCACCCTGTCGTGGAGGTCGAGAGTGACCAACCCGTCGATCTCGGCGGCGCCAAGAAGCGGCCCAGGACCGGGCCGGAGGAGGCCAACGAGGCGTCGCCCGGGGCCTCCGACTCCGGCGACGACATCGACGCGCTGTTAGACGCGTACCTGTTCGCCGACCAGTTTGCCTACTTCAACGGCGGCGCGTACGAGTCCCTGGACAGCCTGTTCAGCGCGGACGCCGTCCAGAGTAACGCTGCCGCCGACGAGGGACGGGGACGGGGACGGGTCTCTGGAGCTTCGACGACGACTGCCTCGTCGAGGGCAGCTTGTCCTACTAATCTTCGCCTCTGTTCATGTCATGTAAATAGAGTGGTTTTAATTTCCTAGTCTGTAACGTGTGGCTCCCTTTTGTTATTCGGCTTCAGTTCTTGGAATTGATCAAGAAGTGATAGCAATGGAAGAGCTGAGATTGTTTGTTCTTGTAAAAGATTTTGCCTGTGCGTTTGATGCAAAAGCTACTCTTGTTAGTTGTTTCTGCATAGCTCTAGTAAGATCATGCCGATCACCCGTGAGCTTTGTGATAAAGGCAAAATATCATTGGAAAAATATCTTTCTACTGCGAAGTGCAAGGCAACTGATCTGTCATCTGCGAAATTTAGTCACGGGGACCGACGCCTGTGAACTCGACAGTATCATTTACACTGTTATTAATCAGAGGGCTCTGTTCCAAGAGTAGGCTACTTGGAGCTAAATTACACTGACAACGCACAGTGATATGATTAGAGGTGACTAGCATCACCATCGGACGCTTTAGGGCATAATCGGTGAATACTGTATGCAACGATTGTAATTATTATGTGCAATAAAATGCACAAAAATAATGAGAATGTTGGCATGAAAAAACATCTCTATAAAATTGTATTCAACCATGAGTATAGAACTTAGCTAAATTTTAAAAATAGTTCAGAAATCATAAACAAGGAAATTTACAATATCGCAATACTGCAACATTTGAAAAGAACCGTTACATCATCTTATGATTACTCATGCAATAATCAGATGCAATGTTTGCAATAAAATTGAAATGCCACACCTGAAAAAGAAAATGTGCAGCAATTGACAATCCTGGTACATTTTTGGGAAGGCACATCGCAGCATAACAAAATGCTTCTTGCAACAATGAAGAAAATGCGCCACAACAAATTCCAAATCATATGCAACAAGTCAGAAAGGAAGGAGGCGACATGTAAACAACAACTATTGCAATGAGAAAAAAAATCCACATCAAGAATCTACTACTTCAACATCCAAAAAATATAGCACCAACATTTCAAATCACTTGTTACAACAAAAATCCCCATTGCTACAACGACGGATGACACTAATCGACCTTTAGCCTCGGATGTCAGCGGCGGCACGCTTGGGCAGACACTAGGCGTTGTCGCCTAGCGCATGTAGTTGCAACAAAAATGATAGGTGCCACGGAGCCATCGACTTTCGGATGCTCTGGCGCCGCCGCCGGCGGCTGGCGCGGGAGGCTGTAGGCGCGGCTCAGGGCGCCGTCGGCATGTGGCGAGAGGCGGGTGCGAGGCGAGGCGGCAGGCGGCGGAGTCAAGGAGGCCATGGCGATGGGTGGATGAATGTATATGGCCTCGAGAGAGATGAGAGAACAAACGCGAATGAGTAAGGGAGAGAGGAGAGAGAGGAGGCGTGGGAGCCGATAATGAGTGAGGCGTCCGATGGTTGCTCTCGGATTGGACGTCTTCACCTTATCAATATCCATATGATTATGGTGGAACAAGTATGATTCGGTAGGTTGTCGGCATCTAAAGTATCGAGCTCCATCAGGTCACTTCAATTAGGGGTGCAATCAGAGCAGATACGGATGGATATTACTCATTCTGTATCTTATTCTATATTTTTTCTCGGAATCAGAGTCAGACACGAACAGTGTCGAATACGGATAGTCTCAATAACTAGTTAGGGATACACAGAACGTTGGCCGGTAGAAAGTATGTAGCATCCCAATTTTTGATTTTTTTTTGAAATATTTTATTTAAAATAAATTTTTATCAATTTTTCATAATTTTTTAGAATTTAACAAAGCTTAAATATAATTATCATATATTAAAATAATTTAATATGAATAAATCAAACGTCCATTGTATTCAAAAGTATTTTTTTTATAAATTTTCTGGAACTTTTCCGAGTACATTTGCTATTTTTCTTGGCTTATTTGAATATCCTGTATTTTCTAAAATAAATAAATAATAAATACTTAAAATCCTCGTGGGCAGATTTCTCTCCAGCTCACTGGGCCTAGAGTTTACCGAATATCCAAAATAGTGTTTACCAGATACTATCCAATAAATTATCCGAATAGCTCTAAATTCGACGGATACCTCCTTCTCGAATTCGTTTCTGTATCCGACAAAAACTATCCAGCTTTGAATCCGAAATCCGAGAAAAATCTCGAATATCTGGTTTCAGGCGAATAAGATTTGAATTTAATCGGACGGACGACCGAAAACTATCCGCTCCATTTGCACCTAACTTGGATGAACTTGCTGACAGCAGCATGGCATGGCTTCCAAAAGAGGCTGGAAAGCTTAAAAAAAAATGTTTTGGTTAATCTTTGAGTGATAGATACCTATGCCTACCTCCGTTAACTTCACACTGATGATCTTTGAGCTTTTGCTTGTGAGGACAAAGGCAAAAGCCCATAGCCCATACCGTGTGTCGAGTGTTTGCCTGATTTGCTCGCTTTTTATTTGATTTACCGAAACTAGTCCATTATTATCTATCAAAATAGTAAAAATAGCACCACAGTTGGTACCTATCGTCCTCCTCAACTGCAGTCGCACCGGGTTAAATGGGTCCACAGAGAGCACCTGCAGTGAATCATGTGTGTGGTATATACCAACCACGGTTCGAGAGCGTGGTAGGAACACTTATCACCTGACTAACCTACAATGATGTTAATTTTAGCAGTTCGGATGCAAAGAAGCTAGATTTGATGTTTCATTCAAAAAGTGGTGAATGAGAAAAACTTACTGTGTCCCCTGGTTGTCCCTGTCAGGGATCGATTCCCTTTAAGCGAAGGAAGGCACGGCGGCCGCACCGTGTGACTGTTACTAAAGGCAGGCACGACACAACATTGTACCATTGGGAAATTTGATTCACAGGTGTGGCGAAGCTATCTTCTTTCTAGCGACAACAAAATATCACATGACACTTGACTTGAAACGCAGTATAATCTATGGCAAATCACGGCAACTACCTAAGAAGTTGTGGCACGGCTAAAGATCAGGTGTGACAACGTTGGGTAGCGAACCAAAGACCCCGGTACTATTTCCTGTGACAGATTGCCATGGTTAACCGCTGTTAGGTTTGGTGATGCTGATGCTGTGACGCAGAAGCCAGAAGGCAAGGCAGGAGCCACGACGAAATAAAAGGGCAAGATAAACCGTGTTGGCCGCAACTGCAAGCCCACATGCAGTGCCCCGAACGATAGGAAAGGCGTTTCTGAATTTAAGGAGATAAAATTGCTTTGTTAGGAAGCCACGGGAGAACAGTGAACTTGTTCAGGATGCCTTGTGGCTTCCAAGCAGCTTCGCAAGTTGCACATAATTGTCTAATCTACAAGTTGCAATCTCATCACCAAAAAGCCAACCCAGAAAGGTGTCAACACATGTTGCGTCATCGAACACGCGTTAGCAGCGCCCATAAACAAACGAAAATGGCGCCATCGTAGCGTCCCAGTGCACAAGAACATAGCTGGCTTGTATACCTCTATCTCCAAATTTTTCTTAATATATAAAAAAATCTATACATGCTCTGTTTCCTCTTGTAACCATGCCCTTTATTCTCTCTATGCACTGCGTACTGCCGACTAGTATGATACAAACTAAAAAAAACAGATATCATGGTTGACGATATATAATAATTCTTAATTAATTAAATTATTTATCTGTAATATAATATTTTTATACAATCTCCAAAGTTACTCCTCGTTATCAATAATAAAAGAGATTATAAATATTCAGTGGGCGTAAGCTATTCTACGATCACTCTTTATGGTCATAGGTTATCATACGACCACCTACTGGTCGTAAGTTCTTCCACGACTACCTACTGATCGTAAGTTCTACTACATCACCTTATGGTCGCAAATCTTACTACGATCAGGTTAATCACGATCACCATATGGTCATAAAGACCATAGATATGTGGATCCAATCGACTATGGATCTTATACGCCGTGTTTAATTACACGTAGTAGTTAATATATGCATTTATTCTCTGGTATAACTACACGTATTAATCTTTTGTCTCTGGCATAACTGTAAGGCAAGCGTGGGGGGTTTTGTCTTTCTGACAATAACTACTATCAACGTGCGTTATTCTTCAACCGTTTAGACGCCTCTTGGTATGGACAACTGTCACTCCTTTGGACGCTATATAAAGTATAACGTCGATGGACAAAGAAGGAGCAACACAAGCAACATAAATCATTAGCTCTTGTCTTTGGTAAATTCTCTCTTGTTGTAAACACAATCAATATATGAACATAGGACTATAGTTGTTATTCTCTCATAGAAGGTACAAACCTGCCTAAATCCTGTGTAGTCTCGAGCAAGGAGGATCTCTTTTAGTATTCACTTCATAAGTTTGATATTAAAACATCGACAATGGTGTATAAAAGCTGAAAACTTGGCCAAATTAACGCGAAAAGGGACAGAGGAAAGTGAAACTATGAACTGACCAAAATGAAATCGTCCTAGATAGTTTTCAAGTGATTTATGAAGTCTTTTAATTAACCATGAAACGATCGGTTGCTTCCTAAAATTGTTCAATTTGATTGGTGTAAATTGTGCGCCACATCAGCTGTAAGTGGTGTGCAATACCGCCCTCTTTCATACTCGGGCATGAACCATGGTTCTGTGTGCTCGGTATGGACCGTCTCAGGGCTATTCCCGTATGATCAGCATCGAGAAGCTGGTTAGCACTTAGCACTAGCGTCGATTAAAAAAAACTTGGTGATTAACTGGGCAATATAATATGTAACTATGTATGCATTAGAGCAGAGACCGGAGTTAGGTCGCATGATGACCTGGGACGCAAAGTGTCAGAAGTGCTGGCACTTTCGTAACTTCTATCGGAAAAGGGATAGGGATTCAGGACCAGCTCGATCCATTGTATGGAGTTGTTAAATATTTTTTGACGCGAGTACTAGACTAGAATAGTTAGCATTAACACTCCAAATCCAATGGCAGGAAGCTAACTTTAAGCACCGTATGTGATTAAGCAAACATCCACTTGGTAATACAGCTTTCTGGGAAGACCGGCGGCCGTGCAAGGCTTCGGTATCGGCGCATCGCATGATCATTCCCAGTGCGCAAGAGACGGGAATCTCGGAGGTGCCCGGCCGGCGCGGCTGAAGGCGCGCCGCGCGAAAGGGCGGAACTGGGGAGGGGAGGAAGGAGGAGGTCGTAGTCCGGATTCTTTGCCCAATCAATGTTTTGAGTCGTGTGGAAAATACTGTAGTGCCTGATGGTACGTGAAGACAACGCTTTAATACTACTGTAGATTCTCTGTGTTTTTTTTTCCCTTCTATTCAACGTAGAGCATCAGTTTCCGTACCGGTGATACCACGCACTAGTGCAGCCGCAACCGTGGGAAACTGTAGACTGACTGATGATACAGCGCGTCGGCTGACCCTTGGGTGAGTCTGTGTCGTCGTCCCAGTAGTGGTGGGCATTGGACCGTCTCGGTACGGATCTATCGTGCTTCGGACCGCGTTGTATCGTAGCAGTTCGGCCCGATCACCTCACCGTGTTGTACTGTGTCGGCCCGCCCCACCTCTGGTCAGGTCCAGACACGGTCTAAAGCTCGTCGTGTTAGGACCGTGTCGTGTCGGCCCACCTCACCTCTGGTCAGGTCCAGACATAGCCTAAAGCTCGTCGTGTTAGGATCGTGCCGTGTCGGCCCAAGCCCAGCCCTAAGTAACTATAGACGCCCGGAAAGATAACAGCCGTCGCCGCCGCCCAGGAAGACAAAGACACCCGTGCCATCTATGCCTGCTCCACCTCGCCATAGCCTCCTCCTCCTCCTGGACGCCGATGAAGAACTCCGCCCACCTCGACCGCGTTGCGTGCTTGCGAAGGGGGTGAGAATGACGGTGATGTGGAGGTGGCTGGAGGGAGGGTAGAGGGCAGCGGCGCTTGGAGAGAGAGAGAGAGGGTGGCGACATGTGGGAGGGAGGGGGAGGGAGGGTGCGACCAGCGGTGCGTGGGAAAGGAGAGGAATGGAGGGCGGTGATCAGCGGCGTGCGGGGAGGGAGGCGGCTAGAGCTGGAGGGAGGGAATCAGGAAATGTGATTAGAGATTGGGAATTTGGGAGCCGGAGCTCGGGAGAAAGGGTTGGAGGAGGCAGGGGGTGTTGGGTTAGACCGGGTGGCAGAAAGTGGTGATTGGTTGGGCCAGGTCGGTATGGGGGTGATTGGGCCAGACCGAGGAGGGATTAGGCTAGAACGGAAAGGTTGGGCATATTTCGTGCCGGACGGCCCAAGCACAATCCAACTGGCCGTGTCGTGCCACCCAACGAACGGCATTCTCAGGCCCAGCCTGGCCCGCCATTCGTGTCGTGCCGACTCGACCCGCCACGTGTTGTACTGTGTTGTGTTTAGACTGTGCCGTACCGACTGACCTTCAGACAGGCCAAAAAAACACGGCCCAACTCCCAGCTCTGGGCCCTGAGTTTTGGAGTTGTGACTTGACTTTTCTTTCCTTTTCTTTTCCCGCACTTGCCTTGACGGCTTGGCGCATCGGCCCCTCGACCTCTCCAACTCCAGGCGGCCGGGCTCACCAGCACCCTCCTCTATATATAACCGCCACCACCGTACCTCCACGACCAACGTGACACTACACTAAAGTTCAAGTCTTTATTCATTTCTAAAAATCTCAAAGGTCCATGTGCACGTGTAAAACTGTTTAGTCCCACATGGAGAATTGAAGGGGAGTTACACCATTTTATAAGGTGGAATGTGCTAGCCCCCTTGTAGAATTGGAGAGCCAACACACGCGCGCTCGCTCGCTCGCTCGTCGTGCCGTGCTGTGCGCGCGCGTAGGCATGTCGGGCGCGAGCGCGTTTTTCTTTATCTATTCGAAAATCGAAACGCTCCGACTCGTAGCATTAACAAACGGCTGGTAGTAATGGTCCAGTTACTAGTAAGTAACACTAATTGATGGCGATCGTTTCCTTAGTAACTCCTGGTCTCTTTGTTTTTTGCTATTAAAACTGGTTCTTCTCCGGTTTGCTCCACTGGATCTGGACAAAACCCAAGAGTTTGTTGCTGGATCCGCGATCTCCATCTCGGCGAGGCGCGTATACGATCGAATCGGGAGAAGCAGGCCTCCGAACCCTCGTCCTTGAAGGCTTGCATGAGCAAGGACGAATAATGTTTTTGGAGAGCGTTCGCGCGACTGCTCGCTGCTTCCTCTTCATTCGTTTCTCTGTTAGTTCTACATCAATTGCCCGACTACTATATCATGACGAACACCGACCTCACCAAAACTCTTTCTGCTTCTTCCACTCGATCTGGGAATGTCTATCTCATGCTTGTTATTTTTGTTATCTTTATTATCTGTTGTTGCTTTGAACACTGAGATAGAAATGCTAGTTTCCGTACTTCTAGAAATTCGTATAACTATAATGTTCTTGGTTACCTGTTTTATGAAAAAGACAAAAGTTCTTTCCATAATTCGTCTAGCATATTTCTGGATTAAAGTAATTAAAAATTACTCATATATTTATCATTTACTACTCCAAGCTAGAAAGGAACTGACCCAAGGGCAAGGCAAAACAACAAGAAGAGAGAGCTAAGATGTGCGCCGGTGCGATCCTTGCCGAGCTCATGCCGACCAGCAAGGCGGCCAAGAGGCGGTAGAGGGGAGGCCCCGCGGCCGACAACTTCGAGGCCACCTTCGAGCGGTTCGACCAGGACTCCGAGGAGGAAGATGACGAGGTGCTCGAGCGCAGTGCGTTCGAGTTTAGCGTAACGGAACAGAGAAGCATGAGCAGAGTGCGGACGCCACCACGGAGGAAGCCGACACCACGTTCGAGGCGTCTGGCGCCGCCACAGGGCAAGTGGTGGCCGAGATCCGCGATCCCGTCAAGGGCGTCCCGTCTGGTCGGCCCCTTCCCCAGCGCCGAGGCCACCGCAATAGCCTACGACGCCGCCGCCCGTGACCTCCGCGGGGCCGGCGCCTGGCTCAACTTGCCCATACAAGGTTTTAGATAGCTTAAACACGTGGTTTGGGAATTTATGATTTTCAAAACCAAGGGGTTGCCTGACATATACCTCTTCTTCTATGAAACCATTAAGGAAAGCACTCTTGACATCCATTTGAAAAAGCTTAAAACTCTTAGATGCCGCGAAAGCTAGCAGAATGCGAATGGCTTCTAATATAGCTACAGGAGCAAAGGTCTCTTCAAAGTCTAAGCCTTCTACCTAGAAAAAACCTTGAGCTACAAGTCTAGCCTTGTTGTTAACTACCAACCCATCTTCACTTTGTTTATTCTTGAAAATTCATTTTGTTCCAATTATATTGTTATTTGGTGGAGGTTCAACTAAGGTCCAAACTTGGTTTCTTTCAAAATTTCCAAACTCTTCATGTATGGCATTGACCCAAGAGGAATAATATAAAGCATGGGTGACATCTCGGGGTTCAAAAGACGCAACAAAAGTAGAATGTGCATGAGAATCTAGAGAGATAAACCTGGAGCGAGTAGCTCACTCATGAAGATCCCCAATCATCTGGTCAGGTGGGTGTCGTCGCTGAATATGAAGAGGAGGTCCTGGTGCAGATGTGGCCTCTACCTCATGGGCTGTGGAGGTAGGAGCAGAACCACTCGAAGCGTCGGTGAAGGTAGCAAGAGACTGCTCTCCTGGAGCTGGAGAAGTAAAAGCAAGCTTTCCAACCATCTTAGTAGTTCCTAGAGGATGGATTGAGTCCTCATCCTCAGAGTCGTCGTCGATGAAAATACTTTCTCGATCACCAATGACCTGTGTACCTGCACCATCGAGTCTAGTACCAGGACTAGCCTCATCAAAAGTGACTTCACAAGTCTCAACAAATTTGTTAGTATTCAAATTAAATACACGATAGCCACGAGAATGAGCAGGATATCCAAGAAATATGCCGTCATAACATCTCGATTCAAATTTATCCAAGTTGCCATGTTTAAGAATAAAGCACTTACAACCGAAAATCTTGAAATGAGAGAGTTTAGGCCTATGACCAAATCTAAGCTCAAAAGAAGTCTTGTCTATGACAGATCTCAAGAACACCCTATTTGACACATAACAAGCAGTAGAGATCACCTCAGCCCACAACCTCCTAGGAGTGCTATGCTCATCCAGTATGGTCCTAGCCATCTCTACAAGGGTCATGTTCTTCCTCTCAACAACCCCATTCTGCTGAGGAACTCTAGGAGACGAAAACTGGTGCTCCAGTCCCTTCTCAGTGCAGGGTGGAAAAGGAAGAATTATTGAATTCTGTTCCATTGTCACTCTTAATGGTTCTCAAAGCTCCAGGGAGGTCAACAGCTAGTCTAAAGGCCAATTCTCTAAAGCAACCAAAAGCCTCATCCTTAAAAACCAGAAAAATATACTCATGAATACCTGAAGAAGTCATCCACAATGACAAGCACATACCACTTCCCTCCTGCAGACTGGACTCTAGAAGGACCAACTGTTTATAAGTGCAAGAGCTGACCAGGTCCATCGGTCATCACTAAAGAGATAGGAGGATGAGAAGCACAAACCATCTTACCATGTCTACAGAGTAAGCACACTAGGTCTCTAACATTCTTAAGCAAAGGCAAGCCTCTAATCAAGTTCTTGCTACTGACCCTGGTCAAATGGTCGAAACCAATGTGACCAAGCCTGCGATGCCACAACACTAGGTCATGAGAGTCAGAAGCCACAAGACACCTAGGGCTGGAAGAAGAAGAGATACTAAAATTAGCACTAAAGATCCTCTCAAACCTAGTTATCACAAAGACAAGCTTACCCGAGGAGTCTATAACTCTACACTCACTACTCTTGAACCTCACTTCTAGGCCCTCATCAAGAAGTTGAGAGACATATAGCAGATTATACCTCAGTTTACTTACCAAAGCGACGTCCTTAAGCATGAAGTTGTTGTTGACGCACACTATGCCCTTTGCTGTCACGGTCCTAGTAGAAGCATCCCCAAATGTGATCAACTTATTGCCGGATGCACGTGTGAGGGAGGAGAACCATCTAGAATCTCCAGTCATGTATCGAGAACATCCAGAGTCAACAAGCCATATATCCTCCTTCCTCGCACGATGGACCTACATGGCATAAGCAGGGAACATCTGTACCTCAGTACTGGGGTTAGTGATGATAAAAGACTTGGGAATCCAGTACTGAGCCACACGATGCTTAGAAACAGTAGTAGAAGTAGCAATAACATGGTTAGAGGGACAATCATATGAATGCACACGATAAACACCTAGACCTCTCCGAATCGACCTACCAGAAGGTCGGTACTCCCCCTGTGTAGATGATACCTAAGGTCTATCCTCATGATATCCTAACCCAAAATACTGCCTCGAGTCATCAAAAGAGTCGAAGAAGCCTTCTACAAACCTAGGCCTATGTCTAGTAGGAAAGACATACTGCCTTGCTCTAGAGACACTCGCAGGTGAAGAAACTCCTCTAATGGTTCTCAAAGCCCGCATTCTCTCTTTCCTCTCACTCTTAGCTCTACGGAAGCAGAACTCAACTATGTGGTCATCCTTCTGGCAGAAGATGCAATAATACTTGACCTTTTGAGATGTCTGATCTGTTGAATTAGAAACATCTATCTTGCTTGAAGGGGTTTGAGCAAAACCTGCAGATCTAAAGCTTACCTTGAATTGCTCAGGGGGTTCTACCTCAAACTTGCCACTCTCAACAACTCTCACAACCTTAGGTGGATGGTTCTTGGAATTCTTTAGGGAATTAAATCCTAGGCCACTCTTCTTCACACTCACCTTAGATTGATCGAGGATCTTGTTAAGGTTCTTCTTCCCACTAGAAAATCTCTCAAGAGTCTTCTTGAGGTAGTCATTTTCTTTGGCTAGTTCCTTGCATGAGACACACTTATTTGACTTGATTGCCCTAGCATGCCTTTCTTTATAAAGAGCAACCTCAACCTTTAAAGCTTCACAAGACACACAAGAGGCTTTCTCAATCCTACTTACTTGCTCTTTGAACTTGACCCTAAATGCATCTTGTATCTCATCTAGATTTTGCCCAACCTCAATACAAAAGACACAAGAATTATAATCAACTACTTTCTTGGATGAAGTCGAGGACATGGATTGTTCAATTTTAGATTTCTCCTCTAGAATCTTGTTTAGATAATCATTCTCAATTGTGAGTTTATGACAGTTTTCACATGAAGCAGTCTTAGAATAAAGAACCATTTCAGTCATTTCCTTCATTTTAATCTTACTATCCTCACAATGAGAGCAAATGCGACTAGCATTGAATTTCAGCAATTCCTTAGTAGCACTATCCAATTTCAATTCGTGCAATGCACAATTTGAGCAAGGTGAAGGAATAGCATCTACTAGAGTCACATCTAGAGCAATAACATCCAAGCAAACATGATTAGGACAGGATTTAAGAGATTCTAGTTCATCTATAGCATCTTTAAATTGATTAGCAATGTAGGAATGAGCATTTTGTCAATCATGATATCTTGTCTCTTAATCATTTTAGTTTGCTTAGTCAAGTTTCGTTTAGCGAACCAAAGCACGCTTTCATCTCAATGAGTGAGGGCATCATCGTCGTTGGAGGAGTCGACGTCGTGGCTGTCCTTGGCCATAAAGCACATGCCGGTGAAGTCTTGGGCCTTCTTCTTGCCATGAGAGTCATCCTCGTCGTCCTCTGTCCCCGAATCCACATCGCTCATTCCTTCAGCTTTGGGGCAACACACTCAAAGCACGTAACAAGACCACTTCTCATCTTGTTTCTCACTTTGTTGTAGACTCTAGAGAATTTTGTGGTTAGTAGAACTAAGTCATCCTTAGGTATCCTCTCCAGCTACTCATCGCTCAAAGAATACAATGCGGACAAAGAAAATCCAGAAGTGCCAGAGTCCAAAGAATCAGAAGAGCTATTCTTAGAAGGGTCAACCACTAGAGCCATCGACTCTGTCTTGGGGAGACGTGAGATAAAATCAATCTCATGCATCTTTAACCTCGAGTAGAGCTTATCCATGGTAAGCTCACTCATGACAGTGTTATTATTGGTGAAAGTGATCTTCATCCCCCAAACTCTCACATCAAGAGCACCCAAGAGCTGGCGTGCATTTTCAGACTCAGTAAACACAAGATCCACACCACGCAAATCATGAATGATTTTGAAAAATCTTCTCCACGACTCATCCAAGGATTCACCGGGCCTTTGTTCGATCTTTGAGTATTATTTCTTAAGTTGGTTCAGTCTCACTTGCTTAATTGCGGTAGAGCCCTCATGGTAGTCAGCGAGGATCTTCCAGATCTCGTGAGCAGACCTCAACGTCATTGGCCGGCACTACATAAGGATTTTTGACCTTATGCCAAATTGTGTGCCCTTGAGCCTCGATGTTGGCATGCATCCGAGCCTTCCAGTAAGAAAAATCGACTCCATCAAAACATGTGGTGTGGTGGAATACTTGTCAGACGCCATAGCTCCTTAGATCTGTTAATATCAATGATACGAGCTAACCGGGCTCTGATACCAATTGTAGGATCGAAAAGGCGACTAGAGGGGGTGAATAGGAGCTCAAATACTTTTTCGCTTAAGAGATTAGATTCAACACGAATCTCACTCCAATAGCCATGAGAGCTATGAAGATCAATAGATAAGCACAGCGGAAGACTTACTTTGAATCTACTCCAACCCCTCAAAGCAAAAAAACAGAAATCACATAGTTGTGCTGAATAATCAGGACAATCGAAACTACCGCAGGCAAAAAGGCGGGACTACCTATAATCGGAACTACCGCAGGATAAGGGCGGAACTACCTTTTATCCTGGAGCAGCTCGACAACGAAAACCAAAATTGGCACAACTTTTGATCCGTTTGGCCAAACTCAATGAAACTTGAAACAAAGCTTCACTATAAGGTTAAGAACCTATTCCAATCAAAGATTAAGCAGATCCATGACAAAGTTTAACATTTTTCAATTTGAACGAAGTTTGGTTCAAAACTGAGTAAAAAGGCAAAACATGATCTAAATCTTGCTCATGGGTAAAGAATGACCAAGATGATCTTAGATGCACTCCCACATGTCACTGCAACCTAGATCACCACAAAAACTCGGGGGAAAACCAACAAGACTCCAAAATCACAAAATCATCAAAGAGAACAAGAACATGAACAAACTCATGTTAGGGAACCTTGCTTGGATTGATTCATGATCAAGTGATGTTTACAGCCTCTCCATCCTGGAGGACACAACTCAAGCAAAGAGCATACAATCACTTCAACTCTAGAACCCTAGACTCTCCCTTTCCTCTCCTAGGTCTAACAACACAAGTTAGGGTTTTGCATGTATGAGATTTGGGGGCTGCATGACAGCACCCTCTACTATTTATAGGGAGGCCTAGCTTCTAGAAGATAATACCCATTAGGCACCCGTTAAGCCCACTCACAAACGGGTTTAACTCACGCACGCATTTTAAAGCGTTGTCTTCATCACTTCTTGACCTAAACCACTTTTCATTGCGTCGTCTTGCGCCGTGGTTTAGCCAAGAGGTTACCAAGGAGGTATTTGGTGAAATTACCAAAATACCCCTTCTCGATCCTTCTCCGCAGACCGAGTCCAATCTTGGTGAAGCAAACGCCTGCTTCGCCACGTGTAGGTTGATCTACGGCTCTAATTATGTCGGCAAGTCCCTCCCGTCCATCTCGCACCGGAACCTCTATGGCACTTGCATTGACCCCCGCGCCGCTTGATCCAAACCATCGCACCAAACTGCCCGTTCGGTCATCCTTGTCCATTCTGCGCCATACTTGAGTCCAATGACTTCACTGGCATCCTCGATCGCTCTGAATCTCAGCTCTCCAAGCTTAGTCCCGATCATCCTCATCGTTGACCACCAAGCGTCTTGCATAACAATAGACAAGAAAATCGATTTCGGGAACAAATTCTTCACAACTTGACCAACGTTAGTCAAAACATGTATTATGCAACACATATACACTGAATCCATGATATTGACCTAACCCAAATACAAAAAATCTAATTTGGCCGAATTTGAATCACAATCGGAACTACCGCCAAGTAAAAACCAGAATTACCGGACTTGCGGTAATACCGCTCCCAAAACTGCAGTCGTACCGATTCTCGGAGAAACACAAACAAACCCACAAAATTCGTTCTCGGAAAATATATTCTGCCAAAACCGGTACTACCGCCATGAAGAAGTACCGCCAAGTAGAAAACGGAACTTCCGATTTTCCTAACAATTGCGGTAGTACCGCGCCTTGCATGCCGGAACTACCGATTATCCTGACACTTGCTGAAAACAAGAACTTTCAAAGCAAATTGTAATTGCCACATCATCTTAAGATCGTGAGCATATCCCCATGATATCCCAACCTCGTTCAGGACAGCATGTGCTATTAGCTAGGCGCCTAGGGTTTTCCCTCGTTCATGTAAAAATGGATTAGTTTTGGGCTCCTTGTGTTCCACTTCGTTGAACTAAAACCCTACCGTTGCCATAAAGCAGGCCTGCTAGTCTGTGTGATCCTATCATTCTGCGGAGTTGATATGAAATTTTCACGTCTGTATTGTTTGCATCTTCAGTCCAGATGTAGCCAGTTAATTTCTGAACGCTAACATATAAACTGAAATTTTCCCCGTTTCTCGCTGATGGTTACTACCTTGTCTATGTAGATTTACATCACCCATCCTAACATGCCCCTTCTTGATACGTGAAGAAATCGCCTTTACATCTCTGTGCATGAAAACCATGATCTCAGTAACTAATTTTGTCACAGTTTGCCCTGCCTGTTCTGTTGGAAGTTACGCTCATCTTTGGTTGGTCTTCAGCTTAAAAGTTAGAAGGCTGCTCAATTTGCTGATAGCTCAAATCACTCAGCACAGCAGTAGGCTTCTTGACTGAAACTTCTTGTTGATTGTGTTGAAACTAACTACTACTACCTTGCTGGAAGAGCAACACAATCTAGATGCCCAGTTCGAGCAACCGAATCAAGGTCAAAGGGGAATTTCTACCGTAACGTCTCAGACAAGACTAGATTGCATACGTTCGCGTTCCATCCATCCATCTAAGGCGGAATCGTTCCAGAACTCTTCTAAGCAGACATGGAAAAGTTCCCTTCGCCTTGTGAGAATTGCTCCTCTTGCTCATTGCCATTCTTCAAGGAGAGGAACAGCATGGTAGCACTATGCGCTTACTGCATCACGCCACTTTAAAACTGATTAATTTATCCAAGGAGAGGAACATATCTCAACACGGGGGCCAAAAAAAAAGCAGAAATCATCTCTCTTTCTCTCTCTCCAAAAAGGAGTGAAAAGTTTACATTTTTTCAGAAACACAATCAAATGGTAATAGTCATTCGATTATAAAGTGAAATCCTCCTTTCTCGCTCCCCCTTTTGGGCAGGAGAGGGGAGCGTGTTGGCCACAAGCTCGGCTGACGCGTGTGCTGTACACTTGTACTACTGCCGATTCCTGACGAGGTAGTTGATGACAAGTACAACGTTCAAGTTCTTTTTCCCAACGCAAGTTGGACTACAAGTTGCGTAGCCAGAAACAAAAGAAAAGGGCAAAAAAATTAGCAAGTTGGATCTATGGCTGCGCCATGGAGTCACGGGATGCTTCTCTCGCCAAGATGTGACGGGTGCCCAACACCTTGTTAGTCTTATCTTATCCGTCCCTTGACTCTGCTCCAATCATCTCTTGCCCTTTCTGCCTGCATTGAAGTATGGTTAATATAATATTGTTATTGCAGTGTGGTTATCTCGCAAAAATAAAAAGAAAGAAAACATTGATCCGTAACACTGTGGCTCAAGAAATCCACACCTGATCGTCTGTAACAGAACCTTTTTTTTTTGCCGCGGTTTTATGGTGCGTTATAGTGCACCGGTTGTTACATGAAAATATATCAAGAGCTATTGTTTTCATTTTTTTTCTTTTGTTGCATTTACATGCAATGCGCAGACATTTCACTTTCGACATTATTTTCCGAGTAAGCTGCTTTAGACTTTTCTTATTTATCATGATTACCATGAGACCAAAGATAGATTTTTAAAAGACAGACAGCCATACCGCCATTTCAAATACTAAGGATGCGGCTATAGTGGTTGTTTTGATTTGATGAATAGCAAGGTTATGCGTATGATGTAACACGCGAGCGCATGTGCGCATACGCCAAAAAAATTGTCAAACAAGTCAAATATAAAATGATAGATGGAATTTATCTACTATATCTAATGACATGAATATATGTGGTAATCTTGATTAAGCTGCTCTCTTTTTCGAGCTAGTGAGGTGGCAATACAAGTTTTCAACATCCCAAATGCACGGTGACGGCTGTGGCTGTGGCTATAGCTGTTTTCATATATAGAAGGATTGCGGATATAATCTCTTGTAGTCTCTTAAGCTCTCCCATCTCATGCACTCTCGAAACACCTATTAATTGGCTATAAAATCGCACAAGAAACTGTTTACATAAGTAGTAATGTATTTTTTTTTATGAAATCATGTAAAGTTTGTTAGGTCTTTTTGGACGCCCTTTTTTTAGAGAGTAAATTATAATGATGCCAGCATAATTTCCTTAATATTCGATGGAACGAAATGATCCTAAATTTATGGTACGTAGTACTACTATTTGTTTATGTTATTTCCCAAGAGCAGTCTACTTTATTAATTATACCTAGCTTTTGCCCAAGTATAAGTGGAATGTGTTGGCCACAAGCCCATAGAACTTGGGTTTATTTAGCTTTTTTTTTTATTGAGATAGCAAAATTAGTGTCTCCACAACTAAAATGATAAAAATAGCATCTTTACTTTAACCAAATTGTCTCAGAAGCCACGTGATGCGATCCCAAACTGTGGCAGGTGACGTGTTGCACTCCCAGATCACGGCATGTGGTCTGCCGCGCACATAGTCAGCGGCAGGATGGCATGCCAGCGTGGCAGGTAGCCTGTGCACGTTCCTACAACGGACTGAGAGCTTGGAAGGTCGTCTGCCGTGGTCTGGAATCATGGCACGTGGCTTCCGCGATAATTTAGCGCGGTAGAGATATCATTTTTGTCATTTCAGTCATATAGGCTAATTTTACTATTGCAAATAAAAACATGAGGTGCCATTTTTGTCATTTCAGGCTTAGAAACTAATTTTACTATTGCAAATAAAAACATGTTATTTTAGTGCAAGACTTCGAGCCATGCCTAAAGTACAAAATGCATTGCGAAGGGAACTTTTTATTATTAATTAACCCTTTTTTAAATTTTATTTTAAAGTTAACTCCATGTGAACTTTATTTCTAATTCTGATCTTTTTGGTCACACCACACCCGTGGTGTGATAAAATAACATTATCACGTCATATGATAAGTCCGCTAAAATAGCACTTTGTGTTACGCCACTGGTGGTGATGTGATCAAACAACACTGTCATGCCACGGGTGGTGGCGTGACAAGATTTTACCCAGATACGGGCTGGAGTGATCGTGGCGTGACCAAATAGGTTAGAATTGGAAATAAAGTTCGCGGGTGATAACTTTAAAATAAAATTTAAAAAAATTAATTAATAAAAAAAATTCTTACCAAGGAGACATGCTTAAAGAAAAGGCGTTAGGTGGAACGGTGGATAACATTGCTGTTTAGCTAGCCCATGTGTCTGTTCTAATCCCTTTAGCTGTCGTTGATCTGTCTTAGCTACCTTAAACTAAGTTCTTGGTGTTATACCGTTATGATAATTGCTATTTCACACAGCGTGACATCATTGCTTAAGTTGATACTTGAGCTCCTTTGTGGAACGAAATTTAATGGCCGGCCTAAGGTAAGTAGCTACCCTCTAAAATGGCCACTACTACACAAAGGGTCATCACAGACGGTTCGGAACCGTCATCACAGACGGTTTTTGAACCGTCGCATTTTATCTGTGATAACGGCGGTTATCACAGACGGTTTTCAACCGCCTGCGTGATACGAGGTATCACAGACGGTTTTAATAGAACCGCTCGTGATACTTACGTATCACGACGGTTCTTGGTTTAAACCGTGCGTGATACGAAGTATCACGAGCGGTTTTTAATATAACCGTGCGTGATACTTACGTATCACGACGGTTTGATCTCGAAACCGTGCGTGATACGAAGTATCACGACGGTTTTTAATAGAACCGTGCGTGATATTACGTATCCTGACGGTTTGAGCTCGAACCGCTCTGTGAGGCTTGCATATCACGAGCGGTTCTTGGTTTAAACCGTCGTGATATGTCCTTCCACTAACCGATTTTGTCGTATTTTACTAGCCTCGGGAATTGCTAGCCATGCCCTCAAAACAAACAAGCGAAACATACATCACAGTTATTGTTGACAATCGAAAGTGTTCATTTAACTCAAAATCAATTAAAAAGAATGTTTGAAGTATTGTCGCTAGAGTTACAAATTGAATTACAACTAGTCAAAGTGAGTTACAATATTGAATCAATTACAACTAGTCGACGACGTGAAACTCTCCGTCGGGGTTAACGATTTCCGACTTGATGAAGCCATGAGCAACCCTCGAACATGTGTGACCTCGTTCTTCCGGAGTGCTTTTAATCATGCGTTGAAGTCCTGTCGCTAGCAAGAGTAAAGTAGTAAGAATATATATTTAAATTTATAATTAGAAAATAACTATAGCGAGATTGACCTACACGGGATCGTGTATTGTGGAATTAATCAATAGCCGCATATGATGGCATACGTAGAATGCGCATAGGTGATCTTGTTTTTCTTTGGCGACCTTTGCAAAAATGGGTATACATATATAGGTGCATCGATTCGAGACGCAATATTTACGAGTATGATATATTATTATTGTGTTGTATCGCGTCTGGAAATCGCATCTTGTGGGTTAGTGTGGCGTCCGTTCCCTTGTATAAACCTCCTCAACAACATAGCCGATGAACGCCTCTACATGATTCCAAAAGTTATCCTCGTCCATTTCAAATGAAGGAAGACTACAATACAATTATGTGCGGAGGAAATGATCGTACCTTTCGAGTATTACTTTAAGAAGGGTGAAGTCATGGTTTTTGTTGAGTAGAGAATCAAGGTACAATACCATGTTCCTCTTTGGCACAATAATCACAAGAATCCATGGAACCTACTCATGTATGTCGCTATAGTCATAAACCTATATATGTTCAAGCGAATTTTGTGTAGCAAGTAGTGAAGCACTTACTTACGGTTGTGCGGCACCATTATGTACTCCTTGCCGTCTGAGCAAGCAATCCCATTTTATGTAATTCGCGACGTAGGATGCGTCTTGGTTTATTGTTTGCTCGAGATCACGTGCGGTCGAGGAAACCCACCGGTTCGTTGGTTCGACGGGCACATTTCATCATGTATCATGCGTAAGGAATGAGTTGTGATATTTATCGCTATCACGTGAGTGTAGAAATTGATTGTACACACTTACGATGTCCAACATCGTAGAAGTGGCGTCGAGGCGGTTAGGTTGTATAGGTCGAATAAGTCCTCGAAGCCCACGACGAAGTGGCCCGCCTCGTGATGAAAATGCTCGCTCCGTGTCGACGCGATTCGGTATGGCTCCTCCTCTTGGGTCTTGCGCATGTACCACTCATGCAAAGATTGACAAGCTAGTCCCGAGCCGGTTAGTTCTTTGTCGAGACCAGCGGATATCAAGGGAGTATTGCGGGCTTGGCGGCGCTTCAATCTTCTTCGATATCGATTTGCGTAACGGGGCGCTGCGATACGTCTTATCCGGAGATGACTCGGGGACCGATATGGTGACACGCTTGTCTTGTCCTTTGGCGTCTTCTCGTGAACCGATGAGGCGGGCTTACGCGAAGGTGGGCGGACTCATCGAGGTCCTATTGGAGAGGCGGCGGTCGTGGCGATCTCGCGTCAACTGCGAGGTCGAGGCGATGTCCTTCTTGGGCCATTTGGATAAAAGTGTGCGGCATCCCCTAGTGTTGTGATTTCTTCGTTCGGGAATTTCGGGGATGGCCATGAAATTGCCATGTACCATGTCCACTGCACCTGGCGTAACCTGCGCCACCGGGCACCGTCTTTGCCTTGCCTCTTCTGGTATGGATACACCATACCCCGCCCGACCTCAATAGCAATCGACCCAACCATCCTCACTTGGAGCTTGCGGCGTCGGCTCCTACAAAACGGTACACAATTAGCTAAGGCGTCCTATATGTCTATATTTGGAGCATTCGAGATGTACATTACCTCGATGGCGTCGATCGGTAATTGCACGTCGTCATGTCGAGAATTATGTGTGGGCGACGCTACTCGATGTTGAGGAGGACTTGCTCCCAAATTAACGAGGCGGCTTGCGCCTCATGAGTTCATTTACTTGGTTACGTAAACTTGTTATTTGTCCTTGAAATTTTTCAATAATGACATGTTCGGTAGAGCGTCGTCTTTGGTCCTTGGATCTCTTCCTACTCCTATATGTGGCGGAGTCGTGTGGAATCCATCCCTCCAAGGTACGTAAACCCCAACGCCTCGCGTTCGACCCGGTGCTCCTTGTTTCCCGGGGCGTAGATAGTACATCCTTCTCCTGTCCACTTCGAGGAACCTTGGGAAGATGCGAAGTCAATGCTTCTGCAAGAGGACATCATGTTATTATAGACACCATGAAGTTATGGACTTATTAACAACTAAGTGGTTCAACATATTTACGAGCGTTGGGACACCGCCTCGTCACTCTGCTGGTTTGCGAAAGAGATCTTGCCGAAGACGTGGTGATGCCCTCGCTCTTAACCGTGCTCGGCGCTTCGTCGAGATCCCAACAAGCGGTCGGGCATCGGTCTCGTCCTCGCCGCCCGCCGTGGCTTTACCGCGTACCAGCGGTGCCGAAGGTTTGTGGGGTGAGTGTTTTGGGCACGAGAGCTCAGGCGCCGCACTTTGCTCCTGAAATTCGGCCGTCGTCTTCATCCGCACGAAGGCCTCCCATGTATCCGCGACAAGAAAGGATACTTCGTGAAGGCGTCAGGCCGGTGTTCACAAACTGCGTGACAAGCGAGCTCTTGAAGGTCCTCCACGCGTGGCACATCACGGCGGCGCGTGCCATCGCACACGTGTCCGGTCTCGCCGGGGAAAGTGAGCGAGGCGGCTAAAGCTCGATCCTGGCCCGGTCTCTCTGTACATCCGTCGACACTTCGGGTTGGGGTGGTTATGGGGACCCGTTCCTTACAAGTACCCCGCAGACGGTCCGAATCTCGCACCGCTTTCTTGGGACTCGGTGGGATCCCGTCAGCGACCTCGTGATCGTCATGCGGCCCGAGGGCAATTTGGATATTCCTCGCCTTCTCGCTGCGTACCACCTTGATCGGAGATCCAGACGTATTTGGCGGCGTCGATGGCGGCGAAAGACGCCTCTCCGCCATCTCGCTTACTTGCTATCTATATAAGTTACATACGCAATTATTACATAGTATATAATATATGGAAATTGCACAAAAATATAAACAAATATAATCAACGTTTGCCATCTCGAGTAAAATAAAATAAATTGCCGTCGATGTACCATAAGAATCATCACGGTTCCCGTGTTTACCTGCAGTTAGTCGGCACCTAAGTATCGAGACTACCCACACGTATATCTATAGAGCCTTAACTACAAAACTCGGAGCCGATGAATGGCCCTTTCTATATCCCCCAACCCAATACAGAGGAGCATGCATGTCCATATATCTTGCTCGACCATCGAGCAGGTAATGCTTGTCAATGTCGTCAGAGGTAGTCTTTGAGAAGACTAGAAGCAAGGATACGTAAGGTAGAGGCAAATGAGATCCGGGCTTTCTAACCATAATACCAAGCTTTGACTGGCAGACCAACATACATAAATTAAGCCTGCATGGAACCCCTTCCCCGTCCGCCTCATACACCTCCTCACCTCCCTCCGCTCACCACCAATGCACGGACCCCTCCTCTAACCGCCTCCTCGCCTCCTCCGCTGTCTCCATGGGTCACCATCGAGATCTTGGACCAAGCAGAAGCTACACCTTATAGTCCATGGTTGATTTTGCTTGGAGGAAGAAAAAGGAAGAAGACAAGGCAGGTGAAATTACATGAAATTGCGCTCTCTAGCATCAATATTTTCCTCTAGAAAATATCTTTGGAAATTCATAACATAGGCTTTTTTCAGCTGCACATTCAGGTGTCTGTCCTTTTTACGCTGTGTAGATATACTACAGCAGTACGTTAATAAACATTATAGCAGTACTAGGAGGCCAATTCTCTATCTTGATTCCATTAATTTCCATAATTGTTTTTGTTATTGCAGGAAAGACCCAATGTATCAATCATTTCAAAGTAAACGACAGCTGGTACCTTGTTGATTTGCCTGGTTATGGGTACACTACTACTCTTAGCCCATTTTCAAAGTTATGGGTACACTACCCAATGTATCAATCATTTCAAAGTAAATTGTTTGATCGTTGAGCTTCACTCCTGTTTAGTTGCCATGAAACGTAACCATTTCTCTTCCTACACCTGTTTATCATTTTCAATGCTACATGGGAATTGATGCAATGGCATTACATGTTTTCTTGACATGTTACTATTCCATGACTTTGTGAATAAATATTCTTGGAATGGATAAACTAGCTTAACTGAACTCTGAAATAATGAAGCTACTTTTTTTTGAAGTATCGGCCAGTTAAGCAAGCGCCTCTTGGATAGCTTTTTTAGAACAAAGTCCAAGGCCCGCTTTATTCTGAGCCTATTAAGAAAGAGTTCCACATGGATAAGTTTTAGAGAGCATAGGCGATATTAGCGAGAAGCCGGAAGGAGATATGATTTGATTAAATCAAGGTTATTTTTTAGCGTAAGAAACAGGTTACTTTAACCTAGAGTTCGAGTCTTTGAGACATTGTGGTTCAAGATAATTTTAGGAACCAAATGGTTGCCAATTGTTACGAATTATGGTGACAAAAGAATTTGATGTTCGAGAGAAGAGCAAGCTACTCAATGAATCAATGCAATACCGAATTTGCATTTAATATTGATATTTCTTTTACTAAGACGCGCAAGAAATATATATATATATATATATACCAAGAATCAAGATCATTAAACTAAGAACGAAACTAAAAGAAATTATGTACGAAAGAACATTATGACTTAGCAACCTAGTTGGTGGCCTTCAATCTTTGAAATGTTATCCTAACACCTAACTATAAATATTAAGTCAAGACAATTTTATCTATTTTCACAACCATGATGCTCATAAAAGGAGAACCAATATAATTGATAAAATCCTAACAATATTCTTGGTGACTGAGTGTGTCTAACATGCATCAACTTACTTTCGTGAAGCATAAAGAATGTAAGTGACATAGCATTTAAGGATCAAGTTCGGATAGTCCTCGTGGTTGATTCCATGGATTACGATATCTTCAAGGACTACTGCAACAAATTTCGTGAAGAAAAACTTTAACCTAATATGCAACTAGGAGTACCACGGGTAGGGATCGGGCGAGAGCGCCGAGGCGAGCCGGTGGAGTAGAGGCGACGCCGGCGTGCCGGGCCGAGCGGAGCGAGGTCGGCGCAGCAGCGAGGCGCCGAGCCGGGCAGCGAGGCGGAGCGACCGGCCGAGGCAGCAAGCGGAGCGAGGCGAGGCAGCGGCGCCGGGCTTGGCCGCGCGAAGCGAGGAGGCGGAGATCTCAGGGGAGAGGCGCAGAATCGAGGCGGGCCGAGGCGCAGGAGCGCAGAGGCGGGAGGAGGAAGAAGCGCGTGAGAGGTGAAGAATAAGCAAAACCTAGCGGTCCGGCCTTATAAAGATAACATCACGAGCGGTTCTTTAGTAGAGAACTGCGTGATGGTGCGCATCACGAGCGGTTCTATATTAGAACCGTGCGTGATATCACCATCACGCAGCAGTTCTAATATAGAACCGTCACAGGATCTTACCATCATGCAGCGGTTCTAATATAGAACCGCCTGCGTGATGTGTGCATATGATCTTTGGATAGCGGTGACAAGTTTGAGTGCCATTGAAAGCGTGAACCTATTACCAAAAAATTTTGGGCATGGAGACACACAGGGATAGAAGCTTGAGGAGACTGTGGTTGTCTCAGTGGGAGTATGTTGATAAAGTCTTGGAGTGATTTGATATTAGCAACGCCAAATCTGTAAGTACACGTCTGTGATGTGTGCATATGATCTTTTGGATAAGCAGTGACAAGTTTGAGTGCCATTGAAAACTGTGAACCTATTACCAAAAAAAGCATTGCCGCGAAAAAGCAAACTAACCATAAGCCTTTATTCGGAAGGTATACTCAAGCAAAAGTGTCATCTTCCAAAAGCAGAGACAACACATCATAGATTGAACAAAAATCTTAAGATCATCTTTCACGCCATTTTAATTAGGTTGTTTTGCATCTTGCTAACTAATATTTGTAGAGGTGTAAATGTGTGATGGTTTGAAGCAAAATCCTTCTATATTAGAACTGCTGCGTGATGTGTGCATATCACGAGACGGTTCTATATTAGAACCGTCTGTGATATCCCACTACATGTGTATGATCTGTTGGATAAGCGATGATGACAAGTTTGAGTTCAAAAGTTCATATCTAATTCAACTCAACATTACCATGAATATCCACATTGATATCAATATTAAAGATCACAAGTCCATAACACATTAACACATGACAATGGAATAAATAAATTAATTACAATGGAGTAATTAAATTCTTAATTAAAATACAGCCCTTCATGATGATCGACGCGCATATAGCTAGCTTCCTCACTGGGTTCTTCCTCGAGCTCGATGCCGCCTCTCAAAAGGTGGCAACTCGTCAAATTGATTGTATTCTTCCTCGTCCACTACATTCTCAACTCCGACAATCCTCCTTTTCCATGAAGAACTACGTGGCGCTTCTTATTTGCCGGTCGGTTACATAGAAGACTTGAACAACTTGGTTAGCTTGATCACGAATGGTTCGTCTTTGTATCCGACACGTTCGAGGTCCACGGTAGTGACGCCGTGCTTGTCGACCTTCACCGTGGGAGATGGACCCAACGGCACGAAATAGGGGATCTTGAAAAGCACGTAGTCGATCTCCCATATCTCCTCTATTTGCCCATAGTACGAGCTCCTCACCCCATCGATCGAATGCATCTATCACGGACACCATTGCTCGCACGCCTTGTGCTCTTCCTATCCCGAGCCGCCGTATAAAATGTGTACCCATTTATGTCGTATCCTTGCCATGTGACAATTGTAAACTGTGGCCCTCTTGCCAACCATAGCGTATCATCACTTGATGACCTCTCGAGTGATTCGCGCTTTAACCATTCGTTGAGCCGACGGTTGTGCTCTCTGGTGATCAAACCTTCGACCGATGCGGATTCATTGGCGTACCATGTCTTTGTGCTCGTCGATGTACGGGACACTTGGGTCATGTGTTGCAAGACCGTGAAATGGGCTTGAGCGTGCGTATCGGATCGGGAGTGATTGATTTCCTTCCGATGGTCCGATACCATCCGGTCTCCCCTCATGACGAGATAGAGGCACACCAATCGGATCCACGAGCCATGTAGTCGACGCAGAACTCAATGACCTCTTAGTTGCATAACCTTCGATGATCTCGCCCTCGGTCGAGATCGATTCCGTCGTAGGACTTGAGAATTCCCATGTACCTCTCGAGCGGGTACATATGACGTAGAAACACAGGGCGCATATCTTTATCTCTTTCACAAGGTGAACAATGAGATGGACCATGATATCGAAAAATGACGGAGGGAAATACATCTCAAGATGACACGAGTCGTCACTACCTCGGCTGCAGAGCATCTAGTCCTTGGGGATCGATGACCTTCGAGCAATTGAGTTGAAGAAATAACACCGCCTCAAGATTGCCACTCGGACCTTGTTCGACAAGATACTCCTAATTGCAACAGAAGCATTTGTGTCATCGAGACACGACAATCATGCGACTTCATACCAATTAATTTCAAATCTTGCATAGAAACAAGTTTCTTAATGTTAGCGGAGTAACGAGACGGACTTTCACACCGCAAGCTCGCACGATTCATTTCTCTCGGCCTTGGGCAGAGTGTAGCAAGTCGGGGAAGGTACGTTCGTCTGTAGATCGGTCTCTTTCGGTGCTAACTCGGTCCTTATGTTCATATCGACCAAGTCACGCCGCATGCGTTAACACCATCCTTTGTTTTGCCACTAATGTTCAAAGAAGAGACCAATCAAGCTATCACATACATTCTTCTCTACGTGCATAACGTCGATGCGATGGCGAACTTCTAAGTACTCCCAATAAGGCAAGTCCCAAAAATTGACCGCTTCTTCGGATGTTCTTCTCACGGGTTCTTAATTTACGTCCCTTCCCAAGCACAACATCGATATCCTTAACCATATCATAGACCTCTTTCCCACTAAAAGCCCTTGAAGTCGAACCGTCTTCCTTATTTCCGTCGAATTGTTTCTTCATCTTGCGGTATGGGTGACTCCTCGGAAGGAACCTACGGTGGCGCATATACACGCTTTGCGAGTTGTTGACCATACACTCTCCGTAGCATCTAAGCGGTGCGATGTGCTTTGGCTCCTTTTGTATCTTGAAGCTTGACAGTTACCAAGGCGGGAAAATCATTGATGGTGCGAGAACAACATGGCGCGTAAAGTGAAGTTCTCTCGTTTATACGCATCCCATACACACTCCCCTTCGTTCCACGGTGTCACAAGATCTTCCAAAGAATGGTGCTAGGTACACATCAATATCATTCCCGTGTTGCTTCGCCCTTGGATAAGTAGTGACATCAAAATGTACTTCCGCTTCATACAGAGCCAAGGAGGAAGGTTGTACATACATAGATTCACGGGCCAAAGCTATGTCGGTGCTCATGTTACCGAAAGGATTCATTCCATCCGTACTCAACCCTAACCTTATGTTCCTCGGTTCCGCACCGAACTCTTGAAGCTCCGATCGAAGTTTCTCCACCGGCGAGAATCGGCAGGTGTCTTAGCTTTCCATCTCTCTTACGCTCCTCTCGAGTGCCAACGCAGCAATCTTGCCTCCTTTGGGTTCGCAAATAAACGCTTCAAGCGTGGGATTACAGTGAGATACCACAACATCTTAGCAGAGGTCCTTGCTTCACCTTAGCGATATTTTGGCGCTTGTATCGGATGCTTTGCACACGGACAATAATGCATGTCTGCATACTCTTTACTGTAGAGGATACAATCGTTCGGACATGCATGTATTCTTTCTACTTCCATTCCCAATGGGCAAATAACCTTCTTTGCTTGATAGGTGGTCTTTGGGCAACACGTTTCCCTCGGAAGGATGTCCGCTAGGAGACCTAACAACGCCGTGAAACTCTTATCGGACCAACTATTGCTTGCCTTCAATTTCAGCTTCAAGCACGGTTGACAACCTTGTGTATTCGCTTGCGGCCGGGAACAAAGGTCTCACCGAGTCCTCCCTTAAGCCCTCGAATTTACAAAACTCTCTCTCATGTAGTTCTCTTACGCATCGCGTAGCATCCGATCCAGTTGTCATCGTGCCCCTATCCTCATCAAAAGCACACCACATCCGCAAATCGTTGACTTCCTCGGCGATGTCGTCATTATTAACTTCGGTATAATCGCTCTTCACCGTGGATCGTCCAACATGTATACCCTTTTTGAAACCCCTTCAATCAAGTGCGCTTGATCTGCGCGCGTTGTTAAACATCTTGATTACTGCAATCAATGCACTGACAATACATAAAATTTATCCCTTCTTCAACATATCACCGCTCAGTGGCTCTTCTAAAAGCAACCACGCCATTAATGTAATCTTGACTCACACGGTTCACACCGTACATCCATTCGATCCATCTACACTACGCATGTAACAAATTAGTGTCAAATTGATTAGCGATTAATTTATAGCAAACGAAAATGTGCAATATAAACTCATTCTCCAACATTTGCATCTAAGGTTATTGAAAGAAAAGTCTTCACTAGTTAAGTACCACACGCGGTGGCATAGCGTAGCCATGCCTACGGCCACAACCATGATCCCTACCTCTCGACACGATATCTATCTCAATTGAACAATCATGCAACCCAAATATAGGCATCATCTCATACAACACTTATTAACTCGAAATACCGGAACCGCAAATGCAATATTGCTTGACCCAAACCCCACCGCATCAGTGAACCGGTGTGTAAATTTTATTTTTAAGCCAATTAATTATCCTAACTCAAATTTTAGTGATTATTAGACCTAATTCAATTTTATTAAGTTACCACTCCTAAGTCAAATTTTAGTTCATTAGTTATAAGGAAACCATTATTCAAAACTAAGATTTGCGGGGCTAATATTATTTATTCCAACATTGACGGTGCAAGATCGATCATGTGCTCATACCAAGATTAGAGGAGGAGCCGCAGTTGGAGGAGCTAGGCGGGAAGTGGCGCTGGAGCGGTAGACACAAAGCGCGAGTGAGGAGCTAGGCGGGAAGTGGCGCAGTTGGAGGAGCTAGGCAGGAAGTGGCGCTGGAGCGGTAGACACAACAGATGAGGAGCTAGGGCGAGGAAGTGGCGCTTGAGCGGAAGACACAGCGCAATGCGGTGAGGTGTCTCGGCTCAATTTATATGAAGCGCAGAAATCACAGACGGTTCTATATCGAGCCGCTCATGATGGTCAATTATCACGAGCGATTTCGATATAGAACCGTCTCGTGAAACATCACAGACGGTTCTATATCGAACCGTCGTGATAATTAACCATCACAGAGCGGTTAAACTGTCATGATAGGCCCAACGCCAAAACAAGGCCCGCATGACCCAACACAGACGGTTCCCCTAGAGAATAGTGGTCTAGTTTCTCTTAGCGTGAATAAAGTTCACTGTCAGAATCTACGGTGCTAAAGTACATCCAAGCAGAAGCTATGGGGTCAATTGAACCACATTTCTTTAGCAAAATAGCTCCATAGTTGCTAGAATTTGTAGTGGATTTCATAAAATTTTATATCATTAACCCTGTAGAACCTTAAGACTATATTTGACCCACAAACTACATGCATGTTCTTAATCCGCCACTCTTTTGTGATTAAAATCGCTCCCTAGAAACCACGAGCATATACAACGCTAGAGATTTACGTGATAACTGAGGTAAAAGAATGTTATTAGCCTATAAGGTTGGAATACATATACTCAAAGTATATACTCTCAGTTCTAATATATCACTTAAACGAATATATTATACTTCTTTATCATTTCTAGTATACTTAAATACTAATTATAAGACAGTCTAATGCGTTTTGATTGGTAATTTTTTTTTAATCTGAGTCCTTCATTTTTTTTCCTTATATATGCCCTTTTTCCTATATAAAAGAAGTATGTGCACAAATTTTGTTATAAAAGTGGATTTCAATGAAACTTTTCATGGAACTTATTTTGTGGTATCTTATAATTATTATTGGGGTATACTCAAATTGATAAAAAGGTATTATCATACGATTTAGAATAAATTTTACTTTGGATCATATAATCTTACCTTGGTTTCATTTTGCACACAACACTTAGCAAATCTTTTCATATTGCACCACCTATTCTTACTATGTCTTGTACTTTGCACCACCTCTTCTTACTTTTTGTTTCACTTCACACCAGCGAACATACTGTCAGCCAGAGGGAAACATGGGAGGCATGCAGAGAGCTTGTCGGCAGCAAGGCGTGGCCAGCGAAGTAACAACAACCCGAAAAATAGAGAGAGCGAGCCGTTTTACCATCGCCACCATATTATGGACGCCGCCGACGATGATCCTGTTATTCTTCTCCGCTTTCGATCTATTTTCTAGCCCCATCTATCTTCTTTCTCCATCGCGTATCTCGCTGCCATTCACTGTCGGTGAGCACTAAAGAAGGCAACTAAATCCTTACACTAGTGCAAAATGCAACACATTATAAGAAGAGGTGGTGCAAAATGAAAATATTTGCTAACAGTGGTGCAAAGTGAAACTATATAATATTATATAGTGCAAAATGAAGTTTACTATACGATTTAAGTGATATATGAAAAATACGAGTACATACTCCCAGAAGAAACATACCATCCCCCTCTTTCTCTCTCTCCACACACAAGATCGATCATGGAACGGCTAACTAAACCCAATTAGTTGTTCTTCAAAGTTCCGCGAGGCAATTAGCTGTCCTTTTAAGTCCATTATTGGGGCCAAGCCAAGTGGCTGTAATGTGGCGGGCACAAGTTGCCGTGGATATGCTTGCCCTGGCAGACGATTGCAGCGCAAGTGTCATTTTACATTACCAAACGAACATTCCATTTTTCTTTTAGATACTCTTCTGGTTGAAGGAGTCCGGGTTACCTGTATTTTGGAGTGCACTGCTAAGTAGACTGATTCTCCACTAGTAAATTAGGAGTAAGTTGCTTTAGACTTTTCTTATTTACCATGATTACTATGAGACCAAAGATAGATTTTTTTAAGACAGACAGCCATACCACCATTTCAAATACCAAGGATGCAACCATAGTGGTTGTTTTGATTTGATGAATAGCAAGGTTGTGCATATGATGTAACACGCGAGCGCATGTGCGCATACGCCAAAAAATTTGTCAAACAAGTTAAATATAAAATGACAGATGGAAATTATCTACTATATCTAATGACATGAATATATGTGGTAATCTTGATTAAGCTGCTCTCTTTTTCGAGCTAGTGAGGTGGCAATACAAGTTTTCAACATCCCAAATGTGCGGTGACGGCTGTGGCTGTGGCTGTGGCTTTGGCTTTGGCTTTGGCGGTTTTCATATATAGAAGGATTGCGGATATGATCTCTTCTAGTCTCTTAAGCTCTCCCATCTTATGCACTCTCGAGACACCTATTAATTGGCTATAAAATCGCACAAGAAACTGTTTACATGAGTAGTAATTTATTTTTTATGAAATCATGTAAAGTTTGTTAGGTCGTTTTGGACGCCAATTTTTTAGAGAGTAAATTATAATGATGACAGCATAATTTTCTTAATATTCGATGGAACGAAATGATCCTAAATTTATGGTACGTAGTACTACTATTTGTTTATGTTATTTCCCAAGAGCGGTCTACTTTATTAATTATACCTAGCTTTTGCCCAAGTATAAGTGGAACGTGTTGGCCACAAGCCCATAAAATGACAAAAATAGCATTCCTACTACGCCAAATTATCTCGGAAGCCACGTGCTGTGATCCCAGACTGCGGCAGGTGACGTGCTGCACTCCCAGATCACGGCACGAGGCCTGTGCACGTTCCTACAGTGGACTGGGAGCTTGAAGGTCGTCTGCCGCGGTCTGGAATCGTGGCACGTGGCTTCCGCGGCAATTTAGCACGGTACAGGTGTAATTTTTGTCATTTCAGGCGTAGGAGCTAATTTTTCTATTGCAAATAAAAACATGAGGTGTCATTTCAGACATAGAGACTAATTTTACTATTGCAAATAAAAATATGTTATTTTAGTGTAAGACTCCGAGCCATGCCTAAAGTACAAAATGCATTGCGAAGGTAATTTTTATTATTAATTAACTTTTTTAAAAAAATATTTTAAAGAGCGAAACCAATTTTTTAAAAATAGTTTATTACGTATGTTGTATTGGAACGTTACGCCCGCAGGTACGATGCTCCTTTACAAATATTTCCCTCCATAGGTGACCAAGAACAAAAGCCTTTGCTCTCTTGAATTCGCAGCACACTAAACAACACGTAAAGAAAAGGTCGAAGTGCGAGACACAAACAGCGAACAATGTGCGGCGGCGCCATCCTCGCTGAGCTGATCCCGTCGCCGGCGCGCGGGGCGTCGAAGCGGGTGCCCGCAGGCCACGTCTGGCATGCGAGTTCCAAGAAAGGCGGCAAGAACAACAAAAGGCACCACAGGGGCGTCGCCGAGGCGGACGACTTCGAGGCCGCCTTCGAGGAGTTCGACGACGACTTCGACGAGGCAGTGGAGGAGGACGAAGACCACTTCGTGTTCGCGTCCAAATCCGCGTTCTCTCCAGGTAATTCACACCATTTGATAGAGGATGAAATCGTATAATATTCATGCGCGCGCGTTAGTTCTTGTGTACGATCGTTACGTGCACGTGAACTCCTGGTTTAATCTCAAGGGAAAGATTGATGATTCCCTGTGTAGCCTACGACGACGGGCGAGCGGCGCGGGCGGTGAGCAAGAAGAAGCGCGGCCGCCGCCACTTCCACGGCATCCGGCAGCGCCCGTGGGGCAAGTGGGCGGCGGAGATCCGCGACCCGCACAAGGGCACCCGCGTCTGGCTCGGCACGTTCAACACGCCCGAGGAAGCCGCCCGGGCCTACGACGTCGAGGCCCGCCGCCTCCGAGGCAGCAAAGCCAAGGTCAACTTCCCTACCGCGGCCGGGGCGCGCCCACGACGCGCCAACCCAAGAACCGCGCCGAAACCGCAATGCCCGACGCAGACGGCGTACTCTGCTGCGGCGCAGCCCGCTTTACGTGGAGGGCAGAAGCAGGAAGCGCCGGTCGTCAATCCTGAGATGATGGGTTCTCTCTTTGACATGGACAGCTTCCTCGACCTGACCGCGGCCGCTGCCGTGCTGCTGCCGGTCATGGAGAGCTCCTTCACCGACAGCGCCGAGTCGGAGTCCGGGAGCCCTGCAAAGAAGCCGAGGGCCGACGACTCGTCGGAGGGGAGCGGAGGCGGTGCCACGCTGGGGTTCGCTGACGAGCTGGAGTTCGATCCGTTCATGCTGTTCCAGCTCCCCTACTCGGACGGATACGAATCCATCGAGAGCCTCTTCGCCGGCGAGACAGGCCAGGATGTGAGCAGCGTGATGAACAACGACATGAATAATGTCAGCCTCTGGAGCTTCGACGACGACGAGTTCCCCGTCGATGGCGCTGCTTTCTGATGTATTCTATGTGATGCAGTTATGCACTCAGTTTGTAAGCATCTCAATTCACCATCGTTTTTGCTCGTCATGTTCATGTACACACGATTCCTTTCTCAGATATTGTTTCTTGGTTCAGGAACGTCGTTGATCGATGTTAAAACGGGGGATGCAGATGAGGGCTACCTTGGGATTTGCTTGCTTGCTGATGAAATTATATTGTACTGTTTGAGTTTGTTCGTTAGATTCTGCATCTGTACTGCCGGCCTTCTGATCAAATTATATTGTAATCTGTGATAATTTGTGCTACTCTTACGTTGTCTTCCGTACTGTTGGTCAATAGTCCTATGAATTGATCATGTCGGCAATGCCATCTATTGTTGCTGTTGTGATTGCTAATGTTAAATAAGTTTGTGAACCTGCTCCTCTCGTTTATGTGTCACCTACCCGGTGTCATTGTTGAGTTGGATTTTGTAAAATGATCATATTTGCTTAATTCCATCAAGTGGTAAATATTTGATTGTACAACTTTGAATTTGCTTTATTGGGCAGTAAATATGTCTATAGAACACCTCGCGGTTTCAATGGTATTGTCCGTTTATAAATATTGCCAAAAAAAAAAGAAGATTGATCATCTCAGTGGAAAGTAGTTGATATGCCAATTAGCACATCCGAAGAACAGAGAACACATGTGTAGTCTTACTATCTGCTAGCAATCCTTCTTTGGCATTTCATTTGATCTCACGCCTCATGTTGTAGCTTGCAAATAATAATTCTCACTTCTTTAGCCATGAAGATTTCCAGGAATAGTATTGTGATGGATACAAAAACCGCCTCGCAGTCCGGTGGGTAACTAACGGACACCCGTGGTTTCATGAGCTTCTGAATAATATTTTAGGCTACAATTCCCACATCTTGCTCTTATAATTCTTGCCTCGATGTGGCCATGACAGCGACTCCGCTCAATTACATTACAAATTAAGTCGCGTGAGGTGGAAACTGAAAGCAAAGGCAGATGCCTCATGATCATGAGGAGAGCCTGCTATCAGACCTTGCATTGTTTACCTGCAAGTTGAATGCCAAAACATTATAGTTCAGATTTCAGAACCAATATATGCTACCTAACCTTTCCTTCAGAAAACTACTAGTTGCTCCTATTCTAATATGCACACAATTTGCCCCGACATGATGGCCCAATTTTGTGGTCCATGATTCTTCATAAAAGATTGGATCTACCATATATAGTTGTTGATAAAATGTTGTGTGGATTTCAAATAATTAGGATGGATACTTGCACCTGTTCCACTACCCGGAGAATTTTCCCTGCACATCCTAAGGAAAACAATAGAATATTCAGCCCTCTTGTTGATAATTACAAGCTTTCCTGGCACAGAATTGGATCAATTGAAGGATCATTACCACTATCACCTCTTCTTTTTCTCGGAGTACTACTTGGCTGTGCTCGTGGAATTGCGAATAACTCTAAATTTGTCTCTAGCCAAGGATTCTAGATGAGACTTTGGGTTTGGTTCTGGAACTCCATTCACAGGCCGAAACCCCTCTGATCGACCTCCTATTCCATCAAAAGCCTGGTAGCAAGTGACCAACTGCACATTCAGAAGACATGGGCTTTGTGCAAGAATTTGTTCGTCCACAAAGAAAAACTGGTCCAAAACAACAGCATTTCCTACACACGCGAAGAAAGAAAAGATGAAGTATAGATGGTCACTTACATGTAAAAACAAAGATGCATGGACCTTGCAAGATCACCTCTTGCTGCTGAAGCAATGCACTTGATGGAGAAAACAGTCTTCAGAGTTCAGTTCAGACATCACATTAGACAGAGTAAGCATACAAGAGCACCTTCAGAGGATGCTACAAGTAGCAATGCCACGTCATGGCTGTCGGAGGAGGGCCTATCCCCTAGGGTCGCCGGTGATACTAGTCTGCCCCAGTGAAAGTCCTAAAGATGTATAGACTGAGTCCATATGTGTACCTGGGGGATGTACCTAAATGCTCATTTCTCCATCATCGATGTAAGGTGGGGGCAAGAATGAAAATATCTCTTTTGCTCCCTATATATATACAAACACATATATATATACTCTCACTTCTAATATATCATTTAAACTAATATATTATACTTTATCACCTTTATTATACTTAAATATCAATTATAAGATAATTCAATACAACTTGATTGAAAAAAAAATTCATTGGAACTCTTTATTTTTTCTATATACCTATTTTCATATATAAAAAAGTATATGCATAAATTTTGCTATAAAAAGCGGACTTTAATAATAATAAAACTCATGAAACTCATTTTGGGTATCTTATAATCATTACTAGAGTATGCTCGAATAGATAAAAATATATCATCATACGATTCAAGTAGTATATAAGAAGTCAGAGTACGTATTCTCCGGAGTACCATACCATTTTCATATATATATATATAGAGAGAGAGAACACCCAAAGGCTATGTAAGGAGAGAATTTCCTCATTCTTAGCATTAATACAACACACTCACCTTTTTCATACTTTTGGCTTCTGTCCTGTTTGGTCATCTCCTTGACAAAAGAATACCCCATATCTATTGTCTAGTTTTGTTGGTACGACAATTACATTTTTGTGTAATGCCTGAAACCGAAGGGTTTCGAACTCTTTCTGCAAATGGGGACAATCGGAGGGTCTTATGCTAGTGTTACACCTCGTGGTTCCAAATTCTTGACTTGATGCAAAGTCTATGGGAGTAGCAAACCCAGGGTACTCCCAGATAAGCTGTGGGCTGAAAAGAGCCCATGGTATCCTGTTATCTTTTGATATACTACTTGCTTTCCAAGCAGCTGAATTTTAATCCAGTAGCCGATCAGCTCCATAATCTACTTTAATTCAAGGTGAATATCAGTAGCTCAAGTGTAACCAAATTCAAACAGTACCATATCATCAACAACTCATAAAATGTCTGCATTTTTTCTGTCAGGGAAGTTCTCAGCATTGAACATCCAGAGTAACCGACGGGAGATAGACATGTTCAATGCTTCTATTCTCGTCAGATTAGGGAACGGCAAGAACACGCTGTTCTGGGAGGACTGCTGGCTGAACAATTGCTCCATCCAAGGCTTCGCACCGTCCATCGTCCGGATGGTTAAACCTTCCATTCGGAGGAATGGAACAGTGGCCCAAGCACTTGATAATGATACTTGGATTCTGGACTTGCAGGGTCAGCCAGACAGAAATTCTGTTGCTGAACTTCTAAGGCTCTGGAATATGTTGCAAGATATCCGGCTAGCCCAGTGAGTGGTCGATTCCTTAATTTGACGCTGGGAAGCCTCGTGTTGCTACTCTGCTAAGTCGCATACATGGCTTTCTTCGCAGGATCGACTAGGTTTCCTTGTGCGGAGGCCATTTGGAAAGCTCGGTGCCACTGAAATGCAAAATTTTCATATGGTTAGCGATTCGGCGATGATGCTGGACAGCTGATCGTCTAAGGCGCCATGGTTTGCAACACCAAGGAACTTGTGTTTTTTTGTAGCCATCTGGAAGAGACCATAGATCATATTCTAGGAGGTTGCGCG
The DNA here is from genome assembly GCA_036346395.1 of Hsuehochloa calcarea. NCBI lineage: Eukaryota > Viridiplantae > Streptophyta > Magnoliopsida > Poales > Poaceae > Hsuehochloa > Hsuehochloa calcarea. The sequence goes on from CM070598.1 coordinate 66,257,156, forward strand.
GTAACGACGCAATTTTGGGCTCGCTTTGTAGCACTGATCGGCTCGCGATGTCCCGTGCCTAGTGGACAGCCCACTCTCCAAGATGGATTTCAATGCCAAACACATATAATAAAGGATACAGATTGTTGTATCATTCTCGTCTCTTGGTTCATCTGGAAAGAGCGCAGTCAAAAGATCTTTAACAACATCGCCGCAACGGTTGATCAGCTCTCTTATCTTGCTCTTTAGGAGTGCCGGCAATGGCGCTTGGTGGCTATGCATGGATTGGAGTCGGCAACGCAGCAGCAGTAGTTACCTCCTGTTTTTGGCGGTCGTCTGAACTGTTCACTGTATCTAGTTTTTTCAGTCTTCCAGTATATCAGTTTTCAGCTTGCGTTCGTCTGAACCGCTCAAGCTTTCGGACAGGCTGTACACCTTGTATCCTGTGTGATTTCAGTTTCTTCCTTCTAATGGTCAGGGCCGTTTCTGGCATTTTGGAGTCCCTGGGCGAGACAAAATGGGAGACACTTTATTCTAACATTAATATATAATGCTACCTTTTATATCAACTACAAAGCTATTCAATACATCGAAAAGATACAAACTACTCATAGAAAGCAATTTCTTCTAACATTTCTAGATGCAAAGTCATTGATACTAGTTGAGCGGGACTTAGTTGCCGATTAAATAATTTAGGCCCATGTCCTGAGCTCCCGGCTAGCTCAATACTTCAATCTAATTAGTAGTTATACATTCATACAAAGCAATAGAGCATATAATGGATATACAATTATACATATATGTATATATAGTATAATGTATCAGAAACGAGAGTCCTTAACTCTAGTGAACCCTGGCGATCGCCCGGCCAACCATCCTTCAGAAACGCCCTGCTAATGGTATGATGTCCTTAAAAAAACATTCAGGTTGGAGCCCACAGACTTGGCGTCCACAGGATTGGGAACCCAGTGCGAAGGCGGAGGACGGTGAGCAAGCAGCCCACGGTTCCAACCATCTCACCCGACTTGTCTATTTACACAATTCCCACACGCAAGCACGACTACCCGGTCCATCTCCCGCGTGCAAACACCAGCGACATCACGGAAAGAAGGAGGACCAGGGAACCAAGAAGATCGAGACATGTGCGGGGGTGCGATCCTCGCGGAATTCATTCCCGATCGGGTGCCGCGGCGGTTGACGGCCGCCGTGCTCTGGCCGAACGCGTTCCCGGCCGAGAGGAAGACCACCGGGAAGAGGAAGGCTGCGACCTCCACTCACGACGAGTTCGAAGAGGAGTTCCGGCTTTTCGAGGATGACGACTACGAGGAGGAGGCTCCGGCCGTGCCGTCTGCAGACGGGGCCTCCAAGTGGAAGGCACCTTCCCTTGCTGGTACACCGTACAATCAGACCATGAACTCTAGTGTTTTTTTTTTCAAGCAAATCCAGTTTCTTTCCGAAGAATTTTTGCTCGCCGGCAACTTATATACATGTTCTCCTCCTGTTCCTCTCGCTCGGCAATTTCAGATGTTATCGTTTCTTCGGGTTCCAAGCCCCGCATGGCCAGTCCAAACAGCAAGAAGTACAGAGGCGTTCGCCACCGCCCGTCGGGCAAATGGGCCGCGGAGATCAGGGACCCTCAGCGGGGGTGGCGTGTGTGGCTCGGCACGTACGGCAACGCCGAGGCGGCCGCCAGAGCCTACGACCATGAAGCCCGCCGGATCCGCGGGAAGAGCGCAAGGCTCAACTTCCCACACGAAGTCTGTCCTCCTCGCGGGAGAAACGCGCTGGAGTGCATCGATCTGAACCTGCCCGCCGTTTCCGATGATGATACGATGGCTGTCCATGTTTTATCTCTCGTATGAGATATTATTTATACCGATCGGCAAATATATGTCTTATTCGCAAAACTCTCTATTCATGTTTACAATATCATTGTAAATATTTTTGATATTATATCATTATGTGGGACACTTATATTTTATGAATTATCATATGTATTAATTGAGGATCATGTTCCACGAATCATATATATAAGATATCATATCAATAATATGGACATATGTTGAGCAATATGGTGCTGGATTGGCCCGCCTCGAAACATTGCGAGAATTGTTATATTCTTAAATGTTATTAGTCGGTCTCATACATAATGTACATGAGATTCTTAGACCTGGGTCGTCGTGGTTTCTTATCCGTGTAATAGTTTACTTAGTGCTTGTTTGGGAAGTTTATTCCCTACCGGAATCCATGTGGATAGACAGAGAATTTGAACTAAAATATCGATCCATCCATGTGAATGAGCAGAGATTTTGGCATAACCAAACAAGCCCTTAGGGTTACTAAACACTACTCTGTAAATAGGTAATCATAAAGGTAGCTTTCGTGTTTACTATGAAATATATGGAGGAATGTGAGCAATAAAGATAAAATTTGTCCATCCTCTTTAACGGGGGGAGATATCTTTGAGGCCCTCAATGTGGTTGGAATAAGGAAGTGCATGACCATACCAAATATGATTGAGGAGTCAACTACAACTAAGTAATCCACTACAAGATCGAGTGAATGATCGAGCTATCATAGGATAACACGCATCTCGTCTTGAGTTCAATCTGGTATCGTGAGGCAAAGAGATCAATACATGAGCTTTATAAAAGTTCGTCCGATATGATCTTTATATGTATTCGGAAGTCGCTATATCCTTCTAGGAACCGCTACCAACTTGTGGATCGTAAAAGAGTTTCTGGGTGATGGCCGATTATGCATGAACCTACAGGGTCATACACTTAATGGGTTAGAACAAACTAGTTCGAATTGGACCCGTTAGTGGCTTAAATCGTATTATAATCCGTACGTGGTTATAAGTCTTAATGAGTTTCTTACGTAAAGATCCGTTAGAAGCTCTTTATAAAGGGTTGTGTGGGGCGTTTGGGATAAGGTAGCACCACCCACTGAAACTCTAGCTATCTCCTCACCAAAGGCCCTGCAATGTGCACTGGCGCCTTTGGACGTGTGTATACCGTAGAGACGCTGCTGCACTGATCGAGGACGATTCACGACTTATGTAAGGAGCATGAGGGGGTGCTGGAGGAGATGATCGGCAGCCAAGAACGTTGGATGGTCGACTACTTCCATTACATCGATGTGCGTGACATTGGACTGGGTTGCTCCAACTCTTCTTTCGTTGCACTATGCGTCTAGTGGTAATAATTTATGATCTCTTATGCGTATAACTCCTAGTTTACACGGTATATATATTTTTATTACACGTTAATGCAGTATGCCCGTATCACTAACAGACACAGAGATGGGCCATGAGGCGGTGGAGAGCACGCTGATGATGGAGATCAAGAAGCTCATCATGCAAGGTCCTCGCGACGAGCAGATGGTGAGAATCATATCTAATCTGATGAACGGAGCTGACGAGCAAAAGCAGTGTCCGGCATGCTGCAGTATGCGGCGTTGATCGCCAAATGCAACTGTCAGATGGAAGAAGTTGCTAACCTGAGGAGGGACTTTGAGAGCCGCACGATGCAGCTGGATGCGCATAAAGGCCAACTCGTTAGGATAGCTTCTCTTCTGCTTGATTGATCATCGAGCTCAACTGTGAATATTTGAACTTGTTCAGTGAAAATGTGCTTCAACTTATTAGCCTGAGACGAGCCGGCTAGAGTGTCAGACCTGGATTTCCTTAATCCAGAATCCTTTATGATAAACCCGCTACTCCTGGATTAGTAGGTAGCGCTTACAGTATACATTACTGAATCATTTCATACACAACGACCGAACCAAATATAATATTACAATCATCAGAGTTAAATAGACCGCGTCAAGTCGAGTTTACAAAAGAGGGCCGAACATGCCAAATAAGTTCATTACATAAAATACAGAAATAGGCGCGGAATCAAAATGGGCAACACGACTCTCCACAGGCAAGCGACTGTGGCGCTTTGTGTACAACTAATATTAACCAAGAACTCGAAGAATATTGGTTGTACGCAAGTATCAGCGAAACCAGTTAGACTATGGCAAGCCCTAGCCTAATGAATTAAACTACTCATCACCTTGGTCTTGACTGTCGAATTATTGATCCTCGTAGTAGGCGTAGTCGTCCTGATCAGCGGATTTAGAGGGTTTGGGGAAGAGCGAGGATGAGCACAACTTCCGTGCTCGCGAGCCAACACAACATATGCAATAAATATATATGCAAGGCTCAACAAGGATGGCTCGGGTTCTTTTATTTGCGCCAAGTAACATTGACCAAATATTATAATTATAAAATTCCTATGACTTAGCATTTTAACCAAAGTGCATTTTGTTAAAAAAAAAGTATTTGCAATGTTAAATAACAGTAGATATTCCCCTCAATCGGAGACTCTACAAATGCTTAATTTGATTGGAGCTACCTCCATACATTAACCACACTGGATACAACGATCCAGGGAAAAACCAAACCTCAGGCTAGATGAGCTGACCCGGTTTTCAAACCACACACCAAGGTTTTTGATATATAACTAACTCAAGTTAAGTTCCCATGTCCGCCTTTGACTGTATGCGCGGTTGTTTAAACAGTTTTGACTTTGCAGAGGTTGTACACTCTACCCACAAGAGATAATCATACTCGTTACCCCACATGATTGAAGGGATCGTGGTAATGCTACGATAGCACAAACAAAAATTTACCGCGCAACCAAGGAACCACCGCTAGTAATAGATCACGAGATTATCGCGTCGACTCGTAGCGGAAGTAGAGTTATTGTAGCGAGTTGATGCAGTCGTAGTCGTACTCACGACGCGTCTGCTCCTTCGAGTGGCTGTGCTCGTCGTGTGTCTGCTCCTCCGAGTGGTCGTACTCACCACGCGACTTCTCCTCCGACTCTGGTGATCGTCACGAGTTACGTATCGTCCTAGTGCTGATGATTCGCAAAAACACCTCTGATGTATCCACACGTACTGGGCAGGATCACCACGTGCTGGAGTGCTAGCACCGACAGCGTGGTTGAGATGGCGTGGCTATTAGGGTTTCGGGAGTACTTCTAAAGATCATCCTCTCCCGCACCTCATGCCACTGCCCCTCTTTATATAGGCATCCATGATGGGTCTCGACCTTGAGGCCCATTAAGAACTCGTGGCCTATACGAATTGGGATCACGATCCAAAACAGATCCTAGCCCTTTAAGTGTGTGACCCTACAGGTTCCTGTGTAATCAATTATGACTCGGAAACTCTTTTCCGACCACTAGTCGTTAGCGGTACCTAGCAGCACATAACGATTCCCAAATACACATAAAATATATTGGGCGAACCTTGATGTAATATGATCTATGACCAGATCCTCATCACTTACGATCAAATCGTATCTCCATACGACCAGATCGTATTTGGTCCCGACCAGTTCGTAACTCCTTACGACCAGGTTCTTACCATTCTGTGATTACATTCGATCAATCTACGACCAGCTCATATCTCCATACGACTAGTCCGTAATTGATCGAATTAAGAGACCTACTCATGCATTCTCCCTTTGCCTCACAATGTCTGGTTGAACTCCAGGTGAGATGTTGTGTCATCCATGGACTGTTCAATACTTTCTCGATCGAGTGTGGGATAACTTCATGTGGTTGACATTTCGACCACTAGTGGCATGACCATGCACTTTCTTTATCCGATCACCACGAGGGGCTCAGATACATCTCTCATGTTATGTTAGGAGGGGCAAATCTCATCTCGACCAGTCACATCCATCCGTATGTTTCATAGTATACCTGAAAGCTAACTTTATAACTACCTAGTTACGAGTATAGTTTGGCAACCCCTAAGAGTATTATTACACATGTAGGGAACCATGCTGATCTCAGATCTAAGGATTATACATCATCATTACTAGAGACAACTAATGACACATAGATTCATAACAATCTCAATAGTGTCTCAATGATGGGTCTATCCAGCCCTATGTTCTCTAACATGTGCTCACATTATTGATTCGATATCCCTATATCCATGACCGGTGAAACAAGGTCATCAATCAATACATGTGCTAGTCATAGAGTCACAGGTGTTTCGACCAGGGATACATTTAGAATGACATCATATAAGTTAAAGAGTTCCACCAACAAGTCACATACTTATTGATCTATAACAAATGATTCATTCAAGGAACACGATAATATATTATCAAAATCATGAACATAATGAAATATCATCATCTCTATGATTGCCTAGGGCATATTTCCAACAATGATTTTGTAGTCATGTAGTTGAGCGATCGTCACAGTAACCTTTTAAACTACCTTGCTCCTTTCGTCATCTCATCCATATGGGTTTACGCCCATAAGTTGTGCGGGGTGTTCACCATGACGACTAGCGCAGCTGGCAATTTCACCTTACATCGGTGCCCTTTTTAAGCTGGTCGCAACACACGCTTCCACTACCTCAATCCCCTCCAGCGAGATGACTTTCAGGGTTCAATAGAATTACTAAGCCAAGTTGCACTTTGCAGACTTGTGGTTGTGCTTGTTTTACACAGGAGGTCGTGACAAGATTAAATCTTTAACTTTGCAGACTTGTGATTGTACTTGTTTTACACGGGAGGTCATGACAAGATTAAGTTCTTAATCCATCTGGACAGTTCATACCATATACCAACCACTCTCATGCACGACAGCACCCACCACTCTCTCCATCTGCCCAGATGTGGTATTAGAAAGTTTTAGGGTTTTGAGAAGTGTAAAACAAATTAATTCGACCATTTCAGTCATTTGCCTCAACGACTGCCCAAAATAATCTTTATACTTAAAGGGTGATGAGTGGGGTGGTTAATACCCCAGTACTCAAGCAAGGCTAGCATGTCGCTTGAGTACAGACTATAACTAGTAGGTTACCATATAATTACTAGGATGACAAAGATAAGGGAATTCAAATATCAAGGAAATGGTATAATAAATATTTAATAATCAAGTTGGCATTTAACTACCTTAGGACCATTTAACAAATATTTGCATAAGAAAGTAAAGCATGCAATTTGCTATTTCAAAAGAACATAATTTGCATAAAATGTAGGTTCAACATGATCAAAGTATTGACTCGCCTGGGTCAAAGGCTAGGGGGTCTTGGTAGTTTTCAGCTTGGGCGAAGTGGGGACCTCCGGCTTCTTCGAACGCTACTCGGATGATCGCACCGGAAAAGAAAAGATAAACAAATAAAACCAATAAATATAAAATCTGCAATAATTGAAATCCAAAATTAATCAAACCAGTACCAAAATGTAGGTTTTGAAATTTCAATTTTTTGGGTACAAAATTCATAATTTTTGGAGTTATAACGAAGGAGATATGGATTTTTGAAATTTTATAAAGAATTTTCAGTTAAATAGAAAATCAGAAATGAGGATTAATCTCCCGCTGACACGTGGCCCTTGGCACAGAGCCGCGCTCGGTCCCGGGGACGAGCGGTAGTACCGGTGTGTAATGCACGTTAGTACCAGGGATCGGTAGCTCCGGGGAAAAAGGAGGGCGGAAGCACCGGGGAAAATGGGAGCGGTAGTACTGACGGGCAACTCGCGGTAGTACCGGAGTTTTGCAGTAGTTCCGGGTATATAGAGGGTGGAAGTACCGGAGTGGAATGTGGGCGCTAGTACCGGCGACGAATGAGCGGTAGTACCGGAGGAGGTGAACGGTAGTACCGACGTGTAAGACGCGGTAGTACCGGAGCTCGGATTTTCGGTGGCAGAGGGGGGAAATGGCGAGTGGAGGAGGGAGGGGCGAGGCAGAGGGCACTCGGTTTGGCTTTATAGCCGGGGGGTAAATGAGGGAGAGAAGAAGTGGGGAGGGAGCGGCCTTGGGAAGGAGGGAGGAGGTCCGGGCGGCGCGGGCGTCAGACGGCCCTGCGCTGCAGTGGGAGTCTGGGCGGGAGCGTGCGTAGGTCCGTGGGAGACCGGGGGAGAGGCGGCTGGCGCGGGCGCAGGCGGCGCCGGAGAAGCCGGGGTCGGGTGGCGCGGGTTAGAGAGGTGACGGGAGAGAGAGAGAGACGGGGAGGAAGAAAGAGCGGGCGGGGGGAGTAGGCGGGGAAAAAAGACGGGGGGGGGGGAGGCCGAGGCCGGGAGGAGGGAGGAGAGAGAGAGATACATAAAAGTTTGAAATTTTTTCCCAAAATTTTGATTTTGATTTTTTTTTGAAACCGAGCAAAATAATTTTTAAAGATTAAATTTTTTGCCAGTTTTTGAAATTAGACAACTGTTTTAAATTTCTGAAAATGGATGCTACATGGGGTACTCGGTATGTACGGGCACCCATTTTTTTAAAAATTATCTATATAACTTTTCTAGTTATAATTTCAATTGAATTTGGACTTGATTGCAATTTGATAGTCCTTGAGAGAATTAGATGCAAATTGTGTTCCACGCCCTTTGTTCAGATTTTGTAGAAACAACTTTTCTCGACATATGTGGCTTCATGTGAATCATACGAAAGTGTTTTGTTTTTTTAGTTCTTATGAACTTTTTTAGTTTCTAACTAAAAAAACAAGTGTCCAATTCTCTATTTGTTTATGCTATTGCGACCATCACAATGAGTGCAATGTTTCAAAACTAATAGATATTTTGCTTACACATTTTGAAGACATATGTGACGTAAATAAGTTGTATCAATGCCAGCGCACTAAGTATAGATGTACTAAACCGTACGTTTTTTTCGAGTACGTAAACTGTCATGCGGGCTATGCGGTGTATCAATAAAAATTTATGGAATAGCTATATTTTTTTAATAATATGTTCACACATATTCAATTTTTATTTATCAATGTTAGTAATTGTTATCATCACCACTCTATAAAATTAAGTTATTTTCACAATTAAATATGTAAAGTAATCAATTGATGAAAAAACCAACTAATTATATAGAAATATTAAGTATCATGTGAATTGAATATTCATAATGCATGGTTTATTAGATGCTAACATTCATTCAACTGATAATTGTGTAATAGCTCTATCTTACATCATCAATGGTGCACCTCCAACATAATTTTTCTAGTTCTACCACTGCTTATTAGTAGTAGAAGCTAGAAAGGGGGCTTACGCTTGCAATGACTTTTTTACATTGAAGCTCCCTCAAGTAGGGCTTAGTACTTTGTGTAAAGTTGATGTGTAGAGCTGGGACATAGGCCGTGCTTTTTCGGGCCGGTCCGAAGCCCGGTCGGCACGGCGCGGTCTAAGCACGACACGACACGTTGTGGGCCGGGCCAGCACGACGCGAACAGTGGGCCGGGCCGGGCTTGAGAATGCGGCCCGTTGGGCGACACGACACGACCAGTTGGGCCGTGCTTGGGGCGGCAGGACACGAAATAGGCCCAACCTTCCCGTTATAGCCTAATTCCTTCCTCAGCCTGGCCCAATCACTCCCCCACATCGGTCTGGCCCAACCAATCACCCCTTCTGTCACCCGGTCTGTCCTAACATCCCTCCCCGCCTCGCCCAACCTCCATCCCCAACCCTTTCCCCCGAGCCCTAGCTTCCAAATTCCCAATCCTTAATCACATCCGCTGATTCCCCTCTCTCCGGCTCCAACCGCCTCCCTCCCCACGCGCCGCTGATCGTCGCCCTTCCTCCTCACGCACCGCTGGCCGCCCCCTCCCTCCCTCTCCCTCCCCACGTGCTGCCGCCCTCCCTCTCCCTCCCCACGCGCCGCTGCCCTCCACCCTCCCTCTAGTCACCTCCTCGTCGCCGTCCTTCTCACCCCCTTCGCAAGCGCGCAGCGCGGCCGAGGTGGGCGGAGTTCTTCATCGACGTCCAAGAGGAGGAGAGGGCTACGGCGAGGGGGAGCAGACGTAGATGGCGTACTGGTGTTTTTGTTTTCCTAGGCGACGACGACGGCTGTCGTCTTCGCAGACGTCTATAGTTACTTAGAACTGGGTTTGGGCTGGCACGACACGATCCCGACACGGCGGGCTTTGGGCCGTGCTTGGGCTTGACCGGAGGCAAGGTGGGCTTCTATATATTTGCAGCCGCAGATAATGCATTTGTGCATAAGAGCAACTATATATGCATCTCTCTTGATAAGTATAAATATGAACCAAGGATCGGTTTTTATGAGGAGGTTTTTCTACAGTAATATGGACGACGGCCTAGCGCATAAGTGAGTGGCCAGGTTCACCGAACGCCTTACATGAACTATACCAAAGAAGAGAATATGTTGAATTTGAGTGTGGTACGAATTAAGTTTTCAACTCCAACTCAATGTTCTTTTATGTACCACTATAAATATACCTCTATAGTTTATAGGAAAGCAGTGGCGGAGCTACAGGGTATGCCGGCTATGCCCCGGCATACCCTGTTTTCCCGATGCAACAGCAAATACATATATGTATATTTATTAAAAAAAAAAGAAAAAAACTCATCCGTGATGCGAGTGCCAGGGGCAAGCGACAGGCAGGCCGCGGCGTGGCTCTGCGAGCGTCACGCTCAGGCCCACGCGGCCCATGCAGCCAGACGCCCAGACGACCACTTTGACGGGATTACGGAGCCAATACCGCAGTGCACAGCGCATCTGTTCGACTTCAACTATTCCGTCGTTCGCCTCGCTGTGCACATGACGCGGCTCACGCCGTCCACGGCGTCGCAGACGCACTCACGCCACCGAGTTGCCGATCATTGTCGCGGACGCTGAGTCGCCGATCGCCGACGTCCGACGCACGCGCGCCCTATGCCCTACTGGCGATCGGCGACGATACGCATACGCCAATACGGATCGACGATCGGAATCTGTCCTCATATCGCATACGCCATGTCTGACGATCATATATGTGAATTCAATCGCAAGTATAATTTATTTAAATATTTGGCTCTGTTTTCTTTGTAAATTTTATGCGATTATGAAGAGAACCGAATATTGCATCTCTTTTGAAGCATGAAGAAAAGAGGAAAAAAGAAGCATTTGTTGCCACTTGTAATCGCTCTTCCGATCCGGTTGTAGGCGTGGTGGAAGAGCGAGTCATGAGAGAGTAGTTGAGAAACGAAAATCTGTGCTACCACCACCACCGCCACCACCACAGTAGTCTTGATTGCCACGATTTATGACATCAATCGCCTTCCACATGATCCGGTGAAAGACGTCCCATTCTTAGTTATCCTTAATGATCAAGACGCAATTCAAGAGCATATATTACTAAAGGTCCATCAAACCTTTTGCACATGATTTTTCAAAACAAAGATTTCGGAAAAGATCGTCAATTCAATTATTGTTGGATGTACAATCATGAATGGCTTGAGTATAGTATTAAGAAGGATCTTGTATTTTGCTTTATATGCTACTTGTTCAAGAAGGGCGCGGGTCGAGGCATTTATGTTGATGGATGGAATAATTGGAATATAGGAGAGAATGCACTTCTCAAACATTTGGGTTCTAAGGCACATATTGCAGCTCAAGAGAGATACATTGGCTTTATAAATCCCAAGGTAGCAATTGATTATAATATTCAGAAGTGGAGTGATGAGGATCTTCGACTTTATAAGAAAAGGTTGACTTATTCACTTAGGTGTATCAAGTTTCTTTTGCATCAAGGGTTGGCATTTCGTGGACATGATGAAAGTGAAGAATCTAGCAATGAGAGGAACTTCATTGAACTTTTGAAATTTCTTGCCGGAAATAGTGAAGAAGTGAACAAGTATGTTTTGGACAATGCTCCGTAATCAGTACCTTAACTAGCCTGGACATACAAAAGCAAATTATTCATCACAGTTGTGCCTAGAAACTAGAAAGAAAATAATTGAAGAACTTGGTGATGAGCCCTTTGCAATTTTAGCTGATGAGTCTAGTGATATATCACATAAAGAACAACTAGCTCTTTGCTTGCGTTATGTTGACAAATTGGGAAGGCCATGTGAGCATTTTATTGGAGTTGTTCATGTAGATGATACTACCTCTTTATCACCAAGGTCGCAATTGAAGCTTTACTTGTTAGTCATGGCTTGAGTTTGACTCAAATCCGTGGTCAAGGATATGATGGGGCTAGCAACATGAAAGGAGATATTAAAGGGTTGAAAACATTGATCATGCAAGAATCACCTTCTGCTTATTATATTCATTGTTTTGCTCATCAACTGCAATTGGTTCTTGTTGCTGTTGCTAAGGGAAATACTGATTGCGGCTCTTTTTTTGATCAAGTATCTATCTTGTTGAATATTGTTGGAGTTTCTTGTAAGCGTCATGACATGCTTAGAAATGCTAGGCTTGAGAATGTCAAGAAAGCACTTGACTGTGGTGAAATTGAATCTGGAACTGGATTACATCAAGAGATGGGTTTGCCTAGGCCTGGGGATACTCGATGGGGATCTCATTACAAAACTATATGCGACATCATTACTATGTATGAATCAATTCATGATGTCTTGGTTGATCTTGGGGATGATCCGACATATAAGGATGATTGGACCAAAATACATTTTGTGACCGAGCATTTGAGACCTTTGAGTTTGTTTTCTTTGCACACTTAATGTATATTATTCTTGGATACACAAATGAGTTATCTGAGTGTTTGCAAAGAAGAGAGCAAGATATTCTTAATGCAATATCACTTGTTAATGTGGCAAAGAAAAGAATGCAAGAATTGAGGTCGATGGTTGGCATAATTTTCTTGAGAGGTCACCTCATTTTGTGATAAATATGGTGTTGATGTTCTGCTATGGATGGTGATTATGTTCCTTATGGAAAATCAAGAAGGAAAGCTCATGCTCGAAAGCAAACCAATGATGACCACTTGTAAGAGAGGTATATATTGGTGTCATTGATCAAATAAGTCAAGAACTTGATAATCGGTTTGATGAGATTAATATGGAGTTGTTGTCTTGTATGGCGGCCTTCAATCCTTCTAACTCATTTGAGTCTTTTGATGCACTGGAAGCTACGTGAGATTAGTGAGTTCTACCCAAAAGACTTCTCAAATAATAATTTGCTCGAGACTTGAATTGCGGCTAGATAATTATATTGATGACATCAGGCGGGATGATAGATTCAAAGGTCTAAAAATATTGTTGATCTCTCGCTTAAGCTTGTTCAAACAAAGAGGTATAAAGTGTATGATATGGTTTATCGACTTCTCAAATTGGTATTGCTTCTACCCGTGGCAGCGGCAAGTGTTGAAAGGGTATTTTCTGCGATGGTTTTAGTGAAAACAAAGCTACGAAATAAGATGGGAGATAGTCTTTTGGATGATTGTCTAGTCACTTTCATTGAGCGAGATATTTTTTTTGAAGTTGATGAAGATGATATAATTGAGACATTTATGTCCCTTCGAAAGCGTCGAATAAAAATGTCGACAAAATAACATTGTAAGTCTCTGGTACTCTATTATGCATATATTTCGATTATCGGTATGGCTTTTGAAACTATTTATACTATATTTAGCGAATCTGTTTCCACTTAATTCATGATTATAAGCCTTAATACCGAATTGGTAAATGGATTTACCGAATTTTGTATGAAATTTTTTTGAGAGGCATACCCTGACCTAAAATCCTAGATTCGCCACTGTAGGAAAGAGTAAGAACTTTATTATAAACATCTCCTCATATAGTGGTATTGCCTTCGTATGCCAATGGTTTTTTCAAAATAATTTTTTTATGTAAAATTTGTGTCTCCATTTCTATTTTTCTATGCATTATTTGTGACAGAATAAAATAACTAGCTCGTGGATTCCTCGTAGAATAGCCGCAATTGCATATTGGTGGTTGCTCCTTGAGTGGCATGTAGTGACGAGGTGGATTCAACGATGACATAGCCAGCGTTTCAGTAGATGATCGTGCGAACTTGTCTCGGCAAGCTTGTGTTTCAGCATGCAAAGCAATTGGACTGCTCACACATTTTCCCCTAAAAAAATAGAGGAGTGTTTGAGTGCAGCGATGCTACATGCGCATGTACTGCATGCACTGTCTCATTCATTTCGTCCTTGCATTGAGATTCGTGGCCTCACCCCACGCCGCCGCCAGAAACCTGGCTCCGGCCTGGAAATCCCACACCGTCGCCCGTAGCCGCCGGAAATCTCTCGTGGCGCGGGGTTTTTAGCATCCGGCAGCACAAGGTTCCCGACGAGCGCACGCAGGGTTTTCAACGCAGCATGTTACCGCGGGGGCTCGGTTGTGGACGGGAGCGGGCAGGGACGGTGCAACCAGAGGAGGAGCGTAGCACAAGTCACAGAGAGAGAGAGAGAGAGAGAGAGAGAGGCGCATGAATATCGGAGCAAGACCAACAGTCGGAATAGTACGTGCAAGTGCAGATGCATGTAGCTTTGCGTTTCCGGGAGTGTTTCTATTTTTCTCCTCTTACATCTAACAGGGGTTCATATGCAATATCCGAACTTGCGGTGTACACCAACGCATTCTCCCCTGTAATATTTCGCAGCGCAGGTCCCCCATATCATATGCAGGGCACGGATAATCGAGGGACTAAAGCAACAAATTTACGCGAACCCGAAAACCCCTTCCATTACCTCCCCTCCTCTGCGCCGCCACTTCTCCTCTCCCCTCTTGCGGCTCCCCAGGGTTTCGCGCGAGATCTAGCTAGCGTTAGGGTTTCCGAAACCGGCGGCCATGGCGAACGAGCAACCAGCGGAGAGCTACACGGTGGAGGAGCTGGTGGCCGTGAACCCCTACAACCCCGACATCCTCAACGACCTCGAAGGATTTGTCAACGAGCAGGTAAACCCTAGCCCTGGGATGCGGTTACCCCTTCTCGTTTCGCTTCGCTTCTGTAGTTGGTGTAACTTGCGAAGGCTCGGCCCGCAGGTTTAGTGGTTGGTTGTGTTAAAAGTACAGCGCTGTCTCGTGTTTACGTTTGAATGGTGGCGAAATCGGTGGGTTAGTGGAGTGCTAAATTGTGCGGAGTTGTTAGACGCTAGAAATTAGAAGTGTTTTCATATTTGCGGATCGATTGTATTGTATTTAGTTGCTCGGGAGTGGTAAATTTAACCTTGTATCTAGAGGGTAGATGGGCTTACGAGTAATGGTCGGTGGGAGTTTCTAGAGTATGGACTTTGTAGGAGTACTAAGTTGAGGGATGTACGGTGAGTGCAAGAGAAATCGTGCGTTTGGATGCTATTATAATAGGCAGATTAGGTTTGCCTTTGCTGTTACAAGATGTTAAAGTACATGTCTCTTGTGCAAATAGAAAGATGGGACAATTAAGAATTTGCCACCCAATATAACAGGGTTCTACGTTTTGCCATTATGTACAATGTAATTTGTTATTTGCCATTTTATAGAAATTTCAATCAATCTTTCCCCATTTTCGCTATTTTATCCCCTTTCTGGTTTTTTGGTCACATGAAGTTACTAAAATGCCTCCTGTCCAAGTATATCAGAGCGTAACATAAAATGTGAAAGATATTAGAGAAGGAATTCACAGAGAGCAGGATCGATCCAAGAATTCCCCACTCATCCTGCCTCCTTCCTCCTCTTCTTCCCCCAATATTCAAAATCTCCTCAAATCTCCAAATTATTCAAGATGGTATGGGAGCATGTCGATCATGTGTGATCTAGCGCCGATTCTCGCCTATTGAGTGACAGTGCTGTGTTGCCGGATTTTGGGAGGTGGTGAAGGTGGTTGCTGCAGTCGGCCTTCATCTTCATTGCTGGTGATTACCCGACGACCCCTAGCTCGATTCCGTTGTCACGGTCGTCCTCGAGCCCCTTTGTTCTCAGACCAGGCCATCTTTGTCGTCTTCCTGCATCTTAAGCAGTGACGTTGTCGTCCTGCTGTGCGGCGGCCACAGCGGGCACATCTACGTCATGCACGTGGCTCACGCAGGCATGCTGCACCTGCAGCGATGTCTGCCGCAAGAACGCAGCCAGAAAGCGAGCACTTTGGCGTCCGGGGAACCTGACAAATCCCTACTCGGGTCTTGTTCCGAAGCAGTCAGTGGCCTCCGTTCTTGCTCTCAGTTCTTTCCAAGCAGCTGCACTGTTGCTGATTTTGTTGGAATCAAAGGAGAACTGGTACTAGCTTTGTCTCTCCCTCCCCGTGATTACCTAGTGAAACCATCACACTAGTGCTTCTTGCTTGTACTAGTGTGTTTATCACTGAGTTCTGTGGTTGAGAGCCATGGGAGATACAAATGAAGATAAGGTGGGAGATCCCAGTGTGGGCAAGCTATATGAAATTTTTAGCAAGATGATAGAGCAGCAGCAGCAACTAAAAACAATTCTTGAGGCCTTTAAGAAGAACTACATTAGTTGGACTTGACATGCCTGGTTGATTTTGAGTTCCTATGGATATGAAAACCTTCTTGTTGCTAAGGAGGAAGAGGTGAATGAAAGTGACACTAGCAGCAGACATATATTAGTATGGCTGTTGGCGAGCATGGTATCATGGACCGGGGGTATTTCAGTAACTTCATGTGGTCAAAAAATAAAAAATGGGATAAAATAGCGAAAATGGTAAAAGATTGATTGAAATTTCTATAAAATGGAAAATAACGAATTACATTGTACATAATTGCAAAACGTAGAACGTTATTCTATTGAGTGGCAAATTCTTAATTGTTCCTAGAAAGATTTGTTGTTGGGAACATCAACCATGTGTTCATAACTCATTACGAATGGTGGATGGATTGAGAGATGGATTTGTAATTGGTAATATCTGTGGTCAATGGTCACAAAGTGGCAAAATTAAGATTTTGTGCAGATGATACACATAGAGTGCACTGGTTCTATTGATACAGCGACTGTTCTGCCTGTGACTTTCACAGAAACAAGTTTGAGAAAACTCATTTTAGGTTCTATGGCATTGTACACATGCGGGCTAACCCTTTAGTTTATTGCAACATTAGCTATGTCATGTTTCAACCCTTTCAAAATTACAATCTTTTTTTGTTTCTATTTAGGTTTCTTCTCAAACATATAACTTGGACGCAAATCTCAGCCTTCTTCGTTTGTACCAGGTAACAATGCATTACGCATCTCCATATGAGCCATTTTTATCCAGATCATGAGTCCATCTATATGTTTGCTTAATGGTTTATTTCCCTTTGCAGTTTGAGCCAGAAAGGTTGAGCGTACAGATTGTAGCCCGCATATTGATCAAGGTCAGATAACAACTAATGGTTACATCAATTTTATTAATACAATCTTTCTTGGTTCACTTCCAACTCTTTATCTCTGTGTATGTTGTTCTATTCACAGGCTCTCATGGCAATGCCAGCCCCTGACTTCAGCCTATGCTTATTTTTAATTCCTGAACATGTGGTATGAAAAGATATCCTGACCTCCTGAGTGTATCCTATGGATTCTAACTTTTTTCATCCCTTAGATATTTATGTTTTGCAAGCAAATGCTGTTGAACATGCAACCTATGAGTGTCAAGAATTAAGAAGTATTGAGTTATCTGTCAATACTCATTGATCTATTTGTCATGGAAGCTAATTGTTATATTGACCTTCAAATAATATTATCAGATCTGTAGACCTGGAGATGTGCAATATTTCATAATGGCTTAGACTTGTAGTTGATGTAATAAGCATATTCAGTTATTTACTTTATATTCGATTATTCGGTATACGCTCATATGGAATTCAAGAATATTATGCTAAGGAACATGTATTCCCATTTTGAAGTATCCCTTGTGGTTATTGAAAATTTTAAATTTTGCATCAGACAAATTAGTCTTACAGATGTATAACATGACAGACTTGATCTGTCCTGTTGCCTTTTTGTTGTGTGTCTTGTGCTCCTTTTATGTTTGGTCTTCTGAATTTTTCTGCTATTATGTGGAGCTGACTTGTATGCTCTTTTATTTTAGCAAATGGAGGAGCAATTCAAGACATTGATAGTTCTTTCTCACTACCTGGAGGTACACACTTGGTCTGACTATGTGACTAATGTATAGATGTCTAAGAACTACTGTGGAATCGACTGTTAACCTCAATTAATTTGCTTACAGACTGCTAGGTTCCGTCAGTTTTGGGATGAGGCAGCAAAGAACCGAAACATATTGGATGTTGTTCCAGGTATATACATTTCTTGAGGCATTGAAGCATTGTTGGTAATATATTGTAAAGTGAACTAGCTGCAAGCAATGGCAGTTTAAATGATTTTGCATGTTATTGCCCATAAGGATTCATACTAGAAGTTTTAAATAATTTCAGTGGCAGTATTTTTCTTTTTATTATTTTCCGTCATCAGAGTTGGGTGTGAGTGATGCAGTACAGTTTTTCTGGTTTACTGCATTTGATAAAGAAGATTAGTTTCTGCCCAACTCGTTTTTTTAATTAACCTTGTGTTTCTCATTATCGGTGTTCGCCATACATCCACATAGCATGTTCATGCCCAACGAAATGATTTAATGTACTATTCCTGTCCAGTCAATAGCGCCTGGTATTACCTTATGATCAAGGTGTCTTATGATAACTTCACGTTTTGTATTGTCATTTCTTTCCACCGAAAAGGGTGCCTGCTGGCTAGAATTTTTTTGGATATTTTTTTTCATGCTACTGCTTCAATTGCACTTTCGGTTTGTGCCATTGTTTTTTGGCTTATTCTTCCCACTGCTTCGCAAAATTTGTTCAGAAAATGCCACTGCCGTTACCCTCTGGCCTCACGGTGTCAGTCTGTCAGGTCAAAGTGTTTGACTAATACAAATGGCCAGTGGTACCCTTTCAATAATTTTGAAAATGCCACTCGAATCCCAGAGAGTTTGAGAAATGCCATTGTGGCCATATGTGCTTCTTATCTTTTCTCCTTTTCTCCTTTCTTTTCTTTCTTTTCCCTACTTTCCTTTTTCTCCGGCCTCTCTCTTTTCCCCTTCCTTCCTGGCACGCATGCATGCTGTAGTGACCTTTTTTCTCAAATCCGAGCTACTGAAGAGAGACAGACGGCTTCGGTTACTGGCTAATACGTGTCGTCTCTGCTTTGCTAGCTGCATGCTCTGCTCCCTATGGGTGGCTCCCCATGGTGAAGTTAAAGTGGCTGCACGTAGTCATGGTGCCGAGCGGCAACACGCCATACCCGAACTGCCCCTTCTCCAGATCGAACGTCACCAGGTTGTCCTCCATCTAATGCGATGACCACCGCCGGCCTGGATCCCATCTCGACGAAGGCAAAGCACGCCGTATCCTGGTTCACCTCCACCACCAAACTAGAGTCGACAAACGCCCAGTTTTGGCCGCCAGCCAGCATCAGATCGATGTAGTAGCCGATCCGCGTCGACAGCAACGCGAACTTCTGGTAGCACAGATCGAACGGCTTCAACGGCGGCGCTCGGAAGGCACAGCGCGAACTGCTTCGCCACGTGGAGCGACGCTGCGACTTGCGACAGAGGGCCATCAGACAGCCCCACGACGCCGGTGGCGCCCGACGGGAGCAACGTCAGGAGCGCGTCCGGCGCGCACGACTTGATGACCTTGTCAGGAGGAAAAAGAAAGAAAGAAAGGAGAAAGAAAAAAAAGAGAAGAAAATAAAAGAAGCACATATGACCACAATGTCATTTCTCAGAATCTCCGGGATTCGAATCTCATTTTCATAATTATTGAAAGGGTATCACTGGTCATTTGTACTAGTCAAACACTTTAGCCTCACACCGTGAGGCCAAAGGGTAATGGCAATGACATTTTCCGAACAAATTTTGCGAAGCAGTGGCATGGGAAGAATAATCCAAAAAATAATAGCACAAACCGAAAGTGCAATTAATAAAGCAGTGGCATGAAAAGAAAAAACCCTTTTTTGGTACTAACAGGAACTTGCTATGGAGTTTTTCTAAGTTCAATTGGATGCCATTTTTATGTATTCTTTTGTTTTGATCTACAGATGAAATTTTACTGACACTATTGAGTCTTTTCGCAGGTTTTGAGCAGGCAATCCAAGCCTATGCGATTCATGTGCTCTCCTTGACATACCAGAAAGTTCCTAGGCCTGTTCTTGCGGAGGTAAAATATGCATCCTTTTAAATTAATTATGGAAGTCCTACAGGGTGCATACGCTTTCGGATGAGCTTGCTCTTACAACTTTTGCATGATAATGGTAATTCAAACGTCATATTTGATGATAGCTGTTAATATTCTTTATGTCAAATAAATGCATCATCATCATCCAAGTCACGTTGCTTTTCATATTAGATGATAGCTGTTAATATTCTTTATGCCAAATAAATGCATCACCATCATCCAAGTCACGCTGCTTATCCTGTAGGGATCATTGTTTGCATCACACGTGGATTGTTTCTTGTTGATGTTACAGCCCACCACTTTTGTTTTCAGGCCATCAACATTGAAGGTCTTGCACTGGACAAGTTTCTGGAGTATCATGTTGAAAACTCTGGTTGGGTAATTGAGATGGGTGGACGTTCTCAACTGATTGTCCTTCCGCGCAACGAGTTTAATCACCCTGAGCTCAAGAAGAACACAGTTGACACTGTTCCGTTCGAGCACATAACTCGCATATTCCCTGTTCTGAGCTGATTCAGCAACCATGATCAGATTGACATCGAGCAGTTGTGTGGTCATAGTTTTCTCCAGACCAAATGAGTTTTATAGAACTTGAGCGGGTGAAGCTACTCTGGGCACTAGTATTTTTCTCTTCTATGGCATACCACATTTTGAGGTTTTGGGAGTATCTGGATGTGCCTGTTTTGAGCTAAATGAGTATTGTCAACTAATAGTGGCTACTCGAACGGCATATATTTGCTATGTTTTCTATGGATTCCTGTCGAGATGTTACCATTGTCTTAGAAATTTTCTCAGAGCAAAATTTTGCACGTCACCTATGTATTCGCGATCGGCACAAATTTGTCTTCCAGCTGCCGGAATTCAGACTGTTCCTCACTGCCAAGTATTTGAGGATGCCTGGTGTGGTGTGAGTGCCAGCAGCAGGAGGATTCATATGCAACCTACATTTGGTGTTGCGTCGACATTTTTCATCCAAAATTTGCTGTTCGCATTAGCTTGTTAATCCCTTGATCCACCTCTTCGTTTTAATATCCAAAATCATTCCATGATCATGGTCTCGAAAGTCTCCAAGAAAAAGGCTTGTCTAACCGTCAGATATGCACTTCCTTGAGGGTGACATGATTATTGTCAAAGAGTGCTGACAGTATAAACTGCCATTTTTTATATATTAAACTGCCAAAATTCATCCGGAGAAAAAGAAAGCAAATTCATCTGGGAAAAAAGAGAGGAGAAAGCAGGTCATATATGCATATACTACCTTGGCCGGGCCATGCTTTACCATGGCCCAAAGAGTTGCTGCCTCGCTACAAAAGCCGATTAGGGGTATGAGGCGCCGCGGGATTCCTTCCCCTTCGTGCCGCCACTCCCAGACACCGAGCTCTCGCTCCCTCCTCCTACCCTTCGCGGTGTTAAAGATATATATTAGAGATAGAATAGGACTCTAGATATTATTTGATTTTCTTATTTGTAACATCTTCTTGTGTATATATATTGGTCCATTGGCCTCATATTGAATACAAGCGATATTCATAACATGGTATCAGAGCGTACCTAGGGTTTCCTGTCGCTTCGCTTGTCACGCCGCCGCCTCTCAGATCCAATCTGGAGGTTGCTGCTCGTCGTCATCCTTGACGACTCCGCCTGCTCGAGGTCTCGAGCTCCTCACCCGCCGCCGCCGCCTCCCCACGCTCGAAGCCACTGGCCACCTCGGCCTGCAGCCGCTCCACGAGCCGTGCCCGCACCGACCGCTGCCGCTCGCGGCGCCATTGCCTCGTCGCTCTTGGTGCCGCCGCCACTGACCCGAAGAGCCGCCGACGCCTCCGGCTCTGGAGCTTCTCCGCGTCTTGGCGCTGGGCGCCGCCGCTCATCTCCTCAGTCGTCCTCGCCGCTCCCTCGCGACAAGTTCGGCCACATTGAGTCCCATGCTACAAGAAACAGCGGCATATTTCACGCCGTTCTTCTCCTAGCACCGCACTGGTATTTCTACATCGACGTCTGCATCGACTACTTCGCGTTTTCTCTCCGGCGGGAGATAGCGGACTTCGACGACTACTTGCCGCTTGTGTTCCTTCCTCGGCGAGTTCTGCGGGTTCTGCGATCGACTCTTCTGCACCGAGAAACCACCTCCTACACATCGGTACCTCCCGTGGATCCTTGATTCCGAGCATCCTTCCACATGACTTTCGATTCTTCCACTCTATCTTTTGTTACACCTCTTGATTCCCCGCCGATGTACTTACTGCGATGGTACCTCTCTTTCGTCTCTCAGTCGAGGACCTCTTAGCAACTCATCTTTTCATGTTCCTTCATTGCTCATGTTCCTCGCCTAACCATGCAGCTTCTTTCTGCTGGACAGATTACTGACCTTGGTTATCGGATCATTCTCGACTCTGACTCTTGTTGTGTTCAGGACCGCCACACGGGAGCTCTGGTTGGTTCTGGCCCTCGGCGCCTTGACTCTCAGCGTCTCTGGGAGCTTGACTGGCTTCACCTTCCTTCCGCTGCCCCCGTCGCCGCCAGTCTCTCCGCTTCGGCTACTCCGTCTACCGGCTCTTTCCAGCAGTGGCATCACCGTCTTGGTCATCTGTGTGGATCTCGTCTGTCATCCTTAGTTCGTCGTGGTCTTCTGGGATCTGTCTCAGGTGACGTCTCTTTAGATTGTCAGGGCTGTAAGTTAGGCAAACAGATTCAGCTTCCTTATCCTCATAGTGAGTCAGTGTCTCAGCGTCCTTTTGATCTTGTTCATTCTGATGTTTGGGGTCCGGCTCCCTTCGTTTCGAAAGGGGGTCATAGATACTATATCATATTTATAGATGATTTCTCTCGCCACACTTGGATATATTTCATGTCTTCTCGTAGTGAGGTCTTGTCCATCTATAAACAGTTTGCCACCATGGTTCGCACACAGTTCTCCACTCATATTCGTGTTTTTCGTGCCGACTCTGGGCGAGTACCTCTCTCATCACCTCTGCGCAGCTTCCTTTGCCGAAAGCGTGGCACTCTCGCTCGCCTCTCTTGTCCCGTGCTCATGCTCGAATGGTGTTCTTGGCGCAAGCATCGCCACCTTCTTGAATCACTCGTGCCACGATGATTGCCGCCTCTATTCCACCTCACTTTTGGGGGATCTTGTTTCCATCGCCACCTATCTCGTCAACATCCGACCTTCTTACGCTCTTGGTATGCAATCCCTATTGAGCGTCTCTGTGGTCTCCCTCCCGACTACTCTGCCCTTCGTTTGTTTGGCTGCGTTTGCTACGTTCTCCTCGCCCCTCGAGAACGCACCAAACCGATCGCCATCTGTTGAGTGTGTCTTTACGGGATCTGATCGCGAGCACAAGGGCTATCGGTCTTTGGGATCTGTTGGTCGACGGATCACGGATTTCTCGGGCGTCACTTTCGACGAGTCTCGTCCCTTCTACCCACGTCCTGTCTCTCCTTCGGCTTCCTCTGTGGAGTCTCTGTCTTTTTTGACTTTTCCAGATACACCTATCTCTGTCTTGCCCTCGTCCACCCGTCCCACTGAGTCTCCACATATTTCTCCTGTGGCCTCTCCGCCATTGTCGCCGCCTGCTTCGTCTCCTGCGGCTCCTCAGGCTCCCCCCACTACACTCGTCTACACTCGTCGACCTCGTATTGAGGATCTTCCAGATGAGCCCACTTCTCCTGATGTTTCATCTTCTTCTGATGCTTCATCTTCCCCTGATGGGCCGTCTTCTCCTCGCTACGCTCTCCGCGATCGCCAGTCGATTCGCCCCGCCTGCTTTGCCTTTGCTTTGGTGCGGCTACTTGTGAGCTCGCCTCCTCTGGGATCTCATTACTCATCCTGAGTGGCAGCATGCCATGGCCGAGGAGATTGCTGCCCTCGAGCGTATTGGTACTTGGGATCTTGTTCCTTTTCCATCTCACTCTCGTCCCATCACATGTAAGTGGGTCTATAAGATTAAGACTCGCTCTGATGGCTCTCTTGAGCGCTATAAGGCGCGTCTTGTTGCTCGTGGCTTCCAGCAGGAGCATGGTCGTGACTACGACGAGACTTTTGCTCCTGTGGCCCACATGACCACTGTCCGCACTCTTCTTTCGGTGGCGTCCTGCTCGCCATCGGTCTGCATTCTCGCCTTGATGTCAAGAATGCCTTTCTTAATGGCGAGTTGCGTGAGGAGGTCTACATGCATCCGCCACCGGGTATTCTGTTCCTCGAGGGCATGGTCCGCATGCCTTCGCCGCTCTCTCTATGGCCTTAAGCAAGCCCTCGTGCTGGGTTTGGCGCTTCTCCTCTGTGGTCACTTCTGCGGCTTTTCAGCAAGTGATCATGATCCTGCGCTCTTTGCCCACACTTCGCCTCGTGGTCGGACTCTTCTTCTTCTGTATGTTGATGATATGATCATTACCGGAGATGACTATGAGTACATTGCCTTTGTCAAGGCTCGTCTTAGTGAGCGATTCCTTATGTCGGATCTTGGTCCTCTTCGTTACTTCCTTGGGATTGAGGTTACTTCCACTCCGGATGGTTTTTTATGTCCCAAGAGAAGTATATTCAGATCTTCTTGATCGCGCCTCCCTCATCGATCGGCGTCTGTTGAGACTCCTATGGAGCTCAATGTTCACCTCCGACCCTCGATGGCGAGCCTCTTTACGATCCGACTCGCTATCACCACCTTGTTGGGAGTCTTGTCTACCTTGTTTACTCGTCCGGATATCACTTATCCGATTCACATTACGAGTCGGTTTGTTTACGCTCCCACTCGGTCCACTCTGACCACCTTCTTGAGTTCTGCGATACCTTCGTGGGACTATCTCTCGCCGTCTCTTCTTTCCACGCTCCACTCGCTTCTGACTTCAGCTTATTCGGATGCTACTTGGGCGAGCGATCCCTCTGATCGCCGGTCTATCTCTGCTTACTGTGTTTTTCTTGGTGGTTCGCTTATTGCCTGGAAGACGAAAAACAGATCGCAGTGTCCCGTTCGAGTCAGAGGTGAGTTGCGTGCTATGGCTCTCTTGATGCAGAGATTACTTGGCTACGGTGGTTACTTGAGGATTTTGGTGTTTCACATTACACCGACTCCTCTCTTGTCGACAAGACAGGTGCTATCAGTATTGCCCGTGACCCTGTGAAGCATGAGCTCACCAAGCATATTGGTGTTGATGCTTCCTTCATGAGGTTTTGTGTGCATGATCAGGTGATTGCTCTTCAGTATGTGCTTTCAGAGCTTCAGATAGCGGATTTCTTCACGAAGGCCCAGACTCGAGCAAAGCATGGCTTCCATCTCTCCAAACTCAGTGTTGTTGATCCACCATGAGTTTGAGGGGGGTGTTAGAGATATATATTAGAGATAGAATATGACTCTAGATATTATTTGATTTTCTTATCTGTAACATCTTTTTATGTATATATATTGACCCATTAACCTCATATTGAATACAAGCGATATTGATAACATATCCTTCCTTTCTCTTGGATTGTTTCACGATAAGTAATAGCCGTGCCGTTGCCACTTGCCAGAAAGATTTGACACTTGTTGAGCTTCGTAACGAAGCTGGAGTTCGGTCCGCTCCATCGACCTCCATGTTTCGTGCACTGTTCAGGCCTCGCTGTTCGTTCGTTTGCTGGTTTCTTTGGGCCATTCGGTACCCACGGGCACCATCGTGCGATGCAAAAAAGTTTTGGCGGCGGACGGGCGGAGTCAGGGCTGTGCGCGAGCTAGGCGACCGTGCGGGTTGGCTGACTGGCGGCTGTGCCCGTGGTGGTGCCGTCGTGCGGTCGTGAGGCTGGGCTGGGCTCAGGCCACATTGCTTTAAAGCGAACAGAGGGAGTATACGTCTGTATTGTAACATGATGTGTTGTCTCCGTGGGCACACCCTTTAATTAACCCTTATATGCTCTGACTTCTACGTGCATGAATATTTGAACACACTACTTTGCGTGGGCAAATGTGTATACTTCATTTACGGGGGCACTGTTTTTTACTTCTCCTTTTCTTTTTGTGAGATAATTTGATTTTTTCTAAAGAGAACAAGATAATTTGTCAGATATGCACTATGGTCAATTCATCACCGTAGACTGTTTACCAACGTGAACAAAAACCAAATTTTAGTAATACAAATGAAAATTGACTATCGTTTGGTTTACTACCAACATTTAGTAATGCTAACAAAAATTTGTAACACCAATGAAATATAATGTCACACGTGGGCAATCAAAGGGTGAGGAAATCGTCCACCAAAATTTTGATAACGCTAAAATTTAACTTGCCCACGATCCAAACAACATTTATTTTGTTAGATTTTAGTTTTGCCTATGCCAAATTTTGATTTAGTTTATTATGATCATGAACCAAACAACCCTACCTATAGTAATCGAGTCCTGTACCCAACCTTGTCAGCCAGCAAGCATGCTTCCATCCCCGCTCGGAATATCACGTTTAATTAAGCTTTCCAGTCTTATTAACCGCGCCGATGCGATGCTTCTACCATTTTTTCCTTCATTACGCGTCCTCGGCATGCAGACGCGCCTTGCCCTCGAGCTTTTCCTTTGCTCTAGCTCGCCTCCAGCTTTGAAACTTTGTGCCTCGGCAAAAATTGCTACAGAGATCATCACCTCGACAGAAATCTTAGCACTGCAAGTAGCAAAGCATGCCCCCGTTAGCCAGCCACCCCATTGAGCAAAGCTGTCAGAAACTCAGAATAGTCGCGACCGTTCTGAGAGTTGGCTGCCTGCTCGAGCGTGAGACAGATCTGTATAGTAGACGAGAGACTAGAGCCGTCCAAAACCGATTTGAGTAGCAAATATGTATACTTCTGTATGTACCCATATTTACAGGAGCAGTGCCATTCTTTTTCTTTCTTTTTTTTCTTTTGCGAGATCTTTTTGATATTTTCCCAAGGAGAAATAGAGATAAACCGTCTAACTAGGCTAACCCTGGTTGAAAGAATCAAGATAGGATATATTTCACCTATTTATTATCTGCACTATGGTCAATTCTTCTTCACCATAGTAATTGAATCATGTACCCAACCCAACCGAGCCAGCATCCTCTCATTCCTCTGAACATCAAACGCTCAAGCGTTCCGCTGATCAACCGTGCCGATGCTTCTTCCGTCGCTGTAGTCATCATCTTTTCGATTACGCGTCCTGTGCATGCAGATTCGCCTTGCTCTCTAGCTTTTCCTTTGCTCTAGCTGTCAAACTTCCTGTCGCGGCAAAAATGTTTACAGAGATGTCGCCAGGACAAAATTTTAGCACTAGTAGCAAAGCATGCCTCCATTAGCCACCCATTGAGCAAAGCGGTCAGAATAGTCGCCAGCGTCTGACAGTTGGCTGCTCGAGCGTGACAGATCTGTGTCATCCCTTCCCTGCTAAGAATGAAAAAAAGAGTTCCAGTATTGATGAAATGATGTATATATATGTGAGTAGAAACCTGAACATGAGAATGCAGCACTAGATTACATCTGAAAGACGTAAAAATCCGATCGACGGAAAAACAATGTCACAGTACGTTAGAGTGGCATACATCACAAAACCCCGTTGGCATGTTGACCTAAATAAACTTTTCTTAGGGAAAAGTTTAGAAAAATAAGCTGACCTCATCATTGTGCCCTTGTTCACTGTATGACGTAGCTGATTCAACACTGACAACATCCATAGGTGAATTGATGAGCGATGACCTGTGAATGAGAGTTTGAAACACCTTGTTAATGTCAAGGGGAGCCTAAATTTCGCAACTCTTAAGTTGACACATCAAGGGGATGAGAATGTAACGAATGCGGCATGATATGCAAATTAATCGCAGTATATGTTACCTCTCAAAAATTTCCTCGTCACAAGAATTTCCTGAAGATGACAACAAATCAAGATCGAGAAAATTTGAAGAATGCAACTCTGGGTAACCTAATCTTTTCAAATAATTCCGCCGCTCTTCCGAAATGGAGTGTCTTGCAGGCATTGTTCTATAAATTGTACTGAAAATCAAAAGATGCTGTTAGGTCATATTACATTCATGGACAAGCTGAAGTTTTCCAAAGGCCAATTTCGAACAAGGATTAACGCACCTGGAGCACGGGTTAGGTTCACACAAGGAGATCTCTGGCGCATAATCAGAAGGCCCTCTAATGTCATCCAGCTGTTGCACTGGGAGCAATTCTGAGCTTGCAATGTTATTTTCTCCGACTTTACAGTCAGATACAGGTACAGTGTTTTCGCATAGAATATTACCATCTGACAGCGACCTCTTTATGAATGATCTGCTGATATGACATTTGTCGATTACTAAAGTAGACATGGAAACTGAACAGTTTGAGGAACCAATATAACAAAGTACAATCGACAGAACCACTGATTTGAGTCTAGACGGCTTGAGTAAGTATCATTATGTAAGCAATTAACACCAAGGCAAAGCTAATCAACAAATCATATTCTATCAAAAGATCACTTGGCATTTAACCTCAGTTGGAACATCAAAAACCTAAGTTTTCTGTAATGAGTGAAACAGGTAAAGAATACCTAATTTTTGTTGCTCTAACCACTCACAGTCCGATGAATCTGCAGTTCCAAAACAAGTTCTAGTATTCCTTGATTAATACATTCCCTTATTCTGTCAAAGACCATTTCATGAAACAAGCAATGCTATTTTCGCAGCTAGAGCAAAACGAAATGGTGACACCTTTTGCTGGTATTACATGGACTTGGAAGTGAGAACACAGTGATTACTGATTAGTTTTACTTTGATATTCCATCTTATTCATGTCAGGTAAAATATCCAAATAAAAGTTAAGTTTGTATTAAATATTAGAGACCAGCTTTTCAAGCAATATTTCTTAATGGGAGAGTTGACTTCAGTACCTTCCAGTTTCTTGATTTAAAGCCCCTTGCCTTCCAATTTTGTAATGCTGATCCGAGTCCAACTTCCACAGTGCAGGTTTGCCACTTTGGGGTTGGAAATGGCCCAAGAACCTGTAATTTTTTGAAGACAGATAAACTTTTGTGGTAATATACATGACCAATAACAATATTTTCCATTGGTTGTAATTCGCAGGATTAAAAAACCCGGCCGGTAACCGCCACAATATACATGACCAATAACAATATTTTCCATTGGTTGTCATTCGCAGGGTTAAAAAACCCGGCCGATAACCGGTTTACCAGTCCGGGCCGGGAGGAAAAAAACCGTCCGGGTTGTTTGTTTGCTCCATTGGATTCCATTTGCTGCCCCTGCATGTGCAGCAGGCCCCCCTTCATCCCCTTTATTCCCCTGGCTGTTCCCCACTTCATTTTGCCTTCTTGCTCCCTGATTGCCTCCCTCTCTCCCTCCATTTCCAGAAGCTCAACCAGCAGGGCAGCAACACACGCAGTAGCAGCAGCACAAGCAAGCACAAGCACAAGCAAGCAGGAGCAGCAGCACAAGCACAGGCAGCAGGTCTGAAACTTTTTTCTTCTACTTGTGGAGTTTTTGAGTTCATTGTTTGTAGGGAGTAAGGACTCTATCTTGAATGCATTTGTGGAGGGTTGCACATTTGGATGAGCACAGGCTTTATTTTTAAGTGTTAACAAGATAGTTTGCATTAGGCAGTAGCTATTCTATAAAGTTTAACTTAAACAGGAACAACACAAGATTTGCAGAACAACTTTAAACTATTGGATTATTAGATTCTGTTATGAGTTCCGAGGATGTGCACTTGGATGTGCAAATTTTGCCGTAGTGAGCCTACGCACGTGCACTCTGATGAACCAGATTACTAGTGGTTTAGCACATGCTTGTTGAAGTTGGTTTTATCCATATACGGAAGATGAAATCACTTGTCAATATGATTCATGACTCACACTTCAAGTACTGCATCTTAGTGCTAACTAGCTAGTGAAATACTAGAGTAATTATAGTCCAATACAACAAACCAAGGGTGCTGGAAATGACACGAGATGCACTAACAATTTTCGTCCTGTCTGGATTATTGTAGGTGGTGGCTAGAGAGACTAGGAGGTGCTGGTTGGAAGTGCAGATATTGTAATCTAACAAAATCAGGCGGAGGTGTCACCCGCCTAAAACAACATCTTGTTGGGAGACACGGAGATGTTGTTGCTTGCAATGGGGTTCCGGCGGAAGTCCGAAGGCTCATGCTAGCAAGTCTTGAAGAACCGAATGTAAGAAAGAAATCTCTTAAAGATGAACAACTGCGAATGGAGGAAGCCGCAAGAGAGCCTGTAGCTCGTGGTCCATCATATGAAGATGCCTTCGATGATAACGAGGAAATGCAAATGATGAAGGACCGCACATATATAGTTCCAGGCAAGTTCATAGTTTCCTAAATCCAAATAAATATCATATATTTGTTGTATTTTTTCTAACATTCTAAGTGTGTTTGTTTGCACAGCATCGTTGCTAAATCCGCAGAGCCACAACTTATATAGTTTGGGGAAGAATCCAGCCCTCGTCGTTTCCCTGACAATGGCAATTCAAAGAATAGCAGATACACCCGACGACGTAGTGCAGGCTCTAGGTGAGCTAGAACTATATCGTAATCAACGAGGTTTATTTGCTTCAAATGAGGCTTACATGAGTGCTGCTCGTCATTCTGCAGGTATGTTGTTATGAACTTACATATACATGGAAAATGACCCATCACTATGAGTTTAACACAAATTTTATGTTACTTTAGCCACATGGTGGATGATGTTTGGAGCGCAGACACTAACATTAATAAAATATGCCATGCAGATTGTCTCACAATGTGTTTCGTCCAGTGGATGTGAACGTAATTGGAGCACATTTGCATTGGTACATACACAATTGAGGAACCGTATTGGGTATAAGAAACTACATAAACTCGTGTATGTCCACTACAATCTGAGGCTACGATTGCAAGAGCATGAGACTAGAAATGAAGATAGGGATGTAGATCCTTTTGGCGATCTAATAAATGCCACTATGTACGACAGAGAGAACCCAATCCATGAGTGGCTTGATAGCTCCATGATACAATCAGAGCCCTTACTAGACGAGGAAGGTGAGCCCCCCATGCCATCTACAATTGTAGTTGATGTCATTCCTCAAAAGGAATTGGATAAAGCACTAGATGATGAGCCATTGGTGCAATGGACAAACAAAAATATTGGCAAGAGTCATCTTGGGAAAAGAAAATATTGTAGCCAACCAACTGAAAAATTGGCTGCGGACTTTGCCTCACTTATGCAAACAAGGAAACAAGTGCCTGATAAAAAGAAGAAAAAGGCCATTGAGGAGGATATTGTGGGAAGTGAGGAAGAAACAGAAAGTCCGCCATCTGATGAAGTCCAATACCAAGAGTCTGGTGATAGTAGCTCTCCGTCGTCCGATGATGGTGCTGATGGTGGAACAGCTCATGATGCAGGGCAAGACCAACCATTGGAATTCACCTGCGAGTAAAACTTCACGCATGCTACTCAGGATGAAGACCATGGTTGTCATGCTTCAAAACCAATTCATCAGACCTACACGAGGGCTAAGGGTCGTCAAAAAGATAATTCTCGACCACATGACTCTTGTTCCTATGAATCCCATGCTAGCTCAAGGTCCGCTCGGACTTATGGACGTCGAGATGCCAATCTATTGCCTTCTGGTGATGATTCTCATTTGTCAGACATCTCTTCTGATCCTAGTTCCCATTACGGTCTTGTGTCCTTCAATACCAATGCCAGAATGGTTTACCAGTGGGTCGAACCCGAATATTACCAACAACTTTACAATCATTGGCTACAATATGCCCACGAAACACACACTTGGGATCAATACAAAGCTCACATATCTCAATATGAAGGACGTGTACTACATGACAACAATGACTACATTACACAACCTTCGCGTTTCTTGACAATGTATTGATATGAATTACTACTCCATTACTGTTTTTAGTATGCTAGTCAAGTTATCATTCATTACCATTAACTTATGTTTTCTATTACTTTACATGCTTTAGAACACTTAGACGAGAGGACTACTCTAGAGAGTGAAGCTACCAAAGAGGACTTTTCATGTACAACTTGAAACACTTTCTCATTAATATTTGCATTATTCCAAATTTAAATTTGCTAATTACCATTTTCACCATTTTCCGGTTTTTAGCCGGTTTTTCCGGTAACCGGTCCGGAGAAAATCCAGATTTAAAATTTGAAATTCAAATTCGGCCCGTTTTTTTTTAATTTCCAGGTAACCGGCCGGTTACCGATATCGGTCGCCGGCCGGGATCTTCCCCGGGACCGAGATTTCGATCCCTGGTCATTCGTACAGAATGATATTTCACAAGCATGAATAAGCTTACAAATTTATAGCATCCTGCTTCTCAGGATCCGTGTAGGCGTTATTGTAGTAACGTTGAAGAGTCCGAAGGAACTCCTGGGATTGGGTTGCTGCCTTCCATTGGCCTCTTTGCTCACAGAAGATCTGTAGCATATGCGAATAATATGGAGAACTTATACTGATATTAAAAAAACAGTTTGGACTTTGAAAGAAAATGTGTTTATGACTATTGACTTTACTGCCTAGCAAGAAGATTCAAATCATTTTGAAAAAACAAATTCAGGATTAGTAACTACATATATGACAGAGGCCAGAAATGACAACCTACTACGATCAGTCCAAAATGCCTGTTGTTTGTCACAAATACTCTGCAAACACTTGTTGATTTACATTTTCTACATAATTCATAAAATAAACTTTATATTTAACATGCTTGGGTAGCTATAGATGTCCTCACCCTAATAACAGCCTTCATTTTTTCACTTGTTTCCAAAGGGCAAAGCTACATGTACCAAATAATTTAGGAGAAGTTCATTTCTCATAGGAGATCTGAGAGAGAAAATGTGTCATGTTTTGGTAGAAGTTGCCTTGGTATGTGCGATCTTGGCTAAAATTGTGCTTTGATAATAACGAACTTCTGAATTCTATATTCAAGTGACAAGTTGCCTTAATGTGCTTTTGACTTAAACATGAAGCTACAGAATAATAGGGAGAGGGAGAAAAATGTCTCAAATAGTAGGAAAAAGTAGAGGAGGATGCAAGAAAGAACAAAAGTACTGCAAATGGGGTATAGAACAAATTAAAACAGTTGTACAATCTTTTTTTTCGAGAACGCGCAACAGTTGTACAATCTTTCAGAGTACTCATATAAAGAGTAGTAGTGAGTAGCAGAACCACCATATCAGAGCACTCATATAACAAGAAACCTACCTTGTTGTGAGCAGCAGAACCACCATATTGAATAGCTAATGTATCACCCATCCTTTCATAGAAATCCATCAGATCATCGGACAAAGGAGCATGCAATTCAATTTTAGGTGCTTCAACGAGCCGCAGCACATGAAGTTGACGCTCTAAAGCAGCTAAGCCATACGCAAATTGTGCGACATTTGTGCGGTCCAAGCAGTCTATGCAGTTTGTCCTGAGGACACCCTTTTGTAATAAAACAGGTACCAGCTTAGTTGCGCATAAATCTTGATCCTCGTTAGATTTGGCAACAGCTCGTCCACTGTAAAACGTGTAACAGATGAACATTAGTACTACTAATTGACCTCATAAGAATAAGACCAGATAAGAGCAGCTACTCCCTCTTGTCCAAAAATTGACATTTTTTAAAACTTTGCGTGATCTTGACTTGGACCAATCCAGATATGTAACAAAATCATATATCACGAAAGAAGATTTTACGACAAATGACACCAGATAGTTTTTTTGTGGCCAATCCATATAAACATAAAAGATATATGGTCAAATATAGACAAAGATTGTATAAAAAATGACATGTTCTTTTGGACTGGAGGGAGTAATTTCCTGTGTTTGCTATGTATAACTTATGGATTCTTAAGGGAAGGTATTCTTAGTAAACTTCAGAATAGTTCCAAAGTAGGTCTGAAAGTTACCTTGAAACATCCTCAGGTTTTGATGATGATGTTATCTCACAATGGAGGAAGTTGGTTAGGTCCAACACATCTGATGCTACCTTGTTCAACAGTGCAAGCACGTTGGTGTCTTTCCTGCAAATAGCATGTAGGAATTAACATTGTAGGAACTTCTCAACATAACCAACTTGAATGGCAGGGGCAAGCTTAGAAGATTCTCTTGGAATACAATAGATTACCTTCGAGAAAGCTTACTCAGATCCATGTGTAAAAACTTTAGACGTTTGTCATCTGACAACCCCTTATTTATGTAATGGATAGCCTTTGCAAATTCTGCGCGGAGAAAAGATTCACGAGGCTTCTTCTCACGAGTCTGATAAATATACACATAATGCAAAAGGAATATTCAGAATTTCAGATTGATAACAAAGAGCAAAAGGGTATCAAGTTGACGATTAACTTGATAAATATGTAAGTCAGTTCTGATATAAATGGAATTTAACACACATCACTCATGTCAAAGTACAACAACATTTATGTTACACACTTACGCTGACCTTGATTAAGTTTAAGATGATTATCGGATTGCCATATCTAAGTGCAAGGTTCTCAAAATGAAGGCGGGTTGCCTTGTAGTCCACATCCGGTTTTACTGCAGGTAGCAAGGTGATTGGATTCTCAGAGAAGACCGTCTACAGATAGACAAATTCATGAAAGACTAACAGTACATAACTTACATATGATATCTGGTCTAATATTAAGTCTTGAAGTTTCCTGAAACCAGACAAGAGGTATCGATCCCCTATGTTGTACAACAGAACTTATCTCACGTGGGATTTCATCAGGTGTGTCTTCAAAAACAATCTGTTCGGTCTCAACATCATTGGCAACCCTACCCTTTTCATTAACGCCTCGTTTCAAGAATCTGTATTTCAAAATGATAAAAGAAACAGATGCTGTGAGATCAGTATAAGATTTACTATTTTTATCCAAATTAGGCCATTAAACCTAAGGGCTTGTAATACAAACCTGGTTCCAGCAAAATGACGTGAGCGCCTAGCTATGAGTGTCAACCAGAAATCTTTCCCAGATACGGACAGCTTCGTCTGAACGCACCAAAATATGTCTATTAGCCTGTCTTCGTATAGTACTTGAACATGAAACACACTACTAGCATAAAAAAATGTAAACCGAATAGCAACAGGAAGTTCTCAGTTCTTAGATACATTCAGAAATGTCAATTATACACGGTGTAATTCACAGGATTTGCACTAGGATGAAGGGACGTTGCTCATGCTCAATGCTTACTAGCTAACAAACATTTAAAATAGGTATAAATAGCAATGCAATTTCATATCTTAGCATTAGCATGTTAAGACTGTACAATATTACTAAGTCCTAGCAACACACTAACGATGGACAAAAAAATAACTGAACAAAAGCATTAACAGTCTGCTGAGACTTACGAGCAAATGTTTCGACTCGGGAAAGCCTCAAGCAGCTCAAACTGAAAACTGTCAGCAGGTTATACAAAGCCATGCCTTTGCAAACCCTTTATTTCAAGCTTTCACTACGTGTCAGGTCATGAAACGTGGAGTAAAACGCATAAGTTAGTGGGATGGCTTTGAGTTAGCACCACTGCATCCCTACTTGTGGACTTGTGGTCTTCGGTGATGAATAGACGATACTGGTGATATGCATAAGCTCATTAATTAGAAATGACAAGGAGGAATAAACAAAATGCAGTACTAAAAGAGTTAGTATGTTGCATAAGAATATACCTGTTTGAAAAATCCATGAATTAAGGCAACCGTCCAATTGGTATTCTTGAGATGGTTCCGAATTGCTCGTGTCAGAAACTCATTCCATACGAACATTGTTTCATAAACAACCTGCTCAGTATTCTTGCCGGTTATGTTCTTCTGAAGGCTGCGCATGATGTTGTAAGAGTAGCTGAAGAAGAAGTCCTTCGAGAGATCGACCGAGCAAAGCAGCCGTTTATATCTACAAAAAGTGAGGAATAAAAACATAAATCTCTGCAGACAATAAAAATGAGAAAAACACTTGCAAAGATATATTTGTAGTAGATTTAGAATTTTAATAAGTAGAATACAAATGAAGCAAAGAAATTCGAAACATTTCTATATACCTCTGATCATATGAACACCATACACAAAGTTCAGAACTGCAAGAATTGCCATGATGTACGGACCACATGAGTTGGATGCATATTGTTATCAATAAGCAAATTTTATACTTATAGACAAAGAGACATTAGATGCATACACAAAACAAATATTACTATCTCCCTGTACAATTGGACCAGATGGAATTGCCCATGTTCAACTACAAACGTGAATACATGATGAAAACTTATCTGAGAATATGCAAATTGTCATAAAATAGTGCAAATAAGATAATAATGTACATCATCGCCGAAAATGCAGTCTCATCACAATGTAGCAACAAAATGAACTGAATATTTGGAAAAGGAAGGGGCCTACAATAAGATAAATGAATAACAAAAACTATAACATGTCCAAATACAAAAGTCGCAAGCTGGCAATTTTGATATTGTTAGGAACCAGCGATGAAATTACAACAGGTAATACGCAATATTTACATGTTGAAAAAACGAAAGACCTGTTCTCATCCCTAGAATATGCCACGTTGGGCCAGACTATAGGACTTGGAATTGCGATCAATTCACTCTTGCCAATAGAATAAATATCATGGCCACAGATTGTGCCGACTTTCCTTCTCCTGGTAATTAGAACCATGTAATAAGGACCAAGAAACTTTACAAAACCTGCAGAAGCAAAGATGAAGTAAATGTTATAATTTGGACTGCTACAAAGTTGTGATTGATACACTCTGGGAATCTCAGCTCATGTTGAATTACCAACTATTCCATAGAATTTTGAGACAAATTTCAGCCCACCAGTCATCCTATTCCCCTCATGAATCCGCCAAAGCAGCTCTTGGCATTCATTCTCCGTGTAACTAGTAGGATCTTCCTCAACGCCCAGCTCAGTAGACTCCAACCGGTCAATCTTTAGCACCCTCCAGAGAGTCCTGCTCTTGTCTCTTCCGATAAGATAAAATTTCTACACCAAAAAAGCACAAGATCATTAAGTACAATAAAAATTGAACAATAAATAAAATGCATCAGAACTTACGACACCAAACCTCATTTCCAATAAATCAATGGAACAGTGCAAGAGGAGCAACAATTAAACAACTCCTATTGTCTATTGTACCAATAGTGAAATCTTGATTCACAAAGCTAACTATCCTCCAAATTTTGATAATACTTATGCATTTGCATAACGTCAGCTGAAACCTTGTATTTTGGCACACTAGCAAAGCGGAAGGCAACCACACATTAGAAGCCAAACAACACCAGAGTACAGCATCGTTAAACAAGATCACGCAGCATATATTTAATCTGCCTGAAACAATTGCAGGGAAGTAGCATAAAGGAATGTTCCTTTTCTTTTCCTACTCTCTTCCTCCCCTGCAAAAGAAACAAAAAGAAGGATCCTTCCTCACCTTTTTGCAGCCTTTTACCGTTTCCTATAACAAAATTCAACCGAACCAATCATAAAGGAGATCCCTCACACAGCGCAAGCATTAACTCACTCAAGAATCCAATCAACCATAAACAAACAAACAAACACACACCCATTGTAAGAAGGTCAAACACAGGATGTTTAATGAAACAAAGATCGCCATGTTTAAGGAACCTACGAGCCGATGCAAACCAAATCAAGCGACTTAGCAAGCAAAATTTGCAAGAGATCCCTACCGATCTGGTCTCGTAGAGCCGGAACTTCTGAAGGAATTTGCCGCCCGTCATAGCCTCCATCGGATCAGATCAACAAACAAAACACAAGAGCGCCGCGAATCCAAGCCACGAAATTCAGAAAAAACCAAACCCTCTGCGCAGTTCAACTCCTCGTCGGCTGCTTCAAGTAGAGCATCCTGCTCGCGCGCACAAATGCTCCAGGAAAATAATCCAACCAAAGCTCCCACCTTTCGGTTCAAGAACGGACCAGCGACCCCCAAGACGGCAACAAACGGATCGAAATCGATCTAATTCACACCCCGGCACCGAGAAACCTCCAGAAAGGCCGCACCTTTGGATCTGCACAAGATGCAGGACCCAGAAAATGGAAAGAAACCGATGCAAAATCAGCGGCTAGGCAGCAAGAGAACGGGATTCCGGGTGCGGTGAAACAGGGCAATTCCCCGCAAACAACGCGAGCTTTGGCCGCCCCCGCGGGAGAGATGGGTCATAAATAGGAGGGGACTGAATTTCCGGGGTGAAAAAGGATGGATTTTTCTGACGGGACGCGAGGGAGGAAGAGGGGGAAGCCGAGAGCCACAGGAAGGCAGGAAGCTGGCGACGACGGCGTCGTCCACAAAAACACCACGCAACGCAAGAGAGGCGAGACCGCGAGAGTGGCAGGACGCAAATACGAGTAATCATTGCAGCAAACAGTATCTTTCTTAGGCGGCTTTATGGACTACTTTTTTTTTAAAAAAAAAAAGTAGTAGAGAAGACATTTGGTTTTGTTTTGTCCAAGAGCAAACTGGTAAATGGCCTCTTTTGGAGTAACGACGAAGTAACATGAAGCATAGCCAGAATGTCAATGTAGTATTAGCTGTGATCAAGGGCTAATGAAGGGAAATTTAGGAAGACATTACAACACGTTTTCTCCGCGTGTTTTTTTAACGATCTAGTGAGGGGAAATAACAAATTTCTGAAACAACTTCCTCAAAAAAAAAAATCTGAAGCAAAAAATTAGGTATTTGTTTTTTTTTGGCAAAATCCAAATAGTGTGCGCACACTATTTAGTCTTAACGCGTGCCCACTCTCTTCAGCGATGACGGGGCTCTTCTCCGACGAGGCACAGCGGTGGGTTAGGGTTCATTGGGGGTTAAGGAGGAGTTCACCGGAACCCAGGCCATAGAGGGGGTGGGTGGCGCCACCGGCCGTGGGATCGGAAGAGGGTGATGGGCGGCGGCGGAGGGCGACACGACGATGGTGACGTGGATGAGTTAGGTTGGGTTGGGGTTGGCGGCGAAAGCGGGCGGGGAGTGGAGGCGGTATGGAGTTGCGCCGCGGAGAGTACCGGAGTATATATTCATGGATTTTTTAAGCATGGTGCGATTTTCTGACAGGTGGGGAATAAAAAAAGGAGCAGAAACTTAAAGCTACATTCAGCATAATTAACTGGCCAAATTGCACCTATTGCAATGTAACATTACTGGATGAATTTTCTTAGTTGAGTAAAGTATATGCTGTATTTTCCATCATTGTTAGTACAGTTTACAAAGGATCGTCCAACTACTTAAATTACAAACGAAGTCTTGTTTCCTTTAGATGTGTGGAGTCGATTGCATCACCGGTCTATTATTCTCCAGGACCACTACAAATCATTTTATCACTCAGCTTTACAAACTGCAGCACATGTGTTCAAGAAAACAACCATCTAGAATAGTCTACCAATTGTTTTTTTAAAAGACTCGTCTACCAAATTAATTGGGAACTAACAAGCAGACTTTTCAATTTGGATCAAAATCTTATCCATTGAATCGATCGAGGACTCATGATAAGCAGACCTTTAGCACAGTACTTATCGCATATTAACTAGCACATCAACATCGCTGTGTATGCATGATCTAAGCCAACTTTTTTTACGTGATTACTTTTAACCTCTTCCCTGCTGGATTCTTGACAGGTGTTGCATGCAGAACATCGGAGGCACGAGCTGCTAATCTCGTACATGCGTTTGTGACAGCCTTTTTTTACACCTGTTCTCGTCCCTTGAATTGAAACTACAGCATCTTTTGACCTCCTTTCTTGGGGTGCAGTTTGTTTGACCTTGTGGGGGTTCGGTGTGTGACTGCCCCTTTTCGACATATTTTTTTGAGGGGAATAAGTGGCCATGAGCGTGGCCATGTAGCAGATTGGTCACTGATAGCAGCTAGAAAGGCATCCATGATCCATGCCAAACACAAAACCTCCTTTATGTCCCTTTTTGGTAGGTAGCTCTGGTACTGACAAGTCCACAATTATGCTAGGTACATTTTTTTCTTTGTAATTTTAATGTCCTTTTTTCTCTCACTCTCTTTGAGACTCGGTGATTCAAATGTTCTTGACAAGTTGATACATAGTTTCTACTTTCTAGTAGCATAGTGTGTATCTAAAGTTTTCAAATATGGAGTATTAGGATACACACACTTATGAGGCGGTATATCTAGTGCACATGGTTATATCCGTGAGCATATGCACAAACTAACTCATGTCCATTTGATCGAATCTCGATGGCCAAGATCACAGGCAGGAGCTCCCCCATCCCACTTACGGCCTTTTGTGATTTACTCCTCGCCCCCCTCGTCCTCGTCCTCGTCCCTCCTCGTCCTAGTCCCCTTTGTCCCCTCCTCTCGCCATGACCCTGCCACACAATTCCGTCGAGTGGAGGAGGTCCACAGGGCCTCAGCGGCGAGGAGGAGGACATGTCTAGATCTGGCTACCGCCAGTTCGCCTAGTGGTTGGGCTTCTTCCTCGGCGCCGGCGAGCGAAAGAGGTGGCATAGTGGCCATCGAGCGGATGAAGGTGCGTCCGGCCCGTCCCTCTGGCAACCTCCCTGTCGCGCTCTAACCCTCCATCTTCTTCATTTTACTTAAGATCCATTAACGTCAAGCTTGCAACCACAGTAACACCTAGTGGTGTCGCCTTCCTCAACCACTTTGGTGCCATGGACACCATCGTTGCTCCGCTCAGCCCAATCGAGCATATATCCTACAATCGATGCCTGGTGTTGGTGTCACAACTCGTCGCCGTATCTGCTCCACTCCTCCCAGACAACACCTATTTTTTTTGTCTTTATGCTTTTTTGGTTTATTTGGACCTGTGCTATCTCAAACGTTCCTGATTTCTCGATTCCTTCGTTCTTGTCTATTTTTCAATTAGAGTGGTCTCCTCAAATCTCAACTCAATTGAAATCAAGTGTTCCCTGTTTCATGATGTGTTCATTCTTGTTGATTTCCCCACTTGTGCCTCACTCCTTGCTGAGAAGGCATCATGAATTTTGTATTCTCGCTACTTGCTGAGCTTCTGCAAGCCAGAGTCGAAGATTAAGTTTGAAGAATGCAAATCCAGATCTGCGCCAAACTTGATGAAAGCTAGATAAAGGAAGTTCGTCTGAATTTTCAGTGCTGATTCGAGGTGCTTTTCATGGTTCGTTTAGTGCAAAGGTACTTTGAGGAACCTGACACGAAGCACTGGAATGTAGTGGCAACCTAGAGGAAGGAAGCAACACATAATGTCGAAGAAGACATATTTTCCCATTGTATTTTTCTGGATGTAATTAATGAATTGAATATGAGTATTTCTACGTTCCTTTGGATGTATTACTAGTGAATCTGTTTGGAATGAAAAGGTGCTAGGTGCTGTTTGGAATTCCAATGTGTGTATTTGAGGATGTCTTATTATGAGAATTTATGAGTTGTGAGCTTTATGATTGCTATGAGTCCAAGCATTAATTTTTTTCCTGAGTGCCAAACAGTGCCAAATGTTTGCTTTTGAAATATGTGATGTACATGTATGCAAGCATCAGCTAGCAGCGGCACAACCCTACATTGTTCATTGTGTTGGAGCAAAAGGAAGTTTGTTGTTGACTGGATCATATTTGTTCTTCACAGTTTGTTCACTTGATAATTTGCTGCCCCCTTGCCATCTTCTGGTTTCATGGATGATTCATTGGATGGTGAATTATCTCTTCATGGAGAAAATATGTTCAGTGTGTGAATGAACATTAGCTCCTCTCTTCTGTCATCACCTATATCTCCTTGCTTTTCTGATTGCGGTTGTTGAAGCAACATGCTTAAGAGCTTAAGGCTATTATTGAATGTTGCTTTTTAGTTTGGCCAAAAACTTGAAATATCATAATTTCTGGTATCAATGCAGGGGCATTTTACCGGGGCTGATGCCATCCAGCAGGCTTAATCAGTGGCGGTGTAACCACTCAGTATGTCCATTATTCGAGTAGCAGAGAGGAAAAAGAAGTGATCGACAAATGATATCATCAAAATGAAGTAATCTTGATTAGTATCATCATGAACCCAATACATGGTACTCCTCCATTGAGAGAACACTAAGCATACAAAACATATAGACACATCTTAATCTTCCATGTATCCCTGATGCCATACACTACATGGTGGTGGTACAATGTTCCAAAGGAAAAACTGAAACATATATCCGGAATTGCCACTTTCAAATAACTAGCATGTGGCAAGACTAAGAAGGCGCTTCTAACTCTTCAAGCACCCGCGGCAGCGACGAGTTTGGCTCTCAGTTCTTTCCTCAGTATCTTCCATGACACGGACTTGGGGATCGCATGGGTGAAGTACACCTTGTGTAGCCTCTTGTAAAACACCACCTGAAAAGACATGCATGCACAAATTTGAGGTCACAAAAAAACTGATATATCGTAGTGTTGCATCGATTCATCAACCAAAATGTTGTACTGCAAATCTGTGATGCGTAGCTACCTGCTTGGATATGAACTCCTTGATGGCCTCCTTGGAGATGTCGGAGTCGACGACATGGACCATGAAAGCAACCAGGACCTCATCAGCGATTTTTTTGCCTGCTATTTACATACATCCAGATCAATTCCAGTGGAGGGGCTGGGAGCAAGGGGCGGTGCAGGGGGACGAGCACATGGGGCCTACGCAGGGGGCACAACGCAGGGTGGCGCAGCGCGGCACAGGGGCATGACGTAGGGGGCGCGTCGCAGGGGGGTCCCAAACCCTAGCTCGAGCATGAGATTGAAGAGGGTGCCCAGTGGTGACTAGGTGGTTTGGTCTGAGGGTGAAATGTGTGAGAGAGAAATCAAGCGGGGGTTTTCGTAAAAGAGCGTTAAGTGAGAGGTGGGATTTGGCTTGCTTGGATCTCGGTCGCCGATTCTGTTTTGAATAGCCTAGATTTTCCATGAGCATATGTCCACCAAAACTGTGCACAAGATTTGTTGACTATATACGATATGATCACTGTAGATTTGACTTTACAAAACCAATAAATATAAGTACTAAAGAAAAGAGTACTACTCATCTATGGGGAATAAAGTAAACTGTACATCTGAGAATATCTGACAAATTCATCGGCTTACTTTGGGTTTGCTTTCTGTCAGGTTGGTTTCCAGAAACAACGACAGCAGCAGAACTCTGGTTAATTCGATGTCTGGTAATTGCAGGTTGAAAAGTTCGATGTCTGGTAATTGCAGGTTGAAAAGTCTAACTAATGTAATTCTACTGGTCATAATAAATTCATAAAGCAGTTGCTTGTCGTGCATGTGCATGGGCTTTTTCCAAAAGGTATAATAAATGTCCTCTTATATATTGTCACTACGATAGTAATGTTTTTTTAAAAAAAAGTGTTTCTACATGATATGTAGGGTTATGTAGAGACATTATATCACATCTTAACAAATAAAATATAAAATATATATGGACTGTTGTCACACTAGCCACCTCAATCTCACATGTTTAATTGTATGTTGTAATATTTATATATAGTTCTTTTAACATATATCTACCACCTAAAAAATACCTCTAGAGTTGAAAAGTGTCTCAAAATAATGTCTTTACATAACATAACCTTTAGGTAAATTAGAGCGTCTAAAAAACGTTTCTATAAGATAAAATTTTATATGTGTCTCAAAAACATTTCAAAACCGTCTATAGCATACAAAATTTTGGAATAATTTTTAAAGTATCTCTAAAATGCGTCTCTAAACCGTCTATAGACTTGATTGCAAATCATGTCAAAATATACTACTCATCAAACAGAGTAGTACTAGAACTATATATATATATATATATATATATATATATATATATATATATATATATATATATATATATATAACACATTACATCCCTATGAATACTCCTAACTCAGGAATCGTATGGTCTCCCGTCGAGCATTACCGTAACATTAGAACATCTCATCGGTCTTTCATGATTCAATAGTCCACGATGATAATAACATTATGTCATTATTACTTAATGTTATATGATTTGTTTCCCCTAAATTAGTAGCCATACTTTTGAAATCAAGATCACACCTAGACAAGTTTAAGAACTTAAGAGCGAAGTTAAGATCATGACTAAGGGAGAACAAGTATCCCTTGACGTGCATTTCTTAGCTCACCACTTAACCCCAGTACGATTGGTCCGTCTTAGTCTAGTCTCTTCTTAATTTAACCAAACAAAATCAATCTCTACTGTGCATATTGCAGCTCAACAACATGCAGAACGTGACACATGCGTCCATCTGTCAGCGTCACCTGCGTTAATCTCACGCTTACGTCCCTTTCAGGTTGCATGGTCAAGTCAATACAGGTTGGCTAACCCGAATTATATAGGACCCGCATTCTCTGAGACAACGCAGAACCAATGAGCAAACAGTAATTTGAGGTGTATGAACAGTGAGCACAGTATTACTGTAGTATTCTGCCGTAGGGTATTGTAGCAGAAT
The DNA here is from genome assembly GCA_036346395.1 of Hsuehochloa calcarea. Lineage (NCBI taxonomy): Eukaryota > Viridiplantae > Streptophyta > Magnoliopsida > Poales > Poaceae > Hsuehochloa > Hsuehochloa calcarea. The sequence goes on from CM070598.1 coordinate 66,301,474, forward strand.
CGGTGATAGAATACTGTAGCAATGTTGTTCAAATTGTACTAAAGCGATTAATCTCACCTGTCCATGTCCTGTCTAATGGCTGAGGAGTGTTAATGCAGAGAATATTGTGCGCCTCTGCCGTTGCTAGTTGCAATGGCAGAGGATTCCGATCGTATTATATATCGTTTCTTGTTAAATAACGTAGTCGTCGCAGTAGAATACCAAGCCAGTCACCAATAAGGAGATAATAGATGGAGACACAGTATAGAGGAACCTCTCTGTTTATTGCTATCAATCTTTCCGAGTACATGAGAGATCCTATTTATAGACTAAACGCAGTAGGGGTACTTTCGGTATTTTGCCCATCAATCCCTTGGTCAAGGGTTTCTTAACACTTTCCCTTGAGCGAATACTACGTCATGTACATACCTCATTAAAAACTCCTCTAAAAAATCTAGTGAGAAAAAAGGGATAAAGAAAAAGAGTACATTGCATCCGTAAGGTGTATTGCATTGTTGCCTCGTTAAAAAACTTTATGTGATAAATCTCAGGAAAAACTCACCAAGGAAAAAGGGTGCGGCCTCTCTACCTTCTGGGTTAATATTCAGGATTAAGGTAAAACTTTAGGACCTTATATAGGTTATGATTCATGGGTTTCTCCCCTAATCCCTACAAATCTCTAAGCCGCTTCATTCCAATACCACAAACACATCGTTGGAAATTGGATTTAGCCAGAGACTTGGTGAATAGATCAGCCAGATTGTCACAAGATCTAGTTTGCAAGATCTTCACCTCACCGTTCTTCTAGAGTTCACGAGAATAGAAGAATTTGAGATCAATATACTTCGTGGTATTACTCTTAACATAACTCATTTGCATTTGTGCAACACAAGCAATATTATCTTCGTAGATGATTGTGGGGGTATCGACGGTGTTAATGCCACATGACTTTTAGATATGGCTAATCACTCGTCTAGGCCAAATGCATTCACACAAGGCTTCATATATAGTGCAATAATTTCTGAGTGGTTGGTAGAAGTAGCTACTAAGGTCTGCTTAAATGATCGCTAAGAGATGGCTGCACCACCATAGAGAAATCAAACACAGTATGAGATTTGGCACTATAGGGATTAGACAGATAGTCAGCATGCGTATATCCCACCATGGTTAAGTCTCAGCTCTTCTGGTAAAATAAGCCAAGATCTCGGGTACCTTGGAGTTATCTGAGAAGAGTCTTAATGCCAGCTCAATGCCTTCTGGTTGGAGTTTCACTGTGTCTGGCCAATAAGTTGTCCGCAAACGTAATATCAGGCCTGGTGCAGTGCGCAAGGTACATCAGTGCTTCTATGACGCACAAGTACGAACTTCTGGTCATAAAACTTCTTTGTTTTCCATCCTCAGTTCGAATTGATCTTTATCCATATCTAGGGATCTTACTACCATGGGCTTTTAAAGAATGAGATTTATCCATCTTGAATTTCTCTAATACCTTTTTGGTATAGGTAGACTAGTGTACTATGATTCCTGTAGGGAAGTGCTTTAGCTGCAAGCCTAACCAATACTTGATTTTACCCAAGTCTTTCATGTCAAAATCCATCACAAGGTAAGAACTTGCTTCCTTTATGTCCTCCATGGTTCTGATGATATTCAGATTATCGACATAAACTGAGATAATACAAAATCTATTCTGAGACTTCTTTATAAACATGTAGGGACAATCATCATTATTTGAGTAACCTTTCTTCAGGAGAATATCACTTAGTCAGTTGTAACACATTATTCCCGTCTGTTTTAATCCATATGGCAACCTCTGCAGTTTGACGCTATACATATTGCGATTAGTTTCATTAGGATCCAGAATTTTGACTCCTTCAGGAACTCTCATATAGATATCTGTATCAATGACCCATATAAATATGCGGTCACTACATCCACCAACTGCATTGCTAAATTCATGCAAACCACCATTGATATTAAGTATCAGAACATAGTTTCACTCATCACAGGAGAGTAGGTTTCGTTGTAATTAATGTCTGGTCTCTGCGTGAACCCTTGTGCTACAAGCTTCGCTTTGTATCTTACCACCTGGTTGTTCTTATTTATCTTCTGGATGAAAACCCATTTGGATCCTACAAGGAACACTTTAGGAGGTAAGGCCGAAGGGCATGACAAGAAATTCGAAGAGGCCCTAATGAGTGCAGAAAGCAGTTTTAGCAATGTCGGCAGAGTGCATGAGTACTTGGTGATATCCAAAGCGTAAATCCAATTTGGAAAAAAATGGGCACCACGTAGTTCATTGAGTAACTCGTCCACGATGGGATTTGGAAATTTTTCTTTGATAGTGCGGTCGTTGAGACTGCGATAATCCACACAAAACTGCCAAGAACCATCTCGCTTCTTAACCAATAAAACCGGGGAAGAGAATGAGGACGAACTGCGGCGAATGGTTCCTTGCTGAAGCATCTTGGTGCACTGGCGTTCAAGCTCATCTTTTTGCAACTGTGTGTAATGATACAGGCGGACAACAATAGCATCTGTCCCTTTTTGGAGGTTTATGCGGTGAGCAATCTCACGTATTGGAGGAAGTCCATGCGGCTCCGTAAATAGATCACCAAAGTTGTCAAGGAGCTCATCCATGAGAGTCATTCCAGTACATGCAAGCGCCTGGTGTGCACGAGGAGATGTGGGCAGGCCTGTCCAAGTTACGCGTCATCCCTGGCGAGCAAATATCATTGTCATATGCGAAAAATCCCACGTGATCAACCCCAAAGTTCCGAGCCATTGAATTCCAAGAATCACGTCAAAGCCATCAAGTGTCACGGCGTAGCAGTCAAGGGAGAACTCTTCTTGGCCAATTCGGATCAGCATGCATGGCTGGGTATAGTGCCACGCTCATCACCCGATCTCCGTTGGCAACCGTAACATTTAGACCAGAACGCGGCCACATGGTGACGCCGGTGGTCGCGACCACATCTTCTACGATGAAGTCGTGCGTCGATCCTGAATCCGGTAGGGCGACCAAGGAGCTGCAGTCGATCATAACCCGGAGCCGCATTGTATGGCCGGACCTAGGCTAGATACAGTGAGGACTACAAGAGATATCTCCGGATCGCTATCATCCGGTTGCGCATTGTCCTCACTGTCCAGGTCCGTTTGGATTTTGATGACAAACATACATTTGCACCGGTGGCCAGCAACAAACTTCTCATCACTTTGGTATCATAAGCCGAGGGCATGACGATGTTCTAACTCCGTTGGCGATAATGTGCGACGAGGTGGGCTGGCCGTCGAGGGAAGTGCGCCGTTCCCCGAGTCGCTGGTTGTGCTGGTGCTGGGGGCCGGAGTGGATGAGCTCTTGGGACGCCAAGGTCGGTGTGCTGGCATTGGGGTCGCGGAAACGATAAGTTGCATGTGGCATTCGTAGGCTTGTGCTAAGCTCATGACTGATTCCAATGATCGAGGTGCCTGAATTTCCACATCCGTTTACAATGGTTGCCCCAACCTAGAGGTGATAGATGGATTTGCTGACGTTTGGAGAGTGAGTCGGTGTGGCACAGGAGGGCAAGGAAGTGGTCAGAGAATTCGCGGACGGAACCTTGCTTGCGGAGGGCGATGAGTTCGCCCAAGGAGTTGCTTCGCAAAGGAGGCTCGAAGCGTGTGTTAACTAGCTCGACAAATCGACGCCATGACGGAGTCCCGATGTCCCGCTCCAAACGATGATACCATAATTACGCCCAGCTGGTCATGTGGACAGTTGCTAACCATACCTTGTCCTCCTCCATCGTGTGTTGGCTGCGGAAGAATTGATCACAACGATTGAGCCATGGCTGAAGATTTGTTGCTGCAACTTCTCAGCCTTTTCTGATTCTATATTGCTGAATATATATAAACTTGATTACAACGACCTCCTACTTCCCACCTTCCCACGAACGAACTCACGCCATGCACGGTCCCCACTACATGCGATAAACGAGGGAGGAAGAAACGGACAACTACTACATGATTAGCCGGGCCAGGATTATCCAACAATCTCCCCTTAAGACTTGCTCGGCTTACTTGATGATGACGACGCCTATCTTGCTGCGTAGTTCAGCGAATCTTACTCGCGCCAGTGACTTCGTCAGGACGTCTGCGAGCTGTTCCTTAGTGCTCACATGGTCCACGTAGATCTTCCCGGCCTCCACACATTCACGAATAAAATGGAATTTAGTGTCAATGTGCTTACTCCTATCATGGAGAACCGGGTTCCTGCTTAACGCGATTGCAGACTGATTGTCCATCTTCAGCAACGGCAGCTGGACCTTGTCGCCAGTGATGTCGCCCAGCAGCCGTACAAGCCACACGGCCTGGCATGCTCCAACTGCGCCAGCCATGTACTCCGCTTCGCACGACGAAAGAGCCACCGTCTTCTGTTTCTGGGACTGCCATGAGACTGGCATGTCACCAAGGAAGAAAATCACACCTCCGGTGCTCCTCCGCTCGTCCACGTCCCCCAAGTCGGCATCATCAGAGTGGCAGTCAAGGTGTAGCCCGTCAGCTTGTCGTTGGAGCAGCCGAGCTTGGGGTAGCGGATGCCGTAGTTGATGGTGCCGGCGATGTAGCGCAGAATCTGCTTCACGGCGGCGTAGTGATCTTGCTTCGGTTTCTCCATAAACCGACTCACATAGCCCATCGCGAACGTCAGATCTGGCCTCGTATGGACCAGGTACCTTAAGCTCCCCACCAGGCTCCTGTACATCGTGGCATCAACATCCGGAGCTGAGCTCTTAGCAGAGAGCCTCAGCCGGACCTCCATTGGGGTGTGGCAGGGATTGCACCCCGCCATGCCCGCTTTCTCCAGCAGCTTGCGGGCATAAGCTGCTTGGCCGAGGGTGATCGCATCCCCTGCTTGCTTGACCTCCAGACCGAGGTAGAAGGAAAGGAGTCCGAGATCACTCATCTTGAACATGCGCCGCATCTGCTCTTTGAAGGAGTCCACATCTGCCGCCCTTGCGCCAGTGATGATCAGGTCATCAACGTATACCCCGACCACCACGCGCGACGTCGCACCGCCCTTGGTGTACATCCCATGTTCGCTGCTGCACCTCGTGAAACCGAGCTCACGCAAAGTGTTGTCGAGCTTCGCGTTCCACGCTCTTGGCGCTTGCTTGAGCCCGTACAGCGCCTTCTTCAACCTGAGAACCTTCCCTTCGTGTCCTGCGGCAACAAACCCCGGCGGCTGCCGGACATAAACTTCTTCTTTCAGGTCTCCATTCAGAAAGGCTGACTTGACATCCATGTGATGAACAAGCCAGTCCCTCTGAGCTGCAACAGCCAGTAACATGCGCACGGATTCCATGCGTGCAACTGGGGCAAAGACTTCATCATAATCGACCCCCGGCTGCTGGATGTACCCCTTGGCGACGATGCGCGCTTTGTGCTTGATGACGGCCCCTTGTTCATCGTGCTTCAGCTTGAACACCCACTTGAGACCGATTGGGCGATGGCCGTGTGGAAGATCGACCAAAACCCAGGTCTTGTTCTCCTCGATGGATGCCATCTCGTCCAGCATCGCCTTGCGCCACCTTGCATCACCGCGAGCCTCCTCGAACGTGCTTGGCTCGTCGTCGCGGAAGCAAGCGACTCCTCGTCCATGGCGAAGTCCCGCTCCGCCAAGCCTGGAATTTGCACCGGCCCGAGCACTTTGTCCAGTGTTCTGAACCGCAGAGGCGCATCATCATCATGATCGTTGTCGAGGTCCGGAGCTGTCGGGGGCGAGACGAACTCCACTGGCACTCCTCCCCCAGCAGAGTCTCCAACTCCGCTGGGTGTGTGTGTCGGTGTTGCTGGTGACCCTCGGGAGGGCTCCGTGTCGAAACCCGTTGCAGACTGTGTGTCCGCCGCGCTCCCTTGCTGCGAACCAGTGGTGACGTCGTGGCGGGGCGTCATCGTCGTGTACTCGACGTGGAATGGCTCGGTGTCCGCTTGCCCGCTGGGCTCGCCGACGCTGCTCCAATCCCACGCCTTCCTTCATCGAACACCGCATCTCGCGAAATGATCACGCGGCCGGTGTCCGGTTGTAAAGCAGTAGGCCTTGGAGCGGCTCGTGCAGATGATGAACACCGTGGCACGCTCGGTCGTCCAGCTTGGGTTGTCTCCCTCCAGGCACCTTGACATGCGCCACACACCCAAATGTTCGAAGAAAATGAACAGGAGGCTTGAGTCCATACCATGCTTCAAACGGCGTTTTCCCTTCGACGCTCCTCGTTGGTGACCGATTCAGGATGAACACAGCTGTGAGCACCGCCTCCCCCCACAACCAGCCCGGCATCTTCTTGGCTTTCATCATGCTTCTCGCCATGCCAAGCACGGTTTGGTTGCGCCTTTCAACCACACCGTTCTGCTGTGGCGTATAGGGCGCAGTTAGGTGGCGCTGAACGCCGTGCTCGGCGCGATGCTCGTGACGCGCGCGTGAACTCCCGCCACGATCGGTCGGGCGTGCCCGGCTTCCGCCCCGACTCCACCTCGGCTCGTGCACGAATCGAATGGCGCTGGCCGCCTTGGTCGCCGATGCCACGAGCGAGCCACATATAGCGACTCTTGTCGTCGACGATGAGGAGGAAAGACCGCTTGCCGCCGGGCGTCTCAGGGGAGATCGGCCCGCACAAGTCGGCGTGAACCAGCTCCAGCAGGTTGGGGGCGCGGTACTTGCTTGCCGCCGGGAACGGGTGTCGACGCTGCTTGCCCGCCAAACAGCTATCGCACAGCTGCTCCACCTGCTCGATCGGCGGCAGCCCTCGGACCATGTCGCTCTTGGACAGCGCCCTCAGCGCCTGGAACCCGAGATGGCCGAATCGGGCATGCCATTTCCAGGCCACCTCGGAGCATCGGGCAACGAGGCACACCGGCTTGTCAATGTCGGTGTCGAGGATGTACAGCCGGCTCGGCGAGCGCTCCACCTTGATCAGCAACCGCCTCGCGGATCCCGGATCACGAGAACACCTTTCTCAATCGGGACCTTGTACCCATCTTCGTCAAAGCGCCCCACAGCGATGATACGCGCCGTCAGTCGCGGGATGTAGTAGACCCCGGCTAACACCTGGTGCGCGCCATTCTTGCACTTGAACAAGATGGTTCCGCGGCCCTCGATGGCGATCACCGATCCGTCTCCGGCGCGCGGTCCGTGGGCGCTTGTGTCGAGCTCGGAGAAGGCATCGCGCTGGCCCGTCATGTGGTTCGTGGCGCCGGTGTCGAGTATCCAGTGCGTGCTCCCACTGGCGCCCTTCTCCCCAAGCTGCACGAACAGCTTGTGCTCGTCGAGGTGGATCTCCGGCGCAGGAACACCGGATGGCCTGGGGATGGCGGCGGCCGTCGCCGCCACGGCCACAAGCGCGACCGCCTCTGGCTTCTCCGCCGTGTACACGAGTTCGGCCGTGCGGGCTCTTCCTCGGCAAATGCCCATCGCGTCGCCCGCGCCGTCGATCTCCACGGTGAGAGCATCTCCGGTCACCGGTGGCGGCGCTGGATCCTCTTCCAGGTGTGGAAGCGGAGTAGGTTCTGGATCTAGGGATGTAATCCCCAGCATCAGGGCCCCTTCTCTAGGCTCCTCTTCAGCATGGGCCGTGTGGGCCGCCTCGTCCCGCTTCTTCTTGCGACATTCGCGAGCCCAGTGGCCCGTCTTGCCGCAGTACGCGCACTCATCGCTGGCGAGTTTCTTCTTCTTGCCGATCGGCAGCTTGGAACCGCCGCTGCATCCTTGGTTCTTCGGTGGTCCATTCTTTGCGCCGCGCCTCGGTTGGAGAACGAAGGCGTCCCATCGCCGTACGCGCGCCGCGCCGCGAGAGCTGCGGCCGACACCACCCGCCCACAAGCTCCTCTTCGGTGTTGTTGAGGCGCCATGGGCGACTTCGCGGGATCTTCCGCCGCCTTGAGTCGTCCCGTAATCTCCTCGATCGAGAGATTGTCGATGTTAAGCAGAGTCTCAATGGAGATCACCAATTGTTTGTACCTCGGACGCGCGACGCGAAGGTATTTCGCTGCCACCTTCGCTTCCGGTTCGGGATCGCCAAGGATCGCCAGGCGCTGCACCAAATTGGACAGACGCAAAGCGAAATCTTCGACAGACTCACCATCCCGGAAGTTGATCTGCTCATACTCCGCCCTGAGAGTCTGCGCCGTCGACTTGCGCACCCGCTCATCCCCGATGCGCATGGTGCGGATTGCCTCCCACGCCTCTCTGGCTGTTGGTTTTGTCGCCGTGGTCGGCACCATCTCTGAGGCGCAGCGAGCGATAGCCTCCGGTAGCGGAACGGTCGTCGTGGAAGTCGACGTCGTCGTCCTCGACGGCTTCCCAGAGATAGCGTGCCTGCATCTTGAGTTTCATCAACAACGACCATGAGTCGTAGTTGGTCTTCGTGAGCTGCGGCCAGTTGCCGGAGCCCGACGTCTCACGCACAACGCGCTCGACAACGCCCTCCCGCGGATGCACTGGCCGCCCATGGTGTCCACCACGGTTGCGCGAACGACGTCGCGGCGAGCGGCTCCCGGACCGCGAGTGCGCAGGCGACCGCTGCCCCGAACGACTCCGCGACGCCATGGCTGCGCACCCAACTCCCCTTCCTGATGCTCTGATACCAATTGAAGATTTGTTGCTGCAACTTCTCAGCCTTTTCTGATTCTATATTGCTGAATATATATAAACTTGATTACAACGACCTCCTACTTCCCACCTTCCCACGAACGAACTCACGCCATGCACGGTCCCCACTACATGCGATAAACGAGGGAGGAAGAAACGGACAACTACTACATGATTAGCCGGGCCAGGATTATCCAACAATGGCAACGGGTCCTCTTGACCATCAAAGGTAGGAAAATTTAGTTCATAAAACCTTGGAGCACTGTTGCGACCTAGATAATTGCCCTCGGGCGGCGGACGATGAGCCACTGCAGTCTCCCTATCTTCTGCCCGCAAGTCTACCCCTGAAGCCACTGGTGATCTGTAATGATGACGCCGAGGGCTTGCTAGTATGCCATCTGTGGTGTGGTGCCGTGCGTCGGTAAGAGTCTCCTAGTCGGTCACGCCGGGCAACCCCGTGTGTCTTTGCTCCAGTCGAGTGATTGCCAAGTTGTGTGCGTGTTGTTGCAAATCAATGTCACGAATTGTGACAGACAAGCTATCAATTTTGTCATGGAGTTGATGCCGATCAGTTTCCATCTGCAGAAGTAGGGCGTCGAGCTTCTTGCTGATGGCGTCACTATTGTCGGTTTCTGACATGATTGAGGGTGCAACGTTGTTGTCTGATACCAAGTTGTCAGGAGCTGATGAGGAAGCTCTGGATCGCAGGTTGTAATCATGAGAGAAGCTCAGGCGTCGCCCAGGCCCTCAGAGGTGCGGCTGAGGAGCCGTGATGGCACCGCCGCGCAGCCGAGGCGGAACTCAATGTTGAATAGAGAAACGTCGAACAGAATGATACAGAGACGTCGAACAGAACGAAGCAAGGAAGATACATAATTGAGGCTTTTCGATATTCTTTCTTATGCATAATCTTAAAGTGTATCTCTCTTTTAAAGAGATCCTAACCGCTGAAAAGCTAAACGTATTGTAATGCGAAAAGTAAACTAACAAGTATTTCCTATTGAAGAACACGAATGCGGATTACAATCGACAAGGACTGTAACTAGTCCGACACAGTTCGGACATTGTCTGTTGAAACCGATTCGAACTGAAACTCTTCATTCTGAATATTGTCGATTGAAGAAGTTGCTTCACATAGCTTCTGTATCTGTTCAGATTGGGCAGCGCGGGTTTGAAGCAATTGACTGAAAATTGATCACATGAGGCCAAATCATTGCTACAAGAGAAGAAAACATGAATAAAATATACATTATTTGTCGCTTCTTAGTTACTGGAAGCAATTGACTTTTCAAGTCGCCTGAGTATGACAAAGTTTACACATTTGGTGATAGTCAACAAATACGTGATAGCTTAGTGGTTGTTCTCTTCATATACTTTTAGGCTTAGTGTAAATGGACCTTTTTCCTGGTTCTATAATTTCCTCTTCAGTTCCAGATTTTCATTTGTCTACATTGTTCTCAGATTCTGTGACAAGGTTAACGTATTTGTTTTATGTTTTTCAGATAAAGAAAATCTTTTGTTACCTGCATGACTAGTTGATGGTACTGTAGTTGCTTTTCTTCGAAGAGTGAGCTCCTCAATTCCTGTTCAGAGAATGTCATACATAGGAGCACGCGTCTATCATTCTTTAGCAGAAAATGTGTTTTAATCATATAAAAAGTGTTTGCTAACTGTTCCTGATACTCCTTTGTTGCAGCTACCTGCTAGATGACGCAAAGGAAGTGCATCGTTTTGCACCCTGCTAGTTGTTGTTCAGACCACTGGTATCTTAATACAACGCACATCCAGCGGGCTAGCTGCTTCCAAACTGGCACATGACACAGATCGATCGATGTGATGCCAATGGTTTATATGTTTAGACCGATCAGGAGGCCAAATCCGCCATTTTATATGTTTAGACCGATCAGGAGGCCAATTCCAAGGACGGGACTGTCAGTGACGTGTCATTATTTTAGCCTAGGTAATTAGCAAGTTTGGCATGTGATTAGACTAATTCCCCATCGGTTTATCTTAACCAAATTAAGCTTGCCAGGTCGGCTAAACGACCCGTTCCATATAAATAATGATTCGTCCAGTTACAAGACGCAACGACGACACACATTCTTTAGCTTCGTATCGTATTCGTAGTTTCGTACCCATCACACGACCGAGTTCGTGGGGGAGTGCTGACTTGGCATGGGTCGGCTGGACCAATCAGAAGGCGTCAGGGAGGCCAGCTCGATTGTGGTGATCAACTTGGTGAGTTGGTGCCCACTTGTGCTAAATCAAGGAAGTTTCTTTTCGTTAAGATTATCCAGAATTCTTATATCGTCAAACATAAGTTAGCTAGCTACAAACCTGCAACCGAAGCATACTGTTGGGCCAAAAGTCAGCTCGTAAGGAAGGCTATCACAGCGATATGTGTGCTAACCACAGCCGTCATATGTGACAATTGCTCAGAGCATACCGCTGTAATCCAGGTGAATTAATCCGCACGCAAGTCTCAAAGCAGACGCATGGATGGATAGCTAGCTGCAGGGATAACAAGATCAAATTAAATTTGTTCTGTTCACCAGTAAGTAAAACGAGTGGGAGTCCGCCACACTCGTAGCCTGGCTCTGTGGCTGTCACCTGTCAGGACGGCGCCAGTTGCATGTCGGATTTCGTTACCTGGAGAAACAAACGCTCGCGAGGCGTGGTTATCCACTTGCGCTTTCGAGAGAAGGACGACGATAAACTTCGCCGCTGTTGTAAACTTGCCTTCGCTGCCGGAGCCGGGCGCAGGAGCGCTCGCGGCCCATATGCTCGCGCCGGGCCGGCCGAAGAGGCGGGGGGCATGCATGCGGCACTGGAGAGGACGCGGCCCGCGGAACCGCGAAGAGGGGCGGGCCAGCTTGCCACCGCGCGCGGACGTTGCGTTGCACGATGCTGAGACGCGTCGAAAACTAGCGACACGGCCCGGCCGAAGAGGCAAAATCGCGGCGTCTACGCAGTAGCCCGGGAAAGACGGCGGAGAGGTATTCAGTCAGGCGTGCTGTTGGGTTTGGGCGTGTTGAATTTTCAATTTTACTTCGATTAGGCACGTGCCGGTATACGCATTCAAAGGCCAAACGGAGGTGCACCGTACAAAGTTGGACGTACGCGTATGCTAGTTGATGCGCACGGCACGTACGCTGTCGGAGTGGAATTGAATGAACCTCTTGGCCTGGTCGGACGGGATCAAACCCAAACAGGACCGGACGTCTCACACATATTCTCGTCCAGGGTTGAAAGGACTCAAGATCTGCATGGTTGATTCAGGTTTTGAAAAAAAAAACCATTTTTTCGTTCGCGTGTTGAATCTTGACGTGTGCGGTTCTGAACTATTCCAAGCTTCCATTGAGCTATTTCATTATGTACTCCGGTTTTTTTTGTATTGAATGTGTTTACATAATAAAACAAGCCACTAAAACTAAGTCTAATGGCTTATGAGTGTCTCGAATCTCTGGATCCTCTCTCCATTGTCTGCCGACATTTCTCTTTTATATAGCCTCTGAAGGGGTGTCAATTGTTGTATGTCAAGAGGCGTCTTGACGGTTGCCTAAGTGCGCACGTTGGTTACGGTTGTTGTCAAAGAGACATTAACTACTACAGAAAAGATCTTCACAGACGGTTTTGTGATCCGTCTGAATTTATGAGTCAGTAATGACATGAGGTCATCACAGACAGCTTTGTGATGCAGACTATCACAGATGGTTGTTAAATCTGAACTGTCTGTGATAGTTGACTATCACATACAGTTTGTAGATGAAACTGTCTGTGATGACTCTTCTCTATAAAGTCTCCAAGCAGTTGCTGCTTGTGCCTATAAAACCGGCTTCACACACACACACACACACACATATATATATATATAGGAAAAGGAAGCCTATTTGCTACTCTCAGGTGTAGTTACTCCCATTGTATCCACCGTCTATTTGTCTCGGATACTACACACTTGATTGAATTATTGGATATCAATACCACCACATAACGGTTGCTACAACCCGCTAACAAATACCCGTTGTGGAGTTGAAAATCAATCCAGGCCATGATCGGAAAAATCACGGGCGGTGGCGTAATGACCGAAATAATTCCCGATCTATTAATTTTGATCGGAAACAGGCCATGCACCGTTGATGGCGTTAAACTGATTCACTTGCCATTAATTTTGAATCCATATGCACGTGTTGCCATATAAAACTTAGGCCTTGTAATTTTCTCCATTCTTTGCTGCCTTCGTCCATATTGGAACAAGTCCATACCGTATCTCTCAACTAGCTAGAAAAATACACCAGTCTATCGTCCTCCTAGCGAACCATGGAGAAATGTCTGTAGTGCAACAAGAAATTTTCATGATCAAGATACCTATCTTGATGGAATTCCACTGGAGAGGTGGTATTTTATCATAAGCATGCCGTATGACTTTCTTTTTTATCTGTAGGTATGTTAATGGTAGTATTGATTATTAATCAAAATTTTATTTTGCTCCGACAGAAATGTCACAGAGACTGAAGATCATAACATAGAAGTTCCTAGATCATATTTGGACCCTGCAATCATGGTGCCGAGATTAGGCCAACTTTTTATTCAAGATACGGATGCATATGCTTTTTACAATATGTACGCTCGATTCAATGGCTTTGGCATCAGGCGGTCTAAGTGTAGATTTAAAAAGAGAGGCGTTGTAAAAACTATGCAAGAGTTTTGCTGCTCTCGTCAGGTAAGTTAATTCAATTATGTATGGGAAGTCTGTGATTTAATATGAATTTTTAATTGGAGATTAGGATGTACGAGGCATTGTTGCACACAAGTATGGAGTATGTACTATGTTTAGATACTAAGTGTTTTCCTTTCAAGAGACTAGTATGTGCACTATCAGTATAGTCCAAAACTGGTTATCAAACAATGGCAGTACTGTTTTGTAGTTGTTTTCCTTCAGTGCATATCAAGTTTAAGCAGATAAGGTAGAATAGGATATATAGATGTCGAAACCTGGTTCATATGTTGTATGCATACCATACCTGCTGCACTTGTTTGGTTTTTTCGACGTCATGTTATATGCATGTCCAAAAAAAATGGTTAGATCAGTATATATGTTCTCATTTTGGATTTTATTTGAGATTAGCATAAATAATACAATAATATATTGTTACGTTGTATTTACAATTTGGTGATTGATGTCATATATAGGGGCATGATCCCAAGGTCAAGGAAAACCCAACAAGGGTAGGATGTAAGGCTATGCTTAGGATTAATCGGTTTTCTGAGCATCATCAATGGGTCATTACTGCCTTTGTTAGCGATCATAACCACACCATGAAACGGGACTTAAGCCACACTAAGTACTACAGGTCGCATAATTTTATTGATGATGGTACAAAGAGTATTGTTGCAGAAATGGTACATAAGGCGTGACACCTACATGCATGTATGGCTTGGTTCTTTGCAATGCACGGTGGTCCTTCATTGACACCATTCACTAGAAGATCTCTTAGCAGTTATCCTATGCTATAAGGAGAGATGAGTGCGGCGAGGATGTTGAAAACATTAGAATTCTTCAAAGAACAACAGTGTCGTAGCAAGGATTTCTTCTACACCGTTCGGATTGATGGGGCTTGTAGGATTAAAAATATTTTCTGGGCCCATTCATTGTCAAGGCTGAGTTTTCAGCATTTTGGTGATGTTGTCACGTTTGATACTACCTATCGTACAAATAGGTACAACCTTCCATTTGGTATTTTTGTGGGGGTTAACAACCATTTCCAAACGGTAGTGTTTGGTTGTGCATTGTTGAGAGAGGAATCCGTAGAGTCATTCAAGTGGTTGTTCCAAACTTTCACTGAGTCAATGAATGGTAAAAAATCAGCTTCAATACTTACAGGTAATGCATGATTCAGTTTATATTTTTTTATTGCGTATAATTTTTTTTTTACAAACCAACTTGAAAATTTTGTTCAATGTTAACCTACTTTTTTTCAGACAATTGTCATCAAATGCAGGTTGCTATAAGGGAGGTGTGGCCTGACAGTATTCACAGAGTTTGCAAGTGGCATATACTTAAGAAGGCTAAAGAAAGCCTGGGAAATATATATAGCAAGCGAAGCAAGTTTAAGGATGAGTTCCATAATGTCATAAATGAACCGCAGACGACAGATGAGTTTGAAAGGGCTTGGACAGGATTAGTACACAAGTATGGATTGCAGTCAAGCACATACTTGAAAAGAATGTGGGATATGAAGGAGAAATGGGTACCTGCATATTTCAAGCCATTTTTCTTTGCAAAGATGTCGACTACTCAAAGGAGTGAGAGCATGAATCATGTCCTAAAAAAGTATGTGAAACAATCTTCCTCGCTCAATGGATTTGTAAGAAGATATGAGGATTTCTATTTTGACAGAATCCAAGAGGAGGAGGCAGAGGAGCACCATTCGTACAATGTAAGTATTTCATTATTTGGTAATTCCACTATATTGTTTGTGCCATATGGTTTGTTTCAAATTTTTTTTTGCTTTATAATTTCATATAATAATCATACCACAGGAGAAGGTGACTACAACCTCAAGCTCGCCTGTAGAGCAGCACGCGGCCCATGTTTACACCAGGGGTGCATTTGCTAGGTTCAAGGAACAATTTAGTCGGAGCTTCTCATATATGGTTCAAAGTACGGAGAATCAATACCAGCTGTTAGTAGTACAAATTGGAGATACTCATATGCAAAGTTGGGGTAGGAAAATCTACGAAGTGCGTGTTAACTACGAGGAACAAGACTTCTCTTGTGTGTGCAAGCTCTTTGAGCATTTGGGCATTGTATGTTGCCACATTATAAGGGTATGTTCGAAATGAACTAAAAATGTTTTATTTAACAAGTATTATGTCCTGTATTTTCTGGCTAACGAAATGTAATTGGCTTTAACAGGTTTGGTTTCAGAATGGGTACTCTAAAGTACCAGAGAAGTATATCATGAAGAGGTGGACAAAGGATGCACGAGATTCAGTTTCAATGTACCTAGCTGGGTGCAACAAAGACAAGGAAGCAGCGGCGTCTAGAACGTATCGACATAACCTATTGCACAGGTCCGTGCTTGAACTAGTTAGACTTGGTGATACTAGTATTGAAACATATGAGAAAACAATGGAAGGGTTGTGCAAGCTTGTGGGCGACACGAAGCTTATAGCGAGTTCGTCGGATAACGATAACTTATCTGACGCGTCGTAGTGAAAGAGATTTGGGTAAGAACCATGTCATTATCAGTCGGAAGAAGATGAGGATGATGGTTCGAATTTGTGGAGGAAGAATATGATGATATTTGTGGTGTGAAGATGAGGAAAGGGTGGATGAGGTCTTTGGAGATGATTTCTTATGTGCAGCAGAAGAACATGAGATACTACCTCGAAGTAATGTCTGAGGCGGCGTCAGAGAACTAGTAGGTATGTATCCAAGGAGAGTCGAGTCTAAAAAAGAGAAAGGATGTTGCCAAAAGTAGCTCGGTGAACCTACAACCAATGCAGATTAGGTATTGCGGAAAATGTGGTGCGTCTGGACACAACAAGAGCACTTGTGGTCGGTCATCTACGTACAAGAGGAAGTAGATTAGCACTCAAGCTTATTCTAAATTTGTTATCAAACTTTGTTTTTTTGTTGAACTCTATATTTGTTTGCAATTGTTTAATCCACTTAATTTAATTTTAGTTATATTTGTACTCAGTAGTTTTTGTTAAAAAGGTTTTCGTGCGTATGTTGGATCTCTAATGTAGTCTTGTTCAGTAAGAAATTAGTATGTAGTGTGGTTTTAACCTCATGTTCTTAATGTTGGAGTTGAGAGTTGGGACTGGTATTAATTTATTATGTCGTACATATGTAGTATGGCTGATTTATATGACAGCGGTATGGAAGATCCTATCAATCCTGAAATCCATGTAATATTACCCGCCCGGGCTTTATTTCCCTCAAGCAATCCAAATGGACCTGTTGACATTTTCTGTTTCGGTGTAGCATTGTTCTGTCTCTATTGTATGTAGTTTCAAGCTCACACAGATGATGCACCCCAACAATCTAATAAGCATTGCACTCATACATTAATACTTAAAGTAACAGTCATGCATAACTTGATTTTTGTTGACTGCATGTATATAAGCTCACACTAAAGTTATCGTAAAACAACTAATGTGAGAGACAAATAAGTTAGTAAATCGTTTGGTCAATATTTCAAGGATTTCTGCATGTGTCTGGGCATAAGAGCATCGGTAGATTCTGAATATAGTGGTAATGCACTGGACGAAGGCCGATTGTTAGAACAATGTCAGTACCAAAAATGGTAGAATGTGTTTATTTGCCATTATGATAAGACATATTTTCTAATTTGGACCATGCCAATGAAAGAATACAATGACTGAGGATGCTAAAGGTAGTTCTTTTATTTCTACTAGAACAAACTATTTAAAGTATAATGTTGTTCTCATTTCCATTGGACACTTTCGGGCATTGAATGATGTAATCTGGTAGAATAGCTTCATTTTCTTGAGCGACAACAGATTATGCGAAATCCTTTTCGCGATTCTCGCGGATCCTAAGACATGCAATGATTGGTTGTTAGTTAATGTGTAATATTTGTAGGTACTGTGTTCAAATGCTACAATTTGTGAAATTTCAGATACTCACATTGGAAAAATCATTCACAAGTTGAGAACCATTCCAATTCCTCATGTAGTTCAGTACGTTAAATGAACAGTCCAATCTAGGCAGTATAAGAAACTAATTAAAAATTGATGCAAGAAGGATCGGAAAACAAAATAACTGTGTGTATGTCATTACTTGGTATCTTGAGTAGGGATGTTAGGCGGAAAACCATAGGCCAAATTAAGATGTCCTCATCCCATTTAGGAAACAAAGCTTCAAGCATTGATGAAGCGCTTTGGAGATGTCATCCTTAGTTTTGTATGTCTATCGGCAAGATCTTTACCTCTGTGGTGGTATCCCTACGAGTCCGATATACAAACCTTCTTGTCATGCATATCAAATGCATAAAGTGCATAGTGCTCGGGTTGGTGTACTGGAATAAAGATCTACAACAAAGATTTGTTGTTATTAGATTGTGTTATCAAAGATGTAATGATGTGTTTATTGACATAACATACCATCCGACAATTGTACACATCGTATGGAATTAGTGAGGCATCACAGAAGTTGTGGAGATGATCTTCTGGGTACCAAAGACCCTCACTGCATTGCGAACATACGTGGTTTTGGGTAGTATCAAAACAAAATTAAATGGAAGCTATCTGACAGGTAGCATCATAGTTAACTTACAGCAAAATCCTGGTTTATGAAATGTCTCCATCCAACAAAATCAGTTCCCCCAAACCTATGTAGCTCATCCTCAAAAAGCGCTTGTACTGCAACATTGAATGTTTCATCATCCATTTCAACATCAAACCTGAGTGCGTGTTGTATTTGTTGCAAATTTAATGTCATGGGGATTGGGTTTGAGATGTGAACCCAGATTTTGCTGATAACAAAAAAGTAGTATTAGTCATATGGAATATTCTGAACCAGATATTTTGCCAACCAAAATATACTAGTTATAAACAATTACCGAATGGAATCTTTGTCGTTCGTTGAAATTGTGTAGACATACATATCTTCAAGTGCCTTTAAGTCATATCTCGTAACGGAATGTTGTTTGCTTAGAAATGGTGACTTGACAATCTTGCTTGGTTTGATAGCCCTTTTTGGTCTGTCCATAAGAATATCGGAAGGTTCTCCAGTGATCCTCCTCTTGGCTTTAGGAGGGTATTTTGTGCATGCATACTCTTCACGTAGCACAATCCTGATCCCACTAACCTCCCTCATGGCAGAGTGTGGGGATATGAAACTGGCTGAAGATTGTTGAATCTCTAAAATGTTGTGAAACAATTAGTGAGGTAATAGTATATACTATATTCCTTAAACTAGCTGCAGAATGTTGAATCTCTAAAAAGGTGTCAAGCATAATATTTACCTGTGCATAGCATTCCTTGTTGTGATTCAGGAGTGTCTCGGCACTACATAATCACAGTACTTCTCTTCCGAGAGCACCGGTTCTTCTTTCAAACTAGAAAATTTTGCATTGTCTGGTTTGCATTGTTGAATTCCTCTGCCAAGTTGGATACTACTAGATTATCTTCACTACATACTACTATGGTATTTTCCCTAGGAGTTTGAGTGATACCAAGATCAAAGCTTGGGGGTTCAATGTCCACATATGTATGAAGTACTCCCTGCGTATATGTAGTATTTGCATACAAATCATTGGTCATTATATTTAGTATATCATTTGTCACTGTGACTAAAAATATACGTTACATTGTCGTGTACCTTATTAGTAGGAGGATTTGTACGATGTGTATAGCATACAGTTCTAGGATCACGAAGCTGTATAAGGAAAAAAAATTTGTTAACTGTATAGTTACAAACAGTACGTACCACATATATGTCTTCATCAGGAAAAATCATGGAGTTTAGTGCGGGTTTAATATTTCGTATGAGTTATACATTCACTTTAATTCAAGATCATACTGTATAGTTGTAAAATCGAAATCATAGCAGGGAGTAGGTATGAAGATTCTAATACAGTATGTATGTAACACAGTGTAATAGTGCATCACCGAAGTACATATATACTGATCAATCAAAAAAACATATATCCAACTAATTGATTAAGAACTTGTAAGCTGCCAATAAAATAGTAGTATCTCCATCTAAATATTTCATCTAGCGTTGGTAAAGGAGTTCATAGTATGTATAACCAAATTGATAAAGTAGTATGATACCTTAAGATTTTCGTATGTAGGAAACGGTGTTCGATTTTTCAAAACAATGTCTCTCTCAATGTAGTCTGCTAACTTCTTGTCATCATATGCCCCGATACGTGGTAAGATGTTATGAGTAGTACTATCCTTCCCAAGATCAAGATTGTCTATGTAAAATATCTGATAAAAAAGGATTTTAGTCAGTTTGTACTTGCTTGGTGAACCTCAAAGGTATGAGCAAAGAAGTAACAGATAGGATAATATTATTGTTTGTTAAGATTTGTACAAAATCATACCTGGAGTAAGATGATGCAACCATTGATATAGCCTGGATTCTTTCGATGCGCGATCTTGCAACGCAAAACAGCGGCTGCATTCTTAAGCTCTTCGGCAATGAATTCGGCCCAGTTGTAATTATGAACATTTTCAATATCAACTCTGACCTTGAGGTACGCGTTGATATGTAATTGTTATATGATTTATGGCGCTAAGAATTTTGTGACAACATAAATTATGAAGGCAATCTTGAATTTAACATTTCATTGATGTCATAAGGTCCATTAGACCTTACGGTCGATATCTTTCGAGAACGGTATAGTTAGGTCATTCCAAGAGGACTTTTCAAATATGTAGCAGGTAATCTTTTAGATCGACACCTCTTTTTGGTTTGCGGTAGAACGAGCTTGCCTTTGCAAGGAATCTGATTACGGTTGATATCCTCACAAGTCAACTTGAGCTCCAATCTTGTACCAACACACAAAACTCCGGATGTAGGATCAAATTTGCTTAGAAGCCACGCACCAAATTGTCGGTTGAGTTTAGTCAATTTTAAACTAACTAACCCTTGAAAGCCAATCTGATTAACTAATTCCAACTTATGCTCATCTAGATCTTCAATTAAGTCAACTACAAAAGATGGAGCACACCTGGAGTATATCTTGTTCGGCTGTGCCTTCCTCACCTTCGTAGCACTTCTATTCTTTGATTGTGGAAAATTGGAACCTTTGTTCTTTGTTTGTTCATACCCTTTTTTTGTGCGCACCAGAAAAAGAGCACGGGTGAAAGCAGATTTGGAGCTACTGCCACCGGTTGGTTTTGTTGCGCTCTTTGATTTATCCATGACCTACAACGGTAGTATCTAAAATCAGTTAAATGATGAGAACTACGGAGGTGGTGTGGCAAGACAAATGGCTGTAACGGGGGCGACGAAAATAAAAGTATCAACAAACAGGCTATGCAATTGTGGTATTTCAAAAACATTGCCTACTTGAAAAGGTGGTATGACCTGGAAACATATCATTGGTTATTATATTTAGTATAACATTTGACACTGTGACTGAAATAATACATTACATTGTTGTGTACCTTATTCGTAGGAGGAATTGTACGATGTGTATAGCATACAGTGCTAGGATCACGAAGCTGTTCAAGGGAAATAAATTGTTAACTGTATAGTTGTAAACAGTACGTACCACATGTATGTCTTCATCAGAAAAAATCATGGAGTGCATTCACTATAATTCAAGTTCTTGCAGTCTAATTATCCATTTAAAATTATAACAGGGGGTATCTATGACGGATGCATCCTAAATACAAATCTACATTAAAAAAACAAATAATAGAACACGTCCTCAATACCATATATTACAGTCAACCAAGAACCATTATGTATAAGGGGAATAAATTGTTAATTGTATAGTTGTAAACAGTATGAACAACATGTATGTCTTCATCAGATATAATCATGGAGTGCATTCACTATAATTCAAGTTCTTGCAGTCTAATTTTCCATTTAAAATTATAATAGGGGGTATCTATGACGGATGCATCCTAAATACAAATCTACATTAAAAAACAAATAATAGAACACATACTCGATACCATATATTTCAGTGCACCAAGAACCATTATGATCATAAATACAAATCTGCATTCAGGAGTGGTATGTCCAAAACAAAACATATGGTCAGAAGTGGTATGGTCGGAAACAAATGCCTGGACAGGGGGAGCCCGAACCGCTCTCAGATTCAACGGGAGAATGTCGAGCGATCACCACAGTGTCCAACACGTGGACCTTCAGATGTGGTATGGCAAGACAAATCCATGTAACGGGGGCGGCTAACATAAAAGAATCAATAACCGGTTTATGCAGCTGTGCCATGTTTAGATCAATGCCTAGATGCAGAGGTGGTATGTCCAAATGCAAATGTATATGCCACTTGCAAACTCTGTGAATACTGTCAGGCCACACCTCCCTTATAGCAACCTGCATTTGATGACAATTGTCTGAAAAAAAGTAGGTTAACATTGAACAAAATTTTCAAGTTGGTTTGTAAAAAAAATTATACGCAATAAAAAAATATAAACTGAATCATGCATTACCTGTAAGTATTGAAGCTGGTTTTTTACCATTCATTGACTCAGTGAAAGTTTGGAACAACCACTTGAATGACTCTACGGATTCCTCTCTCAACAATGCACAACCAAACACTACCGTTTGGAAATGGTTGTTAACCCCCACAAAAATACCAAATGGAAGGTTGTACCTATTTGTACGATAGGTAGTATCAAACGTGACAACATCACCAAAATGCTGAAAACTCAGCCTTGACAATGAATGGGCCCAGAAAATATTTTTAATCCTACAAGCCCCATCAATCCGAACGGTGTAGAAGAAATCCTTGCTACGACACTGTTGTTCTTTGAAGAATTCTAATGTTTTCTGAACATCCTCGCTGCACTCATCTCTCCTTATAGCATAGGATAATCTGTTAAGAGATCTTCTAGTGAATGGTGTCAATGAAGGACCACCGTGCATTGCAGCAACCAAGCCATACATGCATGTAGGTGTCACGCCCTTATGTACCATTTCTGCAACAATACTCTTTGTACCATCATCAATAAAATTATGCGACCTGTAGTACTTAGTGTGGCTTAAGTCCCGTTTCATGGTGTGGTTATGATCGCTAACAAAGGCAGTAATGACCCATTGATGATGCTCAGAAAACCGATTAATCCTAAGCATAGCCTTACATCCTACCCTTGTTGGGTTTTCCTTGACCTTGGGATCATGCCCCTATATATGACATCAATCACCAAATTGTAAATACAACGTAACAATATATTATTGTATTATTTATGCTAATCTCAAATAAAATCCAAAATGAGAACATATATACTGATCTAACCATTTTTTTTGGACATGCATATAACATGACGTCGAAAAAAACAATCAGGTGCAGCAAGTATGGTATGCATACAACATATGAACCAGGTTTCGACATCTATATATCCTATTCTACCTTATCTGCTTAGACTTGATATGCACTGAAGGAAAACAACTACAAAACAGTGCTGCCATTGTTTGATAACCAGTTTTGGACTATACTGATAGTGCACATACTAGTCTCTTGAAAGGAAAACACTTAGTATCTAAACATAGTACATACTCCATACTTGTGTGCAACAATGCCTCGTACATCCTAATCTCCAATTAAAAATTCATATTAAATCACAGACTTCCCATACATAATTGAATTAACTTACCTGACGAGAGCAGCAAAACTCTTGCATAGTTTTTACAACGCCTCTCTTTTTAAATCTACACTTAGACCGCCTGATGCCAAAGCCATTGAATCGAGCGTACATATTGTAAAAAGCATATGCATCCGTATCTTGAATAAAAAGTTGGCCTAATCTCGGCACCATGATTGCAGGGTCCAAATATGATCTAGGAACTTCTATGTTATGATCTTCAGTCTCTGTGACATTTCTGTCGGAGCAAAATAAAATTTTGATTAATAATCAATACTACCATTAACATACCTACAGATAAAAAAGAAAGTCATACGGCATGCTTATGATAAAAATACCACCTCTCCAGTGGAATTCCATCGGCATAGGTATCTTGATCATGAAAAATTTCTTGTTGCACGGCAGGACATTTCTCCATGGTTCTGCTAGGAGGACGATAGACTGGTGTATTTTTCTAGCTAGTTGAGAGATACGGTATGGACTTGTTCCAATATGGACGAAGGCAGCAAAGAATGGAGAAAATTACAAGGCCTAAGTTTTATATGGCAACACGTGCATATGGATTCAAAATTAATGGCAAGTGAATCAGTTTAACGCCATCAACGGTGCATGGCCTGTTTCCGATCAAAATTAATAGACTGGGAATTATTTCCGGTCATTACGCCACCGTCCAGGATTTTTTCCGATCATGGCCTGGATTGATTTTCAACTCCACAACGGGTATTTGTTAGCGGGTTGTAGCAACCGTTATGTGGTGGTATTGATATCCAATAATTCAATCAAGTGTGTAGTATCCGAGACAAATAGACGGTGGATACAATGGGAGTAACTACACCTGAGAGTAGCAAATAGGCTTCCTATATATATATATATATAAAGTCTCCTGACAGCCATACTTCTTGAACTTGCAGGCTAGATAAAGTTGTCCGCGGTTGCTGTTTCATCCTCCTCATGCTGCATGGACAACCCCCGAAAGTGGCTGAGAGAATACGAAATATATATATATACCATGGACGCAAGGGAGACGAGATATAGGACCATTGCTCATGATACTTTACAGAGAAGAGATCGGGAATGAAATGGTATGATGTACCTGGAATGCAAGGGAGGAGAACTTGACCGGCATGAACACGGTTATACAAACAAATGTGAAATGAATGGAGAGAGGCAGGTGAAGAGGTGTTGTAGTAGTTTTTTTTACTCATTTGGTCTTGTTTTGGAATAGAATACACACCAACTAATAAATAATTGATGATCAGAGGCACAAACTAGGTAAAAAATTCCAGAAATTTGTATGTAGGGCGTTCATCGGCTATGTTGCCGAGGGAGGTTTATACAAGGGAACGAGCGCCACACTAACTCACAGGATGCAATTTCTAGTACGCGCTACAACACAATAATCATATATCATACTCCGTAATATTGCGTCCCGAACTGACTGTACATATATATGTAATTCTATTTTTGCGATCTGACAAAGAAAAACGAGATCACCTATCGCATTCTCGTATGCCATCATATGCGACTATTGATTGCTTCTAGGACCTTACGATCCCGTGTTTTCAATCTCGTAATAATTATTTTCTAATTATAAATTTAAATATATGTGCTTACTACTTTACTCCTGCTAGCGACAGGGCTTGAACATAGAGTTAAATGCACTCAAGATGGACCAGGTCACGCACGTTCGAGGGGAGCTCTGCGGCTTCATCAAGGCGAACATAGTTAACACCACACGCCGAGAGTTTCACGCTACGTCGACATCCGATGAGCGACCTCTAAACAGTTTGGCGGGCAATGCTCTGCGCGGCGATGGATTGGTCTGTCGTGGTAGGGTTTGGCGAGCAATGCTCTGTAGTGGTAGGATTTGGGCATGCAATGCTCTGCCGTGATGAGTGGATTGAGGCTGCCGTGGTAGGGTTTGGGCATGCAATGCTCTGCCGTGGTAGGGTTTGGGCATGCAATGCTCTGCGCAGATAGTGGATTGAGGCTGCCGTGGTAGGGTTTGGGCATGCAATGCTCTGCTGTGGTAGGGTTTGGGCATGCAATGCTCTGCCGTGATGAGTGGATTGAGGCTGCCGTGGTAGGGTTTGGCGAGGCAATGCTCTGCAGTGGTAGGGTTTGGCGAGCAATGCTCTGCCGTGGTAGGGTTTGGCGAGCAATGCTCTGCCGTGGTAGGATTTGGGCAAGCAGCCAATGCTCAGCCGCGGTAGTGGATTGGCTGCCCAAACGGTACCACGGCAGATGATTATGTGCCGCGGCAGATGATTGGCTACCAAACCCTATCACGGCAGAGCATTGCCCGCCAAACCCTACCGCGCGCGAGCATTGGTTGCCATGGTAAAATCGAGAGTAAGGAAAATTTCAAGCCATGGTAAAATCAAGAGTAAGGAAAATTTCAAGCCATGGTAACTTAAATCACGAGCGGTTCTTAAGCGTAACCGCTCGTGATGAATGCTAATCACGACGGTTCGTGATACGAACCGTGCGTGATGACATCCATATCACGAGCGGTTCTTCTTAAGAACCGTCTGTGATATGTCATCACAGACGGTTTTTGTATAAAACCGTCTGTGATTCGCAGCGCGGGAGTTCGAAAATTTTGAACGCGTGCGCGGGAAGCAAAATAAGTTACCGCTGTCCTTATAAATAATAGCCGAGTCGAGGCTGAATGTGCTGGGGATCAACCTGTGGGACACCGAGTCTTCTTGGACTTCGTCTTCGTCGGCGTGCTTGGTCGGTTCACCGCCACTTGCCTCAACGGACCTCCACCCACGGCACCGCAAGCTGGACCTCCGTTCCTCAAAGAAGCGGTCATGCGTTTTCATGTACATTACATCTTTGTATCATCTGCATGGGCTTTTGGCTGATGAGATTAGAGGCACCGATGGTGTTTTTGCGTGCATGGATGCGCAGCTCGCAGGGTTGAAGAGGTGCGGCAAGAGCTGCAGGCTGAGGTACACCAACTACCTGAGGTTGAACCTCAAGCACGTGAACTTCACGCAGGAGGAGGAGCTCATCGTCACCCTCCACGCCATGCTGGGAAGAAGGTATGCATGTATCTTCCTCTCGTCCCGCCATTTCATTTTTTATCTGCGAGCAATGTTGCATATCAAGACTATCACTTTATTGCGAACATTCAAAATCGATTTTTTTTGCGATAGAAAAAACTATCACAGACGGTTACGAACAAAACCGTCGTGATAGTTAATATCACTGAGCGGTTTTGTTGAGTAAATGCGCGAAAATAGACTATCGCGAGCGGTTTTGTTCGAACCGCTCGTGATAATCTAAGTAGTGACAATTGATTCAATATTGTAATCCACTTTGACTGGTTGTAATTCAATTTGTAACTCTAGCGACAATATATACTTGAAATATTCTTTTGTAATTGATTTTGAGTTAAATGATCACTTTGAGTTGTCAACAATTATCTGTGATATGTTTCTGCTTGCTAGTTTTCAGAGGGCATGGCTAGCAATTCCCGAGGCTAGCTGAAAATACGATAAAAATTAATTAGGTCTAAATTAAAGACTTATCATAGACGGTTTTTCAAACGTCTGTGATACCGCCTGTTATCACAGACATAAAATTTCAGACAGTTCAAAAACCGTCTGTAATGAGCTTTTCTGTAGTAGTGACTTATGTGCTACCGTTTCTCCATTAGTCATAAGTTATTTTTTTTTGTCTTGTAAAGCCTAAGTGTTCTTTTTTATGTTAATTTGTTGGACAGGACAGCGAATTATCATGAAGCTTTTCCTAGCTAGCCATAATTTCATCCATGACTTTTAAAACAATTACAAGTTGTTTTCCTTGAGAAAAAAACTGCATACTTGCAGGATTTGAACATACGCTAGAATTGATCATTTCTCCTTGAACCTTAGATCAAATGCATATGTCCACCCCTGTGGAGAAACAGATGCATTTAACATTTCGTTGTCAGTGCTGTCACCTTAGTTGGTACTAGAGATGCATGCATACTTGATACTTCCTTACAAGCAAAAGCATCTACATGCACGTACGTATGGAACGATGACTAACTAGAGTAATGCCAATTAGTGGGTGTATTGACTATACCATCCAGTAAAATTAAAGATGTATTGCTTTTAAAAGTTCATACTTTGTCTAAATACACTGCCTATAAATCTATAAATTAATAGTGGATAAACTAGATGATATGTAATATGTGTACAAATTAGGGATCGTTCGATGCATTTGCACTCTTTTGTACTAGCTAGCTGGTTGCCCCTTTCGGAGGTCGAAACTGAACTGTCTAAACAATTATATCTGACAGCTATAAGTAGTTTGATGGTCAAAACCATATGCTATGCGCAACCCACGGTTTTGACCGGTTGACCCCCAACATGCACGATCAACTTGCAAAGTAGAGTTGCATCTTTTATTTATTTTCATTAATCAATCGAAAAAACTTGCCCGGTCGATCAGTCTCCATCAAAAGTCGTAGAGTACATTCATGAAACCTACCGATGAACTACATGCATCAATCTAGTCAATTACAACTTAAAATCTGACTTTGGATGATGTAACAACTCGAAAGGGAGTGCTAGCTTCCTAGCTAGCTAGCAAGTATATATAGCCAGCAACTAAATCGAAGCACTGAAGTCAACTCTTAGTTAAGTACGTACGTGTTACTTAGTATCGAATAATTTGACCGTTTTCACTTGGTTTGATAAAATTTTAGGTATCATTTTTGAAGCAATTGACTTGACTTTTGATAATACCATAAATTATTTGGTAGCTCACCGCATAGTGTTGGACCCAGATCATCTTTATTACCGCAAAGGCACACCGGGTAAACAATGTTTTGCGAGTGTGCAATGATGTTATAACAACAGTAAAATATTTACCGTAGGGATTCATCTCGACTTTTGATTTTTTTTATCGAACGGTGGAGGCGCTCCTAATAACTACGTATTATAGATTTTTTGCATTAAATAGTGCTATATATATGTACCTTTTTTTTTCTTGTAGCCAAGGCTTAACAAAGACAAATTTTTTGTGTCAGTATGTATAATGCTTTAAAATAAATTAGTCATTGTACCAAATTTAAAGAATAATAAGACCAACACCAATAATATAATAACGAGTTGGCAAATTCATACTTCATTAACTGTCAAACATTTAGTGCGAGCTACGGGAAAAAATAGCTAGCCAGGGCAAAGACACAGTGAAATTGCACTTGAAGCTCTTGTATCTGTAGTCAGTCAAACCCCTGTATATACTTGCAAGAGAATAAAGTAATGCGACGAGACCCCTCTTAGCAATTCTTGGTTTATTTCGTTTCATCAGAGTATTAGTCAAGGACAACTAGGCCGGTGCCGGTGTGGAGGCCGCGAACTAGCCACGGGGCGCCGGAGCCAGCGCTGGGGTCTGCCTTGCCTGAAGGGGGCTGCGGCGAGGGGGCCGGAGCCGACGAGCTTAGCCACGGGCGAAGGGAGCCCGAGGCAGTGCACAAGGGCGAGGTGGGCTAGCGAGGTGGAGGCCGGAGGGACGCTTCGGGCGCGGCGCGAGGGGGTCCTGAGGTGGGTTGGGCGGAGGCGTGGTCGGCCGGCCAGGGGCGATGAGGGCAGGCGGCTGCTTCGTCGTGCGCGAAGCATTTCTCTTGTACCAGAGAATAAAGAAAAAAATCAATGACATGTAGGTCCTGTATGTTTGTGACTAAATAAAAGAGGTCATACAGTGCACATAATATGGTATATACATGGAGTTATAACGGAGGGCAGAGGGTATATGAGCCGAGTCTTGACAGCCCCCTAAGGGTAAAGGTTAGGTGAGTCAGCAGTAAAAATAGGTTGGTACATATGTGTTTACCGGTAGTTTTGTTAACACCGTACCAGTGTCCTCCGGGACTAGCTTTACTGTCAATTGCTCGTCCGATCCGCAGTGTACTGGTGATTCTTTGATTTTATCGTCGATTCCGGGGGTAACAGTTTTTTTTCCTGCCGATTTAATTAGGTGATGGTCGATCTTCTTTTTACTGACAATTTCACCGATAATGATTTAGATATTGGGTTTTACTATCAGATTAGGCGATATCAAGGCTTTTACTGCAACACGCGCGCATGTGTTTTACCGCTGAACACACGTAGGAAGTGCGCGAGCTAGCACACCGTGCGTAGTGCAAGGTAGTGTGGGCTAGCACACCGCGCACAACGCGGCCCACGCTTAAACGATGTTTAAAGAACACACTTAATGATATTGAATTAATCTACCGTGTTCAATCCCAGTACCACAAATTCTGACATTAATCAATGTATAAAGAGAAATATATATGCACCACTTTTTTGTGGGTCCATAATATGATGGTGCAAATTAATCAAAAAATATATATTATATTAAACATATTACATGTGTTTAACTATTACAGGTATATTTCAATTAATCATGGGCAATAGAATTGTATAACAAATACAATTCTAATTTGAAATATACATATATACATTATAATATCTAGCTGCAAAATTGCAGGGGCAATTAAGCTAGATATTTTTAATATAAACATATAAATGTATTAGGAGTTACTATAAAGAGATCAACGTCGTAAAGGTGGATTTGAATATTATGATTATAAGTCTTCGCATAGTAGGCTCGGTAATGTTTCCTCGAGATGTAGCACAACGACACAACGATTGGACGGTGGAAGTCAGATGCAGATCTGGAGACAGACGGAGGTGGCTGAAACTGAGTGACATAGAACTCCGGCACGATTTGGCAGACGCATGGCGTGTTCCCGTGTGCGGAGACTCCATTTTTGGGGTTGCCTGAAGTGGAGGTGGTCCTGGGAAGCCGACGTCGGCGGTGGCTATGGCTTGGCTTGGCTATAGAGCTCGATGGCGGTGACCTCAGGTAGTGGTCCGGCCTTGGTGTGGGCTCGTACAACATCATCAAGAGGATGTGGATCTAATGACGCAGATGGACGGTCTCAGGAAAGGCCAGAGCAGCGGGTTGTCTGGCCCAACACCGGTGATGCTTCAACTGAGTCGTTCTGGGTGAGGAGTCTCTACGAAGTCACAAAGAGATAGTGAAGCTGGCCTAGAGGCCAATTTGGTTCCTGTGGT
Organism: Hsuehochloa calcarea; assembly: GCA_036346395.1. Taxonomy (NCBI): domain Eukaryota; kingdom Viridiplantae; phylum Streptophyta; class Magnoliopsida; order Poales; family Poaceae; genus Hsuehochloa; species Hsuehochloa calcarea. The sequence continues at coordinate 66,331,471 of CM070598.1, forward strand.
GGTGTAGATGGTGAATTGTGATGGATTTGGAGGGATCAGGGGCGGGCGACGCGACGTTGGTGAGGACTGCTACGGCTGTGAGGGTAGGCCGAGGTGGTCACAGAAGGCTGAGGCGGTGGGGGTAGACGGTAGGCCGAGGACTCGGAGGGAGGAGGCAACACAGGTGGTGTCCGAGGGAGGCCGGCTCGGGCTAGAAAAACAAAGGCGTGCGGGGAGGAGAAAAGAAGAAAGGGTAGAAGAAAAGAAGAAAGAGAGAGGAGGTGACTTAGCTGATGAGGTGGTAAAATATGGTGATAAGTGTGTTAACGTAGATGTCATGTCAGCGTCATGTCATACAAAACCACCCCAATTTGAGTTGAGGGGGGTAAAATGAATGATTTTGATAGTTAATGGTGTCGGATGTCCGATTTTGTAGTTGAGGGTTGAAATATAGACTTTTCAAAGAATTCAAGGGTGTAAAATAGACTTTTTCCTTTACATAAACAAATTTATTCAAGTACTTGTAATAAATCCATTAGTTACACTGACAAAAAAATAACTTGCATTGGAGTGATGAATAATGTAGCACTACCCTTTCGTACAGTGCACAAGGTGACACTGTCACACGGACCTAACTAGATGCTCCGGTCTCCAAATGCCTTACCGAACGCTTCCTTGGTTCACATGACACACGATCATGACCTAGTCCTTGATTATTAGTCGTCCTTAATTAAGGACTTATTAATTACATAGTATAGTATAAACAAATAATTAATGAATCTAATTACGCTACGTACGTACACGTATAGCTAGTTAGGTATAGCAATCGACGTATCTTCACTCAAAGATGGAATGAATTATAGTCCGTACGTACTCGACGTCGTATGCATACGAGTACATGCGATTATTCTTCCTTGTAGTCCTGGTTGTTGTAGGGCGCGAAGAGCTCGGCGAGGCAGTTGCCCTTGCGGTGCACCCGGGAGCCCAGGTCGGCGCACATGCCGTCGCTGTCGTGGATGCTGTAGGTGGAGATGCAGTGGCGGCGGTAGAAGCGCGTGGTGCGGCGCATCACCTCCGCCTCGCCGTCGACGTGCCCCACCATCGCCTCCACGCTCGGCAGTGCGAACCGCCCCTCGAGCAGCCCCGCCAGCCACCGGCACCGCAGCTCCGACGTGTGCAGGTTCGACACGCTCTCCACATACCCCACGAACGCCATGTTCGGGATCAGCGGGTGGATCGTCCCACTGCAACGCATCAAGTACAACACATCAGCCACACCCACACCCACACGCTTAATCGAATAGGCAGAGCTAGCTCGTGCCATCCGTTTCAGAAAAGAAAAGAAAAAAAAGGGCACAAAAGGCACGCTGCATCTGCACGCATGCATGTTAATTAGCAGCAGGCGCGTACGTACCGGTAGAGAGGCATCATGCTGGACTTGTTGACGACGAGGCCGCGGAAGGGCTCCGGCAGGACGGCGCGGAGCTTGTCCTTGCCCTCGAAGCCGGTGGCGAGGAAGACGACGTCGGCCCCCACCTCCGTGCCGTCCTCGAGGACGACGCCGTTCTCGGAGAAGCACCACCCCGAGGCCCTCCTGAAGCGGATCAGGTCCCGGTCGGCCATCTCGAAGAAGCCGTCCGGCAGGATGGCCATCTGGCAGCTCGCGTAGTCCTCCACGAACGGGTGCTCCGGCTTCAGCCCGTACTTGTCCAACGGGAGCTTCCACGACAGATACGACTCGATGAACCTGGACACGGCCGCCCTCTGCTCCCAAACGAAAACAAAAAAAAAATCAAGATAGATTAAGTAATTAACCGATGCCTAATCAGTAAATTAAGTTACGGTTCTTGCATATATATTCGTGATGGTGACAAGCTAGCTAGGGTAACATATGGCCGAAACTACGTCGAGCATGCACACGCATGCATTTTCAATTCCGATCGATGTACGTTCACATGAATCTACGTTTCTACGCGGTGTTGCACGTATATATACCTGAATGCAATTAAGCTAGGCACATGTGTTTCATACCAGTGGGCTCATGAGGCGGCACAGGAGCGATCTGACGAGCCCCTGGTTGGGCCTCTCGTAGAGGAACTGGGAGAAGCGGGTGGAGTAGAAGAGGAAGAAGGGGAAGCCCCAGATGGAGTAGGACGGCACCACCCAATGCAGCGTCCTCACCAGCATCGTGCACGCCTCGCCTCCCTCACCTGTGCCGCCGGTTAATTAAGTCAATCGAGTCAGTCTCAATCCAAATCAAGAATTCTAAATCAAGTACATGTCCTGCTGAGTCAAATGTCAAAACTATTTTGCACTAGCACTTCAAATAAACTCCTAATTAAACAATTTAGGTTCTCGGAGATAGATATTGAATATTTATGAATTTTAAAATTTGAATCACTGAATCAGAGCTCGAACAAAGGAGAACGGGCTCTCGGAAGATTCAAATTCATATGAAATGATAGAAATTGAATTTTCTGAATTTATGAAATTATTTTTCTAAAAAATTCAATTTATTGCAATCATGATGACATCAGTGAGAGGATTTGATTTTCGACCGAATTATTTTTTCTAAAGAAAAAAAACAGGCCAATGACAGGTGGGCCTCATGTCTGTGAACTAGGTCCATCGAATTGCGATAGTCCACATGACGGGACGGTGCCACACAAGCATGACACGTGTGCAGCCACGTGAACACGGACTCTGAGGTGGCGCGCACTTCGCGGCCATGTGGCTGGAGGGTAGAAAGGGAGGGAGGGGGGATATGGTGCTCATGACCTTGGCGGTGGTCTCAATTCAAATCAAGAATTCTAAATCAAGTCTCCTGCCGAGTCAAATGCCAAAACTATTTGGTACTAGCACTGATTATTAGTAGGTGCTACTAGTATATTTTAAGGAACAGTTGAAAATGTATACTCTCGACATATTGAGAGTTCGATCGTTAGCTAGCTAGGATACAATGGCAATGGCAGCTTGCTATCCAGTCAGCAACTGCCAATAATCAAGTTTGGAAGGTTGTTTGGAATGACAGACAATTTTTGTTGCAGCGTACGTTGCTGCTGCTAATAGAGCTAGTCAAACCTGAAAACATTTTGATATAGTCCAGTACGCAGTCAAACCGATGGAGTGATGCGTAGTTTCAGAAAGAAAAATATTAAGTGGTGCCTCTAGCATGTGTAACTTATTAGAGCAGCTTCAAAAGTCAAAGTATGCGTACGTACGTATTGTGTTTAGTGTACTTTGAACTCGTAAATGCAAGAGGCTAGCTAGATAGCTACACTGTCCAGATGGAGTGCACGACGGATCATGACAAGAGTGACCTTTTCTGGGACGGAGTATCCCAACTAAGTTTTGGGTTTCCTAATTCGTCAGCCATATGTGTACGGTGCCTATCACAACGTACATATCACCGGTCACCAAATATGGTGTGCGATATTAGTTCTATCCCAGTTCATCAAATGATTGGACACTTCCACAAAAAAAATATCATTTTCTGAGTTATTAGTTTAATTTGTGTGAACTTGCTTGGAATATTCTTTTTCTACGACTTCCTTGTAAATGCGCGTACACACATATGATATCTCATCTGGCTGCTAGTTCTTTTGAGATAATCTGGCTGCTAGTTTTTTACATGCATACATGCATGATTTCTTGATATAATCAAGAATAGTTTTTAGAGTTATTTTAGTAGCAATACATAGTTTTTCTTTGAAATTATGAATAAGAGAAACTACACATGTATGTCTTTTTTTTCCCTACTCATATATGATATGTAGCATGTTTTTACCTTGGTTTGCTTCGGCGCATTCAAGGGCTAGATCAATAGCACTCTTCTTGTACCCAACTACCACAACCTTCTTGCCTCTCATGAGCTCTACGGTCTCCTGCTCACTGAGTTTGCAGTAGTCCAAGGAGTGCATGACCTTCCCCTTGAACACCTCCGGCCCCTTGCCCGGCGGGAACACCGGCATCTGCGGCACGTCGCCGTACTTCCCCGTGCACATCACCACGAACTCGAAGTTGTACCACTGCACATTCAAATCATATCGGACGAAATCAGACTGCGTGAGATCGAACGAAGTGAGAACAGGGTATAGATGCATGACACAGCACGACTGTCAAAGCATGCATAAGGTACCTGAACGGTGTCGGAGTCGCCGGTGGCGACGCCGACCTCCCACATCGGCTTGCCCTGGAGCGGCTTGCCGGTGCCGCTCCACAGCTCGGTGAACCCGGGGTCCGCGCCGCCGAGGAAGTTGATGCCGACCACCTTGGCGCCGAACATGATGTAGCGCCACAGGTCGAACCTGTCGGCGTAGCCCTCGAGGTACTCCACGATCTCCTCGTGCGTCGGGAACGTGGGGTCGTCGCGGTTGCGCCACGAGTAGTCGGAGAACTCGTAGTCGGGGCGCGGCGTCTGCAGCCGCGTGGAGCGGTACACGCAGTGCTTCCACACCCCGCCGATGGACGGCGTCGCCTCGAACACCACCGGGTTGTGCCCCGCCAGCTGCTTCGCCGCGGCCAGGCCGCTGATCCCGCCGCCGATGATCGCCACCCTCGACAACGGAGGCACGGCCTCCCTCGTGCACCGTGCTTGTGCCATGATCGATCGGAAGGTGACCGCGCGAGCTAGTGCTCGAGCTGTGCGTGAGCCGTGAGCCGTGAGGTGGTGTGCAGTAGTGACACACGGCCGGTGTAGGAAGCTATAGGAGAGAGCTAGGGAAATGGTGCAGTTCAGTTTATGGTGCGCGATTTGGAGGCTGGGGCTTGGTGATGTATTTATAGGAGGAAAAGCTAGCGAGGAGAGAGAGATGGGAGAGAGCTAGGGAAAGGGTACAGTTAATTTTATGTGAGCTTCCACTATGTCTCGTAGAAAATGGAGGGAAACATTGCAAGAGAAAAAAAAAATGGCATAGAAAACTAGCTGGCTTCCATGCACGCCGCCAAGATATCATCAATCCCTCGAGGGGGGTGTACTACTGGCGACCAGGCCGATGCATGCATTGAGACTAATATTCATGTTCCATCTCATTTCCTTGGTTTTTTTTTTGAACCGAGCTTTGTTAACTTTATTCTCAAGAAAACAAAGTTAAATGTACTGATCAGGCAGTGATTAAATTAGTCGTCTCGTTTTCGATCTATCGGGGCCTAGTCATATATGTTTACTAGTTTTCTTTTGAGCATGGATTCATGACACGGGAACGACGACCATGTCCCGTTCAAGGGCGCGCCTCTTCTTGATCTTGATCGAGAGAACTTGAACGAAACTTTGGACCGGAAAAAAAGGACGGGTCTGTAACCCATGCTGGGCAAATTTGGTTACATGCCTATAGCTACGGGCTGTTGGTTGATTGCTAAAATGTGTCAAGATAGAATTTTGGCGTAGTGAAAACCCAGTCAAAGCCAAATATTTGCAAAAAAAAAAAAAAACCCTAGTCAAAGCCAAATATTTGCAAAAATAACGTTATTTAGATTGTGGTCAAGCCAAAATTTGACATTATCAAAATCTTGATGATCGATTTTAGCACCCTCAGATTGTCCGTATGTGCTACGAGATTTCATTGATGTTGCCAAATTTTCATAAATGTAACCGATTTTAATAGCAAACCAAACTACAACCAATTTTCAATAAAACTACCAATATTTATTTAGTTTAGTTTCCGAGGCAGAAAACCAAACAGCCCTAGCCACACGCACGTAACAAAATTTGGCTTCCTCGTCCCCTCGCGAAGTGATCGAAAAATGTGAAATAGACCTTGCATACATCCTTGTCCTTTTGTTGGCATGGCCTGTCGCATAACCGGCTACGGCTAGCTAGCTAGCAGAGCTACGCTAATGCGGATATATTCAGGGAAAATTTATTAATACCAATTTTAGTTTGCTCTCATTTGTAATATGGTAGATCACAGCTATTTCAAGAGTTTTCCTACTGCTGAATAAACCATGTCGGTGTTAATTAATTAATTTAATATAATCTAACTTCTGGTGTGGGCCTCTTCCATGCATACAAGAACGTATCAGGATTGGCAATTTGGCATGAAAATGCTAGGGTAGAAAAGTCTCGAAGTACAAGTGTGAGAGAACTAAATCCAACCAGTAACTAGTACCGTAGTGATCTGCGTGCTGCTGTGTTAATTACACTATAAAGCATTCAGTAGTGATGCTGTATAGTAATATGATGTTGCTCAATTACATGCATGATGCACTGCAAGGTTAGGTGGGCATTAGTACGTAGTCGTGTATATATAATTGAGCTTTTTGGTACTGATGATTGTGCAGATACCACAGCTAGCTACACTTTCTAGCTCCAGCTGATTATTCCATACATTTACCACGAAGTTTGAACTACTCTGCATGGCACTTTCCCATGAAATGAGTTAGATGCGTAGAGATGTACGTACGTCAAAATGTATTAGGGGGGTTCAATCTACTATATTATGCCATGCATAATGGTAAATTGAATAGCTCGATCGATATCGGTACATATGAACCTGCAAAGTAATTAATTAAGTTGAGTAGAATGGGAGGCATTAGCACGTGGAGTTGCAAATGTGTGTAAGATTAACAAAGCTCTCAGAAATGCCAGGGAAATTAATGATTTGGCTTTATTTTACTGTGTACTAGTATGTAATTCTTTGACTTGAGATGATATAGTACTAGTAGAAAGAAAAAATGATTATCCTAAAAATAATGAAGGTAACCGTTCCATTGCAGTGTGAAAGTAGCACGGATTATATATATTTACTGTCTATAGCTTTCTTTCAAGGGAAAAGTGTGTGTGTGTGTGTGTATATATATATATATATATATATATATACATCTCAAACTTTGATTAAAAGTCAATCCAGCATCTCAAACTATGAAATAAGATATTTAACCCCCGAACTTTCCAATCCAGTTCAAATAACACCCTGACCTGGTTTCACATGGTGGTATTGCCCACGTGGTGCGATGAGTTGGCGGTTTTGCTATGTAGGATGACACGGTGGCCAAATTAGGTGAATGACAGGTGGAACCCACATAAACTTCTTCCCCAAGTCGAAACAAAGAGGGAAGGAACTACGAGAGGCGATGACCACGGAAGCGTGGTTGGTACCTCGGTGAGGGAGAAACCCTGTGGACTCCACAACTTGGTTAACATGTTATCCTACGTTGTAAAATCGTTCACTCATCGTGTCACGCGGGCAATACCACCCTGCGAAATCGAATCAGAGTGTTATTTAAATCGGATGGCAAAATTTAAGGGTTTAAATATCTGGTTTGATAATTCGAGTACTGGACAGATTTTCAAATAAAGTTTAGAGCGTTACGTTACGATGGACTTCTGCTTTTAATCATTTGTAGACACAGAGACGTTAGTACGTAGTAGCGGTTGTTAGAAAAAGAACAAAGTACTGCTTACGTGGTAAAATTAAGAGTGCGTATTCAAAGGAGTTCTAGACAGAGCTAGTGGCGAAATTGTTGAAATTCAAATTGACCGTCAAATTTCAACAAAGGAACGTACATTAATTGATCACGCTTGTGCTAATTTTGCATGCTATTTCCTGTCGATCGACCATGCATAGATTAATTGGTGTGTAAACAAACCATGCATACGCATCGGGCTAGCTATATGATTCTTGGACTGTGACAATACTTAGACATGCTAATTAAACACGTACGCAAGCACACCAACTGGCATGCACTAGTTAATTCTCGAGAAAATACCATTAAGCTTAGGGCGAACTTCGCTTACATTTCTTCTAGTGTGCTACAGCACAGCACAACAAATGAAGGGGGGGAACGCTCATGAATCTTCGAAAATTGTTCTCTTCAGTCTTCATTAATCGTCAAGATTGAAGAGAGAGAAAAGGGAGATCTAACCCAAAAGAGCTAGAACATGAATATATAATATTTTATCTAGTTCATGACGACTTTTCAACTAAACAAATTTGAATAATAATACAACGAATGTGATAGAAAACTTTGAATTGTTGGAGACCAGCCACTGGACCTAAAGGGAACGCGAGAGACCGGTACGCAAGACTAGAGACAGATCAATTAGTAAAAGTACTTGCAGCTGACTAATACGCTTGTTCATATTTTCGCGGTCCTCTCCTAGTATTTTTGCTTTGTCCGGCCGGAGAGATTACTCTACCACTAATTAATTAACGTGGTGCTAATTAAGTTCAAGTAGAAGCGTAATCAACTAGAGTACGTACGTACGCGGCCGGAAGCGAGATCGAAGAAGCGGAAGTTGCAACGTAACTTGCAAGACCATATTCATGGCCAAGGTTTTGTCAGAATATCCATTCCATTCTAGTCATATGATTCTACGTTTGTACGACTCAAATTAACTGGACCGATCCGATCCTATGGTAGAGTCTTAGTTTGATATAATCTTAGTACTATTATGATTCTAACAAAAAAAATTTGTAGGATCTTAATCAAAATTTCCATACGATCCTACCCGATATCTTTTGATTCTAGTGATTGATTATAAATAATTATTTGCAAATGATATTTCATTGTAATTTTTTACTTTTTATTTCTTCGTGTCCATTATAATTTACACAAATAAGAAACGATCTTTCCTTTGAACTGCATTTTGGTAAGCAAAATTTTTTAAAGTATAGTTTTAAAAAATACAGAAGTGTTAAAATACAAGCTAGATTTTTTTTAAAAAATATATTTCTTTAGTAGAAACAGATGGGATCTTAGATTCTAAGTTACGATTCACGATCCTACGATTCTGACAGCCTTGCTCATCGTATCTACGGTTGCTACGTCAAAATAAACAAAATCCCTTTTTTTGGCTAGGAACAGCTAGCTCTCTGTGCACAAGGTTTTGAGGTGGTCAAGCTATCTGCGTTTGGAAGCCTTGACCAAGGTTTCGGGGGTTGCTACAAGTCCAGTCTCCATCGATTTTGTTTCTGCCAAGATTGCAGAAACATTACATTGATGTACTGGTGCATGGTTGCTGCTTTGATAGCTAGCTGCTGCACGATTAGTATGCTGATCCATGATTGTTGCATACATGATCACTGATCGATATGCAAGGTATGTACGCGCATCAACCATGTGCGGTGACCAGTAGCCAGTCCAGTGGCGGATGCAGGATTGAAATTTAGGTTGGGCGAAATAAAATAATACTGTTATCCGATAACAAAGCAAGGCATATATAATACACGTTGCAATCACTCTAAACAGAGTATATGACACTAAATTGATCTCAAAACTACAATCCGCATCATGTGGACATACAAAGATAGGACAAATGTAGAAAATGTACCTCATCAATGAAGTTTACAGAATAATTTGCCACCAAAATACTAAATTAATGAATTACTAGTAATAACCTGTCAAAAGTAGATGGACAGTGAGTATTCAGATTAATCCATCATAAATCATTAAAAAATTATCGAAAATAACAGACATAAAGACATACCATTAAAGTACTAATTACGTCTAGGAGGCCGAGGCAATTTCATTCTCCGAGATTTAATGGATTGAAATTGTTTCTTAATTTTATCATGATCAAGTCCTTTAAATGTCTCCTTTCGATGTAGCATACCATTAAGTCATTGAGCCACTCATCGGATAGTCTATTGCGCAAATCGGTTTTAATAATATTCATGGCCGAAAAGACTCTTTCAACCGATGCTGTTGCCACCGGTAGGAGCAATGCTAATTCAATGAGGCGGTAGACCAATGGAAAAACAATATGTCTTTCTGTTTCAACCATTTTGATGGCCAAACTTGCAAAATCATGACAAGTAATGAAATCATCAATTCTTCGGACATGAAGAATGAAGGTTTCAAGTTGATCCCTTATAGTTGCACGATCAGCAATGGTGAAATCCGTATCATAGATCTCCGCAAGTCTAGCAATCTTATCCATATCAAACTTAGAGAATGAGTCTCTTGGATCAAGACAAGAAAACCAAACAAGCAACTCCGAAGATACCTCATTGAAGCGATGATCCATCTCTGTATTAATAGCATCAACAGCAGCAAAGAAAGTATCGATACGATAATGGTGATCTTGAGTGATCATTGTCACCCCATCTAGCCTTGATCGGCCCCATCTTGGTATCGCTTCATCCATATTCGGTACTGGAATCTTGTTTGCATCACAAAATATTTCGACTTCTGCAAATAGAGGCTCCCAACCATGGTTCCTCAAGCTGATCAAACGTGCTTTCACATCAACAAGCAATGACATGGCCTGAATAATATTTTGATCCTTCCTTTGCAATACAAGAGATAACTCATTTGTAATGCGAAATACTTTCAACATCATCTTCATAATGAACACAAAGTTAAAACTCTCCATATCTTTGCATCAATCCTGCTGCTTTGGACACAGTTGGCGCCATCTTCATGCACAAATTTCAGCACCTCCACCACTTGCCTCCCACATTGACTCAATGCGGACTAAAGTTGTGTAATGAGAGCCCCATCTAGTATCTCCAGGTCTAGCCAAGACAGTGTCTTGATGCTTCCCTCTTCCTGTAAAGATCTCACCACTCTCCAACCTATCCAAAATATTCTTACGATGCTTCTCGGTCAATACATCCCTTCTCTTGCAAGACGCACTAGTTGTGGTCACAATCAAAGTCACATAGTTGAAAAAATCCCTAATAGATGAACAACAACTTGTGACAGCAACAACTACCAACTGCAGCTGGTGGGCAAAGCAATGGACATAGAAAGCACACGGGTTGATGTCACGAATCTGTCTTTGAAGGCCATTGAATTCACCTCTCATATTGGAAGCTCCATCGTATCCCTGTCCTCGTATTCTAGCAATAGGTAAATTATGCTTACCAAGCAAAGTAACCAAAGCTCCCTTCAATGCATCTGCAGTTGTATCTTTGACATGTTCAAGACCCAAAAATCTTTCGATGACTTTCCCTTTGTTGTTCACAAACCTGCAGGAATCATGATACAACTAGTTGAGATACATGGTACAATTAGTTGAGATAAAAATTGAACACATAATTAATAACTAACCTTACAATCATGGCCATTTGCTCTTTGATTGATATATCACGAGATTCATCGATAAGAATGGAGAAAAGACTACCTCCAATCTCATCCAAAATCACCTTGGTGACCATATGTGCACAACATCTTACAAGATCCTTTTGAATCGTTCTTTGAACACATTTGGGCATTTAATGGACATAACTCCTCAAATGCAACCTCACTTCTTCCTTCATTTCTTTGTACCAATCAATCAACTCTAGAAAATTGCCTTTGTTTATGGATGAAGAAGATTCGTTATGTCCACGGAATGAGTGACCTTGCATTAATAGATATCTTGCACAATTTAAAGAAGCAGTCAAACGGGTTTCATATTTTATTTCAGAATCTTTGCTGTGAGACTCCATCTTATGAGATACACTTGCCCGTTGATTCTTAAAAATATCACTACATCTCCTTGCATTGTTGTGAATACTATTAACCCCACCAACATGAAGAGGTAGTGATGCATATGCATTCTTCCGATTATTGTACCCTAATTTAGTGAAGACATCATGACCAAATTTTTCATCTAAGGGTTCTTTGCCTAAAAGAAAGCAATAGAAGCAATAAACAACATCCTTCTCTACACTATATTCCAACTAGTCGTGCCTCTTAAACCATGTTTCACGAAAGCACCTAAAACCCTTTCCATATTGTTTGCGAGGAAAATTGTGACCAAAAGGTTGAGTCGGACCCTTCAACAAATAAGCTCTTCTCACTTGATCTCTAATATCCGGATGGAATTCCTCAATTGGTATCTGAAGTCTTTGGATCGGCAACAATATGAACATCCGGTTAAAATCCTTAATACCTTGATTTCTTCTGCGGTTCGGTTGTTGTGCTATTTGTGCATCTTCAATATTGACAGTTTCAACCGGTAGTATTTTCTCTTCAGTAGCTACCACAAAGATTCTGCTTGCACCGGTTCTTGGGGTCGACCCACTCGACGACGATGTAATGGTAAAATAGCTCTTCAAATCTGAAAGATCAAATTCACACATCATCATATTAATTCATCAATAATCACCATGGGTATCACACATGATACATCACAAATTCACAGTATTCACCAATCACCATTCAGACATTCACAATCCAATTATTACCTTTTCCTTTCGACTTAGAAGGAGTCATCTTGAATCTTGATTTTTATTTTCTACCCTTAGCATTCACAAAACAAAGATTTCAATTCTTTAGTCCGTAAGCACTCTGGCCGGCCAGGCAAGTAGGCAACCACGCCCACGCGGAGCCACGCACTGACAAAGTCACAAACCCACCACCTCAGGTCCTCAGCCGGTCGGCCCCTTTCCCCCTTCTACTCACCCCCCGACACGGCGACACCCCCCCTAGCCCCCTCGGCCCTCACAGCTCACTGCCTTCCTCAGTCTTCACGCCTGCCTCCCCACCCCTCACGGCTCACGCCTCATTCCTCACTCCTCACGGCTCACGCCTCCGCCGCCACGAGCTCACTGCTCACGGTTCCTCCTCGGCTCCTCCCTTCTGCTCTCGGTTCGGCGGTTCCCGGCGCCGGCCCGGCGGCTGGTGCTCAGTGGTGGTGGAGCTCCTCCCGACGCCGGCCCGGCGCCAAGGCTCTCTGCTCCTGCGCTCTGGGCTCTGGTTCCCGGCGCGCCGGCCCGGACCGCCCGGTGCATGAGCTCTGGCGCCGCCGGCCGGACCGCCCGGTGCCGCGAGCCCCTGGCTAGGGTTCTTCAAACTTCAAAGGTTTGGATTTTGGATTTGGGGAAGGGGAACCGGCCAACGGGGAAGATGTACAGGGAGATGTAGACCTTCAAATCAATCACCGAGTCGGTGAGTGCAGTGAGGATTTTGCAATTTGGATTTTGGATTTGGGAAGGGGCCGCCAACGGGGAAGATGTACAGGGAGATGTAGCTGGGCTGGGCATGGGTGATGGGCCGTACCGCCGTAGGCCTTCTTCGGCAATCGGCAGGTGGCCTGCCGACTCCCGCCTCCTCCTCAACCGAACTACCAAGCTCGGCCATCTCGTGAGTCCGAGTGAGGTGAATCATCAGCGAGGGGGTCGCGATGTCGGCTACCTCGGGCCGCCTTGACCTTGCCCGATTGCTGGAGCCGCCCCTGAGCCAGTCCATGTTAACACAAACTGCGCAGACGAATTTGGTTTGTGGATGACAGGTTCATGCAGAGGTAGGTGGGCAGAGCCAGGCTTTTCAGGACGGAGAGTGTGAACTTAAATAATATATAGTTCTACTGATTCGTGACTAACTGTTTACTTCCACGTAATATATAAATTATATAATTTTATATATTAATATACAATCAAATACTTTCATGTAACCACAAATGTAACTGACTGTACTAAAATTTATTACATGTATACATACACTATATATAACATGCATTTTTCAACAAAAAAAAAGGTGTATAGTTGTATCCCATACTCCAATACTAGCTCATATGATCAACAACAAATAAAACAATACAATACAAAACAAAACAAAAAAAATAACAGATGACTGAGATAATAAGGAGAAAGAAGTCACCAGCAGGCTCAAAATGGAGAAAGAATTAAAGCCATTAATTGTTTACTGGCCCCGCCCATATATATACCTTCCCCTCGTGCGATAGAGCCGCGTATATCCGTATATGCACACCGTATCTCAATAGTCAGTACATGTACGTAGTACGTACGTACGTACGTACATTGGCCGGTCGTCACGAGAGTAGAGACGCGCGCAGTACATGTAGCGATCGAGTCACGAAATAATCAACAAAGGGAAAAACTTGATCCCAAGAAAGGGCAAAGGAAGGAAGAAACTTCGTCTCCGGAGAGGGGAGAGGGAGAGGGAGGGAGCGGTGGGGATGAATGGACACACGCACCCGTCTTTTCCCTGTCCTGGCGCGCAAGGCACGAAGCAAATCATCTAGACAAGACATATCTTCTTGTGAGTCGTGAGGTAGTCATCGATCAACACCTGCCGATTTGCTATGATTCGCACGTCCGATCCGATCGAGGCCTTTCAATTCAAAGATCAAGGGGCCAGCCAGCTAGCTAGCTAGCTAGCTAGCTAGGTTAATTTCCTACCCCACCCCGCTCTTACTAGTCAGACCCTTTTTGTACTAGTCGCGCCCGCGCGCGTCCTGGCCGTGCACCGACGACGTCCTAGGAGTTACATAGTGCCTGCCATGCCATACAGCCGAAGCGGGCAAAGCGTGCCTGTTTCGGAGCACGCGCACGGCAATTTCCCGGCGACCGATCCCATGCATGCGCTGACGCGCCCGCGAGACGGTGATCCCGTCGTAATCGCGCGTCATAACGGATTGAGTGCGTGCACATCCGCTGATCACCGTCGTAATCGCGCGTCATAACGGAGTGAGTGCGTGCATGCACATCCGCTGGCTCTTGGCCGGCCGGTCTAGTCAGAGATTTGCTCTTGAATTCGGTCCGGACGATCGGTAGATATGTAGTACGTACGCGTCAACATGGTACGTGTGGTTGGGTCCAGCGTTGACCGGTTTTGGCTGCGAGACAAGGAAGGGACGAGCGAACTATATAAGCTGGCCATACGCACGGTTTGGTCCACGGTCTTGCCCAGATGAAGCACGCGTTTCGGCGTTTGCACATGTGTATGTACGTGTGTTGTACCGTGACCGACCTGCTTTTGTTGGTTCGTATTTCTTGCTTTGCTGCACTAGTAGTGTAGTGCTTTCGGCCCCCTCTTCCTGCCATGTTGGCTAAATGTGGGCTGTGGCCTTTGTTATTGGGTCTTATGGCCCGGCCCGTGTAGGGAACTTGATGTGACGTGCCGGGGGGCCACCTGTCGGGCTGAATGCCAGCCGCCCAAGTGTCGCCTAGGCAAGGAGTCAGACACGCTACTACGATTAGACCGATCTCATTCTAACAGTTTTCTTTTTTAGAATCATGATTGAAATTTATCCTATCCGATTCTACTGATTCTAATAATTTATTATAAATAATTATTTGCATGTATATCTTTCATTATACATTTTGACTTTTTATCTCTTCATATCCATTATAATTTGCATAGATAACAAATGATCTTTACATTTTGATGAGGAAAGACGAATAATTCACTTATACTACAATACTTCTCCTCACGTATAAACTCCCTCATGCCTAATATGTGGAATAGAAGTGGGACCGAGTCTTGAACTCAAGACCTCTCGGCTCTGATACCGTATTGAGTTGTATGCACCAACCAATTCACCCAAAAACTTAAGCTGATGAGGAAAGACGTACAATTCACTTATACTTCAACAATACCATATAGTAATGCGTAGTATTTTCCATGTACCTGGCCATGCACATCTCTTGCAATAAAGCCCCATCCTCCTGTGTGCGACTCCTCGTAAAAAAAAGTCCCATCGATATTTAGCTACACGTAATCAGAATCTGGAGGGCACCAAGTTGCAGGAGTTGCCACATTTTTATCTGGAGGATTGGCAAAAACTTCAAAGAATTCATGTGTGTGCTTTAGTGCCCGTACGTCCACTGGTTCTGCAATCGGCTTCAGAGATTCCCCAGCATTTACAGATATTTAGCTACACGTAATAAGATCTTCTTATTGCCTTGATATAGTGAACTCTGTAGTAGTTCCAAGCTTTTATTGCTTTACTATATTCTGTAATAGTTCCAACTGATTGGAGAGTCGCGAAGCAAGACTCCAAGTGGCACAAAGCTATGTTGGAGGAATTGACAGCTCTAGAGAAGAACAAGACTTGGGATCTTGTACCTCTACCAATGGGTAAGAAGGTGATTAATTGCAAGTGGATCTACACTGTAAAGCAAGATCCGAATGGGAAGATTGAAAGATACAAGGCTAGGCTTGTTGCAAAGGGTTATAATCAGACCTATAGGATTGACTATGATGATACCTTTGCACCGGTGGCAAAAATGAGTACAAGGAGAACGTTGATATCATGTGCAACACATCGTAATTAGCCTTTATATCAACTTGATGTGAAGAATGCATTCTTACATGGTGATCTTCAGGAGGAGGTTTACATGGAGATTCCACCTGGTTGTGGTACACATCAGACTAAGGGGAAGGTCTGTAGGTTGAGGAAGTCATTGTATGGGATTAAACAATCTCCAAGAGCATGGTTTGATCGATTTTGTCGTGCTATGTGTGGTATGGGCTACAAACAGTGTAATGGGGATCACACTTTGTTCTATCGTCACTCAAAGAGTCACACCACAATCCTTGCGGTATATGTGGATGACATCGTCATTACAGGAGATGACACTGTTGAGATGTCGCAATTGAAGCACAGACTAAGATGACACTGTTGAGATATCGCAATTGAAGTAGAGACTAAGCAAGGAGTTTGAGGTTAATAATCTAGGCCAGCTGAGGTATTTCTTGGGTATTGACATCGTGAGGTCCCCCAAAGGGATAGTTCTCTCACAGCGGAAGTATGTCTTGGATCTTCTTAGTGATATAGGAATGCTTGGATGCCGAGCTGCAATGACCCCAGTTGATCAAGACCATAAACTGTGTGCTCAGTCAGGAGATCCAGTCGATAAGGAGAGCTACCAGAGGCTTGTTG
Organism: Hsuehochloa calcarea; assembly: GCA_036346395.1. Lineage (NCBI taxonomy): Eukaryota > Viridiplantae > Streptophyta > Magnoliopsida > Poales > Poaceae > Hsuehochloa > Hsuehochloa calcarea. The sequence goes on from CM070598.1 coordinate 66,348,008, forward strand.
GTCGTCTCATTTACCTGTGTCACACAAGGCTTGACATCTCTTACGCAATAAGCGTTGTGAGCCGCTATATGCATGACCCTAGGAGTGGACATCTGGAAGCAGCTCATCGAATCCTCCGATATTTAAATGGAAGTCCTGGAAAAGGCCTATGGTTCAAAAGGAATGATCACCTGGACGTTGATGGCTATTGTGTGATGCTGATTGGGCTAACTGCCTTGATGATAGAAGATCAACATCGGGGTATTGTGTCTTTGTGGGGGGAAATTTAGTATCTTGGAGGAGCAAGAAGCAATTGGGGGTGTCCAGATCAATAGCCGAGGCAGAATACAGATCCATGGCAATATGCTTGTGTGAAATTCTATGGATGAGAGGTCTCCTATCGGAGTTGAGGTTACTAACAGGTGGACCATTAAAGCTTTGGTGTGACAACCAGTCAGCAATCAACATTGCAAATAATCTAGTTCAACACGACCAGTCATGTACCTTGAAGTTGAGTTATGTAACCTCCAAAGAACAAATAGCCGATTGCCCAACAAAGAGGTTGGGAACTAAGGAGTGTTTGTCGGCATATGACAAGATGAGGATGAAAGATATCTATAGCCTATCTTGAGGTGGAGTGTTGAGTATATAGGCTATATGCCGAGTGGCCCATGTAATATGTATGTATATACAAAATGAGCAATAGTGAAAATACGGGACAAAAATACATTCACAAATATACAATTCAGAACCTCAAGGGATCATTTTTGAACTCTTTCCCCTACAGTTCCCATAATCTCTTGTAGAAAACAGCCGGCATGCCGTCCGGATTTCCGGCCCCGGAGATTTTAAATCTCCAATGTGTTTTTTTAAGGATCAACAAAAAGAATAACATGTATCTAATCCTCGTCTAGCGCACATTTGTGCACTCGTGCTGTCTCGCTCTGTGAGCTGTGAACTGTGAACTGCTTGCAAACTCAAAACACGGCATCCCCAATTCCCAACCTAGCATGCATCATACACAACTAGCATGCACACGATGAGATCGCAACACCGCGATACATGTAGCATACTAGCATGGGATTGGGAGCTGATATGTCCTGCACCGCATGGCTGCAGCCCGGCAGATGCAAGGGAACCAAAGAGTTTGCATTTTTATGGAAGTGCAAAGATTCAGCAATTTTGTCCTGACCGGATGTGAAGATTAACACGCGACATGAGGCAATGTACAAAATAGAGAATAAATTAATGTATAACTTAAACGAACGGGTTGACTATTTACACCTCTCCTCACTCCTACGTTATGTTGTACAGTTGAAATAACTTAGATTCTTCTTCACTCTGTGTGGCATCAGGATCTTGTGTGTTGTAGTGCGCTTATGTAACAACCTCAGCAGCTTCCAAACCAAAAATAAATACAAGTGCAACCAGCCCAGACAAAGCTTTCAGCAATAACCGGTTCTACCTTCAAGAGCTGATGCCGCGGTTTCGACAGTTCCAAGTAGGCACGAGTACACCTTCTGCTTCAGTCGCTCAATGGTTTCGACCAAACCATCCGCAGATTTATCCACCTCGCTCTGCAACTCGTCTAGCCAGTTACTTGTTTCCTTGAGCTGCGATAACCGGACTGCGATTTGCCCATCTCCGCCCTTGGACTGTCCTCGTACTCGTTCTCTAGCGCTCTTAATTCGGCCCTCAAATTTGAATCCAGTTTCGAGAGCATCTTCCAAGAAATTCAGAAACCATGAATCTGATTCTTTTTTCAGGGTAATCCACGATCTGCAGATCTCCCTGAAACCATCCTCTCTGGCCCATTCAATCTTTTCACTAGTGTAAGCGTCGGAGTTCTTTGCTGTACTACTTGCGACAGTTTTATTCTGGGATACAGAAGCTTTCCTCGATGACTTTTCCTTCTCTGGTCGGGATTCTTTGCCAGACTCTGGCAAGTGATCTTTCCAAACAATCTTTTGCTGAACGATAAGCCAGTTTAGCTGAAAAAACTTGGTGATTGTAGCATGCGGATCCTCCTCAGCAGACTTCCTTATCTCAGCAAAAATTCTGGAAAAACAGGCACAAAAAAAATAGATTCCTTACTCACACTCAATGGCGAAAGTACAGCATATACTTCATATAAGAGGAAATCAAGATCCTGGGATCCACTGCAGCTCCAGTTCCCAAAAGAAGGAATTTTATCAATTTGGAATAGGTCTTGCTCAAAAAAGAAAACAGAAGGGAGTCCACACTGTTAGAGATATAATTAGAGATATGATTTGATTTGCTTTCCTTATCTGTAACATGCATTGTATATATATACTGGCCAATTGGCACCTGATAATACAAGTTGCTATTCCCACATGGTATCAGAGCATTAGGGTTACCTCGTGCAACTTCGTCTGTCTGTCGCTTCGTCGGCATCATCTTTGCTTCACCGACGTCCTGCCGGCCTCGTCACCATCTCACGTCGCCGCCTCGGTGCTGGCCTCCGCACCCGCCGCCGCCTCGGGAGCCAACTCCCGCGCCGGCCTCCGCACCTCCCGACGCCGTCTCGGGAGCGCGCCCGCCTCGCGTCTCCCGACGCCGTCTCGAGAGCCAACTCCCGCGCCCGGCCTCGCATCTTCAACGCCCGCCGCGCCTCGGAGCCACCTTCGACTCCGGCCTCGCATCTTCACCGCCCGCTCGCTGCGCGGCCTCCGCCTCTTCGCGGCCGCCGCCGAGCCACCTTCGCCGGCCTCGCCTCTTCGCGGCCGCCTCGGAGCCACCTTCACCGCCAGCTGCTGCTCTCTCGGAGCCCTCGCTCTCGTCGGGCGACCGCCGCGCCTCCGTGACCGAGACGCCGCCCGAAGCCGCCGCCGACCACCGGACTCGGCCGCTGCTGCCGAAAGCACAAGGCGGCGCCGCCTGGAGACTATCCCGCGCCGCCGTCACACAAGGGGGAACCCTAAATAGGGTTTCCCCGCTCGGCGATGGGCGGGCAAAGCGGCCGCCGTCTCCTTTTAAAGGAGCCGTCAAAAAAAAAAAACGTCGGTCTAATCGCCGCGCGTCGGTAGCCGCCTACCAATGGGTGCCGAGATACGTGCGGAGGAGACTTGTCCGAGTGGTCTTTGGTCGATGCCACTCCTCCGTGCTCGCCGTCCGTACACACTGCTACATCGACTACTTCACGCTTCAGTACACTGCCTTCTCCAGCGGCTGCCACAGGTGGTGGTGGCCGCCCTCCATCTGGTGGTGGTCGTCCTCGCTGCTCCTACTACGACAAGATCGGCCACATTGAGTCCCAGTGCTACAAGAAACAATGGCATATTTCACGCCGTTCTTCTCCTAGCACTGGCACCGGTACTTCTACATCGACGTCTGCATCGACTACTTCCGCATTTTCTCTCAGCGGCGAGAGATAGCGGACTTGACGGCGCTTGCCGCTTGTGTTCTTCCTCGACGGAGTTCTGCGGGTTCTGCGATGACTCTTGAACACCGAAACCACCTCCTACACGGTCGGTACCTCCCGTGGATCCTTGATTCCGGAGCATCCTTCCACATGACTTCCGATTCTTCCACTCTATCTTTTGTTACACCTCTTGATTCCCCTGTCAGTGTACTTACTGCTGATGGTACCTCTCTTTCTGTCTCTGGTCGTGGACCTCTTAGCAACTCATCTTTTCATGTTCCTTCTGTTGCTCATGTTCCTCGCCTAACCATGCAGCTTCTTTCTGCTGGACAGATTACTGACCTTGGTTATCGGGTCATTCTCGACTCGACTCTTGTTGTGTTCGGGACCGCCACACAGAGCTCGGTTGGTTCGGCCCTCGGCGCCTTGACTCACAGCGTCTCTGGGAGCTTGGTAGCTTCACCTTCCTTCACGCCCCGTAGCCGCGATCTCTGTTTGGCTACTCAGTCTACGGTTCTTTCCAAAGATGGCATCACCGTCTTGGTCATCTGTGTGGATCTCGTCTGTCATCCTTAGTTCGTCGTGGTCTTCTGGGATCTGTCTCAGGTGACGTCTCTTTAGATTGTCGGGGCTGTAAGTTAGGCAAACAGATTCAGCTTCCTTATCCTCATAGTGAGTCGGTGTCTCGGCGTCCTTTTGATCTTGTTCATTCGATGTTTGGGGTCCGCTCCTTCGTTTGAAAGGGGTCATCGATACTATATCATATTTATAGATGATTTCTCTCGCCACACTTGGATATATTTCATGTCTTCTCGTAGTGAGGTCTTGTCCATCTATAAACAGTTTGCCACCATGGTTCGCATACGCTTCTCACTCCTATTCGTGTTTTTCGTGCGACTCTGCGGGCGAGTACCTCTCTCATCACCTCACGCAGTTTCCTTCTTTGAGCGGGCACTCTCGCTCGATTCTCTTGTCCCGTGCTCATGCTCGAAATGGTGTTCTTTGGCGCAAGCATCGTCACCTTCTTGAATCACTCGTGCCACGATGATTGCCGCCTCTATTCCACCTCACTTTTGGGCGGAGGTCGTTTCCACCGCCACCTATCTCGTCAACATCCACCTTCTTACGCTCTTGAGCGCAATCCTATTAAGCGTCTCTGTGGTCTCCTCCGACTACTCGCCCTTCGTGCTTTGGTTGCGTTTGCTACGTTCTTCTCGCCCTCGAGAACGCACCAAACCGACCGCGATCTGTTGAGTGTGTCTTTTGGGATCTGATCTCGAGCACAAGGGCTATCGGTCTTTGGGATCTGTTGGTCGACGGATGCGGATTTCTCGACGTCCACCTTCGACGAGTCTCGTCCCTTCTACCCACGTCCCGTCTCTCCTTCGACTTCCTCTGTGGAGTCTCTGTCTTTTTGACTTTTCGGATACACCTATCTCGCCTTGCCTCGTCCACCCGTCCCCATCGAGTCTCCACATATTTCTCCCGTGGCCTCTCCGCCATTGTCGCCGCTTTGCCGTCTCCTGCGGCTCCTCGGGCTCCCCACTACACTCGTCTACACTCGTCGACCTCGTATTGAGGATCTTCGGATGAGCCCACTTCTCGATGTTTCATCTTCTTCGATGCTTCATCTTCCTTGATGGGCCGTCTTCTCCTCGCTACGCTCTCCGCGATCGCCCGATCGATTCGGCCCCGCCGTTTGCCTTTCTTTGGTGCGGCTACTTGTGAGCTCGCCTCCTCACCGGATCTTTGTTACTCATCTGAGTGGCAGCATGCCATGGCCGAGAGATTGCTGCCCTCGAGCGTCTTGGTACTTGGGATCTTGTTCCTTTCCATCTCACTCGTCCCATCACATGTAAGTGGGTCTATAAGATTAAGACTCGCTCGATGGCTCTCTTGGCGCTATAAGGCGCGTCTTGTTGCTCGTGGCTTCCAGCGAGAGCATGGTCGTGACTACGACGAGACTTTTGCCCTCGTGGCCCACATGACCACCGCCCACACTCTTCTTTCGGTGGCGTCTGTTCGCCATCGGTGCATTCTCGGCTTGATGTCAAGAATGCCTTTCTTAATGGCGAGTTGCGTGAGGAGGTCTACATGCATCCGCCACCTGGGTATTCTGTTCCTGAGGGCATGGTCCGTCGCCTTCGCCGCTCTCTCTATGGCCTTAAGCAAGCCCTCGTGCACGGTTTGGCGCTTCTCCTCTGTGGTCACTTCTGCTTTGCTTTTCGCCAAGTGATCATGATCCTGCGCTCTTTGTCCACACCGTCTCGTGGTCGGACTCTTCTTCTTACATGCGTTGATGATATGATCATTCACGGAGATGACTCGAGTACATTGCCTTTGTCAAGGCTCGTCTTAGTGAGCGATTCCTTATGTCGGATCTTGGTCCTCTTCGTTACTTCCTTGGGATTGAGGTTACTTCCACTCGAGATGGTTTCTTTATGTCTCAAGAGAAGTATATCCAGGATCTTCTTGATCGCGCCTCCTCATCGATCGGCGTCTGTTGAGACTCCTATGGAGCTCAATGTTCACCTCCGACCCTCGATGGCGAGCCTCTTTACGATCCGACTCGCTATCGCCATCTTGTTGGGAGTCTTGTCTACCTTGTCATTACTCGTCCGGATATCACTTATCCGATTCACATTACGAGTCGGTTTGTTTCGCTCCCACTCAGTCCACTCTGACCACCTTCTTGAGTTCTGCGATACCTTCGTGGGACTATCTCTCGCCATCTCTTCTTTCCACGCTCCACTCGTTCTGACTTGAGCTTATTCGGATGCTACTTGGGCGTGATCCTCCGATCGCGGTCTATCTCTGACATCTTGTGTTTTCTTGGTGGTTCGCTTATTGCACGGAAGACGAAGAAACAGATCGCGATATCCGTTCGAGTCAGAGGCTGAGTTGCGAGTTATGGCTCTCTTGACAGCAGAGATTACTTGGCTACGGTGGTTACTTGAGGATTTTGGTGTTTCTGTTACTACACCAACTACTCTCTTGTCAGACAGTACAGGTGCTATCAGTATTGCCCGTGACCCTGTGAAGCATGAGCTCACCAAGCATATTGGTGTTGATGCTTCCTTCATGAGGTCTTGTGTGCATGATCAGGTGATTGCTCTTCAGTATGTGCCTTCAGAGCTTCAGATAGTGGATTTCTTCACGAAGGCCCAGACTCGAGCACAGCACGGCTTCTACCTCTCCAAACTCAGTGTTGTTGATCCACCATGAGTTTGAGGGGGGGTGTTAGAGATATAATTAGAGATATGATTTGATTTGATTTCCTTATCTGTAACATGCATTGTATATATATACTGGCCAATTGGCACCTGATAATACAAGTTGCTATTCCCACACACACAATTATGAAACTTATCTTACTGTTAGTCAGTAAAGGAATAAATAGCTATAAATAATAAATATATAAGCTGTCAACATAGAGCTACTCACCCAAGGCCTTTAACAAGAGATGCAGCTGCAGTAGCCTCCCTTTGAGCCTCAGCTGCTACTATAAGTGCAATATTCTTCCTCCTGACAACAGCCTATTCACACAAAAGAAATGAAAACACAACAATGTTTAGAACAATTTTACGAATAGGGAAGCTTAACTAATAACTAAACTATAGTTTAGCATATAAAACGAATGGTTCAGAGTAATGACTTGCAATTCATACATGCCCAAGCATACACACACCACACACATTCAAGTCATGAGAGCCTCATACTCAGTGTTCAGAATTTCGGCCGAAAATATTTCCGGTATCCAAAACCCTGCTCATACTCAATCCATCCTTACAATTTACATATGATAAAAGTATACCTTTCCTGATTTGATTAGGCTTGTCGGGAGGGAGTCCCAGGAAACTGTTTCCGTAACTCTTCTTTTAACACTAGACATAGAAGGAACTGGACTGGAGGTACAATTCTGCTTTGCTGACAAACTGAGCTTTGGTGGTGAAGTCCTTGCTGGCGTCCGTGGTGAACTCTTATAAACCTTTGGCGGTGAGTTTCTTTCAGTTACAGATTCCTTTTTGCTGTCCTGGGGCATTTGCTTCTTCACTATAGCAGAACCATTCTGACAAGGTGAACTGCCACTATTCTTGCGTGTGTCCTTATTTATTTCTTGCTTGGCAGAAACTAACTTAGCATTATTGGGAGAGGTAGTATTTGGTCGTTCCTGCAATACTAGCAGCAAATATAATCACTAACCATCCTAGAGACATTGTTTACTTCATATCTTTGTTTATTTCAAATTTAGAAGAACTTGCATATTATCAGATCCCATACAATAACAATTAGTATATCTCTGCTACTGGATTCAAAAATAGTATATCTCTGCTACCTCTGAAAGGCCCATATTAAATGGAATAATCCAGCTTAAATTACGAAGATGAATGGGGATCCTCATATCCAGGATATAATGAAGTTCATAGTTTTGTTGTTAATAGCATCTTACTTCAATTAAACCTATGAGCTTAAGCATACCTGATGTTTTGGTTCTTGTTTGACTTTTGGAGCAACCGACTTTTGATTTGCTTCACATATGCTACTTCCTCCATTAGCTTTATCACTATCAATGCTGGAGTTCAGATTTGTAATTTTTCCATTGTTGCTTGATATCCCAAGCATGTAACGGGAAGCAACAACGGCCTTCTGCTCTTTAATAACTACCTTCCTCTGAGAATTTTCCTTTTCACTTTCAGACAATTCGGCTGACTTGGAAGTCTTCTTTTGATGATCCAGTGCTTCTAAAACCCCAGAGGGAGTTGACATTTGCATCAAATCCTTCGGGTTCCCAATGCAAGGGTTCCTTCCTGGAACCGGTCGGACCCCAACAAGAACCGGAACAGGTATACTAGATTGAACTTTTTCGACATATATAAATTGTCCAAGTTGTAATTTGTTTGATAAGATGAGTTCGTTGTCCTCCTTTGATAAAGAAACATATGTCGAGTGCGATGAATCTGAAACTTTTATGAAGAAACCATGGTCTGGCCAAAGTTCTGAACCAGTAATTGCAGGAACTATACTAATAACTTGGAGAAGAATGGACCGGTATTCTCCACATACTTTCACATCAGAGTTTATATTTTTTAGAACCTTTAACAGTATCCCTGGAGTAAGAGATGCCATATTGTTCAAGCCAGCTTATTCTTTTCTTCTGGAAATAAAAATAAAAAAGGTAGTGACAAGTTAAATGTCATGCAGTGCAGTTGGATAATAAAACCCATACAACAACAAAAGAACAAGCTAGCAATACAAAATACCAAACAATTATTATGCTGGCAATTCAATATGATCAAATAAAGTGAATTACAGAAGAAAATGTGGATAACATCATATTATATGGTAAAAAATGCTAACTCCTTTTTTCAGGTAAATGTTCAGCAGAAGCAGGATATATTATTTAATTAATGTGCGGGAACAAATTTTACTTCGCACAATGCACAACAGATCCTCAAGAACAATTTTAGCCCCCAATTGAAGTAAATCAGTTTTTATAGCACAGCTTGATAAACAGATTGAGTTGGAAATATAAGCTTGTTGGCTTGATCATGGTTTGCAATACAAGGGGGTAAGTAACTTAGTACAGCAATAGTGGGCTTTGATTTAGTAGTGACATTCTGGTGTTTACTTGCAGTTGGTAGCTCAATACAAACACTCCATCAAAGCAATCTCCTAATTAACAAAACAAGCTTGACCATTTTAAAGAAAAATGAAACAAAATGGTTTACGACAAAGCTTCAGAACCACAAAAAGGAACCATATGGACATACAGTTAGTATGAAATTCTGCAGTCCCAAGCACCGACCATTTGCAATCTAAATTGTGACACATGTCTGAAGATGAATGCAACATGACAAAACACCAACCAAAAGGACAAGAAAAACAAAACACTCAAATAGAGCCCAAATGACAATGAGGCCTGAGGAGAAAAATTATTCAAGAAATCCCAACCACACCATTGCTCAACACCAAACAACGTCCTTTCACACAGCCATAAAAAGTCACATTCAACAGAAACATATCCAACTAGAAAGTTCAAAAGTCTAATAAAATACTTTCTAATGTACAGAAGGAAATGACTTACTGAACAAGTGAAAGTATTAGGAAAAGAGAAAAGGAGACTATCAATGTTTCTCAGCTTTCCAGCAAATATTAGTAGACCCCATCAACCAAAACACAACCTAATAATTCTTGCAACGCCCTAGCTTCATGGCCAGGAACGTGGGCAACCAAAAAGCCACCCACTTTCCCAATTCCCATGTCTCAGTCCCCTAACAAGAAGACTGGGAACTAAAATCCTGACTAATTATTGGAATAAGCCATCCTATATGGGTTTCTTGACTTAGAGGCCATGAAAGGAGAGGCCTAACAAGCGAAGAAACGGAAATTCTTGGGAAGGATGAGCATTTTGGTTCTTATACTTCGAGGTCACGAACACAACTCCTCAATTTACAGAACCAAAACTTGTAGACATTCTAGACTGGCTCTGAAACTAACTTTATATTAGTTGGATACCAAACTGAGATTAATGTTTCACGCGGTCACTTATACCCAAATTTCCATGAGAACAATATATCAAGCAAAACTACATAGGGGTCTTGCTCTCAAAACTTGGAAGTCAAGGGGTTGATTCACATACGACCTTGAGGTTACCAAGACGATAAGCTATCCTTCCCCGAAAAACACGAAATTAAAATTGCAGACTAAGTTACACCTACTTATTGAGGAGACCATTACTTGCCAAATGATTATCCCGGAAACTAGGAAAGCAAACCGCTAGAGAACTAAAAACCCATCCAGAATCTTCTGAACAAACTTATCCAAGCCGCATAAGTCTTGGCCGTAGGTCCAGGAACAAGAAATACACGCATCAATTTGAACAAGAACACGTCTTCTTGGTCACGGGAGGAGAAGAAGGGCATCAAATCAACAGCACAAGCACAGCATATATGGAAACAAGAAGCAAGTTCTGTGGTTGCGCCATTTCATCGAACAGATGGTGGGAAAGGGAGGGGGGGAGGGAGAGGAACACAGCTACAGTGGTAGTACCTTTCGGTGCGCGGAGCGGCGAAGTGAGAGGGGAGGAATCACCAAGCGGCGGTTGGTCTCTCCAAGGCGGAATAAAAGCGAGACGAGGTAGGCGCCGAGAGGCTTCCAACTGCCCCTAACTGTCCCTGACACCTTGGGTCGGATCCCCTGGCCAAACGAGGGCGTTCTTAGTTCCCACTGACGTGTGGGCCCAGCTTTACCAGAAAGTACGTAAGCAGCATATACATGTACGGTATACTGGATTTTCCCTTTTCAGAATCGGTCCATGTGATGTATCTCTCTAGTGGAGGTTTCGTCGAAATAATAATAATAATAATAATAATAATAATAATGTAAAAAGTTCTAGTGGAGGAGCAGCTGAAATAAACGGGCTCAACAGTTAGCATATTGCTGTAATGCGATCGGTACAATGCACGGCCTTACCGATGGCACGCTCTTACGTGCTGCAGATCATTCATTTCCTTCGGAATTGTGGTACTAAAAATCTAAAACCTTCTGCAAGCTAGGCTCATTCGTGGAATCCTCTCTTCACAAAGTTTGGGAGGGAATTACCGATCAACGAGAGCATAGAAGAACACAACGGGTGGGAGTTCCCGATCCACGGTCGAGCGCAGAACCGGTGCTGAGTCGGCGTCGCGGCCGATGGGCCGTCAGCCCGTAGCAGGTCGACGCCACCACCACCACCACCACGCCATGCCACTGCCTTGCGCGAGAGCGCACAAATTTAGTTGGCTGAACCGCAGCATCAAGCTCATACGTGCGTCTGCACACGTATCAATCCGCTTCGGTGCCGCCGCGTTTGGCGCCCCCCCCGGTCGACAGGCTGACCTGACCGACCGGCCTGGATAGTGGATACCAGAGACGACGCGGTTCGTTCATCCTCGCATGTCGGCAACGTGCCAAATCCTATGTGTATCCGCCTGCCGATCGATCCTTTTGTTTTTGCGTTGCCTCTGGGTCCAGGGGAAGATTCAAATCCTCCTTTCCCTTGGTGATCTGGGATCAGATTCCTGCAGAGTTCCACCGTGTGGACAGTACTCCGCGAAAAGATCAACAGTGCAATATTGTAGTAACAGTATGATACGTACCATAACAATTCTACTGTAATGAAAACGATTAATTCGAATCTTTGATTTCCAATCAGACAATAAAGATCGCTCCAGGTGTTACTGCACTTTAAGTTCTCTGTATGTATTGACTACTTCGATACATAGGATTCTTTCTACTGATCTGGTGTAGCTTAGGGTTTGAGTGGAGGACACGATGATTGTTACGGTGACGTGATGCGAACATTTGTTTCTGTGGTAGCGTGCAAGCTGCTCCAATTCCGCGACAATCTACTCTCGTCGAATTGGTCCTTAATAAATAAACATGTACTAGAAGTGGTTGGATTAAATGTGGAGTAGGAGCCAGTACTGTCTAATGGAATTTCGGTCCGGATCGGTAATTAATGGAGATGGCATATTTGTTGATCGTGCCGTCGTTGCTTAGGAAAAGTATAGAAAGAGATTGCTGCATAAACGACTACGTCAACCATGTATGGGTAGCAAAGCCAAACAGGTTTCCTCTATTCCGCTTCAGAATACCACTCAGAAGTTGTATACCGGAAGAGGCTACGTCGGATCCGAATTTTTAATCCGAATCCTCTACAAATACACTGTATTATTCTGAATCAGTAGATAGCACTTACAAATACATCACTGAATCATTTCATACATAGTTTAAAACCATATCATTCATTAATTTGATTTCGCGAAAACGGGATGTTACAGGCTGAGACAGAAGAAAGTGGACGTGGACGGGCGAGCGTGATTGGTAGGGTGTATAAGTTTGCATGAGGCTTTTTAGGTGCATAATCTTTTTGATTTCGCGTGTTTGAATGGTTGTACGCATAAAACAACTTGGTTAAGCAGATGCAAAAAAGTGTTTTTGGGTTAGGCGGGGCAAAAACACCAAATTTATCTGTTTCTCTATATGCAGGCTCTGCTAATGTCGTTATTAAGCGATGATTAGTGCATATTAGGCAATGTTATAGTGTATTAAGGTAAAATGAGGTCTATTAGAATATATTAAGATAAAATTAAAGCTATGCTAACATTTTCTTTCCACCATCTCTTCTTTCATCTACACATACGGTTAAACACACAACCAAACATCTCCATAAATACTACGTACCGCGGAACACAAAACCAATCACCATCTCTTACATCCTTCTAGCTTGTTCCAACCCAACATGTCTAGGGTATCCCCAATAGCGGTCACCTCAGTCGTCTCGAACCTATCATGTCACTTAAATCCTAGTTGGAGGAGAGCGGATGAGAAGAAAGAATGTGTCATCTCTTATATAAGAAACAAGTTAGATACGTAAATCATCGCAAATAGTGAGTGAGTAAGGAGAGAAGTTGTGTTGAAAATGAATGATTTTATGGATGAATTGTTGAAGAAGTTGTCTCTAAGATTACTTATAAATGAGTTGAAACTTTTAAAGATAATCTTAAAAGACAAACTGTTCTGCATTCGCTAAATCAATTAAGCCAAAAGCCAGCCGTCCAACCAATCACGCAGTTAAATGCAGGGATGTATCCATTATTATTTCATGAATATATGGGGATCTGAGCCTCTAACCTCACAGAATCGACAGGATCAGAGCTTGACCGGGCAATCTTGCTACGACGAAATGTCAACTTCTACAGAAAATACAGTTTACTCCCTATTTTTCTTCTGATCAAGAGAATGTTGTGGGCTAAGGGATGAAATGTTTCTGGCCTCTGCCACTACTCGATAGAGAGAACATGACATATATCTACTTGTATAATTTACCAAGATATACTAATGATGGTTCATTGGCACTCCATGATCCTTGTAACTAAAATGGCTTAGCATTAATCCACTGATCCGTGTGGACCTTAAGACCACCACTAACATGAACCCCACTTCAAATGAACGTCAGAATCTGCACAGGACATCATGCTTATGCAATATATTTGTGGAGCTGGTCTATATTCTTCTCTATTTTTCACTCACATAATGCTCAGCACTACCATGAATAAAATAAATCACTCAATTATTAGAACAGTTCCACCATCCAGTCTGATCACGAAATCCATCTCAAGGTGATAACATGACCACATCAATCCGCTTAGCTAATTCCATCAAAAACAGCAGCTCACCCGTCTCATCAAACGAGATTTCTCATCTTCTTTGCTACAATCTTTTTGCCTCATATTTTTCTCCCGATTTCGCTGTATCAGTGTCAGGTGTCCAGATCGAGTTCATATATTGTCAACATGGACATCTCATCTAATTAGTGTACTTTTGCATATTTTATTCATCTCGTAGTCTAGTAGCAATTCTGAAAAGTTCTATTGAAATGCATGGTAGAATAATAGTCAAGACAAGATAAATGTTCCTAGTAAAAATTTGTAAATAAAAAACGTTAAGAATGCCCAGATTGCTGAACATTGCGATGTGTGGCCTTTGTAGGAGTTTTGGACTTGGCACATTCAATATTCTAATTAAATTCTAAAAAATTGTAAAAGCCCACTCATGCATAGTGGAATGTGAAAAATTTAGTACCATATTGTTAGTCTAGTTGGGAGTAGACATATATATAAAGTGGAGTTGGTCTTACCTAGTTGAAACAAACAAAAGAAGAACACGCGCTCGCTCGCGAGGCGTAGTGGAATAAGGTTTTTGGGAAATGTTCGCACGACTGCTCACGGCTTCCTCCCTCTCCATCATCCTCTGCGCGTCATCTTCTTCGCATCAGACTCTACCGCGACCTTCGTCGGAGCGATTATCTGTAAGTCACGGTGATATCAATCGATATGGCTAGGCCTTACTTCCTAGATATTTATCATGTGATGGTGTTGATGCATACTTATGTTAGTAGTGTTCTTATTCTATGTTTTGCCTTGTTAGTGCATATATGAGATAGATATATTTGAGTTGATGACAATGCTACTGTTCATAGTCCAAAATATGCCTAGTATATATATTGTTGTTGATTCAATTATTATTTTAGGAATTATAATAATCACAAAAGTGTGCATATATCTAACAATCCAAAAATCTGGTAGGCACTTTGTGATGATTGATTTTGCCGAGGCAATGAAATCGGAGAAATTCACTGGTGTGAATTTCAATAGATAGCAGACAATGGTCAAATTGTGGCTCTCGGCTATGAATGCATTTTGGGTCATGATACCAGATCCTGCAGGACCTCGTACTGTTGCACAACAAACAGAGTACAACACGGCTACGATAATATTTGTCGGGTGCATTCTAAGCGTGTTGTCTGGCTAGATTTGTGATGTGTATATGCACATAAAGAACGTTGCGGATTTATGATATGCACTCGAACATAAGTTCACTGCCTCAAATGCTGGACATGAATAGTATATTATGGAGCAATATCATTATTACAAAATGGTTGATAACAGTTCTGTAGTCGGGCAGGCTCATGAACTACAATTAGTTGTGGGGGAACTCGTCGACCTTGGTTATCAATTGCCTGATAAATTTGTGGCTAGGGGCATTAATGCAAAATATTTCCATCGAGGATCTAGTTACTAGTCTTGATGTTGAAGAGAAGGCTCATGCAAAGGATATGACACCAATGATGCAAGAGGAACAATCTAGAGCGAACATCATGCAATATATTGACAAAGGGAAAGACAAGGTTGTTTCAACCACCAACTTCAAAAGGACCAACAACAGTAAGAAGAAAGTGAACATGAAGGATATTATTTGCTTTGTTTGTGGCGAGACTAGTCATTGGGCCAAGAAATGCCGCAAACGGATGGGTAAGAAAAATCATCTAGTGCAGAAGAAGTTTGCTAATGTGATTATTGGCAAGGCAAAAGCATCTCGATATGGTAAATTACCTAATGCCTTTTTGGCATGTCAATCTACTGATTGGTGTATTAACACCGGAGCTAATATTCATGTATGTGCTTATGCATCTATGTTTTCTTCTTACCAGGTCGCACGGTGTTCTTCCGTCCTAATGGGTAATGGGTTGCATACTTTTGTTCTTGGTGTTGGCACGATAGATATGAAGTTCACTTCGGAAAAGATCGTGCGCTTAAGAACGTGCAACATGCATGTACAATAAATAAGAATCTCGTCAGCGGCTCCCTTCTATGTCGAGATGGGTTCAAGTAGGTCTTTGAGTCAAATAAAGTAGCGTGTTAAAATTTGGGCTCTTTATTGCAAAAGGCTATGAATGTGGAGGCTTGTTCTGTTTTTCTCTTTCAGATTTTTGTAATAAGGTTGTGAACCATATTTATGACTCTACGAGTGGTGGTGAGGCCAATGTGTGGCACTCACATTTATGTCATATAAATTTTGGTCATATGTCTTGGCTTTCCAGTTTAAATTTAATTCTAAACTTTTCAATAGTCAAAGGTTCCAAATACCAAATTTGTGTGCAAGTGAAGCAACCTCAAAAGCCTCACAAAGCTGTGGAGGAAAGAAATTCGGCAAAATTAGAACTCATACATTCAGACTTGTGTGAGGTGAATGGTATGTTGAAAAAAGAATGTAAAATATATTTTATGACTTTAATTGATAATGCCATTAGATACTGCTATGTGTATTAGTTGAAAACGAAGGATGAGGCATTAGACTACTTTAAAACTTATAAAGTTGATGTTCAGAATCAATTAGACATAAAGATTTAAAGAATTATATTTGATCGTTGTGGAGAGTATTTTTCTAATGAGTTCAGTTAGTTTTGTGCGGAACAAGGTATTATACATGAAAGGACACATCCCTATTTGCCCTAATCTAATGGGGTTTCCGAAAGAAAGAATCGCACCTTGGCTGACTTGGTGAATGCCAAGTCAGATACTGCGGGTATGTCTAAGGCATGGTGGGGAGCTTTGTTGATTGTATGTCATATACTGAATAGAATCTCCAATAAAAATAGTGAGGTAACTCCGTATGAAGGTTGGAAAGGGAGAAAACAATCACTCTCGTATTTGCCACTTGGGGTGCTTGGCGAAAGTCAATGTTCCAATAACTAAAAAAACACAAACTTGGACATAAAATAGTATATTGTGTCTGTCTAGGATATACTCATCAAAGTACAAGCTATAGGTTTCTAGTAGTTCAATCCGGGATATCTGACACGCCAATCAATATGATAATTGAATCTCGAGATGCTATTTTCTTTGAAAATATATTTTCTATGAAGAATTCACATAGCTCTTCTAGTCAAGCAAATGATTTAACTCCTGAACCTGCCGCTCCAATTGAGTATATTGAACACACACTTGAATACGTTCATGAGGAGGATGACAGTGTTGTAGCTCCTCGAAGGAGCAAGATACAAAGGATTGTAAAATCTTTTGGTGATGACTTCATTGTGTACCTTGTGAATGATGTTCCTAAATATATTTTAGAGGCATATGTAGAGTACTGGAAGGATGTAGTTCGTAGTAAAATAGATTCAATTATAGCTAATAGAACTTGGGAAGTCACCGATTGTCCATTTAGTTGTAAGCCAATTGGATGCAAGTGGGTGTTCAATAAGAAGTTTAGGCCTGATGGTACAATCGAAAAGTACAAGGTTCAG
Source organism: Hsuehochloa calcarea (assembly GCA_036346395.1). Taxonomy (NCBI): domain Eukaryota; kingdom Viridiplantae; phylum Streptophyta; class Magnoliopsida; order Poales; family Poaceae; genus Hsuehochloa; species Hsuehochloa calcarea. The sequence goes on from CM070598.1 coordinate 66,364,999, forward strand.
CTTGTGGCTAAAGGTAATACTAAAAAGAAGGTGACGATTTCTTTGATACATACTCACCTGTTACCAGATTAACCACTATTCGAGTACTATTATCTTTGGCTGGCTCACATGGTCTTATTGTCCATCAAATGGACGTAAAAATAGATTTCCTCAATGGAGAGTTGGATGAGAAAATTTACATGGATTAGCTTGATGGATTTGTAGTACTTGGACACGAGGGCAAGGTCTGTAAGTTATTAAAATCTTTATACAGCCTCAAACAAGGCACCTAAGCAATGCATGAGAAATTTGATAGAACTTTGACATCTGCAGGGTTTGTAGTAAATGAAGCTGATAAATTTGTATACTACCGCTACCGCTATGGTAGGGGTAAAGGAGTAATATTATATTTGTATGTTGATGTCATACTTATCTATGGGACAAACATTGATATGATTAACAAGGTTAAGTCATTTTTATCATAAAGTTTTCACATGAAAGATCTAGGAGAGACTGATGTAGTTTTAAACATCAAGTTGATCAAAGATGAGAATGAGATTTCCTTGTTGCAATCCCATTATGTGAAAAAGGTTTTGAGCCGTTTTGGCTATATGGAAAGCAAACCCTCTCCAACACCCTATGATCCTAGTCTAATACTTCGAAAGAATCGAAGACTAGGAAATGATCAATTGAGTTACTTTTAGATTATTGGTTCACTCATGTAATTGGCTAGTGCTACTTGTCCTGACATCTCTTTTGTTATAAGCAAATTGAGCTGGTTTACCGCTAATCCGGGAGATGATCATTGGCGTGCACTCGAGAAGGTTATGCACTATTTAAAAGGTACAATGAGTTACATAATTCACTATACTGGGTATCCTGGTGTACTTGAGGGATATAGTGATTCCAATTGGATTTCTGATGTTGGTGAGATAAAGGCTGCGAGTGAATATGTGTTCACTCTAGGCAGTACTGCTATCTCATGGAGGTCTTGCAAACAAACTATACTAACAAGGTCAACCATGGAGTCAGAACTCACAGCATTAGACACAGCCAATGTTGAGGTAAAATAGCTGTGAGAACTCTTGATGGATTTACCGGTGGATGAAAAACTAATTCCAGCTATCCTTATGTACTGTGATAAACAAACAGTTATCATAAAGGTGACAAGCACAGAGAATAATATGAAATCACCAAGACATGTGAAAAGGCGGTTGAAATCCGTCAAAAAATTGAAAAACCCCGAAGTGATAGCTATAGATTATATACAAATAGCTAAAAATCTGGCAAATACCATTACAAAGGGACTATCACGGGATGTGATTGAAATTGCACAAAAGGAGATGGGAATGAGACTTACGTGAGTTACACATAGTGGTAACCCAAACCTATGTGATCAGAGATCCCGTTAAATAGGCCTTGAAAAAACAAACTGTTTGGGTAACAGTATAGTACATTCTTACTTTATATCTCACTCTGTTGGAAATGCAGTACTCTAATTAATGTAAAGCAGGATGACTTTCTCTTAATGTGTTCCGAGACTTAACAACAAAATACCGTCCTACAAGGTATTCGTGTAAGAACACACGTATATGAGCCCGACTATTGGTCGCAGTCCATGAGATGTGGGTGATCTTTAAGAAACTCATGAAGAGACACAGGAGTATGATCTATATACTCCACCTGAGAAGTAGCTTATCGACGACCAAGTATCAACAAAGGCCTTAGGTGAAACTTGTCCGCACAAAACTGTCAATTCAAGGCTTAGTTCATTGTGTAGTTGTGAGTGAGTATAGCTTGAGGTTCCAGGTGGATGTTCAGCCTTAACCGGTCTGCACCGAAAAACTTGTATATCAATAGCAATTTTGAATTATGAGTAAATTCGTGGTGCTTTTGGGGTCTGGTGGGGGGTTGTTGGAGTTTTGGGCTTAGCCCATTCAATATTCAAATTAAATCCTAGAAAAATCTCAAAGGCACACTCATGCATAGTGGAAGATGGGAAGTTTAATATCATATTGCTAGTCTAGGTGGAAGGAGATCAATATATAAGGTGGAGTTGGTTTTACCTAGTTGAAGTAAACAAAATAAGAACACATGCGCGCGTGCTCGCTCGCCTCGCCATGCCACGCCACGCCACAACCCACCCGCGCGACGTGCGCGTGAATGGTCTGATTATTTTCTTGTCCGGTTGGCTGTGGAGTTGTAGCTTCTTTTTGCACCTCAAATCCATGCATACGAATTAGAAAGTAAATAGACTATTTCAATAGGGCTTTTATGGTGCGCTTTAACCGTGTTTAAAACAGACTAATTAGAGTAGTTTCTTTTATTTGCTGCTGGTTCTATATGAGGGAGAGGACTCTTCTATTAGAACAGAAAAAGAGAGATCAGTGCCCAGAATAGAGGATCTTGTTCCTTTCTGCCGCGCAACCTCGGCTACTCTATCCCTTCTTCGGCGTGCACCGATGTGGGGGAAAGCAGTGTCTTCGAAGCCGATGTCCCTCGTGATCCTACACGAGTTGGGGCAAATAAGGTTTTTGGAAAGCATTCGCGCGACTACTCTCGGCTTCCTCCTTCTCCATCATCCTTTGCACATCGTATTCTTTGCATCAGACTATACCACGACCTTCGTTGGAGCGTTTCTCCGTAAGTCACGGTGATATCATTTGATATGACTATGCCTTGCTTCCTAAATATTTATCATGTGATGATGTTGATGTCTACCTCTATTAGTAGCGTCCTTGTTATACGCTTTGCCTTGTTAGTGCATATATATATAAGATAGATATATTTAAGTTGATGGTCATAGTATTGTTCATAGTCCCAAATATACCTAGTATATATGCTGATGTTGATTCAAAAAATTTTGACAAGGGGAAAACCAAGCTTTTATAGAAAGCATATAAATGTTCTTGCAGTAAGTAACAAGTGACAATACGCTAGGAGCATCAGCTTACAAAGTAAGAACAAAGCAACAATAGCCACAAATCAAACTAGCTATTATAGATAAGGTATTAAGCAGTTACAATCGAACAAAAGAGTTTAGCCCAGTCTTCAAAATCGCCAAAAAGCAGTCCAGTTTACTTCGTTCACCCCCTTTGATGAGGAACCACCAATGATGCAAACAAGACATAAATTAAAAAATCACTTGCATAGGTTGCCTAAGAAAATTCTTCTCAATCGTCATTCTGTTCCTAAATTTTCAAAGGTTCCAAGCAAGTGCTGCAAAACTAAACAAAGCAATATTATAGTCATTAGCCCTCTTCCTATCTAACCAATTAAGCTGGAAATCATCTAATGATTTGGGGATTCTCTCACAGCTTAACACCTCTTTCACACAAAATCAAACAAATTTAGCTAATACACAAAAGAACAAAATATGATCAATGTTTTCTTCATAACCGCAAATAATACACTTCTCATCACCCTTCCACCCTTTTTTCAGTTGATCAGTTGTTTGGACCCTATTAAGGTAGCTTTGCCACATGAAAATCCTAACTTTTAAAGGAACATTACTTTTCTACATTTTTTTTTTGTAAATTCTTGCAAATAGCTCCCCCAAAAACCAGCTGCCTGTAAAGAGACTTGACTGAAAACAAACCTGTTTTCTCAAGATACCAGATAGCTTTGTCCACACCCCCATTCAAATCAATATCTATGATATAGTTTTTTCAGAAGATTCCATTGAATTATCTCATTTTTACCAAAATTTCTAAGGAAATTGACCTTCTACCAACTCCCAAAAAAATATTTAGCAACACTAATACCACTGTTGATTCAATTATTGTTTTAAGAATTACAATAATTCCAAAAGTACGTATATACCTAACACCTTCTACGCAAATGCCTGTGCTTCCACCTCTGCCTTCACCATCGCGGCGTACAGGCCGTCACCATGGCTTGCTAGGAGGACGTCGTGGCTGCCGAACTCGACGATCCTCCCGCTGCTCACGACGGCGATCCGGTCGGCCTCGCGCACCGTGGAGAGGCGGTGCGCCACCATGATCGTCGTCGCGCACCGCGCGGCTTTCCTTAGGGATTCTTGGACGTACTTCTCGGATTCAAGGTCAAGTGCGCTACTTGCCTCATCCAAAAGTAGTATCCTGGACTGCTTAAGGATTGCTCGTGCAATTGCGATCCTTTGCTTCTGGCCTCCTGACAATTGGACCCCACTCTCCCCAACCTGGTCAAAATAAACATTCCTTTTGAGACGATCAAAATAAACATTGGTTCAATAATGTAAGTGAAACAAAAACATCATTGAAATTTACGCAATGCTTAATTTTGTTCTAGGAGATGGTTCTCTTTTCTTGAAATTGAAATTATCTTTTTTTAAGAAGTTGAAATTGAAAATGCTATTAGTACAGAAAAATTCCTTATTTGCCACTGGAAGTTGGCCGAGTCCCTTAAATGTCATCGCAAAATTGTTCACCCCTTCATTGCCATTGGATCTCAACTATCATCCTATTTTTGCCACTCCTGTTATCGTCGTTATGTCCGGCCGTCGTTAACCACTGAAAAATTGTCAGAATGCTCATTTTACCCTTCTTCCTCCTCCTCACTCTTCCTTCTTCATGCCCCAGCCCGGCCTCCCCACCCGCCCTGCCCACACCACGCCGCCCCTCTGCTCCCACTCCCGTGCCACTCTGCTCTTCCGTGCACCTTCCGTCCGCTCTCGCTCCCCTCCACGCCCACTCCCGCCGCGACAGTCAAATCATGGTTGACCGATGAGAGTGGCAAAAATGGAATAAAAGTTGAGATCCATTGTCAATGAAGGAAAGAACAGTTTTGCGACGATATTTTAGTGACCCGATCAACTTCCAGTAGCAAATAATGAATTAATCCTAGTAGTACCTGGGTGTCATAGCCTTGGGGGAGGCCCGCGATGAACTTGTGGATGTTGGCCTCCTTGGCAGCCTCCTCGATTTCGACCCACGAGGCCTTTGGGTTCCCGAACCCGATGTTTTCTCTGATGGACCCACTGAACAGGGACGGCTCCTGGCCCACCATCGCGCACTCCCCCCTTAGCCACTTGAGATCCAGTTCCCTCACGTTCACGCCACCGACCATCACATTCCCATCGACGGGTCGTAGAACCGCTGCACAAGCCACACCACTGTCGACTTGCCGCTACCGCTTGCGCCGACCACCGCCACCGTGCTCCCGGCCTTCACGTGCATCGAGAAGTCGTTCAGCACCATCACATCAGGGCGCGATGGGTACACGAACGTCACTTTCCGTAGCTCCACGTCGATGGGCCTCCCGTCCTTTATCATACGTCGCTTGGTGCCGTCCTCGTCGATCGTCGGTCGGCGCTTCAGGATGGACAGTATGCCTACGATGGCCGTCGGTGCGCCGGACGTGTCGGGGGCGAGGCCGGCCAGTTGGCCGACGGAGAAGGAGCTGAGGACGAGGATGAGGAAGATCTTTGACACGTTGCCGAACGTGGACTCGTCTTTCTTGATGAAGTATGCGCCGGCCCAGAGCGTCGTCGTGTAGGCGCAGTACATGGCGCCTTGGGAAAGCCCGAGGATGAGGCCCATGAGCTGTGATCTCCGCCAAGCCTTGGCCGCAGGGCCGTCCAGCGCCCGGTTGAACGCGCCAACGATGCTATCCTGAGCGCAGAGCGCTGAGACTGTGCGCACATTCGACACGGCGCCGGCGGCGACGCTGCTGGCCCGCGCGTATGCGTCGTCGTCGGATCTAGCCCCCACATTTATGAGAAGGTTGAGGTAGCTCGCACCGAGCGTCAACGGTGTGCAACCCATCGCCACCAGCGTGAGACGCCAGTCAAGCACGAAGCATATGCTGAGGCCGACGCCGGCCGAGCCCACAGCCATCAACAGCACCGCGTACCGGTCACCGAACATTGACCGGAACGCGATGGCGTCCCGCGCGAGCCGTGTCACGAGGACACCCATGGCGTTGTCCTCCTCGTCGAACCACGCGGGCTCCTGCCGCATGATGGCGCGGAAGAGGCGGTCCCGTACGCGCATGGTGAGTCGGGCACCTGCCCAGCCGCACAGGCCCTGCTGCCCCGTCATGGTCAGGATGCAGGCCACGCCTAGACCAACCACGGCCATGGCCAAGTACCCCACCTGTCGCTTCATCTTCGCTGTGTCGGTGTCGAAGTACACCTCGACGGCCTGGCCCAGCAGCAACGGGAACACTGAGAACACCGCGCCGGCGTGTATGCCCATTAGGAACCCCAGGATCAGCAATGGGCCTTCCCGCCGCTGCAGCTTCCATATCTCGGAGATCTTGACCTTGGTGTCCTTCCTGTCGTGTGCATCCTTCTTCTCCGCTTCCTCTTGTATCTTGTGAAAGTCGTACCTTGACTTGGACACCGAAACGTCGTACCCCGACTCGTCGGTGAAGCTGTTGTACACCGCCGTGCCGGCAGCATGGGGCTTGCTTTGGGCTCAGCATGGTCAGATCTGCCACTGTCGGAGGCGAGCTTCACCAGCGCGGCGTAGGGGCCGTCTCGGGCCATGAGGTTGGCGTGGCGGCCAGACTCGACGACGGTCCCGCGGTCGAGCACCGCGATGGTGTCGGCATTGCGGACGGTGGCGAGGCGGTGGGCGATGACGACGATGGTGCGGCCGACGGAGAGGCGATCGATGGATTGCTGCACGACGGCCTCAGACTCGGCGTCCAACGCGCTGGTGGGCTCATCCAGCAGCAGGATGCGCGGGTCGCGGATGATGGCGCGCGCGAGCGCGATGCGCTGCTTTTGTCCCCCCGACAGCTGGGCCCCACGGTCCCCAACCTGAATGGTCGTCGGCCAAATCAGATTGATTTAGGTCACAACCCATTGTGTTCTCGAAATATTAGAAAATAGAGCCCATTAACAGATGAATTTGCTTGCTCACCTGCGTGTCGTAGCCATCAGGGAGGCCAAAGACGAAGGTGTGAGCGTTGGCCTTGTTGCAGGCCGAGATGGCCTCTTGCCTCGTCGCGTTCTCCTTCCCCATCATCACGTTCTCTATGATGGAGGTGGAGAAGAGGATGGGCTCCTGCCCGACCAGGCCGATCTGCGACCTCAGCCACCTGATATTCAGCGACGCCAGATCCTGGCCGTCCAACGTGATCGACCCTGCACCAACACGACACGAAATTCGTCATCGACCATCCCATCGTGCAACTGCAGCGCACAGCATGTTTCGTGCTACACTTGCTGTGTCTTGTGCTTCACCTCGCGTAGGGTCGTAGAACCTCTCGATGAGCGCGAACACGGTGGACTTGCCCCCGCCGCTGACGCCCACTAGCGCCAGCGTCTTGGCCGCCGGGATGGTCAGGTTCAGGTTGTACAGGACCATCGCCTCCGGCCGCGACGGGTACGCGAACTCCACGTCCTTGAACTCCACCCGCCCCCGCACCGCGGACAGCGCCTTCCCGCCGGCGCCGTACGCGTCGATCTCCGGCACCCGGTCGATGATCTCGAACACCCGCCCCGCCGCCGCCGTCCCCTGCGCGAACTGCGCCAAGTAGGACAGCGCCAGCGCCAAGCCCCTGCACGGTCGTTTCCAAGGCACCACGCATCAGCGGAAAGAACGTTTTTTTTTTTTTGCGACAAGAGATAGCACGTTGGCACCGTGCAAGATTGATGGATGATAGTGCGTGCCTTCCTCCGACCATCACGCCGAAGAAGCAAGCGATGGCGTCGCCGCCTTTGATCTCCTTCTTGGCGACGAGCTTGGAGCCGTACCACAGCGCCAGCGCCCACTGGGAGTAGGTCACCAGGTAGATCACCCCCATGCCGGCGCCCTTGGCGAAGCCCATCTTTATGCCGATCGGCGCCGACTTGTCCAACCACTCGGCGTACTTGTCGGCGAGCCGATCCTCCATCACGAAGGACAGCACCGTGCGGATCGAGCTGATCGCCTGCTGCGCCACGTTGCCGGCACGTTGGTACGACGCCTAGATGGTCACAAATTTTCAAGAACAACAGAATAGTTTACTAGATTGATTTCAATCCACGTGCACTACTGATCGGTAAAAATTGCTAGCTGTGAATGGCGGCGAGGAGTGATCATCTCAGCTGACCTCTTCCTTGGCGGTGAGGCCGCCGTAGACGCCCTTGTAGGCGATGCCGCAGGCCATCATGACAGGCGTCACGGCGAAGACGGCGAGAGCAATCCTCCATGACTTGGCGAAGCCGACGACGTAGCCGAAAATAAATGTGAAGACGTGATGCACAAAGCCTGCCATCTTTATACATGCACAACAGATCGAGCATTTAGTCGATGCGAACAACATATTTTCAGCAACTTGATCTGTGTCTGCACTCTGCAGCGTGCTCCGTTACCTTCTCTCCCATGACTTCCTGGATTTGGGCAACGTCACTGGAGATGCTGTTCATCACCTCGCCAGTGCTCACCTCCGTGTCGAAGAACCCGATCTCCTGCCTCAGCGCCGCCTTCAGGTACTCCCGCCGCATCCGCAGCGCCGACCTCTCGCCGATGATCCTCCAGCACGTGATCTCTGCACATGTAAAGAATCAGAATTCACAATTAGCTCTAAGCATCTCATCACTTCAAACAAAACAACATGCCAAGTTACGTAAGTACTGAAGAAGTTGCATAACACAGCGCCAACATGCTCACCCAGATAGGCTCCTATGACGACAACCGCAGCAAGGAACGCCATGTACAAGCTGATCTGCTCAAAATACAGAATAAGAAGAGGAAGAATGAGCTTCTTAAAAGCTCGAGACTTTCAATTTGTTTGGATTTGGTTTTGCTCATGGCACTCACGCACCTGCTTGACGTCCTTCATCATCTGCGTCTTGTCGGCGACGACGATCTTGTTGACGAAGTTCCCGAACAGGTACGAGTACCAGGGCAGCGAGCCGCCGTTGACCATGGCGCCGACGCACCCGAGCAGGAGGAGCACTATGTCCAGCGGCGTCGAGTACTTGAACAGGCCGGCGATGCTGACTGGCTTCCCGACCCTCACCTCGATCTCGCCGTCGTCCTCCTCGTTGAAATCGTAGTCGCCGCCGCCGTCCTCGTCACCGTAGTACCGGCTCTGGCTGTACGACGTGACGCTGATGTCGTAGCCGAAGCTGGGGGCGTCCCGCCGCGCCGGGGTGACGTAGAGCTGGTCGTGGTTGTCGCGCGAGAACGAGACCTCGCGGGAGATGGGGGTGTCCGCGCCGCTGTACCTCACCAGCGCCCTGTTCCCGGTGTTGCTGGCCAAAGAAGTGTTCGGCGCCACGACCATGGCCCGGTTCGCATCCGTCACGACGCTCTGCAGCTCCAGCCGCTTGCCGCCGGGTCGGCTCGCCGCCGACGAGCGGTCGTTGTAGAGCCGGCCTGACCGTCTCGACAAGTAGTAGTCCCTCGCCGTCCGCCGGAACAGCGGCGGGCCACGCCGTCCAGCGCTGTCCGACCCAGCCGGGGCCCAGGGCCCGACGGCCGCGCCGAGGCCGTGGGGCTGCGCCCACGACGTGTCCGGCTGCCAGGACACGGAGCTTTGCCAAGACATGTCATCGACATTCCGGCGCCGTAGCCCGCCCGGGGCAACCCCGCCAGCGAAGGAGGTGGAGTTATCGCGGGTTGGGTAGGCGCTTCGCGTGTCTCGGCGGCGCCGGCCTTGCGGGCCTGAGCGGGAGAAGGAGAAGTCGGCCATGCACGCACTAAAGAGGTGGCGTTGGGTTCGATAAAAAGGAGGTTCCTCGGGTGTAGCTTCTGATGCTCGCCGCTTGGACGCGAGCGCGCGAGGCGCCGGTCCGGACGACCCTAGGATATGACGCCGCCCGCTGTTTCTTTGGAGCGTTGCGCGTTGGTCGCATGCGCGCGCGAGAGAGATCGCCGCCCGTGTCCGTATGCAGAGGATCATTGTGACATATGCTTTTTTTTTTTTTTGATGTAAATCGTTTTCTAATGTTATATACCGGATATATGTTACTTGGACGATGCATTCCTGAAAAAGAACCTTTTTTCAGAATGGAATCATAGTACTACAACGAGACTATTTGTGTTTCGGAGGTGATCACTGTGCCTGCCGTATTAATTGATTCTGACATTGGGTGCAAATTGTGTTTGACGCTGGATCTGATCACCCCTCTTGTGAACTGACAATTCTGCTCTGACGTTGGGTTAATTCGTCTCTGCACAGAGCAAATATTTCACTTGTTTTGCGTCCTTGTACGCGTACCAAGTCCGAATCACACATAGATAAGCGCGATAACTTCGACAAATGGAGGTAGAAGATTCTTAGGCTCCAGGCATCAAAACAGTTTGGATGTATCTTGTGCTGCGAATTCAACCGTAAACATGCAGAGCCAGGATGAGATTGCTGTTGGTGTGATCAAAGCCGTCAACACCAATGAATTTAATGAGATGCGATACGGTTGGACGTTCAACAACTTACCACGGAAATCATATTTTCTATCGGCTGCAGCAGGATTCGCTGGCCTATGAGCTGCGATCGTCCAATTCGTCGGGGGCGCTCGCGACAGACAGCGTTTGGTTCGTAGTATAAGGACTGAACGAGATTGTTTCGTTCAGGATATGAGATTATCCTCGTGTTTAGTTAGATAAATAGAACCTAAAGGTATAGGATGAGATAGTTCAATATTCCACTTTTATTTTGTATCATTCCATTCGATAAAAAAAATCGAACCACGTGGTTCAACGTTTTACTAACTACAACAACTTTCACTTACTAACTCCAAATGGAATAATTCTATCACCTAAAATCATCTAGCTACTGTAGAAAATTCATGCATTTTTGAGCATTTTGAATTTTTATGTTTTTCTCGATGTTGTTTTTGTTTTTGTATAGAATCCAAATATTTTAAATGAATAAAATAAACTTCAATTAAATATAAAAATATTTTATTAAATATTTATGTAATTTTTTTAAAATTTCAAACTAAACAAATCATTCAGGACCATTATATCCAAATAACCAAACAAAATTATGTATTATCCTATTCCACCAAACAAACATCATACTTGTATCATCTCATCCATCCTGTACCATCCCATCCCATCCCATCCTATTCACCCTGATTCACCCAACAAAACGCACCCAAAAAAACCACCCAAGAAAATCCCTGGCCTAAGAACAACCCATCCTTTCCATTTTACCATTGTCTCATTTCTCGTTCTCTACTTCGTGTACTGTGCAGCATAAGCGTTGCTGAAGTGTGTAACACAACGATCTGCAAAGCGGCAGTGCAATTATTTGCCGTCTATCCATGAACACGGGGTTTGGTTGGTCAGGTGGTTGTGTTCTCTCTTTTCATTTGTTTTCGCAAACGCGCAGTGTAGTTCAGATAATGGTACGCCGGTCAACTGCTTAATCACGATTGCATAATAGCCTGGTTGTCTTTCGTACTATGCTTCTTCCAAATGGCAAGGAAACAACATCGTTCATCAGTAGTGACTGGTTTGAAATGTCTTCATTAGGAGAGCAGGCTCATGGATTTGATTACTTGGTTAGGTACCCCTCAGATGTCAGCCAAGTCATGGGAATTCAAATAATCCATCGTGCTAACATTTCAAGTTGGAAACGACGACTAAATTACACAAAAAAAATATATATATACAAGGTTTGAAATGTTCATTTCAGCAGCAGAAGTGTGACAGATATATACTACAGCACAATTTTGTTTTTTCAACCGAAAAATGTGGGATAACAAGGAGGAACAAGTATCGATTTAATTAAGAACAAATTGGCACCCAAATCCAAGCCAAAGAGGACTCGATACTGGGTGGGTATACACCCACACTTCTCACCACCTAAGCTACGTTCTGTATGACCGTCCCAAAGCTAATTGAACTTTTTAAAAGAAAAACAACATCAATCGAATTTCTGGCAGTAAAATAATAATACTAATTCCAAGGTTCAACTAACAGCCTCTAAACATAGTTTCCTGAAAGCTACCTGGCTTGTACATTTCTGATACTACGAAGACATGCATTATAATTTTACAAGAAAGTTAGCCATTTCATGAAAAAAGGGGAGGAAAACAAGAAAAAAAAAATCAGTGGCCCGTTTCATGGTTTTTAGAACAACAGGGAAAAGGCCCCATCCCCATTTTTCATTAAAAGCCTGTTTCATGGTTCAGGTGAAAACTTCCAATAAATGGCTGCTGGTGCATCCCTGCTAAGGGGGCATAGCCCTGTTGAACAACCAAAAGTCAGAAGTGCGGGAAAGAAAACTATTCTTCTGTATAATTTTGAGAGTATTTGATGCTAATATGCACTGTTGCGATTATTGGGCCTTTGTATAGAAACTAATAATCTGTATAACCAAAAGTAAGAAATGCAGCAAAACCATGGTTAGAATTTCAAGATTATAGTTCTCAGATCCTAAGCAATCATGCTCGTGAACATTGGTCTCAAACCTGTTAGCATGGCAGATAGTAATTAAGAACCAATGTGCCATACCTGATTTCCCTGCACATCTCCATGAAGGGCGTGCTGATGGAAGTTAGAAACAGAAGCATCCTGTGATTGTCATGTGTATGAACCTCAATCTGAAGTAAAGAATTAGAAGAAACTTCTTGATTAAAGGTTGTGTTTGATCAACTTACATGGTTAGGCTGATTATTTGATTGCATGTGTTGTTGATCTATAAATGACACTGGAACATTTAAAGAAGAGATTGGAGTTTGCGAAATTCCATCATTCAAAAATTCTTGATTGCCTATATTAGCAGACTTGGCATCCTTCTTCCATCTTGTCATGAAATATTTTTGCGGCAACTCCTTTATATTTCTGAAATCAAGGACTTTCAACACATGGCAACACTGGATACCCATTGATTCAAATTTTTTACAACTGCAAACAACAGAGAAGTCACTGGATTCAAACCTAACATAGTGCTCCCCAGGTTTATCTGTTACTGCCACTCTATACTCGGACGCAATTCCAGACTCCCCACAACTGTAAATTACTGAATCCACAAACATCTCAAACTCTCTGCGAAAAATTTCAAAAACCACTGGTGTGTACATGTTGGCAGCTTGTCTCAGCATTTTCGAGGGAGGTATTCTTGGGAAGCTTTGGCTTGCATGAAAATCGGCTTGTAGCTCTGCATACCGATGCTCATCCAGCACTCTTTCGTAGTGCTTGAAGAAAGACAACAAATCAAACTGTGGACTCAAGTACTTTTTCAAGACATTACTGACAATTTCCGACTGCAATGAACTTGTTATATCTGCAGTGAATATATGTCGATTGTACACTGAAGCCCATTTATCTCGATCTTCAAATAACTTACGAAGCCATTCGTTGTTTCTTAGATCATACTTCTCTAGCATAGTTCTCCATCCTTGCAAGAAGCTCTCTTCCTCCTCATAGTCATAAACACATTTGCTGAAATCCTTTGCAAATGTCTTAGAGCCTTGGAAGATGTGATTAAGGTGTTTGACAGCGTTTTGGTACACCTGCCATGGACAAACACAATGAACAGTACCTGGCCATGCTGCTGTTATGGCAGCACTTGCTGCCATTGATTGATCTGTCAAGATTGTTTTTGGCTGCTTTCCATCTGTAGCAATCTTGAACGTGTCGAACAACCACTTGAACGACTCCAATGATTCATCATAAAGCAAAGCTGCACCAAATATGGGAATTTGTTTGTGGTGATTCACTCCAAGGAAGAGAGTTAATGGCCTGCCATGTGCATTTATCTTGTAGGTTGTGTCCAAACAAACCACATCACCGAAGTAGCTGAAGTCAATTCTAGATTTGGAATCAGCCCAGAAAATGTTGGTCAGTTTGTCATCCTCATCAAGCTGGACAGCATAAAAGAAAGAAGGATTGTTTAGCTGCATGCTCTGCAGGTACTTTACAGCAGCTCCTGCATCGCCAGGTTGCATATTTTTCATACGCTTTGAACGAAGGGAACTTCTGTAATCTGCCGGGAGGAAATTGACATTTCTAAAAGCTCCTGCCTGCTGCACCAAAGAGCCACTAGAAAATCTTGACGGTGTTGTTGAATCTTCGGAGGAGTCTGCTTCGGTTGTTTGTAGTTCAGTAAGTACTCTCTGGGATCTCAGCATGTGCATTGTTGACGGGGGTGCTGGCTGATGGTTATGATCTGCTACAAATTCAGCAATACGATATTTACCATCTGATGTAATCTTAATTGTCATCCGTGCCGGGCACCCTATTCTTGTTTCTGGTCGTGGCCTTTTGACTTCTTTAGCTCCTTTCTTGTCCTTACGGAAACCTTCTCTCGAGCATACAAAGGTTCTTGACCTTGTGATGTTTTCAGCTGATTTGTCCGATGAACTCTTACGAACACTGAAGCCCACGTGTCCAGCATACCTGTTGTAGAACTCGTATGCTTTATCTTCGTTGTCAAATTCCATGCCGAGTTCCGGCACCATTTTTGCAACTGTGGCATCATCTATGGGGGCATCAGAATCAATAACTTTTCTCGTTTTCCCCTGCTTGTAGTCGCAGAAGATCCAAATGACTCATGATTTAGCATGCCAAATTAAACAGAGCTAAAACTTATACTAAAGTAGAATTCAAAATATAATACTTCTTTTTTGTGCTTGTTTTGAGTATAGACGAAAGAAGATTACTTTTAACAGTTTTGAATATGTATGGCATTCACCAAGCCATATTAATACAAAACATGTTGTCCTACTATGAATGAATGGTAGAGACAATCTGTCATAAGTACATTTCAGTTTAAAACACACAATTCAAGCCCCAGAGAATTTGAGGTGAACATAGAAAGCTCTGCCAATCCTTACTAGCAAATGTTAATTGAGTAAAAAACAACTGCACATGAGCAGTAGAGTTTTGCTCTGGAGAAAGCATAAACCAATGGTAAAATCATTCATTAAAAAAAACTATAAGTGTTTCAATCTGATTGAGTCTATTGACAAGCATTATAATTATAGGACCTATAAACCAACATAGCAGGAAAGAAATTGATTAAACACAAGGCTATAGCCAACACTGATGATAACAAAGAAGTATAGAACTTAAGTGGTGAAAAACAACTAGCGCCCACCTTTGCCCATGCTATCCCACATGCATTGCATAAAGTCCTCCGTCCCTCTGGTCCACGACGCATATGAGGCGTCGCATTTGCACTGATGCCACAGCGTAGGCACCTGAACAACTATAACATAGTTAGAAATTATCTCACTGCCATGCAGTATTGATGCCTTGACTGAAGAAAGAAAGAAAAGCTGCATTAACTGCATGGTGTTGATATTCCAAAAACATTGGCACGCTACAACTTTGATATTGTACAGTACGAGGCAGTATGCTAGCCAAAATAGCAACTCAATTAACGTTCTACCATATGCATAGGACACCCATTGAGAATATTATTGTTTACACACACCCTTCAGAGAAAAAGACATTATACAACGATCAGGTGACCATCTACTCTATTAATCTATTTGAATGCAGGTCTCATTACCACAGCTACAAAAGGCCCCCCTTAGAACGGCAAAATGGACCACGGCTACATTTTCAATACTTATTATCCAAATGGTTCCAATGCTTACAAAGACAAGCTTTAGCTGTACAAATGCTAAACTTTTACTACCCTCCCGGCCCTCCAGTGACATTGCCTAGCTGCAGCTATATATATATCTAGTTTTGCGCATTAGCTCGTAGCTGTTTGCGTAATTTTTTTGGCACCTCCTTTTCAAGTTAGTGCTCATGTAAAAATCCGTTGCATAGATCAAAATCTTGACGCTAAACTATTCAATACAAAAGATAGTTTTTATTTTCTTCACCTGGTAGGCTCGTCGACCCTGTCATCACCTTCACCATCGCCGGTACCGACACCAATGTCCCCGTCGTCCTCGAACTCAGGGGCGGACCTAACGTGGGGCATGGGGGTTCAGTTGAATCCCCCAAAATTATGGAAACTAAACTGCTATTAGTACTACACCACGCAGCAAACAAATCCACAACAAACTGTATGGATTGGAGTATCCATCCCAGAAAGAAAGAAAGATTTAGATGAGACTGCTCACAGCAAAGAAAAGATCCCCCGACAGAACTCACTCTTGAACAAAAATCCAAGAAAGCTAGGGTGTGCTTACCAACGAAAGAAGAAATCAATACAAGTCCGGATGGATCTCCACTCCACGCCAGTCCAGTAGAGCGGAGGAGGAGGAGGAGGACGACGCCTACGAGAGAAGGGAGGAGGACGACGCCTACGAGAGAAGAAAGAATTCCTCCGCTTCGAGGTGGCAAGCGTGCTTCGGTGTAAGGAGGCCTAGAGGTGTGTTCAGCGTGAGAATCTGAGACAAACGGGGAAGCCAATCGCCGCCGCCCGTCGCCAGGGGAACTGGGGAAGAAGGAAGAGGAGCAGCATGCGGTCCCAACGTCGGAGCAGGCGGAGAGTTGAGGAGGCAGCAGACAGCAGGAGGGCGGAGGCGGAAGGACGTGGAGCCAGGGAGGACGACGGAGGAGGGCGCCCAGGAGGCGGCGGCGGGGAGCCCTTCTGCCAGCGGCGGCGGCGAGAGGCACGCACGCGGACGACGCTCTGCAAGGAAGGAGGCGTTGTGGCGGCGCTTCTGCTTTGGTCTGGACGGGAGACAAAACGGGATCGAACGTTGGGGATTGTGGGCAGCACTTGGTGCCTTGGTGCCGATGGAGTTGTGGTGGGCTGGGCCAACATGCCAATAGTTCTGGTAGAGGGCATGACATTCCCCTTCCTTTAGATTCATCGAAGATCCTCGAGGTCTTCCCAGACCGGTGCCGGAGTAGCTAATCCAGACCATTGCATAGTCGATGTCGATGCCGATGTCGATCCCTTGTCACGAAGTCAATGTCGCAGCACCTCAAGCGGGATTTGCAGGTCTTCAGTCGATCCTGGAAGTTCAGGCTGCGCCATCTCCGAAGGGGGAACAACCTTCCTGAGCTGGGACACATGAATCACAGGGCGAATCGCCGACGTAGATGGTAGCTTGAGCTTGTATGCCACTGGGCCGATCTTCTTTTCAAAATGAAAAAGGTCAAAATAGCGAAATGCCAATTTATGGTTAACTCTAACCGCCACCGAGCTCTGAATATATGGTTGGAGCTTCAGGTACACCTAGTCGTCTTCTTGAAATGACCTTTCAGATCTTTTCATATCTGCTTGAGTCTTCATGTGCTGATTTGCTCGATTAAGACATTGCTTCAGTAATTCTGTCATTAGTTTCCTTTCCTTCAGCCAAACCGATAATTTGTTGTTCTAGCAAACTATAGTATTTCTGATGCCAAAATGTTTGGGACTGTAGCCATACAAGATCTCAAATGGAGATTTGCCCAGAGTGGAGTGCAGTGCGGTATTGTACCAATATTCTGACAAAGCCAACCAATTGAACAATTTACTTGGGCATGCATGAACGAAGCAACACAAATAAGCTTCCACACAATGATTAACTCACTCTGTTTTCTCATCGGTTTGTGGATGATATGCAGAGCTCATCCACAGCTGGGTCTGAGCAGCCCGAAACAATTCCTTCCACATCAAACTAGTGAACCCTCAATCCCGATCCAAAATGATAGAATGTGGTAATCCATAGAGTCTGAACACATATTCCATAAAGACTTGCGCTATTTGGAACGCCGTAAAGGGCTGTGCCATAGCTATGAAATGAGCGTATTTGGAATTTGTCAACCACTACCATAATGCAATTAAAGCCAGATGATCAAGGCATACCTTCGATGAAGTCCACAAATTTCGCACATCTCGTTTGATTTCCGGCCATGCAAATAATTTTCGAATCCAATGGTAAGCCACTTGAAATCCCGAATGACCTCCTATTGCACTGGAATGCAATGAATTCAAGATGTTTTGCTGTATGGGTGCATTGTTTCCTATCCACACCTACCCCCGCCCCCCAATATGAGAATACCATTGATTAATTGAAACTTGGATGTGCCATTAACTGAGACCGTCAGATCCTTTAACAATTTGCTAGCATGTGGATCATGTTTATAACCTACTGCAATTGCCTCCATCCAATCTAGTATGATTGTGGAGATTGTCGTAATCTTCCCGTCGTCTCCCTTTTCTCTGCGTGACAGAGCGTCTGCTGCCCTATTGGTTGTACCAGGTTTGTATATGATACGGTATTGCAACCCTAGTAACTTAGTCATCACCTTATGGTGCCACATGGTAGTTAGGTGTTGATCCCCAAGGTGCACTAGGCTTTGTTGATCTGTCCGAATGACAAACTCCCTGGACTACAAATAAGCTCGCCAATGCTCTACTACCAACATGATTGCCAATCCTTCTTTTTCGTATGTGGAAAGCCCTTGTGCCCGTGGTCCTAAGGCCTTGTTGAGGTAGACCATGGGGTGTTTGTTCTGCATCAGCACAACACCTATTCCCTTCTCTCATGCGCTAGTCTTGACCAAATCTTGTGTGAAGTCTGGTAAAGCCAGGACTGGTGCTGAAATCAGAGTGTCCTTCAAAGCCTGAAAAGCAGCCTCTTTGTCCTCGGTCCAGGCAAACACCACATTCTTCTTCAGCAAATCAGTGAGTGGGCAACTGAGCATTCCGAAATTTTGGACAAACTTGAGGTAGTAGCTCGCTAAGCCCAGGAATACTTGCACCTGCTTAACATTCACTGGTACTAGCCAACCTCGGAATGCCGAAATATTCTTTAGGTCAGTAGCTACTCCTTTTTGGCTGATAATATGTCCTAAGTATGTCAATTGTTTTTTAGCAAACACACATTTTGATTGCTTGATCTTCAACTTGTGGAGTGTTAGAATCTCCGGCACTTGCCGTAGCCTTGTCACGTGGTTCTCCAATGTCTAAGTGTAAACGAGTATATCGTCAATGAACACCAGAACTCCCCGACACAACAAGGGCCCCAGAATAGTGTTCATCAAACCTTGGAAGGTAGCCAGCGCACTGGTTAAGCCATACGACATCGCCTTGAACTCATAGTGCCCGTGATGCGTTTTGAAGGCAGTATTATGTTCATCTTCTGGCTTCATTCGAATCTGGTGGTAACTCGCCCGCAAATCCAAACAGGTGAACCACTGCGAACCTGCCAATTCGTCTAACAACTCCTCAATGATCGGCAGTGGGTAACGATTTTTCACGATGATAGTGTTCAAATAGCGATAGTCAACACAAAAGCGCCATGTTCCATCCTTCTTTGGCGCCAACAACACTGGCGACACAAATGGACTAGCACTAGGTTGGATGATCCCCTGTCTAAGCATATCAGTTACTTGTCTCTCTATTTCGTCCTTTTTGTGTTGGGTGATAGTGGTAAGGTCATAGGTTAATAGGCTAGCCTCCTGTAAGTAATGGGATCGCGTGATCGAATTCACATGGCGGTGGCAGACCTTGCAGCTCCTCGAAGGCTTTGGCAAATTCTGACAATAGACGGTGAACAATGTCCAGCATCAGGGGTTGTTCAGTCTACACTGAACGTAGCTGAACTCTATCCTCCCTGGGTGATTGTTCCGTTTGTGTCGTCACCAACAAATAGCGAGGGGTATCCACCTTCATTCCCCATAACAAGACCCTTTTGCCTTAGTACAAAAACGACAAGGTCTTCTTGCGCCAGTGTATAGTCATCGGGCTGTGCTGCTCCAGCCAATCCATTCCCGCAATGATGTCATAGCAACCGAGTGTCAGTTGTTGGAAATATTCTCTAGAGGAAATCATAGAGATGATTATATATTTTTATATTCGTAACATTGGATAATATGTTATCTTGTTCCTGGAATAATGTCGTTAAAATTTATTATCAAGTATGTGACTTGATTGTGAAACTATGTATTTCTACGATGATTATTCTTAAACGTTCCCTAGTAGGAAACATACGAGGACACATATAAATAGACTAACATATGTATTGGTTGATGACTATGTTTCACAGGTCATAGATACAGAGATATCAAACTAATAATATGGACACATGTTAGAGAACATAGTGTTGGATAAGACCCACCTTGAGACATTATTGAGATTGTTATGATTCTATGTGTCATTAGTTAGTCTCAAGCAATGATGATGTATAATCCTTAGACCTGAGATCAGTATGGTTTCATACATATTTAATAGCATTCTTAGGGGTTGTCAAACGCTACTCATAACTGGGTAGTTATAAAGGTAGCTTTCGGGTATGCTATGAAACATGTGGAGAAATGTAACTGGTCGGATATGATATTTGTCTCTCCTAACATAATAGGAGTGATGTGTTTAGGCCCCTCGTTGTGGTCGGATAAAGAAAATGCATGACCATGCCACTAGTGGTCGAAGTGTCGACCACATAAAGTTATTCAACACTTGATTGAGAAAGTATTGAACAATCCATGGATGACAAATTATCTCACTTAGAGTTCAACCAGATATCATGAAGCAAAAGGAGAATATATAAGCAGGTCATTCGATTTGACCAGATATGAGCTGGTCGTATAGAGATATTGTAACATCCCAATATTCCGAGCTTTTAAAAATCTTTTATTAGTTAGTAGTTCAAAATTCAACATCTGGTTTTTATTTGAATTTTTTTTTGTTAAATCTTAGTATGGACTTTCAATATCAAAACAATTTAATATGATTAATCGCAACATCAATAATTCTCAAAACTATTTTATTTGGATTCTATGTGCTTGGATATATTTTCTAGAATTTTTTCGAGTTCATTTGCAATTTTCTAATTGCTATTTGGATTTTTGGTATTTTCTAAAAAGAAAAACTAATTTAAAATCTCAGAATAGTAATCAGGATGAAACCCAACCCTATTCCTGTCGGCCCATCACTGTGCAGCCTGCTCGTCTGCGCACGCCCGCCTCCGACTGACATGCGGGTCTCACATGTGAGCCTCTCCTCTCCTCCTCGCGCGCGCGTTCCGCCGGTGACGCATGGGTCCCACCGAGTTGAAGCCTCGCGTTCATCCGCCATTTTCGAGCTCAAAGCTCTGTCCGACAACGCGGTTTTTCCAACTATATTGCCCCAGATTTTTGCATCAAATCTTATCCCGTATCTTCCCACATCCAAATCCGGCCGAATCAAACCTCAAATCGGTTTCTACCTCCGAGTTCTTCGCTTTTTTCGTTTCGGACTCGTTTTGGACTCTGCTGCCAACACGCCTCCCTGGACTCGCCCGTGCCCCTATAAATAACCCCCGAGGTTCTATTGGTCCTCCGCAACCCAAAGCCCCAACTCTCATCCACCCCGAAACCCTAGTGCCGCCGCGATTGGAAGAATTAGGGTTTTGGCCAAAACTTGAGTTCTTCGAATTGCGCCATCGTCGTCACCACCTCGTCGTCGTCGACAGCACCACCGAGTCCGCCGTCGACAGGACCCCCGAGTCCGCCGTCGCCAGGGCTACCTCGTGCACCCCTCCCTGCTGCCAGAGCATCACCGGAGCTCGTCGCCGACAACAGTCGTGCCTCTTCTCTGCTCAAACCTCACCGTCGACCGCTGCCATCCACCTCAGCCACCCGTAAGTGCACCAGCAAGTGCGCAATAGCCCCAGCTACGCATTGGTACCACTCACCGCCGGTGAGCCGCCGCCATTCGCCAGAGACCATTGGAACCCGAGCGCTGCCGCCTCACCGTGTCCATGTGTGCCGCCACCTCAGCGTCTGTGCCTGCGTGTCGTCCTGCGTGGCGCCGAGTCAGTGGCCATGTGCGCGCGTGTGTGGCACAGTTCACCGAACCCTAGACCCAATCTTCCGTAAACCCAATCCATCATGAGTTGTGCCTATGTTGTGTGGGTCCCATTGTCAGATCCAGTGTTCCGTGAACCCGTGCACCCATGTACCCGTGAGCCGACTCCGTGGACCCGGTATATGGACCGTGGGCCCCAGATGCCAGCCATTGTAGCCTTTTTCCAGAATTATTTTTATTTCAAAAATTTCCTTTCTGACGTCAGCTGATGTCATAATCAGGATTTTCTTTAGGAAAATCATTCGGAAATCCCAGAAATTCCAATTTATGGTATTTTCTTGAGTTTTGATCTTCCAAAGCCCATATCTTCTTCATCTGAACTCCGACTGAGCTCATTCAAATTCCTAAATTCATCTAAATTTGAGATCTATTTATTTATTTAATTTTATTTAATTTTTGGGGTTTTTTATCTTAGTTATTTATTTATTTATTTCGTTTACGAGTAGACGTTAATTCTTTAGAGACTTTTGAAGAGGAAGGTGTGCACCAAGATCAAGACTAGTACCTAGGCATATTCTAAGGCAAGTTATACATTTGATCATGTTGAACCCAATTTTAAAAATACTTTGTTTCACATTATTGCATTCTATTTTAAGTATTTATTTAAATGCTTTTGGGTTTAGTTATTAACCCAAATAGTTACATCCACCTTGTCTATTGTTGTGCCATGAACTTTTGTCACCCTAGGTTGGTTCATTATTAGTTGGTATTATCGCAGAACTAACGTGGGTTGGTTAGATACGAGTAGATTGCTTAGCCATGCTATGAGTCATCATCTCATGTGAGTTGCAAATATAAACTTGACTAAGTGATTATAGAACTGTGTAATAAAACTATGTGTGTTGTATGCTATTACTTGTTGATGGCATGTGTTGCACTTAACCAATAGAGTGGGAAAATATTTAGACTGAGGTAAGTGGTGGATACTGTGTAATATGGTGGAAACTGTGTGAATGAGAATATTGGTCTGTGTGACATTTAGTTACAAATTAGAAGTCTTGCCTTGGTCAATTAAAGACTTAACTTTGTGCGCTATTAAACTGAGCCTTACTGTACGACCACATGCCTGGTATGGGATGTGCCTAACTTAGTAAGCTATGGAGTCTTGACATTGATAACTCAGGTTGTAGGTTAAGCTGTGTGATGGCCTGGAGGTGCGATTCTCACATCGCAGGATGGTTCGCCGCTTCCATGTACAACAGTGTGTGTCAGACCAAGCGCTGTGTGTATCGATTGGACGGCGATAAAGCACATCGGGAGTGTCAATGCTTGAGATGAAATTTCTGAAAGGTTTTGTTATGGTCAGTGCTGACTACACTGATTATATCGTGTAGGTAAAGTGTACAATCTCTGCAGAGTGTTAATCAATCTATTCAAATAGCCGAGTCTGCCGTCATGGACATGCTCAGGGATTTCACACGAGGGGTACATTTTTGTAAAATATTTGGGAAGGGTGCTGTGTGATCTAAGTCATATGGTTGTGTGAATAACTTGTTTAGACTGTGTGTCCTTTGTGAAAAGAAATGTTAAATTATTATTGTTTATTTGTTTTGAACTATGTTTTCAATCTATTATTCATATTCAATTTCAAAAGTTGCTTTATGCAAACTAACCACGGAAGTTATTTCTTTGGAATAAGCCATCATCTATAAATTGCATTCTGTGGTATGACTTGCGAGTACGGTTGTGTACTCATGCTTGCTTCAAACAATCAGCAGAAATAGAGGAGTCTTTGCCTGCATTTGAGAGTTCTACGAAGGTGCTAATCGTTGGGGTCTTGATCCCAGTCGGTTACCTGTGGTGAATTGATGGGATTCCGCTGGAGTTTAATTTTGTTCCGCTGCTGCTATTTTATTTATTGTCAGCCATGCGAGGCTTAATAAATGTAAACTCAACCATAAAGTCAAAATCATTACTTGTTATTCAAATTAGTCGTTTATTCTATAAATCGTCTTGTGTGGATCGATATTCATTTATGTTGATACTGTGTGCACTAGCGTGATTCTGGACTAGTGCAGAATACATAGAGGGTCCAGAATTGCATTTTTAGGTCCCGACAGATATAGATTGGTCGAACATGGTCTCACAACTGGTCGTATGAAGATACGAGCTGGTTGTAGACTAGTCAAACGTAATCACCAACTAGTTGTAAGGAGTTACAAATTGGTCGTAACTAAGTATGGATTGGTCGTGACTAAGTGCAAGCTGGTCGTAAGTGATAAGGACCTGGTTTTAGATCATATTGCGTTAAGGTTCGTCCGATATATTCTATGTGTGTTCGGGAATCATTATGTGCTGCTAGGTACCACTGACGACTTATGGTCGAAAAAGAGTTTCCAAGTCACAACTGATTATACATGAACCTATAGGGTCACACACTTAAAGGGCAAGGATTTTATTTGGATGGTGATCTAAATTCTTATAGGCCATGAGTTCCTAATGAGCCTCAAGTTCGACACCCATTATGGATGCCTATAAATAGAGTGGCGGTGGCAAGGGGTGTAGTAATCTTTTTAAAGAATTCCAAAAACCCTAGCCACGCATTCCTCAACCATGCCGCTGGCGCTAGCACTCCACCGCGTGGTATCCCTGCCCCGTACGTGTGGATAACTTGGAGGTGTTGTTGTGAAGCATCAGCACTAGGACGATCTGCAACTTGTGACGATCATCGAGGTAGGAGGAGAAAGCGCGACAAGTATGACCACTACTGCATCAACTTTCTACATCGACTCTACTTTCGCTACGAGTCAGTGCGTCTAGTGGTAATCTCGTGATCTATTATTAGCAGAGTTTCCTTGGTTGCCAAAGCTCACTAGTAGATTAACAGATTGTGGGTTTTGAATCACTAAATGTCATAAGATGGACATGGTATTTAGTGGGAGTATCTTTATTAAACTGTTTCATAGAAGTTACTTTTCTTGAACATATATCTTAGGCTTGCATATTTTATGTTATAGATCATGGCACCAACTGTTGTACCTACCTCCAGTTTTGTTTTACGTTCGATACTTGATAAGGAAAAACTGAATGGAATAAATTTTGCGGATTGGTCCCGCAACCTAAGAATTATTCTTAGGCAAGATAAAAAGGAATATGTTCTAGAGGAACTACTTCCAGATGTGCCTGCTGAAAATGCTGCTGCTACTCTTAAAACCGTCGATAAAAAGGCATGTGATGAGTCTCTTGATGTTAGCTATCCCATGCTTACTGCCATGAACTCAGACCTTCAGAAATAGTTTGAGAACATCGAGGTCTATGATATGATCATGGCGCTCAAAGGCATGTTTGAGACACATGTAATAACTAAGAGATATGTGATCTCAAAGAAATTATTTGGGTGTAAGCTAGCTGTGGGTAGTCCGGTGAGCCCATACGTGATCAAAATGGTTGGTTACACACAAAGCATGAAAAAACTTAGTTTTCCACTTAGCCAATAGTTGGCTACAGATTTGATTCTTGCTTCGCTTCCTGCGAGCTATGGGCAGTTCATTCTGAACTTTCATATGAATGGCTTAGATAAGAATCTCACCGAGCTACATATGCTGCTCAAGACTACGGAGGACAGCATTAAGAAAAGCAACAGTCATGTGATGATGGTGCAAAAGAGTACAAGCTTCAAGAAGAAGGCTAAGATTTGGGTCAAAGGTAAGGGCAAGGCTAAAGTTTCAGATGGGATCCAAACTAACAAGACTAAACCCAAGACTAAGTCCGGCTGACTCAAGAGAATGAATGTTTTTACTGCAAGGAGCAAGGCCATTGGAAGAGGAACTGCAAGAAATACTTGGCTGATATGAAAAAGAATAGTGGGACTAAACCTTCCACTTCAAGTATTAATGTTATAGATGTTTTTCTTACTGATTCTTCTGTTAACTCTTGGGTATTTGATACCGAATTGGTTGCTCCTATTTGCAATTCAATGCAGAGTCTAACAAGGAGTAGGAGAATTGCAAGAGGTGAGATGGATCTTCGCGTCGGGAATAAAGAAAGGGTTGTTGCATTAGCCATGAGGACTTTGCCATTACTTTTGCCCTCATGATTTATTATGGAATTAAATAATTGTTATTACGTTCCAACCATAAGTAGAAACATTATCTGTGCCTCATGTTTGATGGCAGAGGGTTATAAATTCATTATTGAGAACAATGATTGTTCTATATTTTTGAATGAAATGTTTTATGGTCATGCTCCTGTTTTGAATGGGTTGTTTATTTCAAATCTTGATGATGCACCCATCTATAATATTAATGCAAAGAGGCTTCGGCCTAATGATATGAATTCTACTTTTATTTAACATTGTCGTTTGGGTCACATAAGTGAGAAATGTATGAAGAAGCTTCATGATGATGGAATTCTAAACTCATTTGATTTGGAATCATTTGAAACATACGAATCTTGACTACTTGGAAAGATGACCAAGGCCCCTTTCACTGGTCGTGCTGAGAGGGCGTTCGGCTTATTGGCCCTCATACATACTGATGTGTGTGGACCAATGAGCACGATACCTAGAGGTGGTTTTGAGTACTTCATTACTTTCACCGATGACTATTGTAGATATGGATATATCTATTTAATGAGGTATAAGTTGGAATCCTTTGAAAGGTTCAAGGAGTTCCAGAGTGAGGTACAAAATCAACTTGGCAAGACAATCAAATCTTTACAATGACAAGCTATATGGGAGGTTGTTCGAGCCCCGCTGTTCTTCCCGGTTGTTACGCGCCTTCAAATTTCCCTCTTGGCTAACAACAATAAGGCAAAGAACCTCTTGTATGGTGGGCTTGGTAGATGGGAGTATGATCGAATTTGCAATCTTGAGATCGCAAGACGAGATTTGGAACACCCTCGAAACCTACCATGAGGGTTCGTCCCAAATCAAGAAAGTACGCCAGACCTATAAGCGTGAATATAACAAATTCGAGATGCGCCCCGAGAGAGCATCGATGACATTTTCACGCTTCAACAAAGTGATTAATCGATGAAGGTCGTTGGAATTGAATATTCTCGGCCTGAAATGCCACCCACCTCTTGGCCGCAATCAACACCAAGGATGATATGAATTCTACAAGGGCGGATTGAAGGAACGGATCGATCGTGGTGAACGACAAGTTCATCCTCAAGGACGCCGCCTTGTGGACAAGCTAAGGTTTAATTTGCTTTTCTGTCTCTCAACTTCTTGATGATGGCTATGAGACTAGATTTAAGAAAAATGCTTGTCGGGTGCTTGATTCAAATTGGTGAGCTTGTGTTTGGGATTACTAGAGTTGCTAGGATCTTTGGAGCCGATTTTTCCAATCTCTTCTTGGTTCTCTCAAGTGCTTAATTTCATCTTCTTCTTCCGAGTTCGCTTTGGCACCGCTGCTTGGGGCACATTGGTTTTGATCATCCGACGCGAGTTAGCAACCTTGAGCTCATGAGAGGTTTGCCTAAACTCAAAGCCGCAAGGATGTCAGATGTGCGCCTGTAGGCATGGTAAGCAAGTTGCCGCCACACCCATCGCTGACTATGGTCATGACCGACGGACCGACAGCTTGCTTCATATGGATACCGCTGGTCCCGCTAGGTTCTGGCCATTGGTGGAAAATGGTACATTCTTGTCATAGTCGATGATTTTTCTAGATACACTTGGGTGTTCTTTCTCACTTGAAGGATGAAGCTTTTGATCATTATCATGATCTTGTTCTTCGCTTGGCTTCGAACTTCCAAGTGTCTTGAGAGCGATCCGCAAAGGACAATGGCACGGAGTTCAAGAATGCATCTTTGCTTCCTTTGTGCCGAGCGTGAATTGAGCATCGCCTCCTCCCCACACGCCCTCAACAAAATGGCATTGTGGAAAGGAAGAACAGGACTCTAGTTGAGATGGCTAGGACAATGCTAGATGAGTATAGCACTGAGGAGGTTTTGGGTCAAGCTATTTCTACCGCTTGCCATATTGCAAATCGTGTCTTTTTGAGACCGTCTTTGGGCAAGACTCCTTATGAGCTTGCTTTCAGAGAAAACCCTCTGCCTCGCACTTTCGAGTCTTTGGATCTAAGTGTTTTATTCTCAAGACAGAAATCTAGATAAATTTGAGTCAAGAACTTTTGATGGTTTATTTCGGGTTATCCCGCCATTCAAGGGGTTTTCGAGTTTTTAATGTCAAACTAACTCGTTCAGAGACATGCAATTTTTATTTGACATTGTCGTTTGGGTCACATAAGTGAGAAATGTATGAAGAAGCTTCATGATGATGGAATTCTAAACTCATTTGATTTGGAATCATTTGAAACATACGAATCTTGACTACTTGGAAAGATGACCAAGGCCCCTTTCAGTCGTCGTCTTTGAGAGGCGTTGGCATTGCTTATTGGCCCTCATACATACTGATGTGTGTGGACCAATGAGCACGATACCTAGAGGTGGTTTTGAGTACTTCATTACTTTCACCGATGACTATTGTAGATATGGATATATCTATTTAATGAGGTATAAGTTGGAATCCTTTGAAAGGTTCAAGGAGTTCCAGAGTGAGGTACAAAATCAACTTGGCAAGACAATCAAATCTTTACAATCTGATCGTGGAGGTGAATTTTTGAGCCATGAATTTGGTGATCATTTGAAGCAATGTGGAATTGTTTCACAGCTTACACCACTGGGCACTCCACAATGGAATGGGGTGTCCGAGCGGTGTAATCGGACCTTGTTGAACATGGTTCAGTCGATGATGAGCCAATCGGATCTGTCATTGTCTTTTTGGAGTTACGCTCTAGAAACTGTTGCTCTCACTTTAAATAGGATACCATCTAAATCAGTAGATAAGACACCATATGAGATGTGGGCTGGAAAGAGTCCTAGTTTGTTTTTTCTAAAGATTTGGGGATGTTATGTCTATGTTACACGTTTGACGTCTGACAAACTCACACCTAAGTCAGATAAATGCTTCTTTATAGGATATCCTAGGGAAACCAAAGGATATTACTTCTATAATCGAGAAGAGGGCAAAGTTTTTGTTGCCCGAAATGGTATCTTTTGAAGAAAGAGTTTCTTTAAAAAAGAGTCAGTTGAAAAAAGGTGCAACTCGAAGAAATTTAGGAAGCATCTGAAAGGGTTTCAACTTCTACTGAAACTCTATAGGATTAACAAAATATTGTTGAACCTGTTGATGAGGCATTAGCCTCACGTAGATCTAAAAGGCCACATCAATTGCCTATAAGGTATGGGAATGACATATTATTGTTGATTAATGATGAGCCTAAGACTTATGAGAAAGCAATGATGGACCAAGACTCTGAAAAATGGCTTGGAGCCATGAAGTCCGAGATAGACTCTATGAGTGATAATCAGTTTTGGAACCTAGTCGATCCACTTGATAGTGTTAAAACTATTGAGTGCCAATGGATCTATAAGAAAAAGATTGATATGGATGGAAATATCCATATTCATAAAGCTCGGCTCGTTGCAAAAGAGTTTCGACAAGTTCAAGGAGTTGACTACGATGAGACTTTCTCACCAGTAGCGATGCTTAAATCTATTGGAATCATTCTAGCTGTTGCTGTAGATTTCGACTATGAGATATGACAAATGGATGTCAAAACGGCTTTCCTTACTGGAAACTTAGATGAGGATGTGTACATGAGACAACCTGAAGGTTTTGTTGATCCAAAGAATGCAAGTAAAGTGTGCAAACTTTAAAAATTCATTTATGGGTTGAAGCAAGCATCTTGGAGTTGGAATATATATTTTGATTAGTAAATCAAAAGGTTTGGTTTTGTCAAAAACAAAGAAGAACTTTGTGTTTACATGAAGGTTAGTGGGAGTGCGCTTGTTATTCTAATATTATATGTTGGTGACATATTATTGATTGGGAATGACATTCTATGCTGGAATCCCTTAAGACGTCATTGAAAAATAGTTTTTCTATGAAGGACCTAGTAGAAGCAGCATATATCAAGAAGGCTGATTGGATTAAGTCAAAGTACTTATATTAACAAGATGTTGATTCAATTCAACATGCAAGATGCCAAAAAGGGTTATTGCCTATGTCACATGGCATAAGTCTTAGCAAGAGTCAGTGTTCTTCGACAACTGATGAGCGAGACCGTATGAATGATACTCCATATGCTTCGGCTATTGGATCTATCATGTATGCGATGATATGTACTCGACCAGATGTATTATATGCTCTAAGTGTTACAAGCAGATACCAAGCTGATCCCGGTGAAGGTCACTAGATAGCTGTGAAAAATATTCATAAGTACTTGAGAAGAACTAAGGATGCGTTCCAAGCAAGAGACGGTTGTCGATTCTACGACGGAGACCGAGTACATTGTGGCTTCTGAAGCTGCGAAAGAAGTGTTTGAATAAGGAATTTCATTACTGAGTTGGGTGTGGTTCAGAGTGCTTTGAGCCCAATGGATCTATATTGTGGCAATATTGGAGTCATTGCCCAAGCTAAGGAGCCTAGATCCCACCAGAAGTCCAAACATATACTTAGGCGTTATCATCTTATTCGCTAATTTGTGGATAGAGGAGATGTTAAGATATACAAAGTTCATATAGATTTAAATGTTACTGATCCGTTGACAAAGCCTCTCACACAGCCAAAGCATGAGGCGCACACAAGAGCTATCGGTATTAGATACTTAAGTGATTGACTCTACTGCAAGTGGGAGACTGTTGGAAATATACCCTAGAGGCAATCATAGAGATGATTATATTTTTGTTATGTTCATAACATTGGATAATATGTTATCTTATTCCTGGAATAATATTGTTAATATTTATTATCAAGTATGTGACTTGATTGTGAAACTCTGTATTTCTATGATGATTATTCTTAAATATTCTTTGGTAGGAAACATATGAGGACACATATGAATAGACTAACATATGTATTGGTTGATGACTATGTTTCACAGGTCATACATATGGAGATAGCAAACCAATAATATGGACACATGTTAGAGAACATAGTGTTGGATAAGACCCACCTTAAGATACTATTGAGATTGTTGTGATTCTATGCGTCATTAGTTGGTCTCAAGAAAAAATGATGTATAATCCTTAGACCTGAGATCAGCATGGTTTTCTGCATGTGTAATAGCACTCTTAGGGGTTGCCAAACACTACTTGTAACTGGGTAGTTATAAAGGTAGCTTTCGGGTATGCTATGAAACATGCGGAGGAATATGACTGGTCGGATATGATATTTGCCCCTCCTAACATAACACGAGAGATGTCTCTGTGCCCCTCGTTGTGGTTGGATAAAGAAACTGCATGGTCATGCCGCTAGTGGTCGAAGTGTCAACCACATGAAGTTATTCGACACTTGATCGAGAAAGTATTGAACAGTCCATGGATGATAAATTATCTCACCTGGAGTTCAACCAGATATCGTGAGGCAAAGGGAGAATACACAAGTAGGTCGTTTGGTTCGACTAGATACGAGCTAGTCGTATAGAGATATAGACTGGTCGTAGACTGGTCGAATATGGTCTCAGAATCGTCGTAAATCGTCGAATGCGGAGATATGAGTGGTTGTAGATCGTCGAGTGGTCGTAGATGGTAGTAATCCTGGCGGTCGTAAGGAGTTACAAACTGGTCGTAACTAAGTATGGATTGGTTGTGACTAAGTGCGAGCTGATCGTAAGTGATAAGGACCTGGTCTTAGATCATACTGCATTAAGGTTTGTCCGATATATCATATGTGTGTTCGAAATCGCTATGTGCTGCTAGGTACCACTGACGACTTGTGGTCGGAAAAGAGTTTCCAAGTCACAACCGATTACACATGAACATATAGGGTCACACACTTAAAGGGCAAGGATTTCATTTGGATGGTAATCCGAAGCAGGCCACGAGTTTCTAATGAGCCTCAAGTTCGAGACCCATTATGGATGCCTATAAATAGAGGGGTGGCGACAAGGGGTGCAGTAATATTTTGAAGAATTCTCGAAACCCTAATAGCCACACCTTCCTCAACCACGTCGCTGGCGCTAGCACTCCACCGCGTAGTGTCCCTGCCCCGTATGTATGGATACCTTGGAGGTGTTGTTGCGAAGCATCAGCACTAGGATGGTCCACAACTCGTGACGGTCATCAGAGCAGGAGGAGAAGACGCGCGACAAGTATGACCACTACTGCATCAACTCGCTACATCGACTCTACTTCCGCTACAAGTTGGCTCGTCCAGTGGTAATCTCGTGATCTATTACTAGCGGAGGTTCCTTGGTTGCGCGGTAGAATTTTTTTTGTGCTATCGTAACCTTCCCGCGATCCTACACCAGTACCTTTAGGCCCTGTTTATTTAGACTTAGGCTTTTTTGCTTATAGCTTAAAGCCAGCTTTTTGGCTTAATCAGCTTATAAGCCCCTCGGCTTTTAAGCCAAGTTTTGGTGTTTGGTAATCTGGCTTTTTATAGGATGTTGGGTTATTGAGTTGTGTGAGAAGGATAAAAAGTCTGAACTACCCATTAAGTGTTTGAAGGATGTTTTTAAGAATGAATTTAAAGTTATTTTTGCATTGGATTTGTAAATATGACAATACGTGCATGTATTAATTTTGGACATTGCGTAATGAAAGAAATTAATATAGAAAGACATATATCCGATCATATCATAATAATGTAATCTTTTTATCCTCATGTGGCCATTAAAGAAGTAGCAATGCTATCACAAAATACACCCATATCTCTATCATCGATTGCTGATCCATTGACACTGTGCCCTCCAAATGATCCAGTTTGTGTATCACTCTGTTCATAATCTTCATCAAGATCATATCTCTCGAAAATCTCATCACGTAAAGCACTATCTCGGATGAAGTTGTGTAGCTCCATACATGCAATAATCATTTTTGTTTGAATCTTCATTTTGTAACTTGGCACAGCCAACAAGATTCTCTATTTCATCTTCAACACGCCAAAGGAACGCTCAATCACATTGCGAATGGACAAGTGAGCGTGGTTGAACACCTCATATTTTCCACTTGGTGGTCGACCATGGCGAAATTCTGGTAGATGATACTTTTGTCCTTTGTAAGGAGCTAGATAGCCCTTTCGATTGGGATAACCCGTATCAACAAGGTAATATTTCCCTACATACATGTAACACATAAATATTGATAATAAAAAATAGGAATGCTATCATAATATTTAATTATATTATTAAAGAAGCATAGTACCTTCAGGAGGATGTGAAAACCGGGTTGAGTACTTGTCCAAAATGTTATTGAAAATCCTTGTATCATGTGTTGAATATTTGTCCAAAGTGTTATTGAAAATCCTTGTGTCATGTGCTGAACCCGGCCATCCGTCGACAATAAAGGTAAACCTCATGTCGAAGTCACACACTACCATCACATTTTGAGACGTATATCCATTGCGACCTATGTGAGCAACCTGCTCATCAGCTGGAACAACAACCGGTACATGTGTGACATCAATTGCACCTATGCAATTGTTAAAATGAGGCGTGAAGCGTTTATCTTGAAGTCTTGGATGCACTGTTGTGAACTCCAGATCCATTGGTCTAATATTATCTTCGGATAAAAGATAGACACATTGCAAGACTACACTAAACTTTCTATTGATTGTTTATGTGGACCTTTTGAAGCGGTTTTGAACTTGACTGACTAACTGAGGGCCCCCAACTGTCCACAAAAACATAGCCAAAGATTCTAAGGAGGTCATAGTCCTAGTTGATTTCAAGCCATAATTTTCAACCAATGTTTCATGCAAACTATCAAAGACATGCCTACTCATTCGGAACATCGGTAACAATCTCTCTCATCGCCTAGTTGCTCTACAACCCATTCATAACCAGTCAGGAGTGGTTGTCTCCTCTCATTTTTGTTTAGGTAAGTGTCGTAGTAGTACATACCTACATAACCAGCTGCTGTAACCAAATCCTGAAATGGTAACTTCCTCTTTTTTGTTATTTCGATGTCATCTCTCAAACCGCTCTCAGTGTCACTCTCCCTAGTTGAACCATCAATATCACTTGATGAGCTCATCTACAAATAATAACAATGATCAGTAACATAGAACATAACAAAATCTAATGGAGAACACAATGCAAGGTAACAATAATACGAGTACGACATAACTGAATAGTTTCAACCCCATTATGGTTTAGTTGAGAACACATAATTCGAGTACAACATATAATATTAATAGTTTCAACCCTTACATAATCATCACCAAGTAGTTTTCAAAATGAAAAAGAACTTTAAAAAATATCTAATATTTCTTCATCTTGATATCAAACATCCTCCTGAGCCAATTCATCTTTACTTCATTGGTTTTCATAGTGACAAACACTTCCCGATTTTCTAGTTTAGTAAAGAGGCTTGTCGCAATGAAGTGTTCATCACCTCCTTCTACTACCCCTGCTTGAATAGCTATATCCATAACATCCACCATGCGCTTGAAATCTCTAGCTATGGGATTTTTCTTGTTCTTCTTTGGGCTAGGATTAATATTATTAGCCCTACGCTTCGCAGCGAGCTTGGGTTTCAAGCAGACGGCCTCATTATTCTCTACATCGACGGTGTCGTCTTCCTCGCCATCCTCCGAGCAATCAATGTCCACAACGGTTTGGTCTTTCTGAGTAGGCTCACCCGGGATGGCTGAAGTGTTACCCGTTGAGCCTTGTCAAACATACGATCCATATCATCTAGGTTCTCAGGTGGTCCATCACGAAAATGTTTAGGATATTGCTGAAAATTTTAAAAAATGACTGAAGATAGTATAAATTAAAATATGACATCATACACATTAATGAATAGATGCTTCTCCAATTAATACCTTGTGCTCCTTCCACCAAGCTTCAGATGCAGATATAGTTCCTTTTTGATAATCCCAACCTAGCCCAGTTGCTTTTTGTTTCAAATCGTTCCACAAGTTATATTCTTTCTTTAATGATTCCTACTTCTTTTTTAGTTGTTTTTTGTCGTGCTTTTCCCCTATCCTTTCATAGAATTTTTTCTGGAGGTTCTTGTTACCCGTGGTATTCAAACATCCTAATGGTTTATTCCCAGCACGAACTTTCTCAACACAGATATGACAAAATGCCATGTTGACAAATGTATCCCAATTTGCCTTGCTGATAGCAACTAGTTTCATCTATACAATTTATAGAATGATTTATAATTTGTAAGGGCATAATATAATAATATACAAAACTAAACCTAGAACAATAAGAATGCAAACATAATGATATGACAAAGAGAACAAAGAAATCAGTGGAACATAGTGATGCATTGTCGGGACCCAAATATGCAAATCTGGACCCTCTGTGTATTCTGCACTAGTCCAGGATCACGCTAGTGCACACAGTGTCAACATTGATGAAATATCACATCCATACAACGAATATAAGAATAAACGAGTACTTTAAAAAACAAATAACTGTTGGGACCTTATGGTCGAGTTTTACATTTATTAAGCCATGCAAGGCTGACAATAAAGAAATAACTGCAGCGGAAACGAAATAAACTCCGGTAGGCTCCCATCAATTTACCACAGGCAACCGACTGGGATCAAGACCCTAACGTTCAACCTTCGTAGAACTCTTCTTCAAAAGCAGGCGACGACTCCTCCACTACATTGATTTGTTTAGCAAGAGTGAGTACACACCGTATCTCATAAGTCATACCACGAGAATGCATTTATACATGATGGCTTATTCCAAAGGGCTTCTGTGGTTATTTTGCAGGAATGCAACATTTGCAATTGAATACAAATAATAGATTGAAAGCATAATTCAAAAAAATAGACAATAATAAGTTAACAAATGATTTCACAAAGGACACACAGTCTAATCAAGTTCTTTCACACAATGAACAAGTTATCTCACACGGTGACCCTTCCCAATTATTTTATAAAAACTACCCTCGTGTGAAATTCAGAGCATGTCCATAACCGAGGACGCGGCTATTCGAATAGATTGGTTTAAACACTCTGCAGAGGTTGTACACTTTACCCACACGATGAAACCAACCGGATCGAGTTGATCACAACAAAACCTTTCGGAGACTTCATCTCAAACAATGACACTCTGGTGTGCTTTCTGCCGTCAATTTGTACACACGCCCTTGGAGCGACACACACCATTGGGCGGGGATGCAATGAACGAACCGTCCGCGATGTGATATATCACACCTCCACCCATCACACGGCTTAAATACAACTCGAGTTGTCAATGTCAAGACTCCATAACTTACTAAGTCAGGCCCACCCATACTAGGCATGTGGTCGATGAAGAAGGCCAGTTCAATGGCGCACAAAGTTAAGTCCTTAATTGACCAAGGCAAGACCTCCGCTTTAACCCAAATCACAAGGTTTATATCACACGATCCACCATTCACACAGAATCCACCACTTGCCTCAGTCTAAATCTTTTCCCACCCTGTTGGTTAAGTGCAACACATGCCATCAACGAGTAATAAGACACAAAGACACACAGATTCATCACACAGTTCCATAATCACTTAGTCAAGTTTATAATTGCAACTCTCACATGGAATGGTGACTCGTGGCATGGCTAAGCAGTCTAATCGTATCTAACCAACCCACGTTGGTGCTACGATAATACCAACTAATTATTAACCAACCTAGGGTGACAAAAGATCATGGCATACAATAGACAAGGTGGCATAACAATTTGGATTAATAACTACACCCAAAAGCATTTAAATAAATACTTGAAATAGAATGCAATACATTGAAACAAAGTATTTTGAAAACGGGTTCAAAATGATCAAAGGTATAACTTGCCTTGGAATAGATCTAGATATTGGTCTTGGTCTTGAGGTGCTCCTTCTTCGCAAAATTCCCAAGTATCGACGTCTACTCGCAAAACGAGACAAAAGAAACAAAACAAATAAATAACAAAGGCAAAACAAACTCCAAAATTAAATAAAATTCACCATTAAATAGATCTTAATTTTATATGAATTTACAAATTTGAATGGGCTCAATTGGACTTGGATGCAAAAGATATGGGCTTTGGAAGATTTGAAAATCAATTAAACCCTAATTTGGATTTTCTCGAATTTCCGAATTATTTTTATAAAGGAAAATCGGATTATTGCGCAATGCTTGCGTCGTAGAGATTTTCGGAAAGAATTAAATTTAAAAGAAAAGCGGCAGTGGGACCCATCGTCACCTCTCGCTCACGGTGGACCAAATCCACCGAGCCGAGGAGAACCAAATGGTGGGCCGGACGACGTGGCTCGACGTTGCGGCCACGCGAGCGACACGCCCGGCCACGAGAGGATGTGGTCGCACACGGGCGTACCACGGGCGTAACGACGGCGACACTCGGCGACTACGGATCTGGCGGATGACGGCGGCTCGTGGTGGTGGAGGTGCGCTCGGACTCGGTCGCGACTGGCGATCTGGTGACGCGGTCGCTACTCGCGGAGATGACAAGAACGGCGGCGACGAGGAAGCGGCGCGGCGAGCGGTGATAAGCGGCGGGCGGTAGGGCTTCCCAGAGGCAACGAACGCGCGCATAGGGTTGCCCTTGGCGGGCGAACTTCGAGGTGGGCTCGGTGGCGGTGAAGCTCACCGGTGGTGCGCAAATCCGGCGAGGAAGCTCACGGCGGTCTTGAGGTTGGAGCTTCGATTCCGCCGAAACGGCGGCGATCTAGGGTTATTGGTACGTGGGGAAAGGCGGCGGGGTGGATGCGATCCTCGTGACACGGGCGCGGCTTTAAATAGGTCCGAGAAACCCTAGAACCCATGTCGAGGGCGGCTGCGCGCGAAGAATCGAACGAAGTCCCGTCGGAGACGATGAACAAGAGTTTGGTGGGACCCACTTGTCGGCAGCTGCTCGGACGAAGGTGTGTGGAAAGGGCGACACCTCGGCGGTCCCACTTGATAGAGGACGCGAGGCGCGGCGAAGGAAAGGCGGATCGGCCAAGAAAGTGACACGCGGCGAAGATCCAATGAGGCAAGGAGGGCGAACTTCATGAAGCGGCGGCGGCGGCGATCTTGATCCAACTACCGGGAGTGGCGGGCTGGAATAGTGTTGGGCTTGGCCAAAGATCGTTCAAGGATTTAAAATAGATTTTCTTTTAAATAAATCCGAGAAAATGCAAATAGCAATTAGAAAATAGCAAATGACTTTGGAAAAATTCCAGAAAATTCTATAAAATATAACCAAGCATATAGAATCTAAATAAAATAGTTTTGACAATTGTTGATGTTGGGATTAAGCAGATTAAATCAATTTGTCCTTAAAGTCCATATTAAGCTTTTTAAATTGATATTCAAATAAATCCAAATGATAAATTTTCTTGCTACCAATATTTAAAAGATTTTAAAAGCTCTGAAAATTGGGATGTTACATGCATGGTGCAAGTTGTTCAAGCAATGGTAAAGAAATATAAAACAAAAGAATTCAAAATAAATATCAATTGCCCACAACTTAATATATACATGTATTAAAAGTAAAAAAGCAACAAGTTCGCTACAACATAAAATTGAAGTGCAACCCCACGTTTTTCGCAGTTGCTATGCACACATTACATCTTACTAAATTGTAGTGCATAAGAATTCACAACTAGGTCCGAGTGCATAAGAATTCACAACAATGAAAGATATCAAGACTTGTTGTTCACAACTGGTTGTCCATAAGAATTCAATTGGTTGTCCATAAGAATAAAGATCTATTGCCCACAACTCACCGAGGAATTCACAACAGGTTGTCCATAAGAATTCAGAACAAAAGGTCCAATAAGCAATGTACACCACTTCATTGGAGTCTATGTCTAGTTATAATGGAAATATCTATATATGCACACAATCAATCTTGAAAATCATAGCATCTAGGCCCGAGTGATCACTGATTAGCCATCAACCTAGCACTAAAAGTATGATAAACAACTTGTCATGGCGATGTCGAGATGCAGAAGCTCAAATGGTACAAACTGACACTTGCCATCCCCAAGTGACACCCATGATGAAACCCATGATGAAAACATCTCAGGCATGTCCTGGTGAAAATGGTGAAAGTAGACCTTTCTGGATCAAACTAGACATGTAATCCTAGGCATCCAAATTTGGTGAGGTGTGCTACATGTCCAAATCACACACACCATGCAATATCCCACTGAATTCCTCGGCTAAATTGCAGTGCATAACAATTGCATACACCATAACAATTGCATAGGTGTGCTACATGTCCAAATCACACACACCATGCAATTTGTACCGTTGGTGATGATGGCGCTGGTCTGGGGTGGGACCTTGAACTCCTCGGCGACGAACTTGAGCACTGCGGGTTAAGGGCGCCGCCTCGGGCACGCTGAACCTGCGAGGAGGCAAAGCAACCATCCTAGATCAGAACAAGCACACACGACCACAACCCTCCAGAGATCTGATCTGAGTGAGTTACTAGTACTCACACTTTGAAGGGGAGGTGGCGGCCGCAATGGGGGCGTTGGGGATGGGGAGGGAGGGGATGCGGCGTCGGTTGGGGAGGCGGCGGCAGTGGGGGCGTTAAGGAGGGGAGGGGAGGGAGGCGGCGGCGTTGGGATGGGGAGGGGAGACGAAGGGAGGCGGCTGCGGTGGCGATGGGAACAGGAGGTGAGGGGAGGCGGCGTTGGGATGGGGAGGGGAGATGAAGGGAGGCGGCCACAGTGGCGATGGGAACGGGAGGGGAGGCGGCAAAGGAACGAGAAGGGAGGGGAGGCGGCGTTGGTGGGGGAGGGGAGACGTAGGGAGGCGGCCGCGGTGGCGATGGGAACGGGAGGGGAGGCGGTAGAGGAAGGAACTGAGGGGGCGGGGGTGGGGGTTGGAACGGGAGGTGAGGAAAGGACGGTTCGGTGGGGGGATTGGAACGGACGGGAGGAAGGAATAGATGCAAAAAAATGAGGATGTTCGCATTTATATATGAATGGCATTTTGAGGGTAATTTTAGCGAAGTATAGGGGTCATGTAGTATTCCATTCCGTAAAAGCCAAAAAAAAGCACCTCTCCAACGGCTTATGGCTTTTATGCTTAAGTTGGCTTAACCTTTTTATACGCTGAATAAAAAAGTCACCCATTTGTTTATGCTTAGGCTTTTAAGCCACACAATAAGCCTAAACAAACCGAGCCTTAGTGTTGTTATGAACTCCACCCCCTTGCACCTGCCAGTGACAATCCGGGAACTCCCTTATACAAGCCAAGGTACCTCTGTGTGCAATCCCGACTTTCATCATTTGTAGTGGTTTTTGCTCTCCTCCCAGCTTGTCTGCCAAGGCTTCTCCCACGAAGCTATGGGTGCTCCCAGAATCGATCAAGATGGTGACATCAAGCCCTTGAATACTGCCCTTGAGCCTTACTGTCTTCGGTGTTTATGAGCCATTCACTGTTGCTACTAAAATTACCATAACTTCTTCCCCGTGCGAACTCCCACGTTTCGATGGTGCTACCTCTGAACTTGGTTCCTGGACCAAGTCCCACAGCTCCTGAACAACATGAAGTTGAACGGTGGGTCCGCATCGGTGCTCCCAGTTCCCTTTTCACCACAGGTGTGGCACAAGCCTTTGGCTCGCCGATACGCCCTGAGGGCCGCTATCTTTTCATCAGGTCCGCTCGCTCGAGCGCCATCCACACATTAGTACAAAACATGCTATCCTGTACTTATCAATACATCACAGACGGTTCTTAAAAAAAACTGTTTGTGAATTATTACAAACGGCTCTCAATAATAACTGTCTGTGATAGTAAAAACTTCACATATGATTCTTAATATGAATCATCTGTGATATACTTTCCTGACTACTTAACAAATAGGCCATAAATTACAACAATGATGAGTTTTTTTAAATAATATTATTTTAAAAAGAAAATTACAAAAATAAATAGCTAGTCCAAAAAATTACAGAAATAGGTCCTGTCACTTGTTGAACTGGAGACAGTCACCCCTGTCGCCTGTCCAACTTCCTGGTTGGAAGGTGGTTCGACTACCTAGTCGAAGGAGGTTCGAATGGTCGAACGTTTCAACTACCTGGTCATTCTGGCGACACGGAGTTGGACCAGCTTTCGACTACCTGGTCATTCTGGTGACAGGGAGTTGGACCGGCGACAGGGGGTGATAGGGTTATCACAGAAGGTTATTAACAAGAACCGTATGTGATGTTTAGTTATCACAGACGGTTTGTAATTGAAATCATTTGTGATGTGTATCACATACAGTTATTAATAAGAACCGTCTCTGATAAGCACGACTGCTTTGAAGAAGACAGCTAGTACGCCTAAGAAAGCAACCAAGCCCACTACGAAGCATGATCTTTTTTTTTGTTGTCGTCCACCCAGCCATTGTCTACTTTATCGAACCTGACACACTCTACTGGCAGCAATGCATGCTTCTTAAACTTGCAGGGGCTGGTCATATCGAGATTGTATTCCAGTTTGGCACACTCTTACTTCATTAGCATTCTCTTGGAATATATCTTGGTACTGGTCCTGGTCTTGGTGAACTTGCCAGGAGAGTGTGTCAGGTTCGATGAAGTAGGTCGTGGCTACCGTCTCATCACCTCATACTGGGTGGACGATAACCGAAAAAAAGATCATGCTTCGTGGTGGGCTTGGTTGCTTTCTTATA
Organism: Hsuehochloa calcarea; assembly: GCA_036346395.1. Classification (NCBI taxonomy): domain Eukaryota; kingdom Viridiplantae; phylum Streptophyta; class Magnoliopsida; order Poales; family Poaceae; genus Hsuehochloa; species Hsuehochloa calcarea. The sequence continues at coordinate 66,406,182 of CM070598.1, forward strand.
AGGTGTACTCATCATCTTTTTCAAAGCAGCCACATCAGAGACAAAGGAATACTAACCTTAGATCACCAAGAACAAATAGATCTATAAGTACACTTGAAAATCAATAATATTTCTTTCACCAAACGCGCCCCAGAGCCGGCCGCAGCCTCCTTCAAAGCAGTCGCATATATATCAGAGACATTTCTCACTACATATAGATCTAGATCTGAGTGGAAGACCAAATATTTAAAGGCGCATATCACAAACGATTTCTTATTAAGTACCGTCTGTGATACGTATATAGTTTCACAGATGGTTATTGTTACGAACCGTCTGTGATAAACATCACAGATGGTTCGAAACAATAACCGTCTGTGTGGCCCACGATTATCATAGACAGTTGTTATTTAAAATCATCTGTGATACGTATCACAAATACTTTTTTTTAAGAACGGTCTGTGATATGCATAATTAAATATCCGGTCGTCCTAATCCACTCCAGACAGATCTGTCTATAGTGACTCCAGATAGAACCGTCTACGCGCGCGGTTGCTTTGAAGGAGGTGACCGGCGCTAGGGCGTTCGGTGAAAGAATTAAATACAGTAGATTTGCAAGTTTGTGCTTATAAATCTATTTATTATTGGTGATCTAAAGTATGTATTTGTTTATAATTATATACATTGTGTAATCTAGGTTTATCATCTAAGGAGAGGTTATTAATTGATAGTTAATATTTAATATATATAGAACAATGATCGAGCATCAAATATATATACATTGACTTGCCCTGTATTGTGTAGTTGTGTGTATTAATCTATAATTTGTTACGTGCGTAGCGCACATGGACCCAAGCTGGATGTACGTTGAGAACCGTGTGAGTGAAGGGTACATTGATGGTGTATCTGCTTTTAGAAGAGCTGCCGAGCAGGATATGTTGAAGAAGGGAATAAAATTTATGCATTGTCCATGCATTGATTGCGATAATATGAAGATGTTTACCAACCCAGCGCAGATCGAATGACACTTAATTCGAAGGTGTTTCAAAAAAGAGTATACATATTGGACCGGTCACGGTGAAGAGTAGATTATACCGGAAGATAGTAACATTGTCGAAGGAGACAACGATATACCGCCGAATGTGGAGTGTGCTTTCGATGAGGGTAGGTTGCACGATGATAATTTAAATCAGATCTATCTATAGTGCTATCTACAGGTGATATAGACAGTTGCAATAGGCAGCAATTTTATGTATTATTGTATACTCTTAGGACGTGTTTGGTTGCTAGCCGCATGTTGCCACAATTCTTTGCTAAAAGTGTGACATGCCATGACTTCGCCGATTTCACCAGCAATACGAGTCCACAATAGCAACGCTAAGCAGTAACTTTAAACAAGTTAAACAATACTAATATTGCAGAGAGATAAGTTCACATAAAACACCAAACTCCAACAGATCGCGCACACATGTCGTCCTTGCGCGTTATAACTCGGCTGCTACAAGACCAACACAAATTAACCAAGCTCAAACCTTAACCAGTGACACTGCATGCATGCGTATGCAGTTACATGCGAATCGAGTCCTATATTTGACGTGCTAGTACGTATCTTTCACTAGCCTGCAGTGCACTTACCCTTACGTGCGATGCGACGATCTCGATCGCTTGCCTGCAGATTAAGCGTCCATGCGTGCCGGGTACTGGTCGACGCAGTCCAGCCAGGGGCTGCGCGCGGGGCGGCGCACGCGGCGGACGGCGCGCCACACGGTGCTGTTGCACTTGAACCCCGAGCCGAAGGCGAGCTGCCAGACGCGGTCGCCGCGGCGGACGCGGCCCTTGGCCTCCAGGTACGCCAGCTCGTACCAGATGCTGCTGCTCGAGGTGTTGCCGAAGCGGTGCAGCGCGGCGCGGGACGCCTCGAGGTCGCCGTCCCGGAGGCCCAGGTTGCGCTGCAGGTGCTCCAGCACGTCGCGGCTGGCCGCGTGCATGCAGAAGTGCTCGAACGCGCGCTTGAAGTCCGGGATGTAGGGCGCGGCCGCCGAGGCGTCCCTGCTGGAGGTCGCCGGCGGCGGGGTGGAGGTCTTGGACGGGAACAGGTGGCGGAAGAGCACGCCGGCGAAGAAGAGGAGCTGCTCCGAGAAGGGGAGCACGAGGGGGCCCAGGGTGGTGATGTTGGTCTTGAGCGCGTGGCCGCCGACCTCCACCAGGTCGCGGCTGATGGACAGGCCCTTGATCCGCTGCTCGTCCTCCTCCTGGTACACGGAACGGAAGCTGCGGTCGTCGGCGCCCTTGTGCGTCCGCACGATGTGCTCGAGCTGGTACTTGGCGCGGTGGAAGTCGCGGCGGCGGTTGGAGAGCAGCACGGCGGCGCAGCCGGCGCGAAAGAAGGCGTTGGGGATGAGCATGGAGCGCCGCTTCCCGGCATACCAGGTGAAGGAGACGACCTCGGTGCTGACCACGACGGCGAGCCCGGCGCCGCTGGCCTGGAGCATGTCTTGGGCGAGGTCGAGCGCGATGACCCCCGCGCTGCAGCCCATGCCGCCGAGGTTGTAGCTGAGGATGTTGCCGCGCATCTTGTAGTGGTTGACGATCATGGCGGACAGGGAGGGGGTGGGGTTGAAGAGGCTGCAGTTGACGACGAGCACGCCGACGTCCTTGGGGCGGACGCGGCACTTGTCGAAGAGATCGTCCAGCACGGCGAACATGGCGGCGGACGCCTCGGCGCGGCCCTCCTTCATGGTGGCGCAGTTGGTGCCCGGCTCGAAGACGCAGCGCGGCATGTAGGACTCGTCGCCGATGCCGGACTTGGCCAGCAGCCGCGACTGGAACGCCAGGCTGTCCTCGTCGAACTTGCCGGACTTGCGCGCAAGGTCGATGAACTCCGCCTTCGAGACCTGATCCACATGACATCAGTACCTAATTAGCAGGCACAGATTGCAATGCATGCAGCACATTGACTGTGGATGTGGAGTACAAAGAATTGTTGTTTTGAGAAGAAAAAAACAGCTGTTCCATTCCACTGTATTTCCCCATCGATCCAGCTCAGATCCCGATTGACCTGAGAGTGATGCGTAGTTGTGTAAGGATCATACCCATTCATGTTCTCGTTTCGTACACTACATTCTGTATCGACGTGCACATATATATGGACGTCTGTTGCGTATCTTTAGGAGCACATATTTTTATTTTTAATATACCACTTAAACGAATATATTATACTTCTTTATCACTTTTAATATATTTAAATACCAATTATAAGATACTCCAATACGATTTGACAAAAAAAAAAACGTTTCATTTGAGCATTTTATTTTTTAGTATATACCTTTTTTCATATATAAAAGAAGTACATACACAAATTTTGCTATAAAAAGTAGACTTTTATAAAAAATTTATGTACACTTTGTGGTATCTTATAATCATTATAAGTATATACTCAAATTGATAAAGAGATATCACCATATAATTTAAATGGTATATAACAAATAGAGTACGTACTTTCAGGACTACCGTACCATTTATATGGACACACACACAAAAAAACCACTGCTATACACACCATACTTATGATACTTATACACACGATACTTCTCGTACGATACCCTTATGATACAGCAAATCCCGCCGTATCGCTTGGCTTAGGGGTTTATCCGATGGGAAGAGGCCAAGAGCTATACTGATCGCCTGTCGTGTGTTTCGTCGTACAAACGCAAAGCATTTCCAATATACATATACATATGGCCAGGTCGACCGTGCAGATAGCTGTGTATTGATACGAAGTTTTATTATGTGGCTCATTGATTGTGCGTGCCCAACCGCCCAACCGGATCTGATGACCGACCGACCGACCCCAACCGAAGCCGTTCTACCTGCTCCTCATAACTTCTGGCCTGCCCATTCATTTCAAAGGACTGGGCCCTACAAGACTGCCGACTCCAGCTTATCATTTGCAAAACTCCATTCAAAGTAAAAAACATACGGTTCTACTGTTTGTAAGTTGTTCCTTTGGATCCGACTCGTCCAAATTAACCTCATGAACGGCTCACATCATGTTGTTTATCTTGTGGGCCTTATTTGTCAGTGTTTGAACAATGAATATCTGTATGAAGTTTCTGCAGCTGGAGGTAGCTTGGTAGCTAGCTAGTAGCTGGCTAGGACTACGACCATATTAATGGAAGGACCAGGGCTAGTACTGTAGAGTATAATTAAGCGCCTACTGGAAAAGAGTTAAAACACTACTAAAACTCAGCAATACAACGACTAGTATTAGACTTACTAGTACACGCTCTAAGTTTTTTTTCTTCTCCTTTACAGAGCATGTCTAGGATGTTAAAGTATTTACCCCTACCATTTTACTAGGACTATCAGCAATACAACGACTAGTATTAGACTTACTAGTACACGCTCTAAGTTTTTTTTCTTCTCCTTTACAGAGCATGTCTAGGATGTTAAAGTATTTACCCCTACCATTTTACTAGGACTATCACACTTGCCAGCTCTAAAGATACAATGTTTTTGCACTGCATCTTTAGCTAAAGCCAAACCAGGATGCCGTTTGGAAGATAACTAGATTAGTGAAGAAATTCCGGAGGATTCGATCTATTATGTCAACACTAAGATAATCACCTACATAATAAAGAACAAATCTAATTCACAACATTTGTCCAACCTAACTTTTTTACTTATGAAATCTTATCTTATCTATATTTTTTTAGACTAGTTTTACAAACAAGCAAACAATAAGTTTTTTAGCGGGTGAAGCAAGAAATAAGTAACGGAATAAAACATCGGTGTGTGTATGCGAGGTAAGTTTCTTAGTAGTGAGCATAACTTCACTTGTGCTATACCTACACAATAAGGACGAAGTATACGACGTGCAAATTAGCATATATGCATGCAAATACTGATCTACTCAATCCAGAAGCTAGTACATCAGGATGCACATAACATTGGATCTAAAAATTAATTTTCTTTGGATATATATATATATATATAGGTAATTCAGTGCTAAGCTGCTAACACTAATTTTAACCGTTGGATATGGATTTGGGAGCATACATGGTGTTTAATAACGACGTATTAATGAAGGTGTATTGAAGTAAGAGCATACAAAATGATTAAATAGTTTAGAGGTGAGAGCCCACATTAATCATGGTTATTCAATTCAGATCCAACGATCAAGATTGGTATTAGCACTTTAACACTGAATTACCTATTAGCATTAGATATGTGTCCAACATGAGAACACTGAATTACCTATTAGCATTAGATATGTGTCCAACATGAGGGGACACCTCAAGCTACAGCCTAACCGAATGTGATATATCTTACCTCAGAGACCTTAATCATTTTTGTTCTAGATCCGTCACCGACTCCGTCTACTCTAAGTATGTAATTAAGCACACCTATATAAGTATGTACCTTGAGCTCGTCGGCCGGCTTATAGCAAGCGAAGTCGATGAGGTAGACGGGCCTGGGCCTTGACATGATGTAGACGGAGATGGTGAAGGCGAGGACGGCGAGGAAGGCGAGCACGGTGGCGAGGTCGTAGGTAGCCTCGCCCCAGACCTTGCGCCACAGCTCGTCGCGGCTGAGGTTGCCAACCTCGGCGCCGCAGACGAGCACGATGACGGGGATGGTGGCCAGGTACACGCCGTGGCTGATGAGGTAGTGGTACCCCAGGCGCACGTACTTGAGGTTCACCGACTGCAGGAAGTCCGGCAGCCGGCGCCGCACGCGCACCGAGAAGGTCGGAGACCCGGCGTCCGGGCCCGACGGCTCCACGCCGCGGTTCACGATCTCAGTCGAGAGCAGTGCCTGCTCCCGCGCCATGGCCGGCCTCTCCTCGATCCGCCTCTAGCTAGTTAGTGGAGTAAATAATGGCAGGAACAGTCAGTCTCGAGCTATGGCAGTGACGAGGGTGAGAGGGAGTAAAAGCCAACTAAAGGACTCTGTTAGATATAGGGAGGAGTTGCTGGGTTGGGGAGATGATGGTGGGTGGGCAGTTGGGTGGTAGTTAATGCCATTAGGAGCAAGACAGGGAGAGGTATGGTCATGGCGGAGTACAGTATATATATTTGTTTGGTACTTTGGTGTTCATGCATGGATACATGCATCTTTGCAGCTGTGAGCAGGGATAGATATCCCTTACCGTTGGTAACTAATCAAATTTTTCGACGGGTAACGGTAATCTAAATACCGATCAGTTTTTTCGGAGTTTGCAAATTCAAATATTAAATTTCGATTTCTGGATGATTTTAAGCAAATTCATGCAAAATTTAACCAGATTTTTTCCGAAAAAACGGTAACCAGCCGGTTTTTCGCCAACCCCAGCGGAATCTCCACTGAAAACGGTTTTTCGATCCTTGGCTGTGAGTCTGATATGTTGTCTTGGAGTAGCACTGGACGATCAGGCTAGCTTTGTGTTGTAACTGACAACATGTGCAATGCCAATGCTTTCAGAAAGAAAATGTGCAAGATGCAGGAGTAGCTTGTTTGCTTTCTTACTAATTACTTTGCTGTATCACTGTCGCACTTATTGTAAGTCATGTAGCTGATGTGCTTGGAAATTAATTTAATCTGTTACTGCAAAATCGCATGTAATTAGTAGTAATTTGTATGGAGATTATGGGTAGCTGGAGGTGCCTGGATGCATGCATGCCATGCATGTGTACTACATACAGTTGGACTTTACAAAGTGAAATGAATTGGATCAGGCGTTCTGGCTAGCTAGCTGGACCTTATTGATTGTGGTTGCATGGTGGTAGAAGGAAGAGGCTGATCAGATTTCATAGCGGGCCTCTTTAGGGTATCTTTAATAGTACTATTTCTAATGTTGTTATATCAGTTCTACGTCATTGAAATACAGATTTAAAGATAATACCTTCAATAAATTATATCTAACATTTATGTCAAACTTATAATATTCTCACTCTTTCACCACTCTCTCACATACACTGATTGGTTTGTCTTGGTTCGTGTGTAGAGATGGTTGTTTAAGGAAGAGATATTTTTCCTTCTCTCTCTTCCACCTAGAAGAATTTTACTGATATAGAAAGGCTAATCGACGGCTGATATGATACTGTTGGAGATGATAGCAGCAGCACTACTGTTAGAAAAAGCAGCTAAATCTTCAGGCCATTCCTGCCAACACACATCTTCATTAGTTTTCGTACGCGAAGCATTCAGACCTTAGCTCGTTGATCATCTCTTTAAGTAAATTAACCATGCATGCATTCGGTGAGAGCGCTTTAAGCCGCGAGTTTCCATGAAGCAACTAAAAGAATCGCAGTCATCTGCATGAGGCAGGCCGATTTAGCATGAAGCCTTTCTGATAAATTTTCCAGAGAAGCACTTCTTTTCCCCTGCATTGTGCTGTGCCAACCAGATCGATCGATGGCTTCTTCTAGTGAGTTTTAGATAATCTGTTGAAGAACAGGGTCGAGGATACGATTACAGCGAGTTGGTTGCGGCTTAGCTTAGAATTTAGATCGGTTTAATTAGCTTCAGAGCACGTCGAATCACCAGCCGCTTCAACCGCTAACCACCTTCGCCAATGGTACTTGACCGATTGATAAATGTTGAGTAACTGTCGCTGGCGAGTTCAATCTGAACGATTATCTTGTAAACAATACTCAGAATTGTAATAACAAAATAAGAACACAAGAACACAACAGTAAATTACACACAGATATATGATAGGATTTCAGGCTTCACTTTATTGCTCTTCAATCAAATCATATTACAATGGTTGGGGCCCCCTATATATAGTCTCCTGACCCCGCTAGTATTTTGGTGGGGTGCCCATACATAGGTCGGCCGATGGGCTGAGCCCAGAGTTTCCTAATACTCCCCCTTGGGCACCCATTCTCACATGTGCATATCTCCTTAAAACTCCACAAAAACTCAGTGGAAAAAATTTAGCGAAAGAGTACATGACATACGTTCTACTGCGTTGAACGAATTGCCTTATTAAAAACTTTAGCCGAGAAACTTCAGGAAAAATTGTCAAGGGAAAAAGAGTACAATTCACCCAATTTTATTTAGTCTCCAGGATTTATTCTTTGGGTACTCGATCTTCGTGATCAAGTTTTAATAAAAGAGTTCATGAAGACTGTAACATCCCGAAAATGGATTTGTGTTTCAAATGTAAGAAAATCAGGAGGAATTAAAACTTTTCTTGCATCTTGAAGCCCTTGGTTGTTTCTGTAATTCTTTTGAGAGGAATTATAGAAAATCAAGACTAAATCCTCATTTGGCTCCAATCAAAAACCTCCTTGGCGTAGATCTCATGCCAAACCCTTGGAGATATTTTCCTGAGTTCTAGGGAGGCTTGACAACACCTCTGAATTATCTCATGATTGTTAGAAATTATTTGGTAATTCTTGGAGGCAAGTCGAATTCGGTCAAACCCTATTCCTCATCTTCTGAAATTTCTGAAGGGGGATTCAGTGTATGAGAACCTCCGAAAATTTTATGAGATGTTCCTCCGGTTGTCGGCAATCTCCTGTTAAAATTTCGTAAATTTTGGAGCTTGCTTGATATCTTAAATGATCCCTCAAAAACCAGTGTTCCAGTTCAAACCCTATCTGGTTTGCAATCGCTCCGTAGGTTCAGATTGGGCTCGTGCTCGAGCCATTGGACTCGGTCCCGCCCACTAGCTGTACCAACCTGGTCGTTCGGGCGCTGTGGTCGTGAGCCGTGGGATCGTCATCACACGGTCTTCGACCAGCCGAACGGTGGAGCCGTTGCAAACCACCCGGTCTAACTCAGCCGTTGGATCGGTATCGAACGGTCTTCGACCAGTCGAACGATGGGATCGGTTCAATCCGCTCGATCTAGCCCAGCCGTTCGATTTTAATCCGACGACCAACGAGTCGTCTCCTTCCTCTGTCCGCGCGCGCGTGAGCTCTGCCATGGCGTGCGCGGAGGAGAAAAGCGGTGGCGTGCAGTCCACTCTAGGTCCACCTTTAAACGGCTAGCTTTGAGCGCATTAAATGCCTGTCGCGCTCATCTCTCAGAGGGCCATAACTCAACTGCTCCCATCGCTCTCAAGTGCTCTCATGGCAGTGTTGACCCGACTGGAAAACCGGCCGTTGCTCTCTGCCAGCGCTCTATTTAAACTCCCTTGGTTCACCCTCAGCTTCCTTTAGCACTTTCGTAACTCCAGCTAGCACTCACCCTCTTGCTTGAGCTGCAGTCCCTCGCACTCTCTTCGACCGACATTGTTGAGTGTGGAGCTTCGGTGGAGGCGGTGCAGCGGGGATTTTCTTCTTCAAGTCTTGACCCCCCTCTGCTCCCCCTTTACTCTTTGGAGCTTAACTCTCACCCGGTTTGGTTCTCTCTGTGCCTGTGTAATGTGGCCCAGTGAGGACCTTACTGCACCTTTCTGACGCTGTCTCCTGGAGCCACTCCGTGGGACTCGGTCGTTCTTCACTCGGTACTTTCGCATTGCCCTATAGGAGCGTAGGTGTGTTCTCATTGCCCTTTGGTATTGGCCGTTCGAGTTCTCCGAGCCATACTGCTTGGCCGCACTCCGTGGTCGTACCACTGTTGCCGCCATACTTCGACCAGTACTAGCCGCAGGGTAAAACGTTAAACCTTTAGACACTCAACCCCGCCCTTGGTTGGCGCTGCCTCGTGGTCGGGATTTCGACCAGCCACTGTAGCTTGGTCGTTTCGACCAGATGCAGTAACAGGGTGGGTAAATGTGACGTCGCGTAGTCCCCAGACCTTATGTTTGTCAGGGAGTGATTGTGAGTTCTCCTACAATCACCCCCATAGTCGCAAGTCTTACTACGACTATGGCGTGTTCATAAGTCCTTCTTCGACCATTACCCAGTCGACAGTTATGTCGTGGCCTGTACCTCGTCGTGAGTCTTACTACGACTATGTCCGGGTCATAAGTACTTCTACGACATGTACCAAGTCGTGAGTCTTTCTACGACTAGTACCCGGTCGTACGACCTCCTACGACCACTATCTGGTCGTAAATCCTTCCACGACTACTGTCAGTCGTAGGTTCTGCTACGACCATTACCTGGTCGTAAGACCTTTCTTTCGGTCGTAATTTTGTCATTAAGAATCCAACTCAATCGATTCTTGTTGCTACGTTCTTTATAAATCAGTACCTTGCTTTGATTTTGTAATTTTTGGAAAAGTTTCTTTGTTGAGTCTTTGTATTTTATTTGTTCTTATTGGTTGCTTTTCGCCTTCTCGTTAGGATCCGAAGAGCACATCGACAATATTGTCGACCCTCCGCAACATCCTGACCCACAGCAAGCAGGCAAGCAGTTTGATCATGTTAATCTTATTATTTTTCAAGTCTAATATATTGATTTCCAACTCGTATGTATGTATTGCTATTTTGTTGTTAAATTATGGTTAGTATCCTATAGTTGCATAATCAGTAGGACTCGTTTATCCTCTACTACCATGAGCTTAGGTGATTTCTTTGTGGTGGAGTCCGATGGAGGACTTGGATCACTTAGTAGTTTCGATTGGAAAATGCTTAGCCGTGCTTAGTTCGGTAGCTTTGGCGACCACCGCTTAGTCGATGGTCTTGATCACACAAAACTATTATTCTTCCATTATGTCCAAGACTTTGTGCCTTGTTAATTTTGCAAATCAAAACTGAAAAATGAAAACGGTTTGGACTTGGGCATAATGGTATGTTGGTGTGGTGTTTTTGGGTGTGATCGGAATGGTGCCCAAGTCATCAAGGACCGAACATCTTGTTACACTAAACCAAGCACTATTGCGTACTAACCACATGAGGGTTATATGGGACCCCTCTTGACTTAGTACTTTGGCGTGTGTTATCTCCGAGTCGCAGGAGGAAAGGTTTTTGTGTGTGTGTCGTGGGAAACATGGTATGTGTTCTGGTGTGCGGTGGTGGGGATTGCCGGGAAGGTTCTCCACCTCGAGGGTCCGCAGATTGTCCAAGGCTTTACCCGGATGGGTAGTTGTCCGAGGTGGGCCACGACCCGACCCGACACAACGTATGGGTTTCTATCCATACAGGCGACTCGAGTTAATACATAATATTGGAAACGTCTCGTAGGACTTAGCCGTCTTGCAGCATACCTAAGGCGATGTGCTTAATCATGTGGCAAAAAGGCGGTCCGACATGTGGGTAAGTTGGTACACCCTGCAGGGATAAAACTATTCGAATAGCCTCGTCCTAGGTTATGGACACGCTTGGGGAGGTCTTCCAAGAGTTAGACTACAACCTTTGTTTTCAAAATTAAAACTTGACATGGTTGGCATGAATGGGTGATTCATACTATTGTTGTGGTGACTATTGGGTTAGTCACTTCTGGAGTTATTGTTGTCTTCTATCTAATATTATTATTGTTCTTTCGGTTATTTGAACATTAAAAACTGATTTGTTAAATTGCTTTCAAACTATTACATTATTGCAAATGGAAACTTGCTTTATGCTAAAATGAAACATCTGACCTCCACTTGATGAGCTTGCATGTAGTATATGTACAGGTTTGTTACTCCACATGTAAGTCTTGCGAGTACATTCAAAGTACTCACCGGCTTTTGCCGGCTGCTTTTGTTTGCAGGGGAAGAAGGTGAGCCCCAAGGACCTCACTTTTGTGAGATGTGCTTGAGTTCTGGCGACTAGCTTAGCGGTCCTGGTCGGTTGCCTTGTGGGTTATAGGCACACTTGGTCGGCTCTTTTGTTTATAGCCATCTTATGATACTTTTGCTTCCGCTGTTAAATTTCCTTATGTATATGTCTTTTGGCCGGTCGGCCTCTCTTTTGTAATAGCTATCTTCTATTTATGTTATCTTCTGGATTGCTGCTTTTGCTTTGGTTCTATGTGAATGAATGGAATTGATGCATGAACTTTGGAAAGAGGTGTGTATACTGCATTTCTGGGAAGTATACATGTCTCGAGTCTCGGATTATCTGCTTTGTGATGCTAGGACCGAATGGATGGATAAGCATTACAAGCCGGATAAACCGGGGTCTCACAAAGTTTTGGTATCAGAGCCATACTGACCGTAGTAACCCAAGCTTGGTCGTCTTTAGGATATTTTGGAAAACCTTATTTTCGAAGTATCAAATGGTTTATGAAGGCTTAAGGAATTCTCAGATTTTATTCCTTACCTATCTTAGCTTTCTCCTCTCACCTTACTCTTATTTGAGTTTTGAAAATTGATTTACTCTCCTTCTTTCAAAGATAGTTGTTGGGTTTTGGGAACCACTGAGTTTGGCAAATTGAAGTGCTCAGGATTTTGAAGTTTCTAGACTGGAGATTTCGGCTAGAGGCTTGGATGCGGAATCTGGACAGCACGCTTCAATTTCCAGACAGCGAGCTCAATGGTTTCTGATAGGACCACTGAGCTTGGCAAATTGAAGTGTGCCAGATTTTGAAGTTTCTAGGATGGAAGCCTTCGGTTGGAAGCTTGGATGCAAAATCACTACAACAACTTCAATTTCGGGACAACAAACTCGCTGGTTTCCAATGGGATGGGAAGTGAGAGGGTGATTCAACTAAAATTTGTGGGGTCAAAAAAAAGGGGGTAGGATGTGATACTAGTTAGCTAAGTATCTAACACTATTTTCGTTGATTTAACCTTACTCTTTAACAGTAGTAGATCTTACCTTGATCTTCTGATTTTTACCTTCTCCAGCAATTACTCAACCAACCTTGGTGGATCGGATTAAGATCGCTCAGCAAACAGATGCTGGAGTGAGCCGCATCAAGGAAAATGTCAAGAACGGAACAGCCAAGTGCTTCTCTGAGGATGAGCATGGTGTTGTAAGGTTCGGGCAACGCCTTGTGGTTCCAAAGGACATGGAATTGCGGGATTTGATTCTCCGCGAAGCCCATGATTCGCCTTTGTCTATTCATCCCGGTGCCACAAAGATGTATCAAGATCTCCGTCAGAGATTTTGGTGGACCCGAATGAAGAGGGAAATTGCAAAGTTCGTTGCCGAGTGCGACGTGTGTCGTCGTGTCAAGGCCGAGCATCAGCGTCCAGCAGGACTGCTTCAGCCATTGCCTATTCCGGAATGGAAGTGGGATTCGATCGGGATGGATTTTATCACCGGTCTACCCAGGTCGCCTAAGGGAAATGATGCCATTTGGGTCGTCATCGATCGCTTGACTAAAGTGGCTCATTTCATTCTGTCAAAAAGCGCGACTTAGCGTCGGGCTCCTAGCCGAGCTCTATATCGCCAGAGTTTGCATGGGATCCCGAAGACGATCATTTCTGATCGTGGTTCCCTGTTCACTTCTCGATTTTGGCATAGTCTGCAAGAGGCTATGGGCACCCGTCTTACCTTTAGCACAGCATATCACCCTCAAACCGATGGTCAGACCGAGAGGGTCAACCAAGTGTTGGAAGACATGCTTCGTGCTTGTGTTCTTTCTTATGGGAAGCGTTGGGAAAGATGCTTGCCATTCGCCGAGTTTTCCTACAACAACAGCTTTCAGGCCAGTCTCGGCATGGCACCTTTCGAGGCCTTATACGGGAGAAAGTGCAGAACCCCGTTGAATTGGTCGGAGACGGGTGAAAGACCTTTCTTTGGCCCGGACTCGATCAATGAGGCCGATAACCAAGTCCAGCTTATCCGTGATCGTTTACGCACAGCTCAATCCAGGCAAAAGAGCTATGCGGATCGCCGTCGTCGTGAATTGCGCTTTGAGCCCAATGACTTTGTTTATCTCAAGGTCTCTCCATTAAAGGGGCATCAGCGTTTCGGCGTCAAGGGCAAGTTAGCTCCTCGGTATGTCGGTCCTTACCGTATTATCGAGAAGAAAGGAGCTGTTGCCTATAAGTTGGAATTGCCAGCTGCACTAGAGGGGGTACATGATGTGTTCCATGTGTCCCAATTAAAGAAGTGCCTCCGTGTTCCGACAGAGGAAGCTCCGTTGGAAACCCTCGATGTCCAAGAAGAATTGACCTATCGCGAGCACCCTGTTCGCATACTCGATGAGGCTGAACAAAGAACGAGGAATAAGAATATCAGATTCCTCAAAGTTCAGTGGTCAAACCATTCTGAGGATGAGGCTACTTGGGAAAGGGAAGATTGTCTCCGTGCAGACTATCCATCCTTCTTTGCTGAGTGAGCCAAATCTCGGGACGAGATTTTTGTAAGGGGGGGAGGTTTTGTAACATCCCGAAAATGGATTTGTGTTTCAAATGTAAGAAAATCAGGAGGAATTAAAACTTTTCTTGCATCTTGAAGCCCTTGGTTGTTTCTGTAATTCTTTTGAGAGGAATTATAGAAAAATCAAGACTAAATCCTCATTTGGCTCCAATCAAAAACCTCCTTGGCCTAGATCTCATGCCAAACCCTTGGAGATATTTTCCTGAGTTCTAGGGAGGCTTGGCAACACCTCTAAATTATCTCATGATTGTTAGAAATTATTTGGTAATTCTTGGAGGCAAGTCGAATTCGGTCAAACCCTATTCCTCCTCTTCGAAATTTACGAAGGGGATTGATGTATGAGAACCTCCGAAAATTTTATGAGATGTTCCTCCGGTTGTCGGCAATCTCCTGCTAAAATTTCGTAAATTTTGGAGCTTGCTTGATATCTTAAATGATCCCTCAAAAACCAGTGTTCCAGTTCAAACCCTATCTGGTTTGCACTGTTCCGTAGGTTCGTATTGGGCTCGGGCTCGAGCCATCGGACTCGGTCCCGCCCACTAGCCGTACCAACACAGTCGTTGGCGCCGTGGTCGTGGCCCGGGATCGTCATCACACGGTCTTCGACCACCGAGCGGTGAGCCGTTGCAAACCACCCGGCCTAACTCGGTAGTTGGATCGGTATCGAACGGTCTTCGACCGATCGAGCGATGGGATCGGTTCAATCCGCTCGATCTAGCCCAGCCGTTCGATTTTAATCCGACGACCAACGAGTCGTCTCCTTCCTCTGTCCGCGCGCGCGTGAGCTCTCGCCATGGCGTGCGCGGAGGAGAAAAGCGGTGGCGTCGCGATCCACTCTAGGTCCACCTTTAAGCGGCTAGCTCGGCGCATTAAATGCCTGTCGCGCTCATCTCTCAGAGGGCCATAACTCAACTGCTCCCATCGCTCTCAAGTGCTCTCATGGCAGTGTTGACCCGACTGGAAAACCGGCCGTTGCTCTCTGCCAGCGCTCTATTTAAACTCCCTTGGTTCACCCTCAGCTTCCTTTAGCACTTTCGTAACTCCAGCTAGCACTCACCCTCTTGCTTGAGCTGCAGTCTCTCGCACTCTCTTCGACCGACATTGTTGAGTGTGGAGCTTCGGTGGAGGCGGTGCAGCGGGAATTTTCTTCTTCAAGTCTTGACCCCCCTCTGCTCCCCCTTTACTCTTTGGAGCTTAACTCTCACCCGGTTTGGTTCTCTCTGTGCCCAGGTAACTGTGGCCCAGTGAGGACCTTACCGCAGCCTTTCGGACGCTCGTCTCCGGAGCCACTCCGTGGGACTCTGGTCGTTCTTCAGCTCAGGTACTTTCGCATTGCCCTATAGGAGCGTAGGTGTGTTCTCATTGCCCTTTGGTATTGGCCGTTCGGGAGTTCTCCCGAGCCATACCTGTTTGGCCGCACTCCGTGGTCGTACCACTGTTGCCGCCATACTTCGACCAAGATCGCCGCGAGGTAAAACGTTAAACCTTTAGACACTCAACCCCGCCCTTGGTTGGCGCTGCCTCGTGGTCGGGATTTCGACCAGCCACTGTAGCTTGGTCGTTTCGACCAGATGCAGTAACAGGGTGGGTAAATGTGACGTCGCGTAGTCCCCAGACCTTATGTTTGTCAGGGAGTGATTGTGAGTTCTCCTACAATCACCCCCATAGTCGTAAGTCTTACTACGACTATGGCGTGTTCATAAGTCCTTCTTCGACCATTACCCAGTCGACAGTTATGTCGTGGCCTGTACCTCGTCGTGAGTCTACAACCTTTGTTTTCAAAATTAAAACTTGACATGGTTGGTATGAATGGGTGATTCATACTATTGTTGTGGTGACTATTGGGTTAGTCACTTCCAGGTTATTGTTGTCTTCTATCTACTGCTATTATTATTGTTCTTTCGGTTATTTGAACATTAAAAACTGATTTGTTAAATTGCTTTCAAACTATTACATTATTGCAAATGAAAACTTGCTTTATGCTAAAATGAAACATACAGCCTCCACTTCGATGAGCTTGCATGTAGTATATGTACAGGTTTGTTACTCCACATGTAAGTCTTGCGAGTACATTCAAAGTACTCACCGGCTTTTGCCGGCTGCTTTTGTTTGCAGGGGAAGAAGGTGAGCCCCAAGGGCCTCACTTTTGTGAGATGTGCTTCGGGTTCGGCGACTAGCTTGGCGGTCCGGTCGGTTGCCTTGTGGGTTATAGGCACACTGGTCGGCTCTTTTGTTTATAGCCATCTTATGGCACTTTTACTTCCGCTGTTAAATTTCCTTATGTATATGTCTTTTGGCCGGTCGGCCTCTCTTTTGTAATAGCTATCTTCTATTTATGTTATCTTCTGGATTGCTACTTTTGCTTTGGTTCTATGTGAATGAATGGAATTGATGCATGAACTTTGGAAAGAGGTGTGTATACTGCATTTCTGGGAAGTATACATGTCTCGAGTCTCGGATTATCTGCTTTGTGATGCTAGGACCGAATGGATGGATAAGCATTACAAGCCGGATAAACCGGGGTCTCACAAAGACCCCCCTGAATTCTGCACTTTTCTAAGTCTCATCATTCCAATTCCACGTATGCATCTTTCAAAGCTAAACGCTGGTAGTGACTTAGTGAATAAATCTACAAGATTTTCACATGACTTAGTATGCAGTACTTTAATTTCGTTCATCTTTTGCAATTCGTGAGCATATAAGAACTTGAGGTTGATATGTTTAGTGAGAGGACTCTTCACATAACCCATTTGCACTTGTGCAACACAAACTGCATTATCTTCATAGATAGTAGTTAGGGTTTGTGCGGTATTCAATCCACATGACTGCTGGATGTAATGAATCATCCACCGAAGCCAAGAACATTCCCATGATGCCCGTACAATGCTATGATTTTCAAATGGTTCGTCAAAGTAGATACAAGACTTTGTTTAGACGATTTCCATGAAATTACAGTTCCACCGCATAGGAATACATAGCCTATTTGCGACTTAGTTGTATGCGGGTCTAACAGGTACCCAGTATATGCGTAGCCAGTCATAGTTAGGTCTTAGTTCTTTCTATAGAATAGACCAAGATCTTTGCTTTCATGGAAGTATCAGAAGATGTCATTTATTCACTGCCAATGCCTTTTGTTATGTTATGCAATGTACCTTGCTAGCAGGTTTACTACAAATGCAATGTCCGGTCTAGTACATTTTGCTAGATATATGAGTGCTCCTACTACACTCAAGTACGGGGATTCCGGTCCGAGAACTTCCTCCCGCTCTTCTTTAGGTCTGTACGGGTCCTTATCTTGCTGCAAGGATCTCCCGACCATCGGCACTTTCGAAGGGTATGCCTTTTCAAAGCCGAACCTTTCTAACACTTTCTAAGTGTAGGTTGACTGATGTACTAGAATCCCTTCAGGGTGTATGCTCAAGTTGCAAGCCCAGGCAATATTTGATTTTACCCAAGTCTTTCATTTCGAACTCTGACTCCATGTAAGAGCTTGCTTTCTTAATATCTTCCATGGTCCCGATAATATTCAGATCATCTACATATACTGAGATTATACATAATCTATCTTGAGACCGCCGTATAAAAACACTTTGACAATCCTCATTGTTTGTGTAGCCTTTCTCGCAGAGGAAGTTGCTCAAGCGATTATACCACATTTTGCTTGATTGCTTCAGTCCATACAGTGACTTTCTGAGTTACACACTGTACAGATTTCTGTTTGCTCTGTCTTGGTTCGGGACATGGATACCTTTAGGTACCTTCATATAAATGTCCGAATCCAAGTTCCTATAAAGAATTGCAGTTACTACATCCATCAATTTCATTTCTAAATTCAAGTTTACTGCCATTGAGAATTAAATATCTAATGGTAGTTTCGCCCATGACCGGGGAATAAGTTTCTTCATAATCGACTCCTAGTTGTTGAGTGAAACCTTATGCAACGAGCCTTGCTTTATGTCTTACAACCTCATTGTTTTCATTTCTCTTTCGAACAAATACTCACTTATGCCCTACGGGGAGCACATGGGGAGGTGTGCGGCTTACAGCCCAAAATACCTCTCTTTTATTTAGAGATAATAATTCTGCTTCTATTGCCTTCTTCCAATTTTTTCTTACATTCAGCGAGCGATGCAGCCTCTGGACCAAGATCGATGATTGTGGTAATTTTATTTACAAAATAAATATCAACATTGGCTTTTGTTTTATTCATAGATTCTCCCGTGGTCATATAATTTATAGCTATTTCTTCATGGAGCGATACTTCTAATACTTCTACTTGCTTACCGTTGCTTCCAATTGCGGGGGCAAGTCCCTTTAGTTTTTCAGCTCCGATGTGTGCGCACATATCCATGCTGATGTCTCCCTCCGTGGGAATATTCAAATCAGGTATGCCTTTTAATGAAGGTTCCATACTAGTGTCAGATCTCAACCGGTTCCCCTTCTGGTTGTGGATAGCTTTAGTGATCGGCTGTGTCAAGTCCTTCTTATCCTTTTTCGCCACGCGTCCCTGGTTACTTGGGATTCGAAGGGCGGAGTTGTCGTCCTTTTATTCTGAGGTCTTTAGACGAGATTAGGGATACCTTCAGTTTTCTTTGGTATTTCAACCTTCTCCGGCGCATTGCGTGCAAGCACATGCGACTTAGTCGCGCTCTTCAAATCACTAAAGTGGTCGGTAGTCGATTCGCTAATGCTTGCAAATCAATTATCTTCTTGACTTGTCTATTTGTTTTACTAGTGCGTAGGTCATGTGCATGGATTCCCGTGGCTTGCCATGTCAATTCCCGATATTTTTCATCAAGGGGTTGATTTCCCCCTAATGACGGAAAACTATCATCATCAAATATGCTGTCAGCGAAGCGGACTGTATGCAAATGTCCAATTATGGGGTCTAGATACCGATTATGGATGTTGTCTCATAACCATCGTATATCCCAGACTTTCGGAGAGGACCCATTGCAGTTCGCTGTGGTGGTGGTATAGGTACATAGACCTTGCAACCAAACCTTCGTAGATGATAGATTTTTATGTTGACCCTTGCGCTAGTTGTATAGTTGAATGGATGTTATATGCTGATAGTCGAAAATTGATGAGATTTGCTGCG
Organism: Hsuehochloa calcarea; assembly: GCA_036346395.1. NCBI lineage: Eukaryota > Viridiplantae > Streptophyta > Magnoliopsida > Poales > Poaceae > Hsuehochloa > Hsuehochloa calcarea. The sequence continues at coordinate 66,425,393 of CM070598.1, forward strand.
TGCAGAACCGTGTGTCCCAACATGTAGTTGGTAAATTACAATGCTGCAAGAGTGGTCGAGCAATAAATTTAATTCTTTTAATTAATATCTCTGCTAGTCCATTCTGGTTGTGGACATGTGGTACGAAATGCTCAACAGTAATTCCCATTGCCATACAATAATCATCAAATATCTTTGAAGTAAATTCTCCGACGTTGTCCATCCTGATGGACTTCACATGATGATTAATGAAATTATTTTTAATTTTAATTATCCGCGAGATTAGCTTTGCAAAAGCATGGTTTCTCGTAGACAATAAGCATACATGTGATCATTTCGAGGAAGTATCGATGAGCACTATAAAGTACCTAAATGGCCCTGATAGGGGCTGTATAGAACCGCAAATGTCTTCCTGGATACGGTCTAGCAATGCAGAGATTTCATCATTTACTTTCAAAGTAGAGGGTCTAGTAATCATTTTCCCAGTGGCACATGCAGGGCACACAAAATCTTTAGGATTCGGAAATTCTTTACATTGACATTATGTCCCTGAGAATTAGTAATTATATTTCTTATCATAAACAGACCGGGGTGGCCTAATCTATCATGCGAGAGAAAAAAATTCATAGCTTCTAAAAGTTATTTTCAGGACAGTATACTGCAGGTGACTTAATGTGAGTGTAATATAGCCCAAATTCATATGAAGGAAGTCTTTTTAATACCCTTTTTTTTATTTTCTTCGCGCTTTGTAATGTGTAGGTATTTCTTACCGTACTCTTTTTCAGACTCTACGTGGAGACCATTAGCGCAAATATCTTTAAAGTTTAAGAGAGTCTTAGTGGATTCTGGGTACAACAAGGCTTCTTCAAAGAACAATGTTGTGCCCATCGAGTATAATTGTGGCTCTTCCTGAGCCTATTATACAAGTATCACTGCCAGCTATTGTCGTAAGACTAACACCATTCTTGTTGATCGAGTAGAAATTTTTTGTCTCTCTTAATATGATATTCGTTGTGCCGCTTCTGCTAAGCACACTTCCTCCATAGGGCGCCACACGCGTTCTGATATATATAAAGTATTTATTAATATGGGGTAGGAAACAATCCACACATATATGTAAAATACTTCAAAACAAAACACAATTTGCTATTAATATGGGAAAAAATCATGCGGGACTCATAATAAGAATTTATTGCTTTGCTCTACTAGAGCTTACAACCATTATTCAAAATCAATGTTCTATTACAACCATAAAATGCAAATGACTATAAAATCTAAGTGCAATGCGTGCACTAGATCGAACCAGCAAAGTATGAAGAAACTTCTTCCTGAATTTGTGCCATGTCTATCTTCTCTTATTCGGCAACTACAGTTGCTGCTGCTACGATGTCCAAAGGAGTGATGGGGGTTGCTATATGGCTGTCCACATCCATGAGTGCATCCTATGATCGTGGATCCTCTATGCCTGCAATGGCGAGGTGTGCCTCATGCCGGCCTTTGCCTTTTTTCTTAGCCTTGAAGGCATCGATCACGTACTGCGGCACATGTCAAACATGTGACTAATGACCCCAAGAGCCACATTTGTAGCAACTTTGGCCTTGTTGACCATAGAGCCTCTCGTCGCGCTTCTTTTGTTCACCTTTCTTGGCTTGAACATTTTGTCTGGTTTTGCGACACATGACCTTACCCTTCTTGGATCTTTCTTGTGGGTGAGGCTTCCTCACCTTATAGCTGCTTGCACTAACTTCATGGCCAATTTTGCTACTAGGCGGATGTGAGATATAGTTCTTTCTAAGAACGTCATCTTGAGCTTCCGCAACTTGCATGATGTCAATCAGTTCGGCATGCTCCTTGTAGCCATCCTGACGATAGTTGTGTGCGGATTGCAATGCATTTAGGTGAAAGGTAGAGAGACTTTTCTTGATCTTCTGCTCATCTGTGGTTACTATACCACAGAGTTCAAGATTTGAATAAATTCTGTGCAATGCAGAATTGTACTCCCCTACGGTTTTGTAGTCAGCAAAACGTAGTCGGTTCCATTCTTGCTCTGCCTGAGGAAGAATGGTGTACTTCAGCTTCTCGAACCGCATCTTCAGTGTTGTCTATAAAGCTAGTGTGTTCTTTTCTACTATATACTCATTTTTTAGCGTTAGGCAGAGATGATGTATGAGAAAATGAAGTGCTTGATCATTCTTCTCAGCGGTTGGTGTGGCATCCTTCAGGGGGTCCAGTCCAGTAGCAGTACGGAGCTTCTTGGCTCCAAGTACGATTTCGACATCTGATGCCCAAGTCAGGTAATTGTGGCCATGCTGGGCAAGCTCTTCGAACTCCAGGTTCATAATGCCAGTCATCTGCATATTTATGCAAAGATTCCATAAGATTAATGCTGGTAATTTGTAAAAATAGTTACAAAAATCCTCATAATGTTTTCATATTTTTCTATGCATTTTCATGATTTACTGCTATTTTTAGTGATTAAAAGCAATATAAATAATAACAAATAATCAAAACAATAATTACAATTGCATAGAAATAATAATAACAAAGTGAAACATATTTCAAATGCAAAAACCGATTCAAAATTTGAATTCCCAGGCCATTTTCTACTCGAATATGAATTTTTTGTGAATTTTACAATTTCGAGTGGCTAAAATGCGAAAATTTCAGTTCTGAGAAAATTTTCGTGTAATTTTCAAAACTTCGAGGGCCTTTCTGCAAAATTTATGATTTGTCTGATTTTTTTTCTCAGTCCAGCCCGTTTCCCGGACCCATTTTGCCAGCCCATCCGACCTGGTATAAAACAACACGCGCGGGGGTGGATTAGAGTTCCCCATGCGAGCATCGTGGCGGCTGGCGCTTTAGGCGCCCGATGAGGCGAGTGGCTTGGAGCGCACGCAGGGTGGTGGGTGGGTATGAATTGGTAATTGTTGGACCGTAAAAGCGACTAGAGGGGGTGAATAGGAGCACGCTCACTTTTCACAAATTATGAACTCAATACAATTTCACTCCAAAGAGCTATTAGAAAGCTATGAAGATCAATATACCGAGACAATGAAGGCTAGTATTGAATCCAATTAAACCCCCTAAGCAAAATAACAAAACCAACTAAGATTGCAAAGACTCACAGCATGGGCGGTCAGACCTCTGTACCCAACCGGTCGGACCGATTGCAAGCGGTCCGGCCGGCGTTGTCTTGGCGGTCGGACCGCTCAAATCGGTCGACCGGTGATGACGGCGGTCCGACCGGCGATCTCTGAACCAGATCTGAAACCGATCCGTAATAAGAAAATCACCGATGACGGTTGCAATTAGGTGAAACTTTTGATTCTCAACTCCAATCTTTATGAAACTTTGCACACACCTTCTATATGCTATTGAGAACCTATTCCAATCGAATATTATGATAATTCTTGGAACGATCTTGAGCAATTGCCAATTGATTAATGTAAGGTCTAAAACCGGGCAAGAACGAAAACTTGATCCTAATGCTTGTTCGTGAGTGATTGATGATCAAGATGATGCTAGATAGATTCACACATATCACGACAAGCTAATTCACGTGAAAGAATCAATCACAAACTCGCGGATCAAAGAAAGCCCTAAAAACACGAAATTGAAAGTAAGAACGAAAAGAGACTTATCTCAAGCAAACCTTGCATAGATTGATTTCGTGATTGTTCTTTGGATTACATCCACACCATCATGGATCGATGGACAATCAAAGATCACAAAATTCACCACAAACCATCAAGAGCCCTTGCCTCCACCTCAACTCCCCTAAAGACACTTAGGGTTTTGAAACATAAAAGACGAGAGTGAGAGGTGCAGCCACCATCTCCTCCTATTTATAGTGGAGGCCTAGACTCCTAGGGTTTGACTCCATTGGGCTCCCGCAAGGCCCACTAACAAGCGGGTCACACACGCACGCTTCGCAAAGCGCCGTCTTTAACCTTTTGACCTAAACCGCTTCACCATGCGTCATGGATTTGCCAATAGGTCACCTTGTCCATCTTGCGTCACGCTTGAGTCGTTGACCTCACCCGCATCGTCGATCGTTCGACCTCAACTCTCCAAGTCTAGTCCCGATCCTCCTCGCCGTTGACCGTCGTTGACCACCAAGCTACCCGCACAACCATAGACAAGCAAACACGATTCGGGAACAAGTTCTTCACAACTTGACCCATGTTAGTCAAAACATGCATCATGCAAACCATATGCCATGAAACCAATGACTTTGACCTAACAAATCAACATCGCCACGGTTGGCCGACGTTCAAGTAGAAACCGGTCGACCGCTCCAGGTGAGCGGTCGGACCGCTTATGGCGGTCGGACCGCTCCTGATAGCCGTCGGACCGCCCCTTGGGACTTAGCGAAATTCATACTCCCAAATTCAAACCTTCGGAAACTTTAAACCAATAGAACTTCTTCTCGAGACTCCAAAATTATGAGACCAAGTGCATTGGGATCCTCACTTGCTTACTCTGCAACACCTATTTTTGGCCCAACCCATTCGAGAACTTTTAGGTCATTGCCGGTCCGATCAGCCCCACATGGCGGTCCGACCGATTTGGGACCGGCCGGACCGCGTGTAAGGACGGTCGGACCGCCCTGTCTAGTAAGCGACACTTTGTCGAAAACGCGTGAAACGACAAACCGTAAACGTCATTGCCAATTGTCACATCATCCTAAGATCCGGAGCATATCCCATGAAATCCACAATCTCCCCTTGATGAACACATTGGCAATTATCCGAAAAATGTAAGTAAGAGGTTTGAAAACGAGTTTACTCGCGGTTTTTCGCACAAAGGCACAACTTGGTCCATAAGCAAGAAAAAGCAATGAACATGACTAAGTGGCATCGAATAGTATAGGCATGTGAGACAAGGCAAAAGAAAGCATAAAACTTTGATTTCGGAAAAGGGTCAAAATTCTCACATAAGGTCCATATGAAAGAACAATTGTTCAATTGACCTATGATCATTGTGAGGATAAAAGAATGCAATTCAAGTTCATAATATACAATAAGACAATAAGAATGCAACTCAAGAACTCCCCCTCACTATGATCCTTAATTTTTCAAATTTTCAGTTTCTCCCCTTTGTACAAACTTCTCCCCCAACAAAGAAATATATTCTCATTAACACATCTTCTCTTCTCATTTAACACATCTTCTCCCCCTTTGACAATGGATTCATCAAGGAATCACGCCTTCCTCTCATCCAGAGATAACAAAGAGAAAATAAAGGAAGAAGCAGAAACAAGAGAAGCATAAAGAGGAATATGCATGAAGTGCAATGGAGTGGCTTCAATTTTTGTATTTTTCAATTTTTGATTACAAGAAGCTTTGGAGATTACCCAAAAGAACAAGCTAGTATCTCTAATGTTGCACAAACAAAGATATCAAGCCTGACAGCGCTAGCAAGATCATGGTAAGACATATATATCAAAGCTAAGCACAAAGGCTCAAAAGTAAAGCAGTAGATTTGATCAATTTAAGCAACGCTTCAAATTCAGCAAGTTCATCAACAGGGATCCTAAAGTGAAATTGGCCATGTCAAAATGTCAAAGTGAGATCAAAAATCTAACAAAGACCACATTAAGAGTCAATCAAGTCCCGTATTGAATCATTTTGCTCAATATTTTGTAAACGCCCATTTGTCAACATTTTTCTCATTTGCATTGAATATTGAAGTTGACTAATGATCTAACTTAGTGACAAGATCCTGGACTAGGAGCCATCCACAAACTCATCCTAAGCTTCGACCAAAAGTTGATTAAAGGTATATCTTAGTAAAGAAGATCTTGGACTAGGAGCCATCCACAAACTCTTTCTAAGCTTCTACCGGGGCGACAAATCTTGAGGTTCATGTCATTTCTGACAAGCAGTCCCCATGAGATCGTCTGGTTCATCAAACTATCTCCAAGTTCATGTCATTTGACAAGCAGTCTCGTAAGAATAGTTTGGCACAAATTAAGCATAAGACAATCTTGATTTTCATTTTTCACATGAGCAGTTTTAGAATCTCAAGAACACAAAAGCTCAAGTAATGGTCAATTTTAGATCAAAGAGCTAACAAAGCAATTCTGACAGGGCCAATGTCACAAGAGGAGCACTAATTGCGCAACTCGCTAAAACATCCACAAATTACAATTTCTTAGTTCGAGTTGTTTTAAAGGTTCTAGCTCATATAGCAAAGATTTAGCTACACATGTAAAAGCATGATAATTCTAGCAAGTCAAAGAACTAGACATGACATTGAGCAAGAATTGAAATACAAAAGCTCTAAAGGGTAATAGGCAAAGCTTCATCAATTTTTTTTAAAAATAAGCAGAAAATCTTATATTACAATGCATCTTTTTGGATTTTTCATACCATTTGTTGTACCATTTGTTGGAGTTTTCATATGAATGCAATATGACACAATGAGATGCAATTAAAAAGCCTAAAAACCTAAAAAGTTCGAAAAGATCACTAAGTTCAGAAAAAGAACAATAAAAGATCAAAAGAACAAGGAAAGATAAGAAAAGATCAAACTCCCTCAAACCAACCCATAAGGATAAATTACCCTAACTCGCTTCTTAAGGAGGAAAATCGGTTTGATCTAAAGGCTTGGTAAGAATATCGCCAATTGAGCTTGGACTCTCGAAGTGCATCACAATATCACCTTTTTCAACATGATCTTTAAGGAAGTGATAGCGAATGTCTATGTGCTTAGTCCTAGAATGTTGCACAGGGTTTTTAGCAATATTAATAGCAGAAGTGTTATCACAGAAAAGAGGAACACTAGCAAAGTTTAACCCATAATCTTTCAAAGTGGATGTCATCCACAAAATCAGCTCTGACAACTAGCAAGTGACTACATACTCCGCTCAAGATGGATTGTGCAATGTAAGACCGCTTCCTAGAAGACCAAGATACAAGAGAAGTGCCTAGGAAGTGACAGTGCACGAGGTACTCTTCCTATCTAACCGAACGACCGCAAAATCGAATCAAAAACCTCTAATGGACAAAGTCAAGAGCAGAATACCAAATGCCATATAAGAGGGTAGAGTGTAAATACCGAATATGCGCTAACGGCTTGGCGATGGGAAGTTCTCGGAGGCGCTGAAATCTTGCACAAAGGCATACCGTGAAGTGAATGTCCGGTCTCGAGGCCGTCAAATCTGAAGGGAGCCGATCATGTTTGCGGTACTCGCGTTGATCCACGACTTCTCCTTCCTCATCCGGATCCAAAACGATCGAGGTTGCCATGGGAGTGGAAATTGGCTTGCGATCACCCATGTTGAAGCGTTTTAGTAGATCTTTAGTGTACTTCGTCGATGGATGAAAGTTCCTTCCTTGCATTGCTTGATTTGAAGTCCCAAAAGTAATTAAGCTCTCCCATCATACTCATCTCAAATTCCACGGACATAGTGTCGGAAAAGTCGAAACAAGAGCATTAGAGGAACCACCAAAATAATATCATCCACGTAAATTTGAGCAAGCGGAAGTCATTGTCACGTCTAAGAATAAATAGAGTTTTATCCACTTTACCCATCTCAAAATTATTTTTAAGCAAGAAGGTCTTAAGTCTATCATACCGGGCTCTAGGGGCTTGTTTAAGACCATATAATGCTTTAGATAGCTTGAAAGCACGATTTGGATATTTAGGATCCTCAAAACCGGGGGTTGCTTAACATACACTTCCTCAACTATGAAACCATTTAAAAGGCACTTTTAACATCCATCGATATAATTTAAAACCTTTTGATGCAAAGAAATGCAAGCGAGAATGCGAATGGCTTCTAGTCTAGCAACAGGGCAAATGTCTCATCAAAATCTAACCCCTCAACTTGGTCAAACCACGAGCTACCAATCTGCTTTATTTCTAACCACGAACCATCCTCACCTTGTTTATTCTTAAACACCCAGCGGGTTCCTATAACATTATGACCACTAGGAGGTTCTACTAGGTTCCAAACTTTGTTTCTTTCAAAATTCTCTAACTCCTCATGCATGGCATTTACCCACTAGAATCAAATAAAGCATGTGATATATCGCGTGGTTCAAAAGAAGCAACAAAAGCCGAATGAGAGTAGAGATTTGGATCGTTATACTGGAGCGAGTGACTCGCTCATGTAGATTACCTATTATACATTCCGAGGTCTTTGTCTCTCTCGAATGCGAAGTGGAGCGCCGGGTGAGATCTGCTTTCTTCGACCTCCGCAGTATCTGCGATGATGAAGATGCGTGAGAGCCTCAATCGAAGGTGAAGTAGGCGTAGCGAGTTCTTGTATCGATATGGGCGCTTGATGAGCAGAGATAAAGGAATGATATTAACCGTCCTCATCTTCCTCCACAAAAATGCTCTCTGTCACTGTAAATCATCACAGCAATAGATCTAGCTCGAGGCTAGTCTCATCAAAAGTGACATTACAAGTCTCTGAATAATGTTAGTCTCATTATTAAAACCCGAAACCCCTCGAATGAGCGGGATAACCTGAAATAACCCATCAAAAGTTCTTGATTCAAATTTATCTAAGTTGCTGTCTTAAGAATAAAACATTTTGATCCAAAACTCGAAAATGCGAAAGCAGATGGTTTTCTACCAAAACGAAGCTCATAAGGAGTCTTGCCTAAAGAAGGTCTCAAAAGACACGATTTGCAATATGGCAAGCGAGAGCAATAGCTTCGCCCAAAATCTCCTCGGTGTGTTATACTCGTCTAGCATCGTCCTAGCCATTTCGACCAAGGTCCTATTCTTCCTTTCCACCACGCCATTTTGTTGAGGAACGTGTGGAGAGGAGAAGCGATGCTCAATACCACGCTCAACACAAAAAGAAGCAAAGAAGCATTTTTGAACTCCGTGCCATTATCACTGCGAATCGCTCTCAAAGCACCAGGAAGCTCAGAAGCCAAACGAAGAACAAGGTCATGAAAATAACCAAAAGCTTCATCCTTTGAAGTAAGAAAGAACATCCAAGTATATCTAGAAAGATCATCGACTATGACAAGAATATACAATTTTCCACCGACTGACCGGACTCTAGCAGGACCAACAGTATCCATATGAAGCAACCTTGTCACGGTCCGTCGGTCATAACCATAGTCACGAGAAGGGTGTGAGGCGGCAACTTGTTTGCCATGCCTACTGTGGTGCACATCTGACATCTTTGATGACTTTGAGTTTGGGCAAACCTTTCATGAGATCAAGGTTGCTAACTCGCGTCAGATGATCAAAACCAATGTGCCCCAAACGTCGATGCCAAAGCCAGAAATCAGAAGAAGATGTAAGCAAACATTTAAGAGATCCAGCAAGAGATTCCGAAAATCACTCCAAAAATTCTACCAACTCTAGATATTCCAAACACAAGCTCACCAATAGAATCAAGCACACGACAAGCATTTTTCTTAAAAACAGTCTCATAGCCATCATCAAGAAGCTGAGAAACAGAAAGGAGATTATACCTAAGCTTGTCCACAAGAGCGACATCCTTTAGAATGAATTTGTTGTTCACCCTAATTGATCATGTTCCTTCAATTCGCCCTTGTGTATCATCTCCAAAGGTGATGAAGTCATCACCTGTTGCCCGCGTGAAAGAGGTGAACCATTTTGAGTTTCCGGTCATGTGGCGTGAACACCCGGAGTCGACAAACCACGTGTTCTTCCCCTTTCCACGGTAATCCTGAAAATCAAGGAACAAAGGAACGATGTGTCTCAATACTGGGGTTAGATAAACAAGATTTAGGAATCCAGTACTGAGACACACGTCTGCAAGGAGTATACAAACCAGAAGTACTATCCTTGATTTCATCTAAAATACGGTTATGAGCAATGTTTAAATTAACATGAGACTTAAACTGTCCATGGGCGGTCTGACCGGCGTTGTGCTGGCGGTCAGACCGGCGACCAAAACGGTCAGACCGGTGACCACCAGCGGTCAGACCGCCAGTCTGATAAACATTAGAATTAGGATATCTAGAAACATAATGATTTGCATGAGAGAAAAATCCTAATCCAGGTTTATTCTTTTCAGTGTTACCATGTCTCACAGAAGCTCTAGGTTGCATGAATGAAATTTTATCAAAATTTTTCCTATCATTTTTCAACCTACGCCAACAGAATTCAATCAAATACCCACATTTCTTGCAATAAGTGCAATGGTACTTGGTACCACTAGAAGAAGCACCATTTGAATTAATACAAGGTTGAGCAAAACCTGCAGATTTAAAAGATGTTTTTGCAGGTTGGGTTTTGAATTCAATTAAACCTTTTTCCAAGACTTGAATGACTTTTGGGTTTGAATTGTCTTGAAAAGAATTGAATCCTAAACCTTGCTTCTTATAAGGAGTTTTAGACTTGTCAAGAATCATGTTTAATTGTTTCTTACCTTTAGAAAATTTCTCTAATGTATCATGAAGGTAAGCATTTTCTTTTCTCAAGTTAACACAAGCATCACAAGTTTTATTCATAGATTTCTCCTTATACGAAGCAATTTCAAGCTTAAGAGTGGAACAAGAAGCACAAGTAGTATTTTCAATATTGTCCTTAAGCTTAGCATATTTGACTCTAGCAGCTTCTAATATATCTTTGATTTCACGTTCTTTTTCTAAACATGAAGTGCAAGAGCTAGAATCAAATACATCAAAAGCAATCAATTTACTAGATTCTAAACATTTTTCACAAGGAGCATTTTTAATTTCATTTAGTTCAGATCTAGCATTCTCAAGTTGTTGTACAGAAATATTATGAGCAGATTGTAACTTGGTAATTTCTGAATGCATAGCATGACAAGATAAACATTCATCAGGTTCAAGAGTCTTAGCATTTTTAAGCTCTACTTCCAGTTTGCTAATTTTTGACTCTAATTTCTTACTTTTTGTCATGACAAATTCTAGTGCTTCATCTTGACTAAGCAATTGCTCAACTATAGAATCATATTTAGCAGAAAGCTCATCATAAGAAAAGATACCTCATCATCATCAATGTTGTCTGTCACCATGAAGCACATGCCGGTGAAGTCTTTGGCCTTCCCTTTCTTTTGCCTTGAGGATCTCCTCCTCCTTGTCCTCCTCACTCTCGGAATCCACATCGCTCAAGGATTGATCCTCAAAAGCGGCAAGGACCGGTGAGCGACCTTCACAAGCTTATTAGCCTCATACCTTGATTTGTTGAAAGGATGCTTCTTCCAAGTCGGCTTTCCTTCCTTATGATTGCTCTTACCTTTCAACTTGGGGCAATTTGCGGATATGATTGAGCTCACCACATTCATAGCATGTCACGGACCACCTCTCTTTTGTTTCTCACATTATTGTAGGCCGTGTGAATTTTTTAGCTAGAAGAGCTAACTCTTTTGAGGATACTTTCAAGCTCCTCTTCATGAATAGCGGATAAACAAGCAAATGAAAATCGGAAGAAGATTCAAGAGTCCTCAAAAGCCTTTTGAGAGGATTATCTTTCTTGGGATGATCAACTCTTTTAATTTCATGAGTCTTGAGTTTACTATAAAGCAATTCTAAAGTAAGACTTGAAAGATCAACATTTTCCTCTATAGCAAGAGCCTTCATCTCCCACTCCTTGGTGTTGATTGCGACCAAGAGATGGGTGGCATTTTCAATTGAGAATATTCAATATCAACGACTTTCATTTGATTAATTACTTTATTAAAGCGACTGAAAATATCATCGATGCTCTCTCGGGGCGCATCTCGAATTTATTGTATTCACGCTTGTAAACTGTTTGGCACACCTTTTGATTTGGGACGAACCCTCATGATATGTTTCGAGAGTGTTCCAAATTTCATCTTGTGATTGAAAGATTGCAAATTCTATCATATTCTTGTCTACCAAGTGCACCATATAAAAGATTCTTAGCCTTATTGTTGTTAGCCAAAAGAATTGCGAAGTAGGTGTAGCAATTTCAGAATAACCAATGGGCTCTAACAACATCCCAAATAGCTTGTCCTCGCTCTCAAGAAAGACGCGCATACGATTCTTCCAATAGGCATAGTCGTGCCCATCGAAGATATGCGGTTTAGTAGAAAACTTATCCATCGCCAAAGTTGGTGGACCGGTTAAGATCAAGATTGAACTAACAGGCTCGATACCACTTGTTGGACCGTAAAAGCGACTAGAGGGGTTGAATAGAGCACGCTCACTTTTTCACAAATTATGAACTCAATACAATTTCACTCCGTAGCTATTAGAAAGCTATGAAGATCAATATACCAATCAAATGGAAGACTAGTATTGAATCCAATTAAACCCCTAAGCAAAATAACAAAATCAACTAAGATTGCAAAGACTCACGGCATGGGCGGTCGGACCTCACATACCCAACCGGTCGGACCGATTGCGAGCGGTCCGACGGCGTTGTCTTGGCGGTCGGACCGCTCAAAATCGGTCGGATGACGAGAAACCGATCTGTAACGAAAATCCCGATGACGATTGCAATTAGGTGAAACTTTTGATTCTCAACTCCAATCTTTATGAAACTTTGCACACACCTTCTATATGCTATTGAGAACCTATTCCAATCGAATATTATGATAATTCTTGGAGCGATCTTGAGCAATTGCCAATTGATTAACGCTAAAAGCGGGCAAGAACAAAAACTTGATCCTAATGCTTGTTCGTGAGTGATTGATGATCAAGATGATGCTAGATAGATTCACACATTTCACGTGAAAGAATCAATCACAAACTCGCGGATCAAAGAAAGCCCTAAAAACACGAAATTGAAAGCAAGAACGAAAAGAGACGAAAATAGAGACTTATCTCAAGCAAACCTTGCATAGATTGATTTAAAGTGATTGTTCCTTATTTATAGTGGAGGCCTAGACTCCTAGGGTTTGACTCCATCCACACCATCAAACGGGTCATGGAAGGACCTTAGCGGGTTTGACTCCATTGGGCTCTAGAAACATACGATTCAATTTATGAGTGTCGGTCACCCTTGTCTTCAGCGTCACCTTTTGATGCGAGGAGTGATTGATGATCAAGAGCATCGTCGATCGTTACGGACCTCAACTCTCCAAGATCGTTGACCGTCGATAACGACAAGCAAACACGAATATTGAGGCATCATGCAAACCATATGTGAAACCAATTTTGACCTAACAAATCAACATCGCCACGCGAGTCGATCCCGCTCCAGAGGCGGACCCGGTTATGAGACTTAGCCATTGGGACTTAGAAATTCATACTCCCAAATTCGAAACAATTACCTAGAACTTCTTCTGTAAACAATACTCACTTGCCTACAACACCTATTTTTGGCCCACCCATTACGAATTATAAAAACAAAGCAAAAGCCCGACACAATGAAACGACAAACCGTAGATTGAATTGTCACATCATCCTAAGAGAGCATATCCCCATGAAATCCACAGATAATTCATGCTATTGTTGTGGTGACTAATGGGTTAGTCACTTCGAGTCATCTATCTCTTGTTATATTGTTGTCATTTACGGTTATTTGAACATTAAAAACGAATTTGTCAACTTGCTTTTATGTACTACATTATTGCAAATAAAGATTGCTTTGCTCTTCAATCGTAAGTCTTGCATCATATAATAATAGTCACTTTTGTGGGTTCCCTAGCTTGGCGGTCCTGGCGGTATAATCTTTTTGGTTTATGGCCATCTTATGGCACTTTTGCTTCCACTTTTCAATTTACGACATTTGGCGGTCGGCCTCTCTTTTGTAATAACTAATTATGTTTTTGTTACTTGTGTGAGTGCTCATCCATAAACAATGTCCCAGTTTCCTAATAATAAACAATGTCCAAGTGATCTCATTGCCAACGATCCGTCCATTTCTTTTATTACCGAGTCCGCCTTTGCCTCTTCACTTTTCGGTGGAGTACCTTAACAGTTAATCTCGCGAGCAATAACGAACTTTCTGACAAATTCCGAATGAAACTGATAACTAATTTTGTGTTACCACTTTGTAAGAAACTCTTAGTTCGGGGTGTAGCATGCAACACCGACCGCCATATTCACGTTACATAAAGATATGGGTGTTTGACGATCTGACAGGGTCAGCTTATCTAAACTAATATAAAAAGGGGCAGTGCTATTCTTTGCTACACCCACATCGGTTTTGTGTACACGGAGTTCTCTTGACCCTCCGATCAAAACCATCCAATGGTTCAGATGCATTCCATATCCCGCCAGAATTAATACAATAATGACTCTAATTCCCCTAATTCACTCCCTAATACCGATTGTGGCATTACTCTATTAATTGTGGCCATACATAATCATCCATTAATTTCCCTAACACCGTCTTTAATTGCCATGCGTAATCAAATTTTGTAATTATCCAAAATCAGCCCTACCCGACGCCCCCCTCTGGCTTCTGCCTCGGGCGCCTCGTGTCTATGGCTGAATTGGTACGTTTTTTATTTGCAATAGTAAAAGTAATATTTGCTCACGCAAAATTACAAAAATGATATTGCGGTAGGCACCTACCACGCTTTTTGACCACGGAAGTCACCTACCGCTACCGCGCTTCCAGACCATGGAAGGAACATGTCTACTCGCGGTAGGAACGTGCACAGATCACCTGCCGTGCTCGTATATGATTTTACCACAGACTGGGGACACAACAGGTGACTTGCCGCGGACTGAGAGCGGAACCGTTGGTTTTGTGGACTAGAAACACGACAGAGATGCCGATTTTACCATTTCGGAGTTGATAGGACTACATTAGCTATTTGCTTTAAAAAAAGAGTTAAACTACCCCAAAACTCTTACGACCTCTCCTCCTGGCTCCCCATCCCCTTCTCTCCAACCAAGCTCTCTCCGGCGTCGACTCCCGCTCCCGTGCCAAGTCCCAGTGGTGGCGGATCCATCCTGTTCTGAATCTCGGTGTCATCGCCATCCCGTGCCAAATTCCGGCGGTGGCGCCATCCCCGTGTGACGCGGCACCATCTTCGGGCCGCGGCCTCGCCTAGATAGATAAATGTCTCTGCCTTGGAGTCCATGCCCCGCGAAGGAGCAGTCAGAAACCATCATATCTGTGTTGGCGTTCGGTCGGTATCGTCATCGTCATCTTCATCTTCCTCTTAACGACGACTAAGAACTATTTGCAGCAAATGTCAGTGCAAAGACCATGTGTGCGATGCAGCAGACGCATCCATGGGCGAGAACAGGCTCGCCTTGTAGCCACGGCTCGGCTTCAGAGCACCGAACAGAATGCCCTCTAGATGCTCGGCGAAATTTCCAAACCGCAGTTGTCGCTGTTTTATTACTGAACGAGGCCATCACCAGCTGCCATGCCGAACCCCGGGTGAGTCGATTGAGTTCCAATACATCTTCTCTCCATTCTCTCATCAATTAACATTTAATCTCAAAATTCCTGGATTTTTCTTATGAGGGCATCCATAAACTTCTTTTAAGCAATTCTTGTAGTTTTCTTTCCTGCAGGATTCAACATGCTGTGGCATTTCAATCCTGCGTTTTTTGAATCATCTGAATCAAAGAGGGCCTAAGTCGTGTGGTGCGTGCGCTCCCCGTACCGGATCAAATTTGTCTCAGTTTTTCCTACTTGTTGACAAAAGTTTCTTTTGTGAGATTGTGTGGAATTTTTTGTTATCTAGCTACTGAGTCCCACGATTAAGTATTAACTTAGTGATTGTCTACGTGTAAGGTGCCTAAAAATTTATTATTTTTAATCACTTGTTCGCACCTTTAGATTTCTATCTAACAACATAAAAAAAATCGTTACAAAAGAAATACAAAAAAAATCTAAATTAGACAGAACAGGTGAGCCCTATAAATACAAAAACAAATATAAAAATACAAAAATACAAAAATAAATAGAACTAAAAGTTATAGTAGAGCTGTGTTAAAATTGCACATCACTTGATATTACAATTTTAAAATTAGTACTGTAGAACTGTAGATGACTGATGGATAAAAAAAATTAAGCAACTAAAAATTAGTAAATCCGATTAACTTATGTGTTTGGTCTGCAGTAATGAGGATGCGGTTCATCACAAGGAATGCAGTGACCGTGGAGGCACGAAGAGATTAGGATGCGGTTCATCACAAGGAATGCAGTGACCGTGGAGGCACGAAGAGATTAGGAAAAACTGTTTATTTTAATCATCCCACAATTTTAGGAAGAGGATCCTCTACATTATAAACTACAGTTGCCAATATTAGTATTATTTTTGGAGAGCTTGATCAACTATGGATGACTAGGATTGGGGTGTCCACAGCATAGGTGACCTGCTACGACACCCCTGTAAGGACAAGTGACATTCAACTCAATGGCTAATATGAAAAATGCAAATCACTTTAGCAGTGTGCATTTATCCGGAGGATTCGAATCCATAAATTTATAAGGGGTTAAAAGAATAGAGCAGTATTATTGAAAGTAACACGACAGAAACATAACAAATATGTACAAGAATTCGGAAACAGGGGCTTGGCAAGACATAGTTCATGATAATTGCATTTTCCTAGCGTTTTAGCGTTTTCATGCCCTTTCTACTTGCTTTATGATAATTTCTCCATGCAGCTCTTGGTAAGGATGGTTGGACCAATGTTGGTCTCCTTGGTAGTGAGATGCTGCTGCCAGATAAATATCCGCATAGCTTGAGAGGTAAACTTGGGATATTCACTTGGGCAAGGTGCCAAGCAATGTACAGAGGTTGGCGTCCATGGTATTGTACTTTTGCATATATATACGAAGAGTAACCAATATATAGTAGAAATTCTCTTAAAATTTGTGGATATCATGGGGATATGTGTATGATCTTAGGATGATGTTACAATTGACAATGGCATTGAAGATTTATCGAATCACGTGTTTTCGGCAAAGTTCAGGTGCTATCAGGTCACTGGCGGTCAGACCGGCTTAGAGACAGCAGTCCGATCGGCCAAGAAGTGGCGGTTGGACCGGCCACCCCTGGCGGGCTAGATCTTGAGTCTAGAAACTGGTGGTCCGACCGGCCAGATATTGAGTCTAGAAACTGGCGGTTCGACCGGCCAGAGGCAGCGGTCTGACTGGTCTGGAGCGGTCGGACCGGCCACCTCGGGCGGTCGGACTGGCCATTTTGAAACTTAGATTTTGGAGCTGTGCCAAAAATAGAGGGTGTAGGCAAGAGAGGGGATTCTCCTATACTTGGTCTTATAATTTTTAGAGCTTCCAGTCAAAAGATCTATTCGTTTGAAGTTTCCAAAGAGGTCCAGGATTTCCAGGCTAAGTCCCTTACTGGGGGGTCAGATCGGCTCATGGGTGGCGGTCAGACCGGCCAGAGCGGTCAGACCGGCCCATGGGTGGCGGTCTGATCGTTTTTCACTTGTTTCGTCGGCCATCTTTGCGGCGATCTTTGTTTGTTAGGTTAAGTTCATGGGTTTCAGTGCATATGTATTGCATGCTGCATGTTTTGACTAACGTGAGTCAAGTTGCAAATAACTTATTCCCTGAATCGATTTCTTGGTCTATTGTTGTGCAAGTGGCTTGGAGGTCAACGGCGAGGATTATCGGGACTAAGCTTGGGGAGCTGATGTTCAGAACGATTGAGGATGCCGGGTGAAGTCGATGGTTTCAAGCATGACGCAAAATGAACAAGGATGACCGAACGGGAAGTTCGGTGCGACGGGTTGCATCAAGCGGCGCGGGGGGTTGGTGCAAGTGCCATGGTGGTTTCGGTGGGAGCCGGATGGGAGAGACTTGCCGACATGAAGAGAGTCGTTGATCAACCTACATGTGGCGAAGCATGGGAGTGCTTCATGAAGATTGGACTCGGTTTTTGGAGAAGGATCAAGAAGGGGTATTTTAGTAACTTCACTAAGATACCGCCTTGATTGCTTTTGGCTAAACCGCAGCGCAAGGAGAAGTGGTTTAGGTCAAGAGAAGATGAAGACGACGCTTTGAAATATGTGCGTAAGTGAAACCCGTTTGTGTGTGGATTTAACGGGTGCCCATTAGGGAATACCTTCTAGAAGGTAGCCTCCACTATAAATAAAAGAGGGTGTTGGTTGCACATCTCTTACCCTATTGTGTTTTTTTTGTTGAAAACCAAGTTTTGTTATTTATGGAGAATAGAGGAGAGGTTAGATTTCCAGAGATTGGATTGATTGTGTGCTCAAGTGTTGAGTATTCGTTCTCCATGATGGAGTGGCTATAAACCAACATCTATCTTGAATCAATCCATGCAAGATTTCTCAAGTTGATTCTCTCTATGTTCTTGCTATCAATTTTGTGATTTTAGGGCTTTCTTTGATCCACTCATTTTCTCTTGGTTTCTGGCTTGGATCTTACTTGCTGTGATATGTGGGAACACATCTAGGATCATCTTGATCATCTATAACCAACGAGCAAGTTTTTGGATCATATTTCGGTTTTGACTCGGTTTTGTACCAACTTTCACTCAAACGAAAAAAGTCAGAACTTTGACAAAGATCTTCACGATCTTTGATTGGAATAGTTTCCTGACATCCTAGAGAAGGTTCTAAGTTTCGTGAAGTTTGGAGTTGTAGATCAAAAGTTAGACCTATTTGTAATTTTATTTTCAGGCTATTTTTACTGTTCATCGTGCTGGATGTCATACTGCCCCCTTGTGAGAGGTCAGACCGCCCATGAAGAGGTCAGACCACCCAACTTTTTGGGAATTGAGTTTTTGATGATTTTGGTTGTTTTGCTCCGAGGTTTCGATTGGATTCAATACAAGTCTTCCGCTATACTTGTACTTTGATCTTCATAGCTCTCATAGCTATTGGAGTAAAAATCTTGTTGAATCCAATCTTGGTGAAAAAGAAGTCGTGCTCCTATTTATCACCCTCTAGTCGTCGTTTCGGTCTAACAAAATTATTTTTTATTCACTTTGCAAGTCGTACCACGGCTCACGGAGTCACGGGTCTTCTGTACGACAACAGACAAAGAACTGAGTTTTTCTTCATCATATAGCCCATTTTGCTCCTATTTAGCATTTGTAAACTTGCCTTTTTTATAAAAAAAGGGTTTATGCTGCATATATATTTTGTTCCCTTTTTTTTTGCTTTATTCCTAATTCTAGTTATTTTTTATTAGAATTCGTAAACTAATCCGATTACAATTTTTTGAATTTTTTATTCCGAATTATTATTATTTGGTGATTTCACTTAGGAATTCGTATCAAAATTAAATTGCTAATTTTATTTTATTTTATATTCCAAATTTTATTTATTTTTGCACTGTACTTTTGAAATGTAATCTTATTTCTATATTGTACTTGGCATATACTCTTTCGTTTAATCAAAATCGTTATAATCTGGACCCACAATAATCAACAGTGTAGATATTTCTCTTTTTCCACCGATTAACGTGGGAATTTCTAACATTTGAGAGTTTTTTAATTAGAATTCGTAAACTAATCCAATTATATTTTTTCAAATTTTTATTCCAAATTATGCTTATTTGGTGATTTCACTTAGGAATTCGTATGAAAATTAAATTGCTAATTTTATTTTTGATTCCAAATTTCATTTATTTTTGCACTGTACTTTTGAAATGGATTCTTATTTCTATATTGTACTTGGCATAGACTCTTTCGTTTAATACAAATCGTTATAACCTAGACCTACAATAATCAATGGTGTAGATATTTCTCTTTTTTCACCGATTAACGTAGAAATTTCTAACCCTTGAGGGCGAATGTGATGATTTCTTTTTGTACCGCTTTAATAATATAATGTAATTTCAGTTATTTTTTGCATTGTACTTGAGATAGATTCTTATTTTTATATTATACTTGACATGTACTGTATTTGATATATACTCTTTAGTTTAATCTAGATCGTTATAATCTGGACCCACTATAATCAACGGTATAGATGTTTATCTTTTTTTGACCGATTAACGTGAGAATTTATAGCCTTTAAAAACGAACGTGATGACTTTTTTTCTGCACTTATTACTAATTCATGGCAAAAGCAACAGCTTGACCCCGGTCTGCAAGGATTAACTACTCTTACTAGTTGAAAACATTTAAACATGTTACCTACGTGCAGTTGGGAGTTCGACTTAAAACGTCACTCGGACACTCGATTTACTTTCTCATAAACTGTATTTCGTTTTCAGATACATATCGCAATCTGGAAGAAATTTTCAGTCACCATCAGGAGGACGACGACGATTTAATGGCACCAAAAGGGAGTCAGCCGAGTTTTTTTTTTGGGGGGTGGGGGTGATTGGGTGGGAAGAAAATGCCTCGGGCGAATCACCGCTGATTCGGTTGTCATCACCGTGATTCGGTTGATCAAGAAGAACCAACATCCTTCCAGCAAATTTCCTTCCGGTTTTTTTTTGCTGGTCAGATGCAGATATACTAGTACTAGTCTACTTGCTTATGGAACATGCAGTGACGAGGACAAATTAATTTTTTGATTAGATTTCTGGCAGTGTCCTGCAACTACTTCCAGCCCCATTTAATTGAGACATGGCGCAAGCTAATGGTACTGCGGCAACAGCCTGAACGGAGAGGAATTTCGACCCGACGATACGATGGTCCACAAGTACGCCATACGGGCGTGATCCAGTGCATATTCACGGCTTGCAGGAGATCATCTACGATACTTAATGTTTAAGCAAAATACAAAACGTAAGCATCAAGATGACTTGAAAAATAAATTATTAAACGTAAGCATCAAGATGGCTTGAAAAATAAACAAAAGCATGATGCGTTTGATGGGGTGAAAATACTGGACCTTCTTCTTCTTCTTGTTCCAAGAATTAATCACGGAGAAATGATCGTTTCTTCGAGCGGCGACAGGCCATAACCCATAAATCCATGAAATCTAAACAAGGAGAGAATATCCGGACTGTGCCGACGATATTGCGCTGATCAATCTGATAAACCTGCAATTCAGCAATTGTTAGGTTCTTCATGACGCATAGCCGTGTGAAGCCTTAAATAAGGAACATGGCTCCATCTAAATAATCATCTCATATGGCTGGTAGGCTGGATGGGGATCTACAGCTAGTGCAGTAAGAACATTCATGGTAGCAACCATTTAGGGCATAAATGTGAGAGGCCGTGCCCCCCCATGTGGTTGCATCAAGCCGTGCCTCTGATCGCCATGTGTGCATGTTTGCAGGAGATGTGGTGGATCTCTCCATGGACTGGTCAGTGAATTGTCAAGTGAAACATTTCCTGATTCAAAAACAAGGAGAACTCGTTGCGAATAAGGAAAATTTCAATGGTAGCGATCTTTTCGCGATGCTGCACACCCAAACTAAATCTAAAGTAAGAAGTAGCTTCTGAGAAGAATTTAGCAGTTTAGGATAAGGTCGTATCAAAGATGAAGCAGTAGTATATATAAAAGGTAAATGTAAGATTTCCAAGAATACTGTGTGTTCATTGGGATCCACGTACTTTCTATTTATAGTGTCAAATATTACAGTCCGACTCGCACACGATTTGGACTATTACATAAACTTAAATATCTTCAACACTCTCTCTCAAGATGAGCACAATCATGTCTATCTTGTTAGATATTGTAATACCATTATTAGGATTTACCAAACCTACCATCGACTCCATAACTAATATCATCACAAAGATCAGAAGTTGACCACCACCAATACTACTAGAGACGTCACCAAATCCATTTTCACCATATACCAGCTGCCCTGACTTCAACCTCATCTTCCTTTACCTCATACCCCTAGCTACCCTCGCCCTCCACCACTCTGCCCACACACCCTAGTATCGGCCTCTACCACCTCTGCCTCTGTCACATACCATTACGTCGACTTTAGTCCCAATCCTCTCTCGGACCTCTCCAGCAACACTATCTCCGGCACCTGTACCAACACCACCGTATAACACCAATCGCATCACCATAGCCTCCATTGGAGCTACCACCAGCTCCTGCTTCGTCATCACCATCATCAAGCTCAACCACCAAAGTCATCGTCTGAACAGTCCTCTCCCCTGTCTTCTATGCCTTCCGTCGTACCCTCTGATATTATCATACCTAAGCTTCCTCCACTATCATCACTAATTTCAACTATAGCAATCAACAACAACCGAATAGAAAACTCCACCACTAAGCCAGCAACAAGAACACTCAGCAAACACATTATTCTCTCTCCTTTTCCTAACACAGCACATGCAGCCACACCAGATCTTGCCGCACTAGATCACACCAGATCACCTGACCACACCAGATCCTCTACCGATCTGGATCCAAACCAGATCCCCCTCAGCCACACCAAATACTCCACCGATATGGATCCACACAAGATCCTCCTCAACCACACCAGATTCTCCGCCAATCTGGATCCACACCAGGTCCCTCTCAGTCACACAAAAAATCCAAACCGGATCCCCACACCCCCACACCAGAACCTATACACCGGATTGGATCTCCACAGCAAAAGCACCAAATTGACTTCTTCTTCCTCCCCTAACCTTCTTCCTCTACCTAGAACTAACTTCTTCTTCCTCCCGAGCCCGAGCCTGAGCGAGCGCAGCTCTTCCTCTGAACCACTTCTTCTTCCTTGGGCGCTGGCCCCTAAGCGCCATCTCCTAAGAGCGCTGCGCCACCCGTCACCTCCCTTTCTCTACCACCACGCCCGGTCACCTGGAGCGCCTTCTTTCTTCCTTCTTCTCTCCCCTAAGAGCCTTCTATCCCCCGAGCTTCCCCCAAGCACCTTTTCCTTCGCCGCCTCCCCGCCTTCCTCGCCCACGCTCGGATCCGATCACCGGTTGTCGGATCCCATTGGCCCGCTACACGGAGCGCCTTCTCCTTATCTCTACCGCCGGCCAAGCACCAGATTCCTTCTCCTGAGCTCCATCGTTGCAAGACTCCTCCTCAACCACCTCTCGGCAGAGCCAGCCCGAGCACAAGATCTCGCCTTCCGAGCGTCGGATCCCGCCACCACCGTCTGGATCCCGCCTTTTTCGCCTCCCACCCCATACACGTCTGGATCCTCGTGCTCCTTGATCTCCTCTTCCACCGTCGCCACCACGCCTCCTGGACGGGCTTCACTCACCGCCGACCCTCCCACGCCGCGCGGGCCCTACACGCAACCCGGCCGGCCGCTGGTCTGCTCCCGTGCAACACGGTCGGGGAGGACCATGTATGATGAGACAGTGGTGGGTGGCGGATCGACAATGACGACGATGGTTTCTAGGTAAGGGTTTGCTCAGATTAGGGTTTGGGTTGGACTGACTCTAGTCGATGGTTTAGTATCGATCTTACGAATGAATGTTATGGACTTTCTTTGAGTTAAACCACACAGAAAAAGATACATAGATTTTTATACAGGTTCGGGCCTTCTCCTGAGAGAATAACGACTATACTCATGTGTTGTTGTATTGACTATGCTTTACAATAGGGAAGAAATCACTAGAATTAGGACTTAATGACTTCTGTCTTGTCTTCATCCTCGTTGTCGTTATCTCTCTTGTTCCTTATATAGCGCGTGAAAATGTGGCAGTTGTCCCGTGTCAAGAGGCGTCTCACCGTTTGATGAAATGTGCACATTCTGTGACGGTTATTGTCGGAGACTCATCCTCCCACGTCGCCTTGCAGTTATGTTAGAGACAGAGGCTTAATATATGTAGTTATCCTAGATAATAACAACATATATTAACTACTATGTGTATTAAACACATCGCATAAGTGTCCCTAGTCGATTGAGCACACATGCATGTAGGCTTTGTTGACTATAGGGTGGTTGTAGTAAAGCTTACGACCGTGAAGTGATAGTAGTAAGGCTTACAATCACGAGGTGGTCGTGGAAAATTTTACGACAACTATGTAGTTGTAGAAGTACTTACGACCATATAGGGTAGTCGTAAAAAGGTTTACGACCACTCGGTTAAACTTTTCCCTTATTAATGATAAGTGATATCCTAACGAATAACACAAAAATATTGTTATCTATAATAATAATTACATATAAAAATTTAATTAATTGGGGATTATTAGATCCTCGCCATCTAACACCCCAACTTCAAGTGAAAATAACCTACTTGGAAAAGAGGTAAAATAGTGGTCGATGCAGAGACTTTCCAACTGGTATTTCATTTGATCAAAAATAGACTTGGTCAAGAAGGTAATTTTACTTGAGTTCAAAAGATAGAACTACTTTTCTCGAATGGACATATTAAATAATACCAATCGACTCTCACAATTCTGTCTGTTGGAAGCGATTCTCGAAGGGGTGGCAACTGTTGGGTTATCACGATCTTTAACTCAGATTCGTGGTTATAAATATCTACCAAGGGTGTGTCTTAGGGTTTTTACTTTCCCCATTTGATTCGACTGCTCTTGAGCTCTCGTTCTCTCCACTGCCAACAAAGTTTGCAATCCTTCCCCAAATTCTTCCAAATCCAAATGAAACTCACTCATAAAAAATGGCCAGGACCGTTTCCAAGTGGAAGAAATCTGAGATGGATGTGGAGAAGATGACTTTTGATTGTAGAAGAGAAGATACCGAGGCGCAGTTTGGTGAAGTGGACCAACGCTGAGGGCTAGCATTGGCCATCGGTTGAGATGGAAACCATTCAGTATTCCAGGCGTACTGTGAATACAATTTTCGACTGCCCATTCACCCTTTTCTGATGGTCATACTCCAGCATTTTGAGGTGGAATTGGTGAACTTGATTCCCAATTTTATCACAATGCTGAGTGTATTTGTTTACCTGTGTAAATACTATTTGGGAATTCTTCCATATTTGGATCTCTTCCGATATTACTATGGGATGGGCAAACACAGTAGAATCGTACGCAGTTGTAGACTGAAGCTCCACAGCGGGAAGTCAAGGGAGTACATTCATATGTTCACCCGGTCATCGTGATTAGGGTGGAATAAGAAGTGGTTCTATTGGACTTTTTCCAAGGATGATAGCCTTTTCTTCATAGGGAAGCCCGCAGAGAATAGTTCAACTTGGGGCTCGGCTCCAAGCGACCTCACCGGATTACCCCCTACATCCAAGCCATCAAGGATTTGAGGAGAGGGGATGATCAGATGTCACGTGGTGAGAGATTTTATCACACGTCGCATTAGTTCCCTGAAGGATCGAGTACACCCCATCTGGAAGTACTCAGGGACTACCGACCTAGGAGCTCCTCAAATCCTGACAGTCGTAACCGAGGAAGAAAGGAAAGAACGCTTAAATGTAATCAAAAGTTGATTTCATCTTTAGGGTTTAGTCATAATTGGATCTACTTCATGCCCTCTTACAGTCAGGTTCTTTCTATTTATCAGATGTTCACCATCATGGTTCGTACTCAGTTTGATTCGACCATTCGTGTGTTTCGTGCTAGTTCAACCAGGGAATACATATCTTCTGCTTTGCGTTGCTTTCTCGCTGAGTAGGGTACTCTTCCTCGGTACTCTTGCCGGGTACTCATGCTCAGAACAGTGTCTTTGAGCGTAAGCATCGTCTCTTGTTTAAGACAACTTGTGTTCTCATGTCTGCCTCTTCTATTCCACCTCACTTTTGGGTTGAGACTGTCCCCACTGCTGTTTTTCTCATCAACATGCAGCCTTCCACTGCTCTTCAAGGCTCTTCTCCCATCGAGTGTCTCTATAGTTGGGCTATAGAGGACAATCACCTTAACTATTTCGGCTGTGTCTGCTTCGCCTTTCTTCCACCGTGAGCGCACCAAGCTGACTGCTTAGTCAGTTGAGTGTATTTTTCTTCGCTACAATTTTGAGCATAAGGCTTATCGCTGCTACGACCTGTTGCTCGCCGGATGAGGATCTCTGGGATATCATCTTTCATGAGTCCCGACCTTACTACCCTTGTTCCCTTACTGTTATCTCAGATTCTGTTGTTGAGTTGATATCCTTTCTGACTTTTCCGGACCCTCAGCTTTCCTCTTCTATTTCGCTTCCACCTCCACCTTGTTCGCTTCCCTCTCCTCCGACTTCACCAGTTCTCTCTCCACCGGAGTTTCCTTCCTGCTCTTTTATTGAGATTCCACATTTTCCCATGCACTACTCTCGTCGCCCTCGGCCTACTCCTCTAGGTTAGCATTCATCTTTGTTGGGCACTGCTCCCGGCTCTTCTTCTCCGTCCTTGCTAGGCCCTGCACTGTCTTCTCCCAAATACGATCTTCATAATCGTCGCCTTTGTCGAGCCCGAGGATCAAAATCCCTAGATAACGATAACCGGCCTTCAAATGTAACGGCGGTCTTGAGCATAATCTGATGCGATCTAGTCTAGTGATCATTGTGATTGCGGTCTCTTTCTGCCTATTGTATTTTTCTTGGTTCCTCTCTGATTTCCTGGAAGACCAAGAAGTAGAGTGTTGTTTTTTGTTCAAACGTGATGCTGAGTTGCGAGCTATGGCGGCATTGACAGTTCAGAACACTTGGCTTCGGTGGTTACTTAAGGATTTGGTGTTTTTTTGACAACGCTCGACTCCTCTCTTATCGAGAGCTAGATCTTGTGCGACGCGCATGTTGCTCGAGATCCAGTAAAGCATGAGCCCACCAAGCACATTGGAGTAGATGCTTCGTATATGAGATCACAAGTGTAGAACAAAGTTATTGCTCTTCAGTATGTGCCTTCGGAGGTTCGGTTAGCCGATTTCTTCACCAAAGTATAGACTAAAGCTCAGCATAGCTTATACCTCTCTAAACTCAGTATTGTTGAATCACCATGAGTTTAAGAGGGGTGTTAGAGATGTGTTGTATATGATGTTTTTTCTATATCTCGGTCTTTGATCTTTTGGAATAGACAAGGGTTCATTCCAATAGTACCACGAGGGATCGAAACATATAAATGATACGAAGAGAATATGGAGATAGTTGTAACACTGCTATGTTTAGTTGTGGCAACATGTGTACGAGAAAGAGTACGAACTACTAATTAGTTTCCCATTGTCGATGTGCCATGGATGAGCATAAAACTGCAAACAGTAAAATGATCAAGTTCTCTATATTGAAGCGACATGGAAAGCCTTTTAGAGAAATTCGGAATGCTTAGAAATGTCTTCATAGTGAGCATCAATTTACATCATAGTAAGCATTGCATTCATTAGTACCAATCGATGCAAATGATATACTGTATTTAGCAAAAGAATCGTGCAGCAGATATAATGGAAGCTGACCTCATTAATCCCCAAAAAGTAAGCATCATCAAAAAGACAAACCAATTTAGATCTTTCCTCCAAGTACATCCAAAATTCTTATGCTGTTTCCTTCATCTGCACCAAAAGATTTACAATAGTTGGTAAGGAGGCAAGGAGGCCCAGGCCAGGAGCCAGGATAAACACAACAATCAGAATAGATGGGTCTATTTAATACTCACCTGAAACAGCAAATCGCCTTAGACATGGATTTGACAGGACCTGAAGTAAATCGGAAAAAACGTGAGAAGGAATTTGGAAACAAAAGCGGTAAAAAGGGAGAAAAATAGAACAGACCAATCGCCCATCGGAGAAAACGGAAAAGGATTTCAGCACATATCAAATAGATTATATGTAATGGAAATGGGGAATTTACTTCCAAAACTGCAGTATCACTCTACAATGAAGTATAAATTTTGTCTGAACTGATACGATGCTGCATTGCTACTTGCCCTGAGTAAATGGAAACAACCATTATTTATCAATCTAGAAAGAGTCTTGACCAAACAGCCAACAATTGTTGAGCTATCATAGCTATGTAAAATTAGGTCACGATGGCAGATAACCTAACAAACAAAACAGTGCATGCACAACATATTGTTGCCAAAAGGCACAAGAAATTTATTAGAAGCATTCAGGAAAGCAACAAGATTTATATGTAAACTAGTAAGGTGTTCGTGCGTTGCAACGGAATCCCAAACTTTATACAAATAATATTTCCCATTAACCAATCAAAAGACAGTGATACATATATATACAAGCATCACATTAGTGCAACATGATAGAACAAACACTCCATGCGATAATTATGTAAATAAACGGTAGTAAACAATATTTTCTCATGGTATACTTCAATACATAAATAAATGTCCGACTATCATGTAAAATAACTACAAACCAACTGATAAATTAGACATTTTGCATTAAACAAAAACATTAACTCCATCTATTGCATCACATACTGCTATTACTACCCGAAAATTAAAATTTTGAGCTCATAGATTGTTTACCTTTAGAAGTTGAAGTTGGTGTCGACTTCCATCCCCGACGCGCTGCCCGTTTCGAGCCATTGCCAGCCGGCAAGGAAGAGGGCTATGCGTCGATGGCTACCTTCTTCCACCCTGAACCCAAAGTAGCTCTTAGTTCTCACAGCTTGGATAGTTAAGTAATGAGTAGTGCATATGAACCCAATGTGACTTAATTCCAGATTACATTGGCTTGTGTTTTACATACAACACACATGACAAGTCTCATCTAATCCTAAAAGAAATCTTAAAAATGCCAAAGAAAATTCAGCCAAAATTGTTGTCTTGTTAAAAGAAGTTTAGCTAGCTCAGCTGAATTGCAGATCCAAATGTGAGTTTACAATCAACTCAAAAAAGAAGTCAAGTTTCAATATTCATTCTCAAAAGGAAATGGACATGTGGTACTACTTGCCTGTTGATTAAGGCTTTCCTATTAGATTTCGTGGGGAGCATACAAAGATCCATTAATCAATGAAGAATCCAAATACCATCCACTACCTATTGATGCAATACGGAGACACAAACCAAGGTGAACACCACATGTTTTCACTTTCTGTTTTCGCACAATGGCAACTGAAAGTTTGAAGTACATCTATTGAGTCTATTTCATAGTTCAGGAGAAAGGTAAACAAACTACAGATTACATGATTGGTTGAAAATTATCATCACAATCTTTATTCGATTTTACAAATACAGAAAGAATATTTCTAACCAAATCATGATATTCATTTCGTTTGGTAAATTATTATCGCAATCTACATTAAGGCTAGTAAATATGAAAGTGTAATATGAGAATACTTTCTGAGTAGTTCCTTACAACAGTTGGTGGAAAAATACAAAAATAATTGTGACACATTTCTAAAATCCATAAATGGCTATCAAATTATGTCACAACTGCCATTTGGTAGCGGAACACATAACATAATCTGCATTAGAATATCTAGAGAGGCAAGAGCACATATAAACAAGAAAATTATTGTCAAGTTTTTTTTGTAAGTAACATAAAAAATGTAAAATCCCCATAAACAAACCAAAAAATTTATGAAGCAATCGTACTAATATCAAATATCTACAATGCAAAACACTCTCAGAATATGTTGCATCTCCTATACTGGTAGAATGGAAGAAGGGGTAATGCGTTAAACATGCATTAAATAGAACAAATAGTCTGTTGTTGATTGCAGCACTCAGTTATCCAAAATAGTGACACTTTCGTGATAAAGGAGCGGTAAGCATTGTAATAAGGTAACAAACTACATGAAGCACTTTTTGGTCACTTAATCCAAAAAAATTAGTAAAGAATATACCTTGATTATAAGAATCTGCAGCTACCGAGGCTCTTTTCTTAGTTCATAGTCATACATGGTAGCAGCGCAGCACCAATAGGAATACTAAGAACAACACCTCCAATAGAACACTCAAAAAGCATTTCTTCCCAACAGAAAGAAGTTTGGATTTCAACTTCTAGAGAATATCATCTAAATTATTCTAGCGGTCCTAAATTTTTCTAGCTCCAACTTAAGATATGAAAAATGTGACATGTGTAAGTATGGGTAAAAATCGATGCAGCTATATGACCAGACATGTGGTTGCGTGTACCGAAAAGAGGTCATGAATTGGAGCCATATTACCCATAGGATGCATAATATTTGGAATAACGCTAAAGAGATGTAGCTTAAAGTAAGCTAATAAGGGAACTACTTTGTATAATTATGAAACTACTCTATAAGAACTCTTCAATGTCATGTCCTAATTTGGAAACATGAGTCTGTTTAAGCAGGATATGTGTGTATAGTTCTAATTTGGAAATATGAGTATGACATAAGCAATAGGAAAGGACATTAACTTGGGGAACTACGAAGTATTGAAATAGCAAAGAACAAATTGTTACACAAACATGGCGATCCTCGCAGTGTAAAGGACACAATAAATTGAGGAACAGTACACCAGCCTGCATGATTCTATTTTGCTCAGGACAAATCTAACATTACATCCATGCAATATGTAACAGAGTAGAGCATACCCCCAGGAGCATCATGATTTAGGAGAAGTACACGGCGCTGGTGACAACCACACTCTGAATCATACAGGGGCCATCATCCAATGCAGGCCATGGAGTCGTGAAAACCACTTATCTGTGGCTGCTGGTTAGCACTAGACCAACTATTAAATTTGCTTGTAGTAGTAAGCAAGAAAGACCGCACGCATGTGTCGGCTACAAAACTTCTAATAAGCGAGCACACCAAATCAAAGTTGAGCCTAAAATTTGGAGAGAATACATCAGTGGCATGTGGTCGTCATCGAATGGAAGGAGGGGGAGCGGAGGCATGAGCAAGACCAAAAGGCAGGATGACGCTTACATGTCCTCGTGTTATGTACGGGAGCAATGACTGTTGGCACCAATGGTTAGCTTGAACTCAACTTAGGTCGGCGTGTGAGGAAGAAAGCGAATGTCGTGGGCTTGGTTGGACGGCTTTGCTACTATCTCATTCCATGTTTGTTTGTACTCTCTGGTGGTGACGGTTGTTATGACTATTGTATGTATATTTAAGAGGGCTCAATGAGCAATATATATATAGGGAGTACAAGGGGGTATGTCATATACAGATAAGGAATACAAAAAGTCCTATTCTAACACTATCCTCAAACTCATAGTGGATCACACACACTAAGTTTGGAGATAAAATGCAAATGTTGTGCCCTAGTTTGTGGCTTCGTGAAGAAGTTAGCAACCTGTAACTCTGATGGCACAAACTGTAAAGCAAGTAATCCCTCTTGCACCTATGAGCGAGTGTATGAAGTATCCACACCAATGTGCTTGGTGAGCTCATGCTTCACAAGGTCTCAGGCAATACTGATAGCACATGTACTGTCAGACAAAATAGTCGTAGGTCCCATCACAGACACTCTAAAATCTACAAGTAGCCACCTCAACCAAGTAACCTCTGCTGTCACTGCTGTCATAGCTCTCAACTTAGCCTCTGTACTCGAACGGGAAACTGCAGTCTGCTTCTTAGTCTTCTAGGCAATCAAAGAGGAGCTAAGAACAACACAGTAAGCAGAAAGAGAACGACGATCACTAGCTCAGGTCGCATTGGAGTACGCCTGAAGCAGTAGTGAGGTAGAGCTGAAAAAAAAACAAACGACAAGAGATAATCCCACGCAAGCAGCGAAGAACACGAAGAAGGTGACTGTAGTGAAGATGGGTAGGACAAGCCATGAACTAACTTAAGATATGAACAACATAAGCAATATCAGGACAAGTGCTCATAAGATACATCAAACTCCCAACAAGATGGTGATATCGAGTAGGATCCTCAAAAAGATCACCATCGGTGGCACGAAGCTGTAGGGATAATTGCATGGAAGTCTCAGCAATGTAAGTGTCAGTCAGACCAGACCGACCAAGAAGATCCTGGATATACTTTTGCTGGGAGAGGTAGTAGCTCTTAGGCATGGAAGAGACCTCAATCCCAATGAAGTACGTAAGAGAACCAAGATCAGTCATAAAAAACTGCTCACTGAAATGCTTCTTCACATACGTGATGAATGAGGAATTATCACCAGTGATGAGCATATCATCAACATACAGAAGAAGCAATATCCTATCTCGAGATGAGACATAGACAAAAAGAACGCAGGATCATGGGATCTGACAGTCAAACCGACAAAAGTAATCACTGAGGTAAAACGCGCAAACCAAGCACGAGGAGCCTGTTTGAGGCCATAAAGAGCACGAAGAAGACGACAGACGTACCCATCGGGAACAGAATACCCATGTGGTGGCTTCATGTAGACCTCCTCATACAAAACACCATTAAGAAAGATATTCTTAACATCCAGTTGAGAGATAGACCACTAGCAAACAGAAGCAACCGCAACAAGAGTGGAACAGTGGTCATATGGGCAACAGGGGCAAAAGTCTCATCGTAGTCACGACCGTACTCCTGTTGAAAGCCGCAAGCCACAAGACGAGCCTTGTAGCGCTTGATAGTACTATCAAACCGTGTCTTGATCTTGTACACCCACTTGCACGTGATCGGACGAGCATGCACATGTGTTAGTACAATATCCCAAGTCTCCGTACGTCGAAGAGCATCAAGCTCCTCTGCCATAGCGAGCCGCCACTCAGACTGGGGATAGTCTCACGATAAGAACTAGGCTTAGTGGCAGAGAGAGCATGAGCTAGCGGAGTAAATCCAAGACGATCATAACGGCGAAGAGATATCCGGTCACGAAGGGCATAACGAGGAGCATCATCAGGAGGATCAGATATGAGTGTCGACAAGATACCAGGAGAGGAGACTGGTGAAGGACGAGGGCGCCTGGAGTAGTGAATACCAGAGAACCGAGACGGTGGTGCTGTAGGAACAAGAGGCGGTGCTGCAAAAGGCAGCATCGGAGGCGGAGGTATAGAAGGAACCACTGGAGATAAACCAGGAGAAGACTGTGATAGTGGAGAAATGGGTGAAGAGTGAGAAAGAGACAACCATGAAATCGACTTAACATGGAAACAAGAGGAGCCAAATCTCGATAGAAGAAAGGTCGAGATTCGTCAAAGACAACGTCTCGTGAGATCTTGATCCATCGAGTAGAAGGATCATATCAGCGATAACCCTTATGCTCATAACTATAACCAAGAAATACACACTCAACTGACTGAGCAGACAGTTTGGTGCACTCACGAGGCTGCAGTAGAACAAAGCAGGTGCAGCCAAAAACACAACGGTGAGTGTACTGGGGGGCTCGAGAGTAGAGACGATATATAGGACTGACATCCTTAAGAGCAGTGGAAGACTACATATTGATGAGATTTGCAGTAGTAGAAACAGCCTCAGCCTAGAACTGTGGTGGAATGTGAGAGGCAAGGAGAAGAGAGTGGGCAGTCTCAAGCAGATGACAATGTTTGCGCTCAGCAATCCCATTCTAAGCATGAGCACCAGGACAAGAAGACTGGTAAAGAGTGCTCTGCTCAGAAAGAAACTGTCTAAAAGCGCTAGAACAGTACTTGTCAGTAGAATCACAACGAAAAGTACGAATAGAGGAATCAAACTGAGTACGAACCATCGTTGCAAAGCTACAATACATCGCAAGAAACATACCACTATTAGACATAGGGAAAACCCATGTAAAACGGAAATAATCATCAATGAAGATCACATAAAGTTTATGTCCGCCTTTAGAGATAATAGGCGCAGGTCCCCATATATCTGAATGAACTAAGTCAAAAGGACGAGAAGACAAGAACACACTAGAATGATAAGGAAGTTGTAGTTGCTTGCCCAGCTTACAACCCTGACAAATCATGGCCGTGTAAGAGTAACACGTCCAAGAACACCCTTACGAACTAATGAAGAAAGGCGGGACCCACATAAGTGATCTAAACGATGATGCCACTGCGCAAAAACGCTAGAGGTGGTGGCAACAGTGGCAGTAGAAGTAGACGTAAAGGTGACAGGAGCAACTGAAGTGAACATAAGGTGGAGGCGATCAAGGATGTAGAGACCCTGACGATCCCTACGGCACCGACCGGTTCCAAGTATCGTCCCTGTCTGTCGATCCTGGATGAAACAAGTGTGAGAGTCAAAACCAACCATACATCCAAGATCGATGAGCTGACCCACCGAGAGAAGCTGCATGGTAAGTTGGGGAACATGGGAAACAACTGGAATAAAAAATATGTAGACAAAAGTGTGCCCTGACAGCTGACAGATAGACGAAGTATCATCAGCTGTCTGAACAGAGATAGAAAAAACAGAAGATCCTACTGAAGTGGGAGATGTGGAGTCCGGAATCATGTGGAAAGAGGCACCAAAATCCAGAACCCAAGAAGTACCTAGAGTAGACGTCTGAACTAGACTGTCAGAACCCGCTGAGCTGTGAGAGAGCTGCTGAAGTAGAGACCGGCAGAAATGTTGAACAGAGTCACCTCGTTGGGAAGGTCCTGACGTGCTGGTCTGTCCTCCTGTCGAGGAAGGGCCTCCCTGCCCCCTTGGAGCGTCCAACTCTACGCATCTTGTTCTGTTTTTTTCGCACTGCACAACACTGGTAGTCGTGCCTGAAGTACTTACAATAATTGCAATGAACCCTAGTTGGTGCAAAATTAGGAGCAGAAATAGACACATAAGGAAGGACTGTAGTCGAAGCAAAAACCTTCGGTGTAGTCGAAGAAGAAGGGGTAGCAAGCACAGCCAGAATAAACCGTGCTGCTAACCCACGGCGAAGTACCTCAACACGAAACGTTGAAAGAGCCTCGGGGACTATCGGTCGTGATGAGCGACTTAGCAGTTGAGCCCTGACAGGCTCAAACTTTGGGTGAAGACGGCATACGAAGTCATAAAGGCGAAGGCGATTACGATCCGCATTCTGCACTTTATGACACTCTTGGCAGAGCAGAGAAGCCAGCTCGTCCAGCTGGCGCCAGAGACTGGCCAGAGCTTGGAAGAAGTCATCGACGGGAGGAGTCCTCCTCGCGAAGCGTCTCCAACTCACGCTAAAGAAAAAAGAGCTGAGCATCGCCACTCTACTGGTATCGCTCGCGCAAGTACTCTCAGATCTGATGAGTGGTACACAGACCAACAATATCTGGCTGGATGGAGTCGTCGACATTGACCACTAGGATGGCTCGAACACGGTCTCATCAGCACACCAGCGCTCAAAAGCGTCTATGACATACTGATAAGCCTCATCAGCAGCAGCAATAGCGGCCTCTGTGTCCTTGGAAGCCTCATCTTCTGCAGGAGGTGCAGAAGTAGGTTGTCTGGAAGAAGGCGGAACCGGCGACGGCGGACAAGGCCGGGCACCAGTAACACGTCCCAAGAGGCATAAGTGAAGACCATAACCTGTAGTTCGTCCCATTAAACTTTGTTCCTGAGAATGAGATCGCAGCTGATGGAACAGAAGTCATTGGTAGGCGGCGCAGCGACCAAGACAACGAAGTCTAACAGGCGGCACTGGACGGCGTGGCGGTTAGATCGACACACTATTTTTTTTTGAATTGATGATAAATGACTTTTACCGGTTGGGCGAGCACCTTAAGGCACGCTTACAGCGCATGGAGAAATAGGGTTCCCCATCTTTGGGAGAAATATGGCTGCCCAAGCACGATCACACTCCCTTTAATGTTTCACTATTAATCTCTAAACACAAAAAAAAATTTGTAAATGGTATCTTTAGTCTGTTACGTTATATTTTATCAGGGATTTGAGGATTCCCTTTTATGTTTCTCCCAACATAAATTGAATCTGAAGTTTAATTTTAATGGAGATGTACTAAATTTAGAAGTATTCGCAATATGTTTTTCGAAGTTGAGAATTGTCAATTGGTTAGGTGCGCTCGATGCGCTTGTGCCCTCACCTGCCAATGTTAGAGCCTCAGCTCGGCACCGGTGCTCACCTCCTAATAGTGAATGGAGCTCATGGTCTAAATTTTTTGAAAAAA
Organism: Hsuehochloa calcarea; assembly: GCA_036346395.1. Classification (NCBI taxonomy): domain Eukaryota; kingdom Viridiplantae; phylum Streptophyta; class Magnoliopsida; order Poales; family Poaceae; genus Hsuehochloa; species Hsuehochloa calcarea. The sequence goes on from CM070598.1 coordinate 66,460,908, forward strand.
AAAGTTTTCATAGTTTCCATGTTTATTTGGCGCAAAATCCTAAATAGTTTGCATGATTGCCCCTAAATGATGGATAGTTCGAAAGATATGTCTCCGTAATTTAATTAGGGTAATTTCTAATCTGATAGATACATGTTTTAGTGATGGGCAATTGCAAAAGTTGGATGCTTCTACTCCATATTCGTTACCTGGGGATATCGTCAGCATCAGGCTTGGTGACACTATCCCTGCAGATGCGCCTACTAGAGGGATCCTCTCAAAATTGATCAGCCAATTACATTACCGCATACCGTCCATGTGTAACATAAGAGCCATTGGCATGCCAGATTAATTGATGTGTGAAAATAATTTGGTTTAATTATCCGCCTCTGTACTAAATTCCAGGAGCACAGTAGATCCAATGATCCGCCCCTATGCTCCGCCTAGACCAGATAATCCACCTCCATCGTAAAATTTCAGTAGCACAGTGAAACCTTCTCTGATCATGCTCCACCTCAATAATCCGCCTGGGGCCGGATTATCCGCCCCCATAGAAAATTTTCAGACCTATCTCAAATTTATCCTTATCTTGAGGAACTCTCAACCAATACTCGATCATTGGCATTCTTTGACTAGAATATAAGCTAGACAACTTAGTGTGCATCACAACTAGCTGTTCAACCTAACCATGCTCCAGTTACTAGCCTCAAACCCTCTTAAAGATACGACCAAAGCAAAATAAATAAATAAGAATATAACATCTAAATTGATCCAAACTCGACTCTTGGATCAATTCTAACCACAAGGTCCTTAATCTTTATGACAACCATGTTTTGTCGTCATTTACTTACTTAGGGATCCATGAAAGCCAAGATTGTCCCATTTTCAATATCAAGTAGCAAATTCAATCAAAAACAAGTTAGTCTTGGCAATTTAGAGTTATTAATCACCAAAACCACCAAAACACTAGACCTATGCAAATTGGGGCCTAGACGCTTACACCGGGGAAGTGGACGAAGCAGAGAGAGACCCCGGGGGATCGACGAGTACGAAGGACACCTCGACGGCGCGGCCGGTGCTTGTGAAGGTTGTAGCGGTTGTCGCGTTCCAGCAACGGCCGATGTGTGTGTCGAGGAGGTCCCAGGGGCGGCGATCGGAGCATCGGGAGGTGGCGGCACCAGCGTCTGGAATGGCGGATGGGCTGATGGAGGCGGACAGTATGGATTTGGGCTTACCTCAATCTCTCTCTTCTAGGCTCGAGGCTGGGTTAGGGCCGACTGCGGAGATCGGTTCCGAGCCCAGACTTGATTCGTGCCCAAACCAACCACGGCCTGGATGCAGCGGGTCAACTCTTTCACTAGGTCCATAATGGGCGTTCAACACTTCAAGATTTGATTCCCCAATGACCTTATTGGGTCTGCAGTATTCCCCTCTCTCTCTCTTCTAAGTCCTTATTGGGTCTGCAGTATTCCTCTCTCTCTCTCTCTCTCTCTCTCTCTCTGGGCTAACGACGGCAACGTTTTAAGGCAAAACTAAAGAAGTTTGTATCATAACCTTGAACACATTGGTATCTATCCCAGCAACATTTGTTACTACCTAGTACAACAATTCAAAATAAACCTTTACAACAATTAATCATACAAGTCCAACTTGGCATTCGTAATGTTTGGAGGCTGCGCAGCCTCTAAGCTGAGGTCCACTTGTAGCCTACAAGCTTAGCACAATTAGCTATAGTGTTTGTTAAGAAACCGGGCTACGCGGAGTCCCGGACTAAGTTGGGATCCACATCCATCCAGTAGTTTATATAAAGGAGGGGCTCAACCATTGTACTATACTTTCAGAATAGTAAGAAAGAGAAGTCAGAAGTCCTCTCATATCTCTGTGTTCAATCTATTATTCTGTTATTGTATTCTTGCATCGTTCTTACGATTCTGAGTTCGTCTACGAGGTAATCGCTCGGACTAGACTTCGTCAGCGAAGATTCCTCAACAATGTTTACCACCCTTGAGTAGGTCATCATCCTATTAAATTTGGTGGCCATTTGACCACTATCGGTAGTTGCTGCCATCACTATCCTCGAGACATTTTACCTCAATAGACTTGATCAAACTATTGGTGAAGGTAGCATCGCGAACCAGAAGCAAACAAAGTATGTCCAAGCGCTCGTCGCGGGGTGTCGGCGCAAGCTATTGAATCAAACGCATCTCAGGGTTCTCCTCCAGCACATTGCATAACAGGATACCTCACAAGAGACCTACCTACCCAGTCTAGTGAGCCCCCCTCTGACCACAAGAACCTTGCTGGTTCATAGTTCGTCACCTTTATGTACTCTGTCTCTGTGTCCCCAGCCATCCGGGCCACCTTAGTGCTTCACGCCGGTCTCTCGGACGAGAATATCTGGAGCCTGTACATCCATGGTGTTGGAGTTAATCCTGATATTAGTTGTCAATCCGAGTCATAGACTCGGTTGTTCAGTTGAGTCTGTCTTAATTTTTCGCTCAGATTATGAGTTTGTATTGCATTCAGGTTCGAATACTGAACCGATTGAGATGTGTATTCTAGTTAGTTTCTGTAGTAATAGTTACTATCCTCAGGATGTAAACGTGTATAAATAGTGGAAAAATCAAGAAAAGGGTGCGCAGTCCGACACCACAAAATTCTTATGTTCGTTATTTTTTGTTTCGAGTACTGTTCATCGTTTCGAGTACTGTTCATCATTTAAACTTCACGTGGTCGGAAGGATGTTTCAACTACCTGATCGAATGAGGTTCGACTACACGTGGTATCATAGTAGGTGTATGAAAATTGGTCCCCAACTACATAATAGAAGAAACCGATGGCTCCCAATGGATCTTCGTCGACAACAAAGGATGATCCAAATTCACTTTCGTACCTTGTTCTTACTTCAGAGAACTACTTGTCTTTGGCTGTGAAGATGCGGGTCAATATGTGTGCCCATCTGGAACGTCGTAGCTGATCCGATCAATCTAAATGGAAAGATCGATTTTAAAGGAAAGGTTGTGAATGTCGACGTGAAGGTTGATCAAACAACGTTGGCATTGATCTACGTAGTTATACCCGATTCGATGTTGAATCAACTTGTCGGGAAATATACTGCTTGGGAGGCCTAGATTGCTCTTCGTACTATGCATGAGGGGTGGATCGAGTAAAGAAAGTTCATCTCCAAACTCTCCAAGGAGAGTATGAGGCATTGCATATGGGAGAAACTCAATCAGTAGATGAGTTCGCTGGAAAATTGACAGTGGTGGTCAACGAGCTTGATCCCTTGGAGAAAAATTAGAGGAAATTGAGGTGGTCGAGAAACAATTGTGAGTATTACCCGAGAGGTACGTGCCTGTGGTCACAACTCTTTCGTATTCCAGTGATCTTGAAAGCATGAAGCTGGAAGAAGTAACTGGGTCTCTTAAAGCACATGATGGGCTACTGAAGGGCTGCAAGGCTCGCAATGACCAAGCGTTATTTGTGAAAGCTGAGATCAAGGGAGAGAACAAGCAGACTCAGCGAGATTACTCATCAAATCAAGGTGGTCAGGGTTCTGTTTGGCATGGCCGAGGAGGTCGTAGTCACGGTCGCGACCGGGGTGGTCGAGGAGATTTTGTCGGACGCAGCTACAAGCCTGGACGTGGCAATGATGAGTTCAAACAAGATAAGTAGAAAGTTAAATGCTTTGAGTGTTATAAATTTGAACATTATGCCTATAAGTGTCGAAGTCTTATTAAATGTTTTGAGTGTCAAAAGTTTGGCCATTATGCCTCTCACTGTCGAAACAAGAAAGAAAAGGTGGAAGTAAATTTGTCACAAACTCAAGAGGAGGCAGAAACGGCTCTATTGCCAACTATAGGTGAAAAGAAATCGTCTGGGCTGGTCATGTTTGAAGAAGGGATTCACCCAAAGCTACTGAAAATTGGTGAAGAGGTGGTCGACACAGATGTTTGGTACCTTGACAATGGACCTAATCACATGACTGGTGAGATGGGAAAATTCAAAGAGCTCAATCAGGAGTTATGTGGGCAGGTTAAATTCAGAGATAGTTCTATTGTATTCATAGAAGGCAAAGGCTCAATTCTGCTCCAATGCAAGAATGCAGAGCAAAGACTATTGTCAAATGTTTACTACATCCCAAAACTTTGCAACAATATCATCAGCCTGAGTCAATTAACTGAAGATGGTTGTGATGTAGCACTTCAAGGCTCTTTGTTTTTACATGATCATCCAGGAAAGCTACTGATGAAAGTCATTCGTACACTAAACAGGCTATACAAGATTCAATTGGATACATGCAAATCTAAATGTCTGAAAGCAAGTCTTAATAACCCGGCGTGGTTATGGCATGCAAGATTGGGGCATGTGAATTTTTGGTCATTAAAACAGATTTAAGACAAAAGGATGGTCTTAGGCCTACCACACATTGATGATCCCACTCAAGTCTGCGAAGGTTGTATCATTGCTAAAGAGCCTCACGACCATTGGAGCTGATGTACATTGATATCTGTGGGCCAATTAATCCTTCTACTGATGTTGGAAACATATACTTTCTTCTTCTAGTTGATGATTAGTCAAGAGTAATGTGGGTTTATATGTTTAAGAAGAAGAGTGAAGCTAAATATGCGTTACAGAAGTTTGTCAACCTTGCTGAAACCAAGACTGAACACAAGTTGAAGGCTTTGAGATTAGACTGAGGAGGAGAATTCCTATCCAGTGAATTTGAGTCAATTTGTGCAACAAGGGGAATCACCTGATTCTTCACGGCTCCGTACAACCCTCAGCAAAACGGGTGGTAGAACGTAGAAACAGGATGGTTTTAGACATGGCTCAAAGCCTCTTGAAGAGCAAGTCCATTCCATGCAAATTTTGGGCAGAGGTGGTAAGACACGCGATGCATATTCTCAATTGAGTTCCGATGAAAGCGTGGGATGGCATCACACCATATGAAACATGTAGTGGGAGAAAATCAAACCTGGAACACTTAAGAGTGTTTGGTTGCCGAGCATATGCTAAAGTGACCACATACTTGAAGAAACTCGACGACATAAGCCAAAAGTTGATATACTTAGGCGTCGAGCAAGGCAGCAAGGCTCCTCGTTTGTTTAACCCTATTGACAGTAAGATTGTTGTCTATAGAGATGTTATTTTTAAGGAAGATCAATAATGGGAGTGGGGAGATAATCAAGAAGCAAGTCAAGAGATGCGAAAATGGGTTATGTTCACTATTGATGGATAGGACATTGATGAACTTACTGCACCTATTTCTCCTACAACACCAATACTGTCACAATCACAAATATTGGATACAACATTTGCAGACATTAACACTGAGAACAGGGCAACTGAAAACTCGGTTGAGTTTACTCCAGAAAGTACAATACCTAAATACAAAAGCTTGTGGGAAATATATGACCACACCGAGCCGATGGATCATATGGGAGATTTATATATGATAGGTGTGGAAGAACCTACTAATTTTCAGGAGGCATCAAAGGAGGAGTACTGGAGAAGTGCAATGAAGGTTGAGCTGGAAGCAATTGAGAAGAATAACACCTGGAAATGGACTTCTCTCCCACATGGTCATAAACCCATATGATTGAAGTGGGTATATAAACTAAAAGAGACATCGAAGGTAATATTGTGGGCTATAAGGCCAGACTCATAGCAAAGGGATACATTCAAAAACATGGCATTGATTATGAAGAAGTATTTGCACCTGTGACAAGACATGAAACAGTGAGAGTACTCCTCGCACTTGTAGAAAATTTTGGATGGGAAGTTCATCACATGGATGTCAAATCTGCATTCTTAAATGGTGATCTCACCGAGGAAGTTTATGTCAAGCAACCCGAGGGTTTTGTAATAACAGGCCAAGAAGGGAAGGTATACAAGCTGTCAAAAGCGTTATATGGATTGAAACAGGCTCCCAGAGCCTGGAATCGCAAATGGGATGATAGTCTGAGAAAGTTTGGTTTTGAGAGATGCAAGCAAGAGCAAGCCCTTTACAAAAAACAAGATGATATTGGTACAATTATATTTGGCATCTACGTAGATGACTTAATAATAACAGGGACTGATCTTGACAAAATCCAGGAGTTCAAGTATGAGATGTTGAAGGAGTTGGAAATGATTGACTTGGGGCTTCGAGTTTTTATCTTGACTTGAAAGTTAAACACCACAAGTTATGCATCTCTATTAAACAATCAACTTATGCTAAGAAAATTCTCAAGAAGGCAGAGATGGTGGAGTGCAATGCAGGAAGTACCCAATGGAGCCCAAGATAATGCTTGAAAGAGATGATGGAGCAGAACATGTTGATGCATCTTTGTACACATGTTTGATTGGTTGTTTGTCTTATCTTCTACACACACGGCTTGACCTCAGCTACATGGTTGGTGTGGTAAGTCATTCTATGGAAAATCCATCTAAGACACATAGCAAGCGTTGAAACAAATATTGAGGTATGTGGCTGGAACTATTGACTATGGGTTAATGTATACAAGAATGGAAAAGGAAAAATTACTAGCAGGTTACAGCGATAGCAACCTTGCCGGAGATATTGTCGATAGAAAGAGCACAACAAGCGTTGTGTTTTATGATATGGCAATGTAGTCACATGGTCGTCTCAGAAGCAGAATATTGTGGCACTTTCCACCTGTGAATCCGAGTTCATGGTAGCAACATCGGCTGCTTGTCAAGGAATTTGGTTGAAGAGCTTGCTTCATGAACTACAAGGAAAGGATGATGGACCTTTTGTGTTCTATGTTGACAACAAATCAGCCGTAGCTTTAATGAAAACCCAGTGTTTCATGGAAGAAGCAAACATATTGATACCCATTTTCATTTCATAAGAGAATGCGTTGAAGATGGGTTGGTCAAGGTACAACACATAGCAACAGAGGGACAAAAGGCAGATTTGTTGACAAAAGCTTTGCCGCGAATTAATTTTCAGAAGATGTGTGATGTGATTGGTGTTCAAATTGTTACAAACAAAGTCAGGATTAGGGGGAGTATGTTGGAGTTAATCCTGCTATTAGTTGTCAATCCAAGTCATAGAGTCGTTTGTTCAGTTGAGTCTGTCTCAGTTTTCCGCTCGTATTCTGAGTCCGTATTGTATTCAGGTTCGAATACCAAACCGATTGAGATGTGTATTCTAGTTGGTTTCTACAGTAATAGTTACTATCCTTAGGATGTAAACGTGTGTATAAATAGTGGAGAAAATCAAGAAAAGGGTTCGCAGTTCGGCACCGCAAAATTTCTTTGTTCTCTGTTTTTGGTTTTGAGTACTATTGTACTGTTCATCGTTTCGAGTATTGTTCATCGTTTCAAGTATTGTTCATCATTTCGACTTCATGTGGTCGGAAAGAGGTTTTGACTACCTGGTCGGAAGGAGGTTCGACTACACATGGAGCAGATATGACCATATGAGATGCATAATAGGAATGACCATGACGTAGTGCTCGCTGACGCCGTTGTCGTCGGATAGGGTCTTGGGAGAATGTAGAGCTTGAGCCAGTCACGAGCTTGAGCCAAATCTCATGGAGGGATCGATGCTAAATTATATTACTATAATATTGTAGAATTTATAGCCATCGAAATTTTTTAGGTAGGTATTGTTAGCATTGTAGTTATAAATTAGCTTGTCTCCGCAAGATATATGTATATATTTACTCTAAAAATGAAGGAGGAAGAGATGCATAGCGCCATAAAGCAGCAACCACTTCTTAGGGTGATGGCCATATTACTGAACCACTCCAAGCTTTAGTTGCGCAGGGATGTTTCGTGCTCAATCGGCCGCCGCAATGCCTCATCTAGTTGTCTTGTGGCTTTGCCGCTCATGCTTTGCCGCAACATGAGCTGACGGCGATAAGCAAGAAGCAGAAAGTAAAGCAGTGGTGATGGGCGTTAGTTACTGACTAAACTGAGGTACCAATATTAGTGAACGACTAAAATTATTTGGCTAACTTGTTGAAGAGTAGGAAAATAAAACTAGATCAGTGATTCATGGCCTAGTGAGGAAGTACCCGAAGCAGATTGGTTCGAACTTAACAGGATTTTTGGAGGTGCATGCAGCAGGGTGGCCATTTGAAGAGTTAAGTAATAGATGGACCTAAATGCTACTGCATACTTAGTATTACTCGCTTTTTTGAATTGCTGGGGGGCTACGACCCACCTTGACCCTAACTATCCTCTGTCCCTACGACGAGCGACGACTTCCTAGGCATGTCCTTTAGATGAAGTAATGTTTGAATGGCTCGCGGCTAGCGCTGCCGACAAAGGCGACGCATAAGAGGACGAGGGCATCCGCCACGCTGAGGATTTAGGGCTCTCCGTTGAAGTCATCCTTCATCAGTGGGCAGTGGAAGAAATAGAGAGAGACGCCCAAGGATCAGCGAGCACGAAAGACACCTCGACAATGCGACCGATGCTCGTCATGGCTATAGTGGTGGTCTCATTCCTGCAATGACCGATGCGTGATTGTGTATCGAAGAGCACCCAGGGGCGGCAGTCGGAGCATCAGGAGGTGGCGACACTAGCGTCTGGCTTGGCGGATGGGCAGAAGGTATGGATTTGGGAATCGAGTTTACCTCTCTTTCTCTCTTCTAAGGGTCGGGGCTGGATTGGGGCTAACTATGAAGATTGGTTTTGAACCTACACTTGATTCGTGCCCAACCCAACCACGGCCCGGTGTAACGGGTCATCCGTAGTGGCACAATATCTTCTAACCGGTCTGTAAAAGTCCTTATTGGGTCTGCAGTATTCCTTAGTGGCCCGATCTCTCTCTCTCTCTCTCTCTCTCTCTATCTGTAACCCTTATAAATTGTTATGTAATGAATAGTGCACCCAAATTTTCAAATGCACTTTAAGGCAAAATTAAAGAAGTTTGTATCAAAACCTAGAACACTTTGCAACTTTTATTGGTCTCTATTCCAACATATATTACTACTTACTAATACAACAATTCAATATAAACCTTTGCAACAATTAATCATTTGAGTCCACCTTATTCCGCGACACTCGAGCCCCTTCATCAATGTCATTGCCAGGGAAATCTACCACTAGGGCAGGCAGGGGTGAATAGGTTCCTGATATCATAGAGAAGGTGTGCTCCAAGTTTCATCAAGTTTGGATTAGTAGATCAAAAGTTTCATCTATTTGCAACTTCGTCATCGGGTTGTTCTTACATTACGGACCCGATGGTCGATCGCCGTGTCCCACGTCTCTTTTGTCGGGAGCCGTGAAAAATCGGTCCGACCTTATTACGCTCGGTTAGACAAGCTGGTCTAGGATCATCTTGATCCAATCACCCACGATGTATTGATTATTAGTAATCTTTGCTATTTTTGTCGTATTGATTAGGGGTTTATATTGGATTCAATATTAGTCTTCTGCTGTACTGATATACTGATCTTCATAGCTTCCATAGCTACTGGAGTGAAATTGTTGAATCCATTATTTTTTTAAAAAAATGAGCGTGCTCCTATTCACCCTCCCCCCTCTAGTCGCCTTTTCGTTCCAACAGGAACGAACACAACAAAGAGGCTAGATTAAAGAACAAAGACGGTGGCGTGATTGGCATCCGAAGCCCTAGTCCCTAGATGTGATGGGCGGCGGCGGTGGGTGCCCTTTGAGTATGAGATGGTGGCGGCGGCGCGCTTGGGCGTCGCCGCGAGAGGACTGCTCGGCCGGTGGGCACACAGGCGCCGCGGCGGTGAGCGAGGCCACGGAGAGCGGGGGCCACGGGCGCAAGCAAGGCCGTGGCAATGACTAAGAGGGAGGCAACCTACACGGAGGGTTGTGTGGTTGCCGGTGGGCGCCCTGCCCGGGCGAGCGGCAACACGGACAGGAGGTGTGCCTGTGCAGTGGGTGGCGGTGTCCCGCATCTTGGGCTCACCCTGGGGGCTGGGGCCTGTGCTAGAAGTCCGACGATGGCATCGCGCCATTGTCATCACCGTCAGTACTTTGTACCAGCCACTCCTCTTCTCTAGCTTTGCTTGCTTAATTCTTTCATGTTCTGTTATTGTCACCCATTCTTGTTTCCTTTCATGATCTAGAAAGTGTGGTAATTTCTTCAGTATTGAATTTTCTTGAAGTACATTAGTTCACTATGTTTCTTCAAGAAAATATCTGATCAAATTAACTTGATGTCATAGGATATATGATCGCCTGCTTCCATGTAAAACATGGAATAGCTATTACTAATTGGTTCAAATTGATGAATTGATGCAAGATTGAAGAATAAGTGCAAATGAATTAACTGGATGTATATTATGAATTTATGATTGAGTTATGGTTTCAAGGTTTGTTGTAAGTGTATGAATGCAATGCAAACTGTCATATATAGTGGTGGTTGTTGCTTGTTGAATTTTTCTTAGATTTGCGAAAATAGGGCACGTTATCCATTAGTGAGGTACTAAATTATTGTATTATACATTTTTCACTTTGTTTTCTTTCTATTTATGTATGAATTGGCATTTCGATGGTAAAAGTGTTGGAAATATGCCCTAGAGGCAATCATAAAGATGATTATATTTCATTATCTTCATAACATTGGATAATATGTTATCTTGATCCTAGAATAATATTAATAATATTTATTATCAAGTATGTGACTTGATTGTGAAACTCTATATTTCTGTGATGATTATTGTTAAACGTTCCCTGACCGGAAACATATGAGAACACATATGAATAGACTTGCATATGTATTGCTTGATGACTATGTTTCACAAGTCATGGATATGGAGATATCAAACCAATAATATGGACACATGTTAGAGAATATGGTGTTAAAAAAGACCCACCTTGAGACACTGTTGAGAGTGTTATGATTCTATGTATCATTAGTTGATCTCAAGCAATGATGATGTATAATCCTTAGAACTGAGATCAACATGGTTTTCTACATATGTAGTAGCACTCTTAGGGGTTGCCAAACGCTACTCGTAACTGGGTAGTTATAAAGGTAGCTTTCGGGTATGCTATGAAATATGCAGAGGGATGTGACTGGTCGGATATGGGATTTACCCCTCCTAACATAACAGGAGAGATATCTCTAGGCCCCACGTTGTGGTCGGATAAAGAAAGTGCATGGCCATGCCACTAGTGGTCGAAGTGTCGACCACATGAAGTTATTCGACACTTGATCGAGAAAGTATTGAACAATCCATGGATGATACAACCTCTCACCTGGAGTTCAACCAGACATCGTGACGCAAAGGGAGAATACACGAGAAGGTCTTTCAGTTTGATTAGATACGGACTAGTCGTATGGATATACGAGCTGGTCGTAGGCTAGTCGAACATGGTCACTAAGTGATCGAAACCTGGTCGTAAGAGTTACGAATTGGTCAAGACCAAATATGAACTAGTCATATAGAGATACGAGCTGGTCATTAGTGATATGGACCTAGTCGTAGATCATATTGCATTAAGGTTCGTCCGATATATTGTATGTGTGTTTGGAAATCATTATGTGCTGCTAGGTACCACTAACGACTAGTGGTCGAAAAAGAGTTTTCGAGTCACAACCGATTACACATGAACCTATAGGGTCGCACACTTAAAGGGCTAGGATTTGATTTGGATGGTGATCCGAATTCTTGTAGGCCACGAGTTTCTAATGGGCCTCGAGTACGAGACCCATTATGGAGGCCTATAAATAGAGGGGCGGTGGCAAGGGGTGCTATGATCTTTAGAAGAACTTTTCAAACCCTAATAGTCACACCTTCCTCATACCACGTTATCGGTGCTAGCACTCCAGCTTGTGGTATCTCCGCCCTGTACGTGTGGATATCTTGGAGGTGTTGTTGCGAAGCATCAGCACTAGCACGATCCGCAACTCACGACTACTCGGAGGAGAAGACGCGCGGCGACTACCACTACTCGGAGGAGAAGACGCGCGGTGAGTACGACTACTCGGTGGAGAAGATGTGCGGTGAGTACAACTACTAGGAGGAGGAGACGCGCGGAGTACGACTATGACCGCATCGACTCGCTACATCGACTCTACTTTCGCTACGAGTCGGCACATCTAGTGGTAATCTCGTGATCTATTACTAGCGGAGGTTCCTTGGTTGCGCGGTAAAAAAATTGTGCTATTGTAGCCTTCCCGCGATCCTTCAAAAAGACCGGTAGATCTACCTTTCGTATGATTATCTTGTGCTATAGCCTCAATAATAGAGCCCCACTATGTTTTCATCTGGATTCACCACTGAGGGCAGGGTAGGGTGCACGGTGTAATGCCGAATGGTGCTCCAATGTGTTCTCTTGATGGGTTTTGTGGTGGCTAGCCTATACAAAACAAATTAAGTCAAGTCTCTCTGAAGAGAGAAAACTCACTATAGTCACACTGTAATTTTTAGTTCATTTTCCCCTATAAAAATTTGTAGGAGTTTCCTACTGTTTTTTCTCTTAAAAAAGATAGACAAAATTCTTTGAATTGATTTCACTGAGATCAGTTGAATGTGGACTTCTTAAAATCAGCTTTTAATGACATTTAGCTATCTGGGTCGATTTTCCTCCCGTCCTCGTCCCCACTAGTGATTTGGCAGGGTACAGGACCCAACAAGAACATAAATTTCATTGACATTTAGGTAATTTCATAAATTACCGTATGCTTATGTAGAAATAGGTAAATTTCTTAATACATGAGATAGTATAATAATACTAAATGAATTGTATACTAAATATTATACCAAAATATATTAGGTCCGAGATGAAATACCTATATTTTAGTCATATAGATGTATCAATCCACGTGTATATGAGTATGCGTTGCGCCAAGTGCCTCCCTTTGGTTGGTATTGTAGTGGTAATTCTCCGTGGTACCATAAATTACTTTGTTGACAGAAGCAACAACGTGTTGCTCCCCATGTCAAATGGCAGAGTATTGTACTCTGCCATGATTACCAAGTACATGGAGGAGAAGAGTAAGAAGGGTGAGATGCACCAGGCATTCAAGATGGGTATAAGGGAGTTTCGCTTTGAGATATTGTGTAGGGATAAAAGGCGCCACGGGACGAACCACGAGAGGATCACTCACGAGTGCACGCTACGTTGCACTAGTTGTGTATGCACTTGCAACAAGCCTCGTCTTCTGCATAGGTCCTGCTCACATATCATGGTCGTATGTTCGACGGTGGCGTAGAATTTTGGGCAATACCTCTCTGATTATATTAACAAGGAGGAGGTGATGCAAACCTGGAGTATATAGCTGTATAGTTAGGACGTGGTTGGTCATTTCGCTGTCTATTCGACCTGGGAGCAACTTATCTGGGACACAGACATTAATAGGCTGAAGGGAAAGGTTGGCCAGGGACAGGTACAACATATTAGGAATGACATGGACGAAGCAGAAGCCGGGTGTCGTATGAAGAAGTGCTCCATTTGCAGGGAGTCTGGGCACACCTTCAATAAATACCCAACGATAAACCCACAGGATAAAAGGAACATCTGCAGACTGGATGGCGCTGTGGGGACCTCATCCGACAGCCCCACTCGAGGCGGTCGACATGGTGGACATTGAGGTCGCAGCCACGGGAAAGATTCGTCCTGTTGAAATATATGGTGTTCAATGCTTTGCAATCTCATTTTGATTTATCGGAAAACTAGGTGATGACGTTATGCTGAATGTCTTATAAAATCAGTGTGATTTATCGACAAAATATGTGAAGACGTTGCACTGAATATTCTGTAGTATCATTGTGATTTATCGACAAAAAATGTGATAACGTTATGCTGAATATTTTGTAATATTATTGTGATTTGCCCATAAAATATGTGATCGAAATAAACATTAAAAAATAGGCAAAAGTACATGTCGCTAGTTGAAATGGCGACAGGGCCCTGTCATCGATTGGAGTGGCGATAGGGCCCTGTCACCATTTCAACTCGCGATATGGACCTCTTTGCACTGTTTTAGGCTCTGCCGCTATTTGGAATGACAAATGGCGACAAATATCTCTTTGTACTGTTCTAGGCTCTATCATCATTTGGAATGATGATAGGAAAACTTCGTCGTTTCAAATGGCGACAGTAGCCTAATTTTGTAAAAAAATAACTATTTATTTTTGTAAATTTTATTAAAATAATATTATTTTTTAAAAAAATCCTGCCAAAGCCATCTACCCTAGCTTTCCCCAGAGAAGAGAGTTGCTTCTCTTGACAAATCAACAATGCTACTACTGTTTCATTCTTCCAAGAAAGGGAAAGCACATGGAAGAGAGCTGAGCTCTCACATGATCTTACTAGTCTCTCGCCTAAACTTGATTGCAACTCAGCTGGCTGTCTGGTACAGAGTACTGGTAAGAGCAGGGCCGATACTGGTATTTGGTGGGCCCTGGGCAAACTAAAAAGAAGGCCCTTTATTCAAAATTACATATAGTTTGTATTTTCAAATGTCAAAGCTAAAAATTTGAGGAATTACATGAAAAAATCTAGACTAATTATGAGCAATGAAAATTAATTACAACACAAAGTTCTAAAAAAAAGACTGAATTAACAAAACAAACAAACACACCTTGGGTAAAAAAAATGATTATAGAAAATCATAAACAACCTAGATACGAGATGTTTGATAATAACATGATGTATTACCAAGCATGTTTAAGCCTCCATTGGAACACATGATTTTTTTTCCCAGATCCTATGGGAACCGAACTGTTTCTTGTGATATTCTTACAAAATTCATGTGAAGTTCTTGCATTCCAAACATGCACTTAACTCTGTGAAATTGTGTGCTATCACATTCCCCAACTCATTAACTATCTCAACCCAATGGAGATCTTCAAAAATGAAATGAATCACAACTAACAAAGCTGAAACTATAAGCAAAGATTGGCCCCGTTTTGAACGCAATTGTGGTCTGATTTATGTTTAAGAGTGAATGACTTAAGGAAAAAAGTGAAGAGATGACCTAAAAAATAGAGTAGAATATGAGCAAATACCACAAGTTTAATGAAATTGTAGTGTCTTCCTCCTTTGCCGCCACCGAACGGAAGCTACGAACCTACAGTGGTAGTGTTTTGGGTAGAAGGGAATCAACAAACAGAACTACTTGTTCATTGTTGTTACATCAGCGGATATAGGTGTCGGGACCCTGGGCCACTGGACCCGAGCCCTCTGTGTATTCCGAACTAGTCCTAGATCAATAGCTAGCTCACACAGTTGTAACATTGATGTTATCATATCCATACAATAAAGAAGCTAATGAAGCAAACAAAATAATATTACTTAGTAGCAAAAGTACCTTATTGTCAAATCTTACAGAGGTTGCCATGTAGGGCTTAGCAACAAAAGATAACTTGCAGCGGAAACCAAAATGTCTCGTGAAGGCCATTCGACAAGCCCACAGACAATCGAGTGGTGGACGCGACCTAGTTTGCATATTCTTCGAAGTAATCTTCTTGTGCTCCCTGCTTCTTCTTCGGTAATTGATCAACAAATGGTGTATAGCCGTTAGTACATAAAGTGCTCAGCAAGTCGTAAGAAAAAGAATGCACATAGTATTCATGCAATGCTTGAACAAGGATAGCTTCATGTTTAACTTGCAGAAAGCAGTATTGACATTAAATACAATAATTAGATTGTAAAGCATCTTTTAAAAGATTAATATATAAGTAATCAAGTTCTTTGAAACAACTAGCGAACACCCTGTTCCTTCCCAACCATTCCAACCAAACTATTCCAATATTTTTATAAAAATCTACCCCCCGTGTGAAATCACCAGACATTGTCCATAGCCGGAACATGGCTATCTGAATAGTTTTTAACTCTCTGCAGAGGTTGTACAGTTTGACCCACATGAGATAATCATCTTGATATGTACACACGTTTCCTTAGACATATGAATCAAGAAGAGACTATCATAAGACTTTTACAAAGCTCCGTTTTGACTCGGTCCTGCTCGCTAAGGATTCGCCACCCCAGCCCCCTCTTGCGCCACTAATCAACACAAATAGAACAGAAACAAAATATTGCTAATTAGTTGCAGATCCACCCCATAAAAGGACTTGTGGTTGCATGGTAAGGCCCGGATCAATGGCACACAAAGTTAAGTCCTTAGCGACTACTCAGTCGAGGCAACCACATCCAAAAATCATCCCCTTTACTACACAATCACACGCCCAAGTATAAATCATTTTTGGTTCAACCCGACCAAATGACAACCCTTGCCATGGAACGCCATGCATATTGATATAAAATAATATAATTTCATAAAGTGTGTACGACATGGCATTTATATGAATATAAAAATTTGAATCGCTCGAATTGGAGCTTGAACGAAGGAGAACGGGCTCTCGGAAGTTTGAAAAACACATAAAATGATATAATCAGGATTTTTGTAATTTTTAGAATTATTTTTCTAAAGGAATATTTTGTTTTATTGCGTCGGCTGACGTCGGCGCGAGAAATGATTTTTTGGCTTAATTATTTTACAAAAGAAAAAGGTTTTGAGTCGTTGACATGTGAGTCCCATGTCCTATGGACTGGGTCCAAAGGTGTGGATCGGGCACTCAGCACAGCGGTGCACCACGCACGCACTGATGCGGCTGCTACACACGTGAAAGGGAGGAGGTGGCGCAGAGGTGGTGGCCACGTCGACACCGAGCCGGTGGCACTCGGGGCCCAAGGGTCACCTGCGAAAGGCGGGGATCTGGCCGGTGGTGAGGACACCAGCGGAGAGAGGGAGGCGAGGCCAACTTAAGGCTCGTAGTTTTGGCGACAACACGCAGAGGGAAGGCCGGCGGCGAGGAGGAATAGCGACGGCGGTGGCGGTCAGAGGCGGCACACGGGTTCCCGTGGAGCTCCGACGAGGAAAGGAGGAGCACACGGTAGAACAAGGTCTTGCAAAGCCGGAGGTGAAGACGGCGTCGACGAAGAGCCCTTGCCGATGGCGGAGGAAGCTTCGACAGGTGGCACGAAATCTTGAAGCTCGGCGACCAGAGGGCGAGATAGAGGGAGGGGAGCGGGAAAAGAAGGATGGAGGCGAGGGAGGGGCGCACAGGGCACCAATTTATAGAGGTGGAGGATGGCCGGGTGAGGAGATCACGCGGTGGAGGTCATGTCGGCCCTAGCGTGTTCCGACGATTCCGCTTAGGATTCCCGGAAACCAATGGATGGAACGGGGTCGGCGGGATTCAAGGAATTCAACCCTTGCGATTGCTTGGGGATTCGACGAGGGATTCATGGGATTTGATGGAGCTTCATCAGTGGCAATGGAGGCGTGCGGGAGAAGCAACGGGTACACGCGAAGGACCGGAGGGGAGAAGGGAGAATAGCGATGCACGGGAGGCTAACCGGTGGGGCCCGAGCGCAGAGATAGAGAGGAGGAAGCGGCTGGCGGGGGAGGATGGGCCAGCGCGGGCCGTGTGGGGAGAAACACCGAAGGAGATGGGCCAAAACAGCATCTTTTGGCACAAAGGAAAGACCAGATTTTTTGGAATTTTTCAATTACAGAAAATACAACAAATCCAATTACTTTTAATTTTTGGGAAAAGGAAAACCCTTTTAAATTCTAGAGAATTCAAGAAAAAGCTTAATAATAATATTTTTTACTGTAAATACAAGAAAACCCAATTATACCAACTTTGAATTAACTGAAGTTTGATTAATTCATATTAAATTATTTTTATTTTCTAAAATTTCCAGTTAAGCTTTAGCAATAAAATTAAATGGTTTTTTATTTTCAAAAATAAAAATAAAAAGCCTTGAAAATTAGGATGTTACAAACCTACCACCCTTAAGGGAATCTCTCGACCCTGAGATTCTGGCTGACTAGAGAATAGGTGTGGAAACTCGGCCTTCAGGTCCTCTTCACGCTCCCTAGGTGGCTTCCTTTTCGGTGTGATTGCTCCACTAGACTTTGCAGAAATGAATGATCTTACTCCTCGTCACTCGCTCTGCCACTTCCAAAATCTTAACAGGTTGCTCCTTGTAGGTGAGATCTTACTCTAGATCCACTACTTCTAACAACATCTGCTCCTTTGGCACACGTAAACACTTCTTCAATTGCGACACATGGAAAAGGTCATGTACATCTGACAAGTGGAGGTGGGAGCTCCAATTAGTAGGCAACTTTTCCTCTTCTGACAAGAACTGGAAAAGGTCGAATGTATCTTGGTGCAAGCTTCCGCTTACTCTGAAACGACGTATTCCTTTGAGAGGTGAAACCTCCAGATACACTTGATCTCCAAGAGCAAAAGCTAAATCTCGACGACGGTTATCAGCATATCTTTTATGCCTGGTTTGTGCTATTCTCAGCTTTTCTCTTATTGACCGAACTTGATCTTCGGCCTCCTTCAGGATTTCTGGTCCAAGTACTTGTCCTTCGCATGTTTCAGTCCAATACAAGGGTGTTCTGCATTTTCTTCCGTAAAGAGTTTCAAACGGGGACGTCTGGAGACTTGATTGATAACTGTTGTTGTATGAAAACTCTGCATAAGGTAGCATTTGATCCCAACTAGTCTGGTTTGTTAGAGCTCAAGCTCTCAGCATATCCTCTAGGATTTTATTTACTCTTTCTGTTTGTCCATCTGTCTGCGGATGGTTGGTTGTACAAAAATTCAGATTAGTGTCCAGAACGCTTTGTAGTTTCTGCCAGAATCTTGAGGTGAACTGGGATCCTTGATCCAACACGATCTTCTTTGGTACACCATGCAAACACACTATCTTTACCATATACAATTCTTCAAGTCTATCTCCTGAGAAGGTAGCCTTGACTGGAATGAAGTGAGCAACTTTAGTTAGGCGATCTACAATTACTCAGATAGAATCATATCCTACTTTTGTTCTTGGCAGACCGGTGATAAAGTATATACCAATTTCTTCTCATTTCCATTCAGGCATGCTCAAAGGTTGCAAGAGTCCGGCGGGTCTCTGATGCTCTGCTTTAAATCACTGACAAACATCACACTGAGCCACATACTCTACAATCTGAAGCTTCAAACTAGGCCACCAATACAACTCCTTGATATCTTGATACATATTAATGCTTCCCGGGTGAATGGAATATAAGGTTTCATCTGCTTCCTTGAGTATCAACTGCTTAAGTTCCTTCTGGTCTAGTACATAAATATGTTTATGTACAAAATGGTCCCCTGCTCATCTTCCGAAAATCTTAGGGGTTTACCCTTCTTCATGTTGCTCTTGATCTCCTTGATATCTGCATCTTCAAGTTGAGTTTTCTTGATCTGATTCTGAAGAGTTGGTTGTACTTCCAGAGCAGCTAAGTAACCTTCTTCAACCAATTCAATCTTGTGCTTCTGGAATTCTTCATGCAGGGCGGCCTACTTTCCATGATGATCTGAGTATTGCAGTAGACCCTTCTACTTAAGGCATCTGCTATGACATTAGCTTTGCCTGGATGATAATGGATTCCAATATTGTAATCCTTGATCAATTTCAACCATCTTCTTTGTCTCATATTAAGATCGGCTTGGGTGAAAAATGTACTTCAAGCTCTTATGGTCAGTGTAAATTTCACAGCGATTACCGATGAGGTAATGACGCCATATCTTCAAAGCATGCAGTACGGCAGCCAACTCTAAGTCATGAATAGTGTAATTTTCTTCATGGGGCCTCAACTGACATGAAGCATATGTTACTACCTTCCTTTTTGCATCAGAACACAACCGAGTCCTTGTTGAGATGCATCATAGAAAATCTCAAAATCCTTTTGGACATCAGGCAGAATCAACACTAATGCGGTGGTCAAACGCTTCTTCAATTCTTGAAAACTTTGTTCACGTTCTGGCTTCCAAGCAAATTTCATTTCCTTCTTCAACAAATGAGTGAGGGGTCTTGCTATTCTAGAGAATCCTTCTATAAACTGGCGGTAGTATCCTGCCATACCGAGAAAACTTCTAATCTGAGGCATTGTTTTAGGTGACTCCCAGTTGAGCACATCCTTAACTCTGCTGGGGTTGATGGTGACTCCTTCTGCAGACATAACGTGCCCCAAGAAAGTGATTTTCTTTATCCAAAACTCATACTTGCTGAATTTGGCATAGAGTTGATGATCTCTAAGCTTATTCAGATCAAACGGAGGTGTTTTTCATGCTCTTCCTCACTCTTGGAGTATAGTACAATATTGTCAATAAAGACAATCATGAACTTATCCAAATACTCCATGAATACTTTATTCATCAAGTTCATAAAGTAAGCAGGGGCATTGGACAATCCAAAAGACATGACTGTGAACTCATACAGTGCATATCGGGTTGAGAAAGTTATCTTGGGAATATCCTCTTGGTGAATCTTCAACTGATAGTAGCCTGACCTCAAATCTATCTTGGAGAACACTTCGGCTCCCTTCAACTGGTCAAACAAATCATCGATCCTGGGTAGAGGGTACTTATTCTTGATGGTGACTTCATTGAGTGCGTGATAATCCACACACATCCGCTTGGTACCATCTTTCTTTGCAAAAAGATCACTAGGGCTCCCCAAGGCGAAGAACTTAGTCAGACAAATCATTTGTCTTGCATCTCCTTGATCTGCTTCTTCAGCTCGACTAAACCATTGACAGGCAATCAGTAGGGTCTCTTGAAAATGGGTGCAGTTCCTAGAACTAGGTTGACGACAAACTCTAGATCCCTGTCTGGTGGCATTCCAAGTAATTCATCGGGAAAAACATCTGGAAAATCTCTGGCCACTAGCACATCTTCCAAAGATACAACATTGACACTACAAACTAGCGCTCCATCGCGCTTTTCCGTGGAAGCTTCAAATTTTACTTTGGTTCCAACTGGAGTGACCAAAGTGATGCTTCTACAAACACAATCTAAGAGTGCTTGGCGATTAGAAAGTCAATCCATACCCAAAATCACCTCTAGGGACTTGGTGTCGATGATGATAAGGTTGGCGAGGAATTCTACCCCTTCTATAGTCACTTTAACTTTTGGACAACCTTGGTTCATACTCAACTCCAACCGGGTGATTGAACCAATAAATCATTTTTAAGAGTCAAAACCTCTAACTGGTGTTTTACAGTAAAACTCTGAGAAATAAACGAATGTGAAGCTCCATAATCAAACAAAATAGTAGTAGGTGCTAAATTAACTATGAACTTACCCAGCATGATGTTCGGGGCTGTCTGGTTTCCTCCATTGTGACATGGTTCACACGACCTCTCCCGAAAGGTTGAGGGGTCTTGGCTGCTACAACTGGAGTCTGAGGTGCTCTACGTCCGGCTCTTGGCATGGGGGTTATGCTTGGAGTAGCTCCCAAGCTGAATCTGATAGGTGTGGGACCTTGCTTCTGCGGGCAGTTGCTGGCATAGTACTCCAGTTGCCGACAATTTAAACAAGTGATTCTATGGCGTGATTGTTTTTCTTGGCTGCTGATTGCTGGTGTTGTTGCTGCCGAAGTTGAAGAATACTGGAGTGGCTGGGCAAGGTGATGTCGCGGGGACCTAAATGCAACATGAGGAGCAACACGGGCAGGGTGCTGCCCATTTATTCTTGCTCTCTGCGGTTGATTTTGATGGGCACCATGTTGTATCATCTTCCTCTTGCGAGATTCTTCAAGCTCACGACGAGATTTCTCTATGAGCATAGACTTATTTACTAGGTGCTGAAAATTTGCATATTTGTTGCTAACAACTTGAACCTTCAAGCTCGGGTTGAGTCCCCGCTTAAAATGCTTCTAACATGCATCATCTGTGCCAATGTCCTGTTGAGCATATCGAGACAGTTGAGTGAACTTGTTACGGTATTTACTCAATGACATGTTTCCTTGTTGCGGCTCACGAAACTCGTTCTTTTTCATCTCCACCTTTTCATCATGAATATGAGAGTGGCAGAAAGCTTCTGAAAACTCAGCCCAAGTGATGCTCTGGTGGTTCTCGTGGGCGGCGCAATAATTCTCCCACCAATCTGCGGTAGTTCCTTCAAGTTGGTGTGCAGCATACAGAACCTTCTCACAGTCATCACACCGGGCGATGGCAAGCTTCTTTTCTATAGAGCGCAGCCAGTCGTCTGCGTCCAAAGGCTCGGAGGAGCTGGAGAAAGTAGGCGGATGGGTCTTGATGAACTCTGCAAGCCTTGACTGAGAAAAAGCTGGTGGCGGTGGTGGCGGCATGGCAGCTACTTGATTGTTTTGGTTCAGAATTGCGAGCAAAGCAGTAGCAGTCTGGTTCAACTGATTCATCATTTGGTTTATATTTTGCATCATTGCATTCATCAACTGCGTCTGGGCTGACATGGACTGACCCAAACCTAGATCCGCACTGGCGGTCGGGAAGGTGGTGCATGGGGATTCAAGGGCTCATCCTAACTGGCGGAGTTGTGTGTCTGAACCATCTGCAACAAATCTTTGCAGTTTTAATAGACGAGGAGGAAAAGGCATAATAGGTGAGAGGGAGAAGCACAATAGACGAGAAAGATAATAGAGAAAGATAGAAGCATCCTAACTGGGGAAAGTCGGTTTAACCCAAAGTACAAATAGCTGGAAAGCTATTAAGAGGCCATAAAATGTGACACTCAAACAAAAAGATCATATTACGCGGACTAAACGATACCAAAACTGAGAAGGACTACTACTAATATAACTTATATGGATGGTTCGACTTGAAACAAACAGCGAACCTTGAATTTCCAGGCCATCCGTCGCTTGATCACGAGGAGCTCGATCCTATAGAGATTCTAGAGGCAGGAGGTCAATTTAAACTCAAAAACAAGGTTTTCGAAAAGATAAGGGATAAGAATCTGAGAATGATATGAGGAAAGAATAGAATAAGACGAGAGAAGAATATCTATTCATCAATTAGTTGGCGTGATTTTTACAATAAAGTTTTGAAACTTTTGTCTAAAACAACCAAGCTAACTATAGTTACGTCCTATAGTCGATATGGTTTTGATACCATCTCTTGTTGGGACCCCGGGCCACTAGACCCGAGCCCTCTATGTATTCCAAACTAGTCCCAGATCAGTACATAGCTCACACGGTTGCAACATCGATATTATCATATCCATACAACAAAGAAGCTAATGAACTAGACAAAGTAATATTACTTAGTAGCAAAATGACCTTATGGTCAAGTCTTACAGAGTTTTACACGCAGGCTTAGCAACAAAAGATAACTTGCAGCAGAAACCAAAATATCTCGTGGAGACCATTCGACATGCCCATAGACAATCGAGTGGAAGACACGACCTAGTTTGCGTAGTCTTCGAAGTAATCTTCCTCGTAGAACTTCGTGCTCCCTGGTTCTTCTTCGGTGACTGATCAACAAATGGCGTATAGCCGTGAGTACATAAAGTACTTAGTAAGTCATAGGGAAAAATATGCACATAGTATTTATGCAAGGCTTGAATAAGAATAGCTTTATGTTTAATTAGCAGAAAGTAGTATTGACATTAAATACAATAAGTAGATTATAAAGTATAATTCAAAAGATTAATACATAAGTAATCAAGTTCTTTGAAACAACTAGTGAACACATCGTTCACTTTCCAAC
Organism: Hsuehochloa calcarea; assembly: GCA_036346395.1. NCBI lineage: Eukaryota > Viridiplantae > Streptophyta > Magnoliopsida > Poales > Poaceae > Hsuehochloa > Hsuehochloa calcarea. The sequence continues at coordinate 66,484,354 of CM070598.1, forward strand.
CATTCCAACAAAACCATTCCAATATTTTTACAAAAATCTACCCCGCGTGTGAAATCACCACACATTGTCTATAACCGGGGACACGGCTATTCAATAGTTTTTAACACTTTGCAGAGGTTGTACAGTTTGACCCACAAGAGATAATCGTCTTGATATGTACACATGTTTCCTAAGACATGTGAATCAAGGAGAGACTATCACAAGAATTTTCCAAAGCTCTGTTTTGACTTGGTCCTGATCGCTAAGGATTCGCCACCCTAGCCCCCTCTTGCGCCACTTATCAACCCAAAGAGAACTAAAACAAAATATTGCTAATTAGTTGGCCAGATCCACCCCATAAATTGACTTGTGGTTGTACGGTAAGTCCTAGATGAATGACGTGCAAAGTTAAATCCTTAGCGACTACTCAGGCGAGGCAACCACATCCCAAAATCATCCCCATCACTGCACGATCACTCGCCCGAGTATAAATCATTTTTGGTTCAACCAGACCAAATGACAACCCTTGCTATGGCACAACATCCTTTAACAACAGTGGTTGCACCACAATTCCATGTTTTATTAAGTCAAGTTTAAACAATTAAGCATGTGATCATGAATCCCATCGAATAGCTAAAGAACAGCTAAGCATATACGATACCCAAGTTGGTACTAAAATATGCCCAACTAAAATTAACCCAACCTATGGTGTGTAAGTATTTATATCATTCAAGAGAACATGTCAATAGCAATTATTCAAACTAGCATAATGACAATTGAGTATTTAACAATTCCCAAAAGCAATTATTATAAAACTAGTTATGCATGTTGATATAAAATAATATAATTTTATAAAATAGGTATGAAATAATCAAATGTCTACGACTTGCCTTCGTTGAAGTGTTGACATGCTTCGGTCGTCGGATCCAAGAATTCTTCCGAAACGCAGGAATTTATACGTGCGAAAAAAGCTAAAATAAAATAAAAAATCCAAAAATTACCAAATTAGAACCAAAAAGGTACTGAATTTATATGAATAGAGAAAATTAAATCACTCGAATCGAAGCTCGAACGAAGGAGAACGGGCTCTCAAAAGTTTGGAAAACACATAAAATGATAAAATCAAGATTTTTAAAATTTTTAGAATTATTTTTCTAAAGAAAAAAATCATTTTTTGCGTCGGCTGACGTCAGCGACGAAATGATTTTTTGTCAAATTATTTTTTTCAAAAGAAAACGGTTTTGAGTCGCTGATAGGTGGGTCCCACGTCCTATGGACTGGGTCCACAAGTGTGCGCAAGTCCACGATGGACCAGGCGCTCAGCACAGCGGTGCGCCACACATGCACTGACACGGCTTCCACACATGCGAGAGGGGAGGGTGACGCAGAGGTGGTGTGGAGGTGGCGGCCACGTCGGCACTGAGCCGGCGGCGCTCAGGGCCCAAGGTCACCGGCGAACGACGGGGATCTGTCTGACGTTGAGGAAACCGACGAAGAGAGAGAGGCGAGGCGAACTCAAGGCTCATGGTTTTGGCGACAATGCGCAGAGGGAAGGCCAGCGGCGAGGAGGAAGAGCGGCGGCGGTGGTCAGAGGCGACGCACGGTTTCGGTGGAGCTCCGACGAGGAAAGGAGGAGCATAGGGTAGAACGAGGTCTTGCGAAGCCGGAGGTGAAGACGACGTCGACGAAGAGCCCTTGCCGACGGCGGAATCAGCAGCGGAGGAAGCTTCGGCCGGCAACACAAAATCTTGAAGCTCGGCGAGCAGAGGCGAGCGAGATAGAGGAAGGGAAGTGGGGAAAAGGAGGGAGGTCAGGGATGCACAGGGCTCCAATTTATAGAGGTGGAGGATAGCCGGGCGAGGAGATAGCGCGGTGGAGGTCACGTCGGCCCTTGCGTGTTCCGGCAATTCCACTCGCGATTCCTGGAAACCAATGGGCGGAACGGAGTCGACGAGATTTAAGGAAGTCAACCCTTGCGATTGCTTGGAGATTCGGCGAAGGATTCGTGGGATTTGACAGAGCTTCATCAGCGGCAATGGAGGCGTGCGGGAGAAGGAATGGGGCATAGGTGAAGGACTGGGGGGAAGAAGGGAGAACATCGACGCGCGAGAGGCTGACCGGTGGGGCCCGAGCGCAAAGAGAGAGAGAGGAAGCGGTTGGCGGGGGAGGCTGGGCCGGTGCGGGCCGCGTGGGGAGAAATGCCGATGGAGATGGATCGAAACAGCAGCTTTCGGCCCAAAGGCTAAACCAGATTTTTGGAATTTTTAATTACAGAAAATACAACAAATCAGAAAGCTTTTTAGAAAATAGCAAATAAAGTTCAAAAATTCTATAAAAATACAAAAAAAATTATTGAATTATTTGGAACTTAATAAAATTATTTATAACTTTATTTTATCGTTTAATTTTGCAAAGAAATTACTTTTAATTTTCAAAAAAAAGGACAAATACTTTTTAAATTCCAGAAAATCCAAGAAAAAGCTTACAAAATTATTTTTAACTTTAAATACCAGAAAACTCAATTAAACCAGCTTTGAATTAATTAAAATTTAATTAATTTTTATTAAATTATTTTTATTTTCTAATTTTTCCAGTTAAGCTTTAGCAATAAAATCAAATGATTTTTTATTCATTTTTGAAAAAAAAAATTGAAAAACCTTAAAAATTGAAATACTACAATAGGAAAATGGGGCTATAGTAGTTGTTTACCTAGAGCTCAAGATAATTAGATAAACACGTATAATAGAAATAGCTAAACACTCATGAGGTTAAACCCCTTTAGTCGTGGGCCCTGACCGGTCGCCCCACTGGCCCTGCCCCAGGAACGGACCTGAGTAGGAGTACCAGCTAATACCACACATGTTGGTATTCTCTAAGACGGAACTCTTCAAGTCGTCGCGCTTGCAGGCTGAACAAGCACATGTTGTTGTCTTTCAAGTTTGAACTGCAGCAGACTACCAATTAAGTCTTGCATTTTGTCTGTCTCATTGAACTCGTAAGTCATCGCGCTTGCAGGCTGGAACAAGCATACGTTGTTGTCTTTGAAAAGTTTGAACTGCATGCAGCAGACTACCAATTAAGTCTTGCTTTTGTCTCCCTCACTGAACTCTAATTTCTTGCTGCCGCCAACGAGTGCTAGCTTCTCCTGCTATTCCTGTGATGTGTTGTCTCGGACTTGGTCTAATGGGAGACGTCACCGCGCGATTCAGATTCCTATATGGCGAGAGGACGCATATTTCTTGCGGGAAACAAATTGGAACTTGGAAGGAAAGCATGGCATGGCGTTGATTGGGCGAATCGACTTGCCCCTTTTTCTCAAACGCCTTTTTGACCTCGCGGTCATCTCGTCTTCTTTGCCGTCGAGATATTGCCGTATGTTAACACTGGCAACTGGAGTGATCTACGGCTGTTGCATGCGTCTTTTGAAATGGTAAGCTGTCGGGATAATAATATTATGGTCTCGGGATTAACTGTTTTAAAATATTTGTCTATCGAGAAAATCAATAGGGTAGTTATTGTAATGCTTCAACTCTCTACCGCTACTTAAGTATTTTGAAAGATGTTAAGTGGTTGTGTTATGTTATTTAATATATATATATATATGATCATTTCTTATTAATTTTTTATATTGAGTATTTTCTTAGCTTGTAAGTACGGTGGGTCATTGACAACTATAGTGAAAGGGAAAGTATGGTTTAATGAAGCATCGATTTGATCTTCATCACGCCGAAATGCCTAATCCAGTGATTAACCATGGTGCACCTATTTTATAGCCGAGGTAGCGTGCCACAGAGTCCACGTCAATAAAAAGACAGCTGGGTCAAAGGGAAGGGGCTGCTAGGGGGGTATTTTAAACAATCATGCACTCGTAGAGGGGAATTTCAAACATCCATGCGCCACAAAAGTATTTATGGGGCAAATTGTCGGGATCTAAAAATGTAATTCTGGATACTCTGTGTATATTCACTGGTCCAATATCAAATTAGTGCACATAGTATTAACATATATAAATATCGATCCACACAAGGCGAATAATAGAATAAACGATTAACTTGAATAACAGATAGTAGTTTTGACCTTATAGTCAAGTTTACACTTATTAAGCCACACAAATCTGACAGTAAATAAATAAGCAGCAGTGGAACAAATGAACTTCACCGGAAACTCATCGACTCGCCAAAGACAACCGACTAGAATCAAAACCTAACGATCAGTAATCTCGTAGAACTCATCCTCGAAGGCAGGCGACGATTCCTCCACTTCAGCTAAATAATTGTAGCAAGAACGAGTACTACGAGTACTCAACAAGTTGTACTACAGAATGCAATTATATACGATGGTTTATTCCAAATGAAATAGCTTATGTGGTTCTTTTGCATAAAAGCAACATTTACAATTGAATACAAATACTAGATTGAAACCATAATTCAAAACAAATAAATAGTAATAGTTTAATAAGTATTTTCAGAAAGGACACAAAGTCTAATCAAATTCTTTCACACAGTTGCACAAGTTATCTCACACAGCTTTCTATTCCCAATTGTTTTTAATAAAATTCATCCCTTGTGTGAAATCTTCGAGCATATCCATAATCGCGAACGCAGTTATTCAAATAGATTATATAACACTCTGCGAAGGTAGTACACTTTACTCACATATAACCAGTGTAGCTAACACTAATCATAACAAAAAATTTCTAAAACTTCACCCTAACAATTAACCCTTCCGATGTGTTTTACTGTCGTACCAACCCTATCATAGCGCTTGATACGACACACACCGTTAGACCTGGAAGCGGCAAACCGTTCATCGATGTGACCCTACCACAGCGGTACACACCTCCACCCTAACACACAATCCATCCTACATGCCTAAGTAGTCAATACCAAGATTCCATAACTTACTAAGTTAGCCTCACCCCATACCAGGCATGTGATCGTACAGTTATAGCTCAGTTCAATGGCGCATAAAGTTAAGTCCTTAATTGATCAAGCGAGACTGTCAATTACTACAACTATCACATTCATATTTTTCTCAATCACACAGTTCTATCCACTCCCATCAGTTTATATCTTTTCTCATCCTGTTGGTTAAGTGCAACACATGCCATTACAAGTAATAGCACACGCAGCACATAGTTTTACACAGTTCCATAATCACTTAGTCAATTTATATTTGCAACCAAATGAGATGAATGACTCGTGGCATGGCTAAGCAAACTATTTGTAACTAACCAACCCACGTTGGTGCTATGATATTACCAACTAATAATTAACCAAGCTAGGGTGATAAAAAAATTATGATGATCAATAGGCAAGGTGAATATAGACAAATTGGATGAATAACTAATCCCAAGGTATTTAAATAAATACTTAAAGTAGAATGCAATAATTGAATCAAAGTAATTTTGAAAATTGAGTTCAATATGGTTAAAATTATAACTTACCTTGGAACAAATCTTGGTACTAGTCTTGGGCTTGATCAACTCCTCCTTCCTCGAACCCTCCCGAAGTATAAACATCTATTCACAACGAAAGCAAATAAAAAAATAAATACAAACAGATAGATAATAAACTCCAAAAATGGAATAAAAATCTCAGGAAGGTAGAATTAGAATTTAGATGAATTTAGAAATTTGAATGAGCTCAATCGGAGTTCGAATGAGGAAGAACGAGCTTCTGAAAAATCTAGACCTAAAGAAAAAAAAAGAAAAAGGATTAGTGTTTCTATTTCCTGAATTAATTTTCTGCTGAAAATCCTAATTTAATGCGCCAGCGTGACGTCAACACACTAAATCAGAATTAAAAAGAAATCTAAAAATAGCCTCTGAGGTTGACATGTGGGCCTAGGGTCTATGGACCCGGTCTACGCTATCGACTCATGGGTCCACCGGCACATGGGTTCACGGAACAGTGCTCCTAATAGGTGGGACCCACATGGCATAGGCTTGGCTCACGGTGGAACAGATCTACCGGGATTGAATATGGGTTTAGGGTTTTGGTCTGCCACGCGTGTGGCTAACTCAGCACTGACAAGGAAACACGTATGCGCAGAGGGTTGACGTGGCGGTTGACATGGTGAGACACGGTGGTTCGACGGCGATGAGGGCTCGGGAACCAAGGGTTCCGGCGATTGGCGGCTCTCCAGCGACGGCGGAGTGGCGCAAAGGTAGAGGGTTCTTAGGCGAACTCAAAGATGTGCCACTAGTGCAAGGGGACGACGGTGGTGGCCGACGGCGAGGTCGAAGTGGCAAAGTGGTTCGGGTGCTTGGCGACGATAAGCTCCGGTGACGTCCCGGCGGCGTAGAGAGGCGCTTGAGGTAGCACATGCGACGGCGATTCCGATGGTGCAGTCGACGACGGCGAGGCTTCAACGGCGGCAACGCAATCGACGAGACAAAAGCTCCGGTCGGAAAACCTAAAACTCGAATTCCGATGGCGCTAGGGTTTTGGAGGCGAGGTGAGTTGGGGATTCATGATGAGAGCGGAAAGGTGATCCCAGGAGTGCCTTTTATAAGGCGGGCATGGCCAAGATGGCGTATCGACGTTGGAGTTCAATTCGGTATCAACGAAGAGATAAGGAAAACGGGTACGATTCGGAGGAGATACTAGTCAAATCGGTTGCAGTGAGATAGAGGATTTGAATGGAAGTATCGGCGCGGGATTCTCGGCCGTTTGGATCGTTATCAGACAAAACTCCAAGGTGGCAACAATGGCGTTGTCAGATGGGCTCGCGCAAGGAAGACGAAGATGAAGACGAAGATGAGAGGTGGGTGAAGACCTGACAAGCAGGGCCCACTTGCAGAGAGAGAGATGGCGAGCGGGCTGAGTAAAAAGGAAAAGGCCGAGCGAGCTGGGCTAGAAAGCGCCGAAATGGGCCAAGGACATAGGGTTTCGACCCAAAGTATTTCCTGATATTAATAATAGGTTTTCTATTTTAGAAATACCAGCAAATCCAAACAACAAAATAAAAATAGCAAATGATCTCGGATAAATTCCATAAAAATATATAAAATTTATCCAAGCACAGATAACCCAAATAAATAGTTTTGACATTAATTGATGTAGGGATTATCACCTTAAATTGTTTTTCTATTGAAAGTACATATTAACCTTTATTAACATTCACATAAAACTCTTGGGTGAATTTCCCAAAGGCTAACTACTCAAAGATGATTTTTAAACTTCAAAAATTGGGATGTTACATAAATCAAACTTCGACTAACATTTGAGTGGGGTATTTGCAATTTTCCCTTTTTTTAAGAAAAAATTGCTTTCGTCTTGCCAGCAGGCAAGGTCCAAATTTGACTTTCTAATCGTGTATTAGGAGTACCACTGTTGACTAACCTTTCATTTCATTTGATTTTGGGACAGAAAGTGGACACTCAAGGCCTTTGCCATCCCTCTATCTATCCAAGGGATGGAAGGGCATAACTTTTTTTTTTTTTTCATCTTTTCATTGAAGAGTTGAACAATGAAGATTGATGGTAAGTGTCTGATCAATTTAATCTGGTCATGTAAAAACAAGGTTCAAATCATTTATAATCTGGTCATGTAGAAACAAGGTTCAAATCATTTATTTGTTAGCCTACGGGTCTAACACAATGTTAGAATTCGAGCTCTTCCAAAGTGATGTCTTACTGATGCCTGCCCCCCCTTCCTCCAAACCCCCCCGGCCCGGGAAGGGGGCCTTCTTCTCCTTCCACCTAAGCTACGCAGCAGGTAAGGCTTCGAGCCAATCTAAAGAACAGTAAAGCTTTGTAGGGTCTACACGGCACTACTAACACTTGATACTTGCACTAGGTCGTGCAAATTAAGCGCGACGGAATTTTTTTTAAAAAAGAACTTTTAAAGTACAAGTACTCCTCTGCCCCGTACATGGAGGCGACTGTTCCGAGGCGTGTCAGGTGTTAGGCACGTTACGGGGGACAAGAGCGAGCATTGATCGAGCCAGGCATGCAGCGCACGACACTGTGTCGAGAAATCATTTCCGGATGCAAACCACGAAAGAAAAAAGGCGTTCAAATTAACATCCATCCGGATCGACGCTTTTGCACGGTGTCACGAGCTAATCGATCGGAAGAGGAGGAGGAAGAAAGCAACGGGTTTTGAATAGCGGTCGCTGAAACTTGGAAAGGCTTATCATCTCCGCGTTTGATTTGGTCACTTGCCAAATATATGTCAATTCATGCGAGAGAAAGGGTACTAATACGAAAACTCTCGGTTCTCTGTGTCCGCCGTCCATCGTGCTACAGTACAAGAAGGAGCGGGGGATCGGACGGTGGGGTTTCGTACTAATACTATCCACAAAAAATGTTGCTTCGTGAGTACCGACGCGTACACATGCCTTCCGCCACATGTACATACTTTGTTTTATGTTGATATGTTGCGCTTGCCTTTTAGACCAGAGCGTTCCCGTTTTCTCTTCCATCAACTGCCGAGATTGAAGTTTTATTTTGGATTTTGATTCTCGTTTATCCCAATTAATACTGTTATGTCAAAGTCAAAGTCAGAGAGAAATTGTTGAGGCAACTTAGTTGTTTTCTTCCAAGTTAAGTTATGAATCAGTCACGATTTGCATAGAGAAAAAAATTTGCAAACAAAAAGGCATGAATTTTTCAATCTCCCTTGCGAATTTTACAACAAATCCTCTCGCTGTGCGAGCTCCCAAATCACAGCGCAACGGTGAGGCGGTCGCGGCGCGCGTCGTCCAAGCTCCCCAACTCGAGCCAAGACGACGGCTTCTCCTGCGAGTCCTTGGTCGCCGCCGCCGGCCGGGCGTAGGGCGCCCGCGCGCCGAGTCGGTCCTTGCGTTTGGCGAAGAACCGCTGCAGCGACGCCTTCCTCGCGATGGGCAGGTCCGCGAGCTCGGTGCCGTCGCGAGGGGCCACCGCCGTCGCCCGCTCAGCGCCGGCTCCCGCCGCCAGGCGCACCACCTCGGCCGCCTTGTCCGCCGGGAAGTCGTCGAACACCACCACCCTCCCGCCGTAGAAGATGGTCAGCGGCGCCGCCGCGGGCCCCGCCTCCTCCTCCCCCGCCGCGCCGGGCATCAGGCTCAGCGTCGTCGCCGGCGCCGCGCGCAAGGGCGGAGCGGCCGCCGCGGCCGACATCTTCTGCTCCGCCTTGACGTACTGGCTGAGCACCCCGCACGCCACCGCGAACCTCCGGCTCTTGCCCTCCGCCGCCGCCATGGCCATATCACCGCTTCGACCGAGATGCGCTTCTCTTCGTTTCCTGAAGTCTTCTTTGTTGTGGTGCTGTTGTGTGGCTTGCTGGTTGATGGCTGTGGGACTTGACAGGTCGCGGGGAGCTTGTGTTTATAGGAGGTGAGTATGAAGGGGAAGGGAAGGAAGCAGGAGAGGCGGGCGTCGTTTCTTGAGTCAGTTGGCGGGTGATGTGGTGGGGACGTCGTGGCGTGGTGGTGTTGGGCACGAAGAACACGTGATTTTTGAGGCCGGGGAAGGGGCAGGATTGGATGGGCGGTATGGGGTGGTGGGTGACAGCGACGGATGCCGCGGTGATGTAGGAGTAGGAGTATTCGGTGCGGAGGTGCGGCCTCTTTTCCCTTGTCGATCACGGCCGCCTCCTTCCCTACCTCCCTCCAGTTGTTTATTTCACATCCTTCAAGGTGCGTGCACGGATCCACCCTGGTTTCCTTCCAACTGGAGCAATGCTATTGCTGGACGGGAGGATGTATCAGATCAAAAACCTGCTCAAAAGCGATCTCTAAACGAAAGTGGTGCAGATTAATATGATTTGTTGCCACTCCAATTCGGGGGAGCTTCAATTCTTAAGTAAAGTTGCCCCAAAGCTTATGCAACAACATGGGGCTTCTCAAGTTTCTCAAGCAACTGAACCTCCCTCGCTCTGTGTTTGGTCCCTCTACATTTTAAATTATCGCATATCGTATATATATAAAAAGATATGCTTCACTATCCGTTTTTTTGTGGAAAAAGTCATCTTTTCAACCTTTAAGTCTAGTGTTCAAAGTTTTTTTTTTAAAAAAAAACATGACATGAGCTTTGTTATTCATTTTAAGAAGAAGAAAAATACACCGATCCTGAAAAAAAAAACATGATATGAGCTTTGTTATTCATTTTAAGAAGAAGAAAAATACACCGATCCTGAAAGGACTACACCAAAAACGCCAACACTAACCCTAAGAGGAGCGACACCTACATGCTCACAAGGCAAACACCTTGTGAAGGAACAACAAAAGAAAGTCTCCTCCAACAAACTAGGAAGTCTAGAGCTAGCTAATCACGAGGCAAGGTACAAAACGGTGAACCACGACTCTTGCATGGGCTTGCAACCATCAATATTAGGGTGCAAACCAAGGCAACGGCCACACCATGACTCACCAAAGCACCACACCCACTCTATTGACTACGCAGCACCAAAACCACACTAGACCAAGACCCACACGACGAACCAACGACGGCCTACCTCAATCAAAGATCCGGACCAATTGCACTCATGGGGCCTCTACCACGATCGTTCTGCACTAGGACATGATCAAACAACGAGCACCGTCGGCCTACTCCACAGTACAAACGGCGCACCACAAGCACCCTCGACAACAGCATAATAGTCGACCCCAGGGGCGAATCCACCAGGTGGGCTTTGTCGGGCTGAAGCCCACCCTCCACCAGCAGCCGAACCCTCTCCCGCCGGCAACTTCGACTCTCGGGCCCGACTCGCCTGTAAGCAAACAAGAAAGAAGCAGAGGCGAGCAAGCAAATGCGCGTGGGCTTTGCCCTTGCCGAAGCCTAGGCCCAACTCACATCCACCGATCATCCCCTGTTGTTCCCGTTCCAAAAATCCATGATCCACATTCAGTCATCCTCATTCAATCAGCAATTTCTCATTCAATCGAGCGAGCGAGGCGCACCTGATCCAGAGGGAGCTAGGGAGGCCGACTGTCGGTCTTGGAGAGGAGGCCGTCGGGGCTCGGGCGTCGGGCCAGAGGAGCCAGCCGATCGGGTTGGGAGGGGAGCTCCGGGCCGGAGGCGGGGCGGGAGACCAAGAGCCGTCGGTCGGGTGGGGGAGGGTCGTCCGGCGGATCTGGGCGACGGCCGAGATGGAGAGCCGCCGGCGTGGCCGGGTGGGAGGGCTCGGCCGCTCAGCCTCGGGAGCTGGAGCTCGAGGCGGCCGCGAGGCGGATCCGCCAGCGGATGCGGCCGGGTGGGGGAGGGGGAGCTCAGCCGCTCAGCCTCAGGAGCTGGAGCCTGGAGGCGGAGCCGCGGAGGCGGATCTGGCCGGCGGATCCGGTCGGGTGGGGAAGGACCAAACCAAGAGCCGACGGGCGGCGGACGCGGTCGGCCGGTTGGGTGGGGGAGGGACGGAGGGTGGAGGGCTGGAGTGCCGGACTGAAGTGCTGAGGTGGGGAGCCGCCAGGGAGTAGTCGGGGACGGCGGGGAGGTCGAGTGGCCACTGGCCAGGCGCAGGCGGGGAGCCGGAGAGGTCGAGTGGCCACTGGCCAGTGGGGGAGTCCGGGCTGAAGACCTGAAGTGCTGAGGCGGGGGCGGCGAGGCGCTAAGCTGCTATATATTGGTGCCGACTACCGACTGGGAACAGTCGTACTACAGCGTATAGTGCTGACTGCTGAGGCCTGAGTGAGCTATTGATTTTTAAGAATTGAGCTAGTAATCTGGTATATACTCGTTGCTTCGATGGTGTGCTATACCGAGCGAGACATATTTAGATCCCTTGATGGTGATAGAATCATAAGATCATTCCAAAGCATAAAATCTCGCATAATGAATTTGCCTCGTGAAAGTCGTGATTCAAGCTAGCGTCTTAGTGGTATGAATCTTTTTTTCTAATGTTCATGATCATTTAAGTATAATTTGCTATTGTATCACTAATTTTATAATATTAATGTACATGTTGTTACCTACTGGGACCATATTTACATGTTTTGGGATGTACTTTCCATTAGCGAGGTACGTTAATTGTATTTTTCTTATTTTACTCTACTTTTATTCATGTATGAATTGGATTTCACAATAATATAAGACTATATTTGTTACAAATTAGTTTAGTCATTTAAGATTTTGAGCCCACCCTTATTTTTCATCCTGGATTCGCCACTGGTCGACCCTTCTGTTGACGCACACCACTGCATATTGTGCCATCCGTGACATGCCACCACTGACGCGCCACCCACTGAACCTTGAGGACTTGGGGAGACACCAATGTGCTGCCACGCGCATTGCGCCACCCGGGCAGTGAGTGACCAACAGCAGCGTGCAGCCCTCTCAAAGCCCTCCTCCCTTGGTCCCTCCTGATCAACGCACCGCCGTCGCCACCCCGCCGACTAGGACGAGGGCATAGAGACGGAGAGCTAGGCCGACGGCGACGCCTCACCATGGACGCGGAACCATGGGCCGGATCCGGCGGCGAGGCAATCGGGTATGAGCCCCAACCACGACAATGGGATCGACAGGGAGGCTGCAGATCTGAAGGAGAGAGTTGAGGATGTCGGGGAGACTCTAGATCCGTCGGGATCCGAGGTCAGCGCGCGAAGATATCCGACGGAAACCAACGATTTGACGACGAGGTAAAGGAGGTGTGGAGGGAGAGGGATGCAAGATGAGTCCCCCGCAGCCGGAGGCCTCTCGCGCGGTGGCTGGGGATCGCCTCCTAAATCGCTCGAAAACGGTTTAGGAGACGCAGAGTTCAAGATTGAAAAGTGGATATAAACGATGCACATGTAAAATGTAGTTCTTTTATAAAATTTACCATTTTGAATTGCATAACGTAGAAGTTTACCAAAAATCCTTCACCGTCGATATGTCTGTGGTATTTTTTAATGCGTTGAGCGAATTAATTAAATTTCGATCACGAGGTTGGTCCTGGGTTGGCTATCTGTTCGCTGGCTCACTTCATCAACAGTGCGTGGTCCATGTTCATTTCATTTCATTTCTTCTCCTTTTTGTTCCGTTTTAATTCTGTTTCTAAGCTAGCAACATACACGATGCGCCTTGATAGGTCCTTATGCACACGGCAGGCCATTATCCAATACCAACACGCAGTCTTTTTTGTTTGCTTATTTGTTTATTTATTTATTTGCATGTTATAATTAAAAGATCAAATAGCTTCAGGCAGGCAAAGGAAAACCGTACAGCACTCACATTTTTGCCAACCTGTACATGTGTATCGTTTATTTTTTCCCCCCGTGCCTGCTTATGAATCACGAGATAAATCTTACAGGAATCAAGTCCGCATCAATCTTTACTTTGGCTGCCCGTTCTTTGGTGTGCTTATGGATCACGAGGAGAGAAGTGGGAATAGATTATATAAACTCCATCTCGTTAAGGCAGATCGGGCAATGATTCAGCTTAATTTGGAGGATCTTATCTTTTAAACTCAACAGTTTAGGAGTATTACTAAATTGAGATGTGCCATGTGAATCACTTGGTTTCGTGGAAACGAGGAGCAGGACTGCCACCCTCAGGCGTGTTTTTGACCCATTTGGCTGGTTTTGGTGATGAAAAAGAAAATCTAACTCCCTCTCGATGAAACGATAAAAATAGCGGTGCAGCAAGTGACATGTGTCGCCTGTGATGCTCCCAAATCACTTTAGGAAGCAGCGCGGTAAGCTCACAACATATGAACTGTCACGGTCCTGATTCACAATAAATTATTTATCATGATAGTTCTGCTCGATAGAGATACTATTTTGTCATTTCATTTTCACGTACCCTAACTTTCTTATTTCGTTCAACCAACCCCACCTGTCTCGGTATTTTTGAAGACACTTGTCGCGATTGGATGGAGCCCAAAACAAAAGAAAGAACGAAAGACTTTTCGGATTAGATGAGAAGATGCCGCGTGAGGTCGGTACGAAAGGTCGAATTAAATTGGTCACACGTTCATCAACGTGCGGAGATAAAGATAACTTAGCATAAGGCGATTGATTATTAAGCAACCTCTTTAAAAAAAAACAAATTTCGCTTTCTCGCTCGCACCAGCTAGCACACGAATACACGATGACGAGTGCTGCGTTGAATTTATTCTTTTCTTGTGCTGGTCCGTGCAGCCACGGTAAATACTATATAGGGCTGGAATCTTGATGTATTTCTTTTTTACTTGATTCGCTGCTGCATGCCTACTCGTGTGTTGACATTTCTGCTGATAAGAAATTGAGATTGCGTGTTGCTGAAATAGAAGGAAAAAAAGTAAATGGGTTATCAGGCTCAACCATGCATGTAGTGATCAGCACAAGAGCATCCAGGATTCCCGGAGCACAACTACGAATCAGTCGGATGCAATGATTTTCCTCTTCTTTTTTTCTTCTTCTCTCCGAAGGTAGGGTGAGTCACAACGACCGAACTTAGTAGACTAGCGTGGCCATATTGATGAATCGTACCCATGCATAGCTCATTGCTAAGTATATGCACGACTAGGGTGCCCGTTTCTGTGAATGCGTACATCAGCACGTTGTTCTGGTGAAGACTAAAATTCTTACCACGATACTTGCCAAATGCGGGTTTATTTTTTTGGGTTTGAAGGAAATTATAAGTTTATATAAGGCCTATGCTATGTTCAAAGTTCGCCCACGTGGGATATTAGTCTTTGGGGTTTGTTTGGATATATTGTGATCCGACTCAATTCTTTTAGATTGATTCGGAATTTGAAGTAAAATCTCTTTTATTCCGAAGGAATTGATTCTAATCCCTCTCTGTCCAAACAAACTCTTTATCGGATTACATCCCACGTACAGCGTACTCTGGCCAACTCTGTATTAGAAATGGGCTATTGACTCTTGAGACATGCTAGTAGTACAGGTTTGGCTTAGCAGCTCGAGCCATAGCCCTGTAGGCAAAGAAAGAAGCTTTAGAGCAGAGCCTGGCCAAACACAAACACTCCCTGATAGCGATCCTTAACTTTGAACATAGCATAGGTCTTACTTATATTGGTGACAGGAAATAACTATATATCTATATATATAACTTATACCTTCTAAATTCGTAAGTTCCATTGTACTATTCTATTTTTTGCGAAACATAACATAGCAGGAGAGCTGCTAATTTCATTTCGAGTAGAAGGAGAATTACAAAAAAAGATTACTGTTCTAGCTAGAGAACGTACAGCCGTTGTACTATTCCAGTAGGGTCCCAAATTTATGGGGAAACTGCCTAGCAACCGCTGATCAGAGTATCATCAGACAGTGTAGTATCAGCTGCATGTGAGAATTGGCGTGTTCAACTTCACCAGAATCTGCAGACTTGCAAGAGAATAGGAGAAGGCTGATTGAACCTGCTCTCCTTTTTTCTCTCTAGTTAACTCCTTCCACTTTTGACTACGTTTAACGCGCCACGATGCCGACCGGTGTTTAGTGATGACACCACGTGTTTCCAAGGTTAGTCAGAGTTTTGAAATGGTAAGCATGGACGCAAAGGTCTCCAGGAAGACGACGTGTAACGACTACACTACACATGCATGCACGTTTCTTCTTCTTTCTTCCTTTGTCCCCTGCTCCCTACCACGGCCAGCAAGCAGTTGAAACTTTAAACACTTCTTATAATGAAATGACCATAAGAACTGTTAAAGACACGCATGAAGATGCTTTTAACAAAGGCAGGCATTGCTGTGGTTGATCAGTTGTTTCTTTTGTCAAATTATTGTATTATAATTCATTTATTTCTAGTTTTTTTTTTACGAAAGGAATATGCGGGACGATCCATGCTTTTCACATATCTGCATCAAGATTCAAATACCATCTCAGGAACAAATGGTGCTGTTTTCGCATATCAACTAAACCAATAAAAAAATCAAATATTTCGGCTCAGATATATGACAAGATACAAGAACACAAACAATGTATAAAAGGGTACATAACCCTTTTCACCCTTTTATTTCAATTTACAAAGCTATATATCGAGTAGCTTTAGTTTATATACTTACAGACAGCATATCAGGATGAAAAGAATTCTTTTCGTCATCAAAGAATTCTCAAACAGACAGACAGACAGACTACTTAACCAATGATCACAACTAGCTAGCCAATTCCCCTGAAGCAAACCAATTACCTCGTGTTAAATAACAAATGGGGAAAAATAATTAATCCACATACACGTGGAAAATAGTAATTAGTAAGACAATAATTTCTTTCCCTTCACAGTAGCTACTATCCTTTAGGGTAGATGTATTTCTCTTTTCCTTGAAACGAGAAATGAATGTTAGAGCTTCTGCCCTTTTTTAAAAAAAAAAGTAGCTACTATCCTCAAATTCTTCAGCTCAGGCTGAGCATGGAGTTCACGCCGAGCCACGGCGCGCCACCATCTTTCACTGGCTTGCTTGACTCCTTCACGGCCTCTGCTGGCGCCGAAGCCACCGGGTATGGATCTCTCTCGGCTAACCTGTTCTTTCTCTTCTCGAGGAACCTCTGGAGCGACGCCTTCCTCGCGATGGGCATGTCTGAAGAAACGTACACCACAACAGATGCATTTTTCAGTTCGTTGTGCGGAAAATATGGGTTTTGGCCAGTCCAGGTACGAGTATCGTACGCGCTCCTACGTTACCTGGCAAGCAAGGCTGCCCGAGCGCATTCTGGCAGACGGCCGCGGGGCCGCCGACGTCCGGGGTGGCCGGCGGGTTGCAGGAGCCCGCGAGCTGCATCAACTCCTCGGCCTTCTCAGCGGGGAAGTCGTCGAACACCACCATCGTCCCGCCGTAGAAGATGGTCAGCTGCGCTCTCTCAGGCTCCCTCCTAACAACAAAAAAGCTCACAACTTTAGCATCAAAACTAATTTTCAAGAACTCCCGACATGCGTGCGTGATAAACTGAATGAGTATGGGTTTCTGGTTCGCGCAAAAGTACCTTTCGTGCGATTCTTTGAGCGTTCCGGCCTGCTCAGGGAAGAGCTCCATGGTCTTCCTCTCCTCCGGCGCCGCCTCCCCCTCGACCGCACCAACAACATCGGCGCCCGGCATGAGGCTCATGGTCACGACCGGCGCGATGCACCTGCCGCCGTTGCCGCCCTGCTCCTTCATGTACTGCCGCAGCAGGCCGCACGTCACCGCGAACCTGCTGCCGCCGACCTTAGCACTCTGCTCAGCGGCCATATTTTCAGCAAAAACCAACTCACATCAAACTCTGAGGATCCAAAATCTTGGCTGCCTCCTGCACGGTTGCTTCCTGGAAACGAAACGAAATGTGGTATATTTGTCTGTCCGTGAGGTCGTAGGTTAAGGTTGCCTTTGTTTTATAGGTGTACAGCTGGACATGTAAAGATAGGCATAATTTTTGTTTCTTGGGCAGGAAAAGCAGCACGTGAAAGAGAAACGGGGCGCGCGGAAAGGTGGGGAAGCGGGGCGAGGGAAGAAATGTGGGGAAGCTGAGCGATGGAAGAAATGTGCGCTATTTTTGCGGTGATTTTGGTTTGTTTTTGGCTATTCTGATGCGTGTGTGGGTCATATGCGCCGATCTCAATCTGGTTTACCGGTGGTGGTGGTGGCATGGTGCCGAGAAAGGGAAAATAAATGTGTTGGAAATGCATGGTTTTGTTTGGTATTGCGTTAAATTTGGTAGCCGGTTCCTAGGCTTAGGCTACGGCTACGCAGCACGCACATGGCGGTTGGGTCCCATACTCGCGTGCTTAAGTAGTGCATATACACGTTGAGGTAGTGTATTCTAAAATTAAGTGGAGGTAGAAAGAAGGTGTGTGATTTTTTCTGCTATGGTTTGTGACTGTTTAATGTTAACATTTCTTTAAAAAAGTGATATTTCCCTAAACATTTTATGGTGACTCAAATCTCAATAAGATATGTGATTTTTTGATTTTTTTTATAATCTATTTTTATTCAGAAATACAGAAATAATAATATTTAATTTTTTTTGTCAGAAATAATCACGCATCGGGCGACTTGGGCTAGTCCCCCAACGAGAGAGCGACAGATGTATAAATCGCTTAACCGTAAAGCGACTGGAACTAGTCATCGTACGGTTGGGTGACTCGCTCCTAGTCGCCGTACTGTTGGGCGACTAGGACACCTGTCGCTCACAGCGGACCCCTAGTCGCCCAACCGTTGGGTGACTTGGGGTGATTATATACCACCCGCGTGGCCGGCCGTGAACCGTCGTCATTTGAGAAAGCTTCGGCGGAAGAAACAAGAGAAAGAGAGGAGAGGAAAAGAAAGGAGAGGAAGAGGGAGAGGAGGAAAAAAAAAGTTTCTTCGCATCGACGATGACGACGGTGAGCCTCTTGCATTGTTTTGTATGCGTGTATTTTTTGAAACCATAGTAGGTTAGCAAGCAACATCATGTGTATTGACATATTGTTAGCAAATGAAATAGTAATAGGCTAATTTAAGAAATCTTAGTTTGGAGATAGCATGATTAATACAATTAGTTTGGAAGTTCGTATGGAGAATAAATTTATCGGTGAAAATTAATTCAGTTGTACTATTTTGTGTGCTGCGCTAATTGCGCTCGGGTTTGATAAACAATAACGTGTTACTTTTCTATATATATCGATAACCTGTGCATTCACAAATGCTAGTTTATAGAATGTTAAATACATGTGTTTATTTGTACAATAAAGAACTGATAACATTTTATGTATAGTTTTGGTTGGATTAAGTAATTATAAAAATACTAAGACAAAAATCACAGATACATGGTTCGCAATTCATAGAAGCCTGTACAGGTGTTAACGTAATATAGCCTTTTGTAGAGAAAATTGTGTATTTACCATTTGGTTTTTTATGAAATTGTATATTTATTACCACTGTGTTCGAGCAAAGTGTTTTGGTGTCATTAAGAACATACTAAATATAATTTATTTGCCATTGGAATATAATTGAAATGCTCAATTAACATTAATACTTTTAATTTCTTTGTTATTTATTTTATAACTAACATACCTTTGCAATATCTCATTTAATTAGGACCTGTGTTCGAGCAAAGTGTTTTGGTGCCACTAAGAACATACCAAATATGATTTATTTACCATTGGAATATAATTTAAAAGCTCAATTAACATTAATGCCTTCTTAATTTCCTTGTTATTTATTTTATAATTGACAAACCTATGTAATTCCTTGTTTATTTTATAATTGATAGGGTTCATGCATATTATTAATAGTTGTAAATAGGTATTAATTGAACCCACTAATTATGTCATAATTGCTAACTGAAAATTGATTTGCAGGTATGGCTCACGACCCTGGTAGTTCGGACTGGCATTTCGGCCTACTGGACCGGTTGATCGACGCGTAGCACCGCGCGAGCCGTCGTATCCCGCATCCGGTTCGCAGGGACGACGTGGCAGACTTGGGGGTGGTTTGTACGCGAACACCCCGACGAGCTTGGAGAATGGATCCACGCTGGGTAGACAGGTTTATCCGCAAGCTGTGCCACTTGTTTTGTGTAATATGCACTCTATGTAGTTACTTCTTCGTGCTTTGTAGGCTGAGTCATGCCGACTTTCTACCTCTTGCCCGGATGGTGGAGGCCACCGAAGAGGACGGCGCTCCGGTAGGGGATGACAGGGAGATCTAGGCCAGTCCGAAGCGGTCACGACGGTTTCCGTTCGACTGGTTGCTCCTGACAACCCTCGTGGACTGGTGGCGACCCAAGACGCACACCTTCCACCTCTCATTCGGGGAGATGGCCTCTACTCTGCAGGATGTCACAATGCTACTCGACCTGCCTATCGCAGGAGCCCCTGCATTCCCACCGGACGCGTCTGTCAACTGGTGCGACGCCCTGCTGGGCAGGTTTCAGGGGGTTCTTGCGGCGGAGGTCGCGCCACCGTACTACGACTTCTCGGAGCGACAGCGGCATGGCCCGCCCTTGCGGTGGATTTCGCAGTTTCGGCTACCAATTTTCCATGTTTAGAGATGCACTATCCTAGCCATATGATGGGCTTACTAATTATTCATTTGTGTGTAGGTCGAGCGGATGGTCCGCGGCACCTCGAGGCGTACCTGTTGTGGCTCTTCGGCTGGGTACTGCTTACCAGCAGTCATGGTGACTCTGTCGACGCTCGCCTCGTGGGGTACGCGAGGGCCATCGCCGACGACAAGGATCTGCAGATCAGCTGGGGATCGGTCGTACTTGCCGTGACGTACCGACATGTGCGATGCGTGTTGTTGGACGAAACCAACATCTACCCTCACAGGCTGCGGGGAATACAAGGGCATGATCATGACAACAATTGGTGTTAATGGCAACAATCAGATTCTGCCCTTAGCCATCGCTTTCATCGAAAGTGAGAATTTCAACAGCTGGTTGTGGTTCCTTCGACATCTGAAGAAGTGAGTAGTTGGGGCACGTCCTGATGTCTGCATAATCCATGATCGGCACCCCGGGATGATGAAGGCCATCCGAAAACTTCAGCAAGACCCCGATGAGCCGTTCCCTTGGCTAGACACGAGGAACAGATGGTGCATTCGCCATCTAGGGGCGAACTTCTTCAAACAGTTCAGGTAGCAACCGCTCATGAAGCTGTTCAAGAGGCTTGCTATGTAGAACCAGCAGCGTAAATTTGATTCGTTGTGGGAGATATTGGAGGAGCACACCAGGACACATGTTGTCGAGAGGAACAAGTGTCCGCTCATTCCGGGGGTGGCGTAACCCGAACGCCTCACACCACTACGGGAGCTCGACCCTCCCCATTTGACGCGGAGGACCTCGAGGGACATTGGGTGCTTCTCCCATTGGATTGAGGCCGAGCCATTGGAGAAGTGGTCCTTGCTAGACAACACGGACGATGCAAGGTACGATATAATGAGTTAATGAGCACTAACTTTGTCGAGGTGTACAACTGGGTAATTAGGGGCCTCCGTTCTTAGCACCTCGTCGCCATCGTGGAAGGCGTTCTGCACAACACAATCAGATATTTCAGGGAAAGGCACGCAAATGTGGCACTTCATGCAGCCAACCCACATACACCATACTGCTCAAAGATTATAGCGTACATGCAAGCCAAGACCAAGAAGACTCAGTCGCACACGCTGTTCATAATGGGCAATACGGAGCATCGTTTCGACGTGGTCCTTCAAGATAGAGCCGAATTTGGGACGGCTCGGTCTCTTGTTACTCACGAGGTATGCCTTGGAGACCATGTGAATGAACCTAGCTGCACATGCAACAAGCCAAAGCTCCTTCACAAGCCATGCTCTCATGTTCCTATTGCGTGTGGGATCATCCATATGGATCCAGTGAACTTCATATCATAGTACTTCATGAAGGAGAGGGTGCAACAGGCGTGGTGCGGCGAGCTAAGAGGCTTCAAAGTTGTGAGCAACTTCGCCACGTTGGATACTGCACAGAGGATTTGGATTCCAGATCTTGATCTGTTGAAGGGTGGAAGGGCCGTCGATAGAGTCGTCATATTAGGAACGATATGGACGAAGGGGAAGCTAGAGCGGCGGGTAGATGTTGCGGCCGCTGCCGCCAGGAAGGCCACACGGTGAGAACTTGCAAGGCGTCTGCCTACACATAGGAACACCGACATGAAGTGCAGCACCGCTTCTTGTTGCGTGCGTAGTGGTACTAAGATTAGAACTGCTAGCATGTTGTAATTTGTATTTCAGTCAGTATTTTGGTTGTTGTAAGCACTATGAAACAAATTGTATCGTAATTACAAATTTTATCTTTATTTGAAGTGTCAATATCTCGTCTTAATTGAAATGCACGACGTGATCTTGCTCGGCAGCGCACCACGTGACCACTCTCTGCAAAGCAAGACATGACCACTCTCTGCAAAGCAGGACGACGTGACCCGACGAGTCAGCTTTTAGGACGATGTGACCCGACGAGTCTTCTTTTCAAGGCCGCTGCCTCGCGAACGCGAATTTCCTTCAACTGAATTACAATTCAGTCACGTACGCAGCGCCAACTCGGCATATAAGTACTACCCCTTCCACGCCGGGTTCTCCTGCATCCAGACTTCAACACAACCTCGCTCAGATGGACAAGCACTTGGAGGAGATCCGCGAAATGCAAAGGGAGTATGTGGCCCAGGAGGAACAAATGGAGCATGCCAGGAGACCACCTCCCCGCAATGACGCCGCCCCCCGTAGCAGCAACCCATACCAGAACATCATAACCAAGTATTCGCCGCAACACCCGCCCGAGGGGGAGATGCCACCTCTCTGTTGGTGCAGGGATGGATGCAAGTTCTTCAAGTCCAAGCATCGGCTAAACTTGGGCATGCGTTACTGGGGTTGCGCAAACAACTCCAGTGACTATCCCGACCGTCGTTGGGACACGAGATGCTATCAGCAGCCGGTAAGGACAAGTAGCAGTATGTTACCCTACCATTCTCTTTGAAAGTCCGCACTAACAACGTCTCCCGTCTACTCGTAGTCCTTGAATCCGCTATGTGACTACCGCAAGTGGATCGACCTAGAGATCCACCCACATGACCAGTGGACTCTCGACTACGAGGAGTGGGATGCCAACAGGGACCACAAGAGGAGGGAGGAGGGGCACCGCACCGAAGACCACAACCAGCGTATCCGGCGGGAAACGTAGGCCCATCTTGAGGCGTGCAGGCGCAGGGAGCGCGAGGCTCGCGAGAGCTAGTGCGCGAAAAAGAGCGAAATTGCGGTCGAGGCCAAGGCGGCCGGCGAGGAGTACAACACCGATCTCGTAAGGAATAGCAAATGGCATCGGTCCACGCAGTAGTGCGAGCCTCTTCGTCCAGCTGTCTTATGTATTTCTAATTCCCTAAAGACATACTTGTACCTTCCTTGGTTCGTTAGCCTGCTTGTTATATAACCCCTTGTCTGATCAAATTAAGTGTTGTTATTGTTACACCATTTCTCCAAAATTCTCCACCGTGTATGAATTTTCTACCACATCACAATATCACTTACCTTCGTACTTACGAATCATTGCTACCTCTATCGTCCTCACAAAATTATTTAGAAATTTAGCGCACTACAATAACATATGACGATCACAAAATGTTATTGCGAGTCTGACAAATTTCGTACCCCCTGAGATTATACGAAAATCACAAACGGACCAACAAACCTTATCACCACCCTTTTATTTTCAAACAAAATAACATCCTACAACAGGATCATCTCTGGGAAATAATTTATTTAAATATAATAATATTTATCATGGATAAATATAATTTTTTCAAAATTTTAGAGTTTAATTCGACATTGTAAAAATTCAAACCAAGTTGCTCACCGATTGGACGACTTAATAAAGTCACTCAACCATTGGGTGACTCTAACTTTTATCGCGCATTTATTGGGCGACTTTGTGCAGTCGCCAAGTGGTTGGATGACTAGCTCTAAGTCGCCCAACGGTACGGCGACTGATGATTATTTCTGACAAAAAAAAAATAAGATTGTATTATTTCTGTAATTCTGAATAAAAAAGATTATTACAAAAATTCCAAAACTGCTATGGTTTGTGACTACTGAATGCTAACATTTCTAAAAAATGTGATATTTCCCTAAACATCTTATGGTGACTCAAATCTCAATAGCGTGTTCAAATAATACATTTTTCATTTTCATTTGTATTTTTTCATAATAGACGTCCATTACAAAAGTCCAACTCAACGATTTAGACTTCAGCATAATGTTTGTCTGGTGAAAGAATAATAGCGTTTTGGAGTGACCATTATGTTTTGTACTCCATATTTTATTGGCAATATTTCGTTATAAATGGCGGATTATTAGTGTGTTATAGAACCTATGGCAGAATTATTCATGACAAGTAATTAATGCCAAACCTAATGAATTCAAAAAAATAGTCATATTGCTACATTAGCAACTTTTGAGGCTACGTACTTACCAATAATCGGAAATCGTAAATGGACAAGAAAAAAGAAGTGTTCCCCTAAAAAAAGAAATCGTAAATGAACAAAATTCCGTAAAAGGTGAATAATAAATAAAAATGACCGCCAAAAACCTACGACAAGTTATGAAAAGGAGAACATCCTCAAAAAATAATACCCACTCCGTCCAAGTTTGCAGGGCGGATTTCCGCTTGTCACATAAACCAAGGAAAGATATTGAGAATGATTAGAATGCCACTAATTATTATCAGTAAGAAATATATCCAATGCATGCATGCAGAGAATATAAAGTAAAACTAGATATTTATTAGGGGTATAGGGAGAACATCAAACTCATTTTGTATTTATGATATGAAATAGGGTCGATATTTGTGGACAAGACCATTCAAAAAAATACGTGTATAAACTTGGATGGAGAAAGTAACAAAAAGGAAACGAGAACAACATAAACTGCCAATGGTACGCATGAGACGTGCAAAGGTCGTGTGGGAACTGCACGCCAAGGCGCCAAAGCTATGCTACCTGTACTGTACAAGAAAAGTTGGAAAACTGCACGTTAGCGAAGCGGACATGCGTGGGAAGCTCCAGGGAAAGGTCCGATCATTAAACACTCGCGATTAGCAGCCATCGATCGCTACGCGGCTCCTGCAGCATGATGCTCCGTCCGCAAGTCAGCTACGAACTCGAACTGGGCGAGAAAGTTCGTCGGACGCTGTTTCTTCTCGTTGACGTGTAGTCGCGGTTCTCACTTTCGGCGGCTAGCTAGAAAAATACACCCCCAAAAAAAAACCAGGGAAATGGTATGAGCTAGCGACCGCGTGCACGTCGTACACTGTAGTATAATGTACCAACAACTCGGCGCAAGCTCAAACTTTTAAGCATGCATATATAGATTACGAGATTGGTTTGGCTCGATTATGTTAAGCTAGCAACTAGCATAGAGATTAGTTAGATTAGGCAGACGTGCGTCTCGCTCTCGCTAAAGTACGCGTGGAGTGGTTGTCTTGTCTTTAGCTTTCTGCCGCGTTAATCACCTGTTCTTTACAGAAAGCTACGAGGCCGATCGAGCGACTTGATCGGCGCGCGCGGCGTTTGGGGGAAGACGAGCGAGTTAGGCCCTGAGACAGGCAGGGGCAGTCGTTGCGTGTCGCCATCGCGCGGTTGTGCTTGGCTTTCGCCGGATTGGCGGGCCTCCAGACCGACGCGCGCGCGTGCGGGCGGTCCGGCGCCGGTGAGCGTTGCCGAACGGAAAAACAACGTGCTAAATTTGCTTCTTACTCCGGGTCGTGTCGGGCAAGTGACGGAGTTGAAGGAAGGAGCAAGCATTGAACGATCAGAGAAGACACCGTGCAAGAGTTCTGAAGGCTGGCAGCAAGTTGCGTGTTGCAAGTTAATTCGTTCAGTACGTCTCTGCGCAGTTCCGCCTTTCTGGTTTGTACCTGAAACTGGAACTCGCTTTGCACCGGAAACGCTTGGATTGACAAGGTTAGGCGGTGTTTGGCTGGGTTTTAGGCTTCCCGAGTTCCTGCAATAGAACGTCGTTCTGGTATCCCACTACTTCAAAAAAAAAAAAATGCACATGATAAAGCAGTTGTGGATCGTTTTGCCTTGGAGTCGATCTGCAATCTGTGCGGCGCATTACACACGTGAAGCTTTTAGTTATGGGAAGCTGACCTTAGTCATGGCTAGCTGTCCATGTGTGTGCACCTAGCCTATCAAAGTTTAAGTCCTATATTTAGCGTTGGTGTCCACCAATTTTAGAAATACACATACCTATATATTCAATGGAAAAATATATATCCACACTTCATGGGGTTTTAATTAGATGCATTCGATAAATTTCTAACGTGCGTATGAGATGCGCACGTGTGTGTACATGAGTGGTGTAAGTGTGGTGCCTGTCTGTCTTGTCCTCTATAAAAACTGAAGCTTTCACCTCCTCAAATAAGGCATTCCATATCCACCAGCCGGATATCTTCTTTCTTTTTTACTCGGCGCTTTGGATATCAACACGGTTTTCAATACATCTTTGACTATTACTTTTTTAACCGTATGTTACAAAAAAAAATGAAAATATAATGATATTGAAGTACTTTGGATGACAAATCACTCATATAATTTTTTTTATAAATTAGTTGTCAACATTTTAAAATGTTGAACTAGACGCGTTCCAAAAGATATATTCGAGAACGGAGGTCGTATACACGAACCATTCATCCAGCCAGCCAGCTAGAAAACACGGGCAGGCAGTTGCTCGTTGAGACCTTTTCAAACGCACCGTTTCCCCCTCCCTCTCTCTCTCTCTCTCCCACTCGCGGCATGCATGCTGCAGCCACGTTTTCCTCACGTCCTCCCCACGCGCGCGCGCGCAAAAGCTCCCTGGCCTCCCTTCCTCTCCCTCCACTAGTTAACCTCTCGTCTCGGTCTCTCCTCTCTATATAAAACCAACTCTGCAACCACCACGATCGATCACTACTCGTTTGGACCAAGGGCATTGATCACCACGAAACTAACCTTCCTCCTGCTCTCTCGTCTAGCAGTACATGCCGCCAATGGCAACTACGACGATGACTACAGACTCCATCACCCGACGCTTCGCCGTGGCGTGCGGCGTGCTGAGCCAGTACGTCAAGGCCGCTGCGCCACCGCCGGCGTCGTCCGGCGCGATGGCCCTCATGGGCGCACCGGCCGCTGTCGTACAAGAACCCAACGCGCAGGCGGGCGGGGCGCAGCAGCTCACCATCTTCTACGGCGGGAGGGTGCTGGTGCTCGACGGCTGCACGCCAGCCAGGGCGGCCGAGCTGATCCGGTACGCGGCAGCGGCGGCTTCGGCGCCGACGGCGGCGAAGGGCTCAGCAGAGCCGGCTCTGGTGGACATGCCGATCGCGAGGAAGGCGTCGCTGAAGAGGTTCCTTGCGAAGCGCAAGGACAGGGCAGTCGCCGCCGCGCGCGCCCCGTACTTCCGGACGGAGGAGGCGCCGGCGAAGAAGACTAAGGTGGAGGCGACGAGCGAAGAGCCTTCTACTTGGCTCGCCTTGGGCAGCTTGGGAAACATGCACGCGCGGTGATCGCCTCAACATCGCACTGTGATTTGGGAGCCCTCTGCTGATGGCCAGTGGGGGGCGTTGTTTAACCTTTTATTTAGTTATGGTGTTATTAACAACTATTAATAATTTAAACCAGTTATTGTGGCATGAATGCTTCCTGGAGAGCAGTGACTATGAGTATTAATTATGTGTAGTACCGAGCGAAGCGTATGGATGTAACCAAAAAGAAAAGGTTGAAATAGCGATTTTGTTCCTTAATAATTTGTATTGTTGTATTGCTAGGTTGGTTTCATATGATGCGCCCTTAATTTGTGGTGTATGAACTATGAATTACTAGTAGTACTACGAGTATGAACAGGTGTAAACGATTTGATCAAAGCAATCAATCATTAATTGTTGCTGCGTATTTCGGCGAACAGCAGAATCAGTACGGAAGGGATGGGTAATAAAATTTTGCATGATTGAACGTCTACAAATGGACGTGCTCCCCGGTCTTGGTGACAGCGAAATGCATGTTATACATACCGGCAGAAAGCCCCATTTGTAATGCATGTATTTTTGCAGATTTTTGTTCGCTTCTCAGTGCTAACAGCGCGCCTAATCGTTAGGCGTCTCGCGCGCGCGCCCGCGCAATGCAGCCAAAGCTTAACTCGTGCCTGCCGAACAAATCGGGCGCAAGGGACGAGCTGTAGCATACACACATGGCATATCTCATCGATCTCACGCGGCATGGCACGCGCGCCGCGCCAGGAACAGACAGCTTTTGGGGCAAAAATTAGCTGCGCGGCGCATTCCCCGTGACCGACCGACCGCGGGCGCGCGCGCCGTGCCGACCCGGCCGGTGGCTTTCCCATGCCGGCCGCGCGGCGCGACTCCCACCCGCGGTCGCGCGGCATGCACGACGCGAGCGTGGGGGGGTGGTGGAGGGCTTCGATCGCTTGCCAGCTAGCTCGTTTGCCCTGCCTCCTCAGGGGAGAAAGCGTACCCCCTCTAATGCCGGAGTTGGTTGGAAGGCGAGGTTCGTGTGAGCCGCTGATGGGTTAAATGTGTTGCGCTTTGGGGGCAGCGGGCACGGGCTAGTGATCAATGCATTCAGTCATGCTCGTGCATGCGGCCGTATGCATGCTTGGTTAGTTGCAACCTGCCGGGGAGGGGGGGTTATGAATTCGGATTTCAATTCCACACTTGTGAATACACATCGCACTACGCCAATTTAGAATTGTGTTTTAAGAGGGTGTTTTTAAGAGGGTGTGTATGATCATCGGTTTTGGCAGACACAACACTTTTTGAACCCGTATTTGCAGAAATGAGCATACACGAACTGTATTTGCGCGCGCACACACACACCAAGTGGCCTCTCCAGCCAGCCCCGCCGCCGCACGGTGGCCGTGCGGCAACGCAGCAACCACGGTAGCAGTTTCTTTTTGAAAAAAATTATTTATGCATAACTATTGTAGGAATTTTCAAATAAAGCAAATGGGCTCCAAAAATTATGAATTTTCTTGTGGAGCCTCCTGATACAGTGTGTTTGCTTGTATATTTTTTAAAAAGTTTTATCCGCTATGATTTTTTTTCAAAAATTCATGTAAGTATATTATTTGTAGGAATTCAAATTCTGTCACTACTGCTATAACGATTACTGCACCCAGAGTTGTCGATGTAGTACTAAATTTTACACATTCTAAGTCATATGAAATCATGAAACCCTAATTTCTGCAACCTAAAACTCTAATTTTTGAAACCTAAACCCTTAATTTTTGAGATTTTTTTAGAACATATAAAATTCTAAAATATGTATTACATAATCAAGTCCACTGTGTAAGGAGCCTTTAAAAAAAATTCATAATATTTGGACCTTATTTTCTATATTAAAAAATTCATACAAATAGTATATTTAAATAAAGTTTTGAGAAAAATTCAAAACGGATTAAATTTTTAAAAATTACACAAGTAAGTACACTTTGTCAACAGGCTCCACAAAATATTTCATAATTTTGTAGCTTATTTTCTATATTTAAAAATTCCTGTAAAAAGTATATATAAATAATTTTCTTTTAAAAAAAATACTACAATGGTTGCCGCACGATGGTGGCAACCACACTATAGCACATGGTTGCCGCACGGCCACCCGTGCAACAACGCTGTAGCACCCCCTTCCCTCTTTTTCGAGAAAAACTTAGAACGGATTAAATTTTTTAAATTAAATTTTGAAAAAATTACACAAGCAAACACACTGGGTAAAAAGGCTCCACAAAATAATTCATAATTTTTTTTTACCCTATTTGATATATTTAAAAATTCCTACACAAATTATGCATAAATGATTTAAAAAGAAAAATAAAAAGGTTGTCGCGTTGCTGCACGGCCTCCGTGCGGCAACGAGTGATGTGGCGACAGGGCTGGCTGGGGAGGCCACGTGGTGGCGACGGAGGCATTGCCACACGGCGGTCGTGCAGCAACGGTTGCTGCACATGGCCGTGCAACAACGGCTGACTTTGCGCGTGAGGAGGTGTTGTCGTACGACGGTCGTGCGACAATGGTGCTATATATATGCAAATACAGCTCACGTATGGTCATTTATGCAAATATGGATTCAAAAGGTATTGTATCTGCCAAAAATTTTGTGAGTTTGTGGTTGTGCTCTTGCTAGAAGTAAATTTAGGTTTTATGAATTCTTTTTTTTTCTAGATTAAGTTGTTCTAGTTTTTTTTTCTCCAGCGTGTTCTTCGTCAGATTTCCTTTACCCGTAATGAGTTTTTATCGGACCAACTCATCCGGACGACGATGGTGACGCCTACGCTAAAGGTTGACACCGGGCAGAGTTTTTTTCCTAAAAGAAACAAACATGAGGGTTACCTATTATATCAATAAAGAAAATTGAACAGTACAAAAGAGCCTAGTGCGAGGGCATAGGGCTTGATTACATGCTAATTATTTGTTGTAGGCAATTGGCCCCGGCTAAGGTCCAATCTCTTCCTTCAGCTTTTATCCTAGCAAACAGGTCCAGGGTGGAGGAGGGTCTGTCATTAAAGATTCTAATTTTGCGCTCTTTCCAGATCTCTCAGATGATTAGAATAACCACCGTGGTTGAAGCCCTTGTGAGTCGTCTGTAGCAGGGCGCATCCAAACTCGTCGGGTGTATCTGCACTCCGAAAAGAGATGTAAGACGCCCTCCCGAGATTGTCTACAAAGTGGACAGGTGCCCTGGTTCGGCCAGCCCCGCTCTTGCAGTCTGTTTGCTGTCCACAACCTGTTATGGATAGCTAGCCATGCAAAAAAACTTGCATCTTGGGGGCGCTCCGTCTTTCCAGATTAGCTTTTTGTACTCAGTTGTCGTCGAGCCGAGGAATGTTGTAGCGCGTAAGCTGATTTTGCTTTGTATTCACCCTGTGGGGTTAGTTTCCAACTGATATCATCCGTGGCGATGGGTCTAAAGTGATTTGGTGCAAGCTTCCCCAAAGATCTAGGAATTGTTGGAGTAACTGAGCTGTTACTCCCCCTGTAATGGTAAGATCCTGAACCCAACGGTTAGCCTGGAGCGCCTCCTGAACTGTCGTGTTTTCTCTCTCTCTTGGAGAGTCTAAAGATCTCCGGGGCAAGATCTTTGGGGGTTGTATCACGCAGCCACGGTGAGGTCTAGAACTTGGCTTTTTTCCTATCTTCTATCGTGATTGTAGACATCGGGCATAGCTAATTATAAATAAATCGCATCTGGTTTTCTTCTAACGAGAAACATTGCTACCCAGGCACAGGTCCTACACATTCATGGAGGTGCTTGGCAATCTGCTTCCCACTTCCGTGTGATCGTTGGCGATCATGTTTTCGTTGTAAGACTTGGGTCTACACCATGAGAGATAAAGAAGTCCAACAAGTTCATTGACTCAAGGGTTTGATGGTAACATGTTGTTTGTTTAGAATCTTAGATGTAAAAATTAGGTATCGTGTACTATGATCTCGTGTTATTATTAATACAAGACAGATGACCTCACTAAAAGAAAGCGTCATGTGCCTTACCCTAAGCACAGTACTACAGTTCAACAAACTGAATAAATATTTCTAAACTGTCGGCACCACTGAAGAACAGGTCACGCGGCAAATTTCTTGTGATTCCCTTGACAACCGAGACATAAATAGATGCCGTGCTCCGTGTGACCCTAGCTAGCTGTCTCACCGAACGTTGTTCTTATAATAGCAAGACCTGAAACCAGCAAGTGTGCACATCATGCTCATGCTGTCATGCACATATCGCGCGTATACGCTTCTCCTCCAAAATCCAGCGGATAAAAACGGGCAAATATTCTCCCACCGCTAGAGATGCCCAAGGTCGATTGGCGCTTTCTCCAAAGGCAAGCGCACTCGTGATGTCGTGAAGGCGAGATAAAGAGGAGACGCGCGTCGACGTTCGTTCATATGCTCCCATTTCGAGAACACCCACCCGGTCGGAGTTGTTGGTGTGAAGTGTGAAGTGTGAACTCGTGAGACGCGTACGTACGAGAGAGAGAGAGAGACCCATGGTTCCCGTGGAGACCCCGGGAAAACACGCGTCGCGCCGCGCGTTCCGACCTCCGAGCGGCGCCGTGACGCTGACATGAAACGCCGGTTTATTCTTCGTTGGTGGGGTTCTCCATCTTGTGACTGATTAGCCACTGTAGCATTTCGTTTTGCACGTTTGGTTGCTGAGCGACTTAGCGCTGCGCGTTGGGATGGCAACGGGCTAAAATCCCCACGGGGAATAATATATCATCACCGCTCTCTATGCAGCTATCGTAACAATTTCTCTCCTGTTCCTCTCCCCACCGGGGATTTTGCGGAGATACGATGAGAGCTTAAATCTATTATTAT
Organism: Hsuehochloa calcarea; assembly: GCA_036346395.1. Lineage (NCBI taxonomy): Eukaryota > Viridiplantae > Streptophyta > Magnoliopsida > Poales > Poaceae > Hsuehochloa > Hsuehochloa calcarea. The sequence goes on from CM070598.1 coordinate 66,516,001, forward strand.
ATAATCTAATTAAGGCATAGTTAAAAGAAATCACTGTATTTGCTTTTAAGAGCTACAAATTTCCACATTAATCGGTGAAAAAAAAAGATCTACACCGTCGATCGTGGTGGGTCCAGATTATAACGGTCTAGATTGAAAGAAAGAGACTATATCAAGTAAAATAAAACTGAAATTCAAAATAATAAAATATAATATAATCACTAATTTGATATATATACGGATTCCTAAGTAAAAGAGTCCATATTAAGTACAATAAAACTGAAATTCAGAATAAAAACAAAATAAAATTAGCAATTTGATTTTGATACGAATTTCTAAACAAAAACTATAAATAATTATAATTCAAAATAAAAATTAAACAATAATTGGTAATGAGATTTGTATACGAAATACAACAAAAAAAATTGATGTTCCGAATAAAAATAAACAAATTAGCAATTTGATTTCAATACGAATTCCAAAGTAAAATATCTAAATAACTATAATTCGGAATAAAAAGTAAAGAAAAAATAGCAATTAGTTTCGGATACGAATTCCAAGAAAAAAGAACTTAAATTCAGAATAAAAAACAAAAGAAAATTTGCAATTTGATTTCAATACATATTCCAAAATAAAATCCCTAAATAACTAAAATTTCAAATAAATTTAGCAATTTGATATGTATATGAACTCCAATAAAAATAACTAAAAATATTGAACAAAAATAAAAGTTATAACGAGAATGACACGAATGGTATCTGAGGAGATACAAAAGAAGTCACCACATTCGCTCACAAGGTCACGTATTTCTGTTGTTACTTCCTATGGAATAAAAATACAAAAATGAAATTTTAATTAAAAATACAAGTTACAACGAGGATAACACGAATGGTATAGGAGGAGACCACAAAATAGTGCAATAGCATCGATCTGTCTTGCAAAAAGACATTGATCCATGGGGAAGCGAGAGCCGAGTAGGCGACAACTGAGATGAGGATAATATCGTGCTACTCGCTGGAGTCATTGAAGAGAAAGTCCAGTGTTGAAGGAGCCAAGGGCCGTGATGACAAGTGATGAACGCCAACGTTGTTGAAAAAGCTAGTAGTCAAAGAAGCTCGATGATAGGGAGGCCCTAGCAAAGAGAAGATGAAACTTTGCATTGAAGACGAGCTATGGACGATATGGTGCCGTCGAGTAGCTAGGAGCGTGCTATCGCTGATAAGAGGCATGTTGCCGACGATGGCAAAAAGATTATATGTATCGTTAGACAATGATTAAAGAAGACACACCAACATTAGTGAAGATGAGAGGTCACTGCGGTTAGTGAGGAAACCACAACGTTGTGTTAGCCAACGTCGAAGAAGAGGAGCGACTGGCACGAGAGAAGAGGATGTCGAGTATGTATAACAACATGCATGTGTATGTACATGCATGCATCCTGTAACATCCAATTTTTTAAGTTAAAAAATCTTTTTGAGTAGTTTAGTTATGTAGAAAAATTCATCAAAGTTTTATTTGAATTAAAATAAAGCTTAATATGGACTTTCAAAAGCAAACACTTTAATATGATTAATGTCAATATCAACTATTGTCAAAATTATTTTATTTAGTTTCTGTGTGCTTGGAAATATTTTCTAGAATATTTTCGAGTTCATTTGCTATTTGGTTTTTCTATAATTTCTAAAAAGGAAAAGCTATTATAAATCTCAGAAAACCTTTGGGCTAAATCTCTAACCCTAGGCCCAATCCTATTCCGAGCCAGCCCAATTCCCCGCGCAACCCACTTCTTCCTCTCTCCCACGCTCAGCAGCACTGGTCCCACCCATCAGCCGAAGTCGAGCCTTTTGCTACTCATTTTCGGTTGAGCAGTGTTCGCTGACAAGTAGGTCCCATCTGACCATGTCGTCGTCGTCTCCGAAGCAGACTCCTCCCTCTTTCCTTCTCCACGACGTCGCGTGAACCTCCTTCGCCGCAACCTTGGACTCCTCTTGGCCGCCCGTATATAAGGGGATCGGGAGCCCACAATCTCAGCGTCCATACCCAGCCGCCTTAGCCCCAGAGCGAAGCCCTAGCCGCCGGAGAAGCTCGGGAAGTAATCTTGCTGCCGCAACTCCGGTGAGCTCTTCCGTCGCCGTCAAAGCCGCTGAAGCCTTGTCTTCGCCTTTTTCGAGTTCGCAAGGACGAGAGCTACACCCCTGTCACCTTGGTTACCGGAGAATCCCTGGAACCCTAGATCCGTTGAGCCCGTGTCTTCTCCGCGTCGTGTTGGTCATCTCCGGTGTTATTGAACCGCATCATCGTGTTCGCGGAGCACTAGCTTTCCGTAGACCCTTCCACCGCTGGTGAGGAGCCGCCAATCGCCGGCAACCCTCAAGTCCAAATCTTTGACCGCCGACGAGCCATCGTGGCACGCCAGTTCACCGTCCACGTCAACTCCTATGCTCGCGTGTTGCCTTGGCATCAGCCACGTGTGCGCATATGTGGCAGATCCAAACCTTCCACCATATCCTAGCTCGGTTGACATGGTCCACCGTGAGCCATATCCCTGACTCGTGGGTCCCACATGTCAGGAGGAACTTCAATTGGGTTAAGAAGGAGCTTTGTAAAAGCATTGTGATGATCACTTAAGTCGCACACCTAAGGAAATGTGGTCAAACTCTTTGAGTTGATTAATCTCTTGTAGGAAAAGTTGTACAACCTCTACAGAGTATTAAAAACTATTTGAATAGTCATGTTCTCGGGTTATGGACGTGTTCGGGATTTCACACGAGAGGTAGAGTTTCTTATAAAATATATCGCAGGTGTGAATGAGAAGTTCACTAGATGAATATAATATCGGTGAATGGGTAATTCACTTGGTGGTTTGTCTCGGGAAGTGGATGGGAAGTTCACTGGTGTGTTCAAAGAAATGGTTTGTTTATTTATTATTATTTTCAACTACACATTTCAATCTATTTATTGTATTTATCGTTAATGCTGCTTTCTACAAAAGAACAATATAGTTAACCTTTGTCAAGCCGTATATGAATATTATTTGCATATATTTCCCTACGACTTGATGAGTGCTTTATGTACTCACAACTTTACGCCTTTGTCGATTAGTTGAAGAATACTAATCTACTCAAGAGTTCTTCGCCCAGGAGTACCATGAAGGTTTTGTGGATTAGGATGCGTTCTCCATTCAATTACATGTGGGCAAGTTGATTGACCTTTTCAAGTTTCCCATTCCACTACAAGAGTTCATTTGTTTCTTTAGCCCTGCGTGGTAAATTAAGTAAATATTGACCATAAAGTCCAGTTATTATTACTATTTATTATTTTGATATCTTTTTAGTTAAATCAAATAAATAGATGGTATTTCATCACTCTTTCCTGTGTGAGCTAGCTACTAATGTGGGGCTAGTTCAGAATACACAAAGGGTTCATGAATCGTATTTTTGGTCCTGACACATCCGTACGAATAGAACCGCAGACGTACAGAGGCAGATGAGCAAAAAGCTTGGAGTAGAGATGGCACAGCCATAGAGAATATGCACGGGTCACTGGAGGGAGCATGACACGTGTCTCCAGCTTGGATCGACGACGGTTGCATGTGTATGCGTGTTGATGTCGCAATGGTTAGTATTAAGCAATAATTAGAGAGAAGTGGAAGATAACTATATGGTAAAATATTGCATTGGAAGGGGTAGTAACTGAGAGAGATCGATCAAGATTTGGACTTACTGTTGGAAGTTGAAGCAAACAAACTATGATGACAAAAAGAGAGAGAAATCACACAGTTTGGTGGGATAGCCGGCGTAAATTTATTAGCACACGTGATGGTAGAATAATAGCAAATTAGTTATATACTATAATTATACACAACTATATTAGTCTAGAGACAAAAATACCAATATTTTAGACATTTAGATACATCAATATACATGTCTACGAGTGTTTATCGGGAATAGCTGGGAGCGGGTATGAAAGCATTCCAATCCCCGTCGCCATATAAGGTCACGTGTGTAAAATCTTTATATACTCATCCCCTAATAAAAGAATTCCCCGCTGGTTTGAAATGAAAAAGGCCCATTGTCATCCCTAGCTGTGCGTCATTTTATGCTGGACTAGCCGGCCTTTCTTTTAGGAGAGGGGGTCTAGTCAAACACCTAGTTGGCACAACTATGCTAAGAAGGTGCACTCATGCGTCTTCTTTGTAATCAAATTTTTTTAATCAAAATGAGATGTGACATATCAGATACTGAAAAAATCACACAAATGATACACTCAACATGTGAACTAAATTCTGGCCCTTCCAGTGTGTTTCTAGAAACACTATTCCTTTGTAATTTGTATTTTTTTTTTCTCTTTCTCCAGTGTTTCAAACTAGAGGGATTGATGCAAAGGTGTTTGTTAAGGAGGGCCCACATAATTTTTAGTTCTTGCAATGTACTACCAATAAACCATGCATTAAATCGTACGCCTTTTAAGTTGTCATCAAATAAAGTGAGCATGATCACACCCCTACTCCCCTATGTTCGATTTGATTTCAAGCACACAAGAAAATCAACCACTAATACAGAAGTCCAATCATTTAAGATGACAAGCAAGCATTAAGATGGTATAATAAAAAGAACCTATATAAAATAGGCATCACACGCGACCAATTTCGTTCCATGGAGTATAATTGCGCAGCGTGAAACACGCACATAACCATTGCAATTTAGAATTAACAAAAAAATTGCATGTCCCAATCATAGAATGATGGGAATAAAAATGCAGCTGACAGAACTAGCCTTCCTATTCACCAACAAATAGTTTTGGCCATACCTATTGCTGTACAGTAAATCAATTAACTGTCATCAGTAGCCAGGGTCATGCCCCAACGTCTCATTAGTCTACACAAACTGAAATGTCATTATCGTCAGTCCAATTGCAACGATCGTGCTTGTGTTGGTTTCCCAACGTCCAATGTAAATTACAGATGACTCCACTAAATAGAACAAGACCTGCGCACCATAGCAAAAATTGAATGAGATGAGACAACATTATAAGTTCAATTTAAACAATTTTTTAATGTACCTTCATAATGCAAACACAGAAGCATGTCTTGAGCTCTTGGCTCTGTTTTTAAGATGTCTTGTGTTCAACAACCAAATCATCAGCGTAGTAAGACCCAGCAATACACTGGTATATACAAGATGGAGTGTGCAAAATAGTGAATTGCTTGATAAAATAGTGAAAAACAACTGGAAAATAATATGGGGGCAGACATAGTACCCATAAGTTGAACATTAAGTTTCAAAATTACCGCTGACAGATATATTTCAAGCACCATAACATTAAGTTATGAAATGGCACAACTTATTCTATACATGGAAATTTCTTGTTTCATGAGTGTGGTTCTAGTGTCAAAAGGGGGATGATATGAGGTATAACCAGTGTTTACCTAAGCGCTAGGTGGAAGGTGAGCGGTGGGTGACTACCTAGCGCCTAGGTGCCGCCTAAGCGGCCAAGAGCAAGAGCAAAGGCAAGGGCCGCAAGGCGCAGAGAGAGAGAGAAGCAGAGACACGCAAGAGAGAGAGAAAAGTAGAGCGATACCTTGGGGCTGGTGGACGAGGCGGCATGACGGGGAGGCATTGGAGGAGGCGCGAGGGGAGGCGTCGACAGCGACAGGAGGAGGCGCGACGGGGAGGGGAGGAGACGCTGCAAGGGAAGGAGGCGCGACGGGGAGGGGAGGAGACGCGACGAGGGAAGGAGGCGCGACGGGGAGGCGGCGCGATGGGGAGGCGTTGGAGGAGGTAGCACCGACGGCGGGTGGGAGGATTTGGCCAGCGACGAGGCGGAGGGGAGGTGGAGGTGGCGAAGGGGATGAAATCCCTAACTGCACTCGAGTTTGGGAGCAAACGGGTGAGCCTCACTTCATATCCCCTCCTTTCTAACCTCTTGTCACCGCCCAGCTCCACCTGGAGCCGCCGCGCCTTGCCCACCTGGCGCCGCCTTAGACCGTCCAGCTCCGCCATTGACCGCCTAGGCGGGTGGAGCCAAGGATAGAAAAACCGTTCGGCGCAATTCGGCGTGGCGATACGATGAATCGGCGGTTACGGTTTTCCGGAAAAACCGGTCAATTTCGTTTAAATTTGCTTAAAAATCAACCAAAATTTGAAATTTGAATTTGCAAACTCCGGAAAAACCGGCCGGGATTTCAAATCCCGCCGCCCACCGGTAAGGCCGTTAACCGGCCGGAATTTCTATCCCTAGGTGGAGCGCCTAGCTTGCCGATTAGCCCAGAATCGCGGCAGTGAGGCTGCGCCTAGCACCTAGGGGAACACCCGTATAACTAGAGGCACTTACCTTAATTTAGCATATAACTCGTATATTTGCATTTAGATATCCAATATGCTATGTCTAAATCCTTCACAGATAGAAGTGGGGTTAGATTTGAAGTCAAAATATGCAAGCCAACAACAGAGTCCAACGGTGGCAAGAAGCCAATCACAGAAATATTCAATCAATATGTCAGCTGCAATACCAATGAACAAAATATGGGTTCTGCCCTAGTAGCTTCCTCAAAAGTTAATAATAGCCTGATACTGATGGCATTGGGCATCTCAACTCTCAAGTAAATAGAGTTCAAAGGAGAACAAAGGCACGTATGTTAACGGACATATGTCCCTATGACATGTTTGAATCAAATGTGTACCATTACAACTAGATGCATTATAAATGGATCTATAAAATAGAGGAATATCCTATAGAGGTGTTGGACTCATGGATAGGCTTGGACTATCCACTTGGATACGAATTGCCTTTGCGTTGTTCTTGACACTAATGAGACAGGGACATGATTTGGATCTTGTCATTTAAGTTGGATACAAGCTAGACTTCTGTAAAACTACAACTTATACCAAATAAACAACGTCAAAATGATAATGTATACATTGCTTTTAAGTCATTCAACTGAACAAAAGAGCTTTCAGCAAGAGCTTACGTATCAGTGATGAAAAGCCTGATTAAATATGGAGGTACATAGTCAAACGCTGGAGTGACAACATTTAGAAGAGGTGTGCCGTCCTGAGTAATAAAGTCCATGCAATTTGAGAACTCGCCCAAGTCAAGAAAATCAGATGGTGGTTTGACTTCATTCAACAATACCTCAGTGTTGTGTGGATACAAATGACACAACTGCAACCAGAGGCCAGAGCAACACAAAAGTATTAAGTTTGCTCAGGGCAAATAACTTAGAAAAAAATGGAACTTTGTGAAATAAATATTCTAATATACTAATGTAATACAGTTATTAAGATGCTGTTGGATGACAAGTATACAATAGAACCGGTAAGATAAGCTATTTCTCTAGCTCTCGGCAGCCAAAATTTATGAAAACATTTCTAGCTTTTGAGGTGTCATCCTTCCTCCCCTGCACAAGTTTATTCTATTTACCCCAAATATTAAAGCGTCAAAGAGAGGCCACAAGATTATGGGCATATTTGTAAAAAGAAGCAAATAGTTTAACGGCTCATTCATGTAGTATGTACATACGTATGCTTAACATGATGATCGATATTAGCACACATATTGATCCTCATCTAATTTGGAGGTGTCATCCTTCCTCCCCTGCACAAGTTTATTCTATTTACCCCAAATATTAAAGCGTCAAAGAGAGGCCACAAGATTATGGGCATATTTGTAAAAAGAAGCAAATAGTTTAACGGCTCATTCATGTAGTATGTACATACGTATGCTTAACATGATGATCGATATTAGCACACATATTGATCCTCATCTAATTTGGAGTGGGTTTACCATTTACGAGGAAAAAGATGACACAAAGGTTTGATGATAAGCCCAGAGAAACTGGCATAGGCATATTGATTAGAAGTCTAGGCATGGTATGCCTTCACGTTAATAGGCAAACATGATCCTGATACTATAGTTACTTCAGAAATGTAGGATCTTGACATGACATGGATGTCCTAAGCAAGTGGATGACATACTAGAAAACAACCTTGTGGCTCCCAGCAACGACAACGAAGGCAACACCATGCTGTTGTGCAGCAAGTGCAACCATGTTCGTGCCTACTGGTGCAATGACTACCATTTGCCATTATTGCATGAGCTCCAACAATCACATATATGATTTATCACGAAAATCAACAATTATATTTTGGAAAGAAAATATAAATCTAAAACAAAAAAATTATCCAGCATCGTTACCATGTCAACTCAGGAGATAATAGCAAAAATAGCCGAATCAGTTATAACGGTAGTCTGTAGACCTACCTATAGCAACACTTCCGCAAAAATATGCCCCTGGTATCTGATCAAAGCGTCAATGCCACAACAGTGAACAAATGAGAGAACATATATGCAGCAAATTAACAGTTAAAGTAAAGTGGATATTATGTATAAACCTTGAAGCACCTTCAGCAACATACACATGAAAAGATCTATTCTTCTCCTTTGCAGCCAACAGGAACTCCTTTACAGTTCTAGAACTACCCAGGGTCAGGATTACCTCGCTGTGGAAAGAAAATCATCAGTTAGTAAGTAAATTAACCTCTCATAAGTGCACATCTGATGAAGTTGTGCAGTTGCTTAAGGTGATAACCTGGAGTCACTTAGCAGAAAAGAGTTAATGATACCTTGGAAGTTAATGTTGGTTTAATATGTTTATGGAGGTTTCATTCAAAGCTACAATTGCATAGTAGACAGTAGTTTACAACAAAGCAAACGTAGTATCTCTATAAAAAATAAATAATTCCTTGAAGAGAATTGGCTAGCTTGTAATCTTTCTCGGTATGTTCACTCCTGTTAGAAGCACCATATTAAGCAACAACACTATTTCCCTACAGCTGTTACATAAGTCTTTCCCCTAATCGCGAAATTCCAATCAATTGTGCTCTCACCTCCACAGTGCACACAACATACATACTCCCTCGTTGAACCCAATATATGCCTAACTCTCCTTATTTTCCACGTGATTGCCATCAGTTCTTTTTTATAACTAGATCTAAAACCCCAAACTGAAGCATATGCTTCATACCAAAGTCCTCTGTTTACTATCTCAGAGGGACATTACATTCTGAGGCGTGGAAAATAAAACCATTTTTCTAGCATTAATAATTTTCTGCTCTTCTTTTGGCTGTTAATAAAACTAAATAAAGTTGTAAACCCAGAGCATCTAAAAAACATTAAAATATGGAATAGCTCAATTTTATTCATGAGTCATGACGAATACTTCTGACAAAATAGCACCTATTTGTAGGAGGGACAAGACTGTACTTAGAATGGTGAATGATTTAATATTCAAAGGTGATTTTTTTTATGTTGGCTAAGGGAAAATCATACTTTTGGTGGATAAGCTCCACTGCTTGGTCCGCAATCTGGTCATAGCATGTGTCCATCTCATGAATCATTTCACCAATGGCAGCAATGATACCATGCTTTAGCTTCTTACCTTTTGAATTCGTATCTGCAACTGTTCAAGTGTAACATGCAGAATGTTAATGCCAGAAGACAAAATTCAGAATTGGGACGATATGCCTTTGCCCTATTTTGGATAATCTATGGACAAATCCATTCATCACTTTGAAACAAACAAGGACTCAAGAAGTGATCAAAGAACACTGACTTAAGTAGACATCAAGAAGAGAAATAGAACATATGATACATACACTTGCTTTTATCCGAGTCCTCAGTGACAGTCACATGAATGTTTTCCAGAAGAGTTTGCAATGAGGGTGCCCGGAGAGCACTTCTCGCACGCGCAGCAAGGACAGCAGCTGACATGGTAATACGGTTAACATTTCCATTGTGAAATTCAGCATCACTGTTCCCTATGTCCTCGTCCTCCACTCTAATTATATGCAAAACTCGTCTCACAATGCTCCCCACAGCAAGCTCTACAATGTGCATTCCACATCGTTTAAAAGTAGTTGTAAGATAAGGTATATTTGGACAATGCCAGAGAATTAAGGAAGAAACCCTCATTCCCATGTAACTAAATATAATTGAGCATTCACATTACATATGAAGCAGAATGTAACCATCACACTTCAATTGCCGTACAAACACATTATTCTCTGATATGACACTCCCCCATTTCCTTTTTGAAAAGAACTTTATCCCCCTTTCGACATCAAGCATCTTCAAACTACCAGATTCATCAAGAAGTAAAGCAAACAGTTATACTATAGGAAGTGAGAAAAGCTTATACTGCATATAATTTAGTCCTAATGGCACAAATACTGACACATCACTGTGTAGGCATCCTAATTCAACTTCACTAACCACTATTACACAAAAATAAATACGATCCCACTAGAACATTCACATCTCACAAAGAGAACTAACTGGATTAGAAACAATTTGGTCCAATTAGGCTTTTGTAGGCTCATCGATGTAGTTGGAAAGGGACTGAGGCAATGAGCAAAGATATAGCGACCAGAGATGGGTAAAATAAAACCTACAGAAATGTTAGCACTTAATTACACATTTACTTTGTAATCACCAACGCCAATGCATGTGGAGGAAACAAACTTTATAGGATACATTGCACAGGGACTAAATCTAACAACATTCACACCAATGAACCGGGCACACAACAATAAACTTTGCGGATGTTGGAGACAATACACTAAGCTTAACTTAGAAAGTGTGTCACTAGACTGTCAGACAAACTAGTATGTCAAAACGAAAAAAAAAAAGGATAACGCTGACAAAGTATGGCTAGACTTATAGACACTATCAGGTATCAACAATCCAACAAGATACAATTTCAGTTAGACCTCCTGTCACACCAACTGGTGTGGCACAACTATCGAAGCTCGGCACTAACACAAAACAGCACACATAACTAAATCCAATAGCTCTGAGCATCTGAGTGGGCAGCGCATAGGATAATAGTTCCAGGATTTTGCGTGTCTCACCGGTAGGGTTGGCGTCGATGAGCTGCAGCGCGCAGTGCGTCGGCGAGCGCGGCCACCACGTTGTCGCCGCCGACCCGATGCTGCAACACCACCGACCGGAGAAGCTCCGCCGTATGCCGCGCCACCGCATGCGACCCCTCCTCCTTCCTGCCGCCCAACAACCCCGCATACATACACGCACAAACACGCAAAACGAACGCATCAGAACAGCACCAGCCAAACGAGCACCAAATTTGGCGTGGGGGCAAAGCTGCTCACAGGCGCCTGAGCTTGAGGACGAAGTCGCCCACGAGCACCTGCAAGTCGGGCATTGCGGCGCGCGGCGGTCGGGAGCTCGAGCAGGCCATAAGAGTGGGGAAGGGGTTAGGGCTTTGGCAGGGGCGCAGCCACCGTTGGGGCCCCAGCCCCGGCTCCAACCGCCGGACCCTATCACACTCTGATGTTAAGACTCGGATGTGTTCGAAACTCAGCGAAGGGTATCACGAAGATCCAATGGCTATGACCAGGAACACAAAACCGGTACCGGCTCAATTTCCCGCCGGCCGGTTACTGTGTTAAATTTTAAAAAATCAAATAAAATTTATTTGAATTTAATTAAAAACCAGCCAAATTTTAAAATTTAAAATTTAAATTTGCAAAACCTGATAATACCGATCAGGATTTCTAATCCCGGCCCTAGGCTGGTAACCGCCGGTTACCGGCCGAGATTTTATTCTCTGGATATGACTACGACAATATAATAGAAGATTCAATAGCTACGACTACATCATACGCTACAACTGCATCGTAGAAGATCCAACAGCTATGACTACATCATACCTCTTCATCCCATCGGATAACTGTAGAAACTTTTTGTATTTACTATTCACTATAATCGAACTTTGTAAATCAGATTTTACTCTGTTTCCTTTCAGCGCTGAGTCATTGAGCTGGAATCCGATCTGGCGGTATATAAACCGAGATGAAAATTGATAAATAATATATACAAACCGAGAAATTATTTTCCAGATCCGTTTTTGCCCTTGTCTGTTGTCTATTTTCTTTTATCAATTACTTGATCGCTTCCGATCTTCAGTGGAATTAATTGAAGGATTGCGCTGGATCTGACAAAGGTATCATAGTCTTACGGTTCTTGGCATAGATCTGATGTAAGGAGTGAGTTTTGGTTTCGGTTTTGTAAAATTCCCAAAATCTTGACATCAAGACTATAATGGCTCCCAAGAAAAATCCACATGAGGAAGTTGGAGGTGCTCCTGAAGGACTAGATGTACGACAAGAGATGATGAGCCTCGGAACTGAGATGCTGGGGCAAGTGGCGACGCTTGATCAACAAATGAAGGGAGTCCTCGAAGCGGTCAAAGGATTATCACAGAAGTTGGATCAAAAAATGAATCCACCGGTCGAAGGATTTGCGGCAGCAATAGAGGCGCAGAGAAAAGCTTTGGCTGAAGTGGAAGCTCATAACAAAAGAGGGCTTGAAGTGGATATGTTATGCCGTCAAGAATAGGAGCAACAACAGTAGTAACTACACCACGCTGAACTAGCGATAGAGATGCACAAATTGAGTTCTGGATTTGGTTCTAATGTTGGTCGGATCGAAGGTTTACTTCTCATTTTAGCAATCTATAGCACCTCCAACAATTCACAGGCACCACTCACCTCCTCATACTCCACTAGTTAGAGGACCAAGATATTATAAGCCGGATGATGGAGAGGAAGAATTAGAAGAAGGAATGTACTATTATCATAGAGGAGACAAACAGAAGAGGTACTATCCAAATGACTTCTCGAGGGGACCTAAATATGATTTTCCTATTTTCAACAGTGAGAATCCAATAGGGTGGATCAGGCATAGTAAGAAATTCTTTAATCTGGCAAGAATACCTTATGAAGAATGGATAGATTTAGCCTCCCTCTATATGGTAGATCGGGCAAATGGATGGCTCAGAGGAAGCAGGTTATCTGTGGAACAATTTGATTGGCCTGATTTGTGCAAATTGATATACGCCCGTTTTAAGAATGAAAATGGAATTGATTTGTTGGATAATTTTCATTCTATAAAGCAGATCACTTAAGTATCTGCTTATACTGATAAGTTTGAGGAACTCATGGCATTGGTGAGGAATGAGCATCCAGAGTTCCAGGAAGGTTATTTTATTAAGTGCTATGTGAAAGGGCTCAAGTATTCAATCAAGCATCATGTAAAGAATTTTCCACTGAAAAGCTTGTGCTAAGTCTACAAAATTGCCAGAAATTTAGAACAAGCAGTGACCATAAAGAAGTATGAGAATTGGGGACCACCTAACAAAGGAAACCAGCCCAAAAACAGGGGGCAGAACAGTCAAATCGTAGAGGAGAGAAGTGTTGGCCAGTCAAGTAGAGGGATTCAAAGTTGGAAAGGTAACAAGGATCCTGGAAAATGATGGTATTGTGAGGAGAAATGGACACCACAAAACAACTGTAAGGTAAAAACAAGGATATTACACTTGTTGTCTATTGGAGAGGAGAGGGATGAAGAAATTAACAATAAACTTGAAGAACCCGATGACAAACCCAATGAGACATTTGAAACTCCACCAACCAGTACTCAAGGAGGAGAAGTCATGATGATATCTTCCAATGCATTTCAAGGTACACCATCAGTGTCCACTTTCTCCCTTTTAATTAAGGTGAATGGGACAAGGGGTGTTGCTTTGATCAACAGTGGAAGTACTGATAGCTTTATGAGTAGTGCTTTTGCAACTAAAGCCAACTGTGACATTGGTACCAATATTGGAAAGTCTGTTAAGGTGACCGGTGAAGGAGAGCTCATTTCTAGAGCTCATGTGAGGCAGTGTCCATATGAATCACAAGGAGAGTAGTTTAGTGATCAGTTTAAACTGCTAAAATTAAAAGCTTATGACCTAATTTTGGGGTGTGATTGGATCTATAAACACAGTTCAGTACAGCTAGATCTGAAGTCAAGAAGATTCTCAATTGTCAAGAATGGCCGCAGGAAGGTTCAATTATTCGATCATACTGTGTCAGGCCAACATTGTATCATTGATGTTGTTGAAGTAGAAAAGGTTTTGAGCAAAGAGACAATGGGTTTTGTGTTGCAACTCAACATGACCCCTCCCGAGGATCAAAGTAAATGTCAATTGATGGATGTACAGAAGATAATCAAGGGGTATACAGAAGTGTTTACTGAACCCAAGGAATTGTCGCTTTCTAGATATTGTGACTATACCATACCTTTAACTCAAGGAATTGAACCACCAAACATAAGACCTTATAGAATGCCCCATAAACAGAAGGATAAGATTGAGCTCCAAATACAACAGATGTTACATAATTCATGAATTAGGCCCAGTGTAAGTCTCTATTCCTCACCAACTATAGTAGTTAGGAAGAAGGATGGCTCTTGGAGGATGTGTGTGGACTACCGACAACTCAACAAAATCACCCAGAATAATAAATTTCCAATCCCAGACATTGATGACTTCTTAGATGAGTTGAATAGGGTTAAAGCCTTCACTAAGTTGGATTTAAGAGTTGTCTATCACCAAATCAGGATGAGAGAAGAGGATGTGTTTAAAATTACCTTCAGAACACATTGTGGCTATTATGAATATTTGGCTTTGCTCCTTGGGTTGTCAAATGCACCTGCCACTTTTCAGGCTTTGATGAACAACCTTTTTGCTGAGTATGTGAGAAGGTTTGTATTAGTTTTTTTGATGACATCTTGGTTTATAGTAAATTAGTGGAAGATCATCATATACATGTGAGGAAGGTGCTAGAAATATTGAAGAGAAATCAGTTGTATGCTAAAATGAGCAAGTGTACTTTTGTTGTGTCACAAGTAGAATATCTAGGCCACATAATCTCAGGTCATGGAGTTTCTACTAATCCCAACAAGGTGAAGGATATGTTGGAATTACCAATTCTAGAAAACCCCACCCAACTCAGAGGGTTCTTATGGCTCACTAGATATTATAGGAGATTTATTAAAGGCTATGGACGATATGAGATATGCAGACTCATGCATGACATGCTCAATAAGAATGCTTTCTGCTGGGGAGAGAAGCAAACAGAGGCTTAACCAATTAAAGACCATTATGAGCAGTGCTCCAGTCTTGGCTCTACCAGACTTCACCAAATCTTTTGTGTTGGAAACTTATGCTAGTGGGAGTGAAGTAGGAGCAGTGTTAATGCATGACAAGAGGTCAATTGCTTATATGAGTAAAACATTGGGGGTCAAAGCTGATGTCTTATCCACATATGTTAAAGAGGCATTGGCCATCCTAGAAGCTCTTAGGAAATGGAGACACTAGGAGCCAACTTTGTTACCAAAACTTATCAGAAAAGCTTAAAATATATGATTGATTAGAGATTGACTGGTGGTATTCAACATAAACTTATGCTAAAGTTATTGAAGTACATCTATTCCATTGAATATAAGAAGGGCAAAGAGAATATAGCCGCTGATGCACTATCAAGAAGAGTACATACTTGTATGGCTACTGTGACATCAATTGTGCCCATATGGGTTGAGGGGTGGAAAAAAGTTATGAAAGAGATGAACACTGTAAACAACTCTTAGAATAGCTAAGCTTGACACGAGAACCAAATTCATTGTATACCTTGTATTCTAGGATATTGAGGTATAAAGGAATGATATAGGTGGGCAAATATGGAGGTACACGACCACAACTGATTGAAATTTTTCATGCTTCAGCACTAGGTGGACATTCTGGAATGAGAGCATCTTACCAAAGGATTAAAAGGTTATTTTACTGGCTATGATTGAAAAATCAAGTAGACAAGTTCATATCTGAATGTGTAGTATGCCAAAGAGCAAAGGCGGAAAATGAAATGGCAATTCCAAGCTCAGTCACTCCTCAAGTGCAGGGAATGTTAGCTGAAAAAGGAAACATGCTCAGACAGTTGAAAGAAAATATGTGCGCATCTCAAGGCAGAATAAAAGAACTAAGAAGGAATTCCAGGTTGGAGACATGGTCTACCTGAAGATGCAGCCATACAAACAAGTGGCATTGGGCTTGAGACAATATCTGAAATCGACTACAAAGTACTATGGTCCTTATAGGGTGATGAAAAGAATTGGAAAAGCAGCATATAAGTTGTTACTGCCAGAAGGAGCAACAATCCATCCGGTCTTCCATGTGAGTCAACTTAAGAAACACTTGGGTGAGAAGGCTAGTCCATTTTCAAACTTGCCACAGATCGATGAGGAGGGCAAAATCAAAACTGAACTAGTAGCTATTCTGCAGAGGAGAGTCATACCAAGGAACAATCTTCCTGTGGTTCAGTGGTTAATCCAGTGGCATAATTTACCTCCCGAGGATTCTACATGGGAAGATGCTACTTTTATCCAAGCGACGTTTCCATCTTTTCAACCTTGAGGACAAGGAATAATTCACGAAGAGGGGAGTGTCAGACTCTGATGTTCTGAAGACTCGAATGTGTTTGAAACTCAGAGAAAGCGAAGGAATGACTATGACTACATCATCAGTATCAAGAAGATCCAACGGCTACGACTACGACTACATAATAGAAGATCCAACGACTACGACTACATCATACGCTACGACTACATCATAGAAGATCCAACGGTTACGACTACGTCATACACTACGACTACATCATAGAAGATCCAACAGCTACGACTACATCATACCTCTTCATCACGTCAGACGATTGTAGAAACTTTTATATTTACTATTCACTGTAATCAAACTTTGTAGATTGAATTTCACTTTGTTTCCTTTCAGCGCTAAGTCGTTGAGCTGGAATCCGATCCGGCTATATATAAGCTGAGATGAAAATAGGGAAAGAATATAAACAAACTAAGAAATTATTCCCTAAATCCGTTCTTGCCCTAGTTTGTTGTCTATTTTCTTTTATCAATTCTTTAATCGCTTCCGATCTTCGTTGGAATCGATTGAAGGATTGCGCTGGGTCTGACAACCCCCAAGTACTCCTTAGCACTGGCGTCGATTTTTTGGTTGAGTGGCGACGCAAGGACAGGCGCTCGGGCGGCCGGAGGCTCTCTCGATAGGAGAATGTTTCGTCGACATAGCACTGTTTGGAGCGGATTTTTGTGTGTGCAAAATTGACACTCAACACCATTTCTAGGTGATAAATACGACTCTCGTATTGCCACGTGACTGAGAGGGAAACTGTACATGGAGTTGAATATGATCTTCAAGTTTGCTTCCTCTTCTGCAAAGTGTGCTTGCATTTTCTGTATTGGTACTTGTTTAATCTAACTTACTGTTGTCATCGTCTACATTTCTTTTCTCAAGGGCTATGCCAATTTAATAGTGTCGTACATGAATTATAACTATGATGTTGCTTTGTCATAGGCTCATAGTCATAGCCCCCCTCCCAAAGTGGGAGGGTGTTATTGTCATGTGTGCCTGATTGCTTGTCCGTACTGTGGAAGGCAAACCTCCTCCAAGGATATCAGTTTGCAGATTTTGCCATACTTAACCTTTTACCTAGTGCCTTGTTGTCTATTTTTCATAAATGCATTGTTTAAACACTATCTTTGTACAAGGATAACAATTTGCTCCAAAATGTTGCTGATTTGCTCTTAAATCAATACAATTGAACATTATTTTGTTTTTACAGGATTAAACACCTTAGTTGATGGTTTGCAAAGGCAATGTACTAGTTTCTTGTGTCATTGCACTGTGTCCTTAATGAGAGCATGCTTATTTGCAGGTTTGGTGTACGCTTCTAAATGAAAAAGTTCGGTTCGGGTTGCACTGTTATACTTTTCAGCTTTATTGTACAACTCCGATCTTTATGTGACTGATTATATGATCTATGCGGTCATGTTTCTGTGTCCTCAAAGTTTGAGCCTTTTTTATTCTGCGAAGTAGAAGCTGTTAGTACAGCACCTAAAAAAAGGGCCTTTTGTTATGTTGTAGTATGATGCAGCCAATTTATTTAGGTTCCTAGGGAGTGACGGAGGCGATGTTCGTAGGTGGTGTGGACGAGGTCATGTAGTAGTACGAGAGTTGTTCGTGACATCCAGGAATAGTGTCGAGCGCCAATTTTGTAAAAACGGCAGATATCACTCCAAATAATGCTATTTCGTCAAAAAAAATCCTCGGCAGGAGGAGGAAGTAGCTGCGCTTAGCGATGGGCTGATTGCCTTTCTCCTGGGACGTGAGCCTTTTTTATTTTGCGAAGTAGAAGCTGTCAGTACAACGCCTAAAAAAGGGCCTTTTGTTATGTTGTAGTATGATGCAACCAATTTATTTAGGTTCCTAGGGAGTGACGGACAAGGCGGCGACATTCATAGGTGGTGTGGACGAGGTCATGTAGAAGTACGAGAGTTGTTCGTGACATCTAGGAACGGTGTCGAGCGTCAATTTTGTAAAAACGACAGATATCACTCCAAATAATGTTATTTCGGCAAAAAAAAATCCTCCGCGGGAGGAGAAAGTAGCGGCGCTTAGCGATGGGCTGATTGCCTTGCTCCTAGGATGTGAACTCAGTGGTGACCATCACAGCACAATTAGGCCCACACGGCCGGCCGTGTTTGGTGATAAGCTGATTGCCTTGTTCTTGGGAATATGGACTTAATGGTGACCAAACGGGCTGCCCGATAGAGCACAATTAGGCCCGACACGTCCAGTACGTTTAACTGTGTAGGCCATATTGTGTCGGTCCGTGGGCCTGGGTGCCGACCCAAGCACGACACGTCGGTACCTCGGGTCAGCCTCCTACAATGCGTATGTTTGAATAAAGCCAGTTGTGCGAGCCGTGTACGTGCACCCGTGCCCGACTACCAGCCGTACACCCTAGTCGTGTCACGCTAGGCCTCCTCGCTCCCAACCGCTGTCACGCTATGCCCGATCCATGTCGGCCCGCTGGGCCGAAGTGCGGATTCAAGTATGACACGACTATCGTGTTTGAGTCGGACCAACAGTACCGTACTTCAGTCTGGTTGACACAGGCCAAACGTGGTGCTCGGTGGGCCACTGCTTTGGAGCCTTCCGTGCGTGCTGCCTGCGTAGGCCAGGCTGGAACGTCTATATAGAGCGCACGCCTTCCGTGCGTGGATTCCTTCGAGTCGCTCTGTGTCTTGCCTTCACGGGTTGATTCCGAGTGCTCGTTGCCTTCACTGCTTTTGTGAGCTTATTCGTGGCATGCTCACTTCGATCAATTCATGGGTGTGCGCACTGTGAATGTGACGATGGTTTCATAAGACATGAGGCAAGGGAATTTAATTCATGGCTAGTTGAATAATTTTTTACTTTTGGCTAAAAGACTCAATTTTGAAAAACATACTAACACTTAATTTATTTGGGCACACTTAGAGATGTGATATACATGATCATGATTTAGCACTCCCCCTTAATGTGCCACATACAAACTTGCTCAAGATATTAATAATGATATTATTAATCATAGAGCAAGAACACCCCTTTGATATGATTTTTATGAAATGCAACCTACACAAGGCATAAGGGGCTAGATATTTCAATGTAAGTACTTGTTATCGAAAGGGCATTGGTTTATGATATGAAGTACTTGTCCTCAAACTTGGCTCCAATTTGATATATGATGAAATCCATCTTCATATGAATAAGCCAAGCCTCCAATGCCTCTCCAAGTACCTATTAAGCATTTAAGCGCATTTTGGTACCCAAAACTTGGTTTGGTCCACGAATGTTAGTCACAATAGATTTGGGCACCCAAATGGCCCTAGCATTAGTTTTATGTGAACTAACTATTCTAGCAAACACATTACCATTTTTATCTTTCCTAAACAAATAATGATCATTATAAATAAATGGCTTAGGAGAGATACCTTTGGGACAATCCTTACTAAGATGTCCCTTTTCCCGGCAATTGTAGCAAGTTGGGCATTTGCTTCACCTACTTGTCTTTATTTCTTGCTTCTTGCCGGCTTGCCTCAATTTAGAATGTCTTGTCTTGACATCCTTTTGATTAGGGCACACCGAGGCATAGTGGTCATTCTTGTTGCAACCAAGGCACTTGACATTCTTCGTGTGTCTTGCATTGTGTCTTGTCTTGCTATTTTCCTTCTTCTTAGGAGTGAAGTCGATTCCACTCTTATCTTACAAGCGTTTTTGCTTACTCAATATTTCGTCAAGAGTGGTCTTCCCTTTTTGGCTTCTTTCCAAGTCATTCTTCAATTTTTTTACTTGGGTATTGACTCATTATTTTCCTCTACAATGTTTGTTGGACCGAAAAGGCGACTAGAGGGGGGGTGAATAGGAGCACGCTCACTTTTTCACAAAATATGAATTCAACACAATTTCACTCCAATAGCTATGATGAAGCTATGAAGATCAATATACCAAGATCAATGGAAGACTAGTATTGAATCCAATTAAACCCCTAAGCAATGCGATGAAATCGACAAGAATCAAATCTAACGGTGGCGGTCGACCATTGTTATCTTGGCGGTCGGACCGGCATCAAATCGGTCGACCTCGGTGTGGGCGGTCAATCGCCGAGCTCGAACGATAAAATCAAATTGATGACGAAGTTGCAATTAGGTCTAACTTTTGATTCTCAACTCCAAACTTCACGAAACTTTGCACACACCTTCTCTATAATATTAAGGACCTATTCCAATCAACAATTATGATAATTCTTGGACGAACAAAGATCTTTTAAGATCTGATTGAAGAAGGGTGCAAAACCGAGCAAAAGTGAAAACTAGATCCAATCGCTTGCTCGTGGGTGATTGATGATCAAATTGATCCTAGATGGGTTCCCACACATCACAGCAAGCTAATCCACGTGAAAGAATCAATCACAAACTCGCGCATCAAAGAAAGCCCTAAAATCATGAAATTGAAAGCAAGAACGAAAAGAGACTTATCTCAAGCAAACCTTGCATAGATTAAGAACGTGATCGTTGCTGGATTACACCAACACCATCATGTATCAGTGGTCAATCCAAGATCACGAAATTCTCCTCAAACCATGAAAGCCCTAGCCTCCACCTCAACTCCCCCTAAGCCAATTAGGGTTTGAAGAAAACAAAAGAGGTGAAAAATAGAGAGAGCAAGGGGTGCAGCCACCACCTCCTCCTATTTATAGTGGAGGCCTAGAACTCTCTAGGGTTTGACTCAATTGGGCTCCCGTTAAGGCCCACTAACAAACGGGTCACACACGCACGCTTCGCAAAGCGTCGTCTTTAACCTTTTGACCTAAACCGCTTCACCATGCACCATGGATTTGCCAATAGGTCACCCTTGTCCATCTTGTGTCACGCTTGAGTCGTTTACCTCACCCGGCATCGTCGATTGTTCTGGACCTCAACTCTCCAAGTCTAGTCCCGATCCTCCTCGCCGTTGACCGTCGTTGACCACCAAGCTACCTGCACAACCACAGACAAGCAAACACGTATTCGGGAACAAGTTCTTCACAACTTGACCCATGTTAGTCAAAACATGCATCATGCAAACCATATGCCATGATACCAATGACTTTGACCTAACAAAACAACATCGCCACGAAGTTGGCCGACGTTCAAGTCAATACCGGTCTGACCGCTCCATGTGAGCGGTCGGACCGCCTAACGGCCGGACCGCTCCTTGTGAGCCGGTCGGACTGCCCCTAGGGACTTAGCCAAAATTCAAGCCCTGAAATTCCGAAACCTTCTGGAAATTACAAACGAATAGAACTTCTTACTGGAGACTCCAAAAAGTATGAGACCAAGTGCATTGGGATCCCCTCACTTGCCTACAA
Source organism: Hsuehochloa calcarea (assembly GCA_036346395.1). NCBI lineage: Eukaryota > Viridiplantae > Streptophyta > Magnoliopsida > Poales > Poaceae > Hsuehochloa > Hsuehochloa calcarea. The sequence continues at coordinate 66,537,633 of CM070598.1, forward strand.
CACCTATTTTTGGCCCATTGCGTTTGACCACTTTTAGGTCACCGTCGGTCCGACTGTCCCACATGGCCGGTCCGACCGATTTGGGACCGGCTCGGACCGCAGTAAGGACCGGTCGGACCGCCCTGCCTAGAATACCTGTAGCTTTGTCGAAAACTCGTGAAACTACAAACCGTAAACACCATTGCCAATTGTCACATCATCCTAAGACCTGGAATATATCCCCATGAAATCCACAATCTCCCCCTTGATGAACACATTGGCAATTATCCAGAAAATGAAAGTAAGAGGTTTGAAAACGAGTTTACTCGCAGTTTTCGCACAAAGGCACAACTTGGTCCATAAGCAAGAAAAAGCAATGTAAATGACCAAGTTGGCATCAGGATAGTATAGGCATGTGAGACAAGGCAAGAGAAAGCATAAAAGCTTTGATTTCCAGAAAAGTGTCAAAATTCTCACATGAGGTCCATATGAAAGAACAATTGTTCAATTGACCTATGATCATTGTGAGGATAAAAGGATGCAATTCAAGTTCAGAATATTCAATAAGATAATAAGAATGCAACTCAAGAACTCCCCCTCACTATGATCCTCAAATTTCAGAAATTTTTAAATTTTAAGTTTCTCCCCCTTTGTATAAACTTCTCCCCCAACAAAGAAATATCTTCTCATTAACACATCTTCTCTTCTCATTTCTCCCCCTTTGACAATGGATTCATCAAGGAATCACGCCTTCCTCTCATCCAGAGATAACAAATATAGAATAAAGGAAGACGCAGAAACAAAAGAAGCATAAAGAGGAGTATGCATGAAGTGCAATAGAGTGGCTTCATTTTTGTATTTTTTAATTTTTGATTACAAGAAGCTTTGGAGATTACCCAAAAGAACTAGCCAGTATTTCCAATATGGCACAAATAGCATATCAAGCCTGACAACGCTAGCAAGATCATGGTAAGACATGTATATCAAAGCTAAGCACAAAGGCTCAAAAAGTAAAGCAGTAGATTTGATCAATTTAAGCAACGCTTCAAATTCAGCAAGTTCATCAACAGGGATCCTAAAGTGAAATTGGCCATGTCAAAATGTCAAAGTGAGATCAAAAATCTAACAAAGACCACATTAAGAGTCAATCAGGTCCTGTATTGAATCATTTTGATAAAATATTTTATAAAAGCCCATTTGTCAACATTTTTCTCATATGCATTGAATATTGAAGTTGACTAATGATCTAACTTAGTGACAAGATCCTGGACTAGGAGCCATCCACAAACTCATCCTAAGCTTCGACCAGAAGTTGATTAAAGGTATATCTTAGTAAAGAAGATCCTGGACTAGGAGCCATCCACAAACTCATTCTAAGCTTCGACCAGAAGTTGATTAAAGGTATATCTTAGTAAAGAAGATCCGGACTAGGAGCCATCCACAAACTCTTTCTAAGCTTCTACTGTATGCGACAAATCTTGAGGTTCATGTCATTTCGACAAGCAATCCCCATGAGATCGTTCTGTTCATCAAACTATCTCCAAGTTCATGTCATTTGACAAGCGGTCTCGTAAGAATAGTTTGGCACAATTTAAGCATAAGACAATCTTGATTTTCATTTTTCACATGAGCAGTTTTAGAATCTCAAGAACACAAAAGCTCAAGTAATGGTCAATTTTAGATCAAAGAGCTAACAAAGCAATTCTGACAGGGCCAATGTCACAAGAGGAGCACTAATTGCGCAACTCGCTAAAACATCCACAGATTGTAATTTCTTAGTTCGAGTTGTTTTAAAGTTCTAACTCATATAGCAAAGACTTAGCTACACATGTAAAAGCATGATAATTCTAGCAAGTCAAAGAACTGGACATGACATTGAGCACGAATTGAAGTACTAAAGCTCCAAAGGGTAATAGGCAAAGCTTCATCAATTTTAAAAGATAAGCAGAAAATCTTATATTACAATGCATCTTTTTGGATTTTTCATACCACTTGTTGTATTTTTCATATGAATGCAATATGATACAATGAGATGCAATAAAAAGTCTAAAAACCTAAAAAGTTCAAAAAGATCTACAGGTTCAGAAAAAGAACAATAAAAGATCAAAAGAACAAGGAAAGATCAGAAAAGATCAAACTCCCCCTCAAACCAACCCATAGGGATAAATTACCCCTAACTCACTTCTTAAGGTGGCAAACCTGGTTTGATCTAAAGACTTGGTGAGGATAAAATAAAAAAAACAAGAGAAGTGCCTAGTGGGTGACAAGCGCCTCAAGTACTCTTCCTATTTAGCCGACAGCCCGCACAAACAGGATAAGAAAAACCCCCGAATGGACAAAGATAAAGAACATGAGTATCAAATGCCATACAAAGAGAGTAGAGTGTAAGTACCTGAATAAGAGCTTAACGGCCTGGCGATGGGAAGTTCTCGGAGATGCTTGAAACCCGTCGACTGCGTGAAGGAGGTGAACCATTTTGAGTCTCCGGTCATATGATATGGACAGCCGGAGTCAACAAAGCACGTGCTCTTCCTCTTTCCGCGGCAATCCTGAAAAATCAAGGCACAGAAGAACGATGTGTCTCGATACTGGGGTTAGATAAACAAGATTTAGGAATCCAGTACTGAGACACACGTCTGCAAGGAGTATACAAACCAGAAGTACTATCCTTGATTTTATCTAAACTTCTGTTATGAGCAATGTTTAAATTAACATGGAATTAAATCGTCTGTGCGGTCGGCCGGCGTTGTCTTTGTGGTCGACCGGCGACCAAATCGGTCGACCGGTGACCACCAATGTCGACCGCAACTGAAGAACATGAGAATTAGGATATGTAGAAACATGATGATTAGCATGTGAGAAAAATCATAATCCAGGTTTATTCCTTTCAGTGTTACCATGTCTCATAAAAGCTCTAGGTTGTCTGAATGAAATTCTATCAAGATTCTTCCTATCATTTTTCAACCTACGCCAACAGAAATCAATCAAATGCCCACCTTTCTTGCAATAAGTGCAGTGGTACTTGGTACCACTAGAGGAGGCACCATTTGAATTAATACAAGGTTGGGCAAAACTTGCAGATTTAAAAGATGTTTTTGCAGGTTGGGTTTTGAATTCAATTAAACCTTTTTCCAAGACTTGAATGACTTGTGGCTTTGAATTGTCTTGAAAAGAATTGAATCCTAAACCTTGCTTCTTATAAGGAGTTTTAGACTTGTCAAGAATCATGTTTAATTGTTTCTTACCTTTAGAAAATTTCTCTAATGTATCATGAAGGTAAGCATTTTCTTTTCTCAAACTAACACAAGCATCACAAGTTTTATCCATAGATTTCTCCTTATATAAAGCAATTTCAAGCTTAAGAGCGGAACAAGAAGCACAAATAGTATTTTCAATATTGTCCTTAAGCTTAGCATATTTGACTCTAGCAGCTTCTAAGATATCTTTGATTTCACGTTCTTTTTCTAAGCATGAAGTACAAGGGCTAGAATCAAACACATCAAAAGCAATCAATTTACTAGACTCTAAACATTTTTCACAAGGAGCAGATTTAATTTCAATTAGCTCGGTTCTAGCATTTTCAAGTTGTTGCAAAGCAATATTGTGAGCAGATTGCAGTTTAGCCAATTCTGAGTGCATGTCATGACAAGATAAACATTCATCAGGTTCAAGAGTCTTAACATTTGCAAGTTCTAGTTTCAGTTTACCAATTTTTGACTCTAGTTTCTTATTTTTAGTCATGACAAATTCTAGCGCTTCATCTTGACTAAGCAGTTGCTTATATATGGAATCATATCTAGTAGAAAGCTCATCATAAGAGAGGGATACCTCATTATCATCAATGTCGTCAGTGTCAGCCATGAAGCACATGCCGGTGAAGTCTTTGGCCTTCCCCTTCTTGTCCTCTTCGCTCCCGGAGTCCACATCGCTAACGGATTGCTCTCTAAAAGCGGCAAGGACCCGGTGAGCGGCCTTTATGAGCTTGACAGCATCATACTCAGAGTTGTTCTCATGAGCCTTCTTCCAGGCTGTCTTCTCCTCCCTGTGCTTGCCCTTACCTTTTAGCTTGGGGCAATTGGCCCGGATGTGGTAGAGCTCTCCACACTCATAGCAAGTAACAGGACCACCTCTCTTTTTATTTCTCACATTGTTGTAAGCCTGTGTGAATTTTTTAGCTAAAAGGGCTAACTCAACCTCAGGGATATTCTCAAGCTCCTCTTCATGAATAGCAGATAAACAAGCAAAAGAAAATCCAGAAGAAGATTCAAAAGAGTCATCACAAGCCTTTTTGAGAGGATCTGCTACCAAAGCTAAATTATCTTTCTTGGGATGATCAACTCTTTTAATTTCATGAGTCTTGCGTTTACTATAAAGCAATTCTAAAGTAAGACTTGAAAGATCAACATTTTCCTCTATAGCAGTAGCCTTCATCTCCCACTCCTTGGTGTTGATTGTAGCCAAGAGATGGGTGGCATTTTCAGATTGAGAGTATTCAATATCAACAGCTTTCATTTGATTAATCACTTTATTAAAACGACTGAAAATGTCATCGATGCTCTCTCCAGGACGCATCTCAAATTTGTTATAATCACGCTTATAGATTGTTTGGCGCACTTTCTTAATTTGGGACGAACCCTCATGATAGGTTTCGAGGGTGTTCCAAATCTCGTGCGCAGTCGCAAAATTACAAATCCTATCATATTCTTGTCTACCAAGCGCACCATATAAAAGATTCTTGGCCTTGTTGTTGTTAGCCAAAAGAACCACAGAAGCAGGGGTTTCAACCTCAGGAATAATGAGCGGGGATCGAACAACGTCCCATATAGCTTGTCCCTCGCTCTCAAGGAATACTCGCATACGATTCTTCCAATAGGCATAGTCGTGCCCATTAAAGATATGCGGTTTTGTAGAGAACCTATCCATCGCCAAAGTTCAGTGACCGGTTAAGATCAAGAGTGAACTAACCGGGCTCTGATACCACTTGTTGGATCGAAAAGGCGACTAGAGGGGGGGTGAATAGGAGCACGCTCACTTTTTCACAAAATATGAATTCAACACAATTTCACTCCAATAGCTATGATGAAGCTATGACGATCAATATACCAAGATCTGTGGAAGACTAGTATTGAATCCAATTAAACCCCTAAGCAATGCGACAGAAATCAGCAAGAATCAAATCTAACAGTGGCGGGCGGACCGGCCATTATTATCAAGGCGATCCGGCCGTGCACCAAATCGGTCGACCTCGTGTGGGGCGGTCCGACCGGCAGCTCGAAACGAGAAAATCACCCAGATGACGTAGTTGCAATTAGGTCTAACTTTTGATTCTCAACTCCAAACTTCACGAAACTTTGCACACACCTTCTCTATGATATTAAGGACCTATTCCAATCAACAATTATGATAATTCTTGGACGAACAAAGATCTTTTAAGATCTGATTGAAGAAGGGTGCAAAACCGAGCAAAAGTGAAAACTAGATCCAATCGCTTGCTCGTGGGTGATTGATGATCAAATTGATCCTAGATGGGTTCCCACACATCACAGCAAGCTAATCCACGTGAAAGAATCAATCACAAACTCGCGGATCAAAGAAAGCCCTAAAATCATGAAATTGAAAGCAAGAACGAAAAGAGACTTATCTCAAGCAAACCTTGCATAGATTAAGAACGTGATCGTTGCTGGATTACACCCACACCATCATGAATCAGTGGTCAATCCAAGATCACGAAATTCTTCTCAAACCATGAAAGCCCTAGCCTCCACCTCAACTCCCCCTAAGCCAATTAGGGTTTGAAGAAAACAAAAGAGGTGAAAAATAGCGAGAGCAAGGGGTGCAGCCACCACCTCCTCCTATTTATAGTGGAGGCCTAGAACTCTCTAGAGTTTGACTCAATTGGGCTCCCGTTAAGGCCCACTAACAAGCGGGTCACACACGCACGCACGCATAAGCGCCGCCTTTAACCTTTTGACCTAAACCGCTTCACCATGCACCATGGATTTGCCAATAGATCACCCTTGTCCATCTTGTGTCACGCTTGAGTCGTTTACCTCACCCGACATCGTCGATTGTTCTGGACCTCAACTCTCCAAGTCTAGTCCCGATCCTCCTCGCCGTTGACCGTCGTTGACCACCAAGCTACCTGCACAACCACAGACAAGCAAACACGTATTCGGGAACAAGTTCTTCACAACTTGACCCATGTTAGTCAAAACATGCATCATGCAAACCATATGCCATGATACCAATGACTTTGACCTAACAAAACAACATCGCCACGAAGTTGGCCGACGTTCAAGTCAATACCGGTCTGACCGCTCCATGTGAGCCGGTCAGACCGCCCCTTGGCCGGTCGGACCGCCCCTAGGGACTTAGCCGAAATTCAAGCCCTGATATTCCGAAACCTTCTGGAAATTACAAACGAATAGAACTTCTTACTGGAGACTCCAAAAATTATGAGACCAAGTGCATTGGGATCCCCTCACTTGCCTACAACATTTATTTTTGGCCCAGCTCGTTTTGACCACTTTTAGGTCACCGTCGGTCCGACCGTCCCACATGGCCGGTCCGACCGATTTGGGACCGGTCGGACCGCCGTGCAAGGACCGGTCGGACCGCCCCTGTCCAGAATACCTGTAGCTTTGTCGAAAACTCGTGAAACTACAAACCGTAAACACCATTGCCAATTGTCACATCATCCTAAGACCTGGAACATATCCCCATGAAATCCACAATGTTAGTATTGCAAGATATGGAGGAAATAGGAGCATCTACTTTAGAACAACAAGGCACATCAATTAAATCATCACATGAGGTGGATATACTAACATTAGATGAAATGCAAGTGCTAGGAGCTATGCATTGCATATCATCTAATAAATTACATTCAATGCCTATATCCACCTTAGAGTTATTTAGATTATTTAGGAGGAGAGCTTCATGTTCATCTTTTAAAACATCATAATCATTTTGAAGCGAGACATGCTCTTTCTTCAAAACTTTGAATTTCAATTTCTCATTTCCTAAATATTCATTGAGCTCTTCTAGCATATCCATCAACTCATCATATGAAGGCTCATCGTTATCATTTACCTCATTATTACCTTTAGCCATGAAGCATTGAGTTGATGTGGAGGGAGTTGTGGACTCATCTTTGTCGGAGCTAGAAGTTGAGCATTCTTCTTCCGACGTCCACTTTTGTGTGCAATCCTCGCTTGTAGTGGTGGACATTTCATAATTGTCTTGAATTTGTGTCCACATCTCATGAGCACTCTTGAGATTGCATATTTTATCAAACACCTCTACACTCAAAGCACTAAATAAACCGTTAATTGCTTGAGCGTCGAGATGTAGGCATTTCTCTTCCTCAATTGTTGGAGCAAGATGATCCAATAGAGGAGAAAAACTAACATCTACAATCAACCATATTTTTTGACTCATGTCCCTAAAATAACATGACATGCAGATTTTCCAATATGCATAATTTGTGCCATCAAATTGAGGTGCTTCACCTAGGTGCACTATTTCTCTAGTCGCCATCCTTTACTCTCTAGACGGTTAAGTCTAATAAATTGAGAGATCAAGCTCTGATACCACTTGTAAGATCGAGGTGGCCGACTAGAGGGGGTTAATAGGCGGTTTTAAAAATTCTTTAGCTCTAAAACCAATATATAATGCGGAAGCTAATAAAGAATTGGTTTTGCACAATTAAAACCTAAATCAACTAGGCTCAACTAAGTGCACCAACAATACAAGGTAGCAATCACACAGTGATATATAAACAATTAAAGCATGTAGTGTAAATTGCTCAAAGTAAAGCACAAGATAAAGCAAGATGACACGATTATATTTTACCGTGGTGTTCGGAGACTTGCCGGTCTCCCCTACTCCACGTTGAGGTAAGCCCAACCACGTTGGACCGGCTCCACTAATTAAGCCAACACCTCCGAGGTAAGCCAACCACTTGGACCGGTTCCAAACCGAACCAACACCTCGCTTCACTAGGGTTGCTCTTCCTCCACTCCGAAGATGGCGAGCACCAAACCACTCACAACACGCCGAGCCTTCTCGCGAGCTTCTTTGAGAAGATCACCGGGCACGATGCCTCCACGCCATCTAGGTGTCGGTAAACACCAAGAGAAACAAATCTCAACTTTCACTTGAACTAATCAAGTGTCAAAGCTCAATTGGATACACAATCCACTACCTAAGGCAACACATGCACTTAGGGTTTGCTCTCAAATCTCACCAAGTGCAACACATGCACAATAGAGGATGAGAGGCTTGCTCTTAGCTCAAGAGGCTCAAAGGATGTTCACAATATCACCAGCAACCTTTCCCAACCGGCCAAGGTGGATATATATAGCCCACACACAAAAACTAGTCGTTGGGAGAAGATTCTCTCAAATCAGCACAGGGCCGGTCTGACCGCCAACTCATGGCCGGTCGGACCGCGAGTGCCTCCAACGGCTATAAATCTAGCCGTTGGGCCTTCGACCGATCGGACCGCCATGCAATGGTCGGTCGGACCGCCACCAAATCGGTAAGACCGCCGCAGCTAGCCGGTCCGACGCCCGATGGAAATTTGGCTAAGTCCCAAAACGGACGCTCTCTGGAATAATCGTTCCGCACGAACCCCGAACTTCCTCACATCGGAAGTTCCATTTTCACAAGGGCGGAACTTCCGGATAGAGATTCCAAATCAAAGCAAATCGGTTGGACCGCCAACATATGGTCGGTTCGATCGATTGGCCATCGATCGATCGTCCACACAAAGCGGTCCGACCGGCACTACGTAAAAACACATTTGCTTCACTTCAAATGGCAAAACACATTCGCCCATTTGAGTACAATTCCAACAAGGTTAAAAGATGATATTCTTAGCTAGTTGCAAAACACATTTGCCAATATTTTAGAATACACATCACAAGGAATAAGGTACATGGACTTATACCATTTGCAAAACACATTTGCAAATTTAAGTCACATGCTACAAGGGTTATGCATGAGCCTCGACTATTTGCAAAACACATTCGCAAATAAATAGCATCATGTCTAGATGAGCTAGAGCAACCATATTGAGCTATCAACACATGACTAACTCAAACTACTAGTTAAGACCCCTCTTAATAGTACGGTAACCTATACAAGCAATCCGGTATTTCAACCAAACACCAAGACCGGTAAAAGACTAGAAATACATCCTTAGCCCCAGCTAGTCATACCTTTGCTTTGCATCTACTTGAAGCTTGATGACGCATATCATCACTTCAAGTCCGGTCATTCACTTCAAGTCCGGGTCATTAACTCGATAATCATCAACACATGATGATCCTTTGCTTGACCTCCATCAATATATGATGGATCTTCTCTTGTCTTGACGATCAACTCGTGATCATCTCTTCTTGATAAGCATCAACTCATGAATCATCCTTTACACCAAGCTCTTGACTTGATGATCAACTCATGATTATCCCAAGTCTCCATCATCCTGGAACATAACCTATTCATCCAACTCATGAAAAATGTTAGTTCCACAATATAATTATCATTAATTACCACACCATACCATTAACTCATAATGGTGGAATAAGATACCACAATCTTTTCCTCTTTGTTAATTGATGATAACCATTTCAAACACAAATAAATTTGATTTGATAAAGGTAACACAACGTGAGTATATATGAACTACACAAGTTACATATACTCACGACATGAGTATGTAAGAACTACACAAGTTCTATTTACTCAAAACATGAGTATACAAAAACTACACAAGTTCTATATACTCAAACGGACATGTTTCAAAGTAAAGATCCAAAATATATGTGGAAGACGGAATATGGATCAATACTAATGAAACCACAAAATATAGAACAAAACTCCTCCTAAATGTATGCATACACATATGTGTAAAGAAAACATATGCACATATTCAAGATATACTAATGGTGGAGTTCTTCCTATATTTTGGATCCGAGGAATGCAACAATATATATAAGATTAAGTCGAATGCATACCTCGTTGAATTTCACCTTTATATTCAAATGAGACTACACATGATAATACTAAATAAGAGAATTAGTCTCACAATTAGATTTGTCATTAATCACCAAAACACTTCATTAACTCATAATGGCGGGTCTAGATCTTTCAATTAGTAGCAGAGAGCAACAATGGGTCTTCTAGATGGACCTGTCCTAACCAAATTGGACCGGTTATGACCTGTATACATGCTGTTAATTTTCTTCTTCTGAAATGCATCTTTTGGAACAATTCCACTCAACGTCCAGAACAACTTGATTAAACCCTTGGAGCATTTCCAACTAACCTTTGGAAATTGGAGCAATTCTATTCAAAGTCTAGACACATTCCGATATAACCTTCCGAACAATTCCATTCCACACCTGGAACAACTCCATTCTACCGTCAGAACATTTTGACCTAAACTTGGGAACAACTCCATTTTTATTAGAGAAAAAAATCGAGCAAAGAAAGGCATTAAAATTTCCTAGAAAAACATATTATAGTCTATCATAAGAAAATTAGATTAATGTTAAGAAAACAATATGCATTTTTCCAAAGCAAGGAGAAAGAAAGAAAGACTCAAAACCTAAAGAAAGTTACATGCGGGAAGAGGAAGTATCACTTTCTTTGTTGTTTCCTTGCGTGGGGCCGTATTTGGTTGTGAAGAGAGGAAGGCCAGCATAAAAATACAAGGAAATGCAAGGAAAACAAGGCCCAACACGTAGGGGCAAATGAGCTGCAATTTGGAACCAAGCACTCTGCAGCACGGCGGCACGCGAATGCTTTACAAACATAGCCTGCTGCCTTTGCAGGAACGTCGACATAGATGTGGAGGCAGACGCAAAGATTAGACTCAGAGAGAGGGCACGACTTGATGGCGGTTCGGACCGCTTGGTGTCTCGGCAAGGGCGCCGCGGTGGCTCGGCTAGGACGCGACGAGCTAAGGTGGACGACACGCGTCGCGGGGAGCCAGCGTGGCGATTACGTCTTAGCGATTGCGCAGACGCGACGAGATGAGGTGGACGACACGCGTCGCGGGGAGCCAGCGTGGCGATTGCGTCTTAGCGAGTGCACAAGCACACGGTGACCCATTGCGACGAGGCGGTGAGGGTGTTGCGGGGAGCCAGCGAGGGTGCGGGCGTGTGGCGACCCCCGCGGAGGCGGCATGCCACGGCGTGAGTGGCTAAGTGCCTTGGCTGATCACAACGGTGAGTCTCTTCTGGTTCTTATTTATGACCTTTTTTTTTGGGTCAATTGCAATTGTGTCAATGGATTGAAAAGAGATAATAGCCAATTTGTTTGTTTAATTGTTGTTGACTTGCTCATACATTTATTGTATTTTGTATTTTCACGCTACTTTATTTTTTACTTATGTGTGAATTTTGATGGCAAAAGATAATAAATATATCTTTAGTATACTTATTTTATCTTAGCTTTGACACATAAACATCAGCCCTGAAATTTTTTGGGTTGGCTTGCCTCGGAGGCTTTGCCCTCGTTATCGCAGAGGAGGAATTAGAGAGTTGCAGGAGGCGACGAGTGGTGGAATCTTTTACCAGCTCTAGGAAGTTGGCAACTATTTACAATTGGGTCCTTTAATCACTATGCCAAGTGTAGACCTGTTCAAACGCCGGGTCGGTTCGGGCTTCAGGCCGGGCCTGCAAAAGCTCGATGATAAAACACCGAGCACAGAATGAGGCCTGGCTCCAGTGCATTTTCCAAACCCGAGCCGGACCCAACACAAAATTCCGAAGCCCAATGGTACATACAAACTACAGAATGATAGATTGAATGCAATGAACATTCCAGGTCCATCCATGTCACCTTGTGTACATATAGAATTACAAATAGAATGCATGGAAGGAAAGTTAAGAAAGAGATCAGGCAGAACAACTCATTACAACCAATTCAACTCTAATACTTCTCCACAACCACATAATACTTCTGTACACTTCCCTCAGCTTCACCAGCATACTGCTCATCTTCTCCTTCTTCAATACTCACATCCAGGCTCCATGGACTTGCCATGCCTAGCACAACCACAACCACATACAACATTTCTGCAAACATCAATATATACATAAAAAGTTGGCAATTCTTCAAACATCAATACTTACCGACTGGGGAAGGGAGGAAGCCGACGGGGAGGACTTGCCACCTTGGGGGAGGCACCGAGTTGAGGGGGAGCACCGAGCGAGGGGGAGAACCGCCTTGGGGTTAGCGTCGCTGGGGGGAGTGCCGAGCGAGGGGGAGCACTGCCTGGGGGAAGCACTGAGTGGTGGAGTGTCGCCTTTGGGGGGAGCACCGAGCGGGGGGTGCCGAGGGAGGGGAGCACTGCTGGGAGGAGTGCCTCCTAGAGGAGCGCCTAAGAGCCACGAGGGGGAGCGCCGTCTGGGGGTCGGGAGAAGGGGATAGCTCCCTACTAGCGCTAGGGTTGGCTGGTTGGGAGATGATTAATGGCCTTATGGGCTATGTGGCCTTATGGTGTGAGAACCCGGGGTATTTAACTTGTAATACATAACCATCCGATTGGTCCTAATATTACAAATCAACTATCCCGCTCTTGGTGCATTGTATACCTCCCAGGAGTGGTATACATACACCTTTACAAAATTTAAAACATCAATTCCATACACAAGTCATCACAATACCGATGTCTTCATAAATTATAACACATAAGGCCATTTTAAGTTCATATTACACAAATAGGGCCAACCGGCCAAATAAAATGATAAAGTACCAAAACACAGTGAAAATAACAAGTCATAAGATGACAATAAACAAAAGTCAACCGGCTACCCTTACCCACAAGGCAATCGACCAAAACACGCCAAGCTAGTCGTCTTGCCGGAAGTCGGTCTCACAATCATTGATCCCTTGGGGATTAACCTCCTTTGAAATTACAGCAAGCGTGTTGAGTACAAAGTTGTACTCGCAAGACTCACAAACAAAAAATATATAGATGCATTCATGTATCAAAGGAAAGGCTACTACCCTAGACAGTTTTCAGCATAAAGCAATTTCCTTTGCAATAGAGTGATAGATTGTAAACCAATTTAGCAAATCTATTTTTAAATGTTTAAATAATAGCGAGATTACATTTAAGAACATAAATAACATCCTAGAGGTGACTTTCCAACAGCCACCATAACATAGCACGAATTTCCCATTCATACCACCCGATTTTAAGTTTTAATGAAAATGTTGAGTCTAATTCTTGCATGACCTAACCAAGCATTGTCATAACCAAGAACATGGCTACTCGAGTACATTAAACCCTGCAGGGGTGTACCAATGTACCCACACACCAGACCGCCTCTTTTGCCAAGCTATTTAGCACACTTCATTAGGTATATCGGCAAGGCTAAGTCCTACGAGATGTTTTGTAACATCCCAACTTTTTGAGCCATTGAAAATCTTTTAATTAGTTGCTAGTTGGAAATCTCACAATTTGCATTTTATTTGAATTTAAATTTAAAAGCTTATTATAGACTTTCATGACAAAATGATTTAATGTGCTTAATCCCAACATCAAAAATGGACAAACTTATTTTATTTGGATTCTATATGCTTGGATATATTTTCTAGAATTTTCTGGAATTTTTCCAAGATCATTTGCTATTTTCTATTTGCTATTTGCATTTTCTGATGTTTCTAAAAGAAAATTAATTTTAATTCTTCGAAACAGTGTTGGGCCGAAGCCCAACACTATTCCCATGCGCCAGCCCATCTCCTCACTCGCCCGCGCCCTCGTCCGTTGGATGCGCGACGCGTGCCCTTCCTTTGATCGAACGCCCGAGCACTCGCCGCCTTCCTCCGTTCGATTTCCGCATGGCCTCGCCCACTGATCTCGCTCGCTCGCTCGCACGCGCCTCGCTACCGCTGCCAGGTGGGACACCACCGAGTCGTCATCTCCGCGAAGTCTTCTTCTTCCTCGCGCCCGTACCTTCGCCGCCATTGCCGCTGCTCAAAGCTTCATCCGACAAAATCGCAACGGTCGTGATTCTTCGCGCCGACCTCACCAATTTGTAGCCGTATCTATCCCATACTCATCCCTAACCAAATCGGCTACCGAATCCATCCCAATCTCTCCGAATCTCGAAAATTCCAATAGCGGCCGTTTCGGACTCGAATTGGGGGTTTCCAATTCCAGCGTCCCCCGGGCCTATAAATACCCCCCTTAGGATCGCCCAGTCCGCCGCAACCCAGAGCCACCACCCTCGTCTCCCCGATCGTTCTAGCGTCGCCGCAATCCAAGATTTAGGGTTTTCGTCCGAGTTTCTTCTCCGGTGAATTGCACCGCCGTTGTTGTCGCCCTTGCCCCACCGACTGCACCACCGTGTTCAGCAAGTCCCAGGCTACCCCATGCGCCCCTCCTCGTCGCCGGAGCGCACTTCCGAAAAAACCCGAAGCTCCACTGCCGCTGGTCGCCACAGTCGTTGCCAGTCACTGGTAAGGGCACCCCTGAGTGCGCAATAGCACGGGGAACAATCTGGTACCCTTCGCCGCCGGTGACTCACCGCCAAACGCCGGTGACCATCGGGTCCCGAGCGCCGCCGCCGCCGTCGTCGTCCAGCTCAGCGCTAGCATCAGCCTCGGTGTTGGTGTGGCAGCCGCGTGGCGCCAAATCAGCGTCAGCACACGCGTGCGTGGCCCAGTCCACCGCGTCAACTCTCCCGAGGCTCGGTGCACTCAGTCCACCACGAGCCAGAGACTGACATGTGGGGCCCACATGTCAGATTTCTTTTAAATCTATTTCTTTTTCAAAAATTCTCGGCTGACGCAAGCATTGCGCAATAATCTAATTTTCATTTATAAAAATAATTCAGGAAATCAAATTAAAATCCAAATTAGGGTTTTAATTATTTTCCAATCTTCTAAAGCCCATAACTTTTGCATCCGACCTCCGATTGAGCCCATTCAAATTTGTCAATTCATATAAAATCAAGCTATATTTAATGGTGAATTTTATTTGATTTTTGTAGTTTGTTTTGCCTTTATTATTTATTTATTTTAATTTCTTTTATCTCGTTTGCGAGTAGACGTCGATACTTCGGGAAATTTTGGAGAAGAAGGAGCACCTCAAGATCAAGACCATTACCTAGACCTATTCCAAGGCAAGTTATACCTTTGATCATTTTGCACCCAGTTTTCAAAATACTTTGTTTCAATGTATTGAATTCTATTTCAAGTATTTATTTAAATACTTTTGGGATAGTTATTAATCCAATTTGTTATATCCACCTTGTCTATTGTATGCCATTATCTTTTGTCACCTTAGGTTGGTTCATTATTAGTTGGTATTATCATAGCACCAACGTGGGTTGGTTAGATATGAGTAGATTGCTTAGTCATACTACGAGTCATTATTACTTGTGAGTTGCAATTATAAACTTGACTAAGTGATTATGGAACTATGTGATAAAAATGTATGTGATGTGTGCTATTACTCGTTGATGGCATGTGTTGCACTTAATCAATAGGGTGGGAAAAGATTTGGACTGAGGCAAGTGGTGGATTCTGTGTGATTGGTGGAGCTGTGAGCTTTATTAAACTTTGTGATTTGGGTAAAACTGGAAGTCTTGCCTTGGTCAATTAAGGACTTAACTTTGTGCGCCATTGAATTGGGTCTTACTGTACGACCACATGTCTAGTATGGGTTGGGCCTAACTTAGTAAGTTATGAAATCTTGATATTGACAACTCAGGTTGTATTTAAACTGTGTGATGGGCTGGAGGTGTGATATATCACATCGCGGGACGGTTCGCTGCATCCCTGTCCAATGATGTGTGTCGTAACCAAACGCTGTGTGTATTGGTTGGCCGGCAGAAAAACACATCGGGAGTGTTATTGCTTGAGATGAAGTCTTTGAAAGGTTTTGTTGTGATCAACTCTGATCCGGTTGATTTCACCGTGTGGGTAAAGTGTACAACCTCTGCAGAGTGTTAAACCAATCTATTCGAATAGCCGCATCCTCGGTTATGGACATGCTCGGGAATTTCACACGAGGGGTAGATTTTCATAAAACAATTGGGAATGGTCAGTTGAAAATCTAACTTGTACAGCTGTGTGAATAACTTGATTAGACTGTGTGTTCTTTGTGAAATCAAATGTTAAATTAGTATTCTCTATTTGTTTTCAACTACGTTTCAATCTATTATCTGTATTCAATTGCAAATGTTGCATTTCTGCAAATTAATCACAGAAACCATTCCTTTGGAATAAGCCATCATGTATAATTGCATTTTGTGGTATGACTTGCAAGTACGGTGTGTACTCACTCTTGCTAAACAAATCAATAGAAGTGGAGGAGTCATCGCTAGTTTTTGAAGAGGAATTTTACGAAGGTTGATCGTTAGGGTCTTGATCCCAGTCAGTTGCATGTGGTGTATTGATGGGAGTCCGCTGGAGTTTACTTTGTTTCCACTGTAGTTTATTTCATTATTATCAGCCTTGCATGGCTTAATAATTGTAAAACTCGACCTTAAGGTCACAACGGTTATTTGTTATTCAAATTACTCACTTATTTAATATTTCGTTGTATGGAGTTGATATTTCATCGATGTTGATACTGTGTGCACTAGCGTGATTCTGGACTAGTGCAGAATACACAGAGGATCCAGATTTGCATATTTGGGTCCCGACATGTTTTCAATATAATGTATTAACTACGAGTTGCTCGTATGGATACACACCCATACATTGTGTCGAAGTCACCGACAGCGCGATAACTAACCGACGCTCCTCGGTGTGGAGAACCTAAAGGGAACTCTACCCCGCACACCCAACACACGGATCATTTCCTTTTTCACACAACACACACAACCCCTGCGACTCTGAGCTAACACACGCCAAAGTACTAAGTCAAGATAGGTCTCATATCCCTCTCACGTTGTTAGCACGCAAAAGTGCTTGGATCAATGACACAAGTAATTCAGTGCTTGTTGACTTGGATACAAACTATTCACACCCGACGATCACACCATATATACCATTTGTCCAAGTCCAAATCTTTTTATTTTCAGTTTTAGTTTTTCTAAATACAATTACATATATGAGTACCCAAACCCAATTATTTAAAGTGATGATATATCAACCATCGCCGAAGCGATGATCCCTATGCTACCATTCTAAGCATTACTAAGCATACCAACTCGCATACTATACATATACATGACTATAGTCCATCCATCGGACTCTAAATCATTATCCATAATCTAATATAGGCTCAGTAACAATGGTAAATATTTACCTACAACTAATGCATCTATTCGGATTAACTACTCCTAAAAAAATTAACATCAAAATAACACATGCATCCATACATTTGCAATCAAGATATTTGTATTGAAAGTAATAAGAGCAAGATGATCAAAGAGGGGATGCTTACCTCACTGGAGATATTTGGCTTGCTGAAGAGGATCACTCTCGTATTCGATAGAATCATCGAAACCTAGCAAAAGAGTCGAACAAAACCAATAAGAACGGATAACGCCGAATAAACTCAAAAATTCAAAATCATCCCAAAATCATGAAATTTAGATAGAAGGTATACTAGATTTGGATTTTTCATGCAAAAGTTATAGCCTAAACAAATATGTTGGGAAAGAAAAATCACAAAAATCGCTTTCGGTTACTGTTCATGCAAAAATTTCAGAGAGTTGGTGATCATGAAAATTTAATGGAAGATAGAGCATGACAATATAAGAACAACAAAATTTGATTCACTTAGCATGACATTATAAGAACAACAAATTTTGATTCACTTCATTTGAAGTTAAAATGAATTTTCTACGTATTTTTAAAGTTTTAACATTAGTGATCAAATAATTTTAAAAACAAAAAATTCAGTGGTTAGAGACATACTCAAAACCTATTCTACCTTAAAGTAAATTTATAGAGTAATTCTACAAAATTTATTTCACTCCATTTGTGGTTACAGAGAAATATTTATGTATTTTTTAAGTTTAACAACATTTTTAGTACAACAATAATACTAAACAAAAAGTAATTTTGCTAATAATATTTTCTGGAATATAAAATTGTCTCAAACTATTTTTATCTTAAATTACATTAAAAATTAATCAAGAAAAATTTGAACCATCAAATTTGGAGTTACATTGAATTACTTATGCAATTTTGAAGTTTAAGCAATTTTCAGTACACGAATAAAGTATTTCTGAAAAATATATAAACATTTAATACTATCGCTTCTCAGCCTATTCTAGACACGGTCACTGACCGAAGGGCCCCACCATTTTCTTTTCTAATTCAAATAAAATCCTAAAGAAAACCCATTTACATACGGGACCCACATGTCGGTGATGGGGTGCGGAATCCAGTGCATTAACTCAATGATTACTATGCACGGGGTCCACACGCTAGTGAAACTAACCGCTAATTAAACCCAAATCTACACAGTAAATGGCGCTTAGTATAGAGATTAAAGGCTAATTACCTAGCTACAGTGGCTGCCCCAAGCTGCCATGCAGAGGAGCTCCCGGCAGCGAGTTTTGCCGACTTGTTGCGCCGGCGAGAGAGGCCCTGGCGGCGCCGGACAATGGACAAAATGCACTCCTGGCATCACGGTGAACCCAAAGGCGATCGGAGCATCGTCAAAGCTGGATTGAAGTGGCGCCGCGACGAGCTAAGGCGGCGGTGCCGTTCGGGTGTCAAGCCAATTCGCAAAGCGATGACGCCCGAGGCGAAGTAACGTGCGCACGCGTAGTGGAAAGGTTCAGGAACCTTACCAGTGGATAGGGAAGGATGAGCTAGACAGAGGAAGGCCGGCGACGATCAACAGCGGCAGCGATGCTTCAACGAGGAGGCCCAACTGAGCAAAACGGAGGGGAAAGAGAGGTAGGGGAAAGCTTGAGTGATACTTAGAGATTATGACTTAGCGAGGGATTTGAGTATTGACTCGCCACGCCGGAGTTAGAGACGAAGGTGATGGTTTACGGCCGAAGTTGAGGAATTTCAAAATCCAGCAGTTCCTGCAATTGAAATGCCAAATTAAGATGGGGGAAAGCATTGTGGGGATGTGGAACATAATGTGACGAGGATAGGGAGGGTAGAGAGGCACTGGAGCGGCCGGAATGGTGCGGCGGTGCCTTGGCTGTGAACTGAAGCTTCAGCTTCTTGGCTTGAGCTCAAAGGAGTGGAGAAGGAGGCATGGAATTGCTTAGGGGTGTCGAAAGGGAGGAGAGGGCGCTCTAGGGGGCTTCTTATAGGCGCTGGGGTGGAGGGTTCACGAGGAGAGGTGCTGCGACGGTGAGCTCGGTGCACACGCTACCATGGACGACGCCGAGAGGACGTGAGTTGATGGGAGCAGGTGCGGGTGACGCGGCCGAGGCCGAAAAACCAGGTGTGCACGTCAAAACCCGGGGGCAAGTCTGTTGGCACTGACGCGATCTCGCGGTTGCATTGACAATGGCGCTACGCTGGGCGCGGCCGCTGGGAGACGAAGACTGCAACCGGGGCCCATGCGTCAGCGGCCGAAGGAGGAAGCAGTGCGCTGCATCGCTTCCGGTTTAGTCGGGGTTGAGTCTAGGTTAGGTTAGTTGGTCGAGTTCGACCAAGTGACTCAGGTCGGGCTCGGTCGGTTCTGGTCAAACAGGTTAGGTCGGATCGAGATGGGATCGGCTCGGTCGTTTCTGGTCGAATGGGTTCGGTCAGAGAAACAGTAGTCGTAGGAACTAGTCGAAGGAACAGTGGTTGGAGGAAACAGTGCAACAACTAGGTTTTGAAAAATAGGCTGAATCTTTGAGGAATTTTTATATAGAGTTGTCTAACTCCATTTTTTTGAAATTTTTGCATGAGGCTACATACTCTAAGAAAAACCTTGTGTAAAATTTTCATAGTTTTAATGTATTGAACTTTTTTGTAAAATTATTTCAATTCTCTGATTTAGGGGTTTGACTAGGAATTGTCAGGTTTGACTTGTCAATTTAAAATAGCAAATAAATACTAAAAATTATAAAAAATTTCAGATGAGTTACTAAGGTAATCCAGAATCTAGGAAAATTATTTCCATATACTGTTCACAAAATTTGTTTTAAAAAAAACTTCAAGGATTATGTTTCAAGCAATTACTACATTATGTTTTCAAAATGCACAAAACATTTGAAAGAATTTTCAAAAAATTCAAATAACAACATGATGCATCAAAAAATTTTAAATCCTTCTCATTTTTATGAATTTGAGATACAAACTCGAGTTAGGGATGTTACATATGGCCTATGGCCTATGGCCTATAGACCTTATGGTGCACAGGTGCAGACAGCGGTGTGGTTGACAGTAGCTCGGGTCAGGTCGGGTTTTCTTCGGGCTGAAATTTTCAGCCCAAGTCTGGCCCGAAAATAACTCCGGACATACATAACAGACCCGAGCCCGGCCCGGCCCGGAAAAACGTGTCGGACTCGGACCGTTCACGAACAGGTCTAGCCAGGTGGGAGCATCGGCTCAGGCCTCGGGGGCTTTTCGGCTCGTCTCCATCCCAGCATCTCTCGAATCTCGACCGGTTGCATCCGAAACCCCGAAGGTCGACGGCGATGGCGGCGGCGGCGGGGAGGAGTAAGCGCGCGGCGGTGCTGGTGCTTGGAGACATCGGGCGCAGCCCGCGCATGCAGTACCACTCCCTCTCCCTCGCCAACCAGGTACTCTCCCCTCTCAAATCCATCACCTCGTATTTTGTTTTGTTTGGATTGGATTAGATGAGCCTAGTCCGTCCAACTCGCGCGGCATGGCGATTGATTCTTCTTCCTTAATTCTTTGCCTATTTCATCGCTGCTTGTGGCTGGCTCATGATTCTTAATTATACCATGGCCAGAATAAGGAAACGAAGAAACATGTGCCGCGTCTTAATTGTGCTTGTGCATCAACGAACTGAATTAGTTGGGAAGTGCTTTAAGTAGCTAGGTTAAGGCGGCCGTTTGTTCTAGGTGAGCGCCCAGACCTTCCTCTTGATTAATGCCCGGTATTTTTGTTCTCCCTTGATAGTGTGATTCAGCAAGTGCAGAAAATAGTATTAGCTTAGAAAGGCTTTGAAGTGACAAGAAGAAAAAGTATTACATTTACCAAGTTTTTTTTTGTACAAGAGGCAATTGAGAAGCTGTGACGCTTTCCATCAGCATACGTTTTTATGTTTTAGTATCCTAGACTTAAGTCGTTCGCTGTTCTACTTGACAGGCTGGTATGGAAGTGGACATTGTTGCAAATGGAGGTATTATGTTCTTCACAATTTAATTGTACTGTTGAATTCTACTCCTGCATTGTAGTGGAGCTATTTATATCCTAACTATACAACTTAAGGAACATCAGACAAGCCGAAGTTGCATCAGCTTTCATCGTTGCTTCTTCTTTTTAGATTTGACCTTGTATTCTACGTTGTGTAAATGAGCAGGAAGTGATCCTCATCTATCACTGAGAGAAAATCCATCAATTCACATCCATGAGATGGTATTGATTTTTCAAACTATCCTATTTTTCTCTATTTTCTCCTATTATTATTAACTTCAAAGTTGCATCTTCAGAAATCAGTACAGTTAACAGGAATTTCAAAGATATCTGGTGCCCTGGCTCTGCTACTTAAAGCTGCCATCCAGTTTGTCATGCTGATTTGGTTCCTTTGTTTTAGGATTCCTCGCCCTGATGTCTTCGTTATTCAGGTCAGTGGAAATAAAATTACATTCAGCTTCCTTATCTGCATGTATGGTTCAGAATTACATGAACAATATGTCCTGTCACTACCATGGATCGAAATCTCGGTACCGGATGAAATCCCGGCCCAGGGGCGGTAACGGTAACCGGCCGGTTCAAAAAAAACCGGGGTGAATTCAAATTTTGAATTTTTGAATTCGAAATTTTACCGGCCGGTAACCGGACCCGGTAACCGGTCGAACCGGGAAAAAACCGGAAATTGGTGAAAATGGTAATTATGAAATTTAAATTTGGAATAATGCAAATATTAATGAGAAAATGTTTCAAGATGTACATAAAAATTCATCCTTGGTTGCTTCATTCTCCAGAGCAGTCCTCTCGTCCAAGTGTTCTAAAGCATGTAACATAATAAAAAACATAAGTTAATGATAATGAACGATAGCTTGACTAGCATACAAAAAACAATAATGAGAAGTAATTCATACCAATACATTGTCGAGAAACGCGAAGGTTGTGCAATGTAGTCGTTGTTATCATAGAGTATAAGTCCTTCAAATTGTGCTAGGTGAGCCTTGTATTGATCCCAAGTGTGTGTTTCGTGTGCATATTGTAACCAATGATTGTAAAGTTGTTGGTAATATGTGGGTTCGACCCACTGATAAACGTTTCTGGCATTGGTATTGAAGGACACAAGCATGGTTATTAAGGCGGTAAGGCGAGGCGAGGCGACCCACCCCCTCACACCTTTTAAGCGCTAAGGCGCGAGGCGAGGCGACGCCTTATAAATCGTAAGCGGCGGTCGCGAGTGGCCGCGAAGATCCGATAGCGACATTCCTGGCCGCGAAGATCCGGTGCCGCCTACGCATCCCATTGCCCGGCTGCGCCGTTGCCCCGCCTCCTCGTTATCCCCACGGCCCCTGCCTCCTCGTTATCCCCAGCAGAGAGTGCATGAACCATAAAGCCGGTGAGATGGAGATTGGAGGCGGCACAATAGTTCATTTAGATTTTAACGCTCTCTCTGCTCGATTCGCTCTCTTCCTCTCTCATTTCTTCTGCCGGTGAGCTCTATCCTCTCACGGTCTCACCGACGGGCGATGGCACGTGATTCACACTCGCCCTCGCCGACGCTGAAACCTTCACTCCGCTGTCTGGACTTACCACGCCTCCCTCCTCCCGCCTCCCTTGCATATGTCTGAGGGGGAGTCCGGGTCGCCGCCGGGAGGGGGATGCGGGGACACCAGGACGCCGGGAGAGGGAGGAGGAGGAGCCAAGAGGGAGGGAGGCGAGCGAACACTCCTCCTCGCCAGGCGTCGCCTTGAGCCTCCCGACGCCATTGCGCCTCGGCGCCTTCCGGACGCCATGGGACTAAGGTGGGCGCCATACGTGCAGGCGGCAAGGCGAGTCGACGCCTTGACGCATGCCCACGCCTTCTCGCCTAAGCGACGACTAGGCGTCGCCTTCTGGACGCCTTAATAACCATGGACACAAGGCCGTAATGGAAACTAGGATCAAAAGAGACGTCTGACAAATGAGAATCATCTCCAGAAGGCAATAGATTGACATCTCGACGTCCATAAGTCCGAGTGGATCTTGAGCTAGCATGCGATTCATAGGAAGATGAGTCATGTGGCTGAGATTGATCTTTTTGGCGACCCTTACCCCTCGTGTAGGTCTTATGAAATTGTTTTGAAGCATGACAACCATGGTCTTCATCCTGAGTAGCATGCGTGAAGTTTTGCTCGCAGGTGAATTCCAATGGTTGGTCTTGCCCTGCATCATGAGCGATCCCCACCATCGCGCCATCATCGGACGACGGAGAGCTACTATCACCGACTCTTGATGCTGGACTTCATCGGATGGCGGACTTTACTTTTCTTCTTAAACGCTTGCCACAATATCCTCCTCAATGGCCTTTTTCTTCTTCCTGTCAGGCACTTGTTTCCCTGTTTGTGTAAGTGAGGCAAAGTCTTTAGCCAATTTTTCAGTTGGTTGGCTACAATATTTTCTTTTCCCAAGATGACTCTTGCCAATATTTTTCTTTGTCCACTGCTTCAATGGTTCATCATCTAGTGCTTTATTCAATTCCTTTCGAGGGATAGCATCAACTACAACTGTAGATGGCATGGGGGGCTCACCTTCCTCGTCTAGTAGGGGCTCTGATTGTATCATGGAGCTATCAAGCCACTCGTGGATTGGGTTCTCTTTGTCGTCATGCAGTGGCATTGATTAGATCGCCAAAAGGATCTACATCCTATCTTCATTTCTAGTCTCATGCTCTTGCAATCGTAGCCTCAGTTGTAGTGGATATACGAGTTTATGTAGTTTCTTGTATCCAAGACGGTTCCTCAATTGTGTATGTACCAATGCAAATGTGCTCCAATTTCGTTCACATCCATTTGGACGAAACACATTGCGAGACAATCCATAAGGCATATTTTGTTAATGTCGGTGTCTGCGCTCCAAACGTCATCCACCATGTAGCTACAAGTAACATAAAATTTGTGTTAAACTAATAGTGATGGGTCATTTTCCATGTATATGTAAGTTCGTAACAACCTACTGCGCAGAATGACGATTAGCACTCATGTGAGCCTCATTAGAAGCAAATAAACCTCGCTGATTACGGTATTGTTCTAGCTCGCCTAGAGCACGTGACTGCGTCCTCGGGTGTATCGGCTATTCTTTGAATCGCCATTGTCGGGAAGCGACGAGGGTGGATTCTTCCCACATTATAGAAGCGGCTCTGCGGGTTCGAAGAACGATCTTTGTGCAAACAAACACACTTAGAAAGTTAGAAAAAATACAACAAATATGTGATATTTATTTGGATTTAGGAAACTATGAACTTGCACGGGACTATGTGCGTGCGGTCCTTCATCATTGCAATTCTCCTATTAACAATCTTTATGACCACGACCATAAGTGGCATCATCTTCTTCGATCGTCTTGAAGTTCAAAATTGAGTTCGTGCGTCTTTCCAACCATTCACGCCATCATTGCGGGTTTACGTTGGTCGACATATCTCGAGTAGTCGGTAAATTGGTTCTACCAATTTTATGATCCAATCCATACTCGACCACCATTGTCTACTTGTGAAGCGAGGAATACATGTATTCTCCTTCCTGGTCGTGCTCAAATGGTTGGAGCCCCATACATCGACACCATCCACTTCGTGAACTTTGCTTTTCTATCCTAAAACTTTTCAAGAAAATGAATGTGGTTCCAAACCTTGTGGCGTTTGGACTAACTATCTCCCTCCAATTTGTTGGCGCATTTCATTATGGAGGCGATGTGGTTGTATAAGGCAAACAAATCCTCTTAGCCGCCTTGACAATCGCATCAACCTCCTCGAGTGACCAATATCCTTCAACATGAGGTTGACGGTGTCTTGCCGCACATGGTTGCCAGACTAAAGTTGGGTACTCTTCAATCACCGGTTGGCATGCTTTTTATAGTTCGCACCATTGTCGGTCTGTCTGCATGACATGTTTAACTCCAACTTCTTCCACAACTCTACGAATCTCACGATACAAAAAGTCAGCATTTTGTATGTCACCAGTTGCATTCACTGACTTGTGGAAAAACATTCTTCCATTACAGTACAACATGAAGTTAATGATACTTATTTGTGTAGGCCCAGTCCAAGAATCACACATAATAGAGACTCCATATATATCCCAGTCTTCTTTGAACTGTGATACGTACTCCTTGACCTCTTGTTCGTTGGCATCAAGATATGTCCCATCGATTTCATGCCCTCTTGGTGACGGAACCCCTTGGCCAAGTTCTTGTGTCTCTTTGATGGCGGCACGAAAATAAGGACACTCAGCCTTAACTCCAGTAATGTCATTACTATGGAACCACTTTGACCAAATTTTCCCAAGTTTTGACTTTGCTTCTCCGCGAAGTGTTGTATCAATGCGGGGTTGGACGGGTGCCCAACTGCGCAAAATATCACGATCAACTCTCATGGACTGTGACCTGCCAAACATCCTTGAAAAAGCATTGCTTCCTGTACCACTACCTCTGCCACTTCCACTTCCCTTTCCACTCCCACTTCCCGTACCACTTCCACTACCACCACCATGTTCAAACGTCGCACCCTTGGCTCTAGCTCTTTGTTGCATCCGATGTAACTCTCACGAGCTCGAGCAGCCCATTCCATTTGCATTTCCTCGTTATCATCAAATGCATCTTCATATGATGGACCACGAGCTACAGGCTTTCTTGCGGCTTCCTCCATTCGCAGTCGTTCATCCTTAAGAGATTTCTTTCTTGCCTTCGCTTCTTCAAGACTTGCCAGCATGAGCCTTCGGACTTCCGCCGGAACCCATTGCAAGCAACAACATCTCCGTGTCTCCCAAAAAGATGTTGTTTTAGGCGGTGACACCTCACTTTGATTTTGTTAGATTGCAATATCTGCACTTCCAACCAGCACCTCCTAGTCTCTCTCCATGGTCCCAAACATTGATGGATTTAGAAGTCATCACCTACAATAATCCAGACAGGATGAAAATTGTTAGTCATGGATCATATTGACAAGTGATTTCATCTTCCGTATATGGATATATGCTATGCAGGGTTCTTGAAGGCATATATGTTGTTTTGTGAATGGATAGCATTCTGTAGTCTTGCATACACTGATACACAACATGCATGGACTTACACATTGATTCACAATTTCACACAGCATGCAAGGATAGCATTCTGTGGTCTTGCATACACTGATACACACAGCATGCTATAGCCTTTCACATGACCACTAGTAATCCAAATGTGCAACCCTCCACAAATGCTAACCACTAGTAATCCAAATGTGCAACCCTCCACAAATGCATTCAAGATGGTTTCCTACACTACAATCTCTACTTAGTCCTTACTCCCTACAAACAATGAACTCAAAAACTCCACAAGTAGAAAAACTTTCAGACCTGCTGCTTGTGCTTGTGCTGCTGCTCCTGCTTCCTTGTGCTTGCGCTTGTGCTTGCTTGTGATGTGCTGCCTTGGTGCTTGCTTAAGCTAATGGAGAATGAGAGGGAGGGAAGCTACTGGAAATGGAGAATGAGAGGGAGGGAAGAGGCCAAGAGGGAGGCAATAAGTGAGCAAATAAACAAATGGTAGTGGGTGGGGTACATGCAGCAGCAAAAAGGGATGAGGGGGCTGCTGCCCACATGGGAGAAAGCATGAGAATCCAAAGGAGCAAAAAAAAATTCGGCCGGTTTTTCCGATCCCGCTCGGGACCGGTAAACCGGTAACCGGCCGGTAACCGCCGGTTACCGGCCGGTTTTTTGACCTCTGGTCACTACCACTGCCAGCAAATTACAATCCTTTTTTAAGACAATTTAGCAATTTAGAATTCATCATCCATCGTGCTAACGTGCTAAGTAAGTTACTAAACTCATAGTGTCAGCGCCATGTCTTCTTGCGCAGCTTAAGTAGTATGCTATCATGCTATGCAATGTATATGGTGACCTATTCCTGATATCATTTTCATTCTGGCAATGTTTACTGTAGCACATTTGCGAATTTGTCTAATCTGACTCGTACTTCCTTAGTTGCAGAGTATGCTCCAGTCTCATCTTGTTGCAGATTATATTTCTGCCACAAGTGACATAAATTTTAATCACCTAGAGTCCGTTTTGTTTGATAGTTATGGAAATATTTTTTGGTAATAAAAAATCTCAAGTATTAGTTATCATGTTTTGCAGTAACAATGAGAGACCTGATTTCTGTCATTTGACCATCTTTTGTCCAACAGAATCCACCCTCTGTTCCAACATTGGCTGCTGTAAAACTGGCTAGCTGGCTAAGAGGTGCTAAATTTATTGTGGATTGGCATAACTTTGGATATACATTGCTTGGATTGTCTCATGGCAGAAGTAATATAATAGTCAAAATCTATTTCTGGTAATCCCTCCTACCCTGTTTGATTATCTGCTAGTATAGCATATTGATCGTGTGTGTTAATATAGTGATGTGTTCTTGTATTCTAGGTTTGAGAAGCACTTTGGGCGGATGGCTGATGGTGCCTTTTGTGTTTCAAAAGCAATGCAGCATGAGCTTTGTCAAAATTGGGGAATCAAGTAAGCTGATCAAACCTTAGCTAGTTTTTTGCACTTACTACTGTTCATACTAACTGTCAATTTTCAGAGCAACAGTTCTTTACGATCAATCTCCTGAATTTTTCCATCCTGCTTCCCTGATGGAGAAACATGAGGTGAGCATCTGTTTTTAGTTCTTTTCCCCCTCTGCATATGTGACCTTAAGACATGAAATAGTTGTTTAGCAGGTTGGGGAATTCCATTTGTAGTGCTATGGGCAATGCTGATTGCATATCTGTTGGTATGTTGTTCTCCAATCAATCGAAATATTTCTCATGGTATAAGCATATTCCAGTTTGATTTATTTTCTGCGGTTTGCTCTTACAACACAGAGAAAGAAGTGGAAGACAGGAACACTACTGTCTTTACCAATAAGATTGATGGTCAAATTTTCTTGAAGCCTAATAGACCCGCACTTATTGTGAGCAGCACAAGCTGGTTTGTTCTCTTGAACTGAGCGGTCCTAGTTACAGCATTCTTTATGTTCAGTACACGTGATTGTTGAGTGGATAGTTGAAATGCGAGAAAACAATTAGAAATCTTTGCCGCATGTATTCCAGGACACCAGATGAAGATTTCAGCATACTTCTGGAAGCAGCACTGATGTACGATAGACGTGTTGGTGCAACTTTAGGTGAAGAGGATTCAATGGATGAGGGGCAACTATGGATTGATACCAAGAATGGGAAGCGATTTGTCTACCCGAGATTGCTATTCATTATCACTGGTATCATGCATTCTGCTATATTAACTTGAATAACCAATTTTTAAGTATTGTCCTGATTTTCGTAAATTTCAATTATTTTTGAAGGTAAAGGACCTGATAGGAAGAAATATGAGGAGCAGATAAAAAGGTTGAAATTGAGACGTGTTGCCTTCCGGACTATGTGGCTTGCATCAGAGGACTATCCTCTATTGCTAGGTAAACCAGTCAATTGCTATAAGAATTTTACACTGTAGCATAATATGCTGATTCTTTGAACATTTACAGGATCAGCTGATCTAGGTGTATCGTTGCATACATCCTCTTCGGGGCTGGACCTACCTATGAAGGTTACTAATAAGTATCTGCTTTCTTAAAAATTTAGGTTTTTCTTTTTGCTGGATTGTAACTTGAATGGTTGTTGTTAGGTGGTTGATATGTTTGGATGTGGATTACCAGTTTGTGCTGCTTCATTCTCCTGGTAACCCATGTTTCTTAGATGTTTGATTTGTGTATGTTTTGACTTTGGCCTTTCGGTTGTTTTGAATTATAAGCCTTTCTTTTTTGTATGTGCAGCATTGAGGAGCTTGTAAAAGTAAGCAGAAATGGACTTCTTTTCTCAACATCTTCCGAGCTCGCCGATGAACTTATGGTGAGGACCGAGGACCACTTTTAGTATTTTATTTTCTATTTCATTTCATTGTATGCCTACTTGTGTCATTTTTGGAATATATTTTTGAAATTAAAATTAGTATAAACATTGTTCGTTGTGACTTAATTTTTATCATTGAAAGGGATGTTAACGATTGCAATTGCAAAACCATGCAGATGCTCTTTAAGTGGTTTCCGGAAGAATGTGATGCCTTGAAACCCCTCAAGGATGGTGCCTTGAATACAGGGTCATCCAAATGGTCAATGGAATGGGAAACTTATGCACTTCCTTTGGTGAATCAGGTGAGTGATGGAATCTGACTGACTTAAGATAGACACTACACTCACCAGATTAGGCCTTATATTCCTTCATATCCAATTTGCAGGTCATAGGTTGAAATGCATGATAACATTGATCTGATGGGCAAAAGGATGTTTTTATTACAGCCTAATCTACCACTTCCAGAGATTATAGGTGTATTGTAACACTTGAGTGACCAGATGTACATTTGAAGGTTGAGAAGAGAGCATGTGCATATAACTCTTTGCTTGCACCAGCTGCTGCCTGGATCAGTTGCTACCAAGGGGATTGCTATTTGTCGCAGAACCTGCCACCAATGCCCTCGCGGCCTCTACTACCCAATCGCCATGTATTCCTTTGGGGATTGTAAAGCTACCGAGTTGTTTAGAGGAAAAATTGTCATCTTTGTTGAGCACATGTCGAAGTTGTTTCAGGATGTAGCAGTAGTTTGATCTGGGGTCTCATTAGAATGTCCAGTTACATGATAAGTAAAAGAGCTAAAAACATATTGTAACACTGCATTAATGTTAATTGAGAAAACATTTTGCAGACAGACATATACATACACCAAATAAAATCGTATCAGGAACTCCTTGCCTCTTTACTAGCATCTTGGGAGGTCAGATCTCTAACACGATGTCTGGAGAATTCAAGGAACACATCAGATTTTATGTTAGCTTGCAAACACTGCTGCACACCTACCCTTTGTCAGATGAACTTACACTCTGAATCTGTTCTGATCCATTTGGCCCCTTCTTCCTCTTCCCCTGCCGTGCCTTTGGGGGGCATCTGGACCGTTCGATCGTTCTTGATCACAGTCTCTGGCAATGCCGAGTTATCGGGATGTCTCTTCTTGTGGAGCAATGCCCAGAGAATCTGTAGTCAAGAAAAATCATATATGAGATTTGACGAGGAAAGTTCTGAAGCAACTGGACAAGCATTCTATAGCACCTCATTAACTCTCGATTCAGGCATTGTTTCCCTGAAGCTTGGCCTGGGCATGAAGCCACTGAAGGCACTTGTCACAAGCTTCATGAACGATCTCTGCCTAGCTACCCCTCCTCCCTTCTTGGAGCTCGACGCGCACTTCACTACTCCTTTGGGCCTCATGAGCACCGCGAGTTCCTCTTGCAGCTTCTTCAGCTCGTCGACGCCGACCGTGTTCGATCCGTCAGAACCATCACAGCTCTTCGGCATTCTCCCTTCGCTCGTCCCGAACGTCCCGATCGACAGCATCTCCGTGGTCCAGCCGTTGTGGAGCTCGTCGTTCCGAGGAAGTCCACTGGAAGTGTCAGCGACTGCAAGAGGCCAAGTGTGGATTTCAGTTATACTGAACCTGAAAGAATGGCGTTTCAGTTCACGAGACATGCTTAGACTCTGAAACTATTATTGCCAGTTTTGTCACTGCCATCAGCGGTCACTTACGTCGAGCTGAGCCTGCACTGGACTTTGATCTCTTCTTGCTGTAATGTGCTCCATGAAGCCAGGTCTGCACCCAATTCAGAACCTGCAGCAGCAGCAGCAACAACAATAATTAACACCTATCATTCACTACAATAAGTTCATATGAAACAAAGAATGCAAGTGTACCCTCATCAGTGCTTGTACCCTCTTGTATAAGAAGTTCAGAAAAATGTCTAGGAATGGGCTCAGTAGCAAGCGGATGGATGATACAAGTGTATATATAGGAGTAACTCCGATATTGTGGCTGCTTTGTAGGAACTTCTTTGTTACTCGAGTTCCAAGGTGCTCACTGTTGATGATTAAGTTCCTAAATAAGATTTGTCAAGAACTCAAGATGATAGCTTGGTACTCCTTACGATGCCCTTATGTGTATATCCACGTTGTTTCAATCCATGCTACTACTTCAACATGATATAAACACCTTGTTTATATTCTCCGTTATATGCTTAAACAAGCATTAGCAGTCTTCAAGGAAAAAATAAGCATTAGCAGCGATAGCAACAAAGTGAACCTTAGTGATCTCCCAAGACTAAGAGCGATGAACAGCTCTTGCATGTGGTCACATAGGTGATAGGTCAGAAAGATCAGGTTAAAGATTTCGTCTCATGATAAACTCATGGCCAATTCTATGTCCAGCAAAAGGGGATGCAATTTTGTATATATGTAAATTCAATTGCACAGATTTCTACTTCGACTTAGTTGGAAGAAAACACTACCATCGAGGAAGATTTTTTAAAAAAGCATTAAGGGAAACTTTCTGAATGAGTTTGAAATAGAAGCGAAAACAGAGTGGAAATTAAGATGCACCGAGAGTCGTGAAACAATTTAGATTGCATGTATTCCGAGGTTTCTGAGAAGCATTGGCGTGTGGCAAACTTAGCCACAGATTTTAAGTATTGTGCTTTTGTCAATGGAGCTGAAGTGTACTACTACTCCAATTCCTAAGCAAGTGAGCAGGGGGATTCATAGATGATTCGCTCAAATTGCAAAAAGAATTGCTTGAGACGGTGTACTACGACAACTGCCTTGTGAAGTTGTGATCTTGTCACTACATCCCCTTTATTAGACGGTGTCATTCTATTCTGTTGATTGTGTTTGCTGGAGCATGAAAACTCGAGTGGTCGTTTGAAACATGTGAATTTTTACGGAAAACTGCTCTGTGAGTTGAAATTGCTTGAGATTATTCAAGCGTGTTGGCTATTTAATGAAGAATGAACGGTGCATATTAAGCACAGCCGAAAAACAAGGGCAGGATTTTTTTTCGCCAATGAGCTAATCCGAAATTCTTATATTCTGAATCACTGGCTGCGTGATCGGACGGTGAGGATGCTTGCAAAGCAGATCCGTATTATGCTAGGGCCACTGTCAGAGCCCGGGTCGGACTCGAATCCGGCTCGGCCAGAACGAAGCCCCGGCCCTGAGGCCGAACCGAACCCGAAGTGCCTTCTTCTTGCGGCGTAAGCCAATAGCGCCGTATAGTCGTGTGTAGCCAAGGTCCCAAGCGCCGTTGCACACCACCTCGCCTTATTCGCCGAGAGCGAACAACGCACACTAGCCCTCAACTCCGGCGAGATCTCCGGCGAAGATGAGCCGCGGCACGGGCGCGGGGTACGACCGCCACATCACCATATTCTCCCCCGAGGGCCGCCTCTACCAAGTCGGTGCGTGCAAACCTCCAAAACCCTAGCCTTCTCTCGCTTAGATCTGGTTCCAGGGGATCTGATCCGTGCATGTGGTGTTGCGCAGAGTACGCGTTCAAGGCGGTCAAGTCGGCGGGGGTGACGTCGATTGGCGTGCGCGGCAAGGACTCCGTCTGCGTCGTCACCCAGAAGAAAGTGCCGGTGAGTTCTTCGCGCCGCACGCCGGCCTCGATCGATCCCGGCTGGTGTTTTTTCTTCTTGGCAGCTTTCTGTGGTTTTTTGGGGTCCGATTCGTTGTTTATGCGGCCGTAGAATCTGAAAGGCTGACCCCATGTGGTTCTGCTTGCAGGATAAGCTGCTGGATCAGACGAGCGTCACGCACCTGTTCCCGATCACCAAGTACATCGGATTGCTCGCCACTGGCCTCACAGGTTTGGTTACTATGTTTTGTTTAACTCTATGGTTAGTGATATTAATATA
This sequence comes from Hsuehochloa calcarea, assembly GCA_036346395.1. Taxonomy (NCBI): domain Eukaryota; kingdom Viridiplantae; phylum Streptophyta; class Magnoliopsida; order Poales; family Poaceae; genus Hsuehochloa; species Hsuehochloa calcarea. The sequence goes on from CM070598.1 coordinate 66,570,639, forward strand.
TTATGGTACAGGGAATTCGTTTTAGATAAAGGCGTTGACTAAATATTTTTTTGTGTGTGAGGTGAAAGTTTGCTATTTTTTGTGTTTGTTTTTGTGATTTAGTGATTCCATATATCAATTGAGATAGATGCAGTGGAAGTAGAACACCCACAATGACTACTGGTAGTAGTTGGTTAACTAGGATATGATCACAGAAGATGGGATCCGCTTCTTATCTAAAGGTGGGATTGGATGGATATCCAAATCCAAATAGGGAAGTCCAATACAAGTCCAATTAAAGAAAGTCCGATATCCAATCCAAAACTAATTCCAGCTGCACACTATCCAAAACCAATTCCAGCTGCTGCTCATTATGCATCAAAATCACAGACGCACAACCATTACTTCCAATTGAACACTTCAAAGTACGAAATACTGGGTAAATCATAGCTAAAGATCCTCAAGTTGTGGCACAGCAAAGCACATCACTCCCATAAATCTTTATGCTTCAAGCTGCAGTTTGTCACGTCTAGATTCCATATTCCAAATCTACAAACAGGCAAACACTGAGTTTACTACTATGATAGCCTTCTACACTACTAGGAACCCAAAGAACCCAAATTTTCCAGCTAAAACTAGCTCAGATTGATCAGCAGAACAAATATTCAAATACGAGCATTCATCATCTGCAAGACATCAAAATGACACAGCTCGGGCATATCTTCCAGACCCAAGAGACCAAACAAGTACCTCGAAGACGAAGCGGTTCAGGAGAAACTGGATACCGGGGAAGAAAGTGATGAGGAAGGGAGCACAACAAAGTCGCCGTACGCCGGGTAGGCGTCCGCCTCCCAGTTCAACAGCGACAACCCTAAGAGGAGCTCCTTGCGCACGAATTGCAGGCCGGCGGTGGCGGGAGCTGGGGTTTCTACCGCGGCTGTCGCTGGAGATGGAGAGGTGGAAAACGTTTAGTGAGTAGTGACTGGAGTCCAATGAGGTCCAATGGATATTGGAGCATTCGTTATTACTATCCAAATGGGCCTAATGCTTATTGGACTTCACACTGATGGATGTCCACATCCAAATAGGCCCTGTCCAGTTAAGTCCAAAGCAGGCTATGTCCAATTGGACATTGGACAGCCCAGATCCAATCCCACCTCTATTCTTATCTAGGTTCCTTTGTTTGATTGTATTAAGGTACAGTTGTGGGAACTGATGGTCACATATGGGATTCTCTCTAAGAAATGAATTCTTCTTGATTTCTTATGTATATAAAGCATGCAATTTTAGGTTATATTTTGAGGTCATGTGCAGGGATAAAAACCGTTCTGGAATCCGGTTAACGGGTTTTCCGAAAAACCGGTTGGATTTCGGTTGAATTTGCTTACAAACCAACCGAAATTTGAAATTGCAAACCCCGGAAAAACCAGTTGGGATTTTGGATCCCGGACCCGGCCGGGAATTTTATCTCTGGTTATGTGCTTGGGTTACCGGACGGGAATTTTATCTCTGGTCATGTGCTTGACTCTCTTGCTCAAGAGCTGATAATTTGGGGAAAAGATGGAGGGCATGTCTTTGCTGGTTGTTTTGATTTTACTTGAGGCACTGGATGGTATATTGGTGTGTCAACTCTGTTTATTCTACCCTTAGGAAGATGATAGAAAACACTGCTCTTTTTCTTTTTGGGAACAGGAAACCACTGCAATCAGGACACCATAAGGAATTACATGATCTAAATTAAATTCTTGCACATTTCTCATTTGTAAGTCGCTTACTTCCTAGTTGTTTGTAGCATTAGGTATCACCCATTAACCTTTTTCTTGTTAGCGTGATAAAAAGTTGAATTTGCTTTTACTCGAGCATTTTGGTCTTCATCGATCATGAATATGATTTTTTGTTTCCCAGCCGATGCAAGGTCCTTGGTCTACCAAGCAAGGAATGAAGCTGCTGAGTTTCGTTTCAAATGGGGGTATGAAATGCCTGTAGATGTGTTAGCAAAATGGTAATGTGCCTTGTCCTTATTCAATTCCCAATTTGTGAAATCTGGTTGATTATACTATCTTTATTTTATTTGTTCATATAACAAAGTGGTAGCTATAACATTACCTATCTGATTTATGTTTTAGGATAGCAGACAAAGCACAAATATACACGCAGCATGCCTACATGAGACCCCTCGGAGTAGGTTAGTATCATCATATTGCACCTATTATTCCATTGAGCTTCATCTATTCTACTATGATGTTCTGGTGTTAAATAATTCAGCTTAAAGCTTATCGCCCACCATATTCATTTTCTTTGGCTATATTTCTCAGTTGCTATGGTCTTGGGCTATGATGAAGAGAAAAATGCTCAACTCTTCAAGTGTGACCCTGCGGGTCACTTTTTTGGACATAAGGTATACAATAATTTTCTACGCTACCTTGTATTATTACCCCCTTTTTTTCTTAATTCTGTGTCAGTAGAATGTTAGTTTGTTCTCTGTCTTCTTGGACATTTAGGATTTTGTTTTAACAAACTACTGACATTTTCTTTTCAGGCAACTAGTGCCGGACTTAAGGAGCAGGAAGCAATAAATTTTCTAGAGAAGAAAATGAAGGATGACCCACAGTTCACTTATGAGGAAACTGTTCAGGTAAACATTGCGTGTCTTTTTCTTCAGGCAAACAAGAAGCTCTGGACTAGGGAGTGCTTATGTTCTATAGTGGATCATTTTAGGCTCTAAGCTGTTTGTGTTATTTCATTTTTGTTCATACTGCCCTATAGAGGTTGAGTTTGTGATTCTTTGCTAACTTTTATCCAATGCTCTCAGATTGCGATTTCTGCATTGCAATCAGTTCTGCAGGAAGATTTCAAGGCCACCGAGATCGAGGTATTACTGTTTCCAGATAAATACACAAGTCCTCCTTTTCCCAAGGTTTTTTAGTTTTGTTCTGTAATGTGTGCTAATAATTTGCGCTTGGCAGGTTGGTGTTGTGAGGAAAGAAGATCGTGCTTTCAGAGCACTCACGACAGAGGAAATCGAGCAGCACCTAACAGCCATAAGTGAGCGCGACTGAGCTACCATGAATTTCTACCTGTCAGTGCATCACACACTGCGCTGTAGTGCTTCAGCACTGTCATTTTATTTTATAGCCGGCAAGAAACTCTCAGTGAATCATTTCGTGTTTACACTGAAAACAAGCATCCACTCGCCATGTACCCAAAGATCATCTTTCTGTGTGGTTGAATTTGCTACGATTTACTTATATTGTTCTGGCAGTTGCATGTCTGAGCCATTTGACCCTGGCGGCCTTAAGCAATTCTTTGGCTGTACGCTGTTTATACTGTGTGGCATGTTAGTATACACTTAAGCAGATTTTTGCGCGTTGCCATTTTTGCCGCAACTGTTAAATCGCATATGAGCTTCGTTCCTGAATCGTTGGTATGAGCACGAAAATGAACACGGCATCAACAGTTAGGTCATTAGGTCATGGATAATGTATTTATATTAGTTGTCTATAGTTTCTACCACGTATATAGTTTCTACCACGTATGATTTAAATTGATAGGGATGAAAGAGAATAAAGAGAGAAATATGTTGTTTACAATCTTGTAATCGAGTGTATCACTCGAACCAAGGAAAGTATTAAAAGATTATGTAATCAGTAAAGGCAAATCGAATGTATTATCTGAACCAAGAAAAGAATTAAAAGACTGTGATCAGTAAAAATAAGTAAAATGATAACTCATTGTTTGAATTGTCTACAGATGATATAGAGAGTTACTGTAGACAACAATTATTTGTACCATTGTACACGTCCTTAGACTGTGTATTTTAATTAATAAAATGAGTTTACCACGCATAGTAGGAGGACCATCTCACCCTTATGTACGTAGAAAAACCAACAAAATCTTCGCGCGCATTGAGACTACTGTGTAACACAACGATGTGTCCCTAACGTAACCTCTCCTTGCATCTGCGTCTCGTTCTTCTTCCTCCGATTAAACTGTTAGAGATAAGGTGTTAGAGATAGAATCTCCAATATATTCTTATCTATACCTCTTGTACCCTATATATATTACCTTTTGGACCTCTTCAATATACACACAATTCATAACATATCTCTAACATAAACCAACCCCCCCTTCATGTTCCTTCGACCTTGCTATCGCCAGAACCACTCGTGCAACCGACTGTCCGCATACGTCCCCATCCCTTAGCACTTGCAGAACCCCTCCTCTCCCTCTCTCATCCTAGGTTCCGTCACCACTACTACACCCACTCTCCGTCCCCATCTCCTCACTCTTCCGTCGCCACTGCTCCACCCACTCTTCGTCCCCATCTTCTCTCATCTCACTCTTTCATCTCATCTCATGGAAAGTTTATGTTTCTGTCACAACACATGGATACTCTACCAGTCTCTACTAAGCAGGTGATCGGCGAGCGAACGAGTACGGCGTCAACCTTTCAAGTATCACTGGCCGCCCCCGCCATACATGGCAACATTTCCAGAAGCAGCAAGATTGGGGAGCCTTACCACTGTGAAAGAACATATCGCCTAATTTTACAACGGTATTTGCTGACAAAAAGCCTGCTATACGAATATTACAACAGCTATTGTAAAATTTCTATCCTGCTACTCATCTCTGCCATATACAGAAGTACAGGTCTTTTTTTTCCTCCTTTTCTTTCATCTGATCGTGTACACAAACATCTAGAGCCCGCCATGCTGCTACCTCACTGTAGCAGGACACGAAAGAGGCCTGGCTGTGCCTGCGTATACTGAAGGCCGTGCTCCAGGAGGTACTGCTCAACGGCGGCAGTCAGCCTCGACGGAGTATGGGTGCTTGATATTATGATGACCTGGAGCCTGCGGCCAGTGGATCGTGCAATCTTCCTCCGGTTGTTGAGTTCATAGTTCAGGACGTGTATCGCCTCACTTACATGAAGACCGCAAAGGTCGATTGGGGGATTTTGCTCCTGGATGAGGCCTTGCAACTCTGGCATTTGGAACCTGGTGATATCCAGAAAATGGATTAGCTTTTCTGCAGTACTAAAAAAAATTACTTTTAGTATCTAGAACAGATAGATCGTGTTGCAGTAAGTATAACACGCCGCATTCAGTCGTATCGTCAACACTAGCAAACCAAAGCAGTGTGGTTGATCCATTTGTGAAGTACTAAAGTATGATATAGATTGACAGTAATTTATCAAGTAAATTGACTAGCATGTTAAGCAACAGCATCAGTTCAAAAGTAGAGTACACTCGATAGTACGCAATGGTCTGGTTGGTTACTGTTGAATTTCAACATCTTCTTAGTAAGTTAAATTGATGTTACCTGTAACCGGTTTTACCGGCCGGTTCCGGCAGGAAAAAAAAAGGCCAGAAACATTTAAATTCAAATTTGAATTTTTGACTCCATAATGTCATTTTCCAGTTGGTTTAGGCATTGTTACGCTAGATTACGTATTGAAATATTAGTTTTTAGTATATTTAACACTATCAAAACAATTTTATCTTGGATGCTCCCTGGATTCTAGATTTTAAATGTATATTGGATAGATGGCAGACATTGAATGAGCCCACACCATCATTATTGCATTATGTCCATGCCACATACCTAATTAATATTAGCATTATTCCAAAATTTTAAATTGCTAATTACGAATTTTATCTGTTTTCCAGTTTTTCAACCGGTCCGGTTACCGGTTTCCCAAAATTTCAGTTCAAATTTCATTTAGCAAATTTTGTTCGGGTTTTCCGGTAACCGGCCGCCGGCCGGGATTTGCCCCGGATCCGGTTTTTCTATCCTTGATGCTACCTGTACAACAGCAGATGTTACAATGTACTATTATGACAGTATCTCAGTACTGTCCTTATCCTACTGTTATTCAAGTAAGAATATAGAAGTTCTCAAATTAAAAGGAAAAAAGATACATGCAAACAGATCATGTTTAAAAAAGATTGTCATGCAAACAGCTCAAGCATTGCATGATCACCAACAAGCAATCCTTATGCAGTGCTTTGAATCCACTCATCAAAAGTTGTTATGAAAATTTACGAACAAAATAGTTTGTGTGTAGATGTGTTCATAATACACACAAAACCAATATAAGAATTGGCATACATGATAAATCAATTAATAAATGATGATGTCAAGGAGATTAATATCTGACCTCTGTCGATATATTGTTTCTCTAGCCTTCTCCTGAGCTAATCTGCTTTGGATATTGTATAGCTCCTTAATATTTAGTTCCTTTGCTAAAGGATTGCCACCAGTTAGAAAAGCCTGCCTATCCTGCTAAATTTTTCAGTGGATAGCAACAGACTGTGAGCAATCGTAATAGAGCAAATTGAAAAAATAATACTCGCAATTCAAGCTATTTTTCAGAGGCATACTATTTGAGTGGTATAAAAACCAACACCAAAACCGCATTATTTAATATTCATGTATAGTAAAATATCCGCACCAAATCGGTTTATATAACTATTACATATTGCATATCTCCAAATCATGTTACCAAGAACTCTCAGATTGTCAAATGTTAGATCCAAAGACATGTAGTTTTACTGGTGGTGGTTCCATTTTACCAACCATGAACTGTTATAACTTCCAGCTCCAGTTTTCCTGTAATTCTTACTACGTGGGCGACTAATGAATATCATCTTATACTATAGTCATTTGAAAATTTTGTGCTCATGATTGAACTGAGAAACAGTGATGAAATGCTTGAATAGTGTGCATGATGATTACTAATATTGTTTTCAATACCTTACAATGCCTGCTCCCACCATGGATAGAAATCCCGGCGGTTACCGCCAGTAACCGGTTTTACCGGTGGGTACCGGGATTTAGAAAACCGGCCGGTTTTTTCCAAATTTAGCAAATTCAAGTTCCATATTTCAAATTTCGGCCGGTTTTTAAGCAAATTCAAATATCAGTTTTTAAACTTCGGCTGGGTTTTTTTTCCCGGGATTTCCAGTTACCGGCCAGTAACGGAGAAATGACGTCGAGCGGTATTTTATCCGGTATCGGGATTTTGATCCTCGGCTCCCACTAACATAAAATGATCATATGTATTAGGAGATGATCCTTGAGAGCCAAGACGGAAGGGCAAAATCAACTCGGGTGGATGAGGATTGTGCCGGGACGTCGTGGTGGTTGCGGATGAACAGTGCACAGGAACAGGGGATGGCTCAAAGGGGATTGGGTAACTCCCAATCCTTTTGCTAATTTTCATTGATGCATATGTTGCATATATAAAGGGAACAAACTGATTTGGAAGGTATTATCCTTCCTAATGCAAACTTTCCCAATGAGACTTTCCTAATAAACTCTTACCAAATGAAACCTTCCTACTAGACACTTACCAAATTAAACCTTCCTAATAGGATTCTTCCTAAATTAACCTTTCCTAGACTTGACATCTTAAGTCGGTAGGGCCCGCTCATCCTGCGGCGCCAGCTAAAATGCCGGCCCCACATGACATCTCTCCCTCCCTCGACGAACAGCTCGTCCTCATGAAGCATCGGATGCGGATGAATCCTGCCATTGAATTAATAATGCCACTTGTCGCGGTAAAGCCTGGCACGTAGTGCCTTCATAGGTGCTGGAATCATCTGCCCATGGAGGAGTGGAGGCATTGGGGTTGGTGACGCCGGGGGCACCCCGTCGAAATTTTGGAGAAAACCAACATGGAAGACATCATATAAGCGTGCAGACACGGGCAAGTCCCATTGGTACATGGAGGAGTGGAGGCATTGGGGTTTGTGACGCCGGGGGCACCCCGTCGAAATTTTGGAGAAAACCAACATGGAAGACATCATGTAAGCGTGCAGACACGGGCAAGTTCCATTGGTACGCAACCTCATTGATCTTGGAGAGAACACAATATGGGTCATAGTCGATGCAGAAACGCCAAGATGCGCCCTTCTTCGTGACCAGGAGCACGGGCGCTGAAAAGGCCGAGTTGTTGCGCCGAATGATGCCCTGCTCCAAAATTGCGGTCCATTGGCGCTCCAGCTCGTCCTTTTGAGTAGCCGGGTATCAGTATGGCCGAACCACCACCGCACTGGTACCGGGGAGGAGGTGGTCACGGCCGCGTGGAGGTGGAAGGCTGCGAGGTGCGTCGAAAACCGGTGTGAATTCCGTGAGTAGCTCCTCCATGAGATCTCCCGTGGCCGAGGCAGAGTGGAGATGCGGTGCTGGCTGGGATGGGGCCACGCCGCACCAGATGATCTCCCGGTCCTAGCGTTGGAAGCGCATCGTCAGGAGGTTGAAATCCCAGACAATCGGTCCCAAGGAGCGGAGCCACTGGACCCCAAGGACGATGTCGATGCCACCCAATGGCATGGTGCGCAATTCGAGGATGAAGTGTTCTTGGTCGATGGAGAGGGGTGTCACGTAGCACACCCCACCGCTCGCCACCTTGTCGTCCACCGCCCACGCCACCCTCGCCCATGGATAGAAATCGCCAGAATCACGCCATGGCCGCCCGGTTCTCGCCGAGGATTTGAAATCCTACAGAGAGAATTTACAAATTCAATTTAAATTTTGAATTTCGATTGAATTTTAAAATTTAACGAAATTCATCCGAAAACGGTTGAGAATCGGCCGTGTTATCGATCGCATGGTATGGTAGGCGACGAAAACCGCTCCGAGGTTGAGGTCGGTATGATGGGCGAAATCCCAAGCCCTTCCCGCAAGACGCGCACCGGCGGCGCCTCGGTGGCGATGGCGGTGCCGCTGCCGCCGATCGCGAGCAACGGTGGCCGCAGAGGCTGCGACGTCGCGTTCGTCCTGATCAACGGCAACGGCGCCTTCTTCACTACCGGGCTGGCCCTCCATGCATGCCAACCGTTGGTCATGGCGGTGAAGACGGCTCCCGATTGCTGCAAGCTGGCCGGCGTGAGTGTCAAGCCGATCCAAAACTTCGGGCAACAGCTTGAGTTGGTTGCCAATGCTCTCCATGAACTTCATCATCGTCTCCTTGAAGTTGTCATCGAAACCACCGCTGGTCCCCATGGGGGAAAACAGCGGGTGGCTTTGATACCAAGATGTCAGGAGATGATCCTTGAGAGTGAAGACAGACGGGGAAAATTAACTTGGGTGGATGAGGATTGCGCTGGGACGCCGTGGTGGGCGCGGATGAACAGTGCACATGGACAGGGGATGGTGAAAAGGGGATTGGATAACTCCCAATCCTTTTGGTGATTTTCATTGATGCATATGCTACGTATATAAAGGGTACAAACTGATTTGGAAAGTATTATCCTTCCTAATGCAAACTTCCCTAATGAGACTTTCCTAATAGACTCTTACCAAATTAAACATTCCTAATAGACTCTTACCAAATTAAACCTTCCTAATAGGATTCTTCCTAAATTAACCTTTCCTAAACTTGACATCTTAAGTCGGTAGGGTCGGCTCATCCCTGCGGCGCCGGCTATAATGCCAGCCCCACATGACAAACAGTTAAAACATTTATACTATTAAAAACAGCACGCACAATAATTTTGGCTCAAAGACAATGTTCCAATAATCTAGTATCACCGAGTAGCACATCCACCTGTTCAAGAAGTGCATGCCGTAGACTTGCAAAATCATGACCTTCATCCTTTGATTCCAAAAACATGTTTGCTGCCATCACAGACAAGTTCAAACCATAGGACAAATAGGCATGTATGTTGCAACAGGTCAAGGAAAAAACATGTGTTGTGGTTCAACAACATTACCCGTAGCATCAGTTTCAAGCCAAGTTGGTCCTGTCTGAACTCCAGCAATGTTTTGCAGCGTGTTGCTTGAGATCATATCATGATTACCGTTGTAAGAGCCAGCCAACAACTGAGAGCCTCTGCTTGAACCAAGACCAGAAACAGGCAAATTAGTCGTCTTGTACCTCCCTCTCGGAGCATCCAGGGATACATGTTCCCGACCAGCTGAAGATGAAACTATATCATCTGTGAGTATAGCTGAATGAGATCTATATGTACTGCTTGGCAGACCAAAATTTTCTTTGTTATAGTTCGTGGAACCATTTTGAGCATATGATGCTGGTGATGGAGGACTTAAGTGTCCAAATGACAGTGACCTGAGATTCTGATTGAGCCGTCCATCAACTTTATTCTGCTATTAAACATATAACAATATTAAACAAATGTTTGAAGCAGACTGTAAACATAGATCGTAGCCATTGCCATCAAGCATGCCATGTAAGTAAAATAAATTCATCAGCAAAATATTACATATTGAGCTTTGTTAGCCCATAGGCAGATCAGAGAAAGAGCCATTTGATATAGACATGGCCATGATGGGCCACAAATGGTATTTGTAAGCAAAGGTGTCTTACAATAAATTAGTGGAGTTCTTGTCAAGAGATTAATCTGATCAGAATCAATGAAAATATGTTCAGTACTTTCTAGGGCATACACTAGTTCGATTGATTTGAACTAATAGTGAATGATACCTAAAAAGAAAATCAATAGTACAATATATCAAGCAGTTTCTATAATGGAGTGACTCCACAAATAACCAGTGTACGTAGTCTTCGTAGAAAGTTGAATGAAAATGCAAGTGATATTTTGATATCCAACACAACATCGTTTGGTGAGACTGATACATCAGTTGCACAGTAGAAGCATATTTAGCATAGATAATTAAGCTGTCTAACAACATAATATTTTTTTAATCAGTGCCTTTTATTGGATTGTACATTAAGAGAAAGTGCCTAACTGCCTATTAATGGGTTGTAGATTGGGAGAAACTGTGGGGTACAACTGGTTTGCACAAATTAGGAGCACCAAGTTTATACCTATCTTTAACACCAGACTAACTCAAATAACTCGTACAGAAGGAAGTCTCCTATTTTATACTCGTCTGAGTAGACAGTTCACTGTTCAGTACAGAACATATACCACAGTAGGCTAGTTTCTGTACCAAGTCTGTGACTGAAAGACACGTGAGGTCCTATTGCTTGTCACCAGTTTCAAAATCGAACTGAATATATGTTCTTGATCCAAAGGCCTAAGACAGAACAAGGAATGTCACTACACACAAAACTTTACCGTTTCAAATGGGTGGCTTATTATTTAGGAATCTTTAGCACACTAGCACAATTAACACCCTAACAATTACAAAGTGCGATGATGTTGTATGAACTAGATAACAGCCAGCAAGGTCTGCTCAATATGCTCGCATCCATTCAAACAACTACTCTTACCAAATGTTCCAAGTTTTGTTTGAACAGAAAGCTTAACTGATGTTAAAACTTCTGCAGAGTTGATGTAAAACCATACACTGTAAGTCATTAATGACCATTTTAAAATGTGTGAAACCTTTTGCGCTTTATGAAATTTGCTGCAATATATGAGAAATGTATTAGTTAGCCTTACAAGTGCCAAAATATACACCTGGTTAGTGCCAGAGCAACTTTTTCATTATGATTCTTGTGTAGCTCAAGCCCCAAGGGACAGCGTGAGGAATACAACTTTAAAAAAGAATAACTTTATTACTGAGATTAATGGCATGGGGGATAAATGAAGACAGACCTCCAGCTGACTCATGGTTTCCATAGTTGAGCTAAAGCTATACCGGCTTCCGTAATAAGGATCGGTAAGGTTTTGCAATGAAGCTCCTGAAATATTTAGGCGAAAAGTTAGGGTTCACAGAATCACCTTCAGTAAAGAAATTACACCCATTAAATCAACACTATACCAATGCTAGAATCTCCATTGTAGTGACTGGCATCCCTTCTATTAATGCTATATTGTCCACCATTTCTTACTGTCTTTACCCATGGAGCAGCAGTTGGACTCATAGTACTTGCAGTTGGACTCATAATAGCAGCTTGTAACTGTTCTTCTGCATAAGTTGGGCCAGGAAATTCAATCTTTGCACGCGTACTCAGTGTGTCCCTAATAAAAGGAGAAGCACGGTGCTGCATACTTGATGTCTGGTTTGGAGAAAATATTGAAGCACCAATGCCATCATTCATTGACAAGCCCGCGAGTGAAAGACTGTCAGGTCCAGGAGTCTCATCTTGTCCCATAACTTTGAAATCTGGGGTAATATCATCTGGAAGCTGTTGTTGCCAATACCGATGTGCTTCTTCATCAGGGTCACTTGGTGTAACGGACGCTGGTTGGTCTGCACTAGTGTCTTTGGAGGACCCTGAGACAGTAATCCTGGTTGTGTCTGATCTGTTTGAAGCATCATTGACAGATCTAAGGGATGAAGGAACAAATTCTTCTGCATTTGGATTTAATGCAGTGCTCTTGTTTATCAAACTTAATTTTCTCTCTTCAATAGACATACTGCTGATGAGGAGATGCAGCTCTTCTCCAGAATTCTAAAATTGACACGAACAACACTAAACACCTAGGGGCAAAACTTTTTCTGGATAGGTTCTTCCTAGTCCTGTCAGATAGAATTGTGCAAGGTAGAGTTAGATTTCTGAAAATGCAAAATTAACAAGAGCGCAAATTTTTTATTTTTTTCAAGAAAGAAAGAAATAGCCTTAAGTATTACAACTTATCCACGAAATGACGATGAAGAAAACTCAGGACCACAACTTCTGTAAGTGAGATTTTGCACAAAGAATGTGTGCATTGCACAACACATACTCTGAGGCTTCTATTATTAGATATCTTAATTCAACTAGACAAATGATGAATAGATCAGGCGAATTGGAATGCTTGTGAAACATGGAAGAATCAACATGGAAGGAACATTTATATGACATATCAAACTGGGTCATGGAGGCACATGGTTAGAAAGATTAAACAATCAGAAGTTAAAGAAAATAGCAATACAATAAGCTGTAAATCCAACGTAGCAAGAGGAATGCATTGAATAGAATTGGGGACATGTAAAAAAAAGCTCCGTGACAGACAGAAATAGGCTTCTTCCATTTTTGTGTTAGCTAAAAATGGAGATGCTAACCTGCAAAAAAATCTTAGAAGTTCATGTCAGTTCACAAGAAAGTCTGAAAGTGGATACACCAGGATTCCACTTGAGAAGAAGCAAAACCAGACCCATTGCCAAAAGAGAGAAAGTACACTGCTGAGCTAAAAATCCGTAATCACTCCAGATGGATTTGACAACAAGCATGGATGCAGTGCGCACATTTGATACTTTTGGACACAAAAGTACCAGAGTAAGAAGCATTGTCTCATGGGGGATCCACTTATGAGTGAAAGCTTCTAATTGTAGCACTGTTGCATGGGGTATCCAATAAATGGAAAAGGCTGGCAATTCTAAGCCTAAAATAGCTAAAAGTGTAATCTTTTAATCATTGAACAACCCCTGAGAGAAGAAAATGTGTGCCCGTTAAATTCCTCATCATTCTGTCCAGAAGCACCAGAAGGATCATACTACCATCATCAGTTCATCACCGTGCAGCAGACGATGATTTAAGTAAAATAGTTCATTGTAATAGAAAAACAACGAAACATCTAAAACCAGCAACCTTAATTACCCTATAAACCAGCATAAATCCGACCCAACAAACCCCCCTCCACCGAAGCATCCAAAAGCATCTAAAACTAAGCTAGAAAAGGCTGAAGGCATCAGTTTTAACCCGCAGTCCAACGATCCTGATCGAACTGATCGGTGCTTCCATGAGGAAGTCAAAGCAGGCAAGTAGCATTGGGAACTATAACGTAACAATAAGCACCAGAATTACTGAATTCAGGAGGCTTAATCCACAAGTCCACAAGTGAAGACCACGCACGCACAAGTCACAACTACCAAATCCAATAATTATAATACCCAGTTTGATGCAACGGAAAGCATCTAGAGACGCATGAGCGGCATTTGATGACCTGAAATTAACGAAATCGCGCACCAAAAATAGCTGAATTTAGCAGCTTTATCAATCAATCCACAAAACCCCATGCGCAGACCGAAAACACGAAGCCCAATTCAATGCATCGATTAGCATCTAGAAGGATCTAGAAGCATCGGGACCCTCACCCTTCACGAGATCGACGAACTGGTGGTGCACGGAGGAGGCCCAGCCCATACAACGGCGGCCCTTCTCGAAGCTTCCACTCCGTGCAAGCTCCGCCGCAACCTACCACTCCGCAGACGCAGAGCGCATCTGCAAAAAGTAGAATTCTAGAAGGATTCGATTACTCCAGAAGCTTCTAGAAGGATCGGAGATCTCACCTTCGGCTTCTCTCCTCTTCCTTTCCCTCCTCCTCTCTTCTCACAGGGGTTTTTTTTCCCCGTGATATTTTTAGCTCTCTCCCTATCACTCTTGTTCGCTGTGTTGACTCGTAGCCTTATATTATTCGTGGACGCGATAGGATGCCACGGGCTCCTCCCAGCCCTCCGATTCGTACCCGAGGGCGCATCCGGCCGTCCGTTTCCGTAGGGTATAGATTAAGCGCACCTTTGGAGCCACCGAACTTTGGCCGAATGACATGTGGGACCTCGCGAGAAATGGCGTCTATTGTGGCGTGTTTGTCTGTCCCGTGAGGAAAGCCGTGGGCCCACCCATCGACGTGATGGGCCTGGGGACCACGGACGGGGTAGGTGACAGGTGTGTTACTGACTTGAGGGACCGGATTTTCTTGGGCCCGCGTGTCATAGGATACGAAGCGCGCGGGCCTGGCGATCTCTTGTGTTTGGAGTAGCGTCGCGCTCTCCTCAAGGTGCGAGGGGGCGAATAATTTATGCCCTGGTACTGTACTTTTGTACCGAATGATTCTTGGTTGCATGGGTTTTTGTGGTCCTCGGTGCGTCTCCGCGGGTGAGGACAAATACAATTATATATTGCTTCGATGCGATTAGAGAGAGAGATTCAGGGAAGAAAATACGGTGGGGAGGGACTCACTCGCGTGAGGTGGTGCCCCTTCAGCCGTTGATTTTTGTTGAGGGTGAGAAATAACGGCTGACAGGGAGGGTCCTCGGCAAGTTTCTTTTCGAGATTCAGAGTGGAACAAAGCAACCTATTGTTTCCGAGTACACTTCTGCATTTGGCGTAGCGCCGTAAACATATAAATATACATTGCTTTCTGCGTAATAGATTAGTAGTTGATAATTTGGTGCATTTCCTTAGGTGGCACTGATCAGAAATAGAGGAAAAGATGTGAATGTCCAAGGAGCTATATGTACATGTTACACTGCACATGTAAATGATCAGATTGTATTTTTTTCCGATTACAAGCGGGCACACACGCACGAACACCACCACACATACACATTATATGCACACATCTGCGAGTGCAACTCCTTGGCTCACAAGCGCGCTCGCACGTGCAAAAAGATGAACACCAAAATTTTAACTCCAGTGGTGGGTGAAGTTATGTACTCACCACTCACCAAAATTTGCTGTTTAGATGTTGAAGCTTTGTAGTTTTGGCCTCTGGCTTTAAACAAGAGTTAGAGCCATATGTTTGAAGCGTGTGAATATTTCATATTTGATCGGGAAGTTAACTCAGATTGCTCTTTGTTAGCCTTTTGGTTAAAATATATAACCATGCAACATATTATGAAGTTGTTGAGAAGCTATGTAATTCTGTGTAACATTTGAGGCAAGTTGTTAGTTTTTACTACAGTAGTACATACAGCTCTTAGAGTTCTTAGAGCCAGTGTTTTTCCTACCGGTGGCAAAAAAAAATTTAGAGGTGAGTGATACGCTCGGTTACTGCCGGTAACCGTTTTTTTTTGAAATTTTTTTGGCCAATTTCGGATTTTAAATTTGAAAAAAAAACAAATTCGAATAAAATTCAAGCAAATTCGATTTTTTTTAAGACAAAATTCATCAAAGCCGATAATTTCAGAGCTCCTTTGAATTTTACCGGTAATAACCGGTAACCGACGAAATCTCGGCGAAATTGTTTTCACTGCCTAGAGCCAGAAAAAAGAGACCCAAGTTTTCCTAAACTGAAAGTGCATGGCTCAAAAGGGGCTCAAAGTCGCCACAATTTGGGATTCAGTTAACTGGACAAATACCTCCTTAATCAGATTACTGGTACCTTCTTTAGGTTAATCAAATTAGCACTAGGCACTAGCACTGAGATAGTTAAAGCGACGATGCAGCATGTGCATTGCACGCTTCGCGCACACAGTCACACACACAAAGTGGGCAACATCACAGTCCGTATTACCTGGCAAATTCTGATTGGCTCTGCCCTAATCCGCCATTAGCTCAGTAGGCATCCAAAAACCCGGAATAATAGTACGGGAACATGAGAACAAGCGAGCCGTGCCATGGACAGGTGGGCCTGAAGCTGTCAAGATGTATAACGGAGTACAAGTGTATGTAAGTACGGCGGTGCTGCGATGCACATACTGTGTCTATAGTGCTGGCATAGCTTTTCCCCTGACGTGGCACCACCAACCGGTGTTCCCACCCTAGGTCCACCTCTAGTTACCCTTCCATGACGTGCTAAATGCACACAGAAAATTTACCAAATAAACACCTTGCGATGTGGCACGTAATAAGGCGGCAATTTGGTCTTTATATGATTCCCCTAACAATGATACGGACCATACCGTGCTTCTAAAATCTAAACACATTAGCCCTTACTAGTACTATATTTCAGTAACAGTAACACAAGAAATGAGAAAAAACTTTATCATGTTAGTACAACCAATTTTTTTAAAAGGAATATACCACCTAAGATCAATATCCCATCAGGTGCAACCGTTCCGTGCTAATTAGTAGTTTTAGTGGGCCATGTCATTATGCAGTTTCTAAATGTGGAGTCTCTCAAATCTATAATTTCAAACCTTACTAGCCATTAGCCAACAAATTGGTAGGGAGCACATCCATGTCACTTGCAAGCCAGCTCAGCAAGCCACAGTTTCTAACTTACCTCATCAAACCCTCGAAGCAAAATCCCACCTCAATGATTTGTCTGCGGGCCCCACTTCAACCACGTCGCCCTGCCATTTTAACCCACACTACACGCCTTACTCCCACATACCCCCAGCTCGACGATACAAAAGACGCATACCCACAGAGCAAGCTGCTCCACCAATGGGAACTCCTCCAATGTCTTCCTCCTCGTCGCCGTCCATGGATGATCCACCGGTCCTCCCCCTCCTCCTCGCCGCCGGCGAATAGCGCCTCCTCTCCCCACTCCCTTACCGGCCGGATCCAAACCCGAAAAGCGTAAAGGAATAGCACCAAATTCTCCAGCCAGCGTGTCCTGCAGCATGCAGGCTTCTTTTATTGGTTCTTTGGACTCGTCAAGATCCGAGAAGGGTGGGTTCCACAGCGATATGTCTGTGGGGGCGGCTGGACAGGAGGTCGCCCCGGCCATCGCAGCTGCGGCGGCGGAGGTGGAGTGGGCGGTGTGCGCGTGCTGCGGGCTGAGGGAGGAGTGCACGCCGGCTTACGCGGCCGGCGTGCGCGCGCAGTACGGCGGGAGGTGGCTCTGCGGGCTCTGCGGCGAAGCCGTCGGCGAGGAGCTCGCAGCCGCCGGCGAGGGAGGGGGGTCGGTACTGGTGGCGGTGGAGGCGGCGATCGCGAGGCACGCCTCCTTCTGCCGGGCGCTCGGCTGCCAGTCGCCGGCCGCGGCCGAGCGGATCATCGCTGCGGTGCGGCGGCTGCTCCGCGGCGAGAGCGAGAAGAAGGAGAAGACCGTGGTGGTGCTGGAATTCGACAACGCCTGAGACAGATTGAAGATTTGTTCTTTCAGGCGCTAGCTAGGGCTAGTCTCTTCTCCTATTGATACTTTAATTAATGCTTTCACAATTTATATGCTTAATTATGGGATCGATCCTGCAATTTCTCCAGCTTTGTGTATGTTCGAAGACATTGGAGAGCAACATTCTGGAGTAAGGGGGGGCATTAAGTAATTATATAAAGAGAGCTAGAAGGTGGAAGAATTCCATTCTCGGTGTTCATGCTATTTAATCCAGTTTTGACATTTTTTACATTATTGGTGCTGTTTTCTACATATCAGTTTTAGAGATGCACAATAGATTCCAATCATTTCGGCTTAGGCAAGGAACTAGCGAGGGAGCATTTAGACCCGGTTTGGTTCGGGGTTAAGGAGTGGGTCAGGGGTTTAACCCGCCTAACATCATTGGATTAGGGAGGATTAACTTAACCCATTCAAAACATTTTAACCCTCGTAACCTAGGATTAAATTAATCCACCAAATTAGCACAACTAGCCCTCACAAGTTCTGTTTTCCTAGTGCTAACCCACCTAATCTAGTGAAACAGTAATTTAGATTAACGAGGTTGGTTGCCAAACACAAAATTTGGGTTAAGATAACCTAGCTGGGTTAAGGTTTAGAGTTTAGAGAATTCAAATTAATTTACTTTCAGATATGATTGCTGAGACTTTGTAAAATTCAGTATAGATGATATACAAACATGCTATAGCATTTTAATACTAGCTATCTATTTATCACCCTTTCCGAGTTTTACTTGCTTGTTCCTCACAATTCTGAAGTAGTAGCAACAGATACTGCAGGATTGTTTAGACACCCAGAACTAGCCATGAGGAGTAATTGCCCACATCACACGTGTAGAAAGCAAGAACTGGTATATAAATTGCACATTGCAATAAAGGTAGGTTACTGAATACAAAATCGTCCTCAAACTAAGGCAAGTAAAGGAGTACAAAATATATCCAATACTAATGGTATACCTGGCCCTTTCAAGTAAGATCTGCTCTTATCTGCTGGCCTGCCAAGGAAAACCAAGCATGTTCCTCATTACTTCTTTAATCAGAATTCAGAAGGGGTAAAGTTTGCTAAGTCAACTTTTGTTCAAAAACAGTGAACTCTAGAATCGTCGCTTCTATTATAACGAGAGAGGAGTAGGCTTGCAATGGGTTGGAAACCACCAAGCTAGCAATAATTGCAAGTATTTTTAGTGGCGTTTGATGTTGATTCCAGGGTTGTTGATTGGCTGGAAGGAGATGCCAATCTTCCAGGGTTTGGTGGGGTTGATCGAGTGATGCTGATCTTCACGTGCGCCAAAACGAACCTGAAAAACAATCCCCGATCAAGGATCGACCCATGATTTCTCCCCCAAATTTTATCATCGCACAGCCGACACGAAGAATCAATTTCTGTGGTTTTAGTGAGGATTGGAGGGCTTCTGGCTTGGTCTTATAATCAAGCAGTACTAATTGGTCACTATCACATACACATGCAATTGATCGAGTGTTGATAAACTGTCGGATATGATGCACTAAGTCTGTTTTCGTCGGCATGGAATTCTAGAATTCGCGGCTCATTAAGTCTAAATTTTGGAAATTCGCTAGTGATATACCTTATATTATTACGATGCAAGATGCTTAACGAATGTTTAGAAAAAGCATACAATCGCGTCATCAAACATTTATATAAAATTCATTTTCCCCAATGTAAATATCTTTTTTATAGGTGCTGAGATGTTGTGTATCTATTACTTAGATATACTTAAACATCAATGCTATAAAATAACCACATTATCTATTCTACATGATAAAAAATAAGTTTTTATTTGCTAAGCACATCCCTAAACACTCGTATCAGTGATGCTAATTTGTGGATGCCTCTGCTCAACGTACTTTACGCAAACAAACCGGCCAGTACACGTATTATGCATATAATTTTTCACTTACCTAAACACCCATCGATCTCTCAGCTGCGCATCCCCGCCCTGGAAGCAGAAATGTATTCGCTCAGTCTACGCTATTATATCTTGATTGTCAGGATAATTTAGAGTGACTTTGATGTTTGAGTGACTTTGATGTTTTTTCTTGTTCAAATCGGTTTTGGTTTGTAATGTAGAGTGCTTGGAGTGCTAATTGAGTGTAATTAATCTAGGCACCGGCGTGGTTAATTAACAGCGACTGGCCTCGTTGCACGGTCCGGCCGAATCTTCCGCGACGTAATCATCGCTTCTTTGTCTAGCACTACACAAGTGTACTTACGT
Source organism: Hsuehochloa calcarea (assembly GCA_036346395.1). Taxonomy (NCBI): domain Eukaryota; kingdom Viridiplantae; phylum Streptophyta; class Magnoliopsida; order Poales; family Poaceae; genus Hsuehochloa; species Hsuehochloa calcarea. The sequence continues at coordinate 66,590,493 of CM070598.1, forward strand.
GGAGTTCATGACCTAGCCGGTATTTTTCATTAAAGTATTTTCAATAGTTAGAAATAATTTTATCTTTAATGTATACAAGAGATAATATATCTAGTATATAGTCTCTAACACACTATCTAATATTTATATTTTATAAAATAATTTTGAAACGAATCCACATATCAACTATAGTAGAATAATATATCATATCTTGTTTCGTGTGCACGACAGTCTTTTCAGAAAGAGACGATATGTGCTTTCTCTCCCCCTCTATCTTCTCTATGTAAAATTTTATTGATATAATATAACTAAAAGACGATAATAAATATACTACCGCCCTTTAATTCCTAATTTAAAACGCTCTTTTCGTACAAGTTTTGTTCTTGGCCGGATAAATTAATTGCCCGTTCCATCGGGAATCTGGACCACTGATCAAAACCAATATATGTGTAGCTATCGATCCTATCATGCTTAGATCTTTCCTGCGCATATATAGTGTTCCTGGCATATTCGCCTGAGCTTCTCATGATGACTTGCCACGCCTTCGATGTTTTGAGCCCTAAATTATGCGTGGAAGCGTGCGTGAGCTAAATGCGTCGGTCGCACTGGACACTTTGTCCACTTACTAGCTGCTGTTAATTACTCTCTCTCTCTCTCTCTCTCTTGAGGATTCTCCAAGGAGTGCTGATGGATGCACTTAAGCAGTGGTGGTTTTGGCATATAATAAGGGGCTGAGCCGGCTTAGGTTGAACTCGTATTTTGATAATTATTTCAAGAGATTTTTTATGACCTTTTAATTCTAGACTTTGGGTTATTACACTAGTGGCTTTAGGCCCAGCTCCGCTATTGAATATAATAGTAGACTTATTTTGCCCAAGAATGTCCAATAATATCCCTTTTTTTAAACACACGGCAAAAGGACAACTAAGCCCCTAGCCCCTAGCCCCCCCTCCACACCAAGCTTGCACCTTGTCTTTGATTTTCACTAAGAGCGCATGTGGTGTTGTGCTCTTATTATGGAATACTCGCTCATTGCGCTCTTTCTAAATTTCCCAACATACTAAGGTGATGAGGTTAGTGACGACTCTTTTCTACGATTCCTTGGCACTGATAGTCTCCGCCGCCAGTCTTTTATGGTGGGCTAGTTGCAGTGTTGGAAGTCCAAGCTAATTGGAGACCATAGTTCATATGCGCACCGAGAATATGCAACGGGAGAAAATGTGTAGCACTGTCTCTGGGTGCTGCTGGTATAGGGTGCAAAGTACGTTGTTGTTAGAATTAATACGGGCTTGACCCAATTTTAACTCTAATTAATTCCTGAAAAATCTCAAAGGTCCATGTGCACGTGCTAAAACTGTTTAATCCCATATGGAGTATTAATGGGGAGTTACACCACTTTATAAGGTGGATCGTGGTAACCCCCTTATGGAATTGGAGAGAGTCAACACACGCGCTGCGCCGCCGCCGAGCCGCCGCCGTGTCGTGCGCCGAGCCGCGTCGCTGCCGTAGCGTTTTCTTTATCTATTCGGCACCGACTCGCGGCATTAACAAGCGGATGTGATGAATCGGTTCGATTACTAGTGGCGTTAGAACAATGAACTGCTCGTGAGACTCTCCTCTCCATACACGCATCGAGAGACTCTTCGCATTTTGTCGCTTTCTCGGTGATTCCATCTATTCGAAATCGCGGCGATTAACAAGAAGGCGGACCCCGGCCTTGAAGGCTTAGGGCGAATTTTTTGGGAGCGTTACTAGTGGTCGATGTTAGAACAATGAACTCGCCATGCGACAATCGTGAGACTCTCCTCTCCATACAATCTCTGAACAGGGAGCGAAGCGTTCGAGGCTGCTGATAACCTTTTTAAAGGTGTCGTGGTTAGCGTTCTTGGTGAGAAGTTAATCGATGCATACATGGTGATCAAAACTGGGAAAGAGATGTGGGATGCACTCGAGGTCAAGTTTGGGGTTTCGGATGCAGGCAGTGAACTGTATCTCATGGAGCAATATCATGACTATAGAATGGTTGATGGCCGTTCTATAGTTGAGCAGGCTCATGAGATACAATCCATGGTCACAGAACTTGAGCACTTCAAATGTGTGTTGCCGGACAAGTTTGTCGCGGGAGGTATTATTGCCAAGCTTCCTCCTTCTTGGAGGAATTTTGCTACTTCTCTGAAACATAAGAGACAAGAGTTTTCTGTTGAAAATCTCATTGGGTCTCTTTATGTTGAAGAGAAGGCGAGAGCAAAAGATACACACACTAGAGGTAATGAGGGACATTCTAGTGTCAATGTGATGCAGAAGAAGAATGGCCAAGCTCAAAAGTTCAAAGGTAAGAACAAGACTACACAAACAACTAGCTTCAAGAAGAAGAAGAAAAACACAAATGATGGCCTTTGCTTTGTGTGTGGCAAATCTGGCCATTGGGCCAAGGATTGTAGCCAACGCAAAGGTGGAAAGAATCAGCAAGGGCAGAATTCCAAGTCTACTAATGTTGTTGTTGGTACCACTGAGACGGGAACTTCAGGGTATGGTAATTTACCTACTGTTCTTTCCGTATGTCATTCTACCGATTGGTGGATAGACACTGGTGCTAATATACATGTGTGTGCTGATGTTTCATTATTCTCTTCTTACCAGGTCACTCGGGATTCAGCCGTTCTAATGGGGAACGGGTCACGTGCTACTGTTCATGGTGTTGGTACGGTCGATCTGAAGTTTACTTCGGGAAAGATTGTGCAACTAAAGAACGTGCATCATGTGCCATCTATAAATAAGAATCTCGTCAGCGGATCTCTTCTGTGTAGAGATGGCTTTAGACTGGTGTTTGAATCCAATAAATTTGTTGTGTCCAAGTGTGAACAATTTGTTGGTAAAGGCTATGTGTGCGGAGGCTTGTTCCGCCTATCTCTTTCAGATTTGTGTAATAGTGTTGTGAACCATGTTTGCAGTGGTAATGAGACTACTATTTGGCATTCACGACTTTGTCACATAAATTTTGGTTGCATGACGCATTTAGCCAGTTTATAGTTAATCCCAAAATTTACCCTTGCCAAAGGTTCTAAGTGTCAAGTTTGTGTACAATCAAAGCAGCATCGTAAGCCTCATAAGGCCGCAGAGGTAAAAAACTTAGCACCATTAGAACTCATACATTCAGATCTGTGTGAGATGAATGGTGTGTTGATAAAAGGTGGTAATAGATATTTCATGACTTTGATTGATGACTCCACTAGGTTCTGCTATGTATATCTTTTAAAAACTAAAGGTGAAACACGTCACTACTTTAAAATCTATAAGGCAGAAGCTGAGAACCAACTTGAAAGAAAAATCAAAAGGGTTAGGTCTGATCGTGGCGGCGAGTACTTTTCTAATGAGTTCAATTTATTCTGTGAGGAACATGGTATAATCCATGAGAGGACGCCTCCCTATTCACCCCAGTCAAACGGGATTGCTGAAAAAAAGAACTCGCACTCTAACTGAGTTGGTTAACGCCATGTTAGACACAGCGGGTTTTTCCAAAGTATGGTGGGGGGAGGCTATATTGACTTCATGTCATGTCCTGAACAGGGTTCCTGCAAAGAATAAAGCGATAACCACATATGAACAATGGGAGAAGAAAAGACTATCACTTTCATACTTGCATACTTGGAGTTGTTTGGCGAAAGTCAATGTGCCAATTCCCAAAAAGCGTAAGCTTGGACAAAAAACCGTGGATTGTGTCTTTCTAGGCTATGCTCACCATAGTGTTGGATATAGATTTCTAGTGGTGAAATCTGGAGTACCTGATGTGCATGTCAGTACAATTATGGAGTTCAGAGATGCTAAATTCTTTGAGGATATTTTTCCGATGGGACCAATTGAGATATTCTCGAGATAATTGGTTCACTCATGTATTTAGCTATGATCGCACTGTGGAAAAGATTACGCACCTTATGATCGACATCTCGCTTAATTGCTATGAGCAAACTAAGCCGCTTTGTTTTTAATCCGGAAATGATCATTGGTATACTCTTGAGAGGGTAATGCGCTATCTAAAGGGTACAATGAGCTATGGCATTCACTATACCGGGTATCCTAGGGTACTAGAGGTTATAGTGACTCAAATTGGATATCCGATCTTGATGAGATTAAGGCCACAAGTGGATATGTCTTCACACTTGGAGGTGGCGCTGTTTCATGGAAGTCTTGCAAGCGCACCATCTTAACAAGGTCAACAATGGAAGCAAAACTCACAAAGATTAGATATCGCCATCAAGTGAAGCCGAATGGCTTCGAGAACTCTTGATGGATTTGCGGTGGTTGAAAAATCGATACGGCTATTATGATGAATGTGACAATCGGATCGTGATTGTCAAGGTGAAAGATTCTAAGGATAATATGAAGATATCAAGACATGTGAAGAGAAGATCAAGTCTGTCAGAAAATGAGAAACTCGAGTAATAGCTTTGGATTATATCCAAACAGACTAAGAATCGCGATCCTTCACAAAGGGTTTATCACGAATGTGATAGACAATGCATCGAAGGAGATGGGTTTGAGACCCATGTGAGTTATACCATAGTGGTAACCCATCCTATGTGATCAGAGATCCCGTGAAGTAGGATTGGCGAAACAAGCCATTGGTTAACTGAGAGGAGAGTATTTTTATAGACCCACTCCATTGAAGATGCAATTCTCTCATAAATCTGTATGGCAGGATGATTTTTATCTTAATGTGTTCTGTGGCTTGTTTAAGCAAAGATGTTGTCCTACAGAGCAGTCTTGAAAGAACACACCTATATGAGCCCAACTGCTAGTTACAGTCTATGAGATAGGGTAATCTCTAGGAAGCTCATGAATAGGCCAGGAGTATGACTTATATGCTCCAATCCGCGGGGATGCCTTGCAGCCTAGTATCAGTTAAGGACTTAAGTGAAACATATTCACACAAAACTGGCAATTCAAGGCTTAGTCCATTGTGCAGTTGTGGATAAGTGTAGCTTCTGTTCTAGGTGGATGTTCAACCTTAACCGGTATCCATCAAAACACTGGTATATTAAAACAATACTGTGGATCAAGGCATTTGACATGTGCCTTTGGGATCTGGTGGGGGGTTGTTGGAATTAATACGGGCTTGGTCCAATTTTAAATATAATTAATTCCTAAAAAATCTCAAAGGCCTATGTGCACGTGCTAAAACTGTTTAGTCCCACATGGAGTATTAATGGGGAGTTACACTACTTTATAAGGTGGATCGTGGTAACCCCCTTATGGAATTGGAGAGAGTCAACACGCTGCCGCCGCCGCCGCCGCCGCCGCGATCTTGAGTGCGTGCGCAGCGTGTGCGCAGCGCAGCGCGCGCAGTGCGTTAGCGTGCACGCTTTTTCTTTATCTATTCGAAAATCGAAACGCACCGACTCACAGTAATGGTATTAACAAACGGACCGGCAGTAACGGTTCAGTTACTAGTGGCTGCTGTTAGCACTGGTTGATGGCGACCGTTTCCAGTCTCTTTGTTTTTTGTGGACCATTAAAAGAACAGTGAACTGTTCGTGAGACTCTCACTCTCCATACGCGACTGAGACAGACTCTTTCTCTCCACGTTTTGCTGCTTTCTCTGGCGATCTCCATCCCGGTGAGGCTCGTGTACGGTTGAACCGGGAGAGCAGGCCTCCGGAACCCCGTCCTTGGAGGCTTACACGAGCGAGGACGAATAAGGTTTTTGGGGAGCGTTCGCGCGACTGCTCGCTGCTTCGTCATCATCCGATCCTCTACTTCATCTACATCAACTGCACGACTACGTACACTCCGCCATGGCGAACGACAATCTCGTCAACACTTCTGCTGCTGCTGCTTCTTCAACTGGTTCTGGGTATATCAATCTAATCCTTGTACTTTGTTTATCTTTACTTTATGTTATTGTTTTGAACACTGAGATAGAAATGCTAGTTTCTGTTCTGTTAGAAATTGGTATAACTATGATGTTCATGTTTATCTGTCTTATGCAAAAGACTAGAATATTATTCATGATTCATCTAGTATATTTCTGGATTAAAGTAATTCGAAAAATACTTATATGTTCAACAGTTGTTTGATCATCCTCATCGCTGGAGCCTGTCCGAGGTTCACAGTCTATTCTGAATGGTCAACCAAGCAAAGAATTTACATTTCAGATGGGCCCAACATTTCCATACAGTGGAGTCAAGGTCCATGGTAATTGATCCAAAAAAAAAACTGAGCCGAAGCCGCCGAGTAAGTTCCGTCGTTCGTGAATTTCCACATTATTTGGTCGTCGGTACCCGGGGATAGGTGGACAGTCTGGAGTTGTGTCCCAAAGGTAGATGAACTCTGTTAGGTGTTGTACAGTGATATGGGCTGGGAGATTGATGTATTTTATCCTGTTGTCATCGATAAGTGCTCTGTGAACCGAGTGTTGCTTTCGTCTGGAGATGTTGTAAACGGAATGTGTAAAGTCACGCAGTCATTTTGCATTGAGCCATGCCGCATTCCAGAAGTTTGCTCGGCATCCATCCCCTAGAGTGATCCGAGTACAGGCACTTGAAACTTGAAAGGGTTAACTCCTTTTCATCACACGGGTTCTCCCAAACTCTTTGGACGGCAGGTCAGTCTCTCAGTTTACTCTACATTTTCTTCCCGACGTGGTCTCCATCCCGCCCATAGGGAAGCAGCCTCTTCGTCGTTTGTCCAACCGTCAGTGACCGGTGATCGTGATCACAAGTGTTCTGTTCTAGCCAAGGAAGGAAAGCAGACGTATATTGATGTACATATCAGATTGAGCTGCATTGTTAGGTTGGTGCAACTTGCCTGACAAAGTTATGTAAACAAGGACAAATCACTGAAATTTAAGAACGACATTGACCCCTTCATCCCCTCTCCTCACTGCAACACATTCCCATTGCTTTGTCTCTGCATTTGGAACCATCGACACGATATCATCTTCCGTGCTTATGCTCCATCCCTCCGTCGTCTGCTCCAGTCCTGTACAAAGACGCAACCCTATCAATTGAAAAAATGCCCCTATCGAGATCGACATGTGATCTCAACTTGAAAATATGTTGTCTTTCTCTTTGTGTAATTACTTAAGTCATCCTCAGGAGTCTTGCCTCCGGTGACGGGCCGTTGCCTGATGCTTCTCCTGGAGTATTCCAAGAGAACGAGTTCAGTGTTTCTCTTAGAAAGTAGAGTTTGTTTAGATACACTGTGATCCGACTTAATTTTTTTGATTAACTCAGAATTTGAATTAAAACCCTTTCTAATCCGAATGGATTAATTCTAATCCCTCTCTATCCAAACAAAACAAACCCTAAGTGTAAACTAGAGGTACGATTTCTTCTCGGATGGCTACATACTAGACATGTTCATAGGCGATCCGGTCCGTCGGCCCGGCTCGAGCCCGACAATCGTCCGGTAAGACTTGGGACCTGAATTTCACTGAAAGAAGCCTTACCACCAAATCTAGAACAAACATAATAAAAAAATGAATATATATTTTTAATCATAGAAATGAATTAAATAGTATATTTTATTCCAAAAATAATGAAAGTATTATATTTAAATTAAAAACGAATTTTTGGGCTGGGCCGGACTAGGCTCGGGCTGGGCATTTACGACCGGGCTTTTCAAGTTCAGCCCGAAACCCAACCCGACTCTGCGTTTGAAAAGGTCTACTAGTTTTTTTTTTTTTTTTTTTATAGAAGACTTGCACCCCATTTTCATTAAAGGAAACAAATTACACAGTTCAATCGACAACATGATTAAGTCAAGTAACAACAGAACTAAGAGCAAACTAACAGGTCTACTACATACAGCTTATAAATTCTTCCAATGCGAGAACAACAATAATCGTATAGGAAGGAAGAAAAGTTTAGTGCTTTTATAGTCGATGTTAACATTGAAATGGCAGAGAGATTAAACGGTTAGGCCCAAGAGAAGCCTACTTTGATATCCTTGCAACCCATGCCCACTTAACAACTACCGCCCCTTCACGCGGCGTCCAACCCGGCACGGCAAGCAAACCCGTCGTCTCCTTCCTCTCGTCGTCAACTCCCAATTCCCAAACCACGCCCACCTCCGCGCAAACCCTAACCCCGACCCCCCCCAAACACCACCCCATCCGCCGAATTCCGCAAGTATCTCCTCAAATTTAGCATGCCCGCCCCTGGAACCCCCAGTCCCTGACCCTGCCGGAGATGATCGCGTCGCGGCCGCCGCATCCTCGCCGGATTCGGCCCCTTGCCGCTGTCTCCCTGGTACTGTTCCTTCTCCTCCTGTACAGCGGCTCGGATGGTAACTTTCCACAATATACGCGGCTCTTGAGCTCCAATTCGCACCCGCTCCACCGTAGATTCCTCTCCGATGCCGATCTTATCAGCCCCGCATCGAAAGGTGGGGGGAACCTTTCGGAGGTCAACAAGCAGAATGGCGAGCGGCTGGAGGACCCCTCCACGGCTTGCGCCGGCATCGATCGGCACGAGGGGTTCGGATCACAGTGCGAGTTCCTCCGGGCTCACCCGCAGTGTAGCTCCGGCGGGTTCGTGGACTACTTAAGCTTCTTCTACTGTAGGTGCGAGAGGTTTAGGGTGCTCGGCTATGCTGTGCTTGGCGTGTGTTTGGCGGCGCTGTTCTATGTGCTTGGTAACACCGCTGCGGACTACTTCTGCTGCAGCCTCGAGAAGATGTCGGCCTTGCTCCGGCTCCCGCCGACTGTGGCTGGTGTTACGCTCCTTCCATTTGGTAATGGCGCTCCTGATGTGTTTGCGAGTATTGCAGCGTTTATGGGGACTGGCGCTGGGGAGGTTGGGCTGAACAGTGTGTTGGGTGGAGCCGTGTTTGTGACTTGTGTCGTGGTTGGGATAGTGTCATTGTGCATTGCGGAGAAGAATGTGCAGATTGATAGGAGGTGCTTTGTGAGGGATGTTGGGTTCTTTCTGATGACTCTGGTTGCGCTGTCCATTGTTTTGATCGTTGGGAAGGTGACTGTTTGGGGAGCTATGATGTTTGTGTCAATTTATGTGGTTTATGCATTTGTGGTGGCTGCAAATGAGGTCTTGAGGAAGCATGCACGGAGGCTGAGGTTTGATGTGCTCACACCACTGCTGCCTGTGAGGGGAAGTATCTTTGCACAAGGAACAGAGGAAGATGAGTCTGTTTACAGTTCACTTCTTGAGGAGGATACAGATTGTGAGGTGGCCCGGATAAACACATCCTTGCCTCAGTGGATGTGGGCTTCTCATGTGGCCATCTACTCAAATCATAGTATTAGAGGCAGTTCGTCTGACAGTTCCAGGCCATTGTGGGGTTGGAGTGAAGAAGGAGAAGCGGATACCTCCGCACGTAACTTTTCCAATCTGTTTTTGTTTATGGAACTTCCCTTGACGATACCAAGAAGGTTGACGATTCCAACAGTTGAGGAAGACCGCTGGTCAAAAGAATATGCTATTGCAAGTGCTGGCCTGGCGCCTGTTCTTTTGGCATTTCTGTGGTGCAGTCAGGATGGAGTATCCACCAAGGCTAGCGTAGCAGCATATGTGATGGCTGGTGCTTTGGGGATTGCACTTGCTGCTCTCGCTTTCTTATTCACCAGTCCCGAACGCCCTCCACGGAGATTTTTATTCCCATGGGTGTTGGGAGGGTTTGTGATGAGCATCATTTGGTTCTACATTGCTGCCAATGAACTTGTTGCACTTTTGGTTGCTTTTGGTGTGATATTGGGTGTTAATCCTTCGATTCTTGGGTTAACAGTGTTAGCATGGGGGAATTCGATGGGTGACTTAATGTCAAATGTTGCCTTGGCGATGAATGGAGGAGTCGGTGTGCAGATTGCTATGTCTGGATGTTATGCAGGACCTATGTTCAACACACTTGCTGGTTTGGGAATATCCATGCTGCTTGGAGCTTGGTCAACCGCACCCAATTCTTATGTTCTTCCACAAGACCGCTCTCTTATTTACACAATGAGCTTCCTCGTTGCTGGATTGATCTGGGCTCTTGTTATGCTGCCGCGAGGTGACATGCGGCCTAACAAGATACTTGGAGTTGGCCTCATTGCTCTTTACTCAGTTTTTCTTTTTATTAGGGTCAGCAATGCTATGGGGATATTGCCACTTCCTGGCTTGAGTTAGTTGCTTTCTTCCATTGTAAAAATGAGATGTAGATCCACATCGAACTGCTTGTCCATGTCTGCCATTTATACAAATGAAATGGAATTATACGCTGTTCTTCTGTTCTGTCATTGTGTGTACAGTTGTGAGTATGCTTACAAGTTTGGGACAATGAAAATATGAGATCTAGTATGGATATTACACTTTTCCAGTGTCAACCTTTCTAGCGTACAAAAAATCATTGATATCTTGTGTGCAGTACTATTACCTTTTAATTTTCATGCTGTAGATCTGGTGCTTTTGTGTGAAGGCGTGATGTGTTAATTTGGTATCCTCACGTTGTTTACTCAGTACCGACTTCTAGACATGTTAGAAATGCCTCGACATGATTTCCACCATGAGGTTGAAAGTTATCGGTCCGATGATCAGCGACTATCAGCAGGGAGAGTTTATCAACCCGGCCTGGCACTTTTGTTGCTTACATGTTGCCTACTCACAGATCTCTTGGCGAAAATTCCTCGTTTGCAACGTGGGAATCCTGTATGAATTTCGTCGAAAAGGAATCATTTACTCTGTTTTAATTTGGGGTTTGATAAACCCTTTGTTCCAAAGGGGCCAAAGTGGGAACAGCAGAACAGGAGAATGGGCGAACTGTTTAAAGAAAAGTTTAGGAAAGATACAAATTAGGATAAACTGTGGCATCGATTTCTTTGTTTGCACTACATTTCTGCTTTTGGGTTTGGGACCTCGAAACAGAATACGGCTGCAGTTGTTCTTTCCTTAAATTTTTTGTCTTCAAAGTACTCCCTCTGGTAATAAATAAATAATTCTTTTTAGGGTATGTACAACCAAACTTTTAAACTTAAGCTATCTCAATATTTAGATTCAACACATGAAAATGGTACATATAGATTTGTTTTGGGAAAAAACTTTCGTAAATGTATAATTTTGTTAGGTTTTATAAATCTATTATAATAAATATTAGTAGTCAAAGTTGTGTTTTAATGATCATGTCAATATCTAAAACGGCATTCTTTTATAACCGGATGGAGTAATAATGTAACCATTCATGATCTTCCTATTAAACTTATTCAGTGTTTATGTTTCGATAACAAACCTTCTTCAAGTTTACATGCTTAGACTTAATGCTTTTGTATGGGGACGCGATCTGTTATAATGCTAGAACGAACTTGGACACAAGTCATCATCAGTTTTGTACTTTCTCTGTTTAAGAATTGCAATGCATACTCGTGGAATGTCTAGAATAGTTGGGAAATCATAAGAACTAGATATTTGCCATGAATGAGACTAGAACTATTCCTCATGACAAAGTTAGGAAATTTTTAGATGAAATATATTGATATTTTCATAGAAGTTCCATGATAGTAGATATTTAGATGTTGAGGATTAGGATGATGACTAGTGTCATTTATCCCATGGCTACATACTACTATAACTATGGGTGCCCTCCTCTCCCTTTGTGGCTGCCATGGATGAACCACCCATAAGAGGGTGTTAGGGATGACCATATGAGAAGATCGTAGTAGTGAGATAATTAGGCACTAGAAGAGTGTGAGTTTTTTTTATCAAGTTTGTTAGTAGTCAATAGGAGTTGAGATATCCTCTCTTGTGTGTAAGTGTTGGCCTCCCCGGTAAGTCGTGTACTTCTTAGTACTTAGTGCTCGTAAGTTGTGATTCAATATGAGCGACTTGACCGTCCAGAATCACTAGTCCTAGCTTTAACATGAGCGGCTCAATCGTCCATAAGCCAATAATTAATAAAACACTAAGTAGTACGAAGTAAAGACTAACCAACTTATAATAGTTGGTGTCGCGTGTGTAGGTCTCCTCAGTGTGGGTATTTAGGGCAGTGTTCTAAAAATAGGTCTACTAGGCCGTATACTCGGACGTTTACAAGTAGCATGTGCCCTACCTGTTAGCCAATTATATTGTATAATCAGGTCGGTTATGCCACATAATAGGCCGATTATGGCATATAATCACTATTAGGTGGGTGACCTATCGAGTACCTATTACCGATTTTTAGAACCTTGATTTAGGGTGTCCCCCATTTTCCAACAAGTGGTATCAAAGCAGGCAGTTCGGGACCGTCAGGAGCGGGAGGAGTCTTGGATAAGTGTTGAGCACTTACATTGGTCGGTGTAGTCTTTTGGTAAGCGCAGGGCGCTTATATTGCTCGATGTGGCACCGAGAGACACTAAGGAGAGATCACAGTCTGGGACTGTGAAGATCATTGATCTGGGAGGGTGTCAGTTGAGATGGCGGATCTCATGAGCTCAAGCAGCAGAATGAAGACACTCAATACCCACAACTATGACTATTGTCATATCTGCATAGAGTCCTACATGTAGGGTCAGGACCTATGGGAGGTCGTTGCGGGCACCGAGACAACTCCTCCACCGAAGGAGAATGCATGATCATTGCAGAAGTGGACTTCGATCAAGGAGGATCTAGTGGAGCACATTTGAGACACGGAGACACTAAAGGCGGCTTGGGAGACAATGGCGAATTTGTTTTCAAAGAAGAACGAGGCGCGACTATAGCTCCTAGAGAATAAGCTTGCATGTATCTCACAAGCCACTTTGAGTATCAATCAATACTTTACAAAGATAAATAATATTTGTCGTGAGATATCTTAGCTTGACCCTAAGGGGAAAGTTAGCGAGGCAAGGATGAAAAGGATTATCATCCATGGACTAAGACCCCAGTACAATGGGTTTATGGACGCAATGAGAGGATGGTCGACACAACCATAGTTAGAGTTGGAGAATTCATTGGCTAATCAGGTGGCATTAGCCAAGAACATGGCAAAAATCACATTGAATGGAGAGGATGGAGAGGATGCACTCTTCATTAGAAGGAAGAAGGGTCCACTTAGAGGCCGAGAGGAGGCGAAAGAGAAGTCGACAAGGGGTGAAAGATGTTGCCCAAAGGAGAGCAACTATTTAGGGGGAACTTAACAAGGAAAAGGAGATCAATAGGAGCTGATAGAGGAAAGAAGGAAGCGAGATGAGTGTTTCAACTGTGGCAAGAGAAGACACTTTGCTAGGGACAGTTGGAGTCCAAAGAAGCGCTCAAAAGGGAGTGTGGCTACTGTAAGCGATGTCATCCTAGAGGGACGCATCAGCGAAGAAGAGTGGGATGCTCAACCTGCAGTTTCAATGGAAGACGATGTTTACTTCGTTGAAGACTTGACAAAGAGTGAGCACCCATCAACTGGTGGCGACTCTGGAAGAATCTAGAAAAAGAAGAAGAAGAAGAAGAACAATGTGACACAGAATGTGGTTTCTCTACGGAGGTGAGAAATGAATATTTCTGTGAAGCTCTTAAGTTTGTATACAATAGTGATGAAGATTAGGAGACTCTCATTAAATATAAGGATGATACCAAGTTAGCGGAGATGGAGCCCATATATTCTGAAAATGAGAAGACACATGCGGATGGCCATATTAAGGTCGTGGATGGAGGATGTGCTACCCATAAAGAGTTACCTATGCATATTAAGGAGAAGAAGCCCTAGAAGAAAGCAATCATCAAGGTAAGTGTCACATTGCACCGAAGGAGTGTGGGATAATACAATTGGAAGTTAACAAGTATGAGGTGGTAACATGGAGATCAAGACCGCTGGATCCCAAGTATGTCAACACTGCACTTACTCAAGTTATGTTACCACCATACAAAGAAGTAGCAAGGGGTAGGTGTGGAAATGGATGAATAAGAAAAGTTAGTTACAAGGTGGTAACAAATTTGTGAAAAAGATCAAGTCGACAAAGAAGAGTGTGGGAGAATCTATTGAAGGGCAAGCAAGAATGTGGGAGAATCTATTGAAGGGCAAGCAACATCCACGACGACATGAGAAGAGGAAACACCGAAATGGTAGAGCGCTGAAGATCCAAGGCCATCATCGCCCAACCTAGCTAAAAGCACGTACACATTGAGGGTGACTATTAAGAATTACAATGCATACTTGTGAAAGTTCTAGAATAGTTGAAAAATCATAAGAACTAGATACTTGTGAACTATTATTCATGGCAAAGTTAGGAATCAACTAGAGCTAGGATATTTTTAGATGAAATATCTAGATACTTTTCTAGAAGTTCCATTATAGTAGATGTTGAGATGTTGAGGGTTAGGATGATGACAAGTGTCATTATGGTGTGTGCCATGGATAAACCATCCATGAGTATGAGAGGGTGTTAGGGATAGTTATATGAGAAGGTCACAGTAGTGAGATAGGTAGTCACTACAAGAGTGTGAGTTGTATCAAGTTTGTTAGTAGTCGATAAGAATTGAGCTATCCCTATCTTGTGTGTAATTGTTGGTCTCCCCGGTAAACCGCATACTTCTTAGAACTTAGTTCTTATGGGTTGTGATTCAACATGAGTGGCTTGGCCGCCCAGAATCACATTAGTCATTGCTTTAACGTGAGCGGCTCAGCCAACCGGAAGATAGACAATCTTGACTTCAATGTGAGTGACCCAGCCGCCCGGAAGCCAATAAGCAGTAAGTAGTACGAAGGAAAGTCTAACCAACTTAGGATAGTTGATGTAGCGTGTATGTAGGTCTCCTCAGTGTGGGTATATAAGGTGCCCCCGTTTTCTAACAATTTGTTATCGTTTAATCTCTTCTAGACGTGTTAGCTTGTTTTCATTTTCAAAGTTTGTTAGCTATTTTAGCATGTGACTGTGAGGCCTCCCTTGATTTCAATGATACTGAAATGCAGTAAGATCTCTAAACATCTGAGTGCTATATGATCCAATTATGACATTCATGATCAGCAGCAACTCAGTAGGCAGAGTTTATCGGTGCAAGGTCAAGCTAACACCTGTTTTGTTTTGTGATTTCGTACCTCTTTTCTGAATATTTTGTGTCTATTTTAGTCCAGTAATTTACTTCTCCGTTGGTAATTGTTGCTTCTTACTAATGAATCTTTTGCCAAATCCTTCTCCAAATTATGGAGACACCCTCCTAAGAATCTTAGGAACCTGAAATAGCAGCAGGACAGAAAGTCGGGAAACTACTTTTAAATGCAGTGATAACTGAAAGCACAATGACACTAACAATTTCAGCGAATAAAAATGCAACATCATTATATGTCTCTATGGAACTACCTTGCACCTTAATTGGAACGTTGAGTACTGAAACATCGATTCTTGCACTTATTTGATTGTTCAAAATGCAGTCATCAGAAGAAGAGTCTCGGATAAACCAATGTCTCAGAGTTGTGCGACGGCCATCGATGCTCGGAGACGAACAACTTCTCCCCCTCATCGCCGGGGGACGCCTCTCACCCCGGTGGGAACGCCTTCCAGTAAAGAATTGTCCACGCCGACACTGTCATTCGCCATTGCGGCTGAACGAAGTAGACTTGGTTGGCCTCCACGGTGTAGCCTGTTGCGTCCATGCACGCCATGACGCTCCTCCCGGCGTATGTCCACGAACAAGTTGTGATCCCCAGTGATGTCCACCTCCTTCCACCTCATCGTCGCCATGTCGAATGTGTGCACGCTCACCTTCTACACCCTCGCCTACATCGTCATCGCGCTGCCCCAATTCGGGTTTGTCATGAGCAGCAGCAAGAGTAGTCGCTCCCCTGCGGTGACCAAACGGGCCCTGAAGTACCAACGCTCGAATGTGGCGTTGTTGGGGAGGCCGGTACTGGGTAGCATTTGGACCGCCTGATTTGGAGTGTTGGTGTCGAGCCAGAACTCCAGCAGCTACGCACGATCAGTGACGCCGAGGACGCGGCCATGAAACTCAATCACGGTGGTGATGAAGGAGGTTACGCGGGGGAGGTGGTGGTTCGTCCACTCGGGGGTGGGGTTTGGGGTCAGGAAGGGAAGGGAGACAAACACGTGCTTGGAAACGAAGAGGAGGTAGTTGTGGGGGTGAGGGTGACGTACTGGTAAGGGAAGTGAGGTGAAGGGAGTTGTAGAGCGACGCGTTCCGCGCTGGTGAGGGCGTCGATGAGTTGGAGGCCACCGCGGGGGCGGATGAGGAGGATGAGGTTGTAGCGGGAGGAGGAGAGGAGTGAGGCGGTGATGGGCTTGGGTATCACGAGGTGGGAAAAGGTGTGGAGGCGGGAGAATTTAGAATAGGGCTCGGGCTGGAGGAGGAGAGGTAGGATGCGCGGGAGGAGGGCAGAGACGGAGGCGAGGAGGAAGCGCCGCCACAAGTGGCAGGTGGCGGCGAAGGTGGAGAGGGAGGAAAGTCACATGACGAGGCGAAGGAGGATGCCGTGAAGCGGCAGGTTTAGGAGGTTTCTCCAGTCGTGGAACTCTGACGAGGACGGCGGCATCGCGGGTGTCTCGAAGCGCAACAGCGCTTTCATGGCGGCGTCGGATTGGACTTTGGAGATGACAAAACACCGCACGGTTAGGCTATGTACAATGGGATTACATCAGCTGCCTATAGCGTATGCCATGTAGGATTTTAGCTGATGTGGATGAAAGAGAATGAACAAAGAGAAAAATATTATCTATCATGCAGTAGCCGGTGTTGTCACGCAAAACAAGAACCAAACGACGACGACTCGCTCCTTTGTACGAAAGAGCCATCTGCAATGAAACTTTTTTCGATCATGTGCGCTTTCTCTCTCTATTGATGAACTCGAAGCCGACGTTCCCCATTTCCTCCTCCGTGCGAGCAAAATATTTCTTCCCCCTCCGCTCGGCACCCTTTTTTTCCTCCTCTCGGCGCAAAATTTTCCCCAAGCTGCCCTCCCTATTTCCTCACGTGCATAGCCAGCAGCTCCAATCCATTCATGTGCCCCTCCAAATCCCCTCTAATCCATCCCCAAATTCATTCACGTGGATGTTCCTTGGCCCATCCAATCCATTCCCATCCCCTGCTGCTGCTGGTTGTCTCGGGGAATCCAGGATGCCTCGGGGGAGAAAGTGTATTCTTTCGCCACCACCGCTGCCACAGTGGCCTCCGTCGGGATCACAGCCAAACGCCTCTGCGGAGGTTGGGACCGACGGCGCTCGTGCCAGCGCTGGGGTTTGGTGGGAGGGCGCATCCACCAGTAGCCCCGTCGCATCCTCATCTCATGCATTCCACATGGACAAGTCATCAAACCATGCCGCGGCGACCGAGTTCTCATCTCCAACTATAGATGCGCATAACTGGTACAGTGTGCTCTTCCCAATTCCTATTATGTACATTAGCAAGAAATTTGTTGTTGAGGACATTGGTTCCAGACTAAAGGGATATACAAAATAATTGCATAACCGGTTCCAGATAGCTTGCCTTGGTGCATAGCTCCCGGTTATGTACATTAGCAAGAAATTTGCTTGCAAAACTATAGTTTTGATGGGGTAGGGGCAGTGTTTGATGATTTATGATTTCTTCTGAGTAGCGTGAACAATAAGTTCGTTGTTAAAGTAACCTGGTTGTGGCTTGAGATTCAGTTTGATGGACAAGTGTTGTGGTGGGCTGTGAAATTATGTCACATTACAAATGTATTCCTAATCATTTATAAGGGCAATTGGATTTTGGTTTTGGCATCAGTTAGTTATTTGAACCTTTAATCTGTTTGTTTGTTTTGTGCCATCTTGCTACATTCGCAATTTCAATTTTGCTTTCCTTTTTAATAGTTTAATTAGAATTTTCACAACTATCAAACCAAATGAAATAAGACCTCATTTGATCATTTTTTAGCCGTTTAGCGAATGTTGGGAGGCCATTTAACATTCACAAACTCTAAATTGGGTACCAAAAGCCTAACAATCTTATATACTATAAGTTATGTTTGTAAAATTAGTTCCAGATCTGTGTTTTTCCGTAGTGATGCTTTAAAGGTTTGTATAGTTTAGACATATATTGCTTTATACTAGGTCACATGCACTACACATATCGCATTCTGATCTCTTCTACCGTTTAGATTTCTAGCAGTAACAGGAAATAGTATACATGTGAATGAACTGAATGTTGTATGTGCCCACCAGACAAGCAGGCATATTGGTTAATGTAGAGAAGGATAGACCAATGCAAGAATACTACATCATGCTGGTATTTGACTAGTAGTAAAAATATATAATCTACTCATATAGTTGTTGCTCTAATTCTACAAATGATAGGCATGCATTGAGCTGCGAAAGTAATTTCTTAACTGGGCACTTATTTTTAACTTGGCTATGACCTTAAATACATTCAACACTTATTTACATTCAACACTTATATATATTCAGCACTTATTTACATTCAGCGCTTATTGATCATTTTTACATGCTTTTTTTAGGGGAAAGGATTATCGGCCGGCCGGTGGATTCCAAAATTATTTACAAAATTCATCCAGTTTCCCTTTCCACAACATGCTCTCCTCGTCAGCACCGCCCCCCCCCCCTGTCACAAAATTCATTCAATTTCCATTTTCCACAACATACTCCTTGTCAGCCCCCATATCACAAAATTTCCACTACGTTGGTGGCACTTCACACTACACTCCATCCCTGGCACCATGGCCACCGGCAGCTACAGGAAGTCCACGTGCAGCATCAGCTCCACAAACCCAGTCATTCATCCATATTGACAGCGGAGACGACGATGGAGAAGGTAGGACTGAGAAGCGCTTGAACTGGACACAAGAGGAGGATGTAAGATTAGTAAGTTTTAAATATAGTTATATTTAGTAGTCCATATGAATAATTACATATATTTTTCTTGTATGTTTTCAACATAGCTAATGTTGTTTGTTATCAATGTAGATGAGTGCATGGTTGAACAATTCAAATGATTCTATCATGGGCAATAACAAGAAAAATGATAAATATTGGGGAGATGTTGCTACTTCCTACAACAGCACCACCCCAAAAAAATTAGAGACGACTAGCGAAGCAAGCCAAGGACCGTTGGCATAAACTTAACAAATGGGTCAATGAGTTCCAATGCTCTTGGTTGAAGGCTGCTCGCATATATGCCAGTGGGCAGTCTGATGACCAGTTGATGGACAAAGCCCACCGTATCTATGGTGAAGACTACGGATGACAGCTTTTAAACATGGGTACTTGGAAAGCTGTTAGAGACCAACCCAAGTGGCATGCTTACAATAAAAAGCTCAATGCGGGGGAGGCAGGGGACCACACATCATCTCCTACAAATATTGAAGATATCCCGCGCCTGATAGGAACAAAAGCAGTCAAGGCTGAACGCTATGACAAAGGCAAACCAAAGGCAAAAAAAAATAGAAGCGGAAGAGCTCGATAAATATCTAAATCTGCAGGCTGAAACTAACAAAAATCGCAGCGACGATAGAATTACAGAAACGTATCTCAGCTGAGAAGCTTGAAGAGGAAAGGCTTGCTCACCTTGCAGCAAAGAAGAACAAGAAGGCCAAGATGATATATAAGGAGGCCAAAATGATCGATAAGGAGGCCAAAATGGTTGATAAGGAATAAAAAATGCTAGAAACATAAATGGCACTCATTACTCATGACATTGGTAACATGCCTGATGATGTGAAAGGTGAGCACATGGAGGCAATTAGGTGTATGCGGTTGAGGTTATTTACCAATAATTGTTGAGGTTGAGAGGTAAACCTTTTTTAAAATAGTAATCGATACATTATGATAATAGTGATATCAGTATTTGGAAACTTGTGTCATTCTTTATAATATGATTGTTGAAGATGAACGAGAATTGGTCACTGCTCCTTCGGACTTGAACGAGACATCAGGGACATCTTTTGTTCTACCGCCGGAAGTCAATAATGGCCCTAACATTTGCTTCATGGATGTGCTGCAGAGAAATTCCTCTATTTGTGCTCGGCCAACACATATCCAACTAAAGAGGGATTTAGTCGAGCATATTTGGCAACACTACGGGAACAAGTAAAATGTTTAGGCATATTTAAGTTACATATTATTATTTTCTCTCTTTATTATGTACTAGTTCCCTACAAATTCATTTCCATATTAATGTATCAGAATTATCATATCATACAAATTATCATTATTTATCTATTTCAACCATATTCATTTTCTTTTAATCATGTATCCGAAATAAAATATTAAAGCAACACAAGTAGTCCACAAATATAAAAATTAGAGTTGATCACCACATTTTTTAGGTCTATGAAAGCATTAAAAGATTGTATGATCTATAAAGACAAGTAAAAAAAAGATAACCCATTGTATGAGCTGTCTTTAGTGTTGTCTACAGATAGCATAGAAAGTTGTTATAGACAGCAGCTGTCTGTACCATTGTACATGCCCTTAGTAGAGATCAAAATACAAGACTCGTACACTGGTACAGACAGTGATGGTCCGTAGTATATTTCATGTCATCTATATACAAAATTAAACACAACTCATACAGTAGGTTATCTATATATAACCCCTATAAAATGAGGCCACAAAATATGTAGTTACAGACAATATAAATGCAACAAAAATAATATTTATAAAGACTTTATAGATGATTTATTGCATGTTAGACAATATCTACCTCTCACCTCTTTCTCTCTCATCCATATTATAAGCCAGGAGAGAAGTTGGCACGGTGGCCTTAAATAATATATTATATTGACTCTAATAAATCACAGAAAAAGAGGAGAAAACTGGGGAAACAAGATCAACAATGGCGTCACTGCATCATATGGAGATGCTATTGGGCACGCCGCGGCACGTGACCCCCGGCGGCGAGCTGGGGGCCAGCAGCTCGTACGGAAGCACCCCCGCGCCGCACCGGTTTTTCCTGTTGTGGTCGGCGTTCCGCCTCTCGATGGTCTCCTCGGCGCGACGCACGTCGGCTGCGAACATGCAGTGCGCCGCGAAGGCCTCCTCGTCGCCCGTCCACGGCGCGCCCCCATCGTCGCGCCCCTCGCCGAGGTACTCCTCGTCGGGGGAGTGCGTCGACAACGTGTCCACCACCGCCATGAACTTGGTGGCCTCCAGCACCCCGGGCAACGCGTTCAGGAAGAACCGGTGCGGGTCGGCCAGGAGCACCGCGTACTCCGCTGAGTCCAAGTCCGGCAGCAGCCGCCGCATCAGCGGCGGGCGGTTCGGGACGTAGCCGCCCAGCGGGTACTGCCCGAAATTGAGCGCCGCGTGCTGCGCCGACGCGAGCCAGATGAGCGTGGTCAGGACGGCGGCGAGGTCCCCCGGCGTGGAGAGCGGCGGCCACCAGGGGGCGTCCCGGAGGTCGGCGTGGCCGACATGGATCGACTCGTGGTACCACCCTTGGAGCTCTAGATCAGACTGGACTGTGCCCGCGTCCGGGTAGTAGAGCTGCACGTAGGACTCGACCCAGTTGCGAATGGCCGACCACAGCAAAAGGCCGTCGTTTGCGTAAGGGTAGTCCTCGATGAGAAGCCTGATGCCATGGGCTTGCGTCGCGTCCTCCACAGCCACTCCCCTGAAAAGAGTGACGAAACAGGAGGATGTCAGTGACCATGTAGACTGATAGCACAAAGCTGTCATTTGGGAAGTAGCAGTGGTAATGGAGGTGACATGCCTGCGGATGAGGTCACAAGGGAGGCCCTCGAGGTCGAAGCGCCAGTGGTTGCGGTAGTAGGCAGCGCTGATCTCGCCGGAGACAGGGCCGGGGGTAAAGCAGGACTCGATCACACCATCGGCGTTGATCAGGCTCTGCCGTGCAAGCGCGTTGATCTCCAGTGTGTACCTCATGTGGGGGTGCAGGAGCTTGAAGATCGGGTGCATTGCGCTCATATGCCGGTGCGCCGCCAGGATGAATGGCTCCATTATAGCATGTGTCCTCAGCCTGAAAGAGTTTACCAGAGAGTAAATGGTAAGTATTTCTTGAGTCATACTGTTCAGAAATTACTTGAAATAGCAGTGGCACGTATTGAAATGTATGTTCACCCTAAACAGTCCATTCTGGAATTGCAGAGGGAAGGATGAAGAATTCTTACCAGTGATTGACGAGCTGATGAACACCGGCGTCATTGGAGCTGACATGGGCCTTTGCAAGCATCCAGAGCCAATTGGAGGTAGCATCACAGGGAGGAGTCAGGACCTTGCTTGGCCGAGGCTCACCTGGCTGGGTTGGAGGAAGACCAAGCTCAATAGCGATCGGTTTCAGTGTGCCAGCTTGGGTCAGGAAGAAGATTGTCCGGGTTGCATATGCTTTCCGGCCCTCTATCGCATTGATCCGGTCGACGAACGGTAAGTACACATCATGGTAGTCCACTATGAACAGCTTTGCTTCGTCCATTGCCTTCGTTCATGACGTGTGATCAGAATCAGCAGAATAATAATAACTGGACACAACTGAAATAAATTGAGACTCCATCATATGATGGTACATTGGTACCTGTTGTACTGTGAGTCCGTTGAGCTGACCAGATATGTGCCCTTCGGTGATTGATGATTCTGGAGGGCCATAGATTGCAGGATCCAGCTTGCTCACTGGTGGGAAAACCTATTTCCATGTAACTGCCTCATTTAAGTACTTACGGACAAGAAAGGTATGGATTACTGTTGTTGATCAACATTGGCAATAGATTGATGTTGATAGCAGCAAAGATCATGGTTATAGTTTGTTACCGCGAGTTTCTCGATGCTAACTGGGTTTATCCCTGCAACAGCCTGCCGAGCAAACTCATCGTCACGGAGCCATGCAAACTTGTCCTCTGGAGAATGGGAGTCAAAAGCATTAAAGCAGTATCTCTCAGTTCTCATGAATCTGAACAAACATTTCATGATCGCATAGCAGCTTAAGCTAAATTGTAATAACTTTACTTACTGGAAAGGATGCTAGGCGTGTCATAGCGAAGCATCCCCTCACTTGACTCCTGAATCTTCTGAACAAGTGGTATCTTCTGGAACAGGTGCTCATGGAGACCCAACTTCAGCCTGAGGCCCTCCTTGTACAGGTTGTCAATGTGGTGGAAGCCTTGGAAGTTGTGGGTCTCAGATGAGATGGATGCAATCAGCGATGGGATCAGGGTATGAAGTACTGCCCGGAGCCTCCCTGATGAGAAGGCACCCTGCTTCAGCTCCTCAAATGCCTCATCCCGGGGTACGTATATCGGATGCGGTTTCTCTACTCTGCTCTCTGCTAGCATGTCTACACCACAGGTAAATGCATAATGTTAGTTCTACACTTCTACTGTTCTGTATGTGAACTGCTAAAATGTTTTATCTGAAAAGTTCACGACCATTTTGTGGTAAACCATCCGATTGCTGGTGTTAAAATTCATAATTTACCACGTAGCATCGGCCCAAAAGAATTCAGAAACACAATGTAGCAACAAATCCTATAAAAAGTCTAATAATTGCCAGGGATAATACCAAATAATACCGATTAGTTTAATTTTTTCTATAGCACGTGCATGGCCTTTGCTTACATGAAAGTCCTAAGAGTCTTAGAGGCACAAGTGCGAACACAATTACAAATTGAAAAGTCAATTTCATGGGAAGGAAAATGTGAAATCAAATGGTTGAACTTTTGGTGGGAACTACTGATGGTGGCCATGCACTCAAGAGAGAAACAACAATGAAGACTCCTCCGTGCTTTCTTGTATACTTTGTAGTCAAATACCACGGTCAGAATCCAAGAGCCGTGGTTTACCTAAACAATATAACAAGAATGTGGTAGATAGTCTATCGGTGTTCCTGGTTGCTACTGGACATATGGTCATGCTACTTCCAACCAAACTAATGGCAATGCCTTGTGCATATCAAGAGTCATGCCCAGAAGAAATTGTCCTCATTCTGATCTGAACCTGTTGAACTGATCTTTTTTCAATTTCATAACTCTCGGTTTTTTCCCATGGAGCGTGTGGAATAGATTTTGCAAGCGTGAGACCAGATCTAACTTTCAGGTCTTGCGTCAGGTTCAGAATTTAAAAGTCACATGTTTTTTTTGTTATATTCAGACACCATCATGGCATCAAACCACGTGGTGAAGGATTATTGCCTGATGGGTCAAGCTATCGAAGTCTGAAAATGACCTGGCCTTTGATCAAAGTGGTATTGGACATGCACATATTTCGTGCTGGCTATAGTTGGAAAGTAACATGCACTTTTCTGTCTTTGGCCAAATTCTGTTTTCCATTATCTGCTAAGGATTTTGCAGAGATAACCGAACTTACTAGTATCAGTTGGTGGACGACCAGTCCGGCATCGCCGTGGGTAAGGGATCTTCTCGCCTCCAAGGATCGGCCTGGTGAACTCTTTCCCCCGATCTGGATTGCCCAAATCATTGTACGTGGCATAATCATATATTCTGTCAGATAACTTTCGAACTCCTGTCCCATCTCCTCTTAGGTCCTTCAGCTCCTTCTCCTTAGTTCTCTAAGCCCGGGGGGTGTTTCAGATGGTAAATACGGCTGCATCAGATCATCTATATATTGTCAGAAATATGATACTGCAACTCCCAATGAACGAGTCAAACTTAAGAAATTACTGTACTCATCAAATAAATTAGATTACAACCAAAATTAGATTATATATTGCCTTTATATATAATTATGAATTTGCAGTGGTTCTTGATTTCTTCACTGGTATGTTCAACTGAAACCTACTCTAAAGTTGGGCGTTTAAACAGCTCATAGACAATGACATATCTCAATAAAAATAATGCCTTTAGACTGGCCTCCTCGTTTTATAGTTAATGACCTCCTTTCTCCCCCATCGACATCAGACAAGGATGCCCAACCAGCTTAGCAACAAAAACCGGGATTAATTGGCACATGATTGCTGTAACAGGCACCTAGTCATGAACTCATGATGATAATCCAATACTACTAAAAACTAAAAAGTCCAGGTCTTGTTAGTCGCAGGCTCAGAGCACGTTTTTCTTGAACTAAGAAAAAAGAAGCGCTTGCTACAATACCTTGTTGCTGAAGAACACCCTCTTGGCCGGCAGCTCCCTTGTGGACTGCACCCAGGAGTTGCAGGCGAAGTGCACTGGCCCGCAGCGCAGCCCGCCCTCGACGACGATGCTCTCCAGGAAGAACTCGCGGTGGTGTCGGTTGGCCACTGTGATCGCGCCCGGCTCGCCGAAGTCCGAGTCCACCATGAACTCCGCGGTGTATACGACGTGCTCGCCCTTGACGCCTCTCTTCTGGCACCAGTCCTTGATCGATGCCTGGCCGCTCTGAACCGGCTTTTTGGTCCCTAGACAATGGATCATCATTCAGAATTTCATATCACGTGGCACGAGCTGGAAATTTAGAACGACCATGGGAAGAAAAGTCAAATATGGAGAGATGGAAAGGGACCGCGGGAGCTTGGCCGACCACATGGTGAGAAGTGAGAATGGAGGACGGGGAAAACATGTTTCTTGCATAATTGCACAGTGATTTTTTTTTTGAAGTAACGCGGTGATTCATTTGAGTTTGAAAAATTCTGCAGTGATTTGGACTACAGCTAAAGTGATGCTGTGCGGTGCTCTGAGGATTCTGGTGGGTGCTTTGGATTGGAAGGTAGAAAGCTCTGTTCCATTTCTTCCCTTTCCTTCTTGCACTTTTTTGGGATTTCTAGTTTTGTGAAAGATGTAAGCAGGTAAAAAGTTGGGAGTAGCTATAATTGTTTAGTTCCTCTTTTCTGATAGGAAAAAAGGTTCTTACAAAATGTAGTGCGGATATCCTAATGCAAAGAAACAGGCACACACACATACACATGCTCTTATAACAACTCCATTATTGGAGACGGGGAAAACATGTTCCTTGCAGTATTGCACAGTGATTCATTTGAGCTTGAAATATTCTGCAGTGATTAAGGACTACAGTTAAACGGAGGTTGCAGTCCTCTGAAGATTCTGGTGGGTGCTTTGGGTTGGAAGGTAGAAAGTTCTGTAAATTTGTACTACACATATCTTTCTTGTTCTTGCAATTATGTGGAATTTCTAGTTATGTGAAAGATGTCAGCGGTTAAAAAGTTGGGAGTGGTTCCAATGGTTTAGTTCTTCTTTTCTGATAGAAAAAAGGTTCTTGGGAAATGTAGTGCGAATATCCTAAATCCTAATGCAAAGAAAACACATGCTCTTATAATAACTCCATTATTGGAGATCTGATGATCATGTGCATCTAGTGAGCATCTCCTCAGGTCGAACAAAGATCCAAACAAAGCTAAGCTTTTGCAGAAATTTAACAGCTTGAAAGGCGAGAGAAAGTCAACCGGGAGAAGTACAAGTCCCAAGGAAAAAAAAATGAAGGCTCGGAGAATAGAGAAGGCTGCTCTGCTTGCTTACTTTGGTGGATCTTGGTGCTGATGAGCTCGAGCACGACATTCCGGCCGACCATGTCCCAGAGCGCGTCGAGGTGGCCGGCCACCGCCTCCTTGAGGTCCTCCTTCTGCTTCCGCCGCACCGTCAGCGCCGCCCGCACCGCCACCTTCTCCGGTCGCCTCCCCGCTGCGGCGCCGTTCCCGGCCGACGCCAACCTCGGCAGCTCCTCGCTGATGGCCGCCACCACCATCACGCCCCGGCCCCGCCTCCTCCTCCCCAGCCCCCGCTGTTCTTGCTGCAGCGGATGGCGGAAGCGCGACGGCGCGAAGCAGAGCTCGTTCGAGCTCCGGCCGGGTGCCGGCCTGGTGGCCGTCGGCCGCGGGAGGCCGGTGAGCTCTCTGCATGAGGCTGCCATGCTACCTTAGCTCTCGCTCCGTTCTTGGCTCGGCGCCTGCGCTCCGGATCTTTGGTTTTGGCTCTGGTTTGGTGGGAGCTAGTGAGGTGCGGTGGTTGGCCTTGTTGTGTTGGGAGTTATAGTAGTACGATTCAGGGAGAGGAGTCGTGTGCCGTCTGTCTCGTGTGCCTGTTTTTTATATTTGTAGTCAGGTTGAATGGAAATACGGAATGGTCACTGCGACGACGTCTCATGTTTCTTTTTGACCGGATGGCTTGTGCTGATGAGAGACCAATTTCCAAAGCAGAATAGCCATTTGCACCCAAATCAAACAGTGTAGGCCATGGAAGAGAGGAATCTCCGAAAATGATGTTTGCAAAGTTTGCTTTGCAACGATATTATGGAGTATAGCTTGTTTCCATACTGTTAGCGCCCAGTTTCACGCTGACAGCTGACACTACGTATTATCTTTATCGTATGTGGTGCAGCCGTACAGAAGCACTCTTGCTCGGAATAACAATCCATGCATATACCATGTGCTTATTATGACCATGAGAGTTGATTCTGCACACGGTTTCAGTTCATCCCAAGCTTCTGAAGTCATCGGGCACTACTAATTAATCAATGTGAAATCCGGTGAGAAAAGGTAGTGGCCTAGTATTATGGTGTGGATCGAAGGGGACCATGGACACATTGCGGCACGTTCTTTTTCTTGCGGTTTTTTGTTTTTTAAGGCTAGCTTTACTCCTTCATGGTGTCCGTACTCAGTAGTATGACGTACGAGGAATTTGATGCAAACCCTGCCATTACAAGAAAGTGAGAAACGGCAGGCCAGTGCCTTTAGTACAGGTACAACCGACTGGAGTCATCTTGTACATACGAATCATAGGTTGCGATTAACATATTACATGCATATTTACATCTTGTTCACGAGGTAGGTAAGAGTGCATTAGAAGTCATCATATATATATATATATATATATATCACCTTTCAGAGCCCCGTACAAAAATTTGCAATAGCAGCTGCTGATTGCTATTACGCTCGGGTTTTTTTCAAGGTTAACTATGTCTGCGGTAATTCAACTCTTCCTACTGTTTCGTGACTGGATGTGAACATGATGCATTGAACCATGTAAGCTGGTATATAATCTTTTTTTATGATTTAATCATTTTTTAAAAAAATATTTTAAAAATAACCTCTCATTAACGTTATTTCCAATTCTGATCTTTCTAGTAACGCCACAACACGCGGCGTGACAAAAATACCTTGTCACGCTACGTACCACGGCGTAACTAGAGTTGCCACGATATCCCTTCGAGCCAGCACGCGTTTGTTTTTGAGCTAAATCCTGTCACACCAAGAGAGGCGGCGTAACGACACTTGTTTACCATGCCGAGGTCTGTGGTGTGACACAGTTCTTCTGTCACACCACGCGTTGTGGCATGACCAAAAGGGTCATAATTGAAAATAAAGTTAAAGAGGTGTTATCTTTAAAATACATTTTTTTAAAAAATAGATCAAATCATAAAAAAAGTTTGCTAGTATACTGCATACAACATGCACGTCGATGTGCCAGTGTCCTCAATTATTTTCATCCAGCAAACTAGCAAAGGAGTGATTCTTCAAGTGTTGCAAGGGCAGATGGGCTTGCACAACGTACGTACGTGGACAAATTGAACATCTCACTCTATCTATTATCTTATTAAAGCAGAGTTAAAAGAAGCCACCGCGTTCGCTCTTAAAGGTTAGAAATTCTCACATTAATCGGTGAAAAAGAGAAAGATCAAAACCATCGACCGCGGTGGGTCCAGATTGTAACGGTTTAGATTAAAAGAGAGAGTCAATGTTAAGTAAAATAAAACTAAAATTCAAGATAAAAACAAAATAAAATCAGAATTTTTTCCATACGAATTCCTAAGTAAAAGAGTCCATACCAAGTACAATAAAACAAAAAATAGGAATATAAATAAATAAAATTAGCAATTTGATTTTCATACGAATTTCTATGTAAAATCCATAAATAATTACAATTCATATTATTAAAAAAGGAAAATTGCATTTGTATACGAAATCCAACCAAAAAATAATTGAAATTCAGAATAAAAATGGAAAAAAAATTAGAAATTTGATTTTCATACGAATTTCTAAATAAAATCCCTGAATAATTATAATTCAGATATTTTTTTTAAAAAAAATGGAAATTACAATTGTACACGAAATCCACCCAAAAAATAACTAAAATTTATAATAAATAAAATAAAATAAAAATTTAATTTCAATACGAATTCCAATAATTATAAATAAAAATAAAAATTTAAAAATAGTTAGAAATTACATTTGTATACGAAATACAACAAAAATAAAATTTAAATGCCAAGTAAAAATAAAATAAAATTGGCAATTTTATTCTAGTACGAATTCCAAAGTAAAATACCTAAATAAGTATAATTCAGAATAAAAATTAATAAAAAAAATTAGCAATTGGATTCAAATACGAATTCCAAGAAAAAAGCATTGAATTTCGGAATAAAACATAAAAGAAAGTTTGCAATTTGATTTCTATACGTATTCCAAAAATAAAATACCCAAATAATTAAATTTCTGAATAAATTAATTAAATTTAGCAATTTGATTTGTATACGAACTCCAATAAAAACAACTAAAATATTAAATAAAAATAAAGGTTATAACGAAAATGACACGAACGGTGTCTTGGGAGACATAAAAGAAACCACTACGTCACTCTCAGAGCCACATATTTCTATTGTTACTTCCTATGTGATAAAAATAAAATAAAACTTAAATTTTAATTAAAAAATACAATTTATAACGAGGATAGCACAAATGGTGTTGGAGGAGACCACGAAAGAGTGCAATGGTATCGGTTTATCTTACAAGAAGACATTGATCCACAGGGGAGCGAAGAGCCGAGGCGGCGACGATGGAGATGTGGACTATGTTGTGTTGCTCACCAGAGTCATTGAAGAGAAAGACCAGTGTTGAATGAGCTAAGGGCTACGGTGACAAGTGGTGAGCGTCGGCGTTGTTGAAGAAATTATTGACCAAAGAAGCTCGGTGATGGAGAAGCTTTGGCAGAGAGGAGGTGAAGCTTTACATTGAAGACAAGCTATAGACGATATAGGGTCATCAGGTAGCTAGAAGCGTGCCACCACTGATGAGGGGCACGTTATCGCCGGCGAGGGTGAAAAGATTCTCCATATAGTTAGACAACGACTAAAGTAGACATGCTGACATTAGTAAAAATGGAAGGTCATCACGAAATTTGCTCAGGATCACACAGTTTGGTGGGGGTAGCCGGCGTGTGATGGAAGATAAGTTCAAGGTAGGTTGATCATGGTGCATCGGTGTGTGCGTGAGCAAGACATTTTAATACATTATACCATATACATTAATAAGATAATTTGCCGCACACATAATCAACATATTGCTTGAGATTAAATAGAAGTACATGTGTATGCATACAATTTAGGGAAAAAAAACTAATAAACTAAGAATATGGGTATGCAACTAAATGATCTATGTATGATGAAAAATTGTTAGTTTCTAAGAACCCTAACAACTTATTATGCTCAATGATTTTCTTTCATCAAAGCACATACTTCAATTACGTTCCTCGGTTGTAATTTCTTTTAAGCTTCTATTAACGTTTTCTAATGTTTATGATGTCTTAAAAGTCTAAATAGCAAATATTTATACAAACTTCGAAACAAATATAGTCGCGTAAATGCACCAGCACACTGCTAGTTCTCAATTATGATGCTGACGAAAGAAGGGAGATAGACGTGTCTGTTCATCTTTAGGTCAGGGTGTTCTCAATTATGATGCTGATGAAAGGAGGGAGATAGACGTGTCTGTTCATCTTTAGGTCGGGGTGTTAGCCGGTGCCATCTCAAAGAGGTATCAAATCCAACCCGTTTCCTCTTTTCGTCATTGGGCACCACAGAAGCACTACTAGCTAGTAGTGTGCCTGCGAATTTTGTGGATAGGAAGGAAACGGGACTGCTACATCAGTGCGTTTCCATTCCAGCATTTGGAGGTCACGATCTTTCCGTCCGAGATCTAACTGTGGAGTACTAGCTTCCAAACAACGCTAGTACTAGATTTTTGACGTTCTTTCCTGTCCCCCACCGAGGCTGTTACAGTGTTCCACGCTTCTAAGGTTCCCAAACAACACTCTGAATTTGTTGGTTTGCACTGCTGCAACCAATGTTGAGTGACGTACTTTTGCGTTGCAACAGTTGCTTGGACTTTGCATGGCGTCGTGTCGTTTCCCTTTGAGCTACGTCACATTGAAGATTTTATGACCTACTATAACAGGTGCGATATCCTCAGACGTTCTGATGTCCCATTGCTTTCAAGTTTCAAAGAAGGACCGAGCAGTACAGGCACATCTGAACTTCACAACCTTCTGGCGGATGCAGTTTGTTGCTGTTTCTGATGCCTCCGGCCTTTTCTCTTTAGAAAGGCTCGTTGGGGGCAGGAGCAATGGAAATGATTCTTTAAGAGTCTCGGGGTCCTAGAAGCACGTGATAAATACCTCCGAAGCGCTTAATATATAAATGGGTTTAAATAGAGAACCTTAGTATATATTCTATATTATTAAAACGAAGTCTAATGGATAGGATCTCGTTGCTAAGTGCTCCAAGATCTACTAAACTAGAACTCGTGCTTACGGGCCCGAATTCTTTAGCGTGGCTTTCAGGAAAGGAGACCGCTGGAAAGCGCACTCCGCTAGGCTTTCCACGGCTCGCCAGTTGCCAATGCCTTCATGTGCGCGCGCACCCACGAGGTCTGAGGCACAGAGCCGGCCACCTGGTCCAGCCCATCTCGGCCGAGACCACCACCTTGTCGACCCCTACGTCCCCGTCCATGAGCCAGCCACAAAAATCTGGGCCTCTCCGATTTCGCCCACCGGAATGCCGGGCCGTACGCGCGCGGCCGGTCACCCCACTGCCTACCGCGGGCCAATTTTTCTCCTTTGTCGCGCGGTCCGCCGCAGAATCTATGGCTCCAGTCCGCGCGGCGCCGTGCCGAACATCACCGCAGCGCACGCTCGAACGCTGCTAAACCGCTAGTGATTCTTCCCTTTCCGCGCCACCTCCTCCTGTCTCGCGCCATGACGACGCTCCCTCGCGTCTACGGCGGCAGACGTGCCGGTTTGCGCATGTTCGGAACCTCACTTTCAGATTAGCAGGAAAACTGCGCGGGATCGAAGATACCCCACATGCGTGCAAGTGCAACTGTTCAATTCAGCACTTGAGTACATGATAGCGCCCTATTCCTCTACGTACGCGAGAGACATGAAGCAACCCTGCTAGCTGAAAGTGATACTCAGTTTGCTTAATGTCGAAGATTAATGTCCTTGTTTGACGCTGGAGAAAAACTTCAGAGTTGAAAACTGGATATCCTGAGGCATGATTAATTAGCTATCACTTGTGATGAGGATAAAACTCAGTTTATCTCCTGAATCTGTCCATCATGAGGTACTTAGCGTTGCCGTATGGCATCCATCAAAGTAACATGGGCGCATAATTAGGCCCATAATTAGGCATAGTCCTTCTTAAGCTAAATGCCAACTCTTGAAAAAGTGTAACGATAAAAGCTGCAGTTTGGTAGCCCAAAGCAAGCGAATTCAAAGATTCTGTTTCCCATGGGCGCCTGCAGTCATGTGTAATACTAGGCCTTGTCATACGTTGCTTCAACTGTTATACTCCATCCAAATCACTTGGCTCACATTAATCGCGACATGAATTAACATTCCTTGTTAGGCAGGTACATGGATTAGTCATGGGACACATCCACACTCAAATTGCTCTATTTATTCCTCTCTGCATCAATTGCCAACTTAGTGTTTGCGCTAAGGATAGGTAGCAAGGCATACCAGATTGAAAGGAGTACTTTGTCACATTACTCACACAAGCCACAGACAGCTTCAACACAGAGGCTATCATGGGTGCATACATAACCCTCAACCCAATTGTTAGCAAGTTCTTCTGCAGTTCTTTGCATGCCGTGCTGATGGTGCGGAGGCGTCCTCCCACCGTGAACGGCGGCGGCTTCGTCGTCACGGACAGGGAGCAGAGGGTCGTTTTCAGCGTGGATGGCTGTGGAATCATCGGGGCTAGCGGCCAGCTTATTGTGAGGGATGGTGATGGCACTGCAATCCTCTTCATTCACAAGAAGGTGAGTTCAAGTCTTCACATAAAAAGTTCAATTGAGTTCCCTGAGACAACACTGCATGATCTAGCTACTGTTTATTCAAGAAATCCTTGAGCTATTTTCTTTTTCTGAATGTTTCATCTAATTTGATCTCTCAGGGAGGTGTTGTCCAAGCATTGAGCATTAACAACTGGTGGAAAGGATATCTCATGGACTATGGTGAGCCAAGTAAGCTGGTTTTCAGCTTACAAGATCCTAAGCCGGTCCTCTGTATGAAGGGTGATGTTCGTGTCACTGTCGAGCCAAATGGAAGAAAGAGGCACTGGGACTATGAGGTGACTGGATCCTTTGTTCAGAGAGCTTGCGCCGTCAAAAGCCGAGCAGGCCATGTCGTAGCGCAGGTAAAAAAATTCTACAGACAAGACAAGATTTAGGAGTGTAATCACGTCAACATCCAGACTTCCAGAGGTGTTACAAATTTTGTGTTTTTTTAACGCGTGCACTAGATTGGAGCGAAGGGGATGATGGCCGGCAAGGACTTCTACCATGTGGTTGTGCAACCAGGTTATGACCAAGCATTTGTGGTTGGTGTAATCGCCATTCTGGACAACATGCATGGGGAATCTACAAGGTGTTAACGGTATATAAGAGAACAATTGGTCTGATCATACCAGTCATCTCGATAAGATTGCATTAGCAGTTTGTATTGCTTCATTATTTTTCCTTTCTTTGATAAGTTAGCAACTACATGATATGTTGTGAAAGTGTTGTGAATTGGTGTAAAAGTTCTCCTTATTGAACATGCAAAGGATTGTATATTACTCCACATATCCTCCCGCGACGTAATTCATTGCTACCGTAAAAAAATCATATTTAGTCAAACACTTGTACATGCACCGACAGGCAAAACATTGCTTAAGAGCTACCAAATCGATCAGTTTTTTTTTTGAACAACTAAACCAAATTGATCACCGCCAACTTTTCCTCAGAGGCAATAGAACACACCCCAAGGCATCTTTCGTGTACGAGAGAAACCAGCCAAGAATCACAGCGCCCGCGACATCGGCGCCCACATGACTGTTGGCACACAGGCCGATCTACGCACGCAAATGTGTGGAACGAAAAAACGAGATTGCAAAATGTAGGAGACACAGATTTTGTGCCGCTCAACAAGCTGCAGTTTCTCTTATTTTTTCTTCTCCTTTTACTCTGAACAAGAGACCCACTAATGATCCGTTATATGCAATGATGCACCACTAATAGCGCCTAACTCCTACGCCATGACCTGCTCTTAATGTGCCGTCCCATGCCCGGCAATAAACTCCACACAACGTTTCTAGCCACATGCCGTTACTTGCACGTTTCTAGCCGTATGCAACCTAATGATATTGTTACATGCAACGAGATTAAGTCTAACAAATCACCCTCTAATTATGTTGCCCTGATTTTACCTCCTTGATGCCCAACTTCCCGAGCGTCTTTGTTAAGATATCGGCGAGCTGGTTGTCGGCATTGACATGCTCCACATCCACCTTCTCATCGTCCACGCATTCACGGATAAAATGAAAACAGACGCCAATATACTTACTACGATCATGGTGGACCGGATTCTTGCAGAGTGCGATGGCAGACTTGTTGTTGATGAACAATTTGATCTTCTTTGGCTTAGTGCCTATTAGGTCTCCAAGTAGTTGACTGAGCCACACCCCCTAGCACACCGCCGTCGCCGCTACTATGTACTCCGCTTCATAAGACAAGAGTGCAACGATCTTCTGCTTCTGTGACGCCTAGGAAATCAGACTTCCTCCGAGGAAGAATGGCGTGCCTGTGGTGCTCTTGCGATCATCCACGCCGCCGACAAAATCACTATCACTAAAACCCATCAGCTCGGACTCCAACGGGCCGTGTTTCACGTATCAGCAGCCAAAACCCATTGTGCCACTCACGTAACGGAGGATATGCTTCACAATAGCCATGTGTTGTGTCGTAGGCGCCTCCATATACCGGCTGACAATGCCCACCGCATAGGCAATGTCCAACCTGGTGTTCACCAGGTAGCGCAAGCTCCCGACAATGCTTCGGTAGTCAGTGGCATCAACAGCATCGCCGCTGTCCTTCTTGCTCATCTTCAGGTGGTTCTCCTTCAAGTTTGGCACGGATTGCACCCGAC
The DNA here is from genome assembly GCA_036346395.1 of Hsuehochloa calcarea. Taxonomy (NCBI): domain Eukaryota; kingdom Viridiplantae; phylum Streptophyta; class Magnoliopsida; order Poales; family Poaceae; genus Hsuehochloa; species Hsuehochloa calcarea. The sequence goes on from CM070598.1 coordinate 66,625,469, forward strand.
CATGCCTGTCACCTCCAAGATCTTGCACGTATAGCTGCTTTGACACATGGCGATAGCACTGGCGGCTTCCTTTAACTCAATTCCCAAGTAGTAGTTCAGGAGGCTGAGGTCGCTCATGCTGAACAACTTCTACATCTGGGCCTTGAACTCGGTGATGTTGTCAAAGTAGGACCCAGTAATGATAAAGTCGTCGACGTACATTCCAACGAGAAGGAACATAACACCCTTCGTCCTCCTGTGCACCGCGTGCTCCATGGGACTCCGCTCGAAGCCGAGGGACACCAGCAACTTGTCCAGCTTGGTATACCAGGTGCGCAGTGCCTACCTCAAGCCATACATAGCCTTGCATATCCTGAGTACCTCATGTTCGTGCTTGCTGTCGATGAAATCGAGAGGTTGCTGCACGTGCACCTCCTCGGCGAGCTCTCCATTCAGGAACGCGGACTTCACGTCCATGTGGTGAACCTCCTAGCCACCATGTGCGGCTAGGGCGATCAACAGTCACACAGTCTCCATCCGTGCCACTAGCGCGAACATCTTGTCGAAGTCCACCCCTTGTCGTTATGCGTATCCCTTTGCAACCAAGCGAGCTTTGTGCTTCACGATATTACCTGCGGGGTCCTTTTTGACATTGAACACTCACTTGAGTCCGATCGCCTTGTGTCCAGTTGGGAGCTTGGTGAACTCCCAGGTGTCATTGTCGAGGATGGAGCACAGCTCATCGTCCATGGCGCGCTTCCAACAGGCCTCTCCCAGCGCCTGCTAGACACTTGCAGGCTCCTCAGCAGCTAGTAAACAAAGACTGTTGTAGTTGATATCGTGGATGTTTGTTGTGTCGAGGACGTTCATCACGGTATGGTACCACAGTTTGGTGTTTCTGTTTCGGCACGCACTCCTCTTTCATCTAACAGTACAGTGGCTATTAGCATTGCTACAAATCCGGTGAAGTATGAGCTTACAAAGCATATTAGTGTTGATGCTTCCTACATGCTGACCTAGATGCAGAGTCAGATTGTTGCTCTTTAGTATGTGCCTTCGGAACTTCAGTTGGCAGACTTCTTCACAAAGACGCAGATCAAAGCTCAGCACAGTTTCTATCTCTCCAAACTTAATATTGCTGATCCACCATAAGTTTAAAGGGATGTGTTAGATATGTATTGTATAAGGGACTCTTTGCATATGTAATACCTATGTACTTGTATATATATTGGCTCATTAACCTCGTATTGAATACCAACACTATTTATAACAAAAATGAGAGTCTGTGTCACACGACCAAGAAACATCACTAGAAACAAATGTCTGCTTACTGCTTAAACCCCCATATATACAGCCTTACAGATACATTGCCTCTTCTAAGTTGCGCACTTGTGATTCTAGTGCACTTGCGCAGTCCTATACGCTGGCAACGGGGAGGCTGCTCCATGCGAGCGCCGAGGTGAAGGTTGGATTCTCATTGGTGACTTTGGGACAGTGTTTGAGGTCCTCCGGATGTCGATTTGTGGTGAAGCTAAATTATATTTGGGGTCTTGCAGCTGCTCCAGCTCTTCCAAGACCTCAGACATCTGAGGCCGCATCTTGGCGTCATTGCAGATGCATTGCCAGGCGATGTTTGCAATGGCGTGTGCACCTTTCTTTGGATACTGGCCTCCCAGCTTCGTATCCATGATGCGGTACAGCCTGCGCTTGTCACCCAAGTGTGGTTTGGCCCAGTCAACTAGGTTCTGCTCTATGCCTGGCTTTGATTTGTCCAGGGCCCGTCTTCCTGTGAGCAACTCAAGCAACACCACCCCGAAGCTGTAGACATCTGCCTTTGCAGAGAGGCGACCTGTAAAGTTTTAAGTAACATGAGAGTGGGCTGACCAAGAAATAAACTATATATGTTATTTATTATGCTCAATTTTACAAATACAAGTACGGATGTATTATCATTTCCTAAAATCCAGGTATAATAATAATGTCAACCATCGCATTGAGTAGGAAGAAAGTGGAATGGAACATTTCCACCATGAAAAGATTTAGTTTGACTTCGCACATGAAAATGAAAAGCTAGGAATTCAGGAATTGAAGACAAAACATAAGACAAGTATTATTGACTCTTGAATGCTGACAGCAGAAAATAAATTCAAAGATAATCACCCCACAAGATGGGCAAATGCCATATTAATTTCTTCTAATTTAAACAAATAGGCCTTTATTATGACTCAGTGATATGCATAAGATGCTTTTGGCAGCAAGATAATTACAATAAGCAAGGACCCGACATCTCCTATAAAATTTGATGTTATATAACCAGGGGGTGGGGGGACCAATGGTCCCATTTTCATAATCATGCAAATAAACAATAATCTTTATACCTGTTGCAATATATTCTGGAGCTGCATATCCATGAGTGCCCATGACTTGTGTGGAAACATGGGTTTTATCCCCGGTTGGACCTGCTTTTGCTAAACCAAAATCTGAAAGCTTTGCGTTAAATTCCTGCATTGAATCAAGAAAAAAAAAGCTAAACCAGTTCAAAAAAGAAAAACAAACTAAAAGAACATTTTAACATGCTAGGCACGCTTGATAATCAGAGTCGGCATTTTTTTCAAGCATACCGAATCAAGGAGAATGTTTGATGCCTTGAAATCACGATATATAACTTGGTTTTCAGCATCATGCAAAAATGACAAACCCCTAGCAGCTCCGATGGCAACTTTGAGCCTTATTGCCCAAGACAAAGGATCGGCACCTCCTAAAAGAAAATAAATATTACTTGATAGTTGATACATGAACATTTAAAATATGAGAAATCAGGGATTTAACAAGGCAGAGCCATTAAATCAAATACATACTTCTGAACAGATGATTCTCCAAACTTCCCTTGGGCATGAACTCATAAACCAGAAGTCGGTTATCGCCGTCTGCGCAATAACCAATGAGCTTAACAAGATTCTTGTGGTGAAGTTGGCCAAGGTAGTTAACCTCTGTCTGCAGCAGGATAATAACAATCAGGAAACATGAAAAATGTCCTAGAGAAAGGTGGAAAATAGTGGAAAAGAACGCTGAACCTACCAGCCATTCCTTGTGTCCCTGGAAACCTTCTGGCTTAAGCTTCTTGACAGCAACAACCATACCACTTCCCGGTTTTGAAGGAGCAAGAGTGTTTTCATCAATCCAACCTTTGAAGACATGCCCAAATCCTCCTTCCCCAAGAAGACTGTCCGTTCGGAAGTTCTTGGTCGCATTTTTTAGATCATTGAATGAGAAGGCCTTCAAATTCGAAGACGACAAGATTTCACCTTCTGTTCGAGGAGTTGGAAGCTCACTTCGATCTTTTATAGAAGGCAGGGTCAAGGTAGAACGACTTGAGTTGGTCTTAATCGTGGAAGGGACAGATGATAAACTTGTTTTGCTGGTCACCTTTGATGGGTCTGCTCTCTCCACAAGAAACAAATAAATGTGTATAAGAACAACTTGATATTAATAATATGTTAGTTTTACGATGATATTAAACATATGAATTGTCACTTTACCAACATCCAATGCTCTAGGTTGATCAGAATTAAAAACACCTCCCTATCAGGTACCATTGCTCTAACTTGATATTAATAACAGGATTGTCATGTTGTACTTACTATCTTTTGGCCGTGCCCTTTAAATATCTAATCGACTATCTATTTAGCTTGTCATATATCTACGGTCAGCTCAAGTTTGGTGCATCCCCGTACCTAGTATCTCCAAGAATAACTGTAAAAGAGCCCTTACTATAAGTAGACAAATAGTTCCCTGATTGCCTTGAATCCCTATTTTGATGTCTTATCCATGCACCATGGCATGGTATACTTACCATACAGAAATAAGAAGAGAGGAACAAAAATAGAAGTTAGGGTGCATAAGCGGGAACAAACGTTAGACTAGAAATAACTAGTACCAGGATACAGATACACTCTCTGATCTTAAAATCACGCATTCATCACAATTCAAAACAAACCAAATCCACAAGCTACCAGATAACCCCTACACCCCAAGCACCCACACCAAATCCATAACTATGAGAGGAAAGTGACAAAAATATACAGAGAAAATTTAGAACTATTAAGAAGAGAGAATTAAGGCACTCACAGGCACCATTGTTCATGCTGTGATCCAACCGCGCCGTGGTGTCCATGCAATTCCCCATCTTTCCTCTTCTCCTATCTCTCCTCTCTACCAATCTACCAACCACCCATCCACTGTGTGCCTCTGACCCAGTCTTTCTTGACTACTCAGCTGTGAAATAGCACAAAGATGATACCTTCTAGCCTCTCCAGATCCCTAAGTCAACTCGATCCTCCGCTCGGAAGTCAGAACTAAGCAGAAAAGGGTGGGCCTCTCTTGGCTCTTTGAACAACTATTTGCAACAAGAGATAACCAATAATGCAAGGAATCAAGAGGAGCAGCAGGTTCAAACTAGCCCAAAGATTCGCCAACGAAGCTAAGAACTGAGCAACCAACCCCCAAAAGTTCAATCTTTGCAAAGTTTCGATCGAGCTCTCGACCACCAATTCACACGAAAAAAAACCCCCCGCAAGGCCGGTAGCCGCAAAGCCAAGAAACAAACAAGCAAAAGTCAACTCAAATCTCCACGCCCAACCAGGCTCAGCTCCTCCTCCGCCCGAGCTGACCAAACGGGTGCTCGCAAAAAATCCAACCTTCAGATCGAGTCCCGCCCACTGACTCGGTGGAGGAGAGCATCCACGCACGCAGTCAAGAAACGAGCCACCGAAGCTGTCCCAACTCCAAAGTCCTCACACCTCGAGTCAACAACCCTCTCACCAAGAACCGGCGCACGGAGGAGAGGGACGCAGGCAGGAAGATGCCCAGAACAGCTCGGCTAGGTCGCTTGATTTGAGGCTGGAAGGAAGGAAGGAAGGAGCCGAGAAGAGAGGGAGCGGGAGCGGGAGCAAAGCGGCGGAAGCAGAAGCCTGCAGGCTGCAGCCACCGACCGACCTCGGGTGGAAGAAGTTAGAAGTGGAGATGCGAAAGAGAACACCGTGGGGCTCTCCCCCTTCGTCTCTTCTACTACTCTTTGGCTGTGGGTATTTGCAAATGCACCCTTGTTTAGAGATGCTCCCGGCATATGTACCCTTGCGGAACATTGGACGGTTGCAGAAGCAATCCTTGAGATTTTTTTTGTTTTGTTTTTTTGGAGAGGAAGCAATCCACGAGATTCTACGGCGGTTGCAAACAAAAAAAAAGTATTACTTTTGGAACTTGCAGGGAGGAACTTGGAGTTGCACTTTTTATAGACAGGAATTTCGTTTGTACTTTACTAAAGCAAAAAAAAAATGTATTACTTTGGGAATATGTGAAATTCATATTGAATGAATTGGTACTGTACAAGAAAGATAGGAGTAATAAGACTAATAACCAAACTATTTTACTCACACTGCAACCTATTCTGAGTTGCTTTGAGAAGAGCCTCAGAAAAGTGTTGCTTTCAAAGTGGAGAGGAGAAACACCGGGTTGAATTGAAATGAAAATCCATTCATGTTCTTCTCTGAAAAAACAATACAGAAAACCGCGAACGTATGCGCGTAAACAATAGGTTCAACTTATTCTTGGAAAGTTGCTACTGAGCTACTCAACGTTATCGTCTCTCTTTTAATACTCCATCAAAAGAGCTTGAGAATCCGGCTCTCTGGTTTTCTTCTCTGTCCCGTCCTTCCTTCTTTGTCTAGCGACAGATTTCCAGTGATGCCCTCCGTTGCTCCGAAAATTGGACACTTTTGGCCGTATGACGCACGAAAATTCCCCATTTAGCCCCCTTCTGCAAAAATTTCCAAAAATAGCCCCCTCGGGCCACTCCGCCGTGGGGACTAAGAAGCAAGAAGAACTCCGCCGCCGCCCCCACGGCAACAAGCCACTGCCGCCGTCCGGGACGGCAACAGAGAACTCGCCGCCCCCCACGGCAGAAGAAAGCGCCGCCCGACGGCAAAGAAGTTGGCAACCATCGCCACGCGCGCGCAAGGCCGCCGGCAGGGCAACGACACGCCCGAGCCCCCGGCGTGGGCGTAGCGTAGCCCATGCGAAAGCAAAGAAACCGAGTTTGTCGCGTCACACAGAAAGTAGAGGCACTTTGAGTCGCTTCGCATTGCCTCCGACGTGAGCGTAAGAAGATTAGCTGAGATGGCAGCGAGCGAGAGAAGCAAACAGTCTCTAGAAGAGGAGGGAGAAGCGAGGCGGTACAAAAGGTATGTGGCATTCACATGCACCTATAGTTGTAGTAAGTTTTAGCAATGTGATTATGATGTAGTAAGATTAATGCTAGCAACCGAGTAGTTATAATTCTGCAGTGGGTGCAAAATTGGAAAACGGTGTGATTAGCAAGTAATTAGAATACTCAGTAGTTAGCATTACGATTAGGGCGTAATTAGTTGACTTAGGAGACTTTTTGTTGTTAGTTTTGTCAATTTTTTATTAAGACTGATTTATAAGACTGAGTATTTACTGAGTAGAATTACGCCGATTTTCACTGAGTAGAATATTAGTTGACTTAGCATTATGATTTATATTAGTTGAATATTAGTGTTGTTAGGGCGTAATGATTTATATTAGTCGAGTAATTACCGAGTAAAAATTTTCTTACGCCGATTCTACTCAGCAAACTTCTAATTAGTAAAACGGTGTGATTTTTTTATCGGTAACAAAATGTCGTACTGTCACGGACCTCATCATAAAATATTTAGAGGTAATTCGTCGAAGTAGAAGTACAATTGAAATAGAGTCGCCGACATCCGACCCACTGAGCGCTATCTATGTACTCTTAACAGGTATATTGACCTTCTGGTCCATGCACTACGCAAGAGACTGGCCGACTTGTTAGTAAGTTTTTATTTCAAAAATAGATGGCAAAATATTCTATGTAGTAGACCCGCATGTCATTGCTATAGGCTAGGTCTAACTCTGTATGGAAACTTAAAAATGCTTTGGGAAATCAAGTGATTTTTTTTACTTTAACTTAGAATTTGTTTGATACTTGTAGTACCCTTTAAAATTGTGAATTTTTATTTACAAGAGAAATAAAATTTACTTCAACCTTTCATGGATAGAAAAATCATATGAACTCCATTTGGAATTAATAAATTTACGTTGATCTCAATATTTTATTCCAATTGCTCATGTAAACCACGAAATATTTGAAGCCGTGAGTATTGTGCAATTTTTTGCGAAATATTTGAACACAAATTCATCAACTCGCAACCATGTAATTTTTGTTTTCAAGACTACGTATGTCGAAGTTGCTCTTGTGTTAGGTACTTCATGGCGGAGATACAAGATCTGTTCGTGTTCCACGGGACGGCCTAGTACGTGACGGACCATACGGTGCGGACTGTCAAGGCGACCGCACCGTGATCCGGCGCCGCCTCTCAAGGACATGGGCCTCTTGGAGCTAAGGCGGTGCGTGCGTTCGCGCTCGATCGCGCCATCGAAGGAAGAAGTCGTGCATCGAGGCGGTGTATCCCTCGATTGCGACTGGTGCAGGCGAGACCATTTGGCAACTTATGAAGGTCACATGTGACGCTTCATGGGCCAATTATATGGGGGTTGTTTGCAACCCACCGCCGCGATATATGCGCGCCCGATGGTCTACGCTCATTCGTGGAGAGGACGGGGACATCCGGCGTGGTGGTTTTGGGGAAGCTGTTGGTGGGGAGCTGCGTTGGTCTCCATGTTGGAGGAGACGCCGCGAAGACGTGGGAGATGGAGACCGAGGAGGCGTGCCGTCAATTTCGAGCCCAATGAAGGTGCGGAGAGATGGTGGGCAACCCGTATTGATTGTCACGAGTACCTAGCCGACCAGGTGGACGAGGTGGAAAGCATGGAGGACGTGGAAACAACTAGTTCTAAGGCGACGAAGAAGGAGAAGTCAGTCTTTGGAGATGCGAGCAGGGCTTGTGACCACGACATTGCTTATGTCCCTCACGATTGGACGACGCTGCAACGACGTCGCCGGTTCTCGCCACATCGGAGGGTGCCGAGCGGGGTTCAATGATGACACCGCTCTCTGTGGCGGCGCTTCGACGAAGAGCGCCGCCAAAGATGCTATTGCTAAATCGCCGTTAACATCGGTCGGATGTATCGGTGCGAGGTCCAACCCGACACGTACATCGTCGGTGTGTTGATGAATCTCGCTGGCAAGGTCCGTGCGCAGGTTCATGGTCAGCCGCACGGTTTTCTGATAACGGTCTTTGAAGGATCACACATGCGAAGTTAGCTCACCGCTTCACGTGCACCGCAACATGACCTCCTCTTATGTTGCCACCGATAAGCCACCTCGCCACCGCAGATGTGTCCATTTCCCAAACATCCTCATGGCGAGGGTTGCCAATATTGTGGGGTTCCCTGAGCTACAAGACGGCATGGCGGCCAAACGCAGGTCGTGGAGCGAATGTTCGGCACATTCAAGAGGCCTACAACCTAGTACCAAGATTGTCAGATCAAATCGCGAATGTAATCCCGAACATACATAAACAAGCTAGAGCGGGTGCATCCGACTAAGGGCCCAATTGCCTTATTCTTGATAGGGTCTTCGGGCCTTCCGTCAGCGATCGGCTTTCAAGCATTGTCGTCCGTCTTGACGATGGATGGCACCTTCCTATGTGGGAAGTACAAGGGTACCATCCTCACCGCCGCGTACCGATAAGAACGACAGGCTAGTCCCCGTGGCCTTCGCAATTGTTGAGAGCGAGAACACGGATAGTGGGTTGTGGTTCCCTGTAATGTGAAGCGCGGTAGTACAAGATCGACCAGTGTGTGTGTCATCTCGGACCGCAATGTCGCTTGATGTCCGCGTTGAGCACGATCCAAAGCGGCGCACCGCCGCTCCAAAGGAACGATGTAAGGAGCCGTTGGTGCATGAGGCATCTCGCGCCAACTTCCACACAAGGTTTCGAGCAAGGACCTCATGAAAATGTTCAAGAAGCTCGCATGCGAACCAAAGGAGAAAGTTCAAGGTGTGGAGACACTCGATGAGGATACCGCTGAAGCATGTAAGGGACTCGCGAATGCCGAGGCAGGGCATCTACCGGAGGGTCCGCGAGAGTTGGGGAGTTCACATGGGTTAACTTCGCACGCGCCGACTGGAGAAATGGTCCTCGCCGCACGACACCGATGGTGCGAGGTACGGATCATGACGACCAACATGCTCGGAGGTGTACAACGGTGTCCCGAAGGGTGTGCGTTCCTGCCGATCACGGCGATCGTGGAGGAGACTCGAACCGCACCACCGGATACCGTTAACGAGCCATGATGGCCAAGAAGCATCCGGAGGATGGTAAACAATTCCTGAGGTAATGCATGCCTACATGGAGAAAAAGATCGCCAAGGCGCGATCGCGACGTGACTCGCACCATGGATGGCGTCAGCGAAGTTCGAGATCCGGCTAAGGGAGAAGTACGCGTTATGGGCCACGCTAGAGGATCGAAGCGTGTCCGCACGATCGGTGAAGAAGCGCCGTGCACCGCAACAAACCGCAGCCTCGCGACAAACCATGCTCCCATGTGTACGCGGCGTGCGCGCGGCGTGGCGGCAATCTTCGAGCCTTACATCTCCGATTACTACGATATCCACCACCTCTTTGCCACTTGGGTGCCGAAGTTTCATTCAGACGGCCGGACACACACTACGAGACCTCCGGCGGGCAGTGAAGTGGGTGCCGAACGTAGCACCAAACACCCTACCGTGGAAGACGCCAATCCGACGCATCCGAACGACATGGACGACAAACAAGCGTGGCAACGGGTTCGCCGGCCCGTTGTAGGTCATGCAAGACAAGAGGGCACTCCATCGGGTATCCAAATGCATCTTGCCGCAAGCAAAGGCAATCGTAACGAGCAAGATATAATTACTAAGTCGTGATGTCGCTTGTTTATTGTAATTCCTTCGATGGGACGGAATGTTATGTCGCAGATGCAATCGTAGTGTTGCCGTTAATATGTGTCTTTATTTACTGACGGAATGTTCACCATCTTGGTCTTTTATTAACTCGTTATGCTCATGTGTGGTTGTTTTCTTTTCATCCTATGTTTTGCCTTGTTTTATTATGGCACACGATATGTTTTAAGTACGTTTAACATATTTTATGGTATCTGCGCAGAGATGGCGCAGTTCAGATCGACGACGCAGACGAGCCGCCGACCCACGCTGGGATGGGGGCACCGCTGTCGGGCGTGGTCCACGGCCGGCGCCCTCCGAGCTCGGGTCCCGAGCGCCTGGAGAGGTGGCCCTTGACGAAGCAGACGTCCCGCTGGCCGCGGACACCGCCTCCCGCCGCCCGCATGTTGGACATCCCGCACGCGCTGCGCTTTGACGCGCACTACTTTCACGCCAGGACCGGTGGAGACCGAGACTCATACATTCCACTTCCGGTGGGGAGATGACCATTACTCGAGGATGTAGCAATGCTTACAGTGTCCGCCGGCATGGCCTTCGAAAGAGTGCCACCTCCGAGGCGATGATCGGAAGGTGCGTTTGGCGACAGATTCGCCTCCCGATTCCTCGCAAACGTGTCCCAGATCCCACATTCTCGCTACGGAGTTCATGATCCGCCTGTGGATGCGATAATGAGGCGGTCAGACACACCTCGTCGCGTACATTCTGCTCTCGCTTGATGGATCTTGTTCCCTACGACACGTGGAGACTGTGTACCCGGCTATATCCATCCGCGAGTCCCCGCGACACCGCCGACGAGGTTCCAGAAGATGCTGGGGTTCGCGGTGCTCTCGCGCCACTTACCGAGGGTTATGCGATGCCACTCGGTAGCGAAGACGGGCGTGGAGCCGCCCCGCGGTTTGCTACACTCGCATACCAGTGGTCATGGGAGCACTTTCCGCTTGGTCGCCCTTATTTCCGCAACACGGTGCACCTGCACTGCTGACCGCCCATCATTACGGCAATGCTCTCGCGACGACTTCACGACGGGCCTACAATGGGAACACGTTGGACACGTGGTACCCTAGGTGGGCCAGGAGAGACCGAGGCGTATGCGACGCAGAGTTCCATAACCTCTTCGAGACTCGCGACGACCGAGATCATCCGCGGCCATGGACGTGACGATTCCTTGCATACACGCCCCTACGGATTATCGACGCAGGTAATCGAGGACGATCCACTTTGATGACGACCGCCACCGGTCTTCTCGCACATGGTCGAGCCGCATAATCCACAACGGGTCATGAGACAGCTCGCCTGTACAGGCAAAGAAAGCATCACGGCGGACGACATATCGCAATAAGGCCCACCGGATGTCCTTTTTGATATAATTTTATCTCGTATGCCCGCTTTACATGTTCGACATTAAGATTCACTTGCGAGCAACGAGGAAAGGGCGCAAGAGCGACGATCGAGGCGCATACACCGCCGTGGACGAGCCGTGGAGCGAGAGGGTGGCGACGGACGTCGCACGAGGCACGCGTCTACTCCATCCGACGCACGCTTCAGACTTGCGGCAGTACATTCCACGCACCAGTCGCGACTTATCGGGCGGGCGAGCGTCAGATGGTCGCCATGCAGAGGACATCGACTAGCCGCCCGACCCACACCGGGCGGCACGGCGCGACGAGGCGGTAACCCATTCTTCAACCAATTTCTTCAGCAAAGACGCTCGCACTAACTCCGTGTTTTCTTGCAAGATTACCGCATGGATCGATATCACAGCGAGGGTGCTGAAATTCGCGGCGTGGGAACAAGAACACCTTCGATCGCTTCCTAGCCGCGGCGTGGCATGACCGACGACGCGAGGGTGCGATTAGAGCCATGACTTGTGGTCGACATAATGACGACGCACGCGACAAAGATCGCGGACGCGAGGGTACCTCCACCCTCCGCCCTCGGCACCTCCCTCGGACCACCGTCCGCACGCCCGCCTCACTCCGGAGCCGTCCGAGCTACGGCCGGCCGGCCCGACGGCCCCGACCCGCGGGCCACTGTGTATGTCATCTCTCTCATTGTCAATACCTTTCCATGCACTCATTTTCTGAGGTATCCGACATTAACCTTTCTTCTAGCAAATTACTACGAGGGGACAAAGAGTCGATGCAACCATCGTCATCACAGAGGAGGCGCAAAGACACGACTTCTCGCCAGTGGCAACGGCCAAGACCGCAGACATCGACCGGACTCCCAGTAGCGGGGACGAGTGGTTGGGCTCGCTGGCGCACGCTGCTCATCCGACTATGGACCGCGACCCGTGGTTCGCCGACACGTATGGAGGGTACACCGTGCAAAGACTACACCAGATCGCCAGAGGATCATCCTCAAGACAACAACCTACTCGTAAGCGTTAACGAGTTACAACTATTTTCTCTCGCAAAAAATAAGGACTAACTCACCGAGTACCATTCCTGCAGGAGGAGCACCAGTGGCTAGACGAGATGTCGAGGCTCGAGCCGGACTTCACACGACATCACCGCAGCCGCCTCCCGTGCAAACCGTCAGATTACGGCCATGAGACATGCGCCACTCCCTGACAGATTCACCTTTCCCGAGGATCAACTACGCCGTCGGGTAGGCGACACGACGATGCACCCTAGCTAATATCATGGCCGTGACAAACGTGTTATGTAATGTCATTGTGCATTTATATAATATCCATGTGCATGACGTTATCGCTATTTTTGTACACAAAATGTTCTCCAAATATTCAAGATAAACGACTTTTGTACCTCGCGACTTTAATTTATCAAACGTCAGACATAACGCATGTCGCTTCATGCAGATACTGACCTCCCACAAGGCGTCAGATTTAATACTTTGTGTGCGATTACTCAAACACTCTACAAAACAGACGCGACAACACTCTCCTCGCCACCGTTTCGACCGAATGATCAGACTACGCAGCAGACGCGACAACACCTCGCCGCCTTTTCGATCGAATGACCACACTCGCAGCAGACGCGACAACACCACGCCTCGTCGCCTTTTCGACCAAATGACCGCACTATGCCAAACAGACGCGACAACACCCCTCGCCGACTTTTTCGATCGAATGACCACACTCGCAGCAGACGCGACAACACCATGCCTCGCCACTTTTCGACCGAATGACCACACTCGCAGCAGACGCGACAACACCCGCCTCACCGCCTTTCATGGCGAATGACCCCACTCGCAGCAGACGCGAAAACACCCTCCCACGCCGCCACTCACGCCAACTTAACCACACCAAGCCAACCATGTGGCCTATAAAACAAGGTGAAATACATGAACTACACAACCAAACCCAACCACGCCTACACTGAGCTTGCTTCGCCACGCTAGGATGGACAAGAGGCGTAGCAATGGGACGAGATCCGCGAGTTAGCTCGGGCTTCTACGGCGACGGCCGAACAAGCTAGGATGTCGCGGCTCGGGACCGCAAGAGCAAAGTGCCAGATGGAAGCTCTTCGCAATGAAGCCCCAGAGCAAAGAACCCCCGCCGAACGTCCCAACCGAGCATTCGCCGCAACACCCGCCAGAGGGGAGACGCCTCCTCTTGCCGGTGGACACATGCAAGTTCTTCAAATCCAAGCACCGACCGAGCCTCGGCATGCGCTCTCGGGTTGTCCCAACTACTCTCGACTATCCCGACCGTCGTTGGGATACGAGAACCCATCGGCAATGGTAAGGAGTACTTACAAGAAGTTCACGCACCACTCTCTTTTCATAATACGCGCTTACGGTCTCTCCCGCTCACCCGTAGTCACCGGAGCCTCTGTGTGGCTTCCGCCGATGGATCGACCTAGAAATCCATCCACACGACTGGCGGCACCGACTTCGAGGAGTGGAATGCCGAAAGGGGACGCGAGATCCGGAGGAGGATCGCTTGACCAAGAGCGCAACGAGCGATCCGCCGGAGACGCGGGCTCATCTCGAGGCGCAGCGCAGGAGCGCGAGGCACGCGAGCGGATCGTGATAAAAAGAGGGAAATGGCGGCCGAGGCCGGGCCGGCGAGGAGTACAACGCCGAGCTCGGGAGGAAGGGCAATGGCCCTGGTCCACACAAGAGGTCGGGCCATTCTCAGTAGTAGTCCCTCTTCTACTAGGCATGTTTTTACTATCTCCTAAAGGCATGCGTGCCTTACATGGCCCGAGGCTTGTGTCGCAATGTACCGCATACTAGTAGCGTATGTAACTAAACCAATTAGCCGAACCAACATGCCATGTGACCACATGAAACGTGCTTCATCATGAGTGCAATACAATTACGATTTTGGGCCTCACGAGCCATCAAAATAATACTATATTGCAAATATGCCTCTTCTCCCGAATTCCGTAAATAATTATTGACATCGACATTGATTCTTCTATGTTTTAAGCTATCTTCGTAATCACAACGCTCTCAACCCCTTTAGGTCGGGCTTCTTGGCATCTTTAAAAATTTGATCAAGAATCATAGCGGCTAAGAGTACTCATGTGGTAATAAACTTTACACATTTCGAGTCACATGAAATCAAGAAACCCTAATTTCAAACGCCTCGTCATAGTTTCCACACCTACACCTGAATTTCTCGAGATAATCTCGGAGTATATAAAATAACATAAAATTTACACAATCAAGTCCTCTGTAGGAGTCCGACAAAAATTTTCATAATGTTCGGACCTCGCCTATATTAAAAATTCATACAAAATTTGACTTCAAAGAATCATGCAGAGAAAAAAATGAGAAAATTCAAAAAATTACACAACCAAGCACACTATGCCGGGAGGCTCCATACAAAGTTTCATAATTTTTGAGCTTATTTATTATATTTAAAAATTTGTCGAACAAATATTATATTTTTAATTTTTTTAAAAGGAGGCGCCACTGCAGTCGGGACTGGCAGCAGTGGTGAATGACTCACGCCGCCCCCACTGGCAGAAGGCCCGAGGGGCTATTTTTGGAAATTTTTGCAGAAGGAGGCTAAATGGGGAATTTTCGTGCGTCATACGGCCAAAAGTGTCCAATTTTCCTCTTCCATTGCCATGCATCATTTCATTCGTCACACACTACGTAGTCGGAATACACAATACATAAAAGTGTTTAATTGGAGCAGCGACTCACTGAGCCAAGGGCCCCACGACTCCACAGGTTTCTGGAACATCAGAGACGTTCGCCTGTTGGTGTCAGATTGGCTGTGAAGGCAAAGATATTGAGCGGCCGGTCTCGCTTGATCCGAATGTTTGACCGCCTAATTTATGCGATGATGTTTCTGCAATCGACCATCTGCATTCTGTTTACTACCCCCATCCCTTCGGATACATATCGTTTTAGATATTAATACGATCTTAAAAAATAACTTTTATCACTAATTTCTATTGTAATATAGTAATAACATATAATGAAATTAAGATGTCATGAAAAATATTTTTTTGAGATAAATCTGTTAGATCTTGTTAGATCTCTTTTGGTCTTTTGGTTTGTTCGAATCTGGTTTCTGTGTCGGGTCCGAGATTTACCGAGAGAGAGAAGCGTTACTGGCTTGGCCGTAGAGGAGGTAGGGTTGTTCATGGCGTCCGTTGGTGAAAGTCTGCTCTAGGGCAGCGACGTTCGGTGGAGAGGTGCGCGGCTCGGCGGCGGTGGCGTGTCCCGAGCGGAGGCGAGGCCGGCGGTAGTCGATCGCGTCGGTGGAGGCGGCGGTGGGCGATCCGTCGCTGAGCGCCTCTCGGATCGGATTAGGGTTTGTGTCGGTGGGTTTGTGGCGGCGCACGGCCAACCTCGTGCTCAGGCCGCCCGGCCCCACCTCCTTTTATAGCGGCGGGCGACAGGGCCCACCACCATCTTGGTGGGCGCCCGATCGGCGCGATCGAGGTTGGGCATTTGGCCGTTGGGCCAAATGCCCGAGATCAACTCTAACATTCTCCCTTGATCTCAATCAGGCTTTATCTTTAATTACTTTTGACTTTACTCATTCCATCACAAATTGGTGCATAGAACGTGTCTCATCGTCACGGCCAATCGCCGATAGATTCAACACTACAATACACCTCTCTGCTCAAATAGTTACTTTAATCTTTTGGGCCATCTTTTAGTCCAGAATCATAGGCTTTCCTTAAACCCATGCCTGGCTATATGTTCTCTCAACACATTGGGTGGTAAGCCTTTAGTAAGCGGATCCGCTAACATCTTTCTTGTACTTATATGCTCAAGACTTATAATTTGATCCCGAACTTTATCTTTCACAACATAGTACTTTATGTCAATGTGTTTGGCAAGACCACTTGACTTATTGTTGTGGGCATACATTATCATGGTTCATTATCGCAAAGACAACTTAAGTGGTCTATTGATGTCGCCAACCACTTTTAAACCGGTATGAACTTCTTTAGCCGCCACCGCCTGTAGCCTCATAACATGCTACAAACTCGGCATACATTGTGGACGATGTAGTGACGGTTTGCTTTGAGCTTTTCCACGATATAGCTCCTCCAATGAGTGAAGACATATCCGGATGTCGACTTTCTATCATCTCCGCAAAATCGAAATCAGTATACCCCACTATATGGAGTAAATCGATCTTCTCAGATGTCATCATGAGGCCTTTTGTTCCTTGCAAATAGCGCAAGACTTTCTTTATCAATTTCCAATGTTCTATTCCAGATTGCTCGAATCGCCAAGAAACCCAGAACAAAAGCTAAGTCGTATGTGTGCACACTTGAGCATACCGTAAGCTTCCGACACCAAGCATATGGAACCGCTTTCATTTGATCGATCTCATATCGTTCTGGGGCATTGAAAATCCCCATATCTCACGCCTTTGACTATAGGTGCGGTGAAGGACTACATTTATGCATCCCAAATTTCTTTAAGACTTTCTCTATATATGTCTTTTGTGATAGTCCCAATATCCCTTTGTTTCTATCCCTGAATTTCGATCCCAAGAACGAACGAAGCTTCACCAAGATCTTTCATATCAAAGTTTGAGGACAAAATCTCTTCGTCTCAAAGAGTGCATCGACATCACTACTAGCCAAGAGGATATCATCCACATACAGATTAGGAAGATAAATTTCCATCTTTAAACTTTGTATAGACACGCTTGTCTTCTACATTCTCTTTAAACCCAAATTTTCTTATTGTATCACAAACTTTAAGTACCACTTGCCTTGAAGCTTGCTTTAACCCATAAATCGATTTCTTTAGGCGGCATCCCATTCTTTCATTTTCTTCCATGACAAAACCTTTGGTTGTGCCATGTAAACATTTTCCTCCAAATCCCCATTAAGAAATGCCGCCTTTACATCCATCCGATGTAACTCTAAATCATAATATGCTACTAATGCCATTATGATTCTCAAGGAATCTTTACATGAGACCGAGAAAAGTCTCATTGTAATCAATCCTTCTCTTTGCGTAAAGCCTTTTGCCACACGCGCTTTGTATCTTTCTACATTCCCTTGGGAGTCGAGCTTTGTTTTGTAGACCCATTTACACCTCTGCTTTGGCTCCTTTAGGAATAATTTCCAAGTCCTGCACTTTATTAGTCTTCATGGACCTCATTTCCTCTTCCATGGCCTCAAGCCATTTTGAAGAATTTTCGCTTCATGGCTTCTTCAAATGAGGTGGGGTCATCCTCCATTTGAAATTCCTCTGATGATAAACTGATAATCATCGAAATAGCCGATCTTCTTACTCTTTGAGACCTCCTGGGCCTCCACATTTGGTACATCTTCTGCTTGAGGTCATTGTTGCTCCCCTCATTTGTGGCAATGGGTTCTATAGGATCCTCAAGAACAGTTCCTCATTTTCATTCATTGTTGCCACAGAGGAACAATAACAGTGTGCCGCACCACAAGATCTTGTACCGCTTGCAAATGACAAAGCAGGTAGTGGGAAGAGTGACTCTTGAATCATCTGAGTGGGCACATATACCCGCTTCTCTTCAAGATCAATCTCTCGAGCTACCATGCTCCCCTCATCATTTCATCTTCTAAGAAGACAGCGTGTCTCGCTTCTACAAACTTTGTATATCCGTCTCGACAAGAGAAACGAAACCTTTTGACTTTTCGTGGTAGCCAATGAAATGGCAACTTCATCGCTTTGGGATCTAGCTTCCCAATGTTTGGGTTAAATACTTTAGCCTCGCAGACTCCCACACACGTAAGTGGTTTAGTGAGGGAACTCTTCCTGTCCACAACTCGTGCGGTGTTTTGGGCACCGACTTATTAGGCACTCTATTGAGAATATGAATGGCGGTTTTTAACGCCCATCCATAAACTCAATGGGAGTGTGGAGTAGCTCATCATGCTTCGCACCATATCCATCGTGTACGCTAGTTGCCTTTCACCTACTCCATTTTGCCGAGGTTCGCCTGTAGAATATCGGGCTACTATGCCATTTTCCCGTAAGAACCTCGCAAAGGTCCAGAACTTGTCCATATGGGGTATGTCGATCGTAGTACTCCCCACGATCGATCGAACTATCTTAATCTTTAAATCGTGTTGGTTTTCAACTTCACCTTTAAATATTTTGAATTTATCCAAGGCTTCATTTCTTTCTTTGATTGGATAAGTATATCCATAACGGAGTAGTCATCTCGTGAATGTTATGAACGAGTCATAACCATCCACACTTTTCACAGAAAAGGACCACAAATGTCTGTGTGAACAATTTGTAGAACTCCCAGCTTCTTTTTTGCGCCTTTCTTAATTTTCTTTACATATTTTCCTTTAATGCATTCTCTCATTGTTCTAAGTCCGAGAACTCTAATAGAGGAAGAATTTCATTCTTAACTAGTCTTTCTATTCTCCCCTCAAATATGGCCTAAACGACAGGTGCCATAATTTCGACGATTCATTATGAGTTCTCTTCGCTTTCTGCTTACATTCGTAGACGAGGATTCAATCACTTTCTACACGCGACATTCTCATTATCGCATACGACATTCACATCATCACACAATGATAACAAATAAAGCTCATTTTGTAATATGGCAAGACCAACACATTCTTTATTAAATATTATTTCGCACTTGCCATTTCCAAAATTACAATCATAACCATCTTTGTCCAAATTGGAAACACTAATCAAATTCCTCCAGAAAGAGGGAACAAAAGAACATCTCTAAGTAAAGATTGGAGCCATTAGCTAACTCTAATGAAAGATCGCCAACACTTCAACTTCGCTTGACTCCATTTGCGACTTTAATGCATCTTTCGCTTTCTTTGCGTAGTCCTCGTCGAACGGAATCCTCAGAAGGAATTAGCAACATGAACAGTTGTTCGAGTCAATCCACCAAGTGGATTTTGAATATTGTACATACAAGCATTCATTTATGAATGTAATAATGTTCTCACCTTTCTTTGCCATTACCATCTTTAAGTAATCGTGATGCTTCTTCTTGTAGTGTCTCGTCTTCTTGCAAAGGAAGGCACCGATCTTTGTCTACAAAGAAATTTATTATGTTGAGGCCGATGGATGAGGCTTTTCCCTTGTTCCTTGAGAAGGAGGTACTGTGGAAGTTCTTTTTCTTGTTATCCTTCACATAGTTGATAGATCCACCATGTGAGGTTTTAATTCTTTCCTCCTCTTGAACACACATAGCTATGCATTTTCTAAGTCCCATTTATCGGGCTACATATTGTAATTGACAACAAAAGTGTCAAACTTTTCTCGCAATGAAGCAAAAATCAAGTGAATAAGGAACTCATCCTTGAGTGCCAAATCCATTGGTTTAAGCTTGATGCCAAGTTGCTCATCCTCAATATGTGTTCTCTTATCCCACCACCAGAATACCTTTCTCACAAGTCGCTTAATCACCGTGTTGCATATGTCTTTGAAGAGCCAGTAAACTGACTCTTTATTTTATTTAGGTATTCGTGACGGTGTCACATCATGATTGAGCCCACAATTGCGTGCTCAATCGTAGTTCTTTATCACACCCATACATTTCTTGTTGGTCGTGGTCCATTTCTTATGCTCTAGGTCATAAGACATCCGTAAGGGAGCATGATCTCTCTGTCTTTTCGCCAAGCAAGATCATCCTCATTTTGACCCCACTGGTGCCATAGGCTCGGTGGATCGTCTTAGAGTGAGGACCCACCCACCTCGGCTAAGATAAACGCTAAGTCTATCTTTTCTTCCACTCTCCATAATTGTCTCCTTTTAGAGTGGTATTTCTCGATACAACTCATCAAGTTGTATCCTCCTCAAAATTTAGATCAAATAAAGTGAGAACGTAACATTAAAATTATATGTCTTATTTCCAACGCTGGTCAAAAATACGACATACAATTAAATCAATTTTATCTATACCTTAAATCTATATCACCGTTGGGCAGAAATAGAAACAATGCATAAAAAAAAACATCATTTAAAATTATAATATTGTTATTATCAACTTTAGTCAGAAAATAACAATATCATAACTCACAATACTTAAAAATTAAATTCTCCGCTGGTTTGAATTTAATTAAAAAGAATTAATCAATATTAACTTTTGCAATGAAATCGTAATTATTCTAAAATAATTCATTCTCAGAAGCATTATAACTATACACATTTAATCTCTGAAAAATAACACGTTGGTGAAAAATTTACAGAGATTTTATACAATTTTTCTATTGAAATTCATTCAAAAAATACTTCTGAAAATACACTAAATTCAATTTTTCTGGATTTTACTGTTCAAAACCGCAAAAAAAAGCTTAAACCGCCATTTGGCCCGCATTATGCTCGCCCATTATCGCTTCTAGGCCCTACCACACTACTCGCTAGGGTTTTCTGAAGACTTCACCGCTTGATTCTCATCCGACTACCGATTCCAACGCTCGGCGCCGCGCGTTTCAATGATTCCGCCTCGATCTCACCGCTGCTTTGAATCGAATCTGAGCGCCGATTTCGGCCGACAAAACCGGCGCGCCGGCGCCTCCTGAAACTCCTAGCCCATTCTCTCGTTTCTCCGTCTCTCTCTCGCCGCCTCCCGAAGAAGAACGCGAGACCCGAGAAGAAGAGCGCTGGCGCCGCCGCGGACCCTCTCGCTCGGCGGCGCGCTCCCTCGAGAGGAGCGCTCGCCGCCGAGGCTCCTTGGCGCGCTTCTTTCACGCGCGACGGCTGGCCCAGATCTTGAATCGAGCGCGGGCGAGTGTCGGCGAGGAAAACGGCGACACACGCTAGCG
The DNA here is from genome assembly GCA_036346395.1 of Hsuehochloa calcarea. NCBI lineage: Eukaryota > Viridiplantae > Streptophyta > Magnoliopsida > Poales > Poaceae > Hsuehochloa > Hsuehochloa calcarea. The sequence goes on from CM070598.1 coordinate 66,646,567, forward strand.
ACTCGGCGAAGCGCATCGGCTCCCCGACCTCTCTTCACGGCCAGTGAGACCCGATCTTTTAGATCTTGAGTTCTAGGGTTTCCGGTTCTTTTGATCTTTTGATCTCTTTGAAACCTTTCTTTTGGATCTTTGCCGTTGACGCTCTGATACCATTGTTAGATCTTGTTAGATCTCTTTTGGTCTTTTGGTTTGTTCGGATCTGCTTTTACGTGTCGGGTCCGAGATTTACCGAGAGAGAGAAAGCGCTATCGCTTGGCCGTAGAGGAGGTAGGGTTGTTCATGGCGTCCGTTGGTGAAAGTCTGCTCTAGGGCAGCGACGTTCGGTGGAGAGGTGCGCGGCTCGGCGGCGGTGGCGTGTCCCGAGCGGAGGCGAGGCCGGCGGTAGTCGATCGCGTCGGTGGAGGCGGCGGTGGACAGTCCCGTCGCTTGAGCGCCCCCTCTCAGATCGGATTAGGGTTTGTGTCGGTGGGTTTGTGGCGGCGGCACCGGTCAACCTCGTGCTCAGGTGCCTGCCCCCACCTCCTTTTATAGCGGGCGACAGGGCCCACCACCATCTTGTCGGGCGCCCGATCGTATGCGCGATCGAGGGGTAACGGCCAAATGCCCGAGATCAACTCTAACAAAATCTATATTTATAATGTTGCATCCAATCAAAATATTTGAAAAGCTATCGATAGTTAAGGTTTTGAAAGTTCAACTGCACGTATCCTGAACGATGTGTATTATTTATGATAAGAAGGAATATCAAATATATTTATACTGTATATGGACTTCAGAGCATTATACTAGTAGTAGTATTATATAGGATATAGGCAGCCTCCTTTGTTTATGTCGATTCCTGACAGTGAAAAACAGTCAATGCACGATACTACAAAGCTAATCTGAGCTTGTTGTCAAAGCATTTACACCTGAAATCCTACTGGGGTACCATGCATGAATCTCAACACGTCATCATATGTTCATCTTCATTGTCTATTCCGGGCCGACTTGATGTACATTGGTGGACCTCACGAATGAGTTCGTCGCAGCAGCCTCCATTTCCACAGATACATTGTATTTGTACAGCTGATAGTGATAATTCCTGTCGCCTCCATTTCCATTATTTGAAAAAGGAGGAGCAGCAGCAACCAGGTTTCGCTATTGCCATCAATGGTCTGCAGCCTGCACCTCCAACAAACAACTAGAAGTGCAGTTGGAATTGCATGCCCATTCAACCACTGAGGACAGTACTAGACTACTAGTACTGAATATTTGGATAAACATGACATACGTGTGGGTTTTTTTTACTCCATCTGTCTCGATCTAGAGCTTTTCTTTGAACCTGGGAATGGGACGGCGTTTTTTTTTACCCCATCTGTCTCGATCCAGAGCTTTTCTTTCAACCTGGGAATGTCACGGCAGGGCGAAGGTAGCTAGAGGTGCTCAGATGAGTGTGCCTTTTGGATTAATATGAAGTACGAAACTGTTGATTCGGTCCAGTTCGAACACAACATGGTCCACGCCGTAGGGCCAGGTCAGCATGGCCGGGGTAGAGCGAGCAGTGCGGCACAATGCGAGGCGGGCGTGGGACGCTGGAACGACGGCGGCACGGCGCGGGCATGACGGGGCGAGTGTGGCGGTGCAAGCACGGCGAGGCGCGGCTGGCGCCGAGGAGGCTGGGCACGGGCGTGGAAGGGGAGCTTGGGAAGCGGGCTTGAGGGGAGAAGGCGCCACATGCGTAGATCAAACTCTATGGTAATGTATAATCTTACTCCAATGTTGAGCACATACATCGGTTCTTTCTTGCTACATCAACGATGCGCTTGTAATATTATTATAACCTTATAGTAAAATGCAGTTTGAAGATGTTGATCACTTCGTATATTAAAGCTTTTCGCGATGCGATATCTTTCTTGAATAATTCTAATGTTAGAATAACAACATATAAGAACTTATGCAGAGCAATGGGTGCACGTCCAAAAAAAATTGGTTTGGACATGCCGGTAAGATGAAACTCTACTTACTTGATGCTTAAGAGTCTTTTACTATATAAGAGTACTTTTATGTTTTTATTCAAACGCACTATCAAAGCACTGATGGTAGTGTACTATTGACTAAGCAGCATTGGTTGGTTGCTAAGAAGATACTTTATTTTTTGGAAAAAAATTATGAAGCCAGTGTTGCTTTGCCCGCTGTGTATTATCTAACATCTCCTATAATTATGCATAGTATTCTATATATTGCAATTCAGTTGAAGATATATGAAAATGACGTAGTTTTACGAGAGGTTGTTATTGCTACGAAAAACCTAAAATATTATAGAGAAATCCCATTCTTATCTGGATTTGCATTTATTTTAGTTCATATAACTAAATTCAAGAATTTGTTAGTGTTTTTATCTTCTTATTGATACTACAGGTCTATACTATTCTAACTATTTTGCAGATATTCGTTCTTGATTTACCGAGGTTTTTCAAATGTATGAAAATAACTTTCTGGGAGTTCGCTTGCAACGACATCCACTACTACCCACCTCAGGTAACAAGACAATTTTATAGGGCAAGATGTGGGATTCAGGTGCTTCCTCCAGGTCCAGGGATTCTACACCGGTACCTTCTCAACTAAGACCAACCCCTCCTAAGGAGCGGAGAACTATCCGCCTATTTGGACAGTGATATGGTGGATTTTTTGAAATTTTGCAATAGTGTTGTAGCCATAAGTTAACATATCTTGTGTTATCCATATTTGCACGTGATGTGTTAACTGTTCATGTCTCGACGGTTTTCTCTAAGTCTGCTTTTCAGTCTTTCTGGAAGAATGTTGGAGGAGATAAAAACACGTCTCACGAGTGAGATGGTGGAGATACTTCTAACTGTAAATGACTAAGAACAAGCTAATGCATGAACACAACACTATGTAGAAAGTTTAAAGTTGTTGGAAGTATTCAAAAATATGTACCTAGACAAGCTATATGATGTACTCTTTTTCCCCTACCAGTGTTTTCTCATGTTAAGTTTTTACTTATCAAAGGTTTTAACGAGATAGTCATGTAAATATTAATAAAGTTCTTTATTTTATTTTTAAATATATTTTCTCATTATATATATATATATATATATATATATATATATATATATATATATATATATATGAATTCTGCATATTTTTTGATTTTTTTTAAAAGTCGGGTCAAAACGGGCTACACGGGCTGTCGGGATAACCGTTCCTGAGCTAGGTCGGCATGGCCCAAGATGCTAGCATACCATGCTTGGGTCGGCACCTCGGGCCACGAGTGACACGACACGACCTGTACAGTCAAATGGGCCAGTCATGCCAAGCCAGCATAGGCTCGGGCCATGTCGGGTCGAGCGGCCCGTTTGGCCACCACTAAAGATAGCTAGGTAGGATTCCACCCAACAGTAACATCAAAAATGACACTTTGTATGTAGTCACAAACTGTTGAGTATGGTGACTCGTAGCCTAATCTACTATGACTTGGAGATATGTTTTACAAGAATTCATATTCGAATCCTAATAGGATTAAGATTTCTACTACCTTTTGGAGGAGAACTGGGGTACTATATAAAGCTATGAGGGTGGTTATAGAAAACACAAGTCACAAACCAACTCATCCAAAACTAGAGGTGCACGAGAGGATTAGATCCTAGGTTATTCTTTAGCATTAGATTCTTGTATAAGGTAAGGATCCAAGAGTCTTAAAATGTTCGAGAGAGTTGTGAGATAGCAACAATCTCTTGTACTCTTTTGAGGTTGTATTTAAGAAATATGTGGTTGGTTTCACCAAATTCTTCTCTCCCGTTGTGATTATTTCATCATTATTATTTGATTCTCTATGAGAATCATGCACTTTATTCTTGATACCATATACGCTCAAACTGTTTCTCCGATTTGGGACTGCTACGCGTAAGAACCGGCATCACAGTGTAGCACAAACCGATCAATAAAAGGGATTTGACCCATCTATTCCCTTCGCTCTACACTGCATCCACCCTTATTTTTCCCCAAATACGTAACTGCGTCCGGAGAAAACAGAGTCCTGTGACTTTTGCATTTCAAACCCATCACACCATTGTCCTTCTCTTCTACGTGCTGCCTTGTCACTTTACCTTTTTCTTTCTTCTCTCCTTTTCCTTTTTGTGCGAGCAAAGGGAACGAGAGATTGCGCCCTCCTTGTCTTCTTCTGGTTTCGCAGAGTCATGGTAGCCTCAAATTTGCGGAATCAGTCATACGACCTCACCAACAGCTGCCATGTTGCATGGATGAAAGCTAGAGTTTGCTACTCCCATCTCTGCTGGAAAATTCAGAGAAATGGTCGTTTTAGTAAAGTTTTCACGTGTATTTCAGAAAGATACATAATGTTGAGGGAAGATCCACGGTACCTCGAGCGGGCGACGATCTCAGCGAGGCAAGGCGAGTCGGAGCATCCCATGGCCAACTTGGGCGGAGCTTAGCGCTGCTGAGGATCCAGCCCGGACTGGTCTTGGCTGACCACGCACCGAGGTCCCAATCTCGTGGAAGGAAGGCAGCTGACGTCTCCAACCTCTGAAGTGGGGGACCCGCTCGGCTAGATAGGCAAAAATGCGCCTCGGTGCCAACTACGATTTGGGGGTAATAATGCAGCTTTAACCATCTCTCTCTCCCACTTTATAAGTAGGACTACTTGCAATAGAAAATAGGTGCGAACTATGATCCGAGAATAATAATGTAAGTTCAGATATCTCTCCTTCCCACTTTATAAATAGAACCATTTGTAATAGAAAATGGAAGACCACGGATAATTTATGCCACACATGCGTAATACATTGGCACGAACCATTGTGTGTGATTCTCGTTGAGTCCTTTCTTTACATCGTCGGCGGTTGACTTATCTGACCGAAGGTGTTTAAAAATTCACTGTTGTAAACCGAAAATGAAAAGGTACTGCTGCTACATGGAATTACGGGGGACAGCGAGAATCAACCCCAACCACCGGCTGAACACTACGGATGCCCTGAATCCTGATCTAGTCAGCTCTGGCACTACCATGTGCTGCAATACAGCAGCCAACAATTCGATGCCCTAAATCCTCATCTACTACTGGAGGAAGTCAATGACAACATTTTCGGATATTCTGCACGAGTGAAAAAGAAGCAGAAATGTGCAAGGATTAAGAACAAGAACCTCATAAAGTCCTAGAAGGTGCAGATTGCAGAATAATGGCAACGCTTGCAACACTCTACTTTGACCACTTTTTGTCGCCTCCGCTGTCCTATCGCGAACAACAGAAGATCTCTAAATACAACGATAACTATGTTATTATTTTTAAGGAACTATAGCTATGTTGTTGCACTGGATTCTTTTTGTTACGCCTTACTTGAAAATGTAGCATCGAGTACTTGGCTTAGTGCTGGGCTAACTTAGGTTCCTACTGTCGTTGTTCTGACAGATTGGGCACAGGAGATCGAGTTGAGTTAGGCGGTGAGCACTACCTCTCCTTGGTGAGGATACTGACTCGTTCTAAGCAAATATAAACGACAAACCCAAAGCGTCGGTTATGATGGTCAAGATTAAAAAAAAGAGTCCAGGTCAAGCAAAGTCCAGAAAAAATTGAATTTTGGAATAAACAATAAAAAATAGAAATATGATTTACATACTAATTTCTAGGTAAAATCCCAAAATAAATATAATTCGGAACAAAAACTACACACAAAAAATCAATTGGATATGTATAAAAATTAAACAAAAAACTAAATTTTAGAATAAACAATTTCATTTCGATATGAGTTCCAAAGTAAAATTCATAAATAAATGCAATTCGGAATAAATATTAGAAAATAGATTTGTATGTGAATTCCAACAAAAAAAATAGCTAAAAATTGGCAGAAAAATAAAATAAAATAATATATTTGATTTTGATACGAATTCCAAGATAATTTGCTTCCTAAATAACTGTAATTTGGAATAAAAAGTAAACAATAATTAGCAATTTGAATTGCATGGTGATTCTAACAAAAAATAACGGAAATTCAGAATAAAGAAAATTACAAAAATAGGATTAGAATTTTGGTTTCGATAGGAATTCCAAAGTAAACTCCATAAATAGCTGTAATTTAGAATTAAAAAAATAGCAATTGGATTTGTACGTAAATTCCAACAAAAAATAACTGAAATTCAGAATAAAAAATTTGGCATGCCACCATCAGTAAAGATGAGGGTCATCGCGGATAATGAGAAAACCACAACATTGAATTGGCCAATGTCGAATAAGAGAAGTGACCAACACAGGAGATAAGGACATTGAGCATGTCTGATATCATCCATGTGTATATACTTGCATGCATCTGAATAAATAGAAGCACGGGCGTACAAAAGTGTGGATATCATGGGGATATACTCCAGATCTTAGGATGATGTGACAATTGGCAATGACGTTAACAGTTTCTCGTTTCACGTGTTTTTGCACGATTCTGATCGTTGTCAACCTCAGCCGATCGGCCAGGCGAGCGGCCGACCGGTCCAAGATCGGTCCTAAGCGGCGGTCAGACCGGCAATGTCAGAAAGTGTTGGATTGAGCTGGGCCAAAAATAGAGGTAGCAGGCAACAGATGTGATTCTATTGCACTTGGTCTCATAATTTTTGGAGTCTTTAGTCAAAAGTTCTATTGGTTTAAAATTTCCAGTAGATTTCAGTTTTCAGAGGTTGAAAATTGGCTAAGTCATTCTCGGCGGTTTGACCGCCAATAGTGGCGATCGATCGGCCGAGGTGGCGATCGACCGCCCTAGGGCGGTCGACCGGTTTCACTTGGTCTGCCGCCTGCTGTGGCGGCGATTTTCGGTTGTTAGGTCAAAGTCATGAGTTTCAGGGCATATATGTTGCATGATGCATGTTTTGACTAACATGGGTCAAGTTGTCAAGAACTTGTTCTCAAATTCGGTTTACTTGTCTATTGTTGTGCAGGTTGCTTGGTGGTCAACGACGGTCAACGGCGAGGATGATCGGGACTAGGCTTGGAGAGCTGAGGTCTAGAACGATCGACGATGTCGGGTGAGGTCAATGTACTCAAGCGTGGTGCAAGATGGACAAGGGTGACCTATTGGCTAATCCGAGGCGCAAGATGGCGCAAGGTGTAGCTAGTTAGGTCAAGGGGTGTTAAAGACGACGCATTAAAATACGTACGTATGTGTTCCATTTATTTTGGGCCTTAATAGGAGCCCAATTGAGTCAAATTTATAGAAGGTCTAAGCCTCCACTATAAATAGAAGAGGGAGGTGGCTGCACCTCCTCTTCGTCTCTTTTGCTATTTTTGTAAACCCTAATTTTCTTAGTGAGAGCTTTTGTGGAGGCTAGAGTTCTTGATAGTTTGATGTGATTTTCGTGCTCTTGTATTGAGCATTATCTTCCATTGATGGAGAGGATGTAAGTCCATATCATATCTATCAATCAAAGGAAAGTTTGATCAATGTTTTGTCTCATTGCGTTCTTTCTCAATATTTGATGATTTTGAGTCATTCTTTGATCAGCGAGTTTTTGATTGAATTCTTCACGTGATCTAGCTTGCTGTGACGTGTGGGAACCTATGTAGGATCATCTTGATCATCAATCACCCACGAGCAAGATCTTGGATCAATTTTTCGTTTTGACCCGGTTTTGAACCCTTCTTAGATCAAACCGAAAAGGATCTTTATTCTTCCAAGAATTATCACAATCTTCGATTGGAATAGCTTCCTGATATCATAGAGAAGGTGTGTTCCAAGTTTCATGAAGTTTGAAGTTGTAGATCAAAAGTTTCATTTATTTGTAACTTCGTTATCAAGCTGTTTGATCTGTTCTGGAGGCTAGCGGTTAGACCGGCCAGCATCACCGGTCAGACCGACAGGAAATCGGTCTGACCGCCCTTGAGCCAGTGGTTCGACCGGCAGTGCACTGAGATTTGTTATATTGTGTTTGATCTTTTGTAGTATTGTTTAGGGGTTTTTATTGGATTCAATATTAGTCTTCCGCTGTACTGATATACTGATCTTCATAGTTTCCATAGCTACTGGAGTGAAATTTGTGTTGAATCCATTATTTGTGAAAAAGTGAGCGTGCTCCTATTCACCCCCCCTCTAGTCGCTTTTTCGGTCCAACAAAAAGCAATGGGGGCAAAGTGCTCGGAGTAGAGATGACACAGCAATAAGGAATAGACTTGGGCTACTGAAGAGAACGTGATGGGTTCCGTCGGCAGGGATCGACAACAATTACACATGTATGTGTGTTGATGTTGCAACGGTCAATATTAAGCAATAACTATGTGGTAAAGTATTGTATTGGAAGAGGTAGCAACTAAGAGAGGTCGATCGAGAATTGGACTTGATGTTGGATGTTGAAGAAGAAAAATTGTGGTAGTGAGAAGAGATAGAAGACAAATGATTTGGCGGGGTTGCCGATATGCGAGGGAAGATAATGTTAAGGTAGATCACCCATGGTGCATCGGTGTATGCGTGAGCAAGGTACTCTAATACTATGTAAATTATAACTAATAAGATAATTTACCGCATACATAATCAACATTGCTTGAGAGTAGAGATTAAATAGAGGTGCATGTACATGCGTATATTTTGGAACAGAGTAATTAAGGGAGAAAGAATAGGTGTATGCAGCTACATGATCCATGCATGATAAGGAGTGGTTATGTTTCTAAGAACCCCAACAACTTATTATGCTCAATGATTTTCTTTAATCAAAGCTCTCACTTCAATCATGTTCCTAAAATTGTATTCTAAATAGCCTACAAACTTCTATTGTTATTTCCAATATTTTATGATGTCTTGAAATTCTAAATATCCTACAAGATACGCAAAATATATTCTCAAAAATCTAAGTTATATCATTTGATATTATAAACTTTCAATAAAACCTAGTTGTGCAAATAAGTGGAACACCTTGCGAGTTATCTTATTAAAGCAGAGTCAAAAGAAGCAACCACATTCGATCTCAAGGGCTAGAAATTCCGGTGGAAAAAAGAGAAATATTGCACCGTCGATCGTGGTGGGTCTAGATTATAACAGTTTAGATTAAAAGAAAGAGTCAATGTCAAGTACAATAAAACTAAAATTCAGATTAAAAATAAAATAAAATAAGCAATTTAATTTCCATACGAATTCCAAAGTAAAAGGGTCCATGTCAAGTACAACAAAACTAAAATTCAGAATAAATAATTAAAATTAGCAATGTGATTACAATATGAATTCCAATAATTACAATTCAAAAAAAAGGGAAATTAGATCTCTATACAAAATCCAATAAAAAACTAAAATTCAGAATAGAAAATAAAATTAGCAATTTAATTTTGATACAAATTCCAATAATTACAATTATAAATAAAAATTTAAAAATAATTGGCAGTAAGATTTGTATACAAAATCCAACAAAAAAATAACTAAAATACAAAATAAATAAAATAAAATTAGCAATTTTCTTTCAATACGAATTCCAAAGTAAAATCGTAAATAACTATAATTTGGAATAAAGAATAAAGAAAAGACAGCAATTGCATTCGTATATGAATTCAAAGAAAAAATAACTGAAATTCGAAATAAAAATGAAAAGAAAATTTGTAATTTGATTTTTCATACGAATTCCAAAGTAAAATCACCAAATAACTAAAATTCATAATAAATTAAATGAATTTAGAAATTTAATTTGTATACAAACTCCAATAATCACAATTGAAATAAGGACATAGATAAGGACAATATCGTGATGCTCACCTTAGCTATTCAATGAGGATAATGTTGTGCTACTCACCGGAGCTATTGAAGAAAAAGTGCATATTCGAAGAAGCCAAGGACTGCGATGACAAGTCACTACTACAAAAAGGCTAATACTATACGCCTCATCAGACACGGTTGACCAAAACCGTCAGTATTAAATACAATCACAGAGCATTTTGGTTTAGCGATCGTCTGTGTTACTGGCTACGCTAAGAACGGTCTATGCATGAGGTAATATCACAGATGGTTCGTGTTAAAAACCGTCTGTGAAGTATCACAAACGATTCTGAACTAGAACCGATGGTTTCTTCTTAAAGCCATCTGTGATAATAAAAACAGATACCACGTCATCAGATACAACGTCTCTTCGTCTCCCGCGTCGGTCGCTACAGATCCCAATGTATCTCTTCATCTCCCGCGCCGGTCGCTACGACTCCTATTGTAAACAGATACCACATTTTATAAATAAACATCTGCTTCCGAAAGGGATCTCTCACAAACCTCCTCTTTCTTCAAAATGCTCTAGTCGAAATGGCTTCCCCCTCTTCTTCCTCTCTAGTGCCGACGTCTCCTCTCGTGCCGGTCGTATTGGACTATATTGTGCTTGTCTACTCGCACCTCTCTGGCCGCAACCTGGCCTAAGCTGTGGACAAGCCTTCCGTTCACAATGTCATCCGTTCTAGGCCCTCCGATCTACCGGAGACCATAGCCGCCATCATCTAGAGCTCCTCCTTCGATGGACCAATGAGAGGGTCTCCGGGATCCAGCGAGTAAGCCTCATCGTGGAGATTGTCCTTTGGAACTACTTGGTCCGCACCGATGATGCAACCAGGAGAGTTGAGGACGACATTTGGATGGCAGGAGAGCGGGTCAACCTCACCGAGACAGAGGGGACCAGGGTTCATGGCCTCTGGGCTATCGTGGACTTGGTTACGGAGTCCGAATGACTACAAGCGTGAATCAAGCATGCAAGAAAGCAGGTAGAGGCGTTTGATCAGACAGTCACTGATCCTACCACCACTGAAGCCGAGGAGAAGGCTTACGAAGATTTGAAGGCTAAGATAGGATTGCTAATCCTTTTTTATCATCTGTGGTATAAACAAAGCAAAAAATTCATCGTATGTGATTGTAAAGTCCCCTTGTCTTCAATTTTACTGTTTATTACTGGGCGACTCGTTTTAGCTAAGTGCACGAATAACACCAAAAAGGCCACGCCCCATGCCAGTAAAAAATGGTTCTTTATTGGAACCGTCTGTATTTAGCACAAATGGTTCTACTTTAGAACCATCTATGATGTCCAACCCTATTCATTTTCGGACTCTAGGGTTTACCCACGCCCCCACTCAAACGATTAAGTTTCTCCTCCCCCGAGTTCGTCGCCACCATCCTCGACGCCACCTCCTCCTCGAGCCCGGCGAGCCTCCTCCCCCAAGCGCGCTGCCTCCTCCCCGAGCACGAGCCGCCGTCTCCCCGAACCCGGCAACCCTCCTCCCCTCCCCGAGCCTGTCCTCGTCGTTGCCTTCTCCTCGAGCACGGAGCGCCTCCTTCCCTCCCACAAGCACGCGTCGCCTCCTTCACGAGCTCCTCCCAACCACCACCAAGGTATGCCAGCCACCCCCCGGCCATCCCATTTTTTCATATCACCTTGCTTTATGTGCTATGCTATTGGATATATTCAATCTGTGTTATTTATGTGTGCCTGGCACTAGGAGATATTACATAGTGAATTTTTATGGGCTTGGTGAATTGCTCTATAATGAATTGATGTCTCAAATGCAACTGGATGTGATATTGTGTATAGATTGTGCCTTGAGCTGTTAGATTACTTGTTGTTATCTATTATTTCGAGCAATTTATACATTCTGATATACTTGCTGTGTGTTGAGTGTGCTGATTTTTGTTGTGCACATATTGTGTGTGTTGAGCATATTATTCCTTTTAAATGACTTGGTGGTTCTCGACTAGTGCATCCTTGGTGGTTCTTGCCATCCCTTCGTGAGTTATTTCTGTTTTTCAAAATTGATTTACATTACAAAGTGTGTTGTGCTAGTTGTATTTCAATCTGTCTTGACTAGCACTAGGAGACTTGGTATTGTGTTGGGCTCTGGTAATTACTTGATGAGGATAATTGTCATATTATGAAATTGATGTGATAGCAATATCAGACTTGGGTAACTTGTACTAAGCAGCTAGTTCTGATATTTTTTGTTTTTAGTTGAAACTGGATATAATTTGTGTTCTGTACTTTTGCTAGTTTACTGATAGCAGAATGGCCATTTTATTGAGATTAGTGATTCTGTCCAGTATTTGAGATTAGTGATTCTATTCAGTTTTCATTTAACTGGTTACTAATTGGCTAATCTGATAATAGAGCATTGCCCACTGTTAGTTGAATGACCTTCTGACGACTGAAAGAATAAAACTGATGTTTTAGAAGTTATTTCTTGATATTCCAGTGAAACATTATTTGAGCTCAAAAGTCTAATTTATTATTCTCACATTTAATTGATAAAGAATATTGGCAAGTATCAAGAAGGCCAAGATGACATCTTATGCAACTCTACATCTGAAAGCAATAAAAAACATTCAAAACTGAGCAATATGTTATTTTCATATGGCTGCTTATCTTATCTTATGAGTATTTTATCCTGGTTAATTGACTTATAGAAATTATATGTTTATATGTTATCTTGGTCAATTATTTCCTCGAACCCGGTTCCCCTCCCCCTCGATCCCAATGCGCCTCCTCCCAGAGCCCAGGGTTCTACTATTCCATTCCCGATCTCTTCTCTATGAAATCTCCAAGCATATATATGAATACAGTTTTAAAGGCACAAGCAGCCACCACTTGGAGATTTCATAGAGAAGTAATTATCACAAACAATTCCTTATGATAAATCGTCAGTGATACATCAACTATCACAGATGATTTTATCTACAAACCGTCTGTGATACATCAGCTGTCACAGACGGTGTTATCTACAAACCATCTGTGATAGTTAATTATCATAAACGATTCTATGTTAATAACCGTCTGTGATAGTACGTATCACAGACGGTTCAAAAACCGTTTGTGATGGCCTCATGTCATTACTGACTCATAAACTCAGACGACTCATGAAACCGTCTGTGATGACCTTTTCGAACCTTCTGTGATGACCTTTTCTGTAGTAATGAGTGGTGAGCGGCGACGCTGTTGAAGAAGTCTGTGGCCAAAGAAGCTTGAAGACGGGGAAGATCCGACAGAGAGGAGATGAAGCTTTGCGTTGAAGACGAGCTATTGACGATATGTGGCCATCGGGTAGCTAGGAGCGTGCATCGCTGGTGAAGGGCATGTCGTCACCGTCGATGGTGAGAAGATTCTCCACTTTGTTAGACAATGACTAAACCTAAAATATCAACATCAGTGAAGATGGGAGGTAGCCGCGGTTAGTGAGGAAGCTACAACGTTGAGTTGGCCAACGTCGAAGAAGAGGAGTGATCGACACAAGAGCGGGGGACATCGAGCATGTATACATCATGCATGTGTATATACATGCATGTATTCGTACAAATAGAAGCACGAACATACAGAAGAAGAGGAGCAAAAGCGCTCGGAATAAAGATTGTGCAACCATAGGGAATATGCTCAGGGCCACCGGAGAGAGCATGATGGGTGTCCTTGGCAAGATTGACAATGGTTGCATGTGTATGAGTATTAATGTCGCAACGATCAACAATAAACAATAATTAGATAGGAGTAGAAGTTAACTACCTGGTAGAGTATTGCTTTGAATGGGTAGCTATTGAGTGGGATCAATCAAGAATTAAGCTTGTTGTCGGAGGTTGAAGTAGAAAAGCTGTGGCAGCGAGAATAGATAAAAGTCATAGGGTTTGGTGAAGCAGCTGGCGTGTGAGTGAAGATAAGTTCAAGCTAGGTTGTCCATGGTGCATCGATGTATGTGTGAGTAAGGTACTCTAATACCATGTAAAATAATAAGATAATTTGCTACACACATAATCAATATATTGCTAGCTTGAGATTTGTGGATATCATGGGGATATGCTCTAGATCTTAGGATGATGTGACAATTGGCAATGGCGTTTATGGTTTGTCGTTTCATGTGTTTTCGACAAAGTTCGGTCTTTGTCGCCGAATTGGTCCGACCGCCGAGGTGGCTGTCTGACCGATCCATGGCCGGTCTGACCGGCCTTGGTGGCAGTCGGATCGGCCAGTTACAGAAAGTGAGAATTGAGCTGGGCCAAAAACAGTGTGTAGGCAAGAGAGGGGATTCTTTTGCACTTGGTCACATAATTTTTGGAGTCTCCAGTCAAAAGTTCTATTGGTTTGAAAATTCCAGTAGGTTTCGATTTTTCAGAGAGGAAAAATGGCTAAGTCCCAGCTGGCGGTCTGACCGTCCCATAGGTGGCGGTCGACCGGGCGAAATGGTCGACCGAGCCCCGGGCGGTCGACCGTTTTCACTTTGATCGTCGGTCTTTGAGGCGGCGATATTCGGTTGTTAGGTCAAAGTCATGAGTTTCAGGGCATATATGTTGCATGATGCATGTTTTGACTAACTTGGTTCAAGTTGTGAAGAACTTGTTCTAAAATTCGGTTTACTTGTCTATTGTTGTGCAGGTTTCTTGGTAATCAACGACGGTCAACGGCGAGGATGATCGGAACTAGGCTTGGATATCTGAGGTCCAGAACGATCGACGATGCCGGGTGAGGTCAATGTACTCAAGCGTGGTGCAAGATGGATAAGGTTGACCTATTGGCTAATCCGAGGCGCAAGATGGCGCAAGGTGTAGCTAGTTAGGTCAAGGGATGTTAGAGACGGCGTATTAAAATACGTGCGTAAGTGTCCCGTTTGTTTTGGGCCTTAACAGGAGCCCAATAGAGTCAAACTTCTAGAAGGTCTAAGCCTCCACTATAAATAGGAGAGGGTGGTGGCCGCACCATCTCTTCGCCTCTTTTGCAATTCTTGTAAACCCTAATTTTCTTAGGGAGAGCTTTTGTGGACGCTAGGGTTCTTGATGTTTGATGTGATTTTCGTGCTCTTTGATTGAGCATTGTCCTCCATTGATGGAGTGGCTGTAAGCCCTAATCATATCAATCAATCAAAGGAAAGGTTGATCAATATTTTGTCTCATTGCGTTTTTCACTCTCTATTTGATGATTTTAGGTCTTTATTTGATCCGTGAGTTTTTGCTTGGTTTCTTCATGTGATCTAGCTTGCTGTGACGTGTGGAAATCTATCTAGGATCATCTTGATCATCAATCACCCACGAGCAAGAGCTTTAACCTATTTTTCGTTTTGACCCGGTTTTGAACCCTTCTTTGATCAAACGGAAAAGGATATCGATTCCTCCAAGAATTATCATAATCTTCGATTGGAATACGTCCCTGATATCATAGAGAAGGTGTGTTCCAAGTTTCATCAAGTTTGGATTAGTAGATCAAAAGTTTCATCTATTTGCATCTTCGTCATCGGGTTTTTCAATCTGTTCTGGAGGCCGGCGGTCAGACCGCCCGTGGCCACCGGTCAAACCGGCCGGAAATCGGTCCGACCGCCCAAGGCCAGCGGTCCGACCGGCAGCGCACTGATGTGCTTTAATCTTTGTTGTTTTTGTCGTTTTGCGTAGGGGTTTATATTAGATTCAATATTAGTCTTCCGCTGTACTGATTTACTGATCTTCATAGCTTCCATAGCTACTAGAGTAAAATATTATTGAATCCATTATTTGTTAAAAAGTGAGCGTGCTCCTATTCACCCCCTCTAGTCGCCTTTTCGGTCCAACAAGTGGTATCAGAGCCCGGTTAGTTCAATCTTGATCTTAACCTGTCACTGAACTTGGCGATGGATAGATACTCCACAAAGCCGCATATCTTCGATTGGCACGACTATGCCTATTGGAAGAATCGCATGCGAGTCTTCCTGGAGAGCGAAGGACACGCTATATGGGAGGTTGTTCGAGTCCCGCTCGTGGTGCCCGAAGTTGCTACGCCGGCTTCAGAAGCCCTTTTGACTAACAACAATAAGGCTAAAAATCTCTTGTATGGCGGGCTTAGGAGACATGAGTATGATCGAATTTGCCATCTTGAGACTGCGCATGAGATTTAGAATACTCTCGAAACTTACCATGAGGGTTCGTCCCAAGTCAAGAAAGTACGCCAAACAGTCTATAAGCGTGAATACAACAAATTCGAAATGCGTCCTGGAGAAAGCATCGATGACATTTTCAGTCTCTTTAATAAAGTGATAAATCAGATGAAAGCTATTGGTATTGAATATTCTCAATCTGAAAATGCAACCCATCTCTTGGCTGCAATCAACACCAAGGAGTGGGAGATAAAGGCTACAGCCATTGAGGAGAATGTAAACCTTTCTGATCTGACTTTGGAGCTGCTCTATAGCAAGCTCAAGACTCACGAGATCAAAAGGATTGATCATCCCAAGAAGAAAAATATGGTTTTGGTAGCTGACCCACTGAAGAGAGCATCTGATGGGTCTTTTGAGTCTTCTTCTGGATTTTCGCTTGCAGGTTTATCTACAATCCATGAAGAGGAGTTTGAGAGTCTCCCTGAGGCTGAGTTGGCCCTTATAGTAAAAAGGTCACACGGGTCTACAACAATATGAGAAACATAAAGAGAGGAGGTCCCGTGACGTGCTATGAGTGTGGTGAGCTCAATCATATTCGGGCAAATTGCCCCAAGCTGAAAGGTAAGAGTAACCATAAGGAGTGAAAGTCAGCTTGGAAGAAGCCTCAATGGAGCAACTCAAGGTTTGATACTGCTAAGCTGACGAAGGCCGCTCACCGGGTGCTTACCGCTTTTGAGGATCAATCATTAAGCGATGTGGACTCCGGGAGCGAGGAGGACAAGGAGGAGGAGATCTCTCAAAACAAGAAGAAAGGGAAGGCCAAGGACTTCACTGGTTTGTGCTTCTTGGCCGACTCCGTTGACAACAACAATGATGGGGTACCTCCTTCCTGTGATGTTCTTTCTGATAGATGTGAAGCTATGTTTGAGCAACTCATGAGTCAGGACAAGGCTTTAGAATATGTCATGACTAGGAACAAGGATTTAGAGTATCAAATAGGTAACTTGACTTTAGAACTTGAGAATGCTAAGACTCTTGAATATGATGAATATTCATCCTGCCATGCTTTGAACTCTGAATTTGCTAAACTGCAATCTGCTCATGATATTGCTTTGCAACAACTTGAAAATGCTAGGACCGAGCATGTTGAGGTTAAATCTGCTCCATGTGAAAAATGCTTAGAGTCTAGTAAGTTAGTTGTTTGTAGAGATGTTGATTCTAGCCTTTGCACTTTCTGCTTAGAACGTGAACATGAGGTCAAAGATATCTTAGAAGCAGCTAGAGCTAAATATGCCAAGCTTAAGGACAATATTGAGTCTTCTACATGTGCTTCATGTCCAGCCCTTAAATTTGAAACTGTTTTATATAAGGAGAAATATGCTAGAGTCATTAAAGTTAAAACATGTGAATCATGTGTTAATCTTAAAGATGAAAATACTTATCTTAAGGATACCTTAGAAAAATTCTCTAAAGGTAAGAAATAATTAAATATGGTTCTGGACAAATCTAAAACTCCTTATAAGAAGCAAAGATTAGGATACAATCATGTTCAAAATAATTCTAACCCATAAGTTACTCAAGTCTTGGAAAAGAGGTTAATTGAATTCAAAACACTACCTGCAAAAACTATCTTTAAATATGCAGGTGTTGCCCAACCTTCTGTTAAGTCGCAGGGTGCTTCTTCCAGTGGTGTCAAGTATCATTGCACATATTGCAAGAAGGATGGACATTTAGTTGAGTTTTGTTGGCGTAGATTGAAACATGATAAGAAAAATTTTGTTGGAAATTCATCTCATCAACCTAGAGCTTTTATGAGACATGGTCAATTTGATAATAATAAACTTAGTTTAGGATTTGTTTCACATACTAGTCATCATCATGTTCCTAGACAGGATGCTTCTTTTGTTAGTGTGACCATTGCTCATGCTAGAACTTCTGATAAAATCAAGAATAGCACTTCTGCTTTGCATACTACTCGCAGACGTGTGTCTCAGTACTGTGTTCCTAAGTCTTGTTTAACTAACCCCAGTATTGAGACACATCGTTCTTCTGTTCCTTGATTTTCAGGATTACCGCAGAAAGAGGAAGGACACGTGGTTCGTCGACTCGGGATGTTCACGTCACATGACCGGAGACTCAAGATGGTTCACCTCTTTCACGCGATCGACATGTGATGATTTCATCACCTTTGGAGATGATAAACAAGGGCGAATTGAAGGAACGGGATCGCTCAGGGTGAACGACAGTTTCATTCTCAAGGACGTCACCCTTGTGGACAAGCTAAGGTTTAATTTGCTTTCTGTGTCTCAACTTCTTGATGATGGCTATGAGACTATATTTAAGAAAAATGCTTGTCGGGTGCTTGATTCAACTGGTGAGTTTGTTTTTGGAATTACTAGAGTTGCTAGGATTTTTAGAGCTGACTTTTCTGAATCTCTTGCTGGTTCTCTCAAATGCTTGATTTCATCTTCTTCTTCTGAGTTCTGGGTTTGGCACCATCGTTTGGGGCGCATTGGTTTTGATCATCTGATGCGAGTTAGCAACCTTGAGCTTATGAGAGGTTTGCCCAAACTCAAAGCCGTCAAAGATGCTGTTTGTGCACCCTGTAGGCATGGCAAACAAGTTGACGCCTCACACCCTTCAGTGACTATGGTCATGATTGATGGACCGGGATAGTTGCTTCATATGGATACTGTTAGTCCTGCTAGAGTTCGGTCAGTTGGTGGAAAATAGTACATTCTTGTCATAGTCGATGATTTTTCTAGATATACTTGGGTGTTCTTTCTTACTTCGAAGGATGAAGCTTTTGATTATTATCATGACCTGGTTCTTCGTTTAACTTCTGAACTTCCGGGTGCCTTGAGAGCGATCCGCAGTGACAATGGCACGGAGTTCAAAAATACCTCATTTGCTTCTTTTTGTGCTGAGCGTGGTATTGAGCATCAGTTCTCTTCTCCACACGTCCCTCAACAAAATAGCATTGTGAAAAGGAAGAACATGACCCTGGTCGAGATGGGTAGGGCGATGCTAGATGAGTATAGCACACCGAGGAGATTTTGGGTAGAAGCTGTTGCTACTGCTTGCCATATTGCTAATCGTGTCTTTGTGAGACCTTCTTTGGGCAAGACTGCTTATGAGCTTCGATTTAGTAGAAAACCCTCTGTCTCGCACTTTCGAATCTTTGGATCCAAGTGTTTTATTCTCAAGACAGGTAACCTAGATAAATTTAAGTCTAGAACTTTTGATGGTTTATTTCTGGGTTATCCTGCACATTCGAAGGGTTTTCGAGTTTTTAATGCTGAAACTAACCTTGTTCAGGAGACATGCAATGCCACTTTTGATGAGACTAGCCCTGGAGCTAGATCAGATATTTCAGGTGATACACAGGTGACAGAGAGCATATTCATAGGGGAAGATGATGAAGGATTTGATGTTCTTCCACCTGCTGCTGCTGATACTCCTATTCCAGCACAAAAATCTGCTGTGACTACTTGGCCTTCAGATGAGGCTCCTGCTGCATCTTCATCATCAGCAGTACCTGAGGAGGTTGAAGAGATGCTTTCCTCTCCGGGTGCACCACTTCACATTCAAAGGCAGCACCCTCCGGATCAGATAATTGGTAATCTCCATGAGCGAGTCACTCGCTCCAAGTATCATGATCCAAATCTCTATTCTCACTCTGTATTTGTTGCTTCTTTTGAACCCCGCGATATATCACATGCTTTATCAGATTCTAACTGGGTTAATGCTATGCATGAGGAGTTAGAGAATTTTGAGAGAAATAAAGTTTGGAACCTAGTAGAACCTCCTAGTGGCCATAATGTTATAGGAACCCGCTGGGTTTTCAAAAATAAAAAAATGAGGATGGTTCTGTAATTAGAAACAAGGCTAGGTTGGTAGCTTAGGGCTTTAGCCAAGTTGAGAGGTTGAATTTTGATGAGACTTTTGCTCCTGTTGCTAGACTAGAAGCCATTCGCATTCTGCTTGCATTTGATGCATATAAGGGCTTTAGATTATATCAGATGGATATTAAAAGTGTCTTTTTAAATGGTTTCATTGATGAGGAAGTTTATGTTAGGCAACCCCCGGGCTTTTAGAAACCCAAGTACCAAAATCATGTGTTCAAGCTATCCAAAGCCTTGTATGGTCTCAAACAAGCCCCTAGAGTCTGGTATGATAGACTTAAAACCTTCCTGCTTAAGAATGACTTTGAGATGGGTAAGGTAGACAAGACTTTGTTCATTCTTAGGCGTGGTAATGACTTTCTGCTTGCTCAAATTTACGTTGATTATATTATCTTTGGTGGTTCTTCTAATGCTCTTGTTTTCAGCTTTTCTGAGACTATGTCCGGGAATTTGAGATGAGTATGATGGGAGGGCTCAATTATTTTTGGGACTTCAAATTAAGCAATGCAAGGAAGGGATCTTCATCCATCAAACGAAGTACACTAAGGACTTGCTCAAACGTTTCGACATGGGTGACTGCAAGCCAATCTCCACTCCCATGGCAACTTCGACTGTTTTGGATCCAGATGAGGAAGGAGAAGTCATGGATCAACGCGAGTACCGCAGCATGATCGGTTCCCTTCTGTACCTGACGGCCTCGAGACTGGACATCCACTTCACGGTCTGCCTCTGTGCGAGGTTTCAGCGTCTCCGAGGACTTTCCATCGCCAAGCCGTTAAGTGCATATTCAGGTATTTACACTCTACCCTTATGTATGACATTTGGTATTCTTGTTCTTCATCCTTGTCCATTCGGGGTTTTCTGATTTTGATTTTGCGGGCTGTCGGCTTGATAGGAAGAGTACCTCAGGCACTTGTCACTTCCTAGGCACTTCTCTTGTATCTTGGTCTTCTAGGAAGCAGTCTTCTGTTGCACAATCCACTGCTGAAGCTGGATATGTAGCTGCTGCTAGTTGTTGTAGTCAGATTTTGTGGATGGTAACTACTCTTAAGGATTATGGGTTAAATTTTGCTAGTGCTCCTCTTTTCTGTGATAACACTTCTGCCATTAATATTTGTAAGAACCCTGTGCAACACTCTAGGACCAAGCACATAGATATTCGCTATCATTTCCTTAGAGACCATGTCGAGAAGGGTGATATTGTGCTACACTTTGTGGAGTCCGAGGCTTAACTGGCTGATATCCTCACCAAGCCTTTAGACCCAACTAGGTTTTGTCACCTTGAGAAGCGAGTTAGGGGTAATTTACCCCTATAGGTTGGTTTGAGGAGGAGTTTGAACTTTTCTGATCTTACCTTGTTCTTTTGATCTTCTCTTGTTCTTTTTCTGAACTTATTGATCTTTTTGAACTTTTTAGGTTTTTAGGCTTCTTATTGCATCTCATTGTATCATATTGCATTCATATAAAAATACAACAAGTGGTATGAAAAATCCAAAAAGATGCAGTGTAATATAAGATTTTCTGCTTATCTTTTAAGATTGATGAAGCTTTGCCTATTACCCTTTGAAGCTTTAGTATTTCAATTCTTGCTCAATGCCATGTCTAGTTCTTTGACTTGCTAGAATTATCATGCTTTCACATATACAGATAAGTCTTTGCTGTATGAGCTAGAACTCTAAAACAACTCGAACTAAAAAATTGCAATTTGTGGATGTTTTAACTAGTTGCGCAATTAGTGCTCCTTTTGTGACATTGGCCCTGTCAGAATTACTTTGTTAGCTCTTGAATCTAAAATTGACCATTACTTGAGCTTCTTGTGTTCTTGAGATTCTAAAAACTGCACTTGTGAAACATAAAAAATCAAGATTGTCTTATGCTTAAATTGTGCCAAATTATTCTTACGAGACTGCTTGTCAAAGACATGAACTTGGAGATAGTTTGATGAACCAGACGATCTCATGGAGACTGCTTGTCAGAAATGACATGAACCTCAAGATTTGTCGCCCTAGTAGAAGCTTAGGAAGAGTTTGTGGATGGCTCCTAGTCCAGGATCTTCTTTACTAAGATATACCTTTAATCAACTTCTAGTCGAAGCTTAGGATGAATTTGTGAATGGCTCTTAGTCCAGAATCTTGTCACTAAGTTAGATCATTAGTCAACTTCAATATTCAGTGCAAATGAGAAAACTGTTGACAAATGGGCTTTTGAGAAATTTTAGCAAAATGATTCAATACAGGACCTGATTGCCTCTTAATGTGGTCTTTGTTAGATTTTTTTTATCTCACTTTGACATTTTGACATGGCTAGTTTCACGTTAGGATCCCTGTTGATGAACTGGCTGAATTCGAAGCTTTGCTTAAATTGATCAAATCTACTGCTTTACTTTTGAGCCTTCGTGCTTAGCTTTGATATATATGTCTTATCATGATCTTGCTAGCGTTGTTAGACTTGATATGCTGTTTGTGCAATATTAGAGATGCTAGCTTGTTCTTTTGGGTAATCTCCAAAGCTTCTTGTAATCAAAATTTGAAAAATACAAAAATAAAGCCACTCCATTGCATTTCATTCATACTCTTTTTATACTTCTTTCTTCATTCTGCATTTGTTATCTCTAGATGAGAGGAAGGCGTGATTCCTTGATGACTCCATTGTCAAAGGGGGAGAAGATATTTCAATGTTGGGGGAGAAAATATATCATTTTTGAACAAAGAGGGAGAAGATATATAAAAATGATAAAAAGGGGGAGAAATTAAAAATTTGAAAGTTTCTGAAATTTGAGGATCATAGTGAGGGGGAGTTTTTCAATTGTATTCTTATTGTCTTATTGATTCTTCTGAACTTGAATTGCATTTACTAATCCTCACAATGACCATAGGTCAATTGAACAATTGTTCTTTCATATGGACCTTAAGTGAGATTTTTGACTCTTTTATGGAAATCAAAGTTTTTATGCTTTCTTTTGCCTTATCTCACTTGCCTATGCTATTCTGATGCCAGCTTGGTCATTTCCATTGCTTTTTCTTGCTTATGGATCAAGTTGCGCCTTTGTGCGAAAACAAAAGTATTTTACTTTTCAAACCTCCAAATTACATTTTCTGGATTATTGCCAATGTGTTCATCAAGGGGGAGATTGTGGATATCATGGGGATATGCTCCAGATCTTATGATGATGTGACAATTGGCAATGGCGTTTATGGTTTGTCGTTTCACGTGTTTTCGACAAAGTTCAGTGATGTCAGGCCAGAATCGGTCTGACCGGCCAGGGTGGCCGGTTTGACCGGCCTTGGTGGCAGTCGGACCGGCCAGTTACATAAAGTGAGAATTGAGCTGGGTAAAAAATAGAGCGTGTAGGCAAGAGAGGGAATTCTTTTGCACTTGGTCTCATAAGTTTTGGAGTCTCCAGTCAAAAGTTCTATTGGTTTGAAAATTCCAGTAGGTTTCAGTTTTTCAGAGAGAAAAAATGGCTAAGTCCCAGCTGGCGGTCTGACCGGTCCATAGGTGGCGGTCAGACCGGCCAGGGTGGGTAGTCAGACCGGCCCTGGGGGCGGTCTGACCGGTTTTCACTTTGATCGTCGGTCTTTGAGGCGGCGATATTCGGTTGTTACGTCAACGTGATGAGTTTCAGGGCATATATGTTACATGATGCATGTTTTGACTAACTTGGGTCAAGTTGTGAAGAACTTGTTCTCAAATTCGGTTTACTTGTTAATTGTTGTGCAGATTGCTTGGTGGTCAATGACGGTCAACGGCGAGGATGATCGGGACTAGACTTGGAGAGCTGAGGTCCAGAACGATCGACGATGCCGGGTGAGGTCAATGTACTCAAGCGTGGTGCAAGATGGACAAGGGTGACCTATTAGCAAATCCGAGGGGCAAGATGGCTCAAGGTGTAGCTAGTTAGGTCAAGGGATGTTAGAGACTGCGTATTAAAATGCGTGCGTAAGTATCCCGTTTGTTTTGGTTCTTAACGGGAGCCCAATAGAGTCAAACTTCTAGAAGGTCTAAGCCTTCACTATAAATAGGAGAGGGTGGTGGCTTCACCATCTCTTCGCCTCTTTTGCAATTCTTGTAAATCCTAATTTTCTTAGGGAGAGCTTTTGTGGACGCTATGGTTCTTAATGTTTGATGTGATTTTTGTGCTCTTGGATTGAGCATTGTCCTCTATTGATGGAGTGGCTGTAAGCCCTGATCATATCAATCAATCAAAGGAAAGGTTGATCAATGTTTTGTCTCATTGCGTTCTTTCTCTCTATTTGATGATTTTAGGTCTTTCTTTGATCCGTGAGTTTTTGCTTGGTTTCTTCACGTGATCTAGCTTGCTGTGACGTGTGGGAATCTACCTAGGATCATCTTGATTATCAATCACCCACGAGCAAGAGCTTTAACCTAGTTTTCGTTTTGACTCGATTTTGAACCCTTCAATCAAACGGAAAAGGATCTTGATTCCTCCAAGAATTATCATAATCTTTGATTGGAATACGTCCCTGATATCATAGAGAAGGTGTGTTCCAAGTTTCATCAAGTTTGGATAAGTAGATCAAAAGTTTCATCTATTTGCATCTTCGTCATCGGGTTTTTCAATGCATTACGAGGTCGGCGGTCGACCGCCGTACCACCGGCCGATCGGTCGAAATCGGTCCGACCGCCCAAGGCCAGCGGTCCAACCGGTAGCGCTCTGATGTGCTTTAATCTTTGTTGTTTTTGTCGTTTTGCGTAGGGGTTTATATTAGATTCAATATTAATCTTCCGCTGTACTGATTTACTGATCTTCATAGCTTCCATAGACACTGGAGTAAAATATTATTGAATTCATTATTTATGAAAAAGTGAGCGTGCTCCTATTCACCCCCTCTAGTCGCCTTTTCGGTCCAACAAGATTAAATAGAGGTGGATGTGCATGAATACATTTTTGAAAAGAGTGACTAATGGAAGAGGAATAGCATGCGGGTGTATGATCTATGCATGATGGAAAGTGGTTATGTTTCAAAGAACTCCCAATGACTTATTGCCCTCAATGATTTTCTTTTATCAAAACTCATATTTTAATTATGTTACTTAAGTTGTATTTTTTCTTCAAGCTTCTATTGTCATTTTTAATTTTTATGATGTCTAAATAGCCTAAAACATACATAAATATATTCTTAAGTATCTAAATTATATAATTTAATATTATAAACTTTAGAACAAATTTAATCATACAAATTAATGCGGAGGGCAATTGAAGCATTCCAAAGGTTTCGACACACCGCGCTAGTATATACGAAGGTGAAGGCTGGGCAAAATGCAAAGGAGAGGAGGAATCAAAGAAAGTGGTGAGCTTGAGTTGTACTCGCATGGTAGACCGTTCCACTACTATCGGCCTGGCACTAACTGTTGGAAATATGCCCTAGAGGCAATCATAAAGATGATTGTATTTCCTTATGTTCATGGTATTGGATAATATGTTATCTTGTTCCTTGAATGAATCATCAGTTATAGATCAATGAGTATGTGACTTGTTGGTGAAACTCATTAACTTATATGATATCATTCTAAATGTATCACTGGTCGAATGTCACTGGTCAGAACAACCGTGACTCTACGACCAGCACATGTATTGATTGATGGCCATGTTTCACCGGTCATAGATATAGATATATCGAATCAGTAATGTGAGCACATGTTAGAGAACATGGAGCTGGATAGACCCATCATTGAGACACTATTGAGATTATTATGAATCTATGTGTCATTAGTTGGTCTCAAGTAATGATGATGTATAATCCTTAGACCTGAGAACAGCATAGTTCCCTACATGTGTAATAACACTCTTAAGGGTTACCAAACGCTACTCCGTAACTGGGTACTTATAAAGGTATCTTTCGGGTATGCTATGAAACATACGGAGGGATGTGATTGGTCGAGATGGGATTTGCCCCTCCTTGCATAACAGGAGAGATGTCTCTGGGCCCATCGTGGTGATCGGATAAAGAAAGTGCATGGCCATGCCACTAGTGGTCGAAGTGTCGACCACATGAAGTTATCCGACATTCGATCGAGAAATTATTGAACAGTCCATGGATGACACCATATCTCACCTGGAGTTCAACCAGACATCGTGAGGCAAAGGGAGAATGCATGAGTAGGTCACTTAGTTCGATCGATTCATGATCGGTCGTATGGAGATACGATCTGGTCGTAGACTGATCGAACGTAATCACAGACTGGTCGTATAGAGATACAAACTGATCGTAAGTGATGAGGACCTGATCATAGATCATATTACGTTAAGGTTCGTCCGATATATTCTTTGTGTACTTGGGAATCGTTACGTGCTGCTAGGTGCCGCTGACGACAAGTGGTCGGAAAAAAGTTTCCGAGTCACAACCAATCGCACAAGAACTTGTAGGGTCACACACTTAAGGGGCTGGGGATTTGATTTGGATGGTGATCCGAATTCGTATAGGATATAAGTTCCTAATGGGCCTCGAGTAAGAGACCCATCATGGATGCCTATATAAAGAGAGGCGGTGGCATAGGGTTAAGCACGGTTTTGGAAGAACTCTCGAAACCCTAATAGCCACGCCATCCTCAACCACGTTGCGGTGCTAGCACACCAGCGCGCGGTGTTCCTACCGTGTATGTGTGCATACCTCGGAGGTGCTGTTGTGAAGCATCAGCACTAGTACGATCCGCAACTCGTGACGATCACCGGAGTAGGAGAAGAAGTTGCGAGGCGAGTTCGACTACTCAGAGGAGCAGACATGAAGCGAGTACGACTACTCGGAGGAGCAGTCGCGTGGCGAGTACGACTACGACCTCATCTATTCGCTACATTGACTCTACTTCCGCTTCGAGTCGGCGCGTCTAGCGGTAATCTCGTGATCTATTACTTGCGGAGGTTCCTTGGTTGCGCGTTAATTTTTTGTTTTGTGCTATCGTAGCGCTTACCCGTAACCCTTCACTAACACCAATCATCTTAAACATTTTTATTACTTGTCAACAAGACAAGGATTGCATGCCTATAAAAGGCACATATACACATTGTTCTAGATTGTGCGAGAAAAAATAGCTTTGTAAGTGAAAGTTGAAGGTCTTTTTAATTGCACACTATAATGTTGCAAGAATTGAATGCCGATCGAGATCACCGTCCATATATGAGCAATTTGAAATACTTTTTGGTTTTATCGTTACAACTACCAGGTGTGTAGAAAGTGATGAAGGCCAATAAAATTTTGACAGGGTCAGCTCTTGTTCTTCTGTTGTGCTGGACCCAAAATAGTGACTAAAGTGATGAATAGGAACTCACCTTTTCTTCTCTGATATTCAACGTTGTTTTCATTTCAGTAGCTATGCAAAGTTACGAAGATCAAGATCTCAAAATCACAACGGAAAATTTGAGTTAAAACTGAGAAAAGCATACTTCAACGTCCCTCAGTCGGTTTGACCGGCAAACAACCGGCAGTCTGACCGCTCCTCCTGCTGCCAGAAAAACAACATGACGATGGATCCACACAACGATCTAACTTTTGATCTAGAGATCCAAATCACTTGGGGTTTCATACATGGCTCAAAAAGAAGGTCAGAAACCTATTCCAATCGAAGATCGAGACGGTCATAGCCATGTTCGATGAATTTGTTGATTGAGGGTAAGAGAGCACAAAACCGGTGAAAACCTAAACTTGATCGAAAGGCTTGCCCATGGATGAAAGATGGTCAAGATGAACTTAGATCAGATCCTACAAGTCCTAGCAAGCTAGATCACAGCAAAAGACCAGGGCAAAACCTCTAGAACACAAGAATACCATAATCACAAGAAACAGAGGAAGAACAAGAGAGAACTCATCTTTGCACGCATTGATTAGATTTACATTAAGGCATTGAAGGGTTACAGTCACTCTAGGGGTGAAAACGGATCGGATACGGACAGATAATGGTCCTGCCATATTTGTTTTCATTTTTTTCGGATCCGGATACGAATACGAATACTCCGGATACGAATAATATTGAATACGAATACGGAGTGAATACAAATTGAAACGAATACGGTCGACGGATATTTTTCAGAACATGAAAACCCCTTAAATTGTATACTAGAAATTAACGAAAACATATAACTAGTTTATTTGATGCAAACATTCATGAATTGCTCATATTTTCAGCAACCACACATAACATTGACATTAGCAAGTTACATTAACTAGTTCATCACAAACATAACACTTAGTTTACCATATTTATCTAATAAGTCATAACTCACAAAATCACAAGTCATCACACACTCACACTTAGTTCATCACATGCATGAAACTTAGTTCACACTAACATTGATAAGGCTAGATGATTAATCTATACACAAATGACTGTAACATCCAAAAGTATGTTACCAAAAATAAAATTAATAAAGTTATTATTTTATTGGATTTTCTTAGATTTAAAATAGTTTTCTAGGTTAAAAAGAAAAAAATAAAGTCAATTATTTAATTTACTAGTTTTCAATGTAAAAATTAAAATTTATTAATATTTTTGGGATTTCATTGGATTTAAAGTGAAAATGAAAAAATAATTAATTTCTTGAATTTTCTGGATTTGAAAAAGGTTTGTCCTATTTTTCAGGAATTAAAAATAATTTATGTGCAAAAATAAAAACTAACTTTAACTTGGAATTAATTTTATTAAGTTCAAAATAATTCAAGGAATTTTTATGACTTTTTTCTAGAATTTTTAACTCTATTTGCTATTTTTCTAAAACGCTATTTGATTTATTGCATTTTCTAAAATTCAAAAATCAATTAAAATCTCATTTTCTCTTTTGGGATGAAATCCTGTTCTTTTGGGCCGAAATACGGATATCCGGACTTGGTCTTATCTGGATAATCCGTATCCGTATCCGCCGGATAGCATGGCTACCGTATTCGTTTCCGTTTCCGACAAAAAAAATACGAATCCGTTTCCGACAAAAAAAATACGAATCCGTTTCCGATCCGAAAATTATCCGAGAAAAATCCGATCCGAGACAATCCGAATCCGTTTCCGTCCGGATTGGTCAAAACTATCCGATCCGTTTTCATCCCTAAGTCACTCCACCATGGAAGACAAAACATCACTCATGAGTACCTAATCCCACAATTTTTCTCTAAATGCATCTATCTCAAACACTAGCTTCCTCTAGTTGCTCCACTTTCTCCCATCCGGCTCCAACCGGGCCGCCTCAACACTTGCACTGGCTCAAGGCACTTGATGCAATCTGTTGCATCAAACTTCTCGTTCTTGTCGTTTTTGTCCATCTTGTGTCTTACTTGAGATCAACCACTTTATGCAGCATCCTTGATCGTTCTGAACCTTGATCTCATCAAACCAAGTCCCGGTCTTCCTCGCCGTTGACCGTAGTTGACTCCAAGCATCCCTGCACAACAATAGACTAAAAATCGATTTCAAACACAAGTTCTTCGTAACTTGACCTACGTTAACTAAAACATGCATCATGGAACACATATGCACCAAATTCGTGACTCTAGGTCAAATCCTCAAAATCAGCACACCTCACTGTGCTAAAGTGACCATGGGCAGGCAAATCATAGACCCTCGGCCGCTCTGACCGCCAACCTATGGTAGGTTTGACCGCACTCCCTGGTAACAGGGGACCAGTCAGACCGCTAACACTTCCGCACAAGTGTTTGGTACCCAATTGGCAAACTCCTGCACCGTCAATCTGACCGCCACCCATGGCCAATCAGACCGCCCAACCACTACAAGTCAAACTGCTTGAACCTGATAGCAAACCTATAATTTGCAAAACTGATAGTTCACTCATCAAACTCGTCGACAACGATATTAATTGTTTGTTATCTAGATGAGGATCATACCATATGGTCTCTACAAGTTGTGCAGTGGACTTGTAGTTCTGTACATCTCAAGCTAGCTCTGTCTTGCCTGAGTAAGAAATAAATTTCAGTACTATAAGAGTGAGGCGAGGGTAACAATGAATAGCTCCAAGTTATGGATGCCATCAAGACTTATATAATGGGTACGGTGCTACCTTACAAAAGCAGCAGCCGGGTTGACCTGGTAATGAAAACACACGAGCAAACAAATTGAAGGCAAAATACATTAATGTTCAACGTGCCACCAAAAGTCTCCAGTAGGTCCAGCACCAACACCACAGCGGACAAAACAAAAGTAATTTATACTAGTTGTGTTGGTGTTATAGTAGTATAATAACACCTCGGTGACCATGCTTAGAAGAAACCATGAAAGGTCAACTCGAACCCCCATTTGTTTTCAGACTTTTACACTTGCAATTAGCAGCAGCCGGCTGGCAGGCACTTGGTACCCAAATTGATCAGTTTCTGAAGTTTTTTTAAAAAAACCTACTAGATCAACTCATTTGGTGTAGAGAGGTCAAAGTATGACCGTATGAGTAGACTGTTTGCCTTTCCTGAAATCGGTGCATGAAAACTCAGCAAAGTAAAATGCGAATGCAGATGAGCGACCCTAGCCTCTTTGTCCTCCCCATTTGTTGGGCGGGCCCATGGAAAAATAGATAGATGGTGCCTGCAATCCCCATGGCCCATAGCACCAAAGCTTCCATGGTTCGCTCGCTGCTATGAAAATGGAGACATGTGATGTTCCATACGACATGGTCACCACTAATGCAACTTTCGTATACTCGAGCAGATGAGCAGATTATAATAAAGACGCAACAGCAAGCATCGAACAGATGGTGCACACCACCGAAGGATTTCAGCTAAGTTGAACACTGATGGAGCATTCGATGGAGAAATAATCAGGCAGAGCGGGAACCGGAGGGATAATACGAGATGGTACGTAGAGGAGGTTAATTTCATCGCTGCTGCTTGCTGGCAAATGAAACATGCGCCAAGCACTTTTCCAGCAGATCTCAAATCATTCATGTGGAACAACAGCTTGTAGTAATCAGCGTATTATCGAAACTGAAGAGAAAGGCATTAACCTTTCTTTCATCATGCATATATTCAGATGCTTCAGTCTCCACATTAGAATTTACAACAGACAAGCGCGCGCACGAAGACTTTGCAGAAACTACGAGCAATCTCGCCGCCCTCAACGGATCCCGAGGGGCCCTCGGCGGCGGCCATGTTGCGGCAGTAGTCGGCGACCTCGCGGAACCTGGGCACGCTCCTGAGGTCGACCTTGGTGCCGTCCTTGAGGGTGATGACGATGTCGCCCCACTCGCCGACGAACCGCGGCACGACGCCCACGGACGACACCGACGAGTAGGGGAAGTCCGTGTGGTCGGCGCCGGACAGCCCAGAGATGACGGTCACGCGGCGGGAGGTGAAGCGGTACTGGAGGATGAACGTGCGGGACACGGCCGCCAGGATGAGCGGCAACCACAGCAGGGTCAGGCCCAGGATAAGGTTCGCCGCCAGGTCGCCGTAGTGGGCGCCGCCGTCGAAGAACAGCGTCTCGGCCCCGGCGCCACCGTCGCCGCGCGCACCGGACGCCGCGGCCAGCCGACCAGGCAGGAATATCCGGCTGAGCGCCTGAGGGATATGTAAGGTGGGAGGGTGGTGTGGACGGATAGAGGGGAGGTGGCAGTGGCCGGAGGAAGGAGGAGACCGCGGCGGCGGCATGGCGCTGGTGGGCTATGTCTGGTTGGTGGTGGAGGGAAGTGTGGGGGCGGCTTCGTTTTTTTGTGGTCGTTTGTGTGCACGGGAGTGAGACACGTGGAAAAACCACAAGACAACACCTAGGCTTCCATGAGTTCCTTGGGCTTACTTTTGCTTGCCCATACAGCCTAGAGTTGGGCCTACTGGGCCTCTGCTTCGTCCGTACAGCTTTACATTTTTGGGCTACTCTTGGCTCCAAACTTGCGCTTTGTTTTATGAGAAAATTCACTGTAACTAAATAAGTATATGATTCATAATATATTTCACTGTGAGGCTGAGTAAAACACCAGTAATGTATTATGAAAATTTAAACTTATTCAATAACATATAACAAATCGCCTTTTATTTTATGAACCTCCTATTGCAACACTGCCGGTGACAGTCAGATTGCCTTGGAAAGCCATGAAGTTCTATATAATTTAAAAAAAGGGGAAAGCCACGCAGTGAGAGTTGTGAATCCTCCCTCAAAAAAGTGAGAGCAGTAAACTGACTGGGATTCCAAAAAGAAGATGGAAAGCAGAAAGAAAGCATCAGATGCTTTTTAGTGTATTGAATCGACGTGGATTCAAAGATATGCCACGTAA
The DNA here is from genome assembly GCA_036346395.1 of Hsuehochloa calcarea. Taxonomy (NCBI): domain Eukaryota; kingdom Viridiplantae; phylum Streptophyta; class Magnoliopsida; order Poales; family Poaceae; genus Hsuehochloa; species Hsuehochloa calcarea. The sequence continues at coordinate 66,678,500 of CM070598.1, forward strand.
GTATTAAGGAACTGAGTTTGAGCTTATTTTTCTTCAATATATTGATCCAATTCCTACTAATAACTAGGAGGATCCACGTTATATTAAAAAAAAACCTTAAAAAAATAATATCCTCTCAACAGCACACACTCTCTCTTTTATAACTGGGCTCATTTAATGTTTTGAATTGACTCTATATAGAGTCCGGTTTCAAAAGAAAAAAATTGTTGAGGTCGGTCCCTTCAATATATTGAATTAATTCAATATCTTCTCTTTCATTATTTGAATCGGCTAAAATATTAAGGATAGTATTATAAACTGATTGCACCTTAGAAAGGTACCCGAAACATAACTTTCAGCTGCAGAATAGCTGCCGGCCCATAGAATAGACTGATTAAAACGATCTCTTCAGTTGCAGTACTCATCGACTCTGTACCCTCATTCCTTTACCCGTAAATCACGTGTTCTTCCTGTACCAATGTAAACAGGAGTACTATAGTACTTGACAAGAGAGTAGTAAATAATTTATCACAATACACAGTCAGAGTCCTGGAGTAGTGCACATACGTGCCCTTCAACTTTCCATCACGAATCATTGCCTGACAAAAGATTAACAGTTTCAACACAGCGTCGGTACGGTGTACCGGGCATGATTGGCAGAGATCTGCAGGAAACTTTTGCTGGACCGAGATCAACTGCAGCTGCGTTGTCTCTCTTACACACGCACCACACCACATCTTCGCGATTCACAAGCTCTTTCTTACTTGTTTTTTCGTCAGAAAATGGACGGAGTGTATAATTAGGCGAGAATTTGTGTTGTACATTTTACTAATAGTACGAGGTGCAGCAGAAATCAGATCAGACAGTTAATTTCTTGAGAGTGCTTTAGACTTTTCACTGCAAATCTAATTATTATTTTTGAGGGTATTAATGCCATTTTTCCTGAACGTAATCTCACACGCGGAATTTTCGATGTAAATCTAACTATTTTTTACAAGGGTATTTATGATCTTTTTTTCTAAACCTAATCTCTCACGTCGCTATTGCTGAAATTACTCTTATTCCGTGCATTCTTTTTACAATTTTACCTCTATTGGGATCCTATTGCTCATATTATCACGTGTAGTATAACTAATATTAAATAATTTAAATCATTAGACCAAAATGAATAAACAACTCATATTGGACGGATCTTGCAGCTAGCCAGCGCAGGCAGACAGCTCCCTACATGCCATGAGCGCCCACGCCTGTCCCTCCCCTCCCCTCCCCATTAGGTAACACCGCGAACGACTCGACGCAAAGCCGGCCGGAGAAAAGCTCTACGTACGAAAAGCGGGATACACGCATATATATATGTATATAAGGCCCTGCTTGGCACTCTCGCTATTTTTATCCATACTCTTGATCCATCCTATAGAAGTAAGTAGTATATGTTTGGTTATTAACTCCATAATGAGAAAGATCTTTGTTAAAAGACTATACTACCCTTGTTTTATTGGATAGGCGAGGGGGGTTTTATTGGATGGCATTTGGTGGGTAATTTTATCTTAATTTTAGGGTATTTTCTCCGCCCATGCAAAACATGTGGTGTTGCCATGGCTCCACCTACTCCAACTAAGGTTGAGTCATACCAACAGCCCTAAAACTCGCCGTATCCTCTCCGGGTGTGGTGGCCATGGGGTTACACACCATGCTACGGGTTAGCATGAGCACTGTGATAAAAAAAAAAGATGCTACAGTACAGCATAGTGGCGGAGCCATCGCTCCGGGGCACACTCGCCGCTGAACCTCCCGTTGGTATCTCAGTTGAGTCTCGCCGCTGACGGAGGTGAAAAACAGGGTGTTCCTAGGGCTGTAGTTAGATTTACCTGGGCTTTAAATTTTTCATGGTTCCGTCACTGAATTACAGCATCCTATGTATTATGGGTCCCTTTGGTTGGGGTTGCCTTTGCGGTTGCCGGGTGGTCCTCAATCATGCATTGGCAAATTTTCCTTCATTTCCCGTGCCTCCTAAAGGTAAACACGGTTCCTTCAACAAATTAGCAATATTTGTATTATTATGTACCTTACTAACTTGGTTTTGTAGGAAAGTATTATCTTGTGGACTCAGGTTACCCAAACCGAATTGGGTATCTTGCGCCTTTCAAAGGAAGCACGTACCATATACCGTAATTTCAAAGATCGCTCGGGCCTCCTCAAGGAAAGTACGAGATGTTCAATTTCTTGCATTCATCTCTTTGTAATGTCATTGAAAGGTCTTTTGAGTCTTAAAGCGTATGGCGATTTTGAAGGACATGCCAAGTTTCTCATCTCGTACTCGAAGCATATCATTATGGCTTGTCTTGCATTGCATAATTTTATCCGTGACAGCAATTTGTGTGATAAGGAGTTCAAGAGATGTGATGATGATGAGGAGTACTTGGTACAACATACAAGTGGCACGAGACAAACACAAGGAGATGAGAGTGACGATGTGGATAATGAGGATACCATGAATACCATTCGTACTAGGATAGCTGATGCTTTGGTTAGTGCGAGAGGAGGAGAGTAATGTTGAGGGATGGCATCATTGTATAAAACTTTTGATGGATATAGTTCTATTTATGTGGACCAATCACTTTGATAGATGAAGAACATATAAAATTTATTTTTTTCCTTTCTAAAATAGTCGTTTACATGCGACTTAGTGAACACGTTATTTTGTTACGAGCAATTTGCATATAAACACACCCACAGACCTTTAGGGGCATTACAGGTATTTCTTACATAGTCTACAGTTTCACAGCTGCTCTAACCAAACGGTCTTCTGCTTTTCCCACAGCTGCTTTCTCACAGCTGCTTTTCCACAGCCCACAGCTCACAGCAGCTTTTCCAAAAACCACAGCCCAACTAAACACACCCTATATATAGCAATGGGCGCTGTAAATATGTAATAACCGGCCTAATTAAGGGCGTAGGAGCTTCGAACGAAACGACGGAGATATACAGCACACACGCCACATTATCTTGCTTCCTAATTAATTTGCCATTACTTCGCAACGGTAGAGGGTTCTATACATAGATGTTAAAATTATATAACACATCTCGTGTAACTTTTTTAGCATATTGTCAGTTGGGAACGGTTGGCGACACATGCTTCTGAATCTCTTATTCCCTCTTACTTCCTAAGACGGTCGATTTTAAAAACTCGTCCTCGCGACGGAATCGGTGATGCAGCCGCGCGCACAAGTATATTTAACGCGATGGTGGGTGGCTGACTTTAGCCGCCGATTCATGTGCGGATTTCCGATCACTTAACTACCCTGCAGCCATGGATCCGAATCCTCCGTAATTTTCACATGAATAGCACTCAGCAGCACTGTAGTAATTAGAAACAATGCATCATTTACTGTAAAAACAGTGTATCCCCTGCTGTGACACTTTAGATTGAATGATGAAGACAAAATACGATGCATATCCACTGTGCTCCTCTGCGTTGCCTCCTATTCCTGCAGGCTGCAGCCACACCCTGAATTTTGTGTGCGATCGGTCAGATTCCACTCTTATTCCCCTGATTAAATAGAGGTCGCGTGTGACGCCGAAATCTATAGCAAAAGCATCCATGGTACGTGGTCCTTAACCTTGTTCATGTACCTAGCATAGCGCCTTTATTCGGTTTGTACAAACGGTCCACACGTGTATATACTACTATGTACTTGTCCTAGCCCAAAGATTAGTCTCAGTGACTCGAGATCGATCGGTTACCTCGTATGATCATTTACCTTATAAAACCAGTGCTGTGCGTGTGTGTTTTCACGCGCACTTGGATTGTCCCATCGAAAAATGGACGGTCCAGATATACATATATAGCTAGGTGTGCGAGCACTTGACTTGTAATATGGGTGAATTTATTATATGCCATCAAATATTCGCTTCATCCCTTGTATGACACTCATTATTTCACTGATATATAGGCTCTAAGTGTTGGGTTGATCTCGATAACCACTTCCGAGATATTAGGGGCAACCCCACTCACAGCGCCCTGATCGGGGGCTCAACCAACGCCTTTTGGTTCAGGTACTATTCACCCAGCGCCATATAAAAAGAGGACTGGCTCTCGGCTACAAAATAGTCCTACACAAACAAATAATCCGATCTAATCAGGGGGCTAAGGTGAGCGAAGACCGGAGCCACGCGACGGCCACTGAACTACCGCCGCAACTTCGACATCAGACTTCCTCAGGCTGGCCAACGCTCCACAGCTCTCTCTTGCGTCGACACCGACTAACCCTAAGGTCCGATGGTGTCCTCCAGTTCAGGTATACGCACTCACGCTTCCGCACTAATATCTTTGTGGTGTTCATCTATGATCTAGGCTTATATGTATTTAGATCAAGTCATTAGTCTCAATTTTATCAACAATGGTATCAGAGCCTACCCTAGTTCATCTTTGAACCCAATTAGTCCCAACCGAGTCTTCCTCTCGCTTAGGTCTAAGGATCAAAGGCTCGGCTTAGCGTTTTAGGAGGGGAATCAACATTTTTTTGTAAGATCCTAATGAAATCGCGAAAATCCCCAAAATCAGAAACCCCAAATCGGAACTTAAGGAGGCGGCGGAATACTCACGTTTTGAAGAACGCCGGATCTCCTCCGTTCTCGGGCACCACCGAAGCTCTACTCGACGGTGCGCGAAGACCTCGATCGCCTGACGCTGCCGCCGAGGAGAGGCTACGGGGCGCCACCGCTTCATGCCGCGCCGCCTCAAGCTGCCGCTCCGGCTTTCCCCTCTAGCGGCGTCTCCAACGGATTCGTCGCTCGCATCTCTCGCCGCCATCGCCTCTGAGCAAAATTTTTGGGAGAAGAAAGGAAGAATGGAGTTAGGGTTAGGGTTACGAGTTTTTCGGTCGATTTATATCGCGCGATTTTGTCTCTCGGTCGTTCGATCGCATCCGACGGCTTGCGTCCGATCGGAGCTGACGGAGTGATGACGCGCGATCGATATCAGTCGTTCATTTAGATCCAACGGCTCTTGTCTGCTTCGGAATTTTGGGCCAAGCTCTATTGGGCCGGCACTTTTGTGCAGATCAGGCTGAACGCAGGCCGGGCCGTGGATGACTGTGCTTCTGTTGCACAATACACTTATTCTTTTAAGTCTTTTTGGGGTGATTAAGTCCTTATTTAATACACTATTTTAATTAATGTTAATTATGCAATAACAGTGTATCATTGTCTCTAATTAAAATTCAACTAACGAGATATTTTGATTAGAGATTTCTTTATGATTTTTTTGGCATTATGCATACACATGATTACATACTGGCCAACGTTGTTTGTAGTCGTGTGTCACCACATTAATTGTTGAAATTCTTTTCATTTTTTGCCCAAAAGTGATATGAATTGAAACTATAGTTTTGCATGTTATTAATCAAACCAACATAGGGTTAATTGCATGCAATAATTTTTTTATTTCTAATTTTTCCATGTATTTAAATGTTCAGCAATAAATGCTTCGAATGTTGCCGCTACAATTGACAACATTGAGCAGCTTACGGGGAGCAACTTCCCCGCTTGGAAAGAAAGAATTTCAGTTGTCCTTAGAGTTTTAGATCTTGACTATGCGTTAAGGGTGACTTCTCTCATTCCCCCCACCAACGGTGAGGATAATTATGATGATAAAAAGAAAACTTATGATGCTAATGCTGAAAAATAGGAGCGGTCTAACCGCCTGTTGTTAATGATCATGAAGATCTCTATCTCAGTTGAGATCAGGGGAGCAATCCTAGATTCTGAAAATGCTAAAGAGTACCTGGCTTCAGTTGAGGAGAAATTCAAAGGCTCCACTAAGATTTATGTCAGTACTTTAATCCAGAGGCTTTTATCCACTAAGTATGACGGGTCCAGCAGCATAAGAGAGCATATTATGATGATGACTGATATGGTTGGAAAACTCAAGGGCATGGATATGGAGATATCCGATGGTTTTCTAGTCCACTTTATTATGACTTCTCTTCCTTCTGAGTACACTGCTTTTAAGATAAACTATAATACTCAGAAAGATAAATAGAGCATGAGCGATTTAATCGCCATGTGTGTCCAGGAGGAAGAAATGATAAGGACCGAAAAGAAAGATTTTGTGAATCAAGAAAAGGCTGCACTACTCTCCTAATTCAGATAAATCAGGGCCTATGGTACAAAATACACCTAAGCCCTATGTTGCTCCTGCTAAAGCACCTAATGGGAATGCATGTCACTTCTGCAAGGAGCCAGGACATTTCCAGAAGGATTGTGTTGGTTTTCTAAAGTGGCTCGTCAAGAAGGGTAATGATTCTATAACGTTCATTGATGAAACTCTTTATGCTGATTTTTCCTTAAATCTTGGTGGATTGACTTAGGTGCAACTGTGCATGTTACCAACTCATTACAGGGATTCCATACCGCGAGAACACTAAGAAAGGGGGAGCGAAGTCTTAGAGTCGCGGATGGAAAAGAAGCCGAAGTGGAATCAGTTGGTTCTGTTTTATTAGTTTTAGATAGCGGCTTCACACTTCGTCTTAATAATGTAGTCTTTGTTCCTTCCATTAGGAGGAATTTAGTTTCAGTTTCTTTATTGGACGATGATGGATTTAAATGTAATTTTGGTAACAATAAATGTGTTATCACATTTAATTCAGATGATGTTAGTCTTGCTGTTAGACAAGACAAACTTTATATGCTTTCCCTTAATGAATCACCTATATCTTTGAATGTATGTGATACTAAGCGTAAAAAAAATAATGAGACTTCTTCGAAACTGTGGCACTGTCGTTTAGGCCACATTTCGAAGGGGAGAATGGAGAGTCTCAATAAGGAAGAGATTCTCCAACCATTAGATTTCTCTGACTCAGACCACTGCATTGATTGCATTAAAGGAAAATATGTAAAGAAAATAAAGAAGGGAGCAACTCGCAGCACATGGCTATTAGAGTTAATTCATACTGATATTTGTGGTCCTTTTCCTGTGACATCAGTGGATGATTTTGATTATTTCATCACATTCACTGATGATTTCTCCCGTTATGGTTATATTTTTCCCATTAAGGACCGATCTGAGTCACTTGATAAATTCAAGATATTTAAGGCTGAAGTTGAAAATTAGCACAACCTAAATATTAAAGTGGTAAGATCGGACCTTGGGGGGAATATTATGGGAGACATGCCCCTTATGGCCAAATTCCTGGCCCTTTCGCTAAGTTTCTTCAAAAAAATGACAATATTGTTGCTCAATATTCTACACCAGGTGAACCTCAGCAGAATGGGGTAGCTGAGAGACGCAACCGTACACTTATGAATATGGTACGGAGTATGCTTAGCTATTCTAATTTATCAACTGATTTATGGATGGAGGCACTAAAGACAGCCGCACATATTCTTAATCGGGTTCCCAGTTAATCAGTACCTAAGACGCCTTATGAATTATGGACTGGGAGAAAACCGAGTTTGAAATATTTAAGAGTATGGGGTTGTCGTGCTGAAGCTAAGATATTTAATCCACATATTGGAAAATTAGATCCTAAGACAATAAGTTGCGATTTTATTGGGTACCCTGAAATATCTAAAGGGTATCGATTTTATTGTCCTGATAGGACATCTAAGTTTGTAGAAACAAGACATGTTGTGTTCTTAGAAAATAATGAGGACCTGGAGCCTAGGAAAATAGATCTTGAAGATAAGCGGGTTTACGTTCCTTCACCGCTTATCCTAGAGACTTTTATTCCTGCGTTTCAGGTGGTTGCACCTCTAGTACCGAATACTGTTGTTGCACCCACTGTTGAGGTCTCTGAAACTCCTAATGTCATACCTAATGATGAGCCTCGGCAGTCTCTTGCGCCCCAGCAGCCTCCTGCAATAGCTGCTGAACCAGTTAGAAGATCACAGCGAAGAGAAGATCTGTCATCCCAAATGATTATGTTGTTTATATGAATGAGGATACTAATGATATAGGGAAGGCAGATGATCCCACCTCTTATAAGGAGGCCATGATGAGTGAACATTCTCCTAAGTGGCTTGATGCCATGAAGGATGAACTAAATCCTATGAGCACTAATGATGTATGGGACTTAGTAGAAATTCCTGACGGAGTCAAAACAGTAGGCTGTAAATGGGTCTACAAAACTAAGCATGACTCTAAGGGAAATATCGAAAGGTTCAAAGCAAGACTTGTAGCAAAGGGCTTCTCACAAAGAGAGGGGATTGACTATAATGACACATTTTCTCCTGTCTCAACTAAGGATTCATTCAGAATTGTTATGACACTTGTAGCTCATTATGATTTAGAGCTATATCAGATGGATGTTAAGACGGCATTCCTTATGGTGACTTGCAAGAAAACGTTTTCATGGCTCAACCGGAAGGTTTTGTCATAGAGGGCAAGGAGCATATGGGATGTCGACTTAAGAAATCTATTTATGGCTTAAAACAAGCATCGAGGCAGTGGTACCTCAAATTCGATAAAGTTATAAGAAATTTTGGATTTAAGAAAAATGAAGTTGACAACTGCATATATGTTAAGTTCAAGGGGAGTAAATTTACCATTTTAGTGCTTTATGTGGATGACATCTTATTGGCTAGCAGCGATAAGGATATGCTATTTGAGACCAAAAGATTTCTTTCGTCCAATTTTGATATGAAGGATCTTGGTGATGCCTCTTACGTTCTAGGCATTGAAATTCACCGAGACAGGTCCAAAGGAGTATTAGGTTTATTTCAAAAGGCATACGTTGACAGAGAACTGAAAAGATACAATATGCATAACTGCTCTGGCTCGCCTGCTCCTATCGTTAAGGGCGATAAGTTTGGGACATTTCAATGTCCATGGAACCAATATGAAACTGATCAGATGAAGTCGATTCCTTATGCTTCAGCTGTCGGAAGCATTTTGTATCCTCAAGTAAGCACGCGCCCTGATTTAGCTTTTGTAACTGGAATGCTTGGCAGATGTCAGTCAAATCCAAGACCGGACCACTCGAAGGCCGTTAAGAAAGTCTTGCGTTATATGCAAGCTACTAAGCACCTCATGCTCACATATAAGAATTTTGATAATCTTGAAGTTATTGGTTATTCATATTCGGATTTTGCGGGATGTGTTGATACTAAGAAATCCACGTCAAGTTATATCTTCACACTTGTTGGAGGAGCTATCTCGTGGAAAAGCTCCAAACAAACCCTTACGGCATCTTCAACGATGCAAGCTGAGTTTGTGGCATGTTATGAGGCTACCGGGCAGGCTGTTTGGCTTAAGAACTTTATTCCGAGTCTTAGAGTGGTAGACAGCATCTCTAAACCACTCACCTTATACTGCGATAATGAGCCCGCAGTCTTTTATGCGAGTAACAACAAGTCAAGTGGTGCTACCAAACACATTGACATTAAGTATCATGTTGTGAAAGATGGAATCCAGGATCAAACCATTAGTATCAAGCATATTAGTACTAAGTCTATGCTTGCGGATCCGCTTACAAAATGTTTACCACCCAATATCTTTCGTGATCATGTTGCCGGCATAGGTTTATTGGAAAGCTTTTGATTCTGAATAAGAGGATCTTAAAACAAACCAACTCCCATTAAGTATAATGAATATCCATTTCAAAATGTAATAGTACACTATAGGTACTGGGGTTGTATGGCACTTTATTGGCCATGCCACACATTATCTTGGTATGTTGTTTCATTGAGGATGGACTTATGTTGTTAGCCTTTAGATCAAAGTGGAGAATGTTGGGTTGATCTCGGTAACCACTTCTGAGATATTAGGGGGGCAACCCCACTCACAGCGCCCTGATCGGGGGCTCAACCAACGCCTTTTGGTTCAAGTCCCATTCACCCAGCGCCAGATAAAAAGAGGACTGGCTCTCGGCTACAAAATTGTCCTACACAAACAAATAATCCGATCTAATCAGGGGGCTGAGGTGAGCGAAGACCGGAGCCACGCGACGGCCACTGAACTACCACCGCCACTTCGACATCAGACTTCCTCATGCCAGCCGACGGTCCACAGCTCTCTCTTGCGTCCACACCGACTGACCCTAAGGTCCAATGGCGTCCTCCAGTTCAGGTATACGCTCACGCTCCGCACTAATGTCTTTGTGGTGTTCATATATGATCTAGGCTTATATGTGTTTAGATCAAGTCATTACTCTCAGTTTTATTAACACTAAGCTCACATGCCAGTGACACAAATAAGAGATTTCGCAAAATTCCAACAACGTATAAAGAATTAATCCTCGTAGTATATTAGCCTTAGAGCTCTTTTATGATACAATCAATTTAATATGGGTTATCCATTCTTTTTTATCCAATGATTTCGATTAATTAAAGTTTAGTTATACTATATCCGGTAGTATGAGTAGTAGAATTCTAAGGGGTAGAATTGTAATTGCACATGTGGAGATCACATGGTACAAGATTAACATTTTTAACCCTAGTTGAAAAAGTCCATAATATTCTCACAAAAAATATAAATACAAAGAAAAGTCTATTATGTCCATAACAAAATAATAATCAGATTTAATTTATACTACCATCATATACTATCTATAGAATGTACCGTAAAATTTCTTTAACTTTATATATTTTGAACTACAATGTAATGCAGAGAATACAACTTTTTTAAAAAACCAACAGAGGATTCGAATTGCAACCATGTCGGTATGAAATGCAGCGTCAAACCCATCAGCGTCGAGATCGATCTATGGCATTTTGCATCGATCGGTGGCTTTTAGCTAGGGATGGTCGGGACATTGCGAAGGAAACATGGTCAGTTGGGCACTGTGCTCCCACATGGAGGAGTAAGGCCCCTGGCCATATATGCATGCCCCTCTCAGAAGCACTGAACCGATGCAACATTTTGGACTATATATACCACTAGCCTAGTAGTAGTCCTTGCTGAGCCCATTGGGAGCATCTCGTATGCGTTTCGAGGAAGACACTCGAGACCCTACCAGGTTCCCATAATCGGTTTCAAATTTTTACCGGATCCGATACAACCGATATGGTTGATTATTGGAAATTTTCAGTTGATTTTGTCCGAAAAATTCATATTAAAACTTGAATGTTAAAAAATCGGCTGAAAATATCGGCTGAAGTTTTTGGGAAAAAATCACGCAAAACAATTTTTTTAAGACCGATTTAAAATTTTATCGAGGGTCTGATACAACTGATTTCGGCCAAAATTTTGAACCCTGAACCCGACCCGCCATCTCCTTTTCGCCTTCCCGTTTCGTTTCTTTGATGTGTTCTAAGAAGCTGCATAATATCTCCATTAAAAAAAATAATGAAATCTCGTCATGTCATTGTCCACTAGAGCTTGATCGATGTGCATTCTCATGTGTAAACACTATTTTTGCAAAGCCAGTCTTTTCAAAGGTTTGCCGTGTTAGATTCTTTGTTCCTGCTAGACTCTTTGGTTCTTAACTCTTGGTTTTTGGTCCACACTTAGTGTTAGACTATTTGATTCTTGATCCACACTGTAACATTTGGTCTATATATGTAACATTTGGCTTATCAATATATATAGTGTGTGTAATCGCCCGAAATATTAATTCCACTCTCTCATAATATCAGAGCGGATCGCATCTGCCACCGCACCCTTCCGCTAATCCCGCCGCCATGGCCGACGAAGACGACACCACTGCTGCCGCACGCCGCGAGCAGCAGGCTGCCACCGCCGCACGACATGAGCAGGAGGCCGCCGCCGCCACCATGTGCCACGAGCAGGAGGCCATGGAGGCACTGGCCCTCTCCGAGGCCGCCGTCATTGCTTCCCTCCATGCTCAGGCATACGGCATCCTCAACATCAAGGCTCTTGTATCTGTCGTCCTCGACCTCGCATCTTCGAGTTACAACAAATGACGCGGCCTCTTCCTCATCACTCTTGGCAAGTACACCCTCTCCGACCACGTGCTCTCCGACAACGCCCACCCCGATGTCGCAGACTGGGTTCGGATGGATTATCTTGTTCTCTCGTGGCTCTACGACACCATCTCCGCCAAACTTCTCGAGATGGTGATGACTCCTACCTCCACGGTGCGGCTCGTATTGGTGGGCCTCAAGCAACAGTTCATCGGCAATCAGGAGACGCGTGCTCTGTACCTGGATGCGGAGTTTCACAACTTCGTCCAGGGTGACCTCTCCATCTCCGACTACTAGCGCAAGCTGAAGAGCATGGTCGACGCCCTTGGTGACTTGGGCGAACCAGTGCGCCATCGCAACCTTGTTCTGTCCCTTCTGCGCGGCCTAAACACGAAGTTCACATACATAGCAACCCTGCTGAAGCGACAAAAGCCGTTCCCCTCGTTAATCGAGGCCCACTCTACATGCTACTTAAAGAAATCACGATGTCGTCGTGCCCCTCCGCACCCTCCACAGCCCTCTTCGCCACAATCCCTACCGGCAATGCGGGTCCGGCGGTGGTGTCTCCGGGCGATGGCGGTGTGTCCGGCAACCGCTCCACTGGCGCACCCCAGGGCTCTCCCTCCGGTGGCACCGGCAGTGGTGGGGTGGCTCCATCGTCGTCGTCACCGCAGAAACGGCAGCAGCAACCACAAGACTGGCGGCAGAGGTGCGGGTGGTCACTCCCGGGGAAGCACCTCTGGTTGGCCCCCCTCCTTCTATAACCCATGGACCGGAACCATCTAGGTGTGGCCCGAGCAACTCCATCCACGCCAGGCCCCTGGCCTCCTCGGTCCGCATGCCCCTAGCGCGCCCACCCAGCCGTGCCCTGGTTGTGCGCCCTTGCCGCACGCGCTGGAGGTCGACCAACTCCAGGCCGGTTACACGCTACCCTCGTACCCACCGCCGTGGCCTCCTCGGGTTGATCCGGGTCCTGCACCTCCCGGTCTTGGTCCATGAGATCAGTAGTCATTGGCAAACTCTTTCAACACCATGACTCTTACTTCCCTGCCTACCACCGACTGGTACATGGAATTTGGTGCGACCTCGCACATTACATCGAAAGTCGATAACCTCTCCCGTTCCCATCCCCCTCACTCCTTCACTCCTTCCACCATCGTTGTCCGCGACGGGTCACTACTAGCCGTGACCTCCACTGGTTCCACTAGTCTTGTCTCTCTTCATCTTAGTAATATTCTTGTCACTCCGCACTTTATCAAGAATCTTGTTTCCGTTCGCCAATTGACTATTGACAACAATTGTTCCATTGAGTTTGACCCTGTTGGTTTTTCTGTCAAGGATCTTCATTCCAGGAATGTGATCACCAGGTGCAATAGCATCGGACCTCTCTACCCCTTGCGCCTGCTGGTGTGTGCCTCCCCTTCGTGCGCACTTGTCACCGGCGCCTCCACCTACCTTTTGCATCATCGTCTCGGGCACCTTGGCCCTGAGTCTCTATCTCGCCTTGCTAGTGCGTCCTCCATGGCTTGTGATAATGGACCTGCTGACACTATATGTCATGCGTGTCAACTTGGTCGCCATGTGCGTCTACCTTTTTCTACTTCATAGTCTTGTGCTCTCAAGAATTTTGATTTAGTTCATTGTGATATTTGGACCTTACTTGTTGTCAGTTGTCCAGTTACAAATACTACTTGGTTATTCTTGATGATATCTCACATTATCTTTGGATGTTTCCTTTGCGTCTGAAATCAAATACTTTTGTCACTATCTCTCACTTTTTTCCTTATGTTGCTACTTAGTTCAGCGCTAAGATCAAGAGTATTCAATGCGATAATGGTCGTGAGTTTGACAACTCCACCGCTCATACTTTTTTTCTTACCCATGGCATTACACACCGCATATCATGTCTATACACCTCTCAATAGAATGAAAAGGTCGAATGTATTATTCGTTCTACTAATAATATTATTCAGTCTCTTATGTTTCAAGCCACCTTCCTCTTACTGGATTGAGGCTCTTCGCGCCGCTACCCACCTTCTCAATCGCCAACCCACCAAAACTCTTAATTTTTTCACACCTTTTTGTGCTCTTTAGTGTTTCCCCCTCCTACTCTCACCTTCACGTTTCTTGCTGCAAGTGTTACCCAAACCTTTCTGCTATCGCCCCTCACAAGCTTTCTCCTCGCTCCACCATGTGTGTGTTTCTCGGCTACCTGTCCGGACACAAGGGATATCGATGCCTCGATCTCTCCTCAAATCGGGTCATCATCACCCATCATGTTACATTTGACGAGTTCTCATTTCCCTTTGTCAAGCTCGCCGCTATGCCCTCTCCCACCGACCTCGATTTTTTTTGTTGGAGCTTGATCGCACGCTGATGCCTATTGGGCCTCAGTATCTTGCGGGTCCTGGTGCCCACCTAGTGTGGCGCGCCCGCTTGTGCTCCTACCAGCCGTGGCGCCCGATGGTACCGCCTCTCTTGCATCGGTTGTGCACGGCCCCAGTGTGCCCGCAGCACCTGATGTCGTGCGTATTCCCAGCGTGCACATAACGCTGGCCGGTAGCGTTCCTCCTGGCCCTGTGGCAGTGGTAGCACTCAGTGCTCCAGCCGTGGCTCCTCCCGTGGCAGTTGAAGCACACCGTACTCCTGCCAGTCTACCACTTGGCCCGTCTACTCCTAGCAGGGTCGTTCTCCCGCACCTTCCCCCAGGTGTTGTGCCGCTCCAGCTGGTCGACAAATCCCATGCCATGGTGACTCGTGGTAAGCACGGTTTTCGGCAGTCGCTCACCCGAATGAACCTTCATGCCTCCATGTAGCATCTTGTTTTTCAGAGTTTTTGAAAAAAAAATTCAAAATTTAAAAAGAAAACAATTTGCTTTTATTTGCCAACAGCTTAATTGGGAATTTCAAAATTAAAAGTTGTTTAATATGAATAAATCAAACTTCAATTAAATTAAAGTTGGTTTAATTGATTTTTCTGGTATTTAAAATCAAAATTATTATTTTAAGTGTTTTCTGGGATTTATTGGATTTTAAAAATGGTTTTTCCTTTTACCCGAAATTTAAAAAGTAATTTATTTACAAAAGTTAAAGAAAAATTAAAGTTAAACTATTTTGTATTTAGTCCCAAATAATTCAAGGAATTTCTTTGTATTTTTCTAGAATTTTTGGGCTTTATTTGCTATTTTATAAAAAAACCTTTTCTTTTGTTTCAATTTAAAATAAAAAATTCTAAAAATCTCCTTCACTGTCGGTGTGCCGAATTCCCTCCGACCCACCACTGTTCCTCCAGCCGGCCCGCGGCCCACTTCTGCTTCCGTCCCGCTCCCGCGTACTCGCCTCCCTCTCTCGCCGCGCCCTTGGCCCACCGGCCAGTCGCCACTCCCTTCTCCCGCGCGCCCCGGGCCCGCGTGCCAGCCGCCGTTTCCCTCACGCGTTCGGCCGCCCCATATTGTGGTCGTCCGATCCTCATCCATTGGCTTCGCTTCACCCACGCCTTCCGATGACCGCGACCGTCCAATCAAAATCCGACGGTCGGCCTCGATCACCGTTCCTCCCCGTCCCATCGCCGCCCGGTTTCGCGCCTTCCCCTCCCTCCAGTGCTCTCTCTCTCCCCCTCCTTCCTCTATTTAAGCCGGCCGAGCTCCATTGCTCCTCCCTCCTTCCCCCCAGCTCCCTCCTCTCCTCCTTTTCTCCCTTAGCCGAAGCACCTCCAGCTCTCCTCCCTCCCTCTCTTCTTCTTCCTATCCCAACCAAAGCTTCTGGTGTTTTTTGTTCTTCACCGGTACTACCGCTCATTCTACGTCGGTACTACCGTTTTTCTTCACCAAAACTACCGCTCTCCTTCCGCCGGTAGTACTGCGCTCCACCTCTCCCGGTACTTCCTCCCTCCTCCTCCCCGGTACTACCGCGCTACCCGGTACTTCCGCCTCCTCCTCCCCAGTACTACCGCACTACCCGGTACTACCGCGCGTTTCCCCACTGGAACTACCGCTCGTTCCCACCGGAACTACCGCATGTGCCTGCATGGCAGTCCACGTCGTGCCACATGGCAGATGACGGTTTTTCTGATTTTCCCTCTAAAAATAAATCCAGAAAATCCGATTTTGATCATTTTATGTGATTTCAAACTTCCAATGGCCATAACTTCTTCATCCGAACTCCGATTTGGGTGATCCAAATTTCTAAATTCATCTAAAATTGAGCTCTTTCATTTGTTTCTGGTTTTGTAATTTTTGGAGTTCATTTGGTGCTATTTTATTTATTTTGCTCTTTTCGCACGTGTAGATCCCAGCGTTTCGGAAGATTTCTTCGACCCGGTAACCGAAGCTCCACCAGTCTTTAATGAAGGCAAGTCGTAGGCCTTTGACCATGTTGTTCCCATTTTGCAAAAGTATATTGTTCTAAATTAGCATGCACGACTTGTTTTATAAAAAATAGTTTTAGGAGTAGATAATTGCCAAATTGCCATTATGCCTCCTTGATAAATTGAGAATGAAATATCCCCTTGAATGACATAAATCCATAGACACCATAGGATGGTTAATACTTGTTGGACATGGTTGTATTACCAAGATGGGCGCGTAATGTTGCTTATCTTTGTTTTAGCTACCGTGGGATTTGCGGTCACATGCTCAAAGAATGAATGAACTTGACTAATAGAAATATGGAACTGTGGCGTGAAGCCACTTTTATTAAAAGATGTTGTACCATGGCAGGGATTGCCATTTGGTCGGGTTGAACCAAAAAAATGATTTATGCTCGGGCTTGTGGGCGGTGGTGAAGGTGGATGCGTGAAGCACATTGGGATATGGTAGTCTCGCTGAGCAACCAAATAAGGACTTAACTTTGTACGCCATTGATCTGGGTCACTCCGTGGAACCACCAGTCCATTATCGGGTGGATCTGGCCAATTAATTAGAAAAGTTTTGAGTCGGTTCTGTTTTGGATGGGAAAGGCGCAAGAGGGGGCCGGGAAAGTGAAACCTTAGTGAGCAGAACCGAGGCAAAATGGAACTTTGTAAAGGCCTTGTCACGTGCTCTAGGCTGCTTACAAAAGGTACTGAGCGGTGGTATCGACGGATGCCAAACAAACTAGAGAAGTTGTGTCTTGTGGGTAAAGCTGTACAACCTCTGCAGAGTGTCCAAAATCTATTCCAATAGCTGTGTCCCGGTTATGGACATACCTATTTCAAAGAAACTTGATTATCTATGTATTAATCTTTCAAACACTGCTTTGCAATCTACTTATTGTATTTACTATTAAAACTTGCTTTCTGCAAATTAATCATAAAGCCATCCTTGTTCAAACCTTTCCGAATACTATGTGCATACATTTCCCTACGACTTGTTGAGTACTTTATGTACTCACGGCTATACACCCTTTGTTGATCAGTACCAGTAGAATAACCAGGGAACGTTGAGTTCTATGAGGAAGGCTACTTCGAAGACTTTGCAAACTAGGTCGTGTCCTCCACTCGATTGCCTGTGGGCATGTCGATTGGTCTCCACGTTATTTTGGATTTCTGCTGCAAGAAACTCTATTGTTGTTAAGCCCTGTGGGGCGATTTTTGTAAGAACTTGACCATAAGGTCCTTTTGCTGTTAATTGTCCTTTTGCTGTTAATTGTTGTATGGATATGATAACATCATTGTTGCAACTGTGCGAGCTATCTACTGATCACGGGACTAGCTTAGAATGCATAGAGGGTCTCGGCGTTGTATGACCTCGGGGTCCCGACACACCACTTTGTCTCCTATTCCGACCAAATACTGAGCTGCTCTCGCCGACCCTAATTGGTGCGGCGTCATAGAGGAAGAATACAGCTGCTCTTTAGGCCAACAACACATGGGATCTTGTTCCACGGCCATCTAATACCAATGTGGTCACTGGAAAGTTTATTTTTCGGCATAAGCTCAATTCGGATGGCACTTTTGCCCGCTATAAGGCTCGATGTGTTTTTCGTAGTTTCACACAGCGTCCTGGTGAGACTTTCAGTCCAGTCGTCAAGTCGATCACTATTCACATAGTTCTCTCTCTGGCCCTATCTCGGAATTACCCTATCCACCAGCTGGATGTTAAAAATATGTTTCTTCATAGCACACTCTCGGAGACTGTCTTTTGTTCGCAGCCGACTGGATTTGTGGATTCATCTCGCCCAGATTACGTTTGTCGCCTCAACAAGTCTCTCTACGGTCTCAAACAGGCGCCCCGGGCCTGGTACAGTTGTTTTGTGACTTTCTTGCTGTCCCTCGGTTTTTGGAGGCAAAGTCTAACATATCCCTCTTTGTGTCTCATCGAGGCGGTGACGCTGTCTACCTGCTGCTTTATGTGCACGACATTGTGTTGTCTGCTTCTTCGAACTGTGTGCTCCGCCAGGTGGTTGCCTCCCTCCAGCAGGCTTTTCTATGAAGGATCTCAATCCACTTCATCATTTTCTGTGTGTTTCTGTCAGTCATCGTGATGGCAGCATGTTCCTCTCTCAGCGACAGTATACTCTAGACATCCTGGACCGTGCCGGTATGACCGCTTGTAAGCCTTGCAGCACCCCTGTCAACACTCACTCCAAGGTATCCTCTGCTGCTGGCACTTCTATGGATGATCTGATGTTCTACCAAAGTCTAGCGGGTGCTTTGCAGTACCTCACTTTCACTCACCCGGATATTGCCTACGCCGTACAACAAGTTTACCTCCATATGCATGATCCTCGATGGCCGCACCTCGCAGCCGTGAAGTGCATTCTTTGGTATCTTTGCGACACCATCGACCACGACCTTCTTCTTCACCAAGCCACCTCTACATATCTGGCTGTCTACTCCGACGCCGACTGGGTTGGTTGTCCCTACACGCGTAAATCCACTTCAGGCTATGCTGTGTTCGTGGGTGTCTATCTCGTCTCCTCGTCCTCGAAACGGCAACACACCTTGTCTCGTTCGAAGGTGATCCACTTGAGCTAACTTCTTCAAGAGCTTCACAGCACTCCACGCCGAGCTACCCTCGTTTACTGCGATAGTGTCAGCGCGGTCTATCTCTCAACAAATTCGGTGCAACATCAGCTCACTAAACATATTGAGATTGACCTTCACTTCGTCCGGGAACGAGTTGGTCTTGGCGATGACCGCGTTCTTCACGTTTCGACGACATCTCAGTGCACCGATATCTTCACCAAAGGGCTACCTATTTCTGTCTTCACTGAGTTCCGGTCCAGTTTGAACGTCCGTTCCGCCGGTGCTCCAACTGCCGGGGGTGGGTTAGACTCTTCAGTTCCTGTTAGACTCTTCGGTTCTTGGTCCACACTTAGTGTTAGACTCTTTGGTTCTTGATTCACACTGTAATCTTTGGTCTATATATAAAACTTTTAGATTATTAATACATATAGTATGTGTAATTGTGCTAAATATTTCACTCTCTTATGCTGTACTGTGATGGATAAAGGCGCTGTTCGTTTAGTCACCTTAATTGGGTGAATTAAACCAATGTGTCATCAGGGATGGATAATGGATGGAATGTTCTCTATGCTTTTCTTTAAATATCAATATGGGGTGAAATAATTTTTGAGAAGTAGTAGTGGTGGTGGAATCATGGGAAGCTACGATGCATCAATGTGTACACGTAAAGATCACGAGTGTGTACTTGAGGCAGTGACGTTGTAACAGGGGGTGGTTTTTCTCTGCAGCCGCGCGGGCCCACCGGGCATAGGGGTAGGGGGCCAGGCACGGTCCTTGGGTTTTTCTGCCTGCAACCGAGTGCTTCGGCCCCGCCGCTGCTGATCAACCCACAATGGATTGTCCTTCTCTTCCACGAGCTGTGGACCTGCCCATGAGGCGACCTACCCTGCCCAATGCCATACACTTTGCTTCGAGTCAAGGCAGGTTTGATAGCATAAAATTTAGAGAACGGCCATATAACAATCAACTAAAAATTGAATGATTTCAATTAAATTTTGGACCATTGGATCCAACTTGACACATCTTAACTGATAAAAAAAGAGTTTTACTCCCGCGCAGTGGGACAGTTGTCCCACCTCCTTATACGAAAAAAATCCAATGAACCTAAACTGCTCGTGAGTCTCTAGTCCACCCCAATCGTTCATCCCTTTCTAACCACCTATCATTTCCCGTCCCCATCAGCCACCGCCCCCCCACCCCTGACCTCGCTTCTGCTCCACATCTTTTGTCGGCCACTATCATCACCATCGACGCACGAAGGTGCTAGCGGGAGCGGAGATGGAGCAGGAGGAGGAGGAGGGTTTGGTGGAGAGGGCAGGGGAGGGAGGGAGGCGAGGGGGACAGGAGTGGAGAGGGTGGCGGCGAAGGGAGGGGGAGGTGGACGGGAGGCGGAGGCTCGTCACACCGGACCGCATCGGCAGTGGCTCGAGCCCTGACCTGGCTTGTGCTCCACATCTTCGGTCGGCCACCACCGTCACCATCGACGTGCTCGCCATAAATTAATATTTAATGCACGGTTTAGAATCCTATCTGCTGGTACATCTCACCCTCTTTTAGGATGAAGTTGCAATGTACGGGGACACTACTAGTATCTTGATAAGTGCCACGTGTCCCGCCCTCCCAGTATTTCCTCCCCCACGCGCCGCACGGCTTCGAGAAAAAAACCGCCACCACCTCCATGGCATAGCGATGTGTCCCCACCGCCGGCGAGCCCGCCACCTTCGTCTTCGCTCCTCCTCCTCTCTTCCTCGCGACACCTCTTTTCCCATGCACGCTTCCATCTCGTCCGCCACAGGCACCACAGGCGTCTTCTCCACCTTCGGCCTCCTCCCCACGCCTCCTCCCCTTCCTTGCCGTCGCCTCCGTCGTTGTATAGCAATTCCGTTAATTAAATTGGTATGGCACCCGGTCCCGGTTGCCTGGCTAGATAGGCACCGAGGCTCAACACTCCCGGCCGTCCACTATTTGACCACCTACAAAACTCGGTAGCTAAAATGGTTTAAATTTTAAAGTGAGGTATGTTTAATTTAGGTCTTGTTTAGCCGGCGATGTTTAACTCAGCATAATATGCTGCTAGATATACGTACGTGCTGAGAAGCGGAATATATCCCCTCCTATCCAGCTTCTACGTACGCGAAGCTAATTTTGTTTCTGAAAGTCACTCTCACACGTATGCTAAGCATTTTGTAACAAATTGATTGCTGTGAGATGAATTAAACTCTGTCAAGGAAGTTGGGTTCTTCACAAGCTTAACAACATGTAGCGTGCTACCCTTCAAAGAGAAAGGGACCCAACAAGACATAGCTGTCCAAATATCGCTGGTGTCCACGCTTTTCTGTTCTTTTTTAATGTCCTTAATTGCAGTGTAGGATGGCATGCATGAGCATGCACGGATGTATGTGCTAATAGTACAACTGCTTAACACTGCACACTTAATCTGAAGAAGAAAAATTTATGCAGTAGTGTTGCGTTCATTCAAGTACATCGTAGTGTTTGCATATAATCGAAAGTAATGATCTCGATACATGCATCTCAAAACAATGGACACATCATCCACACAATTAATCTAGCTTTCATGCTTACATGCTTTGCTAAACCCTAAATAATATATTTTTTTTAAAAAAAAACGTACAACTATGGAGTTGTGATTACCAAACCAAGCATTTTCTTACAGGGGGTGGGGGGGGGGGGGATGTACTCTTCACATGATCCATACAAATTAGGGGAAGAAGCACCATGCACCTATACAACAACACAGCCTCACAATTCACAAATTTATGTATGTGAACAAAAGGGAAAAAAGGAAAAGAATCCAATAAAAATTAAGATACACAAGATACTATTGAACTCCAAAATCTACCTACATTCCACCACCCCTCACTTATTCCCCTACAACCCCTCTCCTCATCAACTCGAATCGAATCACCACCTCGTTATCTCGTAGCAAGCTCTCATCAAGAATCCAAATGCATCTAATCTTTATGCATGTTCACTGTTGATCATCATGCATATGCATCGTTAACTGCAAGATATGTAGTGCTGATCGATCGATCGATGGATCAATGGAAGTGCTGGTGATCGGCCCACGGCCAGAACGGCGGCGGCTCGTCGACGCCGCAGAGCAGGTTGCCGAAGCTGGCCGTGTCCGCGGTCTGGACGTTGGCGCCGCCGTGCTCCATCTTGGGGACCGAGGAGCTGTGCAGGAGCTGGTCGATGTCGACGCCGGCGGTGCGGGCGACGGAGGGGTAGAAGGGGATCATGCAGCCGCCCTGCTGGTGCGGCGGGGGAGGGTCCATGGGGCTCTCGGACGGCGGCGTGCGCGAGATGTCGAGGTTGATCTC
The DNA here is from genome assembly GCA_036346395.1 of Hsuehochloa calcarea. Lineage (NCBI taxonomy): Eukaryota > Viridiplantae > Streptophyta > Magnoliopsida > Poales > Poaceae > Hsuehochloa > Hsuehochloa calcarea. The sequence goes on from CM070598.1 coordinate 66,700,631, forward strand.
GGAGCTGTTCTCGCTGCGGTTGCTGCAGGACGCCTCCGTCTCCTTGTTCAGGTTGATCAGCTCTGACGCCGCCTCCCTGCCCTTCAGTGCCAGTATCTGCATTAAATTACCACACGACAGTTGAAGAATATTTTTCAGTGATCTTGATTACTAGTAATTGGCAGTGAATGTATTGCAAACATCTGGAACAGGGATTTCAGTGAGTGATCTTGCCAGAACATGAGAACGTTGCTTCTGCTAATGTGAAGTTTAGCAGAGAAATCATCATCAGCAAAAAAAAAAAAACGCATCTATCTCTGCCTTTACCATTACCTGCATGTTACGGTTGGGTTATTGATGCAATCAATATTCTTGGTACTACACGGTCCCATTAAGTCTGATAAAAATATACTACTGCTTCTTCAGTGAAGCAACAGGGCGAAGAGCAGGAACTACCAGTTCAAGCTACTTACGATTGCATCCCCAATCATCCGAGTACTAATTGTGTTCTCCTCAGTCCACACGCATCATTGCAAACCTGATTGAAAAGAAAAACGGCACATGCACCCTGAGACCAGGCACAGAGATGGCATGATGAAGACATTGACTCCACCACAGTATCGATCCTCCTCAAAAGAAGAGAGAGAAGCAGAGACTCGCCGCGGCGTGAGCATGAGCATGAGCAAGCGCTGCATAGGTCTGCTGACATTTCCAAAAGCTGCTGACATTTCCAAAAGCTACTCTCGCAGACAGCTACGTACGTACACGCAGGCAGTACGCAGGAGGGGGAAAGGCAGGGAGGCAAGCGCCCATTGGCACCGGCTCCAACAACCTTTCTGCACACACTGAAACCCACTTGTATCCTTAGCTAGCTAAGCCATCACCAACCAATCATTGAGGTGCCGAGAAGCCCGAGAAAAGCACAACCAAACAACGTCCCAGATCAACAGTGAAATGAGGATCGCAAATTTCACGCAGATCTACGCAGGTGTGGCAGTGGATCAAATGTGCAGAGACCACGGGGTGAAGTAATTGATAAGCAGGGTGAAATATTTTGTTTTGTTTTTTTTTTCAGTGCCCAGCGAGAAATTTCAGTAATATAGGATGAATTTCGTTCAAATGGTTTGATCAAATTTGAATTTTAAAATTTAAATATTTTCAAAAAAAAGAAAGATAGGAAGGTGGGAGCCTAGGATTAGGACCTAACAAGGCAATAACCACTAGGCTACCTTTGTCCTTGTGATTCATTCACTACTTTTAGTTTGTTTAACCCTTCAAATTCAAACAAAACAAGAAAAAATTAAACGAAACCATTTTCTTTCATAGGGCAACGAAATTTCCAAAATTTCACCGAAATTGTGAACCATGCGTGTAAGAGATTGGATTAGTGGTAGGAGTATGTACCTCGGCTTGGAGCTTCTTGTTGTGGGAGAGGAGGGCGTCGTTCTCGGCGTTGACGGCGTCCAGCTGGCGCTTGAGGACGTCGTAGTCCTTCTCGAGCTGCTTCGTCTTCCAGCGCGCGCGGCGGTTCTGGAACCAGATGGCCACCTGCCGCGGCTGAAGGCCCAGCGCGCGCGCCAGCTGCATCTTGCGCTCCGGCTCCAGCTTGTTCCCCAGCTCAAAGTTCTTCTCCAGCGTCCGCACCTGCTCCACGTTCAGACGCCGCTTCTTCTCCCCGGCCTGCGAACCGTCGTCCGACAGCTCGTCGTCGTTCGCGCCGCCGCCACCGTACATCGGCCGCTTCCCCAGCATTGGCGCCATACCTACATATATATATGTCAGTGAATGGATCAGTTCCGTTTAGTTGCTAGTGATCCGATCCGTGCAACGGTAGCCAAACGATCGAGTGGCCATGGAATTGTGGATGCGTGTGCTCGTACCACGGAAGTCTTGGAGGGAGGGGCATTGGGAGGAGGGGAGGAAGGGGTTGTGGCCGGGGTGGTGGTGAGGAGGGGGAGGAGGAGGAGGAGGAGGGAGGTGGTGCTCATGGTGATGGTCGTGTTCTTGGGGATCATGTGGAGGTGGTGTTTGCTGCATGTGGAGGAGGAAGTTTGGAGGGAAGAAGGAGGGGGAGGACGCCATGCCATTGCTGGCCATTGGCCTCATCAAACGAGGAGGCCTAGGAGGATGGGGAGTATTTGTGTATGAGAGAGAGAGAGGGGGGGTGAGAGGGAGAAGTGACGAGGAAATGGAAATATAACTGGTGGTTGTTTATCAAAAAAGAAAATGAAAAAAATGGATATTACGATCAAGTGTCCAAAAATATATTATTCTCTGAAGAGAATCAAAAACAAAACTAGAGTACCATTCATTTACGAGTTTGGCTCGTGCAACATTTTCCATCCTGCCCGTCCATTTTAGAATCCTTACTCCAACTATAAATAAATATTAAATAAGAAAACAAAAAAAAAACAAGATCAAGTAAACTCCACTCTCTAGGGTAACTAGGCAGGCAAGCAATTTCACTAAGATATTGCTACGAAGCATACATACGATACAAGCACATCACATCTGACACATCGTCCATATAGCGCATGTCACACGCCTCGAGCCATCCAGTTCTAATCTCCTCTCCCACATCTTCTTCTTGCCCAGTACTACAACCTCCCCATCTAAAAATAATAATCAATCTCCCCACCTACACCCCAACTCCTCCCTCCCCTCCCCCACCCCCTTTGGTGGCTCGTCGGCCGGAGCAAGCTACCGGAGTCCCGTTTGCAATATGGACCACGGAGGAAATTTGGGGATGAATCAGAATGGTAATCCAGCTTGGCGTTGCAAAGGTACCTCGATGGGCACATTGATGTCCCCGTTCGAGGTCGGAAGGAGGTCACTGTCGCTCATGCTTGTAGAGGGTCGTCGGAAGCATCTTCATCAAGGACCATCCGAGTTCCATGCGTCACCGGGTGTGGCCTCCGTAAGCTCCCAGGGCATCCCTAGCTTCATCGCTAGTAGTAGCCTCCATAAGCTCTCCTTAGCTTCGCCGACAAGCCACTTCCGCCTGCAAGTGCCGCCTCCCTCAACTCCAACAATGTGGTGGCGAAGCTCGAGCTGCTCTCTAGTCTCTACCCAAGTGGCACCATGGATGTTGCAGCAGGTAAATCTAGGTGGGGCCAAGGCCAGCTTGAGGGCCGGCAACGAGGCTCTGAGCTAGCTGTCTTGTCCCCCTCGGACAATCTCAGTCATCAAATCTATGGACATGGCCTCCACACCCGGTATGCCTTTTGTTGCAGACATTTTCTTGAATTGTTGCATAGTTGTTTATTGATTGGTGTATAACTATTGTACTTTGTTGCAATGTGGTTTCTCAAATATTGCCGCAAGATGTATTTGTTGCATAAGAGTAAATTTTTGTCGCAATGTCTCTTCTCAAATGTTACAACATGAGGTATTTGTTGCAATCGTTTTTTTTTCTATTTGTTGCACAAGAGTAAACTTTTGTTGCGGTAGTGATGTCTATTTGTTGCACCTAAGAATCCGTGCTTGTTGCATTGAGTTGGGAATTTGTTGTATTTTTGTTGCATCGGAGGAGGATTTTGTTGCAGACTTACTAAATAATTGTTGCACCTCACCTATTTTTGTTGCGCCTGGTCGAATGACTGAGATTGAACATATCAAGTTAGATCAAACGATGGAGAGGAGCGTACGATGAGAAAGCTCCCATCGTACATCTGAACGCTAGTAGCTCCCATTGCACTATAATAGTTAAGTTAAATTTTGACCATCCAGTTTAGGCTTCAAGTACAATCCTAAGGGCATGTTTAGCATGACTTCTACTACCAGCTTCTTAGTTAAAGTAAGTGGAGCTATGCCAAACGGCAAACTCCACAAATTTTTTGGAGTTGAAGCAAACGGGAGTGGAGCTGCCCACTAGTATAATTTTTGGGACAGATAAATCCTTGCTCCAAGTGAGGATTTGGGAACCAACAAAGGAAAATACCTCTAGGAGTTGAGGGAAATTACCCGCAAAATGCCCCTCAACTACTGTCGACGATCGAGTCGCCGATCTTACGAAATAAAAGAAAAAATTGGCAAATAGTTCTTGGGGGAGAATATGGTTGCTCTTTATTTACATGAACTGGATCCGTTACAGGGGTGCCTTCAACAAGGCGTTGGACTAATCCTAATTACACCGAGCGTAATGCTTATTATGCTATTGAATCAGAGTTAAAACACGAATCTAGTGTTGATTGCGATGCCTCAATCCGATCCCTTTGTTTCCCCGTACTTCGTATTTAAATAACCAACGAAGAGGTAGCAGTTACTCCTGAAGAAGACGCCCATTAGAAGGGACACGTCTGGTCGGAGGAACGATTCTTTATAGTGAAACGATGGCGGTCGTCGCTTAGTGTCTGTGAGACACTCAACCGTATGGTAGTTGTTTGTTAGTGTCTTAGAACCATGAACAGTCCCGTGGTATGGAGTAAATATGACATGTGTGTGACAACCCGCATCATTTTCATATTTGTTAGCATAAAATATTTCTATTTCATTGCATCAAAAATTTTACAAGAATTATTTTACAAACATTTGCAGCCTCGCAATCCGTTTTCCTCGCTCGTCAGAAAAATCAACTGACCACCGAGGGTGAATCGAGTTGCTCGAGAAAAACTCCGGGCGAGATAGGTGACCTTGTGGAGGTCATCCGTGCCAACTGGTCTGCCAGAAAATTTTCCTTTCTAGGAATATGTTGGATCTGAAAGCTGAAGAAGTGATTTTTGAGTTTTTGTACTTCCGCCAAATAAGATGACATCTTGGTACTTGAGCATTGATACTCTTTCCCGACTTAATTCGCTACTAGTTGAGAATTGCCTTTCACCAGTAATCTCCAAATCCCAAGTGCTCTGACTACTCGAAGTCTTGCCAATAAACATTTGTATTCTGCCACATTATTTGTGGCAGGAAAGTTTAACCGAATGGTGTATTTGATGTGTTCTCCAGTAGGGGATTTCACGATAACTCCAGCCCCCGAGTCTTTTAACATAAAGGAAGTACATTGTCCACTCATCGTGGTGTTTGTACTCGGGCACTTAGGTAGGTTCAGTGTTTGTCCATTCAGTAATGAATTCTGCTATTGTCTGGGACTTAATTGTTGTTCGAGAGATGAAGTGGAGATCAAATGCCCAAAGCTCGGCCGTCGATTTCGCTATTCGTTCTGAAGATTCCATGTTTCCAAGAATTTGACCAAGGGGATTTCCGGTAGGTACGACCATTTTGTGGGCCATAAAGTAATACCTTAATTTCTTTGAAGCCATAAGGAGACCATAGAGCAACTTTTGCACATGTGGATATCTTTCCTTCGGTCCATGTGAGACTCCGCTTACATAATATATCAGTCGTTGGACGTTATCACGCTCTACAACTAGTACACCACTGACTACTTGTGGCGTTGCAACCACTTAAACCAGCAATGTTTCTCCCAATCTTGGAGATACTAAGATCGGGGCACTCGTAAGGTACCTCTTAAGTTCTTCAAAGACGTCGTTTGCTTCTTTAGTCCACTCGAAACTTCCATTTTTCAAAGAAGCTTAAAAAGGTAACCCATTTTCACCTAGCCGTGCTATGAAATGACTTAGCGCTACCATACAACTGGTTAGTTTTTGAACTACCTTCTTTGTGGTCGGAGGGCGCATCTGGTCAATGGCTGATATTTTTGCTGAATTAGCTTCAATCCCTCTAGCAGAAACTAGGAAACCAAGAAGATTTTCAGAAGAAAATCCAAACACACACTTCTCTGGATTCAACTTAAAGTTATGCCTTCTTAAGCTGTTGTATGTAAATAATAATAGCATATTGTCTATGCTACGTTCTCTTACTTATTTCTTTTAAGAAAAGAGTGTATGGTCGCGCGTGAGAAATATAACTGAGATGGTCATGACTAGGACCCTTATGGACTGTAACGATCATGTTGAGGCCAAAAAGTAAAAAGAGATCCTTTTGAAAGGATATTGGAAGAAAATAAATCTTTTTCGACCAGTTAGACAATAGTAGTATGTGACCAGATAATGAATGATAGATATATAAATAATATCACTCATCGGAAATAAGAAATGAATATGTGTTGCAATTAAAATAATATAAAAAATATACAAAGAACTTACGTAATTGATTAATGTTCCAAGAATTTGACAAAACATGCCTGTCTGACGTTGCTGGTCGTACCAAGCCAGGTCGGGTGACTTCGACCACTTTGTAAGGACCTTCCCATTTGGATAAAAGTTTATTGTGATTGGCCTGGCTCTGTATTTTCTTAGAACTAGATCACCTACAGCTAGGCTGCGAGGTTGCACCTTACGACTGTAATGTCTTCGCATGGCTTGTTGGTAGACTATTGATTGCATGAGGGCATGGTTTTGTCGTTCTTCAAGGAAATTGATGTCGTCGAGTCTTCGTTGTTCTTGATCGTTTTTGTTAAAACAATCGGTTCGAGCGGAACCAATTTTTAGTTCTGGAGGAAGCATGGCTTCAGCACATTAACTAGAAAGAATGACGTTTCACTAGTCGCACAACTGGACGTTGTTCAAATAGCCCTGTCTGAACGAAGTTCCTGATCCCAAACTCCGGACCGTTTTGTTAACTTGTCAAAAATTCGGCGTTTGACTCCTTGCATTAATATACCATTAGCTCGCTCGACTGCTCTGTTGCTCTGCGGATGAGCGACAGAAGCGAAATGTATTTTGATACCCAGATCTTCGCATAATTCATGGAAATTTTTGTTGGAGAACTGGGTACCATTATCCGTGATTATACAACTAGGTATACCAAATCGCGTGATCATGTCTTTTGTGAGGATCCACTTAGCGGCCTCGGTAATTATTTTAACCACTGGCTCAGCTTCTATCCATTTTGTAACCGTGTCTATCATGACGAAAAGGAATTCGAAACCCCCGGGTGCCCTTGGGAAAAGTCCCAGGATGTCTACCTCTCAGGTCGCAAAAGACCAAGAAAGAGGAATTGTCTGCAAAGCTTGTACCGGCTGATGTACTTGTCGACTATGAAATTGACATTATACGCACTTCGTCACGAGCTCTTTTGCATCATGAAGGGCAATTGGCCAGTAGTATCCTTGTCTGAAAGCTTTACCGACCAGTCTTCTGTAGGAATGATGTGCCCCACAGACTCCCCTATGAATGTCGGATAGCAATTTAATGTCATCCGTTTGAGATGTGCATCTCATCAATACTCTGTAAGATCCTCGTTTGTACAAGGTACTTTCGATCAGAGCGTATGATTTGGCCTTTCGAGCTATACAATCGGCTTCTACATCTTCTTAAGGAATAATATCATACCGAAGATAATTATAGATCGACGTATTCAATTTCTACAATGGTCGAGCTGTATGACCTGTGGAGTATCCATGTTCGTAGGATTGATTTGTACGACCTCTAATGGAGCACATATGTCCTCGGAATGCTTGACCACCGAGGGTGAATCGAGTTGCTCGAGAAAAACTCCAGGCGAGATAGGTGACCTTGTGGAGGTCATCCGTGCCAACTGGTCTGCCAGAAAATTTTCCTTTCTAGGAATATGTTGGATCTAAAAACTGAAGAAGTGATTTTTGAGTTTTTGTACTTCCGCCAAATAAGATGACATCTTGGTACTTGAGCATTGTTACTCTTTCCCGACTTAATTCGCTACTAGTTGAGAATTGCCTTTCACCAGTAATCTCCAAATCCCGAGCGCTCTGACTGCTCGAAGTCTTGCCAGTAAACATTTGTATTCTGCCACATTATTTGTGGTAGGAAAGTTTAACCGAATGGCGTATTTGATGTGTTCTCCAGTAGGGGATTTCACGATAACTCCAGCCCCCGAGTCTTTTAACATAAAGGAAGTACATTGTCCACTCATCGTGATGTTTGTACTCGGGCACTTAGGTAGGTTCAGTGTTTGTCCATTCAGTAATGAATTCTGCTATTGTCTGGGACTTAATTGTTGTTCGAGAGATGAAGTGGAGATCAAATGCCCAAAGCTCGGCCGTCGATTTCGCTATTCGTTCTGAAGATTCCATGTTTCCAAGAATTTGACCAAGGGGATTTCCGGTAGGTACGACCATTTTGTGGGCCATAAAGTAATACCTTAATTTCTTTGAAGCCATAAGGAGACCATAGAGCAACTTTTGCACATGTGGATATCTTTCCTTCGGTCCATGTAAGACTCCGCTTACATAATATATCAGTCGTTGGACGTTATCACGCTCTACAACTAGTACACCACTGACTACTTGTGGCGTTGCAGCCACTTAAACCAGCAATGTTTCTCCCGATCTTGGAGATACTAAGATCGGGGCACTCGTAAGGTACCTAAGATCGGGGCACTCGTAAGGTACCTCTTAAGTTCTTCAAAGGCGTCGTTTGCTTCTTTAGTCCACTCGAAATTTCTATTTTTCAAAGAAGCTTAAAAAGGTAACCCATTTTTACCTAGCCGTGCTATGAAACGACTTAGCGCTACTATACAACCGGTTAGTTTTTGAACTACCTTCTTTGTGGTCGGAGGGCACATCTGGTCAATGGCTGATATTTTTGCTGAATTAGCTTCAATCCCTCTAGCAGAAACTAGGAAACCAAGAAGATTTTCAAGAAAATCCAAACACACACTTCTCTGGATTCAACTTAAAGTTATGCCTTCTTAAGCTGTTGAAAGTTTCGAGTAGGTCGGAAATGTGGTCGCCAACGTTGATACTTTTCACAACCAAGTCATCAATATAGACTTCTAGATTTCGACCTATCTGGGGATTAAAGGGTTTTTGCATTAACCTTTGAAAAGTCGCATCAGCATTTTTGAGACCAAATGACATCTTAGCACAGTAGTAAGTGCCATATGGCGTGATGAAGGATGTTTTCTCTTCACCATCTTTACTCATGTTAATCCGGTGGTACCCTGAATAAACATATAAAAAACATAACAACTCACACCGAAAGTAGAGTCTACAAGTTGATCAATGCGTGTAAGGAGAAAATCATGCTTTAGACAAGTTTTATTAAGATATGTGAAGTCGATACACATTCGTCATTTTTCATTACGTTTTCTAACCATTACAGGGTTGGCGAGCCACTCTGGGTAGCCGACCTCACGAATAAACCCAGGCTCGAGGAGCTTGTCAATCTCGGACTAGATTGCCTCCTTCCGATCACGTGCGAAGCGCCTTAGCTTTTGCTTAGCCGGTTTTTTGTCAGGCTGGAGAGCTAGCCTTTGCTCGATCGCCTCCCTAGGAATTCGGGCATATCGAACGCCTGCTAGGCGAATAAGCCTAGGTTTGCTCGGATGGACAAAACGAGTATCTCTTCCTATTTAGGGTTGAGTCCTCCGACCAGAACATTTTGGGAAGATGCATTAGCCTTTCTTGCCCTTAGAAAAAATTTCAGGGATCGCAAAGACTTCTTTATTGGCGAGCTTGCGGTTCTTCTTACTCTTGAGAGATTTCCAGATTTTCTTCTCCTATTTTTCCAAGCTAGGTTGAGGTATTTCCAAGCTAGATTTTCTTGCACCATTCAACCGCCTTGCTAGCGGCTGCATATTTGTCTGCTATGTCGAAAAGCTCAACGGATGTTCGTGGAGGATTCATGGTGATAACCTACGTAAACTGTCGATTCCTCAACCCTGCTTTAAAAGCCAGGATAACCGAAGATTTTGCGACCTATGGGATAGAGTTGAAAACCTGGTTGAACCTCTTGAAATATTGTCGATGAGTTTCATCGGTCTTTTGCCTGATTCGATGGAGATCATCTTCTTTTCCGGGGTGATCATACGTCCCCTATAAGTTAGTGATCAACAAATCACATAGTTGCTCCCAAGTATAGATAGATCCGACCGGCAGGTTTAGCAACCACGACGAGGCAGTCCCTTTAAGGACTGTGGGCAGGTAATTCCCCATCACGTTGTCATTACCACCAGCAGCTTTGACGGTGGTAGTATAGATATGAAGAAATTCTAATGAGTTCCGAGTCCCATTGAACTTCTCTATGTTGGCTGGTCGGAACCTGTCCGGCCAGCACACAGCTTGAAGCCCTGCTGAGAAAGCTCAACAACCTGTTATGGATTTATGGTGCCTTCTTTGAAAAGGAGTCGGATTGTAGTAGGTTGAGGACCGGTTCCTTATATTAGCATATCTAGTATCCGTTGTTCCAACCAGATCGTGGACACTTGCATAACGTCTCTGACCACCTGCTTGGTTTAGATGGTGACGAAGGTCACCAACACCAAGAGGTTGTTTCTCTTGACGAGGAGTAGTGGCTGCTGATAAGAGCTGTCTTCTTTCGTGATTACCTGGTTGAAACCTTTGATGGGGTCTTGGTACTATCTAGTCCTCTGTCCGACCATGTTGTCATCTGCTGAGGGAGGAGCACTGGGACGAAGTCATCGTATGACTTTGCGATCCCCTTTGCCCTCGATATAATTCTGTACGCTGCATGATTTGCTGGAGGATCTCTGACACCTGTCTTGCAAGTTGCATGTAACTTGGAGTATCTGCTAAAGCGGGATCTGGTTTACCCAAAAGGTCACAAATTCGTTGGAGGTTTTGAAATGTTACCTAAGGTCTTGGAGGATTCTGACTAGCATTGGGTGTTAGATGAGTGTAATGTCCTTCTGACCTCCCGTCTTGCCTTGTCCGACTTATTACACACTGTGAGGTAGGAACACAAGAATTGACTGATGGATGTCCATCGATTCGATTGCCTCCGGCAGGTGGTGTTTGAGCGCCCCGTACCATCTCCATCGGGATGTGATGGCAGGTTAGACCGTGGAGGATTTTGCACGGGAACCTGATTGGTATCTCCGATTGCATTAATTTCATACCTCCAACAGCGATCTTCCAACGAGCTCTCATCGTAGCTAAGGGAGAGCCTTTCAGAGCTTAGGCCAGGAGCCTCCATGATGGAGAGCGATCGGATATTACCACCTCTGGCAGGCTTTTTGATGGATTTAGCTTGATCCGGCGGATTGTCGATCGTATGCTGAGATTTATCATTCTCACTTGGCCTTCGACTAGTGGCAATGGTAATTTTATTGACACTCTCACCAAGTGTCGGTTGGCTCTCAAAATACGTAGAAGCCTTTGGTGAATACCGGTCGCTCATGATAATATGGAGAGTACGTTGACTCTCTCATGTTGGGCTACCATCATCGTTCTTGCTGGTCGGATTAACCGGGCTTGTAAAGGCATTCGGATGTTTCAAATTTTTCGTAATGACTAATTCCTCTGGAAGCGCCACGGATGGTAGTGGTGAATCTTCATCTATCCGGTCGATCTCGTTGTTCTCAGTGAGTGGCGAGCCAGCGTAGGAGGATGATGGGGACATACTGTTTTCTTCCATAGCGCGCATGCACGCGTCCATGTTGAGGTCGGAGTAGTCCGCCAAGTCGAATCAGTTTTCTTCATCCTAAGTCCCTGCCTTGTTTGCATGAGCGATGATAGAGCGAAAGGAGCGAATGAAGAATGCTTGAGTAAAGTGATCTTCAAGAACCCAACGTCTTCTTCCCCACGGTCGACGCCAGCTGTCGACGATCGAGTTGCCGATCTTACGAAATAAAATAGAAGGAAATGGCAAAGAGTTCTTGAGGGAGAATAGGGTTTCTCTTTATTGCTATGAACTGGATCCTTTACAGGGGTGCCTTCAACAAGGCGGTAGACTAATCCTAATTACACCGAATGTAATGCTTGTTATGCTATTGAATCAGAGTTGAAATATTAATCTAGTTGCCTTTGTTCCTTCGTGCTTCGTCTTTAAATAACCAACGAAGAGATGACAGTTACTCTTGGAGAAGACACCTGTTAGAAGGGACAAGTCTGGTCGGAGGGACAGTTGTTGTTAGTGAAACAGTAACTGATCGTCGGTTAGCGTATGTGAGACACTCAGTCGTATGGTAGTTGTCTTCAGTGTCTTAGGACTATGAGCCGTCGCGTGGTATAGAGCAAATGTGACATGTGTTCCATTCGTCACACGGTAAGAATATACTTAGAGTCAGATCCAGATACCAGTTCAAGATTTCTGCGCGCAATCATCTGGTTGGGTACCGGGTACATGACCTCGTCCGACCAGGGCACATATAATTAACATCTGGAATTCTTACGACCACAGGGGTCGTTAGCCTTAGGAGTTACAACTATGAAGACATATAGTCTTTTAATTATGTATTAAAGTAATATATAAATATTTTAATCCTCGTCAACTACTCTTCTACCCGCCCCCCTCCCACCCGAGCCCCCTCCTTTACCACAAAAAACCCTATAGGTTTGAAGAGGCGGCGGCGGCTCCCTAGCCTCAGTGGCTCTTCCTCCCTGACGGCGTCCCCTGTCCAGTCCTCTGCGACCTTTTCTTCCCCAGCCCACCCTCAGCATGTTCTACTTCATATGTTTGACTTTGTTATGGACTTTTTTCCCATACGATACTCGTTGATATTTATGAACAATTAATGACATTTTATCAATCTATAATGATGGTGGCCGGACGAGATGTATGAACGCTTGTGTTAATCTTGGTGTTAATTAGTACATGAATGCAGGTGTATACATGAATCAGTACATTAGTGCCCGGACGAGATGGATACTATTTGCATTGATTAACACTAAGATGTATGCTCTGCTTGCGTTAATCTTGGTGTTAAAAACAGTAGTGTCATTAGATGTCAATCAGTACATGAATGCAGAGGCCGACGAGATGTATGCACGCTTGCGTTAATCTCCGTGTTAATTAGCAAATAGTAGTCTCATTAGAAGTTAATCAGCAAACAATAATTATTATTATTACATAGATCAGCCAGAGGCCGACGAGATGTATGCACGCTTGCGTTAATCTCAGTGTTAATTAGCAAATATTAGTCTCATTAGATGTTAATCAGCAAACAATAATTATTATTTTTACATAGATCAGCCGTTAAACTTGGTGTTAATCAATGCAAACAGTAGTGTCATTTGGAGAAGAAAAAAAAACGCACCACCAATGCAAAACAGTAAACATTAAACTACACATGTGATCAGCCGAATTACCACGTAAACAATACAAAATCTAATAAAAATACAAGCCATAAAACCAAAGGTAGTCTCGTCTTTTTACATGGATCATTCTCATTCGTAGAGTGAGAGTTAGTTTACTGACCAAATATATCTTCATACTACTCTAACTTTCCAAATGAGGGGATTCAAAAGTGATGTTGGAGTTGGTGTTGCTAAACTTTATAGCGAAACTATACCAAACATAACCTTCTATACACGCAAAACTCCACCACTTGGTCAGTAGATCCTCATCTTTGTAGCGGTAGGCCGGACGGAACAGCTGATGAGTGGCGTGCACCAGGCAGCAGGCCAGCAGCCCCAGCTTTGAACATTTCATAGGCGATGAATCAATCCACCCATGCGTGCCTATCTGGGATCGCATATGGCCGATGCTGGCCACATCGTGGCTTGCGTTAGCTCCCTCGTTAGAAAAAAAGAAAGAAAAAAGAAACGCGCAAACAAGAAATGGATTGGCAGAGAGAGATAGATGCACCATGCGCCGCGGCGTGCATGTGGCCGATGGCTATACCGATCCTCCAGCCCATGTCAATGCCGTGGGTTCCTTTTAACCGATGATCCGCGTGAGAGTTCATGCCTAAAATGACACTGTTTGTACAAAAAAATTTAATAAAATAATTTACTGTAAATAAATTAGTAAGAATAACACCCGTACCACATTCAAAGTACACGATAGACGCGCACTAAGCCACATGATGATCTCTCATTTGACAGTCATCGGCCTACCAAATCTCACCAAACCCCACCGCACGGTGACCGACTCGTTATGCATTTTGAGCTCAACACATAAACATAAACATAAGCCATTTCAATTATTTCATCAGGGAACGAACTATTTTTGCTATTCGAAACCCCAAAAAAAAAACTCTCAGCGCGACACTACACATGCAGAGATGCAGCACAGATTGAGCGAGAGAGGGCGGCATGGGTAGGCCCCACGCACAGCGAGACGTGCAATGTACATGGTTACCCCGGGGGGTGGGCCCACCATTTCCCCTGCTCCCTGCTAGTGCTAACCTGGTGGCCCTGGCGCAATGGCCAGCACATGGGCCTTTCCCGTTAGGAGAGATCCCGATGCATCATCATCTGCTCCCTTCCCCTTTGGACCCTTCCCGAATGCCTCCCCCCCACTTTCTTAAGGGCACGGTGCTAGCTAGCTAGAATTTGACGGGTTTAATTTGCGATTCACGGCGAAAATTGGATCGACCACATCATCGTACTATACGGGGCGGCGACCGAGGATAATGTTTGCAGATGAGAGAGCTTTGATCTATAGCGAGCGCAGCGTAAATATCTTGAAATAGAACATTGGCAATGGAAAACTGATGTGTGCACGCTAGGGGCATGTTCATACTTGTGTAGTTTTTTTTTTGTTTTTTAATTGATATGGTTGCACGGTAAAATAGCAAAACTAACTTTTTTTTAAATGAATTGGTAAAAATAACACTGTGAATGTGCCGCCAGGTGACACGTGCCCCACCGCCGGATCTCCCTATAGGGCCGCCTATCGCCTGCAGCAGGGCGCGCGAGTTGGTGTCGGGCGAGAGGGAGCACGGCGGGGATTCGGGTGACGAGAGCGCTCCACGTTCGGATCCAGTCGGTGGGGAGCGACAGGGAGCACGTATCACTTACGGTACGTCTACAGTGCTATTTTTATCTATTGGTTCACAGGGAGAGGATTTTTCTTTTGTTATTTTATTATACAACTGGGTAATTTTAGCCCATAACTCAAGGTACGCATAGCTAACGACTTTCGCGTGCGTGTGTGTCTATATATATATATATATATATATATATATATATATAAGGTAAACTACTGTTTTTGTTTTAGTTGGGTTTCCCGAAAGGGAAAACCATATATAAGTTAGATTTGTGGAAATGAAGTAGTTTTTCTTTATCCCGTAGATTTTCTTTGACATATTCGTATGAGGAAAGGTTTTATGCTATGGACCCTATAGGAGAAACCTCGGTGATAGTTCAGTAAATTCCTCAAAAGTTAGGGTGGTGTGAGCAATAGGTAGTAGAAGTGTTGTTCCTTCGGGCTCGCTTGGAGACGATATATATATATATATATATATATATATATATTTGCACGATAGTGGGTGTATACACCGAGCCGTTTGGAACCTTCTCGTCCTCCCACTCTCACGTGCCAACCACGTCTTCCTTCGTGCATGTTCGCCTCCCCTCCCCTTGCATTTTCTATGCGATCCACTTGGACCGATCCACGATTCGTTATAGTGCTCTTTTCTTTTCTTTCTTTTTTCTTTTCCGTATGGGAGACGGCGCGGTTGTTAGCTGCATGCGAAGAACATTGATAAATGGTGGAATGTTTCGGGGTTAATTAATGAAAAGTATCCACGTCGATCGCATTACCAATTGATCGTTTCATTCCCCCTTCTCGTCATCATTCTATTCGTTAGAAAGTTGTGCCAAGTTGGGTATGGGCCAACACCTTTTTTTGGGCCGATCTAGGAATCAAAGAACCATATGGTAGCATAAACAGGACACTCAGACCAATAGCTATCAAATATGGGCCAAATATATCGATATTTCCTCCTGTTGGGCTTGGCCTACGTACCAATCTTCTTTCTTTCTGTCTCGCTTCCTAGAATTATTTGTCAAAGAATTTGCCGCTCCATTTGTTCAAGCTTCACGATTTACAGCTTCATATCTCGCTAACATGTGTCTTCTGGGGCCAAATATCGGTAACACAATAGCGTGGCAAATTCATATATCACCCCCCACCCACTTATTTGCCAGTTACCGTCCTATCATGGCTCCATTCACTCGTTTGCTTGTTTAGAACTAACAGGGTGCCTTTACGTGACTAAATTTATTTCAAAGTTTATACAAATTCTTTAAATTATACCTAGGCTATTTATACTTTTAAGATATCTTAAACATTAGAAGCGATAATAGAAGCTTGAAAGAAATTATAATATGAGAAACGTAATTGACGTATGTATTTTGATGGAAGAAAATCATTTAGTATAATAAGTTTTTGGGGTTCTTAGAAACTAACAATCTTCACTATGCATAGATCATGTAGTTGCATGCCCATATTCTACTCTATTAGTTATTTCTTTTTTCCAAATTGTATGCATGCACATTTACTTCTATTTAATCTCAAGCAATATGTCGATTATGTGTATGCTAAGTTATCTTATTAGTTTACATGACATAATGTATTAGATTAACCTGCTCACGCATACACCGATGCACCATGGGTAACATACCTTGAACGTATCTTTCCTCACACGTCGGTTACCTCACCAAACCGTGTGACTTCTATCTCTCCTTGTCGTCACAGCTTTTTTGTTTCAACCTCCAACATTAAGCCTAAATCTTGATTGATCCCTCTTAGCTGTTACCCCTTCCAATGCAATACTTTACCACATAATTATATTCTACTTCTCCTTAATTATTTCTTAATGCTAACTATTTCGACATCAACGCGCATACACATACAACCGTCATCGATCCCAACTTGAGACATGTGTCAAGCTCTCTCAGGTGACCACGAGCATATTCCCGATGGCTACGCCATCTATACTCCAAGCTTTTTGCTCCTCTGACTCTGTACGCCCGCACTACTATTCGTACGAATGCTTGCATGGTACATACACATGCGTGATGTTATACATGTTCGACGTCTTCTTCTCTCATATCAGTCTCTCCTCTTCTTCGACTTTGGCCAACTCAATGTTGTAGCTTCCCCACTAACCATGACAACCTCCCATCTTCACTAATGTCAGCATGTTTGCTTTACTCGTTGTCTAACTATATGGATAATCTTTTCATCATCACCAGTGACAACGTGCCGCTCACCAGTGATGACACACTCCTATCTATCTGATGGCCACATATCGTCTATAGCTCGTCTGCAATAAAAAGTTTCATCTCTTCTTTACCAGGGTTTCTCTATCATCGAGCTTCTTTGGTCACTAGCTTCTTCAACAACATCGACGCTCACCACTTGTCATCATAGCCCTTGGCTCATCCAACACTAGTCTTTCTCTTCAATGGCTCTAGCGAGAAACATGACATTGTCTCTATCTCCGTCGTCGCCATCTCGGCTCTTCGCTTCCTCGTGGATCAATGACTTCTTGCCAGACAAATCAATGTCATTGCACTATGTCATTGTCTCTTCCGACACCATTCGTGCTATTTTCATTATAAATTGTATTTTTAAATAAACACTTTAGTTTTTTTTTAACTTTTATTCCATATGAAGCAACAATAGAAACACATGACCTTGAGAGCAAACATGGTGACTTCTTTTGTGTCTCCCAAGACACCATTTGTGTGATCCTCGTTATAACTTTTATTTTTATTTAGTATTTTATTTATTTTTATTAGAGTTTGTATACAAATCAGATTTCTATATTTATTTAATTTATTCAAAAATTTAGTTACTTGGGGATTTTATTTTCACTACTACGGAAAAGCTCATCACAGACGGTTTTTGAACCGTCTGAAATTTTATGTCTGTGATAACAGGCGGTTATCACAGACGGTTCCAACCACGAACCGTCTGTTATTCTGTAGTATCACAGAAGGTTCGTGGTTGGAACCATCTGTGATTCTGTAGAGTCACAGACGGTTCTAACCACGAACCGTCTGTGATAAGTATTTAGACCTAATTAATTTTTATCGTATTTTCAGCTAGCCTCAGGAATTGCTAGCCATACCCTCTGAAAACTAGCAAGCAGAAACATGTCACAGATAATTGTTGACAACTCAAAGTGATCATTTAACTCAAAATCAATTACAAAAGAATGTTTCAAGTATATATTGTCGCTAGAGTTACAAATTGAATTACAACCAGTCAAAGTGAATTACAATATTGAATCAATTGTTTCGAGGACGTTCATCGGTGTCGACGGCGTGAAACTCTCCGGTGGTGTTAACTATGTCTGTCTTGATGAAGCCACAGAGCTCCCCTCGAATGTGCATGACCTGGTCCATCTCGAGTCCATTTAACTCTATGTTCATGCCCTGTCGCTAGCAGGAGTAAAGTAGTAAGCATATATATTTAAATTTATAATTAGAAGATAATTATTACGAGATTGACAAACCTGGGGATCGGGCGTCCTAGAAACAATCAATAGCTGCATATGATGGCATACGTAGAATGCACATAGGTGATCTCGTTTTTGCTGGCGGCACTGCAAAAATAGAATTAAATATATATGTACAGTCAGTTCGAGACGCAATATTACGGAGTATGATATATGATTATTGTGTTGTAGCGCGTACCAGAAATCGCATCCTGTGAGTCAGTGTGGCGCTCGTTCCCTTGTATAAACCTCCCTCGGCAACATAGCCGATGAACGCCCTACATGATTCAAAAAAGTTATCCTTGTCCATTTCAAACGAAGGAAGACTGCAATAGAGTTATGTGTGGAGGAAATGAACATACATGTCGAGTATTCCTTTAAGAAGGGTGAAGTCGTGATTTTTGTTGAGTAGAGAATCAAGGTACAATACCATGTTCCTCTTTGGCACAAGAATCAGAAGAATCCAGTGGAACCTACTCGTGTATATCGCTATAGTCATAAACCTATGTTGAAACGTAATTTGTAAAGCAAATATTCAAGCACTTACTTCTGGTTGTAGGGCACCATTATGTAGTCCTTGTCGTCCAGAGTAAGCAATCCCATTTTTATGTAATTCTTGACGTAGGATGCGTCTTGGTTGATTGTTTGCTCAGAGACCACGTGTAGGTCGAGGAAACCCACCGGTTCTTTGATTCGACGGGCACATTTCATAATGTATCTGTACATAAGCAATGAGTTATGACATTTATCGGTATCACGTGAGTGTAGAAATTGATTGTACACACTTACGATTGTCGGCAAAGATAGAAGTGAGGCGTCGAGAGCGCTTAGGTTGTATAGGTCAAATAAGTCTTGAAGCCCACGACGAAGTGGCGGGCTCGTGGAGAAAATGCTCCCTCCGTGTCGGCGGTGATTCGAAGATGACCCCCTTCTCTCGGGTCTTGCGCAAGTACCAATCATGCAAAGCTTGACAAGCTACTCCTGAGCTCTTTATTTCTGCGCCGGAGACCAACGGACTTCCGAGTGAGTATTTCACGGGTTTGGGAGGTGCCTCGATTTCTCCTTAATGAGGCGGCTGAGGGACGTCTTCCCGTGAGACGCCTCAGGGACCGATATGGTGACACACTTTTCTTGTCCCTTCGCCGTCTTCTCGACGGGAAGCGATGTGGCGGCCTTCTGAAGCTTTGGTTGAGGCGGACTCATAGAGGGTCCTATTGGAGAGGCAGGGTCCTTCCAATATCGCGTCACTGAAGGGTCCAGTGCGATGTCCTTCTTGGGCCACTGGATAAAAGTTTGCGCGGCATCCCCTAGTATTATGATTTCTTCGTTCGGGGGAATCTCCAGTGGGATGGCCATGAAATTATCATGTGCCATGTCCACCTGCACCCTAGCGTAACCCTGCGCCAGCTGGGCACCGTGCTGCACTGCCCCTTCCTGGTATGGATACACCATACCCTGCCCAGCCTCAATAAGAATCGACCCAACCATCCTCACTTGGAGCTTGCAGGGTGTCGGCTCCTACAAAATGGTACACAATTAGCTAAGGCGTCCTATAGGTCTATCTTTGGAGTATTCCAGAGATGTACATTACCTCGATGTCGTCGATCGGTAATTGCACGTCGCCATGTCCAGAATTATGTGTGGACGCGACGCTACTCCGACGTCGAGAAGGACTTGCTCTCAAATTAACAGGGGCGGCTTGCGCCTACATGAGTTGATTTACTTAGTTCTGCAAGTTTGTTATTTGTTCTTGAAATTTTCCAATAATCACATGTTCCAACCGAGCGTCGTGCTGGTCCTTGGATCTCTTCCTACTCCTATACGTGTCGGAGTTGTGTGGGAATCCATCCCTCCAAGGTACGTAAATCCCTACGCCTCGCGTGCGACCCGAGTGCTCTTTGTTTCACAGGGGCGTAGATAGTACATCCTTCTCCCTGTCTACTTCGAAGGAACCTTGGGAAGATGCGGAAGTCAATGCTTCCTGCAAGAGGACATCATGTTATTGTAGACACCATGAAGTTATGGACTTATTAACAATTAAGTGGTTCGAGGAATTTACCAGGCGTTGAGATACTGCCTCGTCTGCCGGGTTTGTGAAAGAGATGTTGTCCGAAGATGTGGCTGATGTCCTCGCTCTTAACTGGCTCGAGCGCTTCGTCGAGATCTCAAGAACGGTCGGTGTCCTGCTCCTCAAGCGGTCCGTGTCCTTTGTACGCACTTTGCTCCACGAAATTGGTCGTTGTTTTCGCCGCCCCATGCCCAAAAATGCGTTTTTACTGCGTGCCCATCGGCAAGCGTGAGTCTGTCCGGGGGTGAGTGTTTTGTGCCTGGATAGCTTTGTACGCCGCACTTTGCTCCTGAAATTCGGTCGTTGTCTTCATATGCACGAAGGCGTCCCATGTATCCCGCGACAAAAATTGATACGTCGTGAAGGGCGTCCGACCCGTGTAAATAAAATATATAAAATTGCACAAAAAACTGCAAAGGAGAATGAAATATTGCAAACAGTGCAGTTTTAACATATAGCTGAAATATTGCATGATTTTGAGTGCTCTCAGCAGGCGAGTTGCAAAAGAATCAACGTTTGCCATCTCAGCCCTGTTTTGTAGTAGTGCCATACCATAAAGAAACAAAGAGAAGCAATAATCACCTCACCCTAACAATTTCTGGAATAAATTATTACACCAAAACCAATCAAAACAGAATGAGGTAAATGGTATATTAACCATCAAGGGATGGCAATGAATAGATTATGTCTTATTACCAATCTAGTGGGTTGTGTGGGCGTGTTTGCTTCGTAGGTTATATGGATGAGGTACAGGAGGGCATGGCCTCTTCCTGTGTGCGGGAGCCGTCTTGACGGAAAGATAACAGGAGCCGTCATGATATTTTGTCATAGTTTCAATTATGTGGCTGCTTATTATTTGGAACTAACCACACAAGATTTATGCAACCTATGTGCAGGTGTGATAACATGGACATTGCAAATACATTATAGTACAATATTGAGGTATTGCATACGCCACCAAGTTGTTGCACGGTATAACTATGATTTACAATGTTCTATTATAAAAAAAAAGTGCAATGTCCCTATGGATGTTTTTATCAAATAGCAACTAATTTTCATGTAGCCAAACATTGAAAGTTGTGCATAATTAATGTATCATTTTCACCCTTTTTATCACAAACGTAAAAAAAGTGCAATGTCCCTATGGACTTAACTCGAAACTGCTATTATCTTCCAACTATATGTGCTAAAGTTCAGTTTGTGCTTTTAGCAGTCAGAAATGTAACTCGATGGTAGTATCATGGTGCTTGAATTTGCATTTATTGAATACCTTCATAGCTAGCTGCTATTGAGTTTCTGTAACTTGTCATGTTCACATGACAAGGAACAAAGCAAGGCTATACAAGTAGAGGCTTTTTGTGTTTTCAAGGTACAATACTACAATATCAAGTCCCTATCTTTCAGCATATACTCATAGGGGAATAATAAGGATTCCTCAAGCCAATTTGCAATTCATTTTTAAAACTAACAGATCCATCAATTAATATCGACATCGAAGCATGCACAAATATGTAATCACAAGTAGCACAAAAACTTCCAGAACCTGAAGAATCCACCAAGGAATTCTCTCATCGGGTGGTCGGTAGGGGCGGGGGCGGCACCGAGGGAAACCCTCGGCTCTCACGGCAGAGAAGGGGGAAGTGCGCACAGGCATTGGGCGGCGCGGGGAAACTCACCGGGTGGTCGGCAGGGGCGGAGGCGGCACTGGACGGAGGCAGGGACGAAGGGAGGCAGCATTGGACGGAGGCAGGGACGAAGGGAGGCGGCGCTGGTCGGAGGTGGCGTCAGCGGAGGAGACCGAGGGCAGCGCCGGGCTGGTGGAAATAGACTAAGGCAGAAGAGTGCACAACCGTTCGAATCGGGCCTTTATATAGCTGGATATCACAAACGGTTCTATGATAGAACCATCTGTGATAATAAATCACAGACGGTTCCATAAACAAACCGTCTGTGATGTTAACTATCACAGACGGTTCTGTTATGAAACCGTCTATGATGAGTTAACAGAGAAACCCTAATTTTAATATCACAGACGGTTATGTAACTGAACCGTCTGTGATATGTTGATATCACAGACGGTTCATTAATAGAACCGTTTGTGATGTGAACAGACACACACATATGTAGAGCCGATCTCAACGAGCGGGCCAGATGCATTGGAACGTTCGGACCGTTCGAAAGTTCTTTCGCTGTGAGCCGTCTATCTTTAGATCAACGGCCCACCTTCATTCAAACGTTCGACCGCCTGCTTTGACGCCAGTATAACTTGGATTGTTTCAGACCGTTGGATGTATAATCGACGGCTCAGATTTAGTGGGCCATTCGGACCGTCCGAAACGCGCTGCGAATCTTAGCCCTGCGATGCCAAATGAACGGTCGAGATTCGATAGGCCGTTCGGACCCTAATTTTAATATCACAGACGGTTCTATTATTAAACCGTATGTGATGAATTAACAGAGAAACCCTAATTTTAATATCACAGACGGTTATGTAACTGAACCGTCTGTGATATGTTGATATCACAGACGGTTCATTACTAGAACCGTCTGTGATATGTTGATATGTTGATCAATTGAAAGCTTGAGATGATTTGGGAATTTCCAGAGGTAGCTCCACAGCTCCAAAAATTCTAAACTTTTTACTGAGTGATGCTAACTTCAAGATCAACTGTGTATGAATTTTTCAGAATTTCTCATGCAGTGAATTGCCCGCTAGAAAATTCACAAGCTGCTGGACAGGGGGTTTAACTAGGGAGACAACAGGTTTGACCAGCCCTTAAGAAAAAGCAAATAATTTCTAAAAATTATGAAATTTCTCAGGGAGGTTACCCAGATGATCAAGAATTTAGGAAAAATATTTTCCCGAGGATGATCACAAGGTTTGACTAGAAGACCTTGAATTGCAACACTTCAAGTCAATAACCTTAATTGAATTTGAAGTCTACATTTCAAGGAGAAAATTCTAGAGAATTCAAATGACAACAAGGATGCATCCAAAAGTTTTAATTTATTCTCATTTTCATACATTTGAAACACAACTAATTGCCGGTCAGACCACCAGGCCACAGAAGCAATGCACTTTTAACTTTGCTCAAATGACAAAACACATTTGCCCATTTGTGTGTATTTCCAACAAGGTTTCAAAGATGATATTCTCAACAAGCTGATAACTCTAACAAGTCCGCATTAACATCAACATTAGAGATGACAAGTCCATAACACATGTTAACATCAAATTACAATGGAATACATGCTTAATTGAAATATAGTCCTTCATGATGATCGACGCGCATATAGCTAGCTTCCTCACTGGGTTCTTCCTCCAGTCTGATGCCGTCTCCGAAAGGAGGCAACTCGTCAAATTGATTGTACTCTTCCTCATCCACGACATTCTCAACTCCGACAATCCTTCTTTTTCCATGAAGAACTACGTGGCGGTTCTTATTTGTTGGGTCCGTTACATAAAAAACTTGAACAACTTGCTTAGCGAGTACGAATGGTTGTCCTTGTATCCGACACGTTTGAGGTCCACAGTAGTGACACCGTACTTGTCGACCTTCACGCCCTGCGGAAGCTTAGCCCAATGACATCGAAACAGGGGGGTCTTGAAAAGTACATAGTCGAGCTCCCAAATCTCCTCTACGAACCCATAGTACGAGTTCAACACGCGTGCCCCCGCGGTATTGAACCCCTCGTGAAATGCATCTATGCGGACACCGCTGTTCTGGACTGTGCTCTTCCTATCCTGAGCTGCCGTATAAAACGTGTACCCATTTATGTCGTATCCTTGCATGTCACAATTGTAAATTTTGGTCCTTTGGACAACCATAGCAGCGTTTCATCACTTGATGACCTCCAAGTGAATCGCATATTTAACCATTCGTTGAACCGACGGTTGTGCTCTCTCGTTATCCAAACCACCGACCGGTCTGGATTCTGTTGGCGTACCATGTCTTTGTGCTCATCAATGTACGGGGACACTTGGGTCATGTGTTGCAAGACCGTGAACTGGGCCTGCGTGTATGTATCTAGATCGGGAGTGATTGCGTTCCTCCCGATGGTCCCGATACCCTCCAGTCTCTCCTCGTGACGAGATAGAGGCACACCTATCGGTTCCACTTGAGCCATGTAGTCCACGCAGAACTCAATGACCTCTTCGGTTGCCTAACCTTCGTTGATACTGCCCTCCGGCCGAGATCGATTCCATACGTAGGACTTCAGAATTCCCATGTATCTCTCGAGAGGGTAGATATGACGTAGGAACAAAGGGCCGTATATCTTTATCACTTTCACAAGGTGAACAATAAGATGGACCATGATATCAAAAAATGACGGAGGAAAATACATCTCAAGATAACATAGAGTCGTCACCACCTCGGCCTGCAGAGCGTCGAGTCCGTCGGGTACACATCAATATCATTCCCAGGTTGCTTCGGCCCTTGGATAAGTAGTTACATCAAAATGTATTTCCGCTTCATACACAGCCAAGGAGGAAGGTTGTACATACATCGATTCACGGGCCAGGTGCTATGTCGGCTGCTCATGTTACCGAAAGGATTCATTCCGTCCGTACTCAACCCTAACCTTATGTTCCTCGGTTTCGCATCGAACTCTTCAAAGCTCCGATCGAAGTTTCTCCACTAGGCAGAATCAGCAGGGTGTCTGAGCTTCTCATCTTTCTTACGCTCCTCGAGTGCCAACGCATCAATCTTGCCTCCTTTCGGTTCGCAAACAAACGCTTCAAACGTGGGATCACAGGCAGATACCACAACATCTTAGCAGGAGGTCCTTGCTTCGCCTTAGCAGTATTCTTACGCTTGTATCGGTATACTTTGCATACGGGACATACATGCATGTCTGCATACTCTTTACTGTAGAGGATACAATCGTTTGGACATGCATGTATTCTTTCTACTTCCATTCCCAATGGACAAATAACCTTCTTAGCTTGGTAGGTCATGCTGGGCAACACGTTTCCCTCCGGAAGGATGTCAGCTAAGAGATCTAACAACGCCGTAAAACTCTTATCGGACCAACCATTGCTTGCCTTCAATTTTAGCAGTTCAAGCACGGTTGACAACCTTGTGTATTCCGTCTTGTAGCCAGGGAACAAAGGTTTTTCTGAGTCCTCCATTAAGCCCTCGAATTTACAAAACTCTCTCTCACCGTAGTTCCCTTCTGCATCGCATAGCATCTGATCCAGATTGTCATCATGCGACCTATCCTCATCAAAAGCACATTCCATACCCTGCATATCGTTGACTTCCTCGGCGATGTCGTCATTACTGACTTCCGGTATAATCTGTTCTTCACCGTGACTGCTCCAACATGTATATCCTTTTTTGAAACCCCTTCGTACTAAGTGAGCTTTGATCTGCGCTGGGTTGTTAAACATTTTCATATTACCGCAATCAATGCATGGACAGTACATAAATTTTATCCCCTTCTTCAACATATCCTGCTCGGCGGCTCTTCTAAAAGCAAACACACCGTTACGGATCGTTACACATTAGTGATTAGTCTAGAGCAAAAAAAAGGGTTACATATCGTTACCCTTCTCTCCAAGGTGGCACAATGTGGGAGGAGGCAGCAGAGGTGCCGCAATGGGGGAGGAGGAGGCTGGGGTAACAGCTCAAAATGGGGGAGGAGGCAGCAGCAGCAGCAGGGTGGCCAATGGGGAGGAGGGAGGAGGCAGCAGCAGCAGCAGGGTGGCAGCGCCTCAAATGGAATGGAAAGGGGGCCTGTCGGGAGCATCTACTTATAGTGCTTGTATCACAGACGGTTCTTGTAAAGCGGTTCTTTATACGAACCGTCTGTGTAGTATCACAGACGGTTCGTATAAAGAACCGTCTCTGATACTTATTTATCACAGACGGTTAACGAAGAACCGTCTGTGATAATTTTATCACAGACGGTTCCAAATGGGGTGTCTAGTATAGCATGTTTTGTAGTAGTGTTTGGAATACATATGAAAATCAAATTGAAAATTGTCTCTTATTTTTTATTCTGAATTTTACTTATTTTTTCTTGGAATTCGTATCTGAATCCAATTTCTCATTTTTCTTTAATTTTTATTCTGAACTTCAATTATTTAGGGACTTTGCTTTGGAATTCGTACTAAAATCAAATTGTTTATTTTATTTTATTTTTATATAGATTTTCATTTTTTTTGTATACAAATCTAATTGGCAATTATTGTTTAATTTTTTCCTGAATTATAATTATTCGAATTCGTATCGAAATCAAATTCATAATTTTATTTTATTTATATTCCTAGTTTTATTTATTTTTCAGTTGGATTTTTGTATACAAAACTGATTTCTTTTTTATTATAAATTATAAATATTTAGGTATTTTACTTAAAAATTTATATGAAAATCAAATTGCTAATTTTATTTTATTTTTATTACAAATTTCATTTTTATAGTACGTGATATGGATTTTTTATTTAGGAATTCGTATGGAAATTAAATAGTTGATTTTATTTTATTTTTTATTCTAAATTTAGCTTTATTTTACTTGACACATACTCTTTCTTTTAATTTAGACTGTTATAATCTAGACCCACCACGATCGACGGTGTAGATCTTTCTCTTTTTCTACTGATTAATATGAGAATTTCTAGCTCTCGACAGCAAACATGGTGGCTTCTTTCGACTCCGATTTAATAAAATAATAGATAGATAGATTTATTTTTATACAAACCTTTTTACTTGGGTCTAAAGTTGCATGCGTATATATATCTATCTGTGTGCAAGTGCAAGAAAAGAGAAGCCCCGAAGCGAGCGCGGCCCTAGAATTAGGGATGAAAACGGATCGGATAGTTTCCAACTGATCCGGACGAAAACGGATTCGGATTGTCTCAGATCGGATTTTTCTCGAATAATTTTCAGATCGGAAACGGATTCGGGTTTTTTTTGTCGGAAACGGAAACGAATACGGTAGGCATGCTATCCGGTAGCTACGGATTATCCGGATAAGACCAAGTCCGGATATTCGGATTTCGGTCCAATAGAAGAGGATTTCAGCCCAAAAGAGAAAATGTGATTTTTAATTGATTTCTGCATTTCAGAAAATACAACAAATCAAATAACCTTTTAGAAAATAGCAAATGGGGTTAACAAAAATTCTAGAAAAAATCACAAAAAATCATTAAATTATTTTAAATTAAATAAAATTAATTCCAAGTTAAATTTGATTTTTATTTTTGCACATAAATTATTTTTAATTTTTGAAAAATAGGAACAACCTTTTTAAAATCCAAAAAAATCAAGAAATTAATTATTATTTTTTCATTTTCACTTTAAATACAATTAAATCCCAGAAATATCAATAAAAAATTTTGACATTGAAAATTAGGAAATTAAATAATGACTTTATTTTATTATTATTTTCTTTTTAACCAAGAAAACTCTTTTATATCTCAGAAAATCCAATAAAATAATAAGTTTATTAATTTTATTTTTGGTAACATTCTTTGGGATGTTACAGTGATTTCTGTATAGATTAACCATCTAGCCTGATCAATGTTAGTGTGAACTAAGTTTTATGTATGTGATGAACTAAGTGTTAATGCGTGATGACTTGTGACTTTGTGAGTTATGACTTACAAGCTAAATATGGTAAACTAAGTGTTATGTTTATGATGAACTAGTTTTAATGCCACTTGGTAGTGCTAATGTTATGTGTGGTTGCTGAAAATATGAACAATTCATGAATGTTTGCATCAAATAAACTAGTTATATATTTTTGTTAATTTCTGGCATACAATTTAAGGGGTTTTTATGTTTCGAAAAATATCCGCGACCGTATTCGTTTCAATTCGTATTCGCTCCGTATTCGTATTCGATATTATTCGTATCCGGAGTATTCATATTCGTATCCGGATCCAGGAAAAAAATATGAAAACAAATATAGCAGAACCATTATCCGTTCGTATCCAATCTGTTTTCACCCCTACCTAGAATCAAAGGGGACAGGTGATGCAAAAAGAAGAAAAGATACAAAGAAAGGAGAAATGTAATGTTTGACCAAGAATACCCTAACCAATGTTAAATTCAATAGTGCTAGCCTCGTCCAGAAAAAAGACTGGTAAATTTATGTTCATCTTCAATTTTCATTAGGTCTTAAACCAAGTGAGCAAAGTACATCTTTGCACGCATTTTGATGCATGCAAACAACCTGAAAGGTGGTACTGTATAGTACTAGGAGGGGGCGGAGCTAGGTAGGGTGTTTGGTGTGCACCGGCACCCTAAAAATTGAGAAAATAGCTAGGGATCAGCTACTTGACATATATGTGATGTTAACTGTGCAACCACAGCGATAAATTTTTAGCTTCGCCGCTACTAATATATCAACAAAAATGAAGGCCACTCCTCACAAAATGACCCACTAACATTTGAACTTCCCTCCAAAATCCAAATTCCCAAGTGTGAATGTTCCAAAACCACTACTTTCAGGAAAGAATGTTCCAAGACCAACTATTGTTATTATTTCTAGGACGAGCATTAGACAAATTAAATTGATACACTACATCTTTTTTGGGCAAGTATTAGACAAATAAACACTTATCATCTCCTACTAGTTTTGTCTGCCCAAAGCCATGTATACGATATCCTAAATCCCAGAAACCCCGATCCCCATAGATTAGCATCCAGCTCATCCATCCACTACTTAGAACCCCTCAAAAGTATGTTCCTAGCTAATTGATCACACACTGACACACAAACTCACACTCCTCGCATTGCCAATTTGGCACATCCACTGTCATTGTCAATTGCCATCATGGGGTGCACCATGTCGAGACAAGCCCGGCACGACCTCCGGCACTGCCCGTCGCCGCTCGCGCTGCCGCGCAGTCACTCGTTCCCGACCCACTGCGACGCGGGCGTCCACGTCGTGCGGCTCACGTCGTCCACGCTCGGCTCCCTCGAGCTCGACAAGGCCGGGCCGCGGGTGCCGGAGGCAGCCGCGGCGCTCGTGCCCACGAGGATGGCGCCGCGCACGCCGACCATGACGCCGCCCAACGAGCCCGAGGCCATCGACGCGTGGGCGCTCATGGCCGGCCTCGACGAGCACTCGCCGGCGCTGGCTGCGCCGTTCGCGCGCCACTCCTTCTCGTTCCCGATCGCCACGGCGCCGCAGGAGCTCACCGAGTCCTTCAAGGTCACGCCGCTGCCGCTGCCGATGCCTCACGCGGTCGTGAACGGCGAGGAGAAGGCGAGCAAGGCGCTGCCGCGCAAGGCCGTGCTCTACTTCACGACGCTGCGCGGCGTGCGCGCGACCTACGAGGACTGCTGCCTGGCGCGCGCCATCCTGAAGGGCTACGGCGTGCGCGTCGACGAGCGCGACGTGTCCATGCACCGCAGCTTCCGCGACGAGCTCCACGGCCTCAGGGGCGCCCTCGCCAAGTGCTGGACGCCATCCGCGCCCATCCTGCCGAGCCTGTTCGTGGACGGTGAGCTCGTGGGAAATGCGGAGGAACTGAAGCGTCTGCACGAGGCCGGCTTGCTGGCGTCGAGGCTGGCCGGGTGCGAGAGCGCGAAGCCAGGCGAGGCCGGCGCGTGCGAGGCCTGCGGGGACGTGCGGTTCGTGCTCTGCGAGGTGTGCTCCGGCAGCTGCAAGGTGTACGTGGGCGACGAGGAGGAGGATGATCAGCAGGATGAAGAGGAGAAACCATTGGACGACGGCGGCGCCGTGGGGTTCCGGCGATGCCCGGAGTGCAACGAAAACGGCATCGTGAGGTGCCCAGTGTGCTGCTGCTGAGACGTTTGCGTTTCCCCTCACGGATACGTGACGGCACGGTGCAGATTCTTTTTTCTTTTTTTGGTGTGCTGTGCGCCACTTGGATGTGACGTTCTTGTGATCTGTGAATGATCGTGTGTGTGTGTGCGCGCGCTGCGTGATCGACGGTGTACGGTGATCGTGTCGTTTCTGTTTGAAGTGCATGTTTGCGATGCAAGAGATGCCAATTCTTCATGCTGTGCCTTGCCGGCAGTGGACCGCTTCCTTCTTGTTTTTCTCGACTCGACATGAACGGTTGCCTAGCTGGTTGGAGTTGTTGGTGACTCTACTAGCTAGCCAATGGCCTCCGTTCAAAGCCGGCGCCGTTGCGACGCATTTTTAATGGCAAAGTGAGCCGCAAGAGCAGGACATTTGGAGAAAAACAAGGTGCTCCAACCAGAAATTCAAAACGGGGTATCCGTTCCATAGGCCTCTAGACCAATCATCGTCATCTAGACTAGTTGCATGCGGGCATAATTCAGTGAGCTTTGCTTGACTGAATTTGGAGTACTAGTAGCTGCCTAGTTTTCTGATCATGCACACTCAGCAGGCTACATGACTGAACATTACGCAACGGACGACCAGATTAACTTCGCTGAGAGACCTGAGTTCAACAGCCCATTCATTCAATTCTCCTTTGCCCCCGGTTTGCTAACATTTCCGTTTTTGAACAATAAATAGTAATTACTATTTAGTTTTTAATTTTCAATCGTATTTTAAATTAGCTTATATTTTTAAAATCTTTTAGCTTCTAGCTAAGCTCATATTTGTGTTTCAAACCTCCTTCCAATTCCAGGATTCAAATTTCGAATTGGAATTCCTGATTTTGAATTTTTATCTATTTCTCAATTTTTCCCTCCTTTCCTTGGGCTCAGCCCACACCTTCCTTGGGTCGGCCCTTTTTCGCTTCAGCCTCTCCCGGGCCACTCCACACTCCCTGACCCTCTTTCCTTCTGGCCCAGCGCCTTCTCCCCTCCTGCCCTTTCATCTCCCTTGGCGGGTCAGCGCCAGTCATGAGCCCCGCCTGCGCCGCGTGACGCCACTCCCTCTGCCGCCGCGCACGACGCTCCATGCCACCCCATGCTTCGTCGCACCTGCCCCTCTGCAGCCCAAGACCCCCGCGCCCTCGCTCGCCTTGTCCCCTCAATCGCGCCCACACCCGTGACATCATCGCCACTCCAGAGCGCCGAACGAGCTGTGCTCGTGCACGCGCCGGCGTCAGCAGGTCGCACAAGTCGCCGCCCCTTCGTCACCTCCCTACCGCGCTCACCTGCTTCCGCCCCGTAGCTTCGCCAGACCACTCGAGTCGTCGCCCCGCCCGAGGCTTGCCAGCCCACCCACGCCGCCTCGGGACCAAGCTCCTTCCCCAACGACTCTTCGCCCCTTGACCGGCTATAAAGGAACCCCAGAGCCTCCTCTTTCACCTCCCTCCTCACTCCTTCCCCCCTTGTAAGTTCTCCAAAGAAAACTGCTTGCCATTCTTCGGCCGAGCCGCCTCCGTCGTCGACTATCCGTTCCAGCGACCGCCTCTGTCGCGCCGAATCCGTCACGGAGCGCCCCCGAAGCCAAGGAAGACAACGCCCCAAACCGATTCAGTTTTTGTCCACTATCGCTGCCGGACTCGACCTTCTTCACCGCCTCTGGCCGCCCGCTTCTCCGCCATTGATCTCCCTTCTCGGGCCACCTTCGGTCCCCATTGTTGACCCGGTAGGTTTGCCTCCCCGAGCTCTTCCCCATGCTCACTCTCCCAGGCTTAGCGCACCACCAGAGCTCCTCCTCCGCAACCGTGCCTCCGCCGCCGCTCGTCTCCACCGCACCGCCGCTCCGGTGAGCCGCTAGCCGAGCCACCACCACTGTCGCCTTTGCCGCAGATCACGAGCTTTCCATTTTGCGCTCCCGCCTCCGCGCTCCCTTCCCGCCGTGGCCGTGGCCGCTTGCCGCCCGTGAGCTCCCTATCTTTGGCGTGTTTGAGCGAGCCTTTGTTCATTCGTAATTACCGCCCTAATTGCTGTCTTAAGCCCTAAACTAGTGTTTATCCATTAAATGATTGACTTAAAAGCCTAATTGACTCACTGACCGGCGGGCCCGCAAAGAGTAATGACCGGTTCATTCCACTCTGTGACCGGCGAAGGGCCCCATTGTCTTGATCGTGGACCAAGAGACCGTGGACCATGCACAAGATGCGTGTTGACCTCCGGTCCACACGCCGCATACGTGAACTCGACATCGCTCATGGGCCCCACATGCCAGTGGCCCAATTCTCTCTCCTCTTTTTATTTTCTGATTTAATTCCAATTCAAACTTCGGAAGCTCCGTTCTCCTCCGTAATAACTCTAAAAATTATGAAATTTATTTCTAAATTAGTCTAAATTCAATATCTTGCTAATGGCACTGGTCTTGTTTAATTTAGAGTTCATTTATTATATATTTAGTATTTATTTGCACTCTTTTCTTATTTGTGCCTTTTTCCTATACATTCGTCCGAATAGGATTCGACGACGCGGGAGATCTTCAAATTGATCAAGCAGAAGACTATGAAGACTCTCTTGCCTATAAACAAGGCGAGTAGACACTTTGATCATTTTTAGCCTATATTTTATGTAAATTATATTTATTTAAATTACCAAAATTACATGATTTAATTCTTTAATCAAATGTATGTTAAAGCTTAAGGTAGTTAAATACATATTTGATGATTAATTAATTATTAAGCCATCATGTGATAATTGAATCCATTATTCCATATCACCCTAGTAGCTATGTGATAAATACTAGTATAAGTTGTACTTAAGAGACATGCTAGTCTTGCTTAAGTACCGGGGCATTAAAATGCCCTAATCATCATCTATTCATGATGAAAGGGTTTTAGGCAGTCATTTTGGGTACATGACTGAAGTGTTGAGATAAAATTTGTTTTACTCCTCAAAACCCTAATAACTTGCTATTACCACATCTGGGCGGATGGAAGGATGGTGGGTGCTGTCGTGCACGAGAGTGGTTGGTAGGTGGTATGAACCGCCCGGATAGATTAAGGACTTAATCTTGTCTTGACATCCCGTGTAAAACAAGTACAACTATAAGTCTGTAAAGTGCAACTTGACTTAGTAAATTGTTTAAACTCTGAATGTTATCTCGCTGGAGAGGTAGCGGGATCGTGCAAGCACTGGACACGGTCTGGCTTGAATGGGACACCAATGCAAGGTGTAGTTGCCAGTCGCGCTAGACGTTGTGGGTAATTCAGCTACGCTAGTTGCTGAGGCGAACATCCCGCAAAATTTATGAGCGTGACCCATATGGGCCAGATGACGGAAGCGGCGAGATAATTTGAAAAGTTACTGTGATGGTCGCTCAACTACATGATTAAGGAATGAATCATGTGGGGGCAACGAGTATGATTATCTCTTGTTGGTACAATTTACAAACTCTACAGAGTTTAAACTGTTTAAACAACCATTTCTACGGTCAAAGGCGGACATGGGAACTTACTAGAGTTAGTTCTATTTTAAAAACCTTTGTAGGAGGTATGAAAATCAGGTCGGGCTCACCTAACCCTGAGATTGGATTTTTCCTGAGCCGTCGAGCTCTGTGATGTTAATGATTGGAGATAGCTCCAATCAAAAAAAGGATAAGGTAGTGACGAGGATTAAAACCTCTATTTATTATTTAGTATATAAAGATCATACGTCTTCATGGTCGCAAACCCTAAGGATAACGACCTCACTGGTCGTAAGTATTCCAGAGGTTACATAGTACCCGATCTGGTCGGACATGGTTCCAAACCTAGTCTCCGACCACCAAATGCTCTGAGGTTTTGAGCGATGTCTGGATCGACGACCAGACATATGCTTTACCGTTTGACGAATGGAACATGTGCTATATATTCCATACCACGCTACGCTACGATACTGGAGTACGGTTACATGACTCATTGACATATAACCGCACAACAATTGATACATTATCAACTGACACCTCTCTTTGACCAGACGCATTGCTTCCCGAACATGCGTCTCCTCCAGAGACAACTGCCAACCCTTCATCAACTACATAAGGAGGAATGCGGACTGAAGTTAGGGGGGCTAGAACAGTGAAGATCATTTGGGAGACACCCTCAAGAGCCTTGTACTCCCGAATTAGTCTTTAGTCTAAGCTATTTACACCCTTTGTAATAGCCAGTTCAAAGCAATAAAGAGCAGTCTCACTACTTTCTATAAGATACGCATCATTTTCCTCTTTTCATTTATATATTCAAAAGATCGGCGATTTGATCGTCGACAGGTAGAGGTTCCAACGGAGGGGACTTCCGCTGTTATTTAAATATTGTACAATTACTCTTTTTAATAAAATACAATTTGGTTAAAATACTAAGCGATAGGAATTTGTAATTATGATAATTGAAAATGCTGCTTTAGCAAATAAAACAACGCGAGCCACCCTTGTCAAGCCATGCATGTATGTTATTGCATCTTTTTGACCAGCGGACCAAGAGTTCCTTCAATTTCCAAGACAATTTCTGAACTTTAAAAATGAATACGGTCCGCCTCGAGTACCATGATATTTAATGAGGTGCACTGATCTGATTACATCGGAGTAAGCGTCTATACAACCAATTCATTTAAAGTTCGGGGGCTAGCTGACGAGGATTAAAACCTCTATTTATTATTTAGTATATATAGACCATATGTCTTCATGGTCGCAAACCTTAAGGATAACGACCTCACTGGTCGTAAGTATTCTAGAGGTTACATAGTACCTGATCTGGTCGGACATGGTTCCAAACATAGTCTCCGACCAGTCAAATGCTGTAACATCCCAAAGTTATGTTACCAAAATATAAATAAATAAATTTATTATTTTATTGGATTTTCTGGTTGCCGAATAATTTTCTCGATTTTCTGTAGCCTAAAATAAGTTTTCACTGTTAAAAGTAAAATAATAATACTAATAATTTAATTTCTTAGTTTTAATGTCAAAAAGAAAGTTTATTAAGTTTATTTGATTTTCTGTGATTTTATTGGATTTAAATTGAAAAATAAAATTTTAATTAATTTCTGGTATTTAAAAAGGGTTTTCCTATTTTCTAGAAAATGAAATAAAAAAGTCAACTTTCAGTTGGAATTATTTTTATTGAGTCCAAAATAATTCTAGAATTTTTTTGGGAATTTTTCTAGAATTTTTGGCCTCTTTTTACTATTTTCTAAAGTGCTCTCAATTTGTGGTTAATTTGAATTTCGAAAATTATTTAATAAAAAAATCAGAAAAAAAGGGGAAAAGTTCCCATCGGGTCACCCATCCCAGGACTGCTACGGGCTAAGCACGCTTAACAATCCAAGCCAACCGAATGCACTACCAAGTGGCCTTGTGCACTATATTGATTAGGGGTTCCTTTCTCTCTCTTTTATCCCCTCTTTCCTTCTTTCTTCTTCTCCAAACCGAAACGTTTTCTTCCTCCTGTGCTTGTCCAGAACATCAACCGACGCCATGAATGCCCATTAGAGCTCCTCAAATCCATTGAATCCCTTCATGATTTTTTACAAAATTGTGGGCATTCATCTCCCACGTCATAACACCTCCATTCCCGGCCGTTACCCCCTCATCCGCGCACTAAATCACCGGGAACGGCCATGCCACCCGAAAGACACCCGTCCCTTGATCTCCTCCTTCGGTCCACCTCCGCCCCTATAAAAGGGAGCACCTTGTGCCCCTCATCTCCCTCATCCATCCTCTGAAGTCTCCCCTCCTCTCTCGCTTTCTCCCCTCCGCAATCGACGTTTTTCCGACGCCGTCCAAACTCCGTTCATCGGCCGATTGCGTCGCCTACAGTGCATCCCCGCCACCATCTCCACCACCCCTAGCTTCGTCTCGTGACGTTCTACATGGTGCTCACCTCCTCTCGTCGGTGCCGTCGCCCGACCACCGCCGCCCCGTGCAAGCCGCCACCACCGTGCGCCCTGGTCTTCACTTCCACCACCTTGCTCCGTCTCCGGCCAAACCACGACCACCATTGTGTAGAGGGCGTCGATGGGTTTCCATTTTGGCTATTCTCCAACCACCTCGCCGGAGTCGCTACTGGTACTGGTCGGAGCTCAGATCGGTTTCTGGGTGTTCTGCTTCGTTCGTTTACTGGTGGGTTGAACTTCTCGGTAACTTGCTTTAACTACTTGGGCTTAGTGCATTTGTCACATCCGCACGCTTGCTCAGTTGGCTAGCCGAGGCCACCTAGTGGCTCGGTCCTGTAGGTCTCGGGTTCGAATCTGGCAGCCACCTTTTCTTTATTTTTTTTTAGTTTTCATTTCTTTCCTATATATTATGACAGCCGGGCCATGTGCCATACTCTCATTTATATTCCAACTAAACATCATTCTCTCACTAGCATGTGGGCCATTGATGTCATACACATATACACATTCATTTGGTCTTCACTGCAAACAATCGAATCAACCATTTTCAGTGAACAATACAATTTTCGGAATTCATTATTTCATGTGAGAATCAGACTTCCAGAAATTCGTTCTCCCGCACACGAACTCCGATTCCGTCGATTCAAATTTCTATATTCATATAAAGTAGATATCTTCCTTATAGTCTTTATTTTATGATTTTTGGATTTTGTTTGAATTTGGCTTGTGTACGCGTATAGATTTCAACGACTTCGGAGAGTCAAATTTCGACGCCGTTTGAGAACATCGATTAAACAAGCAAGGCAAGTTATACCTTTGATCATATTTGATCCCAATATTTTAAATTATTTAAATTCTGTTTTAAATTATTATTGCATGCTATTTCTATTCGAGTAATTTAAATACCTGTTTTTAAATTATAGTTATTCACATTGCCATTGTATAGCCAACTTTGCTGTTGAATGAAACATACCTTGACACATTAGATAAAAATCGGTTTATGCAAGAGTATGAACCAGAACATTTTGGAAAAAATTATGCTTAGACATGCTTAGACCAAAAATGTTCAGTTCTGGGAATTTGACCCAAATAATCAACTATTGTTTAAAAGCCTATGATATTGGTTTGTCATGGAAGATTTTACAAATGACTTTGAAAAGCAAAAATGAAAAGTTGGTTTGTACTTGGGCGAAATGGATGCTTGGTGGGTGCAGGTTTATGCACGGCTCAATCCGTAGGTTTGAGGCCCATGGGTTATTTGGAAGTCGCCAAGTCGCTTAAGGACCGGTCTTGAGCCGCATCTTGCTAAGCCACATCAGACTACCACATGTCCCGTATGGGCGGGACTCAGCTAAATAATTTGTAACATTCCATCGTAGTTGTGCCATTTTGGTGTGTGGGTGTCGGTTAGACAATATTCCCACATGGCGCAAGAGGGGGCTTGAATCCGGCGGGTGGTTAGCCCAATGGAAGCGAAACCTTAGCGAGGCAAGGCTACGGTGGGATGGCGCATTGTAAAAGCCTTGACACGTGCTCTAGACTGCTTACCTACGGTAGTGAGCAGTGGGATCGACGGATACCAAACAAACTAGAGAATTCATGTCTTGTGGGTAAAGTTGTACAACCTCTGCAGAGTGTAAAACTATTCGAATAGCCGTGTCCACGGTTATGGACATGCTGAGCAAAGCCACTCAAAGTTAGACTTTGATTTGTTTTAAAATGATTTGTACAAATGATTTGAGGATGGTTAATCCTTGTGGTAAACTTGGGCGGTTAGCCATGTGATAGGAGGGTATCCATCACCATGTTTCATATGGAGGTTATCCTACTATAAAACTTAAGAATTTATAAAAATGAATTCTAGTTATAGAATAACTGCTTTGGAACTTACTACAAATATTTAAAGAAAACATTGCTTTATGCAAATTCAACCAATAAGCCTTCCTTTGATATATCCATGCATGCATTAACTCTGTTATTGGGTGTAACTTGTGAGCACGGTAGTTGTGCTCACCCTTACTTCATGCAAATAAATTTCAGAGGAGAAGGACTTCGGATCTCGACGACTAGGCCGCTACCCCAGTCGATTGCCTGTGGCAGATCAGCTGGACTCCACTACTTCTTCGTCTTCCGCTGTGTTTGTTTAATGTTGGCTTGTAAGCCTTTCTTGTAATCAACTCTGATATTTATTAATAAAGTTGTGCGATTTATGGATGTTACCATATCTGTTTACTGTGTGAGCTAGCTACTGATCATCACTACTACACAAAGGGTCATCACAGACGGTTCGGAACCGTCATCACAGACGGTTTTTCAACCGTCTGCATTTTTATGTCTGTGATAACGGCGCGTTATCACAGACGGTTTTGCAACGTCGTGATACGAGTATCCTGAGCGGTTTTTAATAGAACCGAATGCGTGATACGGACGTATCACGAGCGGTTCTTGGTTTAAACCGTCGTGATACGAAGTATCACAGACGGTTTTTAATAGAACGTGCTCGTGATACGGAAGTATCACGAGCGGTTCTTTATTCAAACTGTCGTGATACTTCAATATCACAGACGGGTTTTATTAGAACCCGCCCGTGATAATTCGATATCACGCATTTATTCTATTAAAAACCGTCGTGATATTGAAGTATCACGACGGTTTTATCAAGAACCGCGTGATACGGTATCACGACGGTTCTATTAAAAACGTCTGTGATATCAAGTATCACGATCGGCATGACCATCGATAGTAGCAAAACCGAAATGGGAAATCGGGGTAGCTACGGTTTGAGTTTTAGCAAAACCGAAATTTGACAGATTGCAGAGAAATAATTTGGTGCTTCATTAGACTAAGAGAAAATGATATTTTGATTAAGCTACAGCTAAATAAGCAATATTTAAAACCTATCTCATCACATAGCATCAGCTAATATTCACTAGCAAGATGATTAAAAAGCGGACTACGCTTTGTGTTTCTAACAAAACCAGAAATCGGACAAATCTCAAAGAAATTTAGAAACTAGGATTTTAGAAGAAAATGCTACTCGGATTAATTCTCGTTAATTGAGAAATTTACCAAGTCTAATTCATCACTAACTATCGGTTATCAAGCAAAATCAAATTCGCTTAGGCGTACTCTGATTTGAGATATGGCAAAATTGAGATTTGGGCGGTTGCAAAGTGATAGCTTGCGATTTTTGCTTTGAACCAAGCAATGATTTTACTTAGATTACTTGTTAATGAGTAAAACTTAAAGCCTAACTTATTATTTAACATCGATTACTAGCAGTCATCAAAATTGGAGGCTTACTAGGAATAGCGGATGTCGATTTTGAAATCAAAATCTGGACAGATTTAAGGATGAAAATTTGATGCTCCATTAGACTATAACAAATTGACATACTAGATGGAGTTACAGCTAGATAAGTACAACTACAAGTTTAACTTATCACTTAACATCTATTAGCACTAATTAGCAATTTCAGTTCAATCGAAGTTGCGCTTTTGATTTTGCAAAACCAAAAGCAGACAGATTAACACAAGCAAACTTGTCGCTATATTAGGCCGAGAGGAAATAATATTTCGGATTAAGCTACAAATAAATGAGTATACTAAGAAGTCTAACTCCTCACCAAACATCGATTAGCACTAACCACGATTTCGTTCAAGCGAGTTGCGGTTTTGATGATTCGAAAATCGAACAAGACAAACACCAAATGCAATTTCTTTGAGTTAAATGATCACAAGTACTATACTTTAGTTTAGAGTATTCCTAACATGGTTAGCAAGATAACTCATCATCTACTAGCACCAAGTGATAGGAAATAATGAAGTTCTTTGCACCGCTAGAAACCGAAAATAGATAGAGTGCGATCAATTTCTGAAAATAAATCTGACTTTAAAGTTTGATGGGTGATTAAACTTTGAACAAGATGATAGGTTTGCTTAAGTTTAGAGTATACATAACTAATACCAGACCCAACTTAATCTTTAATCAAGAATTGACAGAAATA
The DNA here is from genome assembly GCA_036346395.1 of Hsuehochloa calcarea. Classification (NCBI taxonomy): domain Eukaryota; kingdom Viridiplantae; phylum Streptophyta; class Magnoliopsida; order Poales; family Poaceae; genus Hsuehochloa; species Hsuehochloa calcarea. The sequence continues at coordinate 66,740,439 of CM070598.1, forward strand.
AGGGAGGAAAAGCGGCGTCTTTTGGTCAGCCGACCAACCGACAAGCGACCAAAAGACCAAGTGCAAATTTCAGAGATAAGGAAATACTCTAAGCAATTGATTCTCAATTGAAGCTAAAGCTAATCACGAGAGTAGAGAATACCTAGACCTACCCTTGCTAACACTAAATGATCCAAGTAGCGAAAAGAACAAAAAGAATGTTTGAAGTATTGTCGCTAGAGTTACAAATTGAATTACAACTAGTCAAAGTGAGTTACAATATTGAATCAATTACAACTAGTCAAAGTGAGTTTTAATATTGAATCAATTACAACTAGTCGACGACGTGAAACTCTCCGTCGGGGTTAACGATTTCCGACTTGATGAAGTCAGCAGAGCAACCCTCGAACATGTGTGACCTCGTTCTTACGGGTGCTTTTAATCATGACGTTGAAGTCACGTCGCTAGCAAGAGTAAAGTAGTAAGAATATATATTTAAATTTATAATTAGAAAATAACTATAGCGAGATTGACCTACAGGGATGCGTGTATCGTGGAATTAATCAATAGCCGCATATGATGGCATCGTAGAATGCGCATAGGTGATCTTGTTTTTGCTTGGCAAGACTTTGCAAAAATGGGTATACATATATAGGTATGAGTCATTTGAGACGCAATATTTACGGAGTATGATATAAACCTTAAATCGCATCTTGTGGGTTAGTGTGGCGTCTGTTCCTTGTATAAACCTCCCTCGAAGAACATAGCCGATGAACGCCCTACATGATTCCAAAAGTTATCCTCGTCCATTTCAAATGAAGGAAGACTACAATACAATTATGTGCGGAGGAAATGATCGTACCTTTCGAGTATTTCTTTAAGAAGGGTGAAGTCATGGTTTTGTTGAGTAGAGAATCAAGGTACAATACCGTGTTCCTCTTTGGCACAATAATCACAAGAATCGAAAGGAACCTACTCATGTATGTCGCTATAGTCATAAACCTATATATGTTCAAACGAATTTTGTGTAGCAAGTAGTGAAGCACTTACTTACGGTTGTACGGCACCATTATGTACTCCTTGCCGTCTGAGCAAGCAATCCCATTTTATGTAATTCGCGACGTAGGATGCGTCTTGGTTTATTGTTTGCTCGAGATCACGTGCGGGTCGAGAAACCCACGGTTCGTTGGTTCGACGGGCACATTTCATCATGTATCTGTGCGTAAGGAATGAGTTGTGATATTTATCGCTATCACGTGAGTGTAGAAATTGATTGTACACACTTACGAAGTCCAACATCGTAGAAGTGAGGCGTCGAGGCGCTTAGGTTGTATAGGTCGAATAAGTCCTCGAAGCCCACGGCGAAGTGGCCCGCCGTGATGAAAATGCTCGCTCCGTGATCGTGGCGATTCGAAAGATGGCTCCCTCCTCTCGGGTCTTGCGCATGTACCACTCATGCAAAGATTGACAAGCTAGTCCCGAGCGGTTAGTTCTTTGTCGAGACCAGCGGATATCAAGGGAGTATTGCGGGCTTGGCGGCGCTTCAATCTTCTTCGATATCGATTTGCGTAGAACGGGCGCTGCGACGTCTTATCCGAGATGACTCGGGGCCGATATGGTGACACGCTTGTCTTGTCCCTTGGCGTCTTCTCGGCGGGAACCGATGAGGCGGGCTTCGAAGCGAAGGTCGGCGGACTCATCGAGGGTCCTATTGGAGAGGCAGGCGGGTCGTGACGATCTCGCGTCACTGCAGGGTCCAGGGCGATGTCCTTCTTGGGCCACTGGATAAAAGTGTGCACGGCATCCCCTAGTGTTGTGATTTCTTCGTTCGGGGGAATTTCCAGGGGGATGGCCATGAAATTGTCATGTACCATGTCCACCGCACTGGCGTAACCTGCGCGCGGTGGGCACCGTCTTTGCCTCGCCTCTTCTGGTATGGATACACCATACCCCGCCCAGCCTCAATAGAAATCGACCCAACCATCCTCACTTGGAGCTTGCAGGGCGTCGGCTCCTACAAAACGGTACACAATTAGCTAAGGCGTCCTATATGTCTATATTTGGAGCATTCCAGAGATGTACATTACCTCGATGGCGTCGATCGGTAATTGCGTCGTCATGTCGAGATTATGTGTGGGCGACGCTACTCCGATGTTGAGGAGGACTTGCTCCCAAATTAACGAGGCGGCTTGCGCCTCATGAGTTCATTTACTTGGTTACGTAAACTTGTTATTTGTCCTTGAAATTTTTCAATAATGACATGTTCCAAATGAGCGTCGTCTTTGGTCCTTGGATCTCTTCCTACTCCTATATGTGGCGGAGTCGTGTGGGAATCCATCCCTCCAAGGTACGTAAACCCCAACGCCTCGCGTTCGACCCGGGTGCTCCTTGTTTCCCAGGGCGTAGATAGTACATCCTTCTCCTGTCCACTTCGAGGAACCTTGGGAAGATGCGAAGTCAATGCTTCTGCAAGAGGACATCATGTTATTATAGACACCATGAAGTTATGGACTTATTAACAACTAAGTGGTTCGACATATTTACGAGCGTTGGGACACCGCCCTCGTCTGCTGGTTTGCGAAAGAGATCTTGCCGAAGGCGTGGTGATGCCCTCGCTCTTAACTGTGCTCGGCGCTCGTCGAGATCCCACAAGCGGTCGGGCATCGGTCTCGTCCTCCGCCGCCCGCCGTGGCTTTACCGCGTACCAGGGTGCCGAGTTTGTGGGGTGAGTGTTTTGGGCACGAGAGCTCATGCGCGCACTTTGCTCTGAAATTCGGCCGTCGTCTTCATCTCGCGAAGGCATCCCATGTATCCGCGACAAGAAAGGATACTTCGTGAAGGCGTCCGACCGGTGTTCACAAAGCTGCGTGACAAGCGTGCTCTTGAAGGTCCTCCGCGCGTGGCACATCGCGGCGGCGCGTGCCATCGCACACGTGTCTGGTACGCCGGGGAAAGTGAGCGAGGCGGCTCGATCCTGGCCGGTCTCTCTGTACATCCGTCGGACACTTCCGAGTTGGGGTGGTTATGGGGACCCGTTCCTTACAAGTACCCATGACGGTCCGGAATCTCGCGGTGCTTTCTTGGGACTCGGCGGGATCCCGCGTCAGCGACCTCCGTGATCGTCATGCGGCGAGGGCAATTTGGATATTCATCGCCTTCTCGCTGCGTACCACCTTGATCGGAGATCGGGACGTGTTTGGCGGCGTCGATGGCGGCGGCGAAGACGATGCCTCTGCCATCTCGCTTACTTGCTATCTATATAAGTTACGTCGCGCAATTATTACATAGTATATAATATATGGGAAATTGCACAAAAATATAAACAAATATAATCAACGTTTGCCATCTCGAGTAAAATAAAATAAATTGCCGTCGATGTACCATAAGAATCATCACGGTTCCCGTGTTTACCAGTTAGTCGGCACCTAAGTATCGAGACTACCCACACCAACCTAGGTCAACGGCATCTTGGTTTTCAAGTCACCTAGGCTAACCAGTTAGTCGACACCGGATACCCATGATACCTAGGCCAACCTAGTAAATCGACACCGCCTTACTTCCATAGGTTTTCATCATTCGGCAGACTATACCTCAAGTTTGGATCACGAAAATTAATTAAGAAATCCAAGAATATGCGATGTAATTAACGGTATATATATGGCATCCTTGAATTAACAAATACAAAGCAGACCAATCTTTCTAATGATGTTGTTTAAGAAGCTAGAATGATCGATTAGTTTAAAAACACTACCCTAGGTTTGAGTGTATGATCCGATTAAAGGTAAGCCTCAAGGGTTGGTTGCTCGATGGCGATTCAATCACTTGAAGAACCGTAATCTAAAACACAAAAATCCAATAAATAGCAAAATGATTAATGAGCCATGATTTTAAGCAAAATGATATCATTGATTAATGATTAATGAATCCAGTTTGTTCATTCAACTCTAGGCTTTGTGTAGCATGAGCGATGTCTGAATAATCATAAGGCTGTCGGAAGGTTAATCACATGATCAATACAGAGATAGAGTCTCTGTTAAATTCAATTAGCTTGGCATTTATCTAACAACGACAAACCGATTTGGAAACAAATTTGAATAAGTAATTTATAAGGAGGGTAGTTGTCGACTCGGTGAAAGACTTTGATGAAATGAATTAGGGATTGGGTGATGTTAGAGCTCAACCACTCTTAGTCAGTATGATTGCTCTACTAGAAGTAAGCAAATCTGAAAATCAATTAGGGATGAGTATTTTGAGACCATCGAAAAGTAATCAAATATGCAAAACCTTATCTCTTATGCCAACCAAGTTGGTGATGTCCTTTAGGTCACTTTAGTTAGAAAATCTGAAGATGAGTTAAAGGAGGTTCGGACATTAGTACCTTAGTTGTGAAGAAAATTGGTTGTTATAGATGAATAGCAATAACTGACAAGTATCACAATTGTTAACTAGTAACACCGTAATTGTAAAGATTTCATTTTGTAGGATGTATGCCTAGTTGAGATAATCTTTAGACAATCGGGATTGTCAATAGTCTTATAATAACGTTAAAGTAGTAGTTAGAGTTGGTCTTAAATAAATTAGTCTACGGACCATTATCTTACTGAGTAACAAATCTTGGAAATTAGTAATGAAGGAGATTTTCTAGAAAACCAACTAGGAAGGTGTTGTGCGAAAAGGTTGTATTGTCGGTTGAACCCACTTATAGATCAAAACATACATTGCTAACAAATACTTAGTATGACAGTTAGGTCATTATAGTGGATTAACAAATTTGAAAGCTAGTGCGTAGTAGTATAATTATCTGGTGATAAATATTCAACTAGTCAATGCTTTCTCTAAACCATCTGAGGAGCATGCATGTCCATATATCTTGCTCGATCCATCGAACAAATTTCGTGCATAACAAACTTTAACCTAATATGCAACTAGGAGTACCACGGGTAGGGGATCGGGCAGGAGCAGCCGAGGCGAGCCGGTGGAGTAGAGCGGCCCGCGGCGGTGCCGGGCCGAGCGGAGCGAGGTCGGCGCAGCGAGGCCAGCGCCGGAGCCGGCGGGGAGCGGCAAGTGGCCGAGGCGGCCGAGGCAATGGAGGCGACGCAGCGGCGTGGCTTGGCCGCGCCGGCGAAGAGGAGGCGGAGATCTCAGGGAGAGGCGCGCAGAATCGAGGCGGGCCGAGGCGGGCCGAGGCGCAGAATCGAGGCGGGCCGAGGCGCGTGAGAGGTGAAGAATAAGCAAAACCTAGCGGTCCGGCCATAAAGATAACATCACGAGCGGTTCTATATTAGAACCGTGCGCGATGTCATGATATCCTGAGCGGTTCTAATATAGAACCGCTGCGTGATGTGTGAATATCACAAACGGTTCTAATATAGAACCGTGCGATGTGTAATGATGGTTCTGCGCATCATCAGCGCACGGTTCTATATTAGAACCGTCGTGATGTGTCCATATCACGAGCGGTTCTAATATAAAACCGTGCGTGATGTGTGCTTATGATCTTTTGGATAGCGGTGACAAGTTTGAGTGCCATTGAAAGCGTGAACCTATTACCAAAAAATTCTATATATGTTTTAGAAAGACATATAATTGAGCTAATCTTTTTAAAAAAGCATTTGCGAAAAAGCAAACTAACCATAAGCCTTTGTTCAGAAGGTATACTCAAGCAAAGTGTCATCTTCCAAAAGCGAGACAACACATCATATATAGATTGAACAAAAATCTTAAGATCATCTTTCACGCCATTTTAATTAGGTTGTTTTGCATCTTGCTAACTAATATTTGTAGAGGTGTAAATGTGTGATGGTTTGAAGCAAAATCCTTCTATATTAGAACAAATCAGTGATGTGTGCATATCACAGACGGTTCTATATTAGAACCGTCTGTGATATCCCACTACGGATGTATGATCATTGGATAAGCGGTATGATGACAAGTTTGAGTTCAAAAGTTCATATCTAATTCAACTCAACATTACCATGAATATCCACATTGATATCAATATTAAAGATCACAAGTCCATAACACATTAACACATGACAATGGAATAAATAAATTAATTACAATGGAGTAATTAAATTCTTAATTAAAATCTGACCCTTCATGATGATCGGCGCATATAGCTAGCTTCCTCACTTGGGTTCTTCCTCGAGCGATCTTAGTCTCGAAAGGTGGCAACTCGTCAAATTGATTGTATTCTTCCTCGTCCACTACATTCTCAACTCCGACAATCCTCCTTTTCCATGAAGAACTACGTGGCGCTTCTTATTTGCGGGTCGGTTACATAGAAGACTTGAACAACTTGGTTGCTTGATGCGAATGGTTCGTCTTTGTATCCGACACGTTCGAGGTCCACGGTAGTGACGCCGTGCTTTGTCGACCTTCACTGTGGGAGATGGACCCAACGGCACGAAATAGGGGATCTTGAAAAGCACGTAGTCGATCTCCCATATCTCCTCTATTTGCCCATAATACGAGCTCCTCGGCCCATCGGTCTTGAATGCATC